>OY992799.1:3750000-5000000 GCA_963921375.1 Tiliacea citrago
GTTCTTCTCTATAGGAAACGACCAATTGGAACCGTGCACCTAGCTTCTGACGTTAGGTAATAGGTAATACGGGCTGGTGTCCATTACTCCACGTCAATATGTGCGTATGTTGCGTACGAGTGGGAAAATCGATTATTCGATCCACCCCAGCTCCTCAAGGAAGGCCAGCAACGCCTGGGTGTTAGTGACAATCTCACAGACCTGGGTTACCGAAGTACTTTGCCTTGTATGTGGTGACCACCGGGCAGTAAGTAGTAGCACATGAGCCGCGTCTCGTCGTCCTCCATGCAGGCCCTGCACAGCGGACTGCCTGTGACTCCTATGCCAATTTGCCAAAGAGGTGTTTATTAAATGACCCGTGGCTAGTAATTGCTGCTGTCACGGTACGCAGCTGTTGCTTAGTTAGTAGGAGAACCTGTTTCGTGAGAGGGCCATCAATTATAGGGAGTGCTTCCTTGGCCTGCCTGCACTCACCTTGATCCGACCGTAGTTTGTAATGTTGGTCCCCGGTGCGTTTCCTTATCAGAGTGCATAAGTACCCGAAAGGGGGTGGCACGATGGGCACAAGTCCCACTGGTGCCATGTTCGACCCCCTTTCTGGCAAGTTCATCGAATGCGTCGTTGCCTAGCGAACCGCTGCGTCCTTTGATCCATTGAATGGTTTTGTTGTTGAGGCTTCCCACCTTTCCTAGCTTCTGAAGTTTCATGGGCACACGTAGGTTTATGTGAAAAAAAATTGCAGAAGTAAACAAGAGCTGTGCATTGTTGCATAATGTGGGCTGCTTTTTCCCAGCTTTTTTGTCTCAATAGCTTGGCATAAATAACTACCAACACCAGCTTTTGTCTTACTGTGGAGATTTCCATGTTAAATGAATTGATATATGTTTAGAATCGTTAAAAATTAAAGGAGATCGTCAAAAAGTTAAGGGCCAGTTTCTCGAATGACAATTATCGCAAAATTAATGTGACAAATTTTATTTTCAAGTGCACGTAAACTACTCCGATTGGCTGTTGATAAATCATTCAACCAATCACAGCAGGTTACGGGCGTTTGACAATTTGTTACATTATTTTTACCCAAATTTTTGTTCGAGAAACTGGCCCTGAGTTGGGCACCCTCAGAATAGAATAGAATACATTTCGCATCTTTGCTCAAATAGTGTCTTAAGAAAAAAAATCTGTCATAAGTGTGTCACTATCTGTGATCATAAGATTTTGAAGTTTTCTGAACGAATGGTTACCTATCTACAATAAAAATGTTTTTCAAATTTTTCAGTTGTGACACTATTTGAGCGGAGGTGCGATTTATTTTGCAAATATGGGGCAATATTTGTAAAATTGGTCAGAACTGGCAAACAAAATCAAAGTCAAATCATTAATTTCAAATAGGCAAATTTTTGACGACACACAACTGAAGGGGAAAATTTTTAGATAGTTTTCCAGCTGTCCCAACATTAAAACAAAGAATATTAAAACATACAAAGTTCTTGCAATTTAATTCACCATTATCCATAACAATGTAGTGTCCGGTTCCCTAACTCCTACTACTCTTAATACATCAGTACTCACACTCCCCTGAGTCAATCATAATATTTTATGTTACCCCCATACAAAGTAACACTAGTAAACATTAGTATACACTGTACAATACAACGTAAAACCTATAATCTTGTACAGACATCCGCGACTCACGTTCCATAAAACGCTACATACACACTACATGAACAAATTAAAAACATACAAACGATATACTTCACTGTAAAATTAAATGCAGAAGGTTTTTGAGAAAAGGTACAAAATAACATTGAAACATTATAATCCTGCCCGTTGGCATATGTGCGCAAAGCTGAGCATTGGATCGAGGGTTCGATTCCCGGGTCGAGCATGAATTGAATATCCACTTTATTTATGTTGCAATATAATTTAAAATATTTTATTTACCATTATCTAAATCTTCATGGGCACATATGAAACATCAGAAGCTAGATGCAGTACGTAGAATAGCCGGCGAGAAATTTCACGGTAACTCTTTTAAAAATAATTGGCTTTCGCATTGTTTTCAATTTACAGAGTAAAAATAAGTATGAGAGGACAGTGTAGGCCTGTCAACAAGTACCAGGTACATAATAGAATAGAAAATGGTCAAGAAAACGAAGCTTCTATGATTCTACATGGCTTACAACGTTTTCACATACACAAAATCGAAAAGAATCTACACTAAATAAAAACAATTTTAACCAAATTACATGATTTTTACATCCAAATTACATCAGTAATAAATCTGAACGGACATTATGCCCAAAAACAGTGGCTTTTGTGGCATCCATTCAGATTTGTTAAATTGATTTGTTGAGTAAGAGTTGAAGTTAGAATTGTATACGTAACGTCAAATCAATGTTTATGACAATGTGTGCATCGCTCAAACTAATTAGACGATAAATGGTCTAAGGTGCATCGCGCTTTTCTTGGCATATTTTAAGGTGTATTTGAAAGTTTTAGTTCAATTAGGTAGCCCTCATTTTCTTCTATCTCCCTCTTGTTTTATTTCCAGGTAAAATTCATTAAAAATACACTCATCAACAGAATCGAGGGAAATTTTATATTTCATCAAATATCTAAAAATCTATGAAGTCATTTCTGATAAATAAATGGAAGAATAATACGTAATTTTAAGGTCTTTGGTATTTAATAAAAAATAAAAAACATTTCGTGTTTTAATTGTTTTAAATAAAAATGTTAATTTTTAATCGCCGTAGAAATATTAGTATTATTAATATGATAAAGAAACTTAATTTCTACTTATAAAACTATAAATTTTAACTAAAATTGAAAAAATCTTACAAAATCTAATTATTAATAATCAGTGTTGCCACCTCTTACATTAATTACACATCGACATCGATTGTTCATCATCATCATCATCATCATTTCAGCCAAAAGACGTCCACTGCTGGACATACAAGCTGCTGCTGGCTGCTGGACTTAAAATTAAATTGTCCATGTCTTGCTACGGTTTGAGGTCCCAGGTCCCATGTTCTTTGCAAGTGTCCGTAAAGTTGTTATTCCGTCGTCAAATTTGGCGGAAAATCACTCAAAGCTTTTCGTTGTAACATGTCCCAGGCATGCTCGATAGGATTTAAGTCGGGCGACGTGCAGGTCAATCCAAAACTTGAATAATTATCGTGGTCTCGGAGAGCAGCCGACACCAGCCGCGGGAAGTAGCCTTATCGTGCATGAGCAGAAATTCCTGGCCCATTTGGATTCTGTGTGGGACAACAACAGGCTCTACTACCTCCTCGTGGTATTTATGTGCATTCATGCTACCTTGGATCCAAACGAGCAGAGTTCGTCCGTCAAGACGAATTCCTGCCCACACCATGATTATCCCGCCTTGGTATGAGTGGACCTCCTGAGGGTGCCGTGGACGCTTAACTCTCCCTGGAGTACTCCAAACGCGTATTCTTCGTGAATCCAGATGAAACCCAAATTGGGACTCATCGGTGAACAGCACCAAAGACCATTGTTCGTCACTCCATGGTAAATGCTCTCGAGCCCATACGAAAGCTGCCGACCGCGATTCAATCAACTCAGCCTATAGCAGTCCACTGCTGGACATAGCCCGACCGCGATTGCCTCGTCACAATGGAACACGAAGCGGTTTTCGAGCATGAAGACCAACTTCATGCATCCTCCTTTGCACGGTTTGGTCGCTTACCAGTAGCGGGTGGTCCTCTTGGCCTTTGTACTAGTTGCATCGCTGTGATATTGGGTTGTCTTTTGGCGTTCATTTGGAGAAATCAATCCTGTCTCTGCGTAGTAACACGATATCTACCCGTGTGCCATTCAGCCACATCCCCATTACTGGTATAACGTGACTACAACCTTGATATCACGTTTTGGCTGGTGTGTATGGCTTCAGCAACGACACGTTGAATAGCACCAATTTCTAACATACCCATGGCTCGTAACATTTCATCTTGACTCAAATGACGACGTGACATGACTCTAAAAGCTTACATGGCACGTTAAATTAATTAAAAAAGAAAACAATCTAATCCCTTTTCATTAATAAATAATATATTATAATATTAACTTATTATATTATAATATTAACTTATTATATTATAATATTAACTTATTATATTACTAACAATTATGCCACCGTATTTTGTTTTTTTTATTTACATTTTTAAATTTTGAAAATAGAATAAAAGAGGTTTCAATTTATATAATTATAAACTTTTTATGGAAACTAAAAAGATTTTAAACTATAAATTCATAAATAATTTAGGATTAAGATATCCCTAGATTCTGTTGATGTTTTTATCTCAGTCGCAGTGCCAGTACTCATACCTACCTATAAGTTTAGTCATCTCGTTACGTTAATGAATACCTGCTAGTCTTGAAGAATTAATTTTATTGTAGGCGCCATTTCGTTGCATTTACAAAGTAAACCTTCTGCATCCATCTGTTCCATATACTAACTGTCAACGATCACCATTTTAATCTAGGAAACGTGTTCCAAGCAGTACACATTTTTAATTACCCTATTACGTAACTCACTCAAAGGCAACCGATTCCTATCATGTCAATTTCAAACGGTATTTGTTTTGCTTTGGCTTCGATGATCGTTAAATGATGTGGTAATACAGTAAATATTGAACAATCCTCCTTATTACTATTTCGGTATTGGTAAACCTTGAGAAAGTAAGGTAAATAACAGGGTTCTGTGAAATTGAAAATAGGTATGAGTTGTTTGTGTATCTGTTTGGTTTGATGGAATTAGTTATTGATCTTGAAGTTTGTAATCATTTGGATGGCTTCATATAAGGGAATGAACGATCAAAATATCGTTTAAGTAAATACAAAGATTTACAAACCTACTTACACAAAATAAATATAATTTATCATATAGGAGCTAATTGTTTGAACATGAAAACTTAGTAGTGGTTGACTGTCCTAAGATTTTTTGCACATCAGTTGTTACAATTTGATATTGTCAGTGCCTTTATGTCATATCAGTAAGAGTGGTATTCGTAGCGCAAACATTATCAGTGATGTAACTGTACCTTCTTTGATTAAAATTAGAACTTTTTTACAACAGTTATAATTTTAAATAACGAAGTGCTCAACTAATGTTTTTTGAGCACTTCGTTATTTAAAAGTTTTTAGTAATTGGTAGCCATTATCACTGAAGAGAAAAAAACGAAAAACTAAAAAAAAATATGACATTTCAAATCTCTATCGACCATCAATGTCCATGACACGAGTCCCTATCAATGTGTAGCACTAGCTAGTACATCAGTACATTACACGCTGCGCTTGACACCGCACACAATGCAAGTTGCTCCTTTTATCTGCTGGCATATTTTTTATTTAAAAATTACGCCGGAATCAACGTCCATTGTTAGGCCTGTTCCATGTTTAACATGTTTTGTTTCTGATAAACTTGTATGAAGACTTGTGAAATGTGGTGGAAAAAATATGGGAGATAAAAATTGTGGTGAATCATGGAGTTGGTTTTATAAAAGTTAATAATGGAGGATGGAGGTCCGCCTCCTACTACACGAGACCTTAACATATCTGGCGAAGTGTGGATGTACTTTAGGTACATCTCTGTTCAACCTTTCGGGAAAATAAGGCGTGGTGATATGTGATGCAGGTTTTTAGGGTTCCGTAGTCAACAAGGAACCCTTATAGTTTCAACATGTCCGTCTGTCTGTCCCCCGCTTACCTCAGAGATTCTTAGTACTAAAGAGCTGTAATTTGGCATGGATACATAATAATTAAGCTTTATAATTGGATATCTGAAAAAATCATGGCAAACTGTCATTAAGATAAGAAAGAAAGAAAAATAATTTTATTTGTCACAGAAACACGTGCTAAACATATGAAAACATAAATTCAAGTAGGTAAACATAACACAAAACACATCTATAATTACGAGCACAAAAAAACTAAAAGTCGGCTGCTGCACGTCATGACTGTGAAAGGAGGCTTGCACGCAGCATGATGCTGTGCTATAGGGGACCCACAGCACAGCGCTGATCACAGCTAACTAGGCTTTATAAATTAACGAGTAACGTTCAACCAACTTACATTTGCAGTTGGAGAATTGACCGTGGAGCATAATTATCGATGTATGTGAGAACATGTTTTTCAACAACAATGTTAAGTTTGTTTTTGGGATAAATTCACCCCAACTACGGAACCCTTTATTTAGCGTGGTCCGACACGCACTTGGCCGGTTTTATATTATATTCATAAAGCCTGATTTATGCAGTGCGATTTAACTACCTGTGGCATACCATACCTTGAATACCTACCATACTTTCCTGGTGTAAATGGAGCTTTAATGGGACGTTACGTGGGAACAGCCTACACCTTTTATAAGGATGTCCTCCGCTCTGGGGTGGGCGGAGAGGTCTGTCAGACTCTTACTGACTAAAAACCACCTCAGTGTTCCCTTCCCACACCTGCCGCGCCGCCACCTCGGGTCCAGTGTGATAGGGGGCGGTGGACGTCCCCAAGTCCGCCGTCCCTGAACCCATTTAGAGGGGCTGGAAGAGGGCATTATTGCTTGCTGCAGGCCGGGTGAGCGGAAGAGATCTCCCACTCCCTTTCCGCAGCCTCCTTCTGCGACACGACTGTTTCTCAGAAGGATACCACCGCGTCCCAGGACGACTCGACCACGGCCGGCAGCGACAGGTCACTGCCTACTGCAGAGATGAGCGCATGGCGTGGCTCCTCCCAAGCGGCACACTGCCAGCGCATGCCGCGCCGTGTCCAAACAACCTACACCTAAGCTAACTGCTTATCTTTCTTTTTAAACATTAAAAAAAGGACACTTAAGAGTCCCTATCAATTTCGCAGCCAAAAACAGAAAATTCAAGTTTTTTCAGCGCAAATATCTCAAGAACCTTAAGATATCTGTTTTTTTTAAATATTTAATTATGTATCACCTATTGATCTAGTAATTGTACTAATTTAAATTTTGATAACTACTCAATATAAATTACGAAAAATAAAAATCTAGCACTCGTTTTTACGTAAGCACGAAACACCAGGTACGTAACAATGAAAACAACCAGCTAAAAATGGAATTTAAAAATTCCATTTTTAGCTTACTGGTAGCAAATAACAATCTGAGAAAAATCCAAAATACTGGGCATACTCGTATAGTATACTAGCTGCGCAAGTACACCCGCGTAAGTTTCGATCCCGTGGGAATATCGGGATAAAAAGTAGCCCATGTCTTAATCCAAGGTGTCAGCTAACTCCATCCAAAATTTTATCAAAATTGGTCCAGCCGTTTGAACGTGAAGAAGTAACAAACATACACACACACTCACAAACTTTCGCCTTTAAAATATTAGTGTAAATGTGATTAGTAAGTCCACAATTCATTTTATTAAAGTTTAATGTATTAGTACTTTAAAAAAATGTGATGCACGCTGAAAAAACCCAATACAACCATGTGTAAAACCGTAGTCTACGCGAAAGAATTTATTGAAAATAACAATTAGTGTTAAATATTTTAAAATTTGAGGTATTTATCTACCAAACTCAATTTTAATATTTTATTTTTGACTACTTATTTAATTGTAATAAAATATCTAAATAATGCCTTATAAACCGATGCGCTCGCTCGAGACATTCAGTCACGCCCAAAGGCTTATAATTATTACTGTTATAATAAAGAAACTTAAAAATATCTTGTTTTATTTTTTACGCTGTTGCTACACCTGAAATGAAAAACATAATTATAGGAAATTATTAATTTTAATTAGATAAGGGTGTGCTAAAAACAAAATAATGTTTCGTTAAGTAAATTTTGCTATCTTCAATATTAAAGTACTTTTCCTCTATGTAGCTCGTTTTTTCCACCTTGTATTCAATTTATTAGCTATATAGTACGACAAGATGGCTCGCTTTAGCGATAGCGAGGGAAATAAAGGTACACAGCATGTCGATTCTGTAACCATCTCACCGTGAAACCATAGGTGAGCGTGGAGTGAACTGTCAGTGTCATTCCACCTGATGGGATGGACCAAGTATTACATTTACAATCATAAACGAGATTTTAATAATATTTTTTATGCTAATTCTGTTGATCATTTTATATTATTTTAAAGCTGGTATTTAAGTGTCTAAACATAGTAATGTTTAAGGACTAGTCTAGGAAAAAAACTAGATAAAAACAAAATTGAGTGTCTGATTGAATTTCTGTTTTGCTATTTTATTTAAAAACCTCCTAATTAGTAATGTTTAGACACTTAAATAATAGGTTTGAAATAATATTAAATGATCAACAGAATTAGCATAAAAATATGATTAAAATCTCGATTATGATTGTCAATGTAATGCTTGATCAATGCCTAGCATCAGTGAGATGTTACTGACAGCTCACTCCACGCAAGATTTCACGGTGAGATATTTACAGAATAGCACTACTGGAGTCGCGCACCGCTATCTACAGACCTCCCCGGCGTTACCTACCTAATAGGTAACGCCGCGCCGGGGAGGTCTGTAGGTAAATAATACAGGAGTACAATAATACGTGTATATAGTTTCAGACTCACCTTATATACGCTGATCACACTTTATAGTTTGCTTTTACTATAATGAATGTCGTACTAGGTAAACAATATTTTATAGGGTACCTAAACATAACACGCCAGCCAGACAAAACCTAAAAAAAAGAAGAAAATCCAGCCAGTAAAAACCTAGAAGGAACCTAGTAAGTAAAAAGATTATTTGTACACCGCTGCACAGTACGAGAACGCACACTGCGATTGTCAGCGATAGTTCGAACGCACACAGACCCGCTCCGCTCCGATAGTTACCAAAACTAGTAGAACGCCGAAATTGATAGGGACTCTTAAGCTTCAAAGTACTCCTCGTCTTTCTTTTTTTTATATCTCAAACCGACATGACAGGAATAAACTAGATATTTCCTAAAAATATTCAAAAATGAAGAAGACGTTAACATAATTTACTGGCATTCTGGACTATATTAAATTATCATTCGATTTAACTATATGGAACCTTTTAATTTATTTCAGCAAACCAATTCAATATTATTTTTTAATTTGTTTACACAATTTTCAATCTGTCAATACACAAGGTTCAGCGAATCGATTACACCCTATTTTCAAGACTAGATCGTTCTGTAGCTCAATTCAAAACCGAACGATCAAATTGAAAGCTAAATCATGTACTGCATGAATCTCTACAACTGTATGAATCTAATTTGAATGACGTCATTTTCTGTGTTAATTGAATCTCTAATGGAGGCAATCGTAATGAACTACTGTAATTGGACGCACTAGGTGCCATATTAATTTTGCAATCTGTGGTATCTAATACACGTGGAGTAGTTTATTATTAACTGATCCTAATGAAATAGCTCAATCATTCAACGATTTCTTTATTGATTATGGATGTGACGGTATTTCAACGAATGTTATAAAATTTGTCTGTGCTACTATAGCTAACCCTCTAAGCCACATTATTAACGCAAGCATATCCGCTGGAATATTCCCCGATAGTCTTAAAACCACAATAGTTAAACCACTCCATAAGAAGAACAATAAAGAACACATGGCTAACTTTAGACCAATAGCTTTAATCCCCGTATTTTCCAAAATAATTGAAAAGGAATTTATGAGTCATTTTATTCATTTCTGTCAAAATACAATGTATTATGTGAGGAACAAAAAGGTTTTCGTAAAAATAAAAATATAAATATGGCCATATACGATTTAATAAATAAAATAATGGTTAATGTGGATAAAAAAAATACCAATTTGTGCCATTTTTACCGATATGACCAAAGCTTTTGATTACGTGAACCATGAAACGCTTTTGGACAAACTTGATGCTTACGGTATACGAGGGAATGCTCTACGTCTAATAGAATCGTATCTAAGTGGACGTCTTCAATACACAGAAGTTTCTAAAATATGCGTCGAATCAAAACGTGAGCTTAAATATCTATCTGGTCCTAAGGAAATTAAATATGGCATTCCGCAAGGTAGCGTTCTAGGGCCATTATTATTCTTACTGTTAAACGACCTACCCCGATACATCCCATACCCTTGTGTGTTATTTGCCGATGACAGTACGATCCTAATAGACTGCCTCAACAAAGAGCTTTATGAAGATGAAATAAATAATTCTCTAAAACTAATAATAAACTGACTCAACGATAATAATCTTAACGTAAACCTCAATAAAACAAATATAATGCATTTCTATCAAAAAATTCTTCCTTTAAACCTAAAAATTAATTATAAAGGACAAACTATTGATAGCGTTAAAGTGGCAAAATTTTTGGGTATTTTGATTGACAGTCAATTGACCTGGAAACCGCAGGCTGAAGAAGTTTGCAAAAGATTAAGCACGTCTGCGTATGCTCTCTACAATCTGTCCAAGAAAGTTAACGTTGATACACTAATGTTTGCATATCACGGTTTGGTGGTCTCTGTTCTAAGGTTTGGTGTAGTATTCTGGGGTAATTGTTCCGAAAGGGAGTCTATATTTAAAGCCCAAAAACGGTGCATACGATCCATTTTTGGTCTCAAGGTTACAGATAGTTGCATTCCTTTTTTCAAAAAACACAAAATAATAACTTTTCCTAGTATATACATTCTCGAAATAGCTATATTTGTTAAAACTAACAAACATCTATTTCCGTCATTAAATGATACGAGGATGCGAACTGCTTCCTTGAGCTAGCACTACTTTGCTTAAAAAAAACATTATTGGTATGGCACCTATTATATTAAACAATTTGCCAAACTATTAAGGATCAGCCCTTAAAACAATTCAAGAAATTCCTGTCGTCGTTGCTGACACAGAAATGTTATTACTCTGTTACCGATTTTATAAATGATGAATTGTAATATTTGATTCACCTTATCTCATTTATTATGTATTATATATTAGACTTAGCTGATCAATGATCTCATTTTGAATATAAGTAGGTACCTAGTTTTTAAATTATCTGTAAGTTAACAAATTTTTGTATGCCAACAGGCAGAATGTACTGGAAACATATCTAAAACTAACACCATCATTGTAATACCTGCATTCTATACAAATAAAGAAAATTATTATTATAATTTTTTCCTTTATTACATTTGTATACACATTAATTACATTTTTAAATATTTTTATAAAATCATAAAAAAAAAAAAAACATTTAAAAATATAAAAAATAGTGACCCATCGGCATCAGGAACAGGGTCCAAGCTGCCGGTGGTTAGGGCTCTAGAGAGAGAAACCTCCTCACTATACGTGCCGTGTCCAGGAGTACTGCTTTCTGAATCAAGCCCTTGATCCAGCCGCGCAATGAGAGCCTCCTGACGTGTTGGTCAAGGTTCTCCGTTATTAGGCCATTTACTGTTACAATTATCGGTACAATGATTGCAGAGTCCACGTCCCACATGTCGACAATCTCGTGTGCTAGGTCAAGATATTTGATTTTTTTATCTTTCTCAGCTTTCACGAGATTCTCGTCATGAGGGACAGCGATATCAACAATCATTGCACGGCGCTCTCGTCGATCTATCACCACAATATCAGGCTTATTGGCTACAATAGTCCTGTCAGTGATGATAGATCGATCCCAGTACAATGTGGCGTGACCATTCTCGAGAACTGGGTCGGGCACATACCTGTAGTATGGTACTTCAGACTCCACAAGGTTGTACTGCAAGGCAAGTTGCTGGTGGATAATCCTAGCCACTAGATTGTGTCTGTGCAAGTACTCGCAGTTAGCAAGACGAGAACAACCAGAAATAATATGTCGGATTGATTCACCGGGACGGTGGCATGCCCGACAGATGTCAACCGTACCGTCCTTGACAATGTATTTCCGATAATTATTCGTCATAATAACTTCATCCATAATCGCACAGACAAAACCTTCGGTTTCCCCGAAGAGGTCGCCGAAACGCAGCCAGGATACGGACGCCAGAAAGTCTACATCAGGCCCATGGAGGGCCCGGAAAAAGCGTCCATGAAGCTCTTTGCCTTGCCATACTTCCTTACGATCGTTAGTATCAAGAACTGTAGGTTTGCGCCAGTTCTCTTTCGCCAAGGAGAGCGGAGTGAGGCCCTTGTCCACTGCAACCACATCTCGGTGCATCCCCACGTCAATTTGAAGGAAATATTCCTTGAGACTGCAAATCTCGCGGTTGTGGAGGGTTTTAGCATTTAAGAAACCTCGGCCCCCACACTTCCGCGGGATGTACAGTCTCATCACTGATGACCGTGGGTGATGCATTCGATATGCCGTCAGCAATGTACGGACCTTCCTATCCAGGGCATCAAGTTCTGTCTGAGTCCATTTGAGTATGCCGAAAGAATACATCAAAACCGGCATGACCCAACCGTTGAAGGCACGTACCTTGTTTCCGCCTGATAGAAAACTATTTACTACTTTATTCAGGTGGCCAAAGAAGCGCTCCCCCAACGACTGTTTCATGTCGGCAACATTGATGCCTAATGCTTCCGACATACCCAAATACTTGTAGGTTTCGGTTGAGGAAAGGGATCTAAAGTGTATGGAATCCGAGAGTTTGGTTCCGACGGATTCCATAATCTCCCCTCGTTTTACATGCATGACTGCACATTTGTCCATACCAAATTCCATCCTGATGGCTTTACTGAACGTTTCTGTTACCTTCAGTAACTCCATCAGTCGCAAATTGTTGGGGGCAAACAGTTTCAAGTCATCCATGTAAAGGAGGTGAGATATCACCTGACCACCTCTTCTCAACCAATAGCCTACACCTGAATCCTCCAGCAGTGTGCTTAGAGGATTCAAGGCTAAGCAAAACCAAAGCGGACTCAAACTATCGCCCTGAAATATTCCCCGCTCGATCCTGATCGGTTCGTCGATCCCCCGGATCTGTCGACATCCTGGATAGAGAAGGACCGTCCTCCATTGCCCCATACATGACATCAGGAAGGTGCGCAGAGTTGCATCTATCTTGTACAACTCCAGCACCCTCATGAGCCATGTATGTGGCACCGAATCATAGGCCTTCATATAATCTATCCAACATGTAGACAAATCCTTCCGGGATCTACGAACTTGTTGGCTTATGGTCATGTCTATAAGGAGCAGCTCCTTAGTACCGCGGGACCCATTCTTACATCCATTCTGAGACATAGACATAATTGAATTTTTGTCAATATGGTGTGAAATCTTTGCTCTAAGAATGGATGTAAGAACTTTATAGACCGTCGGTAAACATGTAATTGGTCTATAGTTTTTAGGTTCCGTAGTACTACCTGATTTATGGAGCAGATGGGTAACGCCTGTTGTAAAGAACAGTGGTAGCGACCCAGTCTCTAAAGACGACTGGAATTGCGAGGCTAAGCAGGCGTGTGACCTTTGTAGCCATTTAATCCAGAAATTGTGTAGTCCGTCCGGCCCCGGAGATTTCCAGTTAGGCAACGGACGGACTGCATGGGCCACATCCAGAGGACTAATAGTAATAGACTCCATGTCTGGTATTGAATCACACGCCTGCTCAACAACACGCATCCAATCACCTTCATTGTGACTGACGGGCACCGACCAAATGCTTCGCCAAAAAGCACTCATGGTATCATTATCCGGTGGACGCGCGTCAGTCACACCTTGAGTGGGAATAGGCCGCTCCCATGCTCTGTATACCCACCTTTCATCGCTCTGGAACATGCGGTTCTGAGTGTACCGATTCACTCTTCGCTTATACCGACGGATACGGTTTGCCCATGCATAAACTTTCTGCTTCAGGAAGTCGATGCGCTCTGTGACACGGGATACATATTCTAGAGGACTAATACTAGTTCCCGAGAACGCCCGCCTCACAAAGCGCAACACCCTTGGGCGTGTATTGCCCTCCCTGAAGCAGATAAGCTTCCCGATGAGTACCCTGGCCTCATTAATACGACGCTCAATCCTGCACTGCCAGGCTGGGGCGGCGGGTTGCGGTCGTACAGCTCGGTCAGTGTTTGGAAATTTGACATGAACTATACGACAAGCCGCAACAGCCGTACAATACAAGATTGAGTGTGTATCGCAAAGGTCTGCGCTGCTTTCAATAAAATTCGGTAACAGCGCATCCAGGGCACACACCAGTGCTCTGTTTTTTTTATTCATGGGCAAACGTGGTAGCCGTGGTCTAAGGTCAGGTAATGTGAACCGATACTCACGGATCGCATCCTCCAGTACGCTCCTTAATTCCACATTGCATAGGTTATCTGTAGAAATAGCCCTGGTGTCCTCCTCCACAGCATGCTGGTTTGCCCGCAGTGCAACTTCGGCAGGCGCATGTACGACATTCTGGGGTGGGGGAAGGTCGTTAGCAGGGCTACCTTGCATTTCCGAGCGCAGCCGATCAAGTGTAGCGTCATCCAACCTATGATTATGTTGAATGACGCGCACCTGATCCGACAATCGTTGGGCCGAGACGTTGACGGCAGGTTCAAGCACCTGAAACAGAGAGAGCATCCGACTTCGGTACGCCGTAAGGTTAATTCCTCCCTCTGTAGCCCCATAATATGCGCGCATCACACTTTCATTTATGGACTGAGTCCATCGCATGCGCGACACATTTCCACCGGCAGCGGGGACCCTGTTCGGGGCCGGTTGGCCTCGAGGTCCCAAGCCCGCTGGTGGCCGTCCTCTTCCTCGCCGTAGTGGTGGTGTTGGTGACGACGGTGGGGAGAAAAACTCGTCGCTCGAGCTCGACGCAACTGCAGCGACCGGTGACACGGCACTGACGATTGAGGCGCGTACCGGTGGCTGTGAGGCGGAGCTGAGCGACGAGTCCGGAGATGGTGGGTGTGTATTTGGTTTCAATCTTGCCCGGCTTCGAGTCAGCATTTCTTGTTAAAGTATTCTATACTCCGTGTCATCTGTCATCTTCGTATTTTGTTTATGCATACTAGTAGGTGTAATGTTTTGATGCCACTTTTGGGATCATCTAAGATGTTAAAACAATTTTTTTTATCAATGCATTGTTGCAGAATTATTTAATATGAAAAAATACTAGAAAAATCGTACGGAGCAAAAAAAAAATGTTTGACCGTCAGTTTGACAGTCGGGCCACAAATTATTATTAATATTAGTAATTATGGTTAATTTGTTTAATGGAAGTTGAATTTGATGGCTTAGTTAGGGTAATTTGAAAGAATTAACATTCGTCTTGATTTGTATGTCATTCGCTCTAATTGCAAAATACACTTCCTCCAAACTTCATCTAATTTTAGCCATGTTTAATTTACATATTTTCCAGTTAGAACATAACATAACATCACGCCTCTTTTCATCAAAGGGTTGAACAGAATTGTAGGTATCTAATAGTACATACACATTTCGCCAGTTATTGTTGTTGTGAAGTCTCATATAATAAATACATTTATTTATTTATTATATGAGACTATAAATTTATTTGCCATAAAAATACAGATAGGAACCTACGTGATTCATTATAAATAGTGTACATTGTAACATCTGGTTCTATGTTAATATCTGAACTCAAGTATAATTGCCTCTTAAACTAGGTAAACCTGTATCTTAAGAGACAGAAAAAGAGAATAGAAAGAGAGAATAGGGGTGAGTTAATTCCCATCAACTGGGCACACATCTAGACTCGGGCTGCTACTGAAAAATAAAGCTTTGCCCAACCCGGGAATCGAAACCAAGACCTCATTCATACTCTGTAGTAACGCTTGCAACCACCAGACAAACGAGGTATTCAGTTTTCCAAACATTTACGTAATTATTCAAATATTCCAAAGCATGAATCAAATGAAAAAATTCTAAAATGGCGTTCTACGAAAATACCAACAACACAATGCTCAAGTTCTGTCTTTACTTTTAGAGTATTTCCAAGAGGCTACGTTTTAAAAGTGTTTTGTTTTTAAAATGAGGCATCTTGAAAATTTTCTAATGTAATTACTTACTTATTCCTTTATTCTGTGTATTTTTCGTCTTCTTTATAGGCCAACATTCTTCGCGTTTAAGGCATTTTTCACCGAAACGTTTTGTCATTTTGTATAAAAATATGCAGTAATTATATTCATTACGGGATGATCTTCTTCGTCTGGCTTATTTTGTCATCTTGCTTAACTAATGCGAGAAAACAAACAACTCCTGTGAACCAATCTGTCCACAATATCTATAATTTACCAATATTTTTGTCAAATTTTAGACATTGATTGCCGCTGAGGTCAGATTGCAACTAGATTTTGAACGCCTACACGTGCCGTTTTGACTGAAGCTGTTTTTTTTATGTGTATTCTCGCTTTCTGTGAGAGTGATTTCATGAAAACGGAAATGTGTAACAGGATGTGACAGCTTGAGCATGGAATGAGTAAGGACTTTTTAATAGCATGGAATTAGTAAGTACTTTATAATAGCATGGAATTTTTATACTCATGGAGTTAGTGTACTCATCGAATTAGTGTACTCATGGATTTAGTAAATACTTTATAGATTTTAAGTAGAGGCGATCATTTCTGTCGCTACTCAGTTGCTTATTACCAAGATGAGATGTCAGATATTATATGCATCATATGTGACTACTGTAAAGCTGGCTAGATTTTTTTTTTATTAACCCTTGTGAAATTTCTACGCTGGGTTTAGAATCATGTGCTGAATTCATGCTAACCGCTTGCGTTTGGTTATTGTTAATAAGTCGATGTTAATACACCGTGTATTTTAATCTAAAAACAGACCTAAAGGTGACATCATTATCCTGATTGCTATTAGCTAGCAACTGTTATCATCAATCCAGCTTGGTAAGGTGATTAGGATATGAATGATCTCCATTTTGATCACTCACAGTGTAGCGGTGCCATCTGGATATTTGGCTAAACAGTATTCTTTTGTAAATCTTAGCTACTTAACTAACAAAGTATGCAGGCGTTTTAGTAGCCACCGCTAAATCCTTTCCTCGGCTCTAACTACACATATACAACATTATTTTTAGTATATGCGAAACCTGAATATAGTTTGTTCAGAATATAAAATTTAAACCAACGACCTGCTAAACTCAGTTCATTGTCATTTCAAAACAGGAATCTCCCGAAAATATTACAATGATAAAACTACCCTTTGACCTTCACCGCTGTAACCAAATATCCGTTGGAACGGTTAATTAAATAAAAATTCTATTAGAAGGTCAGTTAAATCGCAGTTAACACTGAAATGTTTTGAGTTTAATTTTTAAATAGCTCCGTAGTTCTATGCTTGCAGAAAAGAGTACAATTCTTGCGTATCTTTGACTATTGAAAAATAAACTTTTTATATTTGCTAAAATTTTTAAAATTTTTGATTTTTTTATCGCATCAAAAACTAACGGCCTTATACGGCCCAAAACAAAGATTATTTCTAGACCCAGGTTTAAACCATCGAGCAATTTTTGAGTTTCGAAGCTAATTTCGACAAAGTTAAAGTTTTAATTACTAAAACGGACGTTAAACCCGAGTCTAAGTTGTCAATTTCGTATTAGGAACTTTATATACATCGGAATAAAGTTCAAAATACAATAGCTGGCTCGAAGGTCTGGGCTTGGACTAAACAAAGAGGTTATAAAAATAGGTGAAAGTTGTGACTTTTATTATAGAAAAGTGCCTTATCTAATCATAAATAGAAAATAGTATAAAAAGAAAATTCCTTTTTTCGTCGTAAAAAAGTTGGATCTTGTCTAGAATCTTCGTTCTTATTACCTTTGACGCTCAATTTAACAAATTACTTGATTAGTGAAAAAACCTTTGTCAATTCCGAATTTTTGTGACTTGGCAATCACACAGAGCAAACAAATGTATTTACGAACGTATGTGAAAGAAAAACCTACAGGAGTCTTCCAGTAGAGAAGTTTTTTCAATTCTGTGAGGGTTTTATTTATTTTATATCGTTTCTCCATAGGTATTAATTGAGGTGTAATTTCTAAGATAGACTTCTTTGAAACTTTAATCTTGAGTGAATCAAAATGGTGGACGTAAAGAATAGCACCATCCTATTTCTTCCCGTGGGTGTCGTAAAAGGCGACTAAGGGACTTACTAGAGAATGGGCACCAGCGTGCTCTATGCATTTTAACACCAAATTTAGATCGCACACTACACACTATACACGATTATGGCAACCCCCCCCCCCCCTTCTTTTGGGGGAGGCCTATGTCCAGCAGTGGACGTCTTTCGGCTGAAATGATGATGATGAATGATGAATCAAAATGGGAGTTTATGTTTGCAAGTGAATATATAAATTTCATTGAACACAGGTAGTTGAAGTATTAATAATCAGAATAAATCACATAACATCACGCCTGTAATCCCCGAAGGGTTAGGCAGAAGTGTAACTATAGTGTTAACTCAAATTAACATGTTTGTCTATTTAAATAATTGTTAGCTGTAAGTTTTGAGTTTAATAATTTAATCATATTTTATCTGTAATTTTTATATACATTATAATTCATTGCTTGTAACACTAGCCATAGAGTTTTCAGTGAGAATCTATGGTTGGGTAGGACCCACAAAAATCATGGCGGATCATCAAGAGATTGTAACATAGCTCATTGTCATTTAATTCATTTTAATAAAGTCTCAGTGGAATTATTCATCAAACCTACTGTCAATGGTGTATGTTAAGTGTACTATACCAATTAAATCAAGTGAACTCATCAGTTATTTCATTTGCCACCGATGTTCATAAACAATCCTCCGGCTGCAATTCGAACCCGCCAGTCGGAATGAACATATAGCACACCCACATTTCGCCAGTTATGTTTAAGTCTCATGTAATAGGGGGCGAGCCTATTGCCATCAACCGGGCACAAATCCAGACTCCAGGCTGCTGCTGAGGAATTCCTAATGGAATACGAAAATTAGTTCTGTACTTATATATTACAGGAACACCTATAAGAAGTCTATGGTCTTAAAATAACATGGTAAATCACTCATATTGTGCGTACAAATTTACATTTGCAGTTGGAATGTATGAGGGAACATGTCTTTCAACTGCAATGTGAAGTTTGTTCTTGAGAAAAATTTTATTCATCCTGAGTACGGAACCCTTCATTGTGAGTGGTCCGACATGCACTTGGCCGGTTTTTTATTTTACTTTATTACGACAACGTTATTTAGCTGCACAGTGGTTACTGTACAGCTAAATAAAAGCCGTTAAAAGCTAAACACAAGCAACAAGATATCAAAGCCCAGCTCAAATTCCCACAGAACACTATGTACACTTCTAAACATAAGTAGTGAGTGTGTTTTGCATAAATGGACTGCGCATTAACCACACCAGTTTAACATGAGAGAACAGTGCTCAGTTTCGCGTTAGTTGTCGTAAACTAGTCTTACTAATGTTTTCTGCACTGTGTTACAAATCACAAGAGAAAGTTCATAGTGTTAAGGGGTTTCCTAAAACTGTGACGGCCATCGAATGACGTCACTGTAACGTTATTTACTAAAGTTAGTTGGTGTGTTTCCCTAGAGAGCGTTTTTTGACACCGTAAAGTCAAACGCCGCTGCCATCATTTTATTGACACCGTAAAGTCAAACCCCGCTGCCATCATTTTTTGACACTGTAAAGTCAAACCCTGCTGCCATAATTTTTTGACACCGTAAAGTCAAACCCGGCTGCCATAATTTACATACTTGTACATATAGTGAATATTATTATTATTCATGTTTCGTCTTTGACATATTTCGGGACCCTGAGGACGGGACCCCGCACCTTTGGAAGGCATATGAGGGGCCAAAGCCAACTCGCAGAGGCCCGTTAGACGTTTTTAATTAAATGAGGCACCAACCAACGATTATCCCTAGTTGCACTATAAAAGTGCACCCAAGGACAACCTCTAGTTGGTGTAATAATTATTGAAACGTTAAATGGCGTAATAGCGGAGAGTCTCGACCAACACCTAAGGAGGCACCCAGCCGCGCAATGAGAGCATTGCACGGCTGGGTCAAGGGCTTGATTCAGAATGCAGTACTCCTCGACATGGCACACATAGTGAGGAGGTTCCTCTCTCTAGAGCCCTGACTTCCGGCAGCTTGGACCCTGTTCCTGATGCCAATGGCCCACAATTTTTTTTTTTAATAATTTTATAATCATATTTAAAAATGTAATTGAGGTGTATGTAAGTGTAATAAAAGAAGATAATAATAATAATAGTCAATCTTTTGAATCAATTCATTTAGAGCCGGCAGATTCTGAAGTTAGATACAGGTCTGTCTGTTTGAATACAATTATGCTGAAAGTTTAACCCTACATCTAGCCAAATACCAATAAAGTAATTTCTCAGTAGCAGCCCGGAGACTGAACGGTTGACGGCAATAGGCTCGGCCACTATTAAATGAGACTTAAACATAATTGGCGAAAAGTGGGTGTTCTACGGTACACGTCCGCCTACCGTCGTGATGTTCTATAATATCTTGTTTTTTTTTATTTACGAGAAAAATAATGGTAGGTAAGACAAGTTCTAAATAGTCAGCGCCACCGCATTGGCTATATTGTGTATACTAGTAATGGCCCGAAGAATGGGCACATCGTTTACAATTGGAGTCAACTCGCTTTCTGCTTATCCTTTGTCGATCCTCATCAGTAACGCGGTGCAGTGCAGAGCTCGTCGATATATCAGCGGGCAACGTGATGAACGGAGCCACTACACCGCTCTTGCTGTTTAGAGGATTTTAGGGATAATGTGATTAATAGTACGCTTTTAAGTTTGATCTTGACAAGTAATGACACAACAGCAGCGGTAAAAAATCCTTTCTTTTAGGCGTGAGCGTGACACATAGCAAAGTGTACCTTATGTCCTGAGTTTTATATGTCCCTCTTCTTGTCCTTGACGACATCTACGAACATTACACAACAAGGTTATAATAGCTTACTTTTACAAAATAATCAAGCTCTGACCGCTAACTTATCGTACTTTTGTTTTCCTAAATTATATTATTTTAAAACTTTATCGTTTATAATAAAAAACGCATTTTCGTAAAAAAAATCGCTTACGATAATTATGTCTGTAGTCAGGGCTCGGAAATATCGGAATCATTCTTAAGTGTCGATTAAAATATGATGAACACCTAAGAAGCAAAACTGCAATAGAGGTACTGAACCAACATGTGATGCCATAGTTCGAATAATCTTGGAGATTTGTACATGAATTGGAAGTTGTACATGAACAAATTCCAAGTTTGCCACTTTACTTGAGAGTAGCGATAACGATACAACAAGATGAATGTAGAACAATCGTATATGGAAATACCGCGTCTTGGTACAGCGACATGCATGGTCCACCCTATCGCTAAGTCTCTTCACGACAAGGCCCGCCTATGATTAGAATATTCTTTCTGTACACCATATAAATTACAAATATAAATGTAATTTTTTTACACAGGATTACAATGGATGGTCTTATCGCTGAGAGCGATTAAAAGAGAGACAGCAGGTAGTCTGTGGTGTATATTTTATATCATTTTTTTTACATAGGATTACAATGGACGTTCTTATCGCTGAAAGCGATTTAAAGAGATACAGCAGGTAGTCTGTGGTGTATATTTTACATCTTTTTTTTTACATAGGATTACAATGGACGTTCTTATCACTGAAAGCGATTAAAAGAGAGACAGCAGGTAGTCTGTGGTGTATATTTTACATCAATTTTTTACATAGGATTACAATGGACGTTCTTATCGCTGAAAGCGATTAAAAGAGAGACAGCAGGTAGTCTGTGGTGTATATTTTACATCAATTTTTTTTACATAGGATTACAATGGACGGTCTTATCGCTGAAAGCAATTAAAAGAGAGACAGCAGGTAGTTTGTGGTGTATATTTTACATCAATTTTTTTACATAGGATTACAATGGACGGTCTTATCGCTGAAAGCGATTAAAAGAGAGACAGCAGGTAGTCTGTGGTGTATATTTTACATCAATTTTTTTACATAGGATTACAATGGACGGTCTTATCGCTGAAAGCAATTAAAAGAGAGACAGCAGGTAGTCTGTGGTGTATATTTTACATCTATTCTATATGTATGTATAATATATAATAAAAACGAAATGATGTTCATAGGTAAGCACATCACTTGCGAACGGCTAGACCCATTTGACTATTTTTTGTTTTAAAATGTTCGTAATAGTCCGAATTGGGTTTTTATGAAAATATAAATTGGATAATTTTGCCGGAAAATGTTCAAATTCGGGAAAAATGTTAGGTCCTTTTTTCTATGGGATTTTTGTATGAATTATTGAAAATTGTCTGCGGTCAGCTGATACACAATAAATACATACATACAGTTACTAGATTAGACAAAAAAAAAAAATGCCGATATAGTGGACTGCTATGCAATAAATGATGTATGACTCATATAATATGTATAATGTAACTACAGTTGTCAAATAAACTAAGTGGCTAGACTCTTGTGCATGTATATTTAAATAGATATTAATGCAAGCACTCTAAAACATAATGAAACCATTATATTTTATTGACGTCTATATGTCGTGCGTTACTCAAGCACTTTGCTCATAATGCATTTTTTTCTCGTCGTATGTAATGACATCAGGCAATAATGTCTGAACGATAATGTTATTTGTTTTATTTTTTCATGTCTCTAGTCAAAGAGACTAGTTATAAAGTGGTTTTAGCTATCTTAACACTCTCCCTGCCATGGGAACCGCCGGCGACCCCCAAAAAATTTTGTTCAGCAGGCCAAAGCACATTTCTTAATACTTTTATTAGCGGGCCATAGGGTCCGCCGGCAGCCCTCTTGTAATAATTTTAACTATTGACTCACGGCGTTCACAATCAGCAAATTTGGGGCCCGCCGGTGACCTCCATGGCCTCCTGAACTTAAAAAGCTTTATATATTGTCGGCAGGGAGAGTGTTAAATCACTTTAGAATTCGAATGGTGTACTTAGAGATTTGCAATTTTGTTGTGCGTCCTCGATAATAATGATTGTGAAAAGAAGAGAGTTCTTTTTCTAATTGAATGCAGTCACAGTCATGAGAGAGGTTTGCAATAAACTTTACAGTATAGCACCACCATGTCACATGTCACATGACAACAGGTCTCACAAAATATAAGTTACTAGCTGCGCCCCTCGGTTTCACCCGTTATTATTATTTGTCCTAAACCTGTTCATAATCTACCCATGTACCAAATGTCATCTTAATCGGTTCAACTGTTTTAGCGTGAAAGCGTAACAAATAAATAAACAAACCAACTTATTTTCGCGTATAAAAGAGTTAGGTTATAATAGTAACAATATTTAGTTAAAGTTAAAAGTTGTAATAAAAGTTATTCCTAATAAGTGATAGCCAAGTTTAACGAAAAAATCTAATGAAATTATAAAACTTGGATCAGCACCTAATTGCGTAACACAATAAGAATCATAAACTGAATAATTTTGAAGTATATTGCTAATACATTGTTTCATAATCATGTTCGAAAATTTTGTTTGCTCAGCAACGTAAATAACGCCATGATTTTTTTTGAACTGTCAAAATGAAACCCATTGCTACATAAAGTGTGTCAATTGCCCCGCAGAGTTATTTTTGAACGAACTTTTCTCACTTTTAAACCTGTCAGTAACAATACTGATTGTCAAAATATATTATGACGTCACGTAAATGATTTTCCGAACTGAAAATGCTGCCATAATTGGTTTTACAAATGAAATACCTTTCTGTGTGTACGCACAATAGATTTAGAGATCAAATAGAAAATATGAACCAATAAAATAAAAAGTTACCACTTTCAATACACATGGTAACGAATTTTTCTATCGACCCTAGCATGAAATTGGTTTAAACTGCATAAAATAATTGGAATTCATAAAATCCAGTATTTTAAAAGCTTGTCTGTATTTTGTTACAGTTATGTGGAGGCTTTGTTGTTTAGTAAAAGGCTAGTTTGACAGGTGGATAGCTTTTGAAAGTAAAAAAAAATCATTATCATCTGCAAAGCCTTTTCGCTAAAGGGTCGGCTTCCAGTGTAGCCGGATGCAGCTGAATACCAGTATGTTACATCGAGTGACTGCACAACTAACCTCCACAACCCGGTAATTGATTCACGATACCCCTTGGTCATCCTGGTTGTCCGACTTTCTGGCTACTGACGACCCATAACGACGGTTAAAGATCCACAAATGACAGCCGGGACCAACGGCTTTACGTGCTTTCCGAGGCACGGAGGGTCTTGTTATGTAAAGATGGTCACCCATTCAAAAGAAAAAAAAACATTGTATTTTTTTGGGGTCTACATAGGTACCTACTTGAAATATGAGTTTCTAAATCAGTTTTTTTCTTTGTGTAAACTTCACTGACGTGATGGGAATGGATATGTAAATACGATAAAACAAAAACTCAACTACTTCACTAACTTCACTACCAGAGGTCATCGACACCAGAAAAAAACATCAAAACTTTTTTTTTGTTTGTTTTATCGTAATTAGATATCGATACCCAATACGTCTGTGGAGTTTCGCTAGCTAATTCAATTTGACCCTGTATAATTCGAAACCAAAAACTTTGTGCTAAAAACCTTCAGGCCACCACACGACCTGACCAAGTTGTTGGCAAAAATTAGGTCAGAATTTAATATACACGTTCCATGACTCACCTGATTTATTACTCAGCGCCATATTGACCTATAAATCAGGGGATTAAAAATAATGCTGCCCCGTGTTCAGGCTAGTTTCATCAGAATGCGGTATTATGAGGAAGCAAGGGCTTCAGGTATTTATTGACTTACCATATAGTACGTAGCTATACGTAAGCTTTTTATTAAAGCACCGACCGCCAGGAAAATGCATCTCTCATACAAAGAGGGAACGAACATTGAACGCTACGTTTGCTCACACTGCATTTTCTCACATTTTCCTACTTGGCTAAACTTCGCCGATGGCGGCGGTACGTCTTAATGCACTAGATCTCTGGGGTAAGAGAGACACTATACACACCGCGCTGCTGGCGAGACTCAATAAAGAGTTTCCTATTACGAAAGCCATAAATGACCGGGTACCCAAACAATTTATCTTTGATAAAAAATACAGAATCCAACTTCACGAGGACCACCGATGCGAGGGGTTGCGCCCCGCAGAGCTGCGTATCTTCACAGATGGATCCAAAACAGGTAGTGGCACAGGTGCTGGGATCTTCTCGGAGGACTTGAATATACACATAGCCACGCCTTTGGGGATCCATAACACAGTGTTCCAGGCCGAATGCATGGGCATTTCTCTGGCCGCCTCGGCCATCATGGCCAGACAAGTTAAGGACCACTCGATTCGTATACTATCAGACAGCATGTCTGTCCTGCAAGCGCTAAGCAGTCACACTGTTGACTCTGGGCTAATATACGAGTGTCACCAGCGCCTCAACCAGGTGGGTAGCCTCAACAACATAACCATTCAATGGATCAAAGGACACAGCGGTTCGCTAGGCAACGACGCAGCCGATGAACTTGCCAGAAGGGGGTCGAGCATGGTACCGGTGGGACCTGTGCCCATCGTGCCACTCCCCTTCGGGTACTTACGCACTCTGGTAAGGAAACGCACCAGGGATCAACATCACAAACTATGGTCGGACCAAGGTGAGTGCAGGCAGGCCAAGGAAGCACTCCCTACAATTGATGGCCGCCTCACGAAACAGGTTCTCCGACTAACTAAGCAACAGCTGCGTACAATGACAGCAGCTTTAACTGGCCACGGGTCATTTAATAAACACCTCTTTGTCATAGGAGTCACAGACAGTCCGCTGTGCAGGGCCTGCATGGAGGATGACGAGACAGCAGCGCACCTGCTACTTTACTGCCCAGTGGTCGCCACATACAGGGCAAAGTATTTCGGTAACCCAAGTACCCTCTGTGAGATTGTCAGTAACACCAAGGCGTTGCTGACCTTCCTTGAGGAGCTGGGGTGGATCGAATAATTGATGTTCCCACCCGTACGCAAAATACGCGCATATTGACGTGGAGTTGCGGAAACCAGCCCGTTTTACCTATTACCTAAACTTCGTTTTCAGAACGCCTATTTCAGAATGCTTAAAGTATTGGATGCGAGGCTTTTGGCTACTTAGTATGTTTTTCTTTTTTTTTGACTTATTTTGTTGTACTGTGCGTTTTGTTTGTGCAGAATAAATAATTTTTTCTTTCTTCTTTTCTTTCTTTTTTTTCCTATTTATTAAAATTTTCTCCCTGACCTAAAAAAACACATAAGTATAAATTGTTTTGATATCCATGAAACGACTTTTATTTCTGTAAGTAGATCTACTAAGACACGTTTACACGTAAAAATTCTAGTCAAAAATT
Source organism: Tiliacea citrago (assembly GCA_963921375.1). NCBI lineage: Eukaryota > Metazoa > Arthropoda > Insecta > Lepidoptera > Noctuidae > Tiliacea > Tiliacea citrago. The sequence continues at coordinate 3,776,335 of OY992799.1, forward strand.
CTGTCTGAGTTTTTTTCAGAAACCGGTAATGATTTTTGATTTTTAATTAGGCTATCCTCTGAAACTATGGCAGTAATTTCGCTTGTGTAATTACAATAAATCTATCAAATAACGTGTCCCTTCTCTGTATGACAGGAGAGTGAGACATATATTATAGGCTGATATTACACATAGTAGTTAAACCAGTACGTAAACAAACAGCATCAGTCTACAACCCAGCAAGATGGTATCGCTAAGCTAAGCGAGCTCGGTATTAACACCACAAGATCGTTTAGCGGCGGTATATGAGACAAGTTGTATTTCAACAGACAACGGCTGCTCGTTGTGTCGCCATTCTAATCCTAATGTCTGTAGGACATGGGGTCTTACCATAAAGAGACGGAAACAGCCATGGTTTCATTATATATTTATCCTTCCTCCGTTTTTTATACATGTACATATTTTTATTTTAAGACTGTTGATAGCTTATAAATTCTGTAAATATTATTGTAGCTTCGTTGATCATGTCGGGGTCACCACTGTTGAGGTAGGAGTCCCTAGCAGTGTCTGGATTGAAAGACGCTTGAGATGAGAATGAATCTTTATTGACAACTTAACCTAATATATACAAAAATTCGTACACAATTATTAGCGGCTACCTACAAGCACATCACAATAAAATAAACCACATAGTATGTCGGTAAGTTGGAAAGGTTTACATTTCTCGCTCACATATAAAAGCTTGCGCCGCGCCTGAGCCACTAGTATTACACTAGCCACAGAGTACATTTGTATATAGGGCAACACTAGCCGCCGACGCGCGCGCGTGATCGTGATGTATTAATGTGTTGCAGCACTTGCAGCTACAATTATAATATATTTTAAATAACGTAGAACTCAGAAAAGTTTAGTTTCTTGTTTACGAGAAGTTCTACCACCATATCTATTTCTACCGCCGAAACAATCGGTAATACGTACTGACTACTTCTTCTCGGTGGCGATTTTAAACTATTTAGTTCATCTTTCAAAATGCCTTATTTTTCTGTAAAAACAAATTAGTCACACTATAACTTGCCTGGTCTTAGACCTGCAAGATGCTAAATAAGTGCACTATTGAACCTCTAGGGTCTAGGCCATAAGAAAATGAATGCTTTGGATTGCTATATTTTTATAAATTGCAGACTTTTTCCATAGGCTAGTCCCACGCGACTTAAAAATAACTACGAAAAGAAGTTAATGACTCTGCCTACCCTTTTAAAGCATACTGGAGTTATGTTATGTTTGCTGACTTTTATCGATGTCATCATGAAGAAAAACAAACGTAGTCGACGTGACTTACACAATTAAAAGAGAGAGAGAGAAGTGGGCAGGTCATGTCATCAGGAGTAAAGACGGAAGATGGGCCAAAGACGTGATATGCTAGAGAACAAAAGAGGAGAAGAGGAAGACCATTTCAAAGATGGGAAGATGACTTGAAAACTACTGCGGGCGGGTCATGGAGGAGACCAACCACCATGCCATGGATGTCTATGTCTAAACCTTTAATTTAAATACATTTTAAAACTATTTTTAAGATTGCTAATAAAGGCTATTTGAAATTGAAACTAAATTAACGTCATTAAGTATACTTAATGACGTCATTTATACTATATTGATGCAAAGAACGCAACAGAAAATATAAATGAAAATCATGACTTCATTCCGGATACGACATAACTTCGAATGCAATAACCCCACCCAAAGTAAAAACAGTTCAACAAGCTACAGACATCTACATCGTCGACACCCCTAAATATAGGTCTCCTACCGCTCGCCATCAAACTGCATGGAAATTATCAATTTCCGCCATCGCCATTCAGCCTATCTTTGAACACTTCATTTCGTGCCTTCCTTGACAACCCAGTCTATTTAAATAAAGAAAAAGTCTGAAGGATGCTGATTTAAGTAGGAATAGTAGATAGTTGCACCGAGCGCTAAGTGAGTTATTAATGCACGAGTGTCTCGCGAGGGCACTAAATTAGCACGAGTGCATTAATTACACTTTAGCAAGGTGCGTAGGTAATCTAGTTTTCTTTCAACTACCAATCTACCTACCGTGATAAAATATACCTCAAAATAAAAACTCAAGTTAATGTTTTTCACCAAGTTGGTTTTATTTTTCAGCCAGTATCTTTTTGATATAATGCATACATTTTATATTAAACTTAATGGTAGACATTAAACCTCTGTGGTTAATTTATATCTAAATAAAAAATAAAACAGTGCAGAAATGTTGTATGAAATCTCATAGTTCAACAATGAGATTTCTTACAACATTTCTGCACTGTTTTGGTTCTAAGCAAAAAATACGTGCTTTGTGATCGGTTTTGTAGTGATTAATGATAACATTACTACGTAGTATATAATTTGTAGCTCTCGTTTGAGCTGCGCTGGGGTCAGTAGATGCAGACTGATTTGACCATGGTAGATTTCCGAGAGAGTATCTATCAAAGTATTCTGTATCTGTTTCAAATTTTGCATCATATTGTTGGTAGCTATAGAGATTAATGTGAAGTCCTGTTGTGTTGTCATCACATCGATTTCTTGTTGCAGCTTGTTATTAGCTTTTTCCAAAGCATTTAAATGCTTATTTATGGTTTTGTGTTGCTTTGCTATTATGTCTTCAGTTCTTTGTAGTATGTTGTGCTCTGCTTCGACGATAGATGTCAAGTTTCTCCATAACTGACCTTGGTGTTTTTGATTACGGTGCACAAGTTCAATGTCCGGCCTGTATTTTTCTGCGAAACTTTGGTCTAATAATCCGAACAATGAGTTTGCAATTGAGCCGACAGCGTTGATAAGGCCGCGTCGTGTCCGTAAGCGCTCGCCGTAATGCTGACTAAGCAACAGCTGGTTGTAGTATTGCAGTTCATTGTAGTCGTGACGTATTTGTAGCAGTATCATATGACAGTGACTTGATTCCATGATTGTTTCACATGTTTTGTCAAGATAGTTTGTAAAGTCATTGATGGCTTTGTCTCCTTGCCAGTATGGTGACATGTTAAAATATGTGACTAGCTTCCACCTATCCCGAATCAATTGTACTTTCCCTACGTTGTCAAAGTACAATGTTTTGTTGGTATCAAATTGCGTAATATTGTATGAAGCTGTTGTTGGTAATATTATACTTAAGAACATTAACAATGCCAGTGCAATGTTTACTAGCTTGGGATAGGTACTGGTCGTTCCGGTGTTTGGTTGCGGGTGATTGCGTGGTTCCATTTCGGCTCTGGTAGTGGTAGTACGTTGTAGTTGTAGTGGTTTGCCTTTCTGGATTTCTGGTATGGTTGGTTCAGTTTGGTCTATAGGTAAAACTGATAGTTTAACTATAGGGCGCTTCATGTAGCCATTTTTGGTTTTTAAAGTCACTACTCTGACAAGTTCATCTTTTCCTGGATGGACTTCCATCACACGACCCATTGGCCATTTCCCTGCTGGTAAGTTATCGTCATGTATCATTACTAGATCACCCACCTTGACGTTCTTCTGGTATTTCATCCACTTGTTTCTGGTTGATAGTTGGGTTAAGTACTCTGTTTTCCATCTTTTCCATAAATCTTCAAATAATTTTGACACTAGATGCCACCTGGTTCTGGCGTCATCTGCTGTGTCAATTATAGTTAAACCTGGTCGTGCTGATAGGAAATGGGCTGGTGTAAGGAAATTGAAATCCTCCGGGTCTTCTGATAGCGCACAAAGTGGTCGTGAATTGAGGCAAGCTTCTAGTTTTGATAACAATGTGGTGTATTCTTCAAAAGTAAGTTTTTGTGCAGCAGAGTTTATGGTGCCGTGGCGAGGGTAATGGCCTCCTGACGCGTGTGTTGCGTTTTTCGAAGGTAACTTTATGCTACACTTGCTAATAAGCTAACGTCGTGCCTATGTTATGCAAATGTAGCTCTGTGTGTAGCTCAGACTGTTTGGTATGCTAACGGCGTGCCTATGCCATACAAGTGTTAAGATAATGTGGTATGCTAACGTCGTGCCTATGCCATACAAGTGTTGAGATAATGTGGTATGCTAACGTTGTGCCTATGCCATATAAGTGTTGAGATCATGTGGTATGCTAACGTCGTGCCTATGCCATACAAGTGTTGAGATAATGTGGTATGCTAACGTTGTGCCTATGCCATACAAGTGTTGAGATCATGTGGTATGCTTTCTTTTTCTTTTTTTTTTGGGTGGGAAATTCTCAAATAGCTTCTCCCGCTCTGGGCGGAGCGGGAGGGTGTGTCAGACTTTTACTGACTAAAACCCACCCGTGTTCCTTCCGTTGCCTGTGTGCCAGGGCCACGATATCCCTTTCGGACAAACTCGCAACCCCGGCAGGCATTGGTCCTAACGGACCCCGTCAGTTTGTGCTGACATCTCTTTGAGGCGCGCGTGGAACACAACGCGCCGTCGACCCGGGCCTGGTCCTTATCGGACGCCCGGGGCGTCTCTTGCGGCGACTAAGGGCGCGAGGGCGCGAACCTTGTCTCACCCTCACGCGTTCCGCCTCCTCCTTCGCTAGCATAACTGCTTCGCAGAAGGAGGTGACGGCCTCCCATGCACTCTCGCTCCGAACCATGGCCTGAACCAGGGCCGGACGCGAGAGATCGCCGCCGCCGATCGCCTCCGTGAGGACACGGCGGTGCTCCGCCCAAGCTGGGCAGACCTCCACCGTATGCTCCACCGTGTCCTCCGGGCGATCCACACAGTGGTGACACCCGGGCGTTTCCTCCCGCTTAATCCTAAACAGGAACCTCCCGAAACATCCATGTCCGGTGAGGACCTGCGTCAGGCGGAAGGTGAGGACGCCGTGGCGCCTCTCCAACCACTCCTCAAAGAGGGGACTTATCGCCACAATTGTGGCGTGCCCAGCGCTGGGTTGCGACAATCATGTGGTATGCTAACGTCGTGCCTATGCCATACAAGTGTTGAGATCATGTGGCATGCTAACGTCGTGCCTATGCCATGTGGACTTTTTTTTTGTTGTTTGTGTGAACATTGTTCGTTGTTGGTGTCCGGTGGACCCGGAGTTTTGCCCTTATTGTAAAATTAGATGGCCAACAGTGATAATGCGGCTAAGATGTCTGCAGCGTCTCGGTTGCATTATTTCTGAATGTAATTTTTGAACAGAAATTACGTGTAATTTTTGAAAATCAGGATAGTAAAACAAGCTGTTTGTGTTTTCAGGCGCAGACTGTAATGCTGATGACGTGGAGTCCACGCCTGAGCAAGATGTCAGACACAACAATGTGCCTTCTGGTGAGATGATGCCCGAATCCGGACCAAGCACCTCCAGTGCTGCAGAAGCCCTGCAGCATGAGACACGGGAGTGCGAGGAGTCCTCCAGTCAGGAGAGGCCGTGTTAGCGGAAAAGTCATTGCCAAGCCGTTGCAAGAAGGGGACGACAGGCAACCGTCACCGCGCGCCTATAAAAGCCGCTGCACGCGCATATTCGGCCCTTTATTGCCGTGGAGTCAAAATGATAAGAGGAATCTCTGCCCGTTTGGATAGCCAATACTGCCTACTTCAATTTTGTTCTGTTTATTTGGTTTCCTTAATTTACTGTGAAATTTAATTGTTAAAAATAAACCGTCTTTTGATCATTGTTATCTTTTTTAATCTGTTTAGTGCTATTTTGCCAAGACTATCATAAAGCATTTTGGGTTAACGTTTTTCGACAAGCAAAAATACTATCACTCATATCTATATGAATAAAGTCTTAAAACTAAGCAAATATTATGTACGATACGAGTATTTTGAAAATCAATCTAATTTACGTTACGATAACTCCGCACATACGTGCTAAGTCTACTGTAACTGTTCTGCTATAGCCCGTCAATGTTATTTTCGTAAAGGAATCGATTCGAGCAAGTAAACGCACCACATACCTCGCTATATATAGGCAGCAGCAATGCAACTAAGCTAGCGAACGATAATAGATCTTGGTAGGTAGTGTTGGAGGTATGAGTGGGGCCTTAACCTATTATCGATCGCTACACGGTTTCGTTGTCAAAGGATATCCTTTAATTATCACCTGACATAGTAATCAAAGTCGATGTTATTGTCAGCGTAAATGAGTTTTAGGTGCAGCGCAGACGACAGACTTTTTGTGCGAAGGAGTGCGGCACACACCAATGTGATTACATTTTATTAGCTCACAAGCTTTCATTAATCACTCGATCCGGTGCAGCGCAGACAACAGACTTTTTGTGCGAAGTATCGAGTGATTAATGAAAGCTTGTGAGCTAATAAAATGTAATCACATTGGTGTGTGCCGCACTCCTTCGCACAAAAAGTCTGTCGTCTGCGCTGCACCTGAGGCTCAACCATTGTTGATATTAATATAATACTTAAACACTGAGTCAGTAGAAACGAGCACTACTTACGAGTTGCAGGTCATAGGTTCGAACTTCACTGCTCTCAAAATGGTGACCGAAAACTAATAATTAAAAAAGAACTAAAAATTCGAAGACATGTGACATCTACCAACCCGCACTGGGCCCGCGTGGTGGATTATGGCCCACTCCCTCTCACAGATAGGAGGCCTGTGTCCCAGCAGTGGGACATTATAGTGGCACATACCTTGCTATAGGCTTTAGCAATGCAACTAAGCTAGCAAACGATAGTAGATGTAGGTAGGTCGTGTTAGAGGTATGTGGGGGCCTTAACCTATTATCGATCGCTACACAGTATGGTCGTCAAAGGATATCCTTTAATTTGCACCTGTAGCAAAGAAAGTAGTAATCAAAGTCTATGCTATTCTCAGCGTGAATGGGTTCTCTCTCACTCATTAACGCTTAGAATAGCATAGACTCTGATTAGATTAGATTTGAGGCTAAAACTATTTAAACACCGAGAGAGCAGTGGTGGCCCAGTAAATGACCGCGACTTACGAGTTGTAGATCATAGGTTCGATTCTTTATTATATCTATGGTTCGCACCCAGGCAGGCACTTTGTGTAGATTATTTCACCACCACTGCTCCTAAAACGGTGAAGGAAAACATCGTTAGGAAATCGGCATGACCTAGAACCAAAAATTCGAAGATGTGTGATATCTACCAACCCGCACTGGGCCCGTGTGGTAGATTACGGCCCACTCCCTCTCACAGAGATGAGGCCTGTGTTCCCTGTGACTTATTACTTGTTCAAATTTTATGAATATCATCTACTTTTACAATGATTATAAACAGGTGAGCACCATGCATCAATTACATAAATAATTTATTTGTCGTTGCTTAATTTTTTATTGTTTTTACCTATTGTGATGTAGTCATTTTATTCTACGTGCATCGACTTTACATATAATTAATTAAACCTAATGTATACAAAATATTGTAAAACATTTTAAAAGAGTAACGGTGGAGTTTCTTGCCCATTCTTCTCCGAATGAAACTCAATATTTCAATATATTTCAATTATTTATTCTGAACAAAAATACATTTGTGTCGAATACAGGATTAATACAATAATAATAATCAATAAAAGTTACAATTAATTGCAACTACCTTTTATAAGGGGCAACTAGAATCAGTTCTATTTTTCTGTAAATTTTGACGTTCTTAAGTGCCTAATTGATATAAATGTTTTGACTTTGACCCAGCTAAGGGAACTTAAAAACTGATTATGTGGTACAATTTTACCAGTTACGATGAAAGCGATACTATGGTAGATCGAGAAGACGAAGATTTATAAAATTAACTAACTTCTGTCGACGACTTCGTTCACGTGGAAATCGTACTCGTACCACAGGTTTGCAAAGCAGTCGTTGGACCACTAAGCTATTGGATTTATTGTGGTATGAGGAACAGGATGTAAAGTTCACTCATCCACCATATAAAAGGGAGGATTCTCCGACCAGACAGGTGTTGTGTCTGGTGGGCAACTGCCCAACGGTTGATGTCAGGACGTTTTATATATGCTATTTTCGCGGTAAACTCTGCTTGCGCGATGCAGGATTTGCGTGACGTCAGTATGACGCGTAGTTCGCATGTGGCGATGTTGAAAGTTGACTAAAATAGCGGTTCATAAATATGTCATGATTGACTGCTTAGCTCCTTAAAGGTATAGCGTGATGATAATCATTTTAAAGGTTGTATCTGTAACTACCGCAAATATTTTAACCTTTTGGCTCGTTTTAAAGTTAATAAACCTAAATAATTATCCTACTAAAACTTTTAAAGTGAAACTTGATGAAGATTTTGGATTTTTGTAACTCAATCACTTGTGGATTTGGATAAAAATGATTAATTGATCATAGCCATTTTTTTTTGGGGTGGGAAGTTATCAAAAAATTATCCCGCTCTGGGCGGAGCGGGAGGGTGTCAAACTTTTACTGAGTAAAACCCACCCGTGTTCCTTCCGTTGCCTGTGTGCTAGGGCCACGATATCCCTTTCGGACAAACTCGCAACCCTGGCAGATTGATCATAGCCATAACGTTCATAAACATAGTTGCCTATCATGTAGGTGAAAGCTAGTGATTTATTTGTTATTGATAGTGAATGTTTGTTTGAACGTGAAAAAAATAATTTTGCAATTTAGTTAGTTGCAAAGAAGGTTAGTCGAATGACTAACCGATTTTACATGGAGCGATTGCCTATCAGACTCCCACAACCCAATTGCTGGGTAATACGGCACCCCTTGGTAAAACTGGTTGTCAGACTTTCGGGCTTCTGACGACCCGTAACGACTGCCAAAGATCCACAAATGACAGCCGGTACCAACGGCTTTACTTGCTTTCCGAGGCACTTGGGTCACGAGGGGTCTTGGTATGTAAAGATAACCCCGACAAGCGTAGCTTAACCTGATTGATCTACCTGTGCGACTGTTATCAGCCACAAGCCCTTCAAAACAACAACAAAGCAAACTCAAGCTATCAAAAAGAACAACCTCTAATAATAGTTTTCCCCTCTACGAGGGAACCAAGGAACCAAGGAAAAAGATGATAATATTAACAAGCCCACAGGTTATGAGGAACCAAAACTGTCCAAAGTTGTGTGGTTCCAGTTACGCGGCTCTTAGCTAAGTGTACGCCAGATTTTGCAAGTAAAGCGACGTTGTATGTGTGTAGTTACACTGAGCGAGTGTTAAGAATTAATTTCTGTAAAAAAAAATGCAAATTTACCCGACTGCATGATATTGTTTATACAGAAATAGGTCATCTTGTTGCCAGATTTTTTAAACTGTTTTAAAATTTATTTATTTTATTTTACACTATTCGTTAATAAGACCATTAAATAAATAAATAAAAATCTTTATTGCAGACCACAGGTCCATAAAGAACACAATAAAATAGTTACAGAATACAAATAAAAATACAATAAAATTACTAACAAATATAAACTTACGCCTTTTTTCCAAAGGGTAAAACGGGAACCCTATTACTAAGGCTCCGCCGTCTGTCGTCTGTCTGTCTGTCCGTCTGTCACCAGGCTTTATATCATGAACCGTGATAGTTAGACAGTTGAAACTTCACAGATGACGTATTTCTGTTGCCGCTATAGCAACAAATACTAAAAACCAGAATAACATAAATATAGGGGCTCCCATACAATAAACGTGATTTTTTTGCTCGTTTTTGCTCGATGTCGATAATGGCAACAGGTCGACGCTTGATATATTCACAGAATATTTAGGTATAATTATATTCACTTTAAAAATAAATTATTCAATTAAAATAAAACAAATATTTATGGGGGGCTCCCATACAACAAACGTGATTTTTTTGCCATTTTTATAGATAATGGTACGGAACCCTTCGTGCGCGAGTCCGACTCGCACTTGGCCAGTTGTTAACATTTACGCGGCTATTTCCAACCACCGCTTGTAGGTCTTGGTAACATACATCCTATCAGACAGGTCCTTAACTATACAGTTTCTACACGTACCAACCCGGGACATGAATGATGCAATTCTGCTTCTCTGAATGGCGTTGAACGCGTTCAGCCTCGCTTCCGCGAACATTCCAGACGCACTGCAGTTAGTAGCGCTTCAACCCCATTAGGTGTCTGTAGATGTTATTGTACTGAACAGCCAAGACTTCTTTGTATACTCAGTCTAGAGCTGGCACGTATAGAAATTTTGACAGTACGCTCTGAATAGGTGCACTTTAGTCTGTACTTTAGCCTTAAAAAATCTCCTGGCAATCATGTTTCCCACAACCGATATGGCACGATGCTGGCGGTCGATATCCGCATCGCCTTTCATGTTAGAAATAAGAGAGAGTTTATATGTGTAGATATAGAAATAGTTCATCTTGTTTCCAGCTTTTTAAAGTTTAAAAAATATATATAGGTATACAACATGTCCCGGAATTAACGCACAACCTCTTAACGGGTCATTGTACACATAATTATGAACAACTTTTACTATAGGACCAAACGAGAAACCGCGAAAAAAAAAATCAACTGTTCCTTAAATTTTCACGATTCATTCGAACATAAATGTAGTAAACAGCAGATTTTTTTTTGAGAAGTTATTTGATAATTTCCCACCCAAAAAAAAAAAAAAAAAAGCTCTAAAGATACCGACTTTCGAAATTAAAGTTATTTTTCACTGTGTAGTGTCTTTTTGGAAGTCGGTTGTTTTTTTTATTAAAGAACAAAAAGAATTTGACCTAGGTTGATTAATCTCATAGCCGTTTATATCGCTGTCACTACCACTGCGCCTTACGAACGTTAAAAGATATGTAAGTAGGTCAACCGGTGGGCATGACAAATAGTGTCGGTGTATTGCGCGAAGCACGCGTGTTGCAGCATGACATACGACTACTGAAGGTACAGCTTGCAAGTATTTAATATTATAACTTGGGTAAAACATCTTAATGGAAGCAATTAGTTCCTTTGTTAAAACATTTTTTTGGCAAAATGTGGGTATACTACTTTTTTTTTAGGTTTCCAAACAAATTTGTCGAATTTTTTATAGAAATTGCCAGTCGTTGAAAATTACTGCTTGAAAATTAGTTACTATGATATGAAATACAAATTTAAAGAAGTATGTAGTGCTGTATACAGGTGTGCTGGTCAAACTTATAGTCTACGTTGCCGTCTCCAGTCATTTATCGAATTCTGCAGTGTGGTTTCCTTACATGCGAGATCTATTCGCCCGATGGTATGTATTCCATACAACGGTCCGTTATCCTTTCTTTCAACGTAACTATTTATATTTTTTTCTGGTCTTAAAACTTTTTGATTTGTCATAGGTATAAGATCAGTTAAAAATGCCCAACCTACTGGGGTACTAGCGTGCCGACAGGCCGATCTTACTGCCGCCCCATGTATTGATGTACGAAACCAACGTGTGTATAACGCTGTGTTGCCTGTGAGGCTATCCAGGCGATTTACGCTTGAGGGTCCAGGGGGCCGTTCGCGCTAATTTTGTACGTTAATACCAAAACTAAACCACAACCAAAAACGTTACGTTAGACACATTTCGTATCGCGCTAATCATTTCAACGGAAACGATTTAGCTTTACTTTGGAAGTTACGTTGGAGGAACGATCTGTTATACCTTGCCAATGCTAGTAGAATGGCTGACCTGATGATGGCTAGCTGATGGCTTGCCTAGTCAGCATTTATTGACTTAGAAGCATTATTCATTAGGTTTGGACGTCAGTTCGGTCTGAATCTCGGTACGGGTCGGAAGTCCTAATTCATATTATTACTATATTCAATTTAATTCCATTCTAAGTTCATAATTATAAATAAACTCTGTTTCCAGCTTAATTGATTTTCTTTTTTAAAAACAAGTTTCCGGACTCTCGTATAATATTTGGTGGCAGCGGTGGGATACGAAAATCCCCTACCCGAATACGTCTCTGAAAAAAAATACTAAACCTGAAAGTGCCAGTGAAACAAGTGTTTTAAAGTGCTGAAAGTTAAGTGGCTTACTAAATCAATTCTGTGTCGAATAAGTGCAATAATCAAAGTGCCTGATCGACACCCTGTCTTGTGTGTTGCACCTTGCAACCGAGACCGGACTTCACCCTCTGTTGGTACAGAGGTCTACTACAACTGCTGTTCTGCTGTTTACCGCTGGAGAAACGGTCAAAATGATCCCGAATATCCTCATAATGACGGCGTTCCTGTGAGTGATCTTGAAAATACTTCGGTTACTACTATATCCTAGTGCGAATACTTCGGTTACTACTATATCCTAGTGCGAATACCAGAATTAACTCAGAGTCACTATTTCTAGCGACATTTATTTCATTTCTACATACACTACTCTATTGTACACTATTCATAATACTTTGTAACCGATAAAGACTTTACTGTGCGACTACTGTATATTTTGTTTAGACTACGCGTTTCGATTACGCGTCTATCACACTGAGTCACCTGTACAAGGTAGCATAACGTGGATACGATTTCTTATAATTAATTAGTTTATAATATATTATTTTGTAATATTGAATAATGACTACAAAGGAGGAAAGTTCCAGTAGCTCTAAGAGTACAAAATACGAAATGGAAGAAAAAATAGAACTCGGTATTCTATTTAAATTCATTAAGCCATTCGATGGCTCCAGGGAAAAACTAAATCCCTTCATTGCTAATTGCCAGAGCGCTTTTAATACCGCTACAAAAACGCAAAAACCTATTTTATTCAAATTTATTCTAAGTCAACTAATAGATAAAGCTGAAACTACATGCAGTGTCAAAGAGTTCGAATCCTTTGAACAGTTCATCGAGTTCTTAAAACAACAATTTGGAGAAAGGAAGCATTACGCTCACCTACTCACTGAACTTCAGGACTGTAAGCAGAGCTCTGCTGAAACAGTCAACCAGTTTGCGTTAAAAATAGAAACATGCTTAGCGAAACTACTTACGGAAATAAATATTTCCATTCCGACGAAAAAGAAAACTGAACTAGCAGGACGCGTAGCTGCGATGCAAGATCTTGCGCTTCATACTTTTATAATAGGACTCTTGCCACGGGTATCACAAGTCGTTAGATGCCGAAACCCAGACTCATTAAATTCCGCTATAAACTTCGCAGTAGAAGAAGAAAAAATCATCTCTAATATTTATAAAAGATCTGCATCCAATACTTACTCCAGTAACGATAAATCTAAAAATATGAATTCTCGCCGTGACTTTCCATCGCCACGTTTTCCAGCTCCACGAAATCATCAATTCGATCATTCAAAAGCAGTAAATACCAACGACATGGTGTGTCGCTACTGCAAAAACATAGGCCACACTATTGAAAATTGTCGCAAAAGACAATACAACAACAGTAGGAACCAATCTGCGGCTTCTACTTCAAATGGTCGTCAACCTAACCCTACACAAGCCCGCAAGGTTTTTATCATAAATCAGGATAAGGAAGAAGGGACCGACGAAGTCGACCAAAACGATTTAAACGAGTAAAATTTCCCGGCCGGTGTCGCGCGGGAAATTCGTCCTACTATATCAAAGCCGATGCCTCTATTCCCACTGAATCCCCTGAATCGCGTACTAAATCCACTGTTTCTATGAGACAAATTACTAAATCCACTGAATCCCCTGAATTACGTACTAAATCTAATGTCTCTATGAGACCAATTACTAAATCCACTGAATCCTCTGTATCATGTACTAAATCCACTGTTTCTATAAAACCTATTACTAAATCCCCTGAATCACGTACTAAATCCACTGTTTCTATGAAACCAATGAGTAAATCCACTGAATCCCCTGTATCACGTACTAAATCCACTGTTTCTATGAAACCAATTACTAAATCCACTGAATCACGTATTAAATCCACCGAATCCGCTGTTTCTGCAAAATTACTTACTAAACCCTGTAAATTACCAAATCCAAATGCAAGGTCCACCGATTCTATTCTCGTTGCAAATCCCTACATTTCATCTTCGGACAACTCGCCACTCTCACCAGACCTGAAACAAAAAATAGATGCAAAAATTTATAAAATGTTTAAAAATAGAGAGAAAAGATACTTACCACACGTAATAATCCACACGCCGGTCGCTGATAGGCCTTTATCCTTCCTGATTGACACAGGTTCCTGCATAAGCCTGCTGAAACTAAATTCCATGTCCAAAGTCCCAAACTTAAGTGATGATAAAATAACCATCAAAGGAATCGATGCTGAAAATGAAGCAACTTCAACTCTAGGCAGCTTCAAAATGCAAATATTCAAAAAAAATAACAAACCTTATGTCTATGAATTTCACGTTGTCAAAAACATTAGCCTAAGTTTCGATGGCATCATAGGCAACGACCTCCTGAAAGACCTAGGTTGTCAAATCGACTATTGTCATGAAACCTTACAGATAGATGAAGACTACATAAAATTAAAATTTGCTGAACCATTATATAACATTCCACCTCGCACAGAAACTGTAATTGAATGCACAATAAGTAATCCAAATATAAGAGAAGGTATGATAATAGACCAACACATCTCTGATTCCTTGTTAGTTGCCAATTGCATCGTTAAAGTGAAAGAAAATAACCGTATTAACATTACGGTTATCAACACCTCTGAAGAGTCCATCATACTCCGATCTAACCTTAATCTAACACTAGAACCTTTAGACACTCAAGCTTGTTTGAATCCTCATGAATCATTGTCTCTTACTAATGCCTCCACAAGAACAAATAAAGTTCTCAAACATGTTAGGATTTCTCACTTGAACGAAGAAGAATCTAATGCCCTATTACAAGTCTGCACAGACTTTTCCGATATCTTCCATCTTCCAGACGATCAGCTCACATATACTACAATTGCTGAACATAATATCAGAACAAGTACAGATATCCCTATCCAAACTAAATCTTATAGATTCCCTGAATGCCATAAAAAAGAAGTAGAAAATCAAATTAACAAAATGCTAGAACAAAACATAATAACACCTTCAAATTCACCATGGTCCTCGCCCATTTGGGTTGTGCCCAAAAAGCTGGATGCTTCAGGACAACGAAAATGGAGAGTCGTCATTGACTACAGAAAACTCAACGATGTTACTATTGGAGAAACATACCCTATTCCACAAATAACAGAAATTCTAGATCAATTAGGGAAAAGCCAATATTTCACAACTTTAGATTTAGCCTCAGGCTTCCATCAAATTCCAATATCCGAACAAGACGCTCCTAAAACCGCCTTTTCCATACCTCAAGGCCATTTTCAATTTACTAGAATGCCATTTGGACTAAAAAATGCCCCTTCGACCTTCCAAAAACTAATGAACACATGTTTATGTGGACTTCAAGGTTCGCGTTGCTTTGTTTATTTAGATGACATTGTAGTCTATTCCCCTGACTTACCAAGTCACATTCAAAACCTATCCGCTGTTTTCAATAGGCTCAGGAATTATAACTTAAAGCTCCAACCAGATAAATGCGAGTTTCTATGCAAGGAAGTCGCTTATCTTGGTCACCTCATCAACAAAGACGGTGTACAACCAAACCCTAGAAAAATCAAATGTATCACCGAATTCCCTTTACCAAAATGCCCAAAAGATGTGAAATCTTTTCTTGGACTCGTATCTTACTACAGACGTTTCATACCAGACTTTTCCAAACTCGCAAAGCCATTAACATCCCTTCTGAAAAAAGATACACCATTCAATTGGAAAAATGAGCAACAGCTTGCATTCGAAAATTTACAAACTAAATTAGTAACGTCACCAGTGCTAGCATATCCTGATTTTACCAAACCCTTCATTCTTACCTGCGACGCTTCCAACTACGCTGTTTCTGCTATATTATCGCAAGGTCCAATAGGAAAGGACCGTCCAATTGCTTACGCATCTCGGACGCTCAATAAAGCTGAATGTAACTATAGTGTTACCGAAAAAGAATGCTTAGCCATTATCTTTGGAACTAAAGCTTTTCGCCCCTATCTTTACGGAAATCGATTTACTATAGTCACAGATCACAAACCCTTACAATGGTTATTTAACTGTAAGGACCCTGGTTCTAGGTTAGTACGCTGGCGCCTCAAATTAGAGGAATTTGACTATGATATTGTATACAAAAAAGGCAAAATCAATACTAACGCTGACGCCTTGTCTCGATTTCCAGTTAACCCTATTCATGGTAAACGTTCACCAACCCCTGACCCTCTACTATTAGATCTTGAGGGAGATCTTGACACTGAATTCGATGACCTCTTGGAGGACCCTCTTATAATTCTACCCTCTCCTATTCCGTTCTCCTTCGAGAATAAAGACCTATTAAATCAAGAAACAGATGCAGACTCTAATATATTACAAAATCCTATACCACAAGCTGAACCAACGCTATCTCCAGATCTGATAGATCCAGATCTAGATCTCATAGATCTCGGACCGAACTTACCCTACCTTGACATCAGCCCTGACAGTGCCGACCTCAACCTTGACTTTGACTCATTACAAATCCCTTCGCCAAACGAGCAACTAAACCCAAATGACGATAATTATTCTAAATTTCTAAAATCAATTCCAAATAAAGAAAATATCTCCAACACAGTTCTAAAAGAACACAACGAAAATCTCCTAAAATCAACCTGTAAAATAATATTAATTCCTACATCTATAGATTTAGATGAGTCAAATCCCTACATCTCCGAAATCCTTCTAAATTCCGGCAACCAAGACGAAATCCTTAACTCTGAAAAAGAATTATACCATTTTCTAAAAACTAAATATGACAACAAAACTGTTTACTTCATCTTCACAAAAGTTCACCACTTCGACGAATCATCTTATCCCGCTATCTATGACACTCTGAAACAAGTAAGAAACGAAATCCTGAATTCCGAACAAACAACAGATATTGCTATCTCAGACTTCAAAAACCCATTTGACCATCACTCTTACACAAAAATTTACAATATCCTAACTCACATCTTTAACAATACAAAAATTCAAATCCATGTTTACCTAAATAAAACAATATACCCTACTCTGAGCGAAAGACCTAAAATCATGCGTGAGAATCATGACATTCCTACAGCTGGACACTTAGGATCGACACGAATGTACAACAGAATCCGGGAACAATTCTATTGGAAAGGCATGCGAAGTGATATAGAAGACTATGTCAAGAAATGTAAATTATGTCAGGAAAATAAAGCTCTGAGAAAATTAAATAAAGCTCCAATGGAGATCACTACTACATCCACAGCTCCGTTTCAGAGAGTGGCATTAGATATAGTAGGACCCTTACCCGAATCCGGCTCCGCCAAACTAAAGTATATCCTCACTTTACAAGATGATCTAACTAAGTATTCTATCGCTTATCCTATACGTAGTACAACCGCTGAAGAATCTAGCGATTGTCTTATCCATTTTATATCCCTATTTGGAATTCCTAAATCTATACTAACTGATCAGGGTACTAACTTTACGTCCGACCTTTTTAAAACTACTTGCCAATTTCTTAAAATCAAACAATTATGGTCATCACCTTACCACCCTCAGACTCAAGGAGCCTTAGAACGCAGTCATTCAACGCTAAAAGAATATTTAAAATCATTCGTAAATGAAAACCAAGATAATTGGCCTACCTATGTGTATACAGCTATGTTAACCTATAACACAACAGAACATTCAACTACAAAATTTACTCCTTACGAGTTAATATTCGGTCACAAACCTTTTATTCCTAGTTCTATCTATGAAAATGAACCTAGTACAACTTATTCAGATTATATTAAAATGTTACAACATAAGTTTAAATACACCAGAGGAAAAGCCCTAGAAAACATACTAAAATCCAAAGAATCTTCTAAATCCTATTACGATTCTCACACTAAATCACCACCACAGTATAAGGCTGGTGATTACGTCTATCTTAAAGCTCACCTGAGGCTCAGAAAGGCACTATCGCCTATCTGGAAAGGTCCATACAAAATAATTAAAGTTCATAATAATAATACAGCTACGCTCCTTATCAACAGACGTCACGTGACTCACCATTTCGATCAAATGAAACCCGCAGTTACTAAGGATCCTATATTACTGTTAGAGATAGATTAAGATAAGAAAGATTAGAAATAATTAATTATTAGCATGTAAGTATTTTAGCTGGTAATTATAATAGATATTTAGCGTAATCTAACTGATTCTATTCATTCTATTTCAGCGCTTCGGTCAATGCGCATCAGGAATTTATCAAACCACTTCCTTCTAGTTCCGGCATTTACTTCGATAGACTAGGAAAACTTAAAGCAATTAAAGGAAAATTAAATATTATTAGTCATGTAGACATTTCCCTTATAAACCCACATCTTACTAACCTCAATGATATCTTAGACGTAGTTAGGAAAACATGTCAGAAATCGAGCAACCTTCAATGTGAAAACATACTATCCCCACTCACAGTTCGATACAACGATATTAAACGCGAGTTTGATTCTATCTCACACTTAATGTCAAAACGTAGTAAACGTTCAGCATGGTTCAGCGGAATAGGCACTGTTTTCAGACATGTTTTCGGCACACTAGACGAAGACGATGCATTAAAATACGATTCCGCAATCGAATCTATTCAAAACCACGAGAAAAAGCTCGCGGAACTAATGAAAGAAAACATTTTAATTACTACTTCTACTTTGGAATCTTACAAACAAACGATTAATAAATTAAAAGATAACGAAAATTCACTTAGAGGCACTTTAAGTCTACTCATACTACAATTAAATAATATCACGGAAACTTCTAAAATTCTAATATCTGAAACAAAAGTCCATTCCATAGTTGCTAGCCTCGAAAGCTCTCTGCTGGCATTGTCGTTTCAGCTTGAAGACTTAACGAATGCTATTATGTTGAGCAGTCAAAACATCCTGCATCCAAACATAATCAGTCCGGCGCAATTATACCATGAACTTGCTGATAACGACCGGTACCTACCTAGAGATACTGGAATTCCTATAACACTAAGTCTAGATAATATTCACTTAATATTAAGCATATCGGAAGTTACGTGTTACTACTATAAGAATAAACTTGTATTCGTTTTACAAATTCCTTTAGTTACTAATGACGAATTTAACTTGTATCATAATTTGGCATTACCGACCCCTCATGGTTTAGATAATCCAAATACTTTTAGTTTAATTTTACCTTCTAGTTCGTATATTGCTATTTCTAAAGATAAGCTAAACTTTTGTAATCTAGATAGCCTAGATAAATGTAAAACAATAAGCTCTGAGTTCTTTCTGTGTGAGATACCTACGGTATTATTGACAAGCGGCAATCCAACGTGTGAAAGCGAACTATTAACGAAAACAATTAGTGCTAACCCCACACAATGTGAAACCAAAACGATTGTCGGCGAATTGGACATTTGGAAATCATTTATGAATAATCAGTGGATTTTCGTGCAATCTCGCTCAAGTAAAGTGTCAATGGATTGCGATAACTCGGAACTACGTGAAATCATAGTGTCTGGAACCGGTATATTACGAATCCCAAATCAGTGTACAGTATACACAAAAAGTGCGAGACTTATATCATCAAAAGATGAAATCAATATAGACATTCCTATTCCTAGTTTAGACTTTAGCATTATAAATGACTCATGTTGTAAAATAGACACTAAGACTAAGAAATTAAATAATAACATATCCCCTATTTTACTTCAAAACATAAATTTGGATGATCTCACTGTAAATAAACAAAATGATGAGATATTTTCAGAGTTAAACAAAATTATCAATGAAGAACCTATTCTAGTAAAATACGGGACACATTATTCTATATTGACCGTGTGTATTTTAATAATAGTTATGTCTTTTATGGCATTTAAATTATATAAGACTATTTCTAAGCATAGATCTAAGTTCTATATCTCTTGTGTTAAACCGACGACCCATACTGATGACGATGGCAATAGCGATAATATAGATACTGTACCTGAAAACTCTTCAATTCCATTGCCTAGATTACGGGAAATTGTATAACTTCCTGAATTTCGGCTTTTATCCCCGAATTTCAGTCTTATGGGGGGGGCTGTTATACCTTGCCAATGCTAGTAGAATGGCTGACCTGATGATGGCTAGCTGATGGCTTGCCTAGTCAGCATTTATTGACTTAGAAGCATTATTCATTAGGTTTGGACGTCAGTTCGGTCTGAATCTCGGTACGGGTCGGAAGTCCTAATTCATATTATTACTATATTCAATTTAATTCCATTCTAAGTTCATAATTATAAATAAACTCTGTTTCCAGCTTAATTGATTTTCTTTTTTAAAAACAAGTTTCCGGACTCTCGTATAATAGATCGATCGAACTTTCAGTATTGGGTAACCTCAACGATTTTGTCGCTCAGAAAACATAGCGCGATAACGTTTCTTACATCAGCTAATCCGTTATCGTTGGATAGGCCGAAAATATTGCGGGTCTGTGAAAATCCTTTTTCGATTCAGAGATCCGTTTGCGTAATATTAAGCTTTAAAGTGCTAATTAGGGTTCCATACCCAAAGGGTAAAACGGGAACCCTATTACTAAGGCTCCGCCGTCTGTCTGTCTGTCCGTCTGTCACCAGGCTGTATCTCATGAACCGTGATAGCTAGACAGTTGAAATTTTCACGGATGATGTATTTCTGTTGCCGCTATAACAAAAAATACTAAAAAATAGAATAAAATAAATATTTAAGGGGGATTCCATACAACAAACGTGATTTATTTTGCTCGTTTTTGCTCGATATTGATAACGGCAACAGGTAGACGCTTGAAATATTCACAGAATATTTAGTTATATATTCACTTTAAAAATAAATAATTAAATTAAAATAACACAAATATTTAAGGGGGGCTCCACGGGGGCGAGTCCGACTTGCACTTGGCCGGTTTTTTTTTTAAAGACACGTTCTTGTGATCTAATATTAAAGGCCAATAATATCGCACAGGTGCAGGCTTCATAACTCGTATTTCTGAAGTCCTAACATAATCCCTTTCTCCCAGTATGTCTAGAAAATGAAAGTAACAAATCCACTTTTTTGTTCGCAAAAGCTAAGAAAATATCACATTCTGAACTCCCATAATATCCCTCTTACTTAACACAGCTCTAGATTTTAAACCCATCCTTTTATTTTCCAATTTTCTTAACACGAAACTGACAACTGAACTTTTAAAAACAAGGCAAGTATGAAAAAGGATCCTGTGAAACTTCAGTGTTCAGCTTGGGAATTTCCTTACCGACGCCAGATGTTGGAACGAAATATTACAGCTTACTTCGCCATTGGGGCCGCGAAAAAGCGGTGTGTTGCAGTGATTATTTTTATTTATTGTGTATATGTGTTGTGTCTTATTAGATAATGGGCAGCAGCGTTCTCTATGCATTTTAACACCATACTGCAATCGCTAACCCGCCTGCCAAGCAATTATGGCAACCCCCCCCCCCCCCCCTTCTGGGGGAGGCCTATGTCCAGCAGTGGACGTCTTTCGGCTGAAATGATGATGTGTTGTTGGATAGGGGTCACCATACCAGCCCCCTACCCTTGTCGGTTGGGGGTGGGGGTTGGAGGGGCCATGATGGGAGGAGGATGGGATAATGTGACATTCTCGTGTATTTTTTCGTGAGACGAAAAAGTACTATTTTATTAATATTTATGTTTTTATGAATCTAATTGTATGATATTTTTAGGGTTTCATACCTAAAAAGGAAAAAACAGAACCCTTATAGGATCACTTTGTTGTCCATTCGCCTGTCTGTCAGACTGTCAAGCCCCTTTTTCTCAGGAACGTGTGGAAGTATCAAGTTGAAATTAATGTCAAATACGAAGGTTTACGGTCAAGGTAAAGGAAAAAGTCTGAAAATCATTCATTTGTAGTTTTATCACACTTTTTTTTTGCGATTAGGTACTGTCTTACATTTGTAGTTGGACAATTGACCGTGATGTATATCGATGTATGGGAGATCATGTTTTTCAACGACAATGTTAACTTTGATCTTGGCATAAATTCATTCCAACTACGGAACCCTTCAGTGTGCGTGATCCGACACGCAATTGGCCGTTTTTTTTTATTAAAAGAGATTCTACAAATATCGCTTCTTTTCAATAATAAAAAATACACGTGATGCTGACGGGGGGAGGAGGACTAGCCTAAAACCTCACGATGTAAATCCAAGGGGAGTTGGAGGTATACAAGTGGCCTTAAAAATATTTTTTTATTTTGCAGTTTATGTACACACCCAGACAAGAAGAAAGGAACAGAAAAATACGTACAAAGGTGATGCTTATTTCTAAAGAAATCTCTTCCAGCATACCTGCGATAGACAGATGTAGACAACGTGTGTTTGAGTAGAAGAGAAAACAAAATACATAAAATCAATAACTATTCAATAATTTAAATATAAACATACAATTAGAGAATATACTTACATACTTCTAAAATAAATATCACTAAAATATATATAATTATAATGTAGTCTATAATAATAAATATATAATATATATATTCAACTATAAGAAAGTGGAAAGATAGTGTTCTTCCACTTTTCATTTAATAATATTTTTCGGAAGTTGATCAAGTGAACACAATGACAAATAAATTCGCATAATAATAATTATTGTACTGGCACGAAAGGGGGAAGCCTATTTTCAGCAGTGTGTGGAACATGGCTGCCAATTATGGTGATAAATAATGAAACATTATTTTTTGCAGAAAATAACTATATATATATATTTTTTTTTTTTTTTTTTTTTTTTTATGATGAAACTCAAAAAAAATATGTACCTACCTACTGATTTCATAGTGAATTATCAACTAGACAAAGTCGGACTGTCGAGCAAAGATATGGTGAATTCTAACCCAGCCCATTAGTGCCCATGTTTGCACGGTATGAAGAGAACACTATTAAACTAATTTTAGCTTTGTTAGGAATTAACAGGAATACTAGTTTAGCTTAGTTATAACAGGAATAGTAAGAAGTTATAATTTGCAACACACGTGTAATACGAGTGTCACAAGCAAGGAACTTAAGAAAAAGTATTAGAAAATAGCAAAAATAGCTTAATCGTATGCCTAGCCATTTTCTAAGTACATAATAATGTTGGGGTCAACTTCCAGTTAAACTGGATGCTGGTGAATACTAGTATTTTACATGAAGCGACTGTCTATCTGACTTCTACAACCCAGATACAGGGTAACACGATACCCCTTGGTAAGCCTGGTTATAAAACAGTAAATAAAAAACACACAAATCGCTCCGCTTGAACCGTAACTTGAAAACGCTACTCATATGGCCTCAATTTAAAAATACGTTATATCCAGCGATAGCTAGTTTGTTTACCCGTGTTTATGTCTGTTTTTTGTTATTTATTTTATTGTTTCACGACGTAGTTTATAACTTTACATTAATGTTGTACAAAAGCACTTTTTAAATAAAAGTATTTTTGCAATGTTCCTATATAAGGTTCCGTAGTCAACATGGAACCCTTATAGTTTCGCCATGTTCGTATGTCTGTCCGTCCCAGGCTTAGCTCAGAGACTCTTAATACTAGAAAGCTGTAATTTGGCATGGTTATACATACTCGTATTAATCACACCGACAGTGGTAAAATAAAATCTTAAAAAAAAATATTTTTGGGAAAAAAAAATATCATCCCTACTTTACGTGTAAGACTTCCCTTACACGTAAAGTAGGGATGATATTTTTTTTTCTCGTCTATCCCATGATGTGTGATATCGTTGGTAAGGCAGTTCAAAAATATTGAGGGTCTGTGAAGACCAATTTTGGATTCAGGGTCCTTTATAATATTTTCATTTAAAAAAAAAAAACGGCAGTGGGGGGCACTAAGTGTCCCTGCCAGCTAAATAGTTGTTTTTGGATATGTCAATAAATTCATGACAGTAGTATATAATTATAACGAAATTAAAAGAAAAACTATCACAGCTGAGTTTACGCGTTAGTTTGAGGCTTTACAAGTTAACGAGTAATAGTCTACCAACTTAATTTTTTTTTGGAGTAAGTAGGAGAATTGACCGTGACGTATATCGATGTATGGGAGAACATGTTTTTCAACTACAATGTTAAGTTTGTTTTTGGGATAAATCCATCCAAACTACGCAACCTTTCATTGTGCTTGGTCCGACACGCACTTGGCCGGTTTTTTGTTTGTGGAAAAGGTAGGAAAATGATGGTTTTGTTACGCTTAATTACTTTCTTCTTCCTAGTAATTACGACCTTCCTTGAATTTATATGGACTACTGGTGCAAAAACAGAGGCGTAATTACGTAACACACTCTCAATAGCAATGGGTTTAATTTTCAACAACATTCATTGCATTATTTACATTGTTGAGCAGACAAATTTTTCGAACATATTATGTAACAGTGGATTAGCAATATCTTTCAAAGTCATTCAGATTGTGATCGATGATAGCGTATAACGCTTTGACGCCGGTAGCACATCTCCGCCGCGAAACCATAGCAGCGAAACCGCGGTAGTTCAATTCAACTGGTTCGCGTCATGTTCCGCTAGTCGCATCCGATTCGAGTAGCGAAACTTGACGCGAGCCAGTTCAATTGAACTACTGCGGTTTTGCTGTGATGGTTTCGCGGCGGAGGTGTGCTACTGGCGTTAGGGTGCATGATTTTTGTAAATTTTAATCATCAGTTTTTTGTTCTATTTTCAGGGTTGGTGCATCTATTCTGTGTTCCAGATGAATCTGTTCTATGTAAAAATCTTGAATAACTTACGCTGGAGGAAAACATGTGAAGAAATCTCTTACTAGTAAGTAGGTATGAAGAAGGCTAGGCATGCAATAGACTTTCCTTCTCTGAAAGAAAAATGCCTTTAACCCTGCCGTGGAAAACTCACAGGCTGATAATATAATTACTATTAATATAAAGACACATTCACACTAGGAATTTCGCCTAATATCAAAGTCTTCAAAATCTCCGTCAGAAATTGAGCACGAAACAACTATCAGTGACCAGGAACAGACGATGGCCACGGGAACGTGTGTTACTACTCAATAAAGTAGTAACATACGTAGCAGCTCACAAAACCCCAAGACCTGCTTAGTGTAGCCTCCCACGTCACCACATAGAATTATGAGCAACAACACATGCACTTCGTAAATCGTTTCAGCAATAAGACGCGAATTATGGCCATAAACTGGGCGCAAAGCTTAAGTCCTGGATCCCACTGAGACTGTATTAATGACTAATAACAATTTGACCGAACCACGGTTTGACTCTGAAGTCGGGCTTTCAATAAATACCTAGAAAAACGATCCATAATATACAGGACCTATTTCTTTTGTGAGAATATTTCTTGACACTATTAAGATAAACTATACCAGTGCTGCATTAGTTTGAAGTTAAACAGTGCCTTCGTTGCATAAAACTCCATTTATTATATACTAAATGAAGTATTATTTAGTTTTATTTTATTTATTTAAGTATTGCATTTATTTTATTTTGTTTATATTTATCTCATTATTGTGCACCGGTTGACGTCATCAAGTCAACGCCGGCTGTCGCTGAAAACCAGCGCTGGGGCTCTGTCTCGCATAGGGTCGCAGCATTATGCTGAGCAATGGCCGTTTTGCGTGAATGTGACGCATATTTTCCCTCAACTTGTTCTTTCGTGTTTGTGTTTTTATTTCTTTGCGTTATGTTTACCGCAAATAAACGTATTTTCTTTTTTTTCTTTCTTTCTTTCTTACTCCGCTACAATTTCTTTACGCACTTTACAATATGCCATTAAGTAATGTGAATGGCTTATTCCGTTTATCTACCCTAAGGTGAATACTCGGAAACGCGTGTCCATCTATGCCCCCTGGGGGTCTACTCCGAAGCGTCAATCCGACGTATCGGCCAAATGTTCGGCCGTTTTATAACTTCCATAGTTTCCTTTTTTGACTTTGAATCCTTACCCGACTTAAAGTCACATTTTCGACTTTGGTTTATCTCTTTGACTGTCGTTTTTTTTTCTATCGCCGTATTCAGCCATAGTTAGCCGTAGTCAAGCAACGGCCGAACATTCGACCCATAGTTCGGATTTATGTTCGGAGTAGACCCCCTGAACGGGGTGGATAATCGGAATCCACTTCTGATTGTTCTTCCGACTTTTACCCCAAGTACAGTCGACAGTGGAATAAACTTATTAATTAAAATAAAAACTTCCATCTTGTATTTCAAAAATCAGTTACATTAAACAAAAAAAAAATTCCTAATCGACCAACTAAAAATGAATAAAAAAAGTACACCCATGCGAAGCCGAGGCAGGGCAGGTAGTATTTTATAAATTCTGCAATACGTCCAGGAAATGACCAACACTATTATGGAGTCATTTTAATAGATAACATTTGACAATTCATCAAAATTCAACAACGTAACCTTGTAACGGCGGGCATAAAATAATATATTTTTTCGTTTTGTTAGAACTGCACAATTTTTTCAATTACGATTACATATTTATTATAATAATGACCGATACGAGTAATTTTACGATTTGCTTTCACTAAACTGACAGACATCAAATGTTACCTATTAAAATGACTCAGTAATAATTTCATTATTCAGTAGACGTAATTGTGTATTGTATGAAATGTTCACTTAGTATCTTGGGCCAGTTTTTATCATGTTTCTCTAAATGGCTGTACACAGCCGAGGGGGATAATCGGAAGAAAAAGAATATATTAATTCCGACTATTCACCCCGTCTGGGGTATATACATGAACTCGCGTTTCCGAATATCCACCGTAGGTTGGCTTTTTTAGGGTGGATAAACCAGGGACCGTACAACCCCGGTTAAGGGTTAAGCCTTTATCATGATGTAACCCATTGAATGGGTTTTATACTAGAAACCCAATGAAAGGATTACATGATAACCCATTGAATAGGTTTTATACTTGAAACCCATTAAATGGGTTACATGATAACCCATTCAATGGGTTCTATACCTACTTGAAACCCAGTGAAATGAAAAAATCATAATATTATGTTATTTCGATATCCGCCCAGCACGCGTAGTATGACCAATTCTATCTCTATTCTACCCAGGGACCATTTTGGTTACCATTTTTGAAAAACCCTATCGAAAACCCTTTCAATGGAACGGGTTTTCGATAGGGTTTTTCTAAGCCATTAATCAAAAACCCATACGGTGTGGGTAATTTTGAATGACTTAAAGTAAGCCGTTAAAAAGGGTTACCCATACCGTATGGGTTTTTATCGAAAACCCTTTCAACGGGTAACCAAAATTTAATTTAAGATGTTCAAAAGGGTTACCCATGTCGTATGGGTTTTTGTTTAACCGCTTAGAAAAACCCTACCTTTCAATGGGTAACCAAAATGGTTCCTGGGATAAACAGAATAAGCCATGTGAATGGAGTTTGTACCGTGATAAAGCGATGAATAAATGTTGACAGCAGTGTCGGAGCCAATCGTCCGTCTTATACTAAACAACAAACAAGTAACACATTACGCCCAGTTACACATACATACCGAAGCTCACAAAACACTGAGACCCGCTTAGTGTAGTCTCCCACGTTGTCGCTCAGAATTATGAGCAACAACACATGCAGTTCGTAAATCGTCTCAGTTTGTGTTCTAAGGCGAGGCGATGCTCGTTCTCGTTATTATTAACTGTAAGACAATGTGCTATGTTTCCATGTATCGTTGTTGTATGAGACTTGGTTTGTGTTCAATTTAGATTCACATTTTGAGTACATTATTTTATTCTATGTTGACATTTCGCTGTCATGTCTGATAGTGTTAACAGTCATTTGTGAAAATGAATTACCTAGTGAAAGTATTATTTTATTTTACCAGAACTTAATAAAAAAGGACTCATCATCTGCCTAGCCTTTTCCCAACTATGTTGGGGTCGGCTTCCAGTCTAACCGAATGCAGCTAAATACCATCTGAGCGACTGCCTATTTGATCTCCACAACCCAGTTACTGGGTAACACGATATCCCTTGGTAAGATTGGTTGTCTGACTTTTGGGCTTCTGACGACCCGTAACAACTGTCGAAGATCTACAAATGACAGCCGGGACCAACGGCTTAACGTGCTTTTCGAGGCACGGAGGAATCTTGGTTATGAATAGATGGTCACCCATCCATGGAGCAACTGCGGCAAGCGTAGCTTAACCTGATCGATCGACCCGTGCGGCAGTTATTATTTAGCCACAAGCAAAAAGGACTAACACTAACATTTGGGAAATCTTTCTAGCGGATATGCGTCAATAAGCCGACAAGACAAGAGTTTCTCAGATTCTTACAAGGGAAACCCGGCTATTTTTAGTACCTTAATTTTGTTCCCACTGCCGGAGAAGCCTACTTTGTTCCTACAAATCCTTTATCTTGTGCAATAAGGGGATATAAACATAACAAAATATGTCTTTCCATTTCCAAGATCACAATTAAAACAGTAACACAACCACTACCCCGTTTACCCCCATTCACCCCCATAAAAAGCATGACACGAACAAATTACAGTGCTCTTAACGTGGCGACAACCACTTACACCATTACGATGGTTGTAGCAAAATATTTTCCATACAAAATGGGTTGTCATGGCGGAATGAACTAATTAAGTAAAATAAGTAATGTAGCCTTGCCACGCCAACTTGTTTGTTTTGAAGTTTTAAAAATTAGGTATAAGGTATTTTCAGATTGGGGTATAATTTAGGGTGGTTTAACCGACTGTAAGATCAAAAGGAGTGTGTGTTTTGGGTCATTGTGACCGGCAAATCAATGTAACTAGGGTGTTATATGAATATTATAGGTGACTTTTGGCCAAGAGAATGAGTTTTTCTATTTCGTTGTTCCATTACATTTAACTGTAATTCTATCACTGAATAAGCTACGTGATAAAGACGATACTTTTTTTGAAATTTACACATCACAACGGAACATGGTATGGCCTCTTCTTTGTCAAATAGGGTTTTATTGTAGCTCATTTTTGCTTCATACACACTGAAATAACATAACATTACGCTTGTAATCCCCGGAGAATTAGGCAGAGGTGTACCTACAGTGAGAGCAGTGGTGGCCAAGTGGCCGTGGGTTCGAACCCAGGCAGGCGCTTTACTTTGTGTAAATAATATCATCACCACTGCTCTAAAAACGGTGAAGGTAGTGGCAGCATTTACAACACCACATGCGAACTATGCATCAAATCGTGCATCGCGCAAGCAAAGTGAAAAGACTCCATATTTTTAAAACGAGCCATAAGGTTACAATATTGCTGGTAGTTACAGATATAACCTTTTAAATGATTATCATCACGCTATACCTTTAAGGAGCTAAGCAGTCAATCATGAAATATTTTATGAACTGCTATTTTAGTCAACTTTTAACATCGCCACATGCGAACTACGCGTTACACTGACGTCACGCAAATCCTGCATCGCGCAAGCAGAGTTTACCGCGCGACTGGCATATATACAACACCCCGAAATCAACCGTCGGAGAGTAGCTCACCAGACACAGCACCCGTCTGGTAGGAGCATCCTCTGTTTTCTACGGAGGATGAGTGAACTTAGCACCGTGTTCCTCATGCCTCTATAAAGTAATAGATCTTGAGTAAACCGGCATGTCTTAGAACCAAAAATTCAAAGACATCTGAGATCTACCAACCCGCAATGGGCTCGCGTGATAGATTACAGCCCACTCCCTCTCGAAGAGAGGAGGCCTGTGTCCCAGTAGTGGGATCAGTATAGGCTAACTATGTACAGTACACCCAAACCGACATATTTTGAACTACACTGACCTTGGCTACACTAGTGCGAAGACGGCTATATACAGCCTTAGGCCAAAACATAAAGTACCTAAAAATGTTTTATGTACATCAAATACATGTACCTAATTTCCCGAGGCGTTGACGACAACCTTTAGTTGGGGCCTTGAAAACTCCGGGCGTAATAGCGAGCGGGTAGGTGAAACACGTGAAGTGTTTTTGTACAATTTCTCTTTTGGCGTTCAACACTTATAAGGATTCCAAAAAATAAAAATGTTAATAAGTACATGAGCAATGTGTATGCTTAAGTAATTTTGTACCTTTAGAAAAATCCGAAAGTAGCAGTACATTACTGATCGGTAAGAATTAAGATACGCCATCCTATCTGCGGGAACATTTTTCCTCCCGTCCTTCAGTTGCGCCTTGCAGGTCGCATCTTAGAAACCTTAAGTCCCCTCCCCACTCCACCGACTTCTATTGCTACATTGTTCACGCGGTGCGGTTGTGGAATTCACTTCTGCCTGACATTAGGGACTGCCAAACTGTTGCAGTATTTAAAAGAAGAGTGAAAGATCACTATCTTTCTACTTCAACATAGTTACGTATGTATTTATTATTTTAAATTACATTTTATTTATTAATATTCTGTTACTGGGTAGTGGAGGTTAGATAGGCAGTCGCTCCATGTAAAATACTAGTATTCAGCTGCATCCGGTTAGACTGGAAGCTGACCCCAACATAGTTGGGAAAAGGCTAGGCAGATTGGTTTTTTGATTTTATTAATATTCTAGTAATATTTATATTTATTTGTATGTTAGTATATTCTAATATTATTTGTTTTATTTTATTTTTCCTCTTCTACTCTTACTCACGGTGTCTACATCTCTTTGTCTACTTTCCTATCGCAGGGACGCTGGAAGAGATTTCTTTAGAAATAAGCATCACTTTTGTATGTATTTTTCTGTTATTTTCTTATTGTCTGTTTATAAATAAATATTTTAATAAATAAAATATAGGAATTGGGTATCCGTAAGTATTCCGCTAATCAAAAGTCCGGGTGAGGTAATTAAAACGGTATTTATAATTTTTTTGTTAGAACTTTTATGCCTTTTGACCTTTCATGTGGGTACGAGTCATAAATACGTAACGTTTTCACACTCTTACATAATCCGACACCTCTGTATCTAAGTAGCAGATTTTTTTCAAATATTTTCCTTTTAAAATGCTTATCTAAGTACGGAAAAAAATATTTTTTTCTCTCGCCAATCACTTTATCGACAGCAAAATGTCAAGCTGACACGAGCTTATTTTTGAGATTATTTTTTATGTTTCTTTACCAACTTCTTTGATTCCTTGGGGCAGTAGGCATCAGGATGTGTGCCACTCAAGAAGAATATTGAACCGTCTACAGAAATATTGATTTACTGTATGAATTCTCTATGGTATGAAACCTTTATTAGGTTTAGTATTATTATTATCCATTCATGGTCATCATCATTATCAACCTAAAGACGTTGAATACTAGACTAAGCCTTAGGATAGCCCTATGCCCAGCAGTCTTTATACCGCCACAAAAATTGGTTCAGAACTGCCCGAGAAAAAATATAAAGCTGACAAGATTTTATAACATCATCTACATCTGTCTGACCCTTTATCAACTATGTGGGGTCGGCTTCCAGTCTAACTAGATGCAGCTGAATACTAGTATTTTACATGGAGCGAGTGCCTATCTGATATACACAACCCAGTTATTGGGTAGCACGATACCCTTTGTTAAGACTTTCGGAGTTCTGACTATCCATAACGACTGTCAAAGTTCTCCGAATCTTCGAAGTTGACAAGATTTCATTCACAAACCACAAATAAACTACGCACAGTAACCACTTACTTTGATGATCTATGAACTATATCCCCTCCTATATCTCCTTATCTACGACATATTGTTTCCCGACCTCATTCTTGCGCTATATTTATTTAGGCACTCATCCTATGCTAACATTGACACAACAATTTTCATGATGGAGTTCTTGTTCCCAGTTCAATAAAAATGAGAGCATCGTTAGATAAATATTGCGGACTTATTTTATTCAGAATCTACGTACTCGTACATAACCTACCATGAGGTCAGGCAACTTCATTATAGGTGTCAAAATCTAGGTTATATTTTTTGTTATACCTTGTTCTGTAACTTTATAAGGCAGTTCAAGATAGCACGATTAACGATATAGAAAAACATCGTGTTAATCTCAACACGTAAGGCAATCTGATAATTTCCGTAAAATGGTGTCATAATCAACGAAATGAAAGCTTTGTAAACCAAGGAAAAGGACTATGTAGGTAAGGATCGTAGCAGGCGGCGGCGGCGTTCTGTAGTTCTGCATACACCCATGGGAATAAAGCGAGTGTTTATGTTTGTGTTAAAATCAATTCTGTTGTTTACATGTGACATTGAGTCAAAAGGACACACATAGTCAATCAATTTGAATGTTCGATTCAGAATGCTTCAGTGTGAGTTACACATTAATGGTGTTCTTGTTAACCATTCCAACTAACTTAACATATACGCCAATGCTAGTATTGAGTTCACGTCAATAATGACTGATAATATCCGCACTCACGACAAGGCTAGTTCTCACCTTAGCTGTTAATTGATTGATTAATTGGATTGAATCGTCTAGATTCAATCAAATTTAATCAATCAATTTAGTCTACAGCTATTACAGCTGGACATAGACCTCTCCGAAGTCAAGCCACAACAGGTTATTGCTGGCAAGTTATCTCAGTAGGCTATCCTGACGCATAAAATAAAATTGATAAGACATGCCACAGGCAATTAAATCGTATGGTGTACGCTTAAGACAAAAAAAAACAAACTGACAACGGTCACATCGTACACACAGCTCCATTAAGTGCTTACCAAAAGACGTGTGCGTTCAAATCCGAGATAGACCCAAGTTGGTTTTTGTATTTTGCAAAAACATATTGTATTGTTTTAGTGAATAAATAAGTTTAAGTTACTTTATTTTTTTAAGTCTGTATTTTATATTTTTTTCAATAAAACGCTTAAAATACACCGGTTGAACTTTTATTATTGCGTACAGCGACTAGCAATAATACGTTTAATATTTACGAGAAGATATTCAGCGTTCAAATAAACTGGAGGTTTCAAAAGCGCTTGCC
This sequence comes from Tiliacea citrago, assembly GCA_963921375.1. Lineage (NCBI taxonomy): Eukaryota > Metazoa > Arthropoda > Insecta > Lepidoptera > Noctuidae > Tiliacea > Tiliacea citrago. The sequence continues at coordinate 3,809,163 of OY992799.1, forward strand.
GTCCATAAGATTGGGGGTTCACACCCCAGGCACGAAATATGCTTTTTGTCATGCATTATATTTTTATTAATATAAAGTATTTTACTATTTTGTTTTATTTAGTAATATAATAAACGTAATATATAAACCTAACATAGATTTATATAACCTTAAGATTTTACCTTTATATAAACATTTTTATTATTTATTAAAATATTTATAAAGAATTTAAACATCAAGAAAAATAAAATATTTTAATAATATTTTTGATTGCTATTATTTAACAAAACTTTGTTCTTATTTTACTACAAAGATTTATATTTTACAATTTGATTTGTTAATTTACAGTTATAATAATTATACATATTTTGCCAACTGACACATACGGGTCCCTAGACAAGGGACATCCTATTAACGCAAACAATAAATAAAGAAGCGCCTTTCATCATTTTAAGTGAACGTATACACCCGAACGTATATAATAAAAGATTAATCCGTACCCTCAAGTTATAACTACAACGATTAGTTGTAGTTATAACTTGAGGGTACGGATTAATCTTTTAAAGAAACGTAAAAGGGATACCCTCAAATTATAACATCTTTTGATTAGACAGAGACCTAAAAGTGGCTGGGACGATAAACAATTTGATCACAATTCATACGGGCTCGCTGGCTAGTTCGATGAGTATGAAAACGTTCGGTGATGCGATGGTTCAAATCCAAATCAAAACAATGAACTCTTTTTGAAGTATTCTTTAGATTATTCGTAACTTAAATGTTGTAGCAGTGTAATATTTTAAAACTTGCACATACTTATGCAGACTGTACCTACCCAAAAATGTAAAGTGCGATAGAAATTAAAGGCTCGTACAGACTCGCATATACTGCGATGTCGCAGGTGCAACAAAGAAATTGTGCTGCTAGTGTCGCGTTGCGCCCGCGATAATGCACTAGTCTGTACGAGACTTAATAGTTCTGGATTTTTAAGGGAATTAATAATAATAATAATATAGCTGGCAACACCAACACGTCACGGAATACGTTTTCTTTATCTTCAGTTATATATTCATTTTAGAAGCAGTTTATTTTATTCTATTAGTATACAATAAGCCTGAAACCCAAATCATTAAGCCTAAATAAAAAAAAAATCAAAATAAATCATAATAAAAACCAAGAGTTTTATCAAAAACTGCCGAATCGAAGGTGACATCTGTTATGTCACCTCCGATAAAATCCACCGATTTTAAAATAAAGAAAAGATGTTGACGAGATCAGCTACGAGACGAGCACGCCCACCACCTCCGGACTCTTCGCTCAGCTCCGCCTCGCCGCCGCCGGTATCCAGCCTCACTGTGAGCGCTGTGACGACACCGGCCGTGGTAGTTGCGTCGAGCTCGAGCGACGAGTATTTTTCCCCGCTGACGTCGCCAACACCTGTACGTCGGCAGGGGAGAGGCCGGCCACCGAGGAGCTTGGGACTTAGGGGCCATCCGGCCCCGAGCCGGGTTCCCGCTGCCGGTGGTTGTGTGCAGCACATGAGATGGACTCAATCTATGAATGAGAACGTCATGCGCGCATATTACGGGTCTACAGAGGGACCGCGGGGCGGCGGGTGGATCGATACACGCAGAATCGCATGTTCCAAAGCAATGAAAGGTGGGTATATAGAGCTCGGGAACGACCTGAACAAAATGTGACAGACGTGTGCCGCCCAGATGATGCAGTCACGAGTGCATTCTGGCGCAGCATCTGGTCGGAGCCCGTCTGTCACACTGAGGCTGACTGGATGCGGGAAGTTGAGCGAGTGTGTGAAACTATACCAGAAATGGAAGTAGTCATAATCACCCCATCAGACGTAGCCAGAGCAGTCCGTCTGTTACCAAATTGGAAATCACCGGGACCGGACGGACTGCACAACTTCTGGTTGAAATGTTTAATTAGTTGCCACTTGCCTGGCATCTCAGTTCCAGTCATCCTTAGAGTCTGGGTCGCTACCACAGTTTCTAACAACAGGCGTTACCCACCTGCTCCATAAGTTAGGTAGTCCCGCGGAACCCAAGAATTATAGACCGATCACGTCATGTTTGTCAACGGTCTATAAACTTCTTACATCCATTTTGAGAGTGAAAATGAATACGCACATTGACAATAACTCCATTATGTCTGCCTCTCAGAATGGATGTAGGAATGGGTCCCGCGGTACTAAGGAGCTACTCCTCATTGACATGGCCATAAGCCAACAGGTTCGTCGATCCCGCAAGGATCTGTCGACATGCTGGATAGACTATAAGAAGGCCTACGACTCGGTGCCACATACATGGCTCATGAGGGTGCTAGAGTTGTACAAGATAGATGCAACTCTACGCACCTTCCTGATGTCGTGTATGGGGCAATGGAGGATGGTCCTTCACTACCCAGGATGTCGACAGCGTTGCAGGGGAATGATGAGCCTGTATGGATTAAGCGGGGAATATTTCAGGGCGACAGTTTGAGTCCACTTTGGTTCTGCTTAGCCCTGAATCCTCTAAGTACACTGCCGGAGGATTCAGGTCTAGGCTATCGGTTGAGGACAGGAGGTCAGGTCATATCTCATCTCCTCTACATGGATGATTTGAAACTCTTTCCCCCCCAGCAAATTGCGACTGATCGAGCTACTGAAGGTAACTGAAACATTCAGTAGCGCCATCAGGATGGAATTTGGTGTGGATAAATGTGCAGTCATGCATGTAAAGCGAGGGGAGATTATGGAATCCGAGGGAACTCAACTCTCGAATTCCATACACCTTAGATCCCTCTCCTCACCCGAAAACTATACATATTTGGGTATGTCAGAAGCATTAGGGATCAACGTTGCTGACATAAAGCAATCGTTGAAGGAGCGCTTCTTTGGTCGCCTGAAGAAAGTACTTATTAGTCTTCTTTCGGGCGGGAACAAGGTGCGCGCCTTCAACGGTTGGGTCATGCCAGTTTTGATGTACTCTTTTGGCATACTCAAATGGACTCAAACCAAGCTGGACGCCCTGGACAGGAGGGTCCGTACACTGCTGACCGCAAACCGGATGCATCACCCACGATCATCGGTGATGAGACTGTACATCCCGCGGAAGTGCGGGGGTCGAGGCTTTTTAAATGCGAAGACCCTCCACAATCGCGAGGTGTGCAATCTCAGGGAATATTTTTTAAAAGCCGAACTGGGTATGCACCGTGATGTGGTGGCACTTGACAAGGGACTCACCCCACTCTCCATGGCTAAAGAGAACTGGCGCAAACCTGTAGTACTTACTACCGATGACCGCAAGGAGATATGGCAAAGCAAGGAGCTTCACGCACGCTTCTATCGGGCTCTTCATGAGCCCGGTGTAGATTTCTGAGCGTCCGTATCCTGGCTAAGTTTTGGTGACCTTTTCGGGAAAACTGAAGGTTTTGTCTGTGCAATTATGGACGAAGTTATCTTGACGAATAACTACCGGAGACATATTATGAAGGACGGGACGGTTGACGTGTGTCGGGCATGCCACCGTCCGGGTGAGTCCATCAGACATATAATCTCTGGTTGTTCTCGTCTGGCTAACGGCGAGTACTTGCACAGGCATAACCAAGTGGCCAGGATAATTCACCAGCAACTTGTTTTGAAATATAAACTCGTGGATTCTGAGGTACCGTCTTACAAGTATGTGCCCGACCCAGTTCTCGAAAATGACCATGTCACGTTGTACTGGGATCGGTCTATCATTACTGACAGGACTATTGTCGCCAATAAGCCCGATATAGTGGTGATAGACCGATTAGCGCGCCGCGCAATGATTATCGATGTCACCATTCCACATGACGAGAACCTCGTGAAAGCTGAGAAAGAGAAACAAATTAAATATCTCGACTTAGCACACGAGGTTGTTGACATGTGGAATGTGAGCTCGGCTGTCATTGTGCCGATTGTCGTATCAGCTAATGGCCGAAAGCCTTGATTAACATCTCTCGAGGCTCTCGTTAGGTGGTTGGATCAAGGGCCTGATTCAGAAGGCAGTACTCCTCGATACGGCTCGCATCGTGAGGAGGTTTCTATCTCTGGAGCCCTAACCGCCGGTAGCTTGGACCCTGCTCCCGATACCAGCGAAGCACTATTTTTTATATTTTTAAATGTTTTTATATATTCTAATATTTAAAAATGTAATTTATATGTATATAATGAAATAAAGGATTATAATAATTAACCTGAACATAAGTCACTATGACAAGGAACACTTACGGTTAATCCCCAGGCTGCTGCTATGAGTTAGTAAATCTTAATTTTACGTAGGTACAAAGTTGTATTTTAGAGGTTCAAGATGTTATTTCCAGTAATTTTATAACTTTCTATCTAGCACTTAATCTGTTGGATACAAAACGCTCGATGTCTGAATGATATCCTTTACTCGCGTACTTTATAGCTTCACAGTTCCACTACAATATTATATAAAAATAATCTAACATCGTATCGAGAACATGTTCGTGACACTCATAAAGGTAAATATAAAATTAAATATCATACGAATCTTTTTACTCGACTACACATACTAAATGGAGGGTCATGTGTTTTTACATGACCTAAGTGACGGCCGGCGTAAGATGTGTTTGTTAAGAATAAACTCTTTTTACTTTCTACGAACAAAATATTTTTAGAAATCCAAAGGATTTGTAAATACTTACATTACTTAGACAGGTACTTTACGCCTTAAGCGTTGTAGCACTTTATAAGTAACGTGATCTTTTTTTTATAGGTATTTCTATTCCTTTTTATTTTTGCATAGACAAAATCCTGGTATTCTACAATTATCCATTTCAGAAGTAGAATCTTAAAGCTTTGTAATATTAAAACGGAATAAAAATACAAGATTTTGTTTGGAAGTACTCAATGTGCAGATCGCAATATCTCGTGAGGTTTTATTACTTTTCAAGTCATTGAACCAAGGATAAATCGCATCATGCACTGAGTTATGCCCGTATTATGTTCCATGTGGTGCCGGACGTAAAGAATAGCACCATCCTATGTCTTCCCGTGGGTGTCGTAAAAGGCGACTAAGGGACATAATAGAAAATGGGAAGAAGCGTTCTATATGCATTTAAACACCATACTGTGATCGCCAACCCGCCTCCCAAGTGTGGCGATTATGGCAACCCCCCTTCCTTTTGGGGGAGGCCTATGGCCAGCAGTGGACGTCTTTCGGCGGAAAAGATGATGATGACTGAATTATGAAAACACCTTCATTGAATAAAAACCCACCACACGAAACTTCAAACTGCACCCTAAGGCCGTTTTTCCACCGGCACCGTCAACTGAACGGGATGACGGCGCCTAAGTAGCGATACATTTACTATGGCCGCGTGTCTTCCGTACACCACCACCAGGACGTCACGTTCGGTTCGAATAATCTTCCTTGACATAATCTTTTCTTTATTTGACATTAAATACCTACAATTTAATTTCAACAAGATTTTTACTTTTATTATTTTAATAATAATATTTTACATAGATTTTTTTTTTAAATATTTTATGAATGTGAGGACATTGTAGTTTAATAGACTGTAGATTTGTAGACCATTTTCTATTTTGTTAAATACCTGGTACTTGTTGAACGGGCCTACACTGTCCTTCCATACCTAATAACACTCTAATTTAAAAACATTGTAAAAGCCAATTATTTTTTAAAAGAGTAACCGAGTAGTATTTTCTTGCCGGCTCTTCTGCATAGGAAACGACCAATTGGAACCGTTCACCTAGCTTCTGACGTTTCATAAGTGCCCATGTAGGTTTAAGTGAAATGAAATATTTTGATGTTGATTTTGATTTATTATTCTCGTTGACGACCCGTTGACGTTGTGCGGTGGACAAACAGTATCACCAGTGGGTGGTACTTAACCACCCATTTTGGCAGTTTTACTACATAGCAACAAATTCACAATCGAAATCCGAACTTTAAAACATACAGTGCTGCATTGTTAAAATGAAAACGATTGGCACTAGGGGTTGTGTTAAACAGGAGAACTCCTCAATAGTTAACGCCCCTGCATCAGGAATAGCAATATTTTGTAAAAGGTGATGAGCAGTTGACATTATGCTATTGTAACTTAGATAAATTACTAACGGACCCATTAAAAAGTTAAAAATAAAAACCCTTTTAACAACAACAAAAAAAACCAACCAACTTCCAAAAAAACACTACAAAGTGATACATAACTTTAATTTCGGAAGTCAGTGGCGAAAAACTAAAATACGGATCCAAAGACACCGACTTCCGAAATTAAAGTTATTTATCACTTTGTATTGTTTTTTTTAGAACGAAGTTCCTTATCGGACGTTATAATTTGTAAACTAGACGAATGAAAAAGCATGAGAGTTACCCTTTTTTTGGTGTAGCTCTCTTTCGCCAAGTATGTAACAGCGAAGGGAACTACGTTCCGACCGGGTGTCCCACGACACCTCGTGACTATGTATTATCATCTTCTCAGTCATCATTCATACTTTATCTTCACTATGTTCAACTCAAGAATCCTTACTTAATTATTAGAAAACAAAGTCCCCCGCCGCGTCTGTCCGTCTCTGTCTGTCGGTCCATCTGATCGCGATTAACTCAAAAACTACGGAACGGATTTTCAAACAGTTTTCACTAATGGACGGAGTGATTCATGAGGAAGGTTTGAGTGTATACTTAATTAATCAATGTTTTTTTTTTTGTAAATTGGCTGACATATGTTGATGATTGTTGAAGATGTCGGGAAAAATACTGACTAGGACTTTACTGGCGGGCGCCACGTAAACCGTACGAGATGTATGTTCAATTTAATTTAATTTATGTTCTACAGGATTGTACATCTTAAAAAGTTCAACAAAAAATTTGGATAAAAAGAAATAAAGAAAAAAATAGTCAGATTGACTATTTTTTCTTTTTTTTCTTTATTTCTTTTCTTTCTAATGAATACAGTGCTTAATAAATTTTATGTTTCAGAATTTTATAAAAATTAAATTGTTATTTCCGAAGCTATTTTAACCGATATTTTATTAATCCTTATCCAATAAAACATGTTATCTAATTTGGACATTTAATTAGATTTAAATATGCCTTTTATCATCATCATCATTATTCAGCCAAAAGACGTCCACTGCTGGACATAGGCCTCCCCCAAGCACCGCGACTTCGACTGGTTCTGTGCTTCCCGCATTCAGTGGATTCATGCGGCCTTCACACCAATATTAAATTATCTTAATTACTAACGTAGGATAAGTTTTTTACTAACAAATGAGTCTTGGTTACTTGAAATAAATAAATTGAATTGAATATGCCTTTACATCATATAATTTAAATGAATACTTTAAAAGTTATCTCAGATTCAACACGTAAAAAAATAATACATACCTATTGGTTGACGGTGGCGCGGAGAGTCAATGACCTTTTTCTCTGCTATCACTACGACAGAAAATATGGCTGAATGGATTTGGGTGAAATTTGGTGAACAGATAGTTAATTACCTGGATTAAAACTTGATTAATCCCAATAGTACATTTCTGTTGGATAATTACCGATCTCCACATGGGCAAAGCTGCGGGCAAAAGCTAGTTAAACTTAAACTCGAAAAAAGCTTAGCTCGCAACCAATTGAATGATAAGATCTCATAAACCATTTCTTCCCCACACTAGCCAAAAAACGACCTAAAAAAAGTATAACTCAGCAGCGCCATCTAGGTAATACAATTAAACTAATTACAGTAAGATTTATTTGGCTACTAAACTCGCTTTAAATTCTTCCTAATGAGAGTGTCTTGAGATTATCTCGGTTGTATCTCTACGCAGATTGGCGGAATTTACGAACTAACTTCTTTTCGGGTAGTCGAAGGCTTTCGGAAGATTTTCTCCGCGAATAATTGGTTTTTCAAAGTGATTATTATGGCTCGTTTATGTTTTAGTGGGTTAGAGTAAATTTATGGGTTCGTTTTTATGTAGTTGCTTGATTATCATTTTCGTTTCTGTAAACTTCACGACTATAATAATATCCTAGACATATTTACCCGTATTTAGACATACTCTGAGATAAATAATACGTATAATTGAAATATCTTAAAGTCCTAAAAACCCCTCATGCCTATGACACGAGCAGCTAATTCATTACCTATATTTTTTTAGTTAATTCAATATCGATAATGGTGAGTCTTGCTCGTAGCAGCTAGATTAAGATAAACATTTTTCATCAAGGGTGGTTTTATTATTAGTTCCGCGTTTTCCTCACAAAGTTTGCTCCAGATTTGATTCCTCTCATGATTTCCTGATTATATTTTACTCATGACAGTAAAATATTAAATAATTTTCTTTCGTTACATATCGGCTTAGCACCAAAAAATATGCCTGTGAAATATAGAATAAAGTAAGCTTTTCTGAAAATATACATTATCGAGATCCGCACTGAATTTGCTCATAAACAAAATGGCTGCCAATAATATTTTTTTAATCTAGAGACCAAAAAGTGCTATTGTTGATGGATTGATCAATCTATTTGATGTATGGACTTCGACAACCAATTTATAGTCCGTGGAGGCAAGTTTATTAATATTTACCGTCATCCTCTTCGGTAAAAAATTTAAAATATATGCTGCAATACGTTGGTCAGCGAACTTTCTCTTAAAATTAATTTACTGTCAAATTGTCATGAATTTCATTCAAATGATTGTAAATTACAATAAAATTCGATTAAATTTTATTGAACGGTATCCAAGGTAAACTAAAGCTAGGGATTCCTAAGACTACGGTGGCCGCCACATAAAGTACGCATTTTACAGTTAATTGAAGTTACAGAAACGTTGTATACAGAGTGAGTCTTCCTATAAAGCTTAGTTTAATTGTATCGACGGAATTTTGTTTTTTTATTATATCATCTTTAAATTTCTTGTTTGCTGCTGTGACCCCCTGTGTATAAACGACGGAGTTCTGAGGTAACAAAACAGAAAAAAAACTGCAGAAGACTTGAGAACCTCTTCCTTTTTGTGAATTCGGTTAAAAAGTTATACCGATTTGTTTACAGGGGTCACACCAGCGAACAAGAATTTAAAAATGCTATAAGTAATTGAACTGTATATGAAAGTTATTCAGTTGGTGTGTTTCCCTAGAGCTTTTTTGACACCGTAAAATCAAACCACAGTGCCATCATTTTCATGACGGCCGTAATTGCAGCCGTTATGTGGCGGCCACCGCAGTCGTATTAAACCCAAGCTTAACAAAAGGCAAATTACCTTAAATAAAAAGTTCAAAATCTAGTCGCATACTCATTTCAGCGATAATCTATTTCAATGACAAAAGATTGTCGAAAATGCCTACATTTTCGACAATCTTTTAAACTTCTTTTCTTTCGAAATTACAGGTATATTTGACAAATTGATAATAAAGGAAAAAAAACCGTCCCAGTGCGAGTCGGACTCGCGCACGAAGGGTTCCGTACCTATAAAAACGGCAAAAAAATCACGTTTGTAGTATGGGAATAAATAAATAAAATAAAAATAAATATTTGTTTTATTTTATTAATTATTTTTAAATTGAATATTATATAATATATAATTGTACGCAATAAACTCATTAATACGTCTACCAATACTGCTGAGCGTGCCCGCCTGCTGGCTGTGGGTGAATGGGAGTCGGGCCTCTGGCTTCAGGCGCTACCGTCACCCAACATAGGCACCATGCTGGGTGACACCACATTCCGGCTCGCTACATGTTTGCGTTTGGGCGCCCCTTGCGGGGCTCCACATCGCTGTCAGTGCGGTGAAGGAGTCGACTGCCTCGGACACCATGGCCTATCCTGCAGCAAGAGCGCTGGTCGGATGGCACGGCACGCCAGTATTAATGACATCATCCGTCGGGCTCTTGTCACGCCGGAGTGCCAGCTGTTTTAGAACCCAATGGCTTGGCGCGCGACGATGGGAAGAGGCCAGACGGAATGACCATAATGCCATGGAAGTTAGGTAGGCCTTTGGTGTGGGATGCAACCTGTGTCGACACCCTCGCGCCATCCCATCTTCCTGGCACGGCGGGTTGTGCTGGGGCGGCAGCTGCAGGAGCAGAAAACCTCAAACGGCGCAAATATAACAACCTTATTGGGAGCTATATGTTTGAGCCGTTTGGGGTTGAAACACTAGGGCCTTGGGGTCCAATCTGCATATTCAATTTATTAATTACCTATAGCCTAGCTATACAAGTAAACCCAACATGCTCATCAAGTATACAGTAGTAGTAGTGTTCAGGACATCGCCAAGCGGTTGGTCGACTCTTCACTGGACCAGAGGGCTGGCCTATTTTTAGCCCAAAGAATCAGTATTGCTATCCAACGTGGCAATGCTGCCAGCCTTTTGGGCACTTTTCCCATTGACAGCGATGCGGACGAATTTTTTGATGCCCAATGAGCACTTCCACTTTTTAATTATTTTATTATATACCTACTTGTACATATTATACATATTTTAGAGTTAGCTTGTATATTTTAATTAAGGACCAATTGTTATAAATAAATAAAAAAATATATAACTAAATATTCTGTGAATATTTCAAACGTCTACCTGTTGCCATTATCAATATCGAGCAAAAAAAAAAACACGTTAGTTGTGTGCGTATTTTTTGTTATAGAGCAACAGAAATACATGATCTGTGAAAATTTCAACTGTCTAACTATTACGGTTCATGAGATATAGCCTGGTGACAGACGGACAGACAGACAGACAGACTGATAGACAGACAGACAGACGGTGGAGCCTTAAATAGGATTCCCGTTTTACCCTTGGGTACGGAACCCCAAAACCCGAGAAGTGCGAATTGAACTCGCGTGGTGAGGGCTCCGTAATTAATATGTTAACTACCAAGTTTTTTATCCCAAGAACAAACTTAACATTGTAGTTGAAAATCATTGTCAGATTATCATAGTAGACAGTATGAGGAAGCTGAATGGCTTAACTGTGCCACCTGTAATCTTCGACAATTCAGTCATCCCGTCAAGCTCCGATGTTAAGAATCTTGGTATGCATGTCGACAATTGTCTTGACTGGCGAAAGCAGGTCACGACTGTAAGTCAAAAAGTCACCGAAACGTTGCGGTCGCTCTATCGGTTGAAAAATCTTCTTCCATAACACATAAAGGCAATGCTTGTACAGTCCCTAATATTTCCTATGATTGACTATGGTGATGTGTGTTACTATGACCTGAATGCAGATCTCCTCAATAAACTTGACCGCCTTCTCAATAACTGTTTTCGATTCGTTTTCAATCTTCGTAAGTATGACCATGTATCCGCGCACCGACTGCTTTTGAAATGGTTACCCATTCGTCAGCGCAGAGACTTGAGGGCTCTGTCTATGTTGTTCTCTATTTTCGACAAACCCACTTCTCCTTCTTACCTGTCTTCCCAAATTAAATACTTATGCTCTGCCCATAGTAAAAATCTTCGTTCCACCAACAATCGTCTTCTACGTTGCCCTTCGCACCGTTCTGGCTTCGTTCATTCTTCTTTCTTTGTCCAGGCGGTCTTTCTTTGGAATGCGCTCCCTCTGAACATTAGGACGGCAACCAGCCGGTTATCATTTAAAGTGAAGGCACGTGAACATATTCGTCAGAAGTTGGCCGAAACATCTCAGCGGTGATTTGCTGGAGTCGTTTTCTTCGCTACCGGTCGTCATTTCTCCTGACAAAGTTTATTTTGGTATATTATGTATATATGTATCTATCTATCTATGTATTTGTATTTATGCTTGTATTTTATAGTTATTTCCGAGCTATCTATCCCGTACGTTGCACCTGCCATGTTTTCTTTCTGCATCACCCTAAGGTTGACTGGTAGAAAATGCCTCAGGCATTAAGTCCGCCTTTGTACAGTGTAGTTTTTACTTGTGCATAAAGTTTTAATAAATAAATAAAATCATATTCTCCCATACATTCCAACTGCAAATGTAAGTTTGTACGCACAATGTTGAGAGATTTACCATGTTATTTTAACACCATGGATTTCTTATAGGTTTTCCTGAAATCTATAAGTAAAGAAATATTATTGTATTTATTTTTTAAATGACCCTATTTTTCAAAATTCTCTTATATATGTTACACGTCTGTGTTTGGATCATAGAAATTCATGTATACGTACCAAATTTCAACCTAATCGGTCGGTCGGTTCGGAGCAAATCGGCTGTGACGGACGGACAGACAGACACACGAGTGATCATAAAATGGTTCTGTTTTTTCCTTTTGAGGTACGAAACCCTAAAAAAGAAAGAAAATACTTATAATGAGATTAGAATGTGTGAGTTCTTAAAAATATGGGAATGTGCCCTAAGAAATAATATTAAAGAAAAAATCGACCTAAAATTGAAACCCAGAGGAGGCTTCGGGTTTAAATTTTAACAAAAATTTTTGCCTGACATAAGTACTTTCACCATGACTTATAAGTCCTGTACAGCTTTTCCCGAGACTATAAATAACACTTTGAAAGCCTGTGTACAATAAAATAGCGTGACTCTCTTTGTAACGTGTTAATGTTTAATTTGTTTATTTATTTAATCTTGTGTTTCACCTAGTTTCTAAATACTTAACTTTAGGCAATAAACCAAAAGTCTAGAAAACTATTACTATAAGAGCCATTAAAATGTTTTGCCCACCGTTATCTCGGCTTGCATAACACCATCAGTTCGTTGGCCTACACCATAAAGCCTATAATTCTAATTTGCACCTTCTTTCAGACAGCACAAAGTTGAAATTAGCACTTTTTTGATTACGAAATTAATTTAATTAAATCGCGACCTCAAACACTTACAATTGAACTTTACCAGTTCAGAAATACAGCACAAAATAGTTTGCACTGCTTCATCCGTGATCCAGTCACATAGAAAACCGATAAGGTTACAGGAAATAAAGATTATTCAAAGAAAGCACGCGATAAGTTGACCAATATAACTTGAGCTCTCTGTAATTACGATTTCTTCGTCAAAGAGGGCCATACCGCGTTAATGGCCGATCTATGTAGGTTTTAGTAAATACATTCGTTTGTTGAATAATAATACATTTATATTTGGGAATGTTTGAAGGTAGCGGTTTCAATAGCCACATAGAGCGATAGCGGTAATAAAAATCATTCATCGAATATTTATTAAAATGAGGGTAGATGTGTGGGAATTCCGCGAATGTATTTGAGCAAATAATTATGCGTAACCGGATGTGAGAGGAGATTTATTATATTATGAAATGACTATTATAGTTAATTCATGAACATAAATGAAATTATATTTTAAAACGATTGGCTAGTTGACTCTTGTTTTTTTTTTTGGTGGAAAATTATCAAATAACTTCTCCCGCTCTGGGCGGAGCGGGAGGGCGTGTCAGAGTTTTACTGACTAAAACAGTTGCCTGGCAGGCATTGGCCCTAACGGATCCCGTCAGTTCGTGCTGACATCTCTTTGAGGCGCGCGTGGAACACAACGCGCCGTCGACCCGGGCCAGGGGTCTACTCAGAACATAAATCCAAAGTATCGGCCGAATGTTCGGCCGTTTCTTGACTACAGTTAACTATGGCTGACTACGGCGAAACAAAAAAAAAACGACGGTCAAAGAGATTAGCCAAAGTCAAAAATGTGACTTGAAGTCGGGTAAGGACTCAAACTCCAAAAAGGAAACTGTGGAAGTTATAAAACGGCCGAACGTTCGGCCGATACTTCGGATTATCGCTTCGGAGTAGACCCGCTAGTCCTTATCGGACGGCGAGCTACCCATCACTCACCGTTCGCAAGCCCGCGCCTACGGTGGCCGGGAATCGTCCTGCGACTCCCGACGCCCGGGGAGTCTCCTGGGCTAGTTGACCCTTGGGTTTTGATTACAAGTAAAAAAAGCATAATAAAGCGTAAGCGTAGTATAATAGTTTTGTTTTATAGACATTTAAATTATAATAAGTACAAATATTCCAGTGTCGTGGTGGCTCAGTGGTTAAGACCTCGCCTATCATATACAAGGTTGTGGGATCAAATCCGGGCAAGTATAAATGAGTTAAAATTGACTTAGGCAAAAAGGCAATGTACTCAATTATATAAATGTTTTTTTATTAAAAGTGACATTTCTCATGTTATACATAATTCTCCCCTTCTTGTATGCGGTTTTGGGCCTGGAACAAGATGTATGTGTGCTCTCCTGTGTTGAATCTGCTCCAGTAAAACTCACTTTTATGCTACGGCTACAAATTAATACTTTTATTATATCACTTGCTTGCACCACAGTTAGTAACAGACTGCCCCGAGAGCCACCGCGCTACTCCGGCCACCAGCACAAAAAACAATTCTAAATATTAGTTTTAACGTTATAAAGTACAGGAAATAATGAATGCATAACTTTAAATGTAAAATCAATGTTTTAACTAAATAAATAGATCCGAACCATACCAAAAGTAACGCCATCTAGTAGTATAGGATGACAGTCATAACCAACGTAAAAATGACTGGCATCATACCCACACAACAATAACTAAAAGATTACACTTCAAAAATCCCTATCTCATTTCAACTAAATTCTAACACCTGAATATTTTTTATTAAAAAATAAGTATTCATCATCATCATCATTCATTTATTCATAAACAATTTACATTGTGTTGAACATTACATATTAAAAAGAGAAATAACACATGCAGAAACAACTACATTAAGCAAATTAATACAATGTCAGCAAAATAATACAAAGATACAAATAAATACAATATCTGGTTCGTAGCAGGTACAGTGTCAGTTAAAAAGTCTAATTTATTATTATCAGGTAAAATGTCAATTACAATGTCAAATATAAAGCAAGTATAATGTCAAATTCAATGTCCAGTTATTAGCAGGTACCTGTGTCAAATTCGATGTCAAAAAATTAAGAAATAATTTCGCTAAGGTTTTAGTAATTTATATAATTTAGAATCATTAAATCTGTTCACTGCTATTATTTAAGTGACTACTTTTATCATTAATAAATTCCGATACCGAGTAAAAACATTTTTCCAACAAGAAGGCTTTTAATTTAGTTTTAAATGAGTGCGAGCTATAAATTAATAATTTTAAATCAGTTGGTAACCTATTAAATAACTCTACTGCTTGGTATCTGGAACAATGCTTAGCTATGTTAAATTTCGGTGCCATCTTGTGTTTAAATTCTTTCCTTCTTGTGTTTTCTCTTATCTTACGCTCTTCTTGAGATTCATACTCGTGAATATTCTTAGCCAAGTGATTCAAGATTACCAATATATACAAACTAGGTACTGTTAAAAAGTCCAATTCTTTAAAGTGCTCTCTACATGAGTCTCTTTGTGAGATCCTGACTATAGTTCGTATGGCTCGTTTCTGCAAAATAAACGCTTTCTTACAGTTATAACTGTAGCTGTTTCCCCAAAGCATTATGCTGTATCTTAGTCTAGATTCCACCAGCGCGTAATATATAGCCTTGAGTTGCTTTATATCTAACATATCTCTAAGGCTCCTGAGAGCATAACATGCTGATGATATTGAAGAGTCAATAGCAGCTAACTCCTGTTTCCAATTTAAATACACATCTATGGTAATGCCTAAAAATTTAACTTTGTCCATTAATTCTATCTTGTCTTCTTTGATTTTTACATCAAAACTGTCATTATGGCGAGTTGTAGTTTTAAATAAAATGATGTTCGTTTTACTTGTATTTAGCAAAAGGTTATTGGCTGTAAACCACTCGCAGAGGTTTTGTAGGCTTTTGTTAACATTTTTGGTCAATTCTTTTAAATCATTCGCACCAACTATTATATTTGTATCATCTGCAAATACAACAAGTTTTACATCTGGTTGAACATAATGCATAAAGTTAAGCAAGTCATTTGTAAAAATAATAAATAATATGGGTCCCAGAATAGAGCCTTGGGGCACACCACGTTTTATGTTTGTAATTTTAGAGGTGTATATGGCTTCATGATTACTATCATCGAAGTTTTTTATTTCGACAAACATTTGTCTATTTTGTAAATACGATCTTAAAAGATGTAAGGATTTGCCTCTGATGCCATAATATTCAAGTTTAGTCAATAATAATTCATAATCAATCGTATCAAAAGCAGAGCTAAGGTCGATGAATAGCCCTGCCACTTTCATTTTGTCATTTAATTAATTAATTATAGTAGTATCTAGTGTAGTAGTATCTACTACTGAGATGTTTAGTCATTTATTTAAACCTTTAACACAATGTGACTTATTCAAATTCATATCTGAGTTGATGGAAATTACTAACATCGGTGAAGGGAAACATCGTGAAAAAACCTGGTATAAGTCCAGGTTTTTTCACGATGTTTCCCCCGACGTTTAATGTAAGTCTGAAATCACCAACCCGTCTTAAGCAAGTGCGGTGATCAATGCTCGTGCCTTCTGTTTATAACAAGAGTCATTTTTGCCTGCAGTGAGAAAATATTAGGCTGTTATTATTATTATCCAAGTAAGCTGTTAAAAAATTACTTTAAAAACAACAAACACAACCACCAAAATTAAATTAAAATTTCAACACACATAACTACCAAAAGTTTAATGCTCTAAATCCCCCACAGAGACCACAGCCTAAAAAATTACATTCTATAAACAGCTTACGTCACATTAGCTCACTTCATAAAACGGAAAATTTTAATTAACTGTGCACGATAAGCGACTAATTGGTATTTCAAGTTGTAGTTTTATTGTTTAACTGAACGCGACCGTTTGTAACTAGGCTTTGGAATTAAATCGTCGGGTAAGTTTCGTATGTTTGTGATTTGTTTTTGTTTAAGGTGATTCACCTCGGATTTCGGGTTCAATTGTATGAGAAACAATAAAAACATCTTTTTTTTTAGGAAAGCATAGTTTTAATCTATTTAATAAAATAATGTTATTGGTAGTACAAGATTAGTTGAAGATATTAAACAATAGTACATTACTGCACCGACCAGCAAAAGAGGCATTGAAAAGAGGACTCACGTATCACTTCGCCTCGGCCCACATTTACACGTTCGTCCATCAATGCCTGGTTGCGGCCAAGGCTTGTATATTGCTTTTCTCAAATAATGCGCGGAAATTCAAACTAAGTAGATTATTTATAAATTCTAGATTCAATTACGAACAAGGATCATTTTTCACGCGCCAATATGTTAATTTGTTTTTGAAGTGAAAACTTCTTTAGGCGCGTTGAGCACTTTTTGGGTGAACAAAAATTGTGGAACTCGCGTCACCGTCACCGAACACTAGTTTTCACTTCTATCGGCAGTCCCCAAAGACTGCCCCGCATGTTTTTTTTTTCAATAAACAGCTTTCTATTAGCAAGCCAGTTCGAAATTTAATTAAAACCTTTGATAAGTTACCTCCTTGGTTGCCATGTTTCGGAGTAAAAGATCGTTCCATTTTTAAATTACACGATAGATATAATTATATGGGTTTACTATGTAATTTATTTGGCCGCTAAACTACGATAGATATGGATTTTCATACAACTTTTGACGGCTGCTGCTCGATTTATCTCGAAGAAGGTTGTCAAAATAATAGTCAAATTTCCAAGCATGTTTGAGAAAATAAAATAATCACATCATCATCATTCAGCTGAAAGACGTCAACTGCTGGACAAAGGCCCCCCCAAAGGGAGGGGGTTGCCATAATCGCCACGCTTGGCAAGCAGGTTGGCAATCGCAGTATGGTGTTCAAATTCATAGAGAACGCTGCTGCCCATTCTCTAGTAAGTCCCTTAGTCGCCTTTTACGACACCCACGGGAAGAAATAGACACACGGAACAATAATCACAACTTACCGTTAACTTTGAGGGCTTTACTCTTCTTTTTTCGTTTCGACAGTACCTTATCCTATAGGTTCACCCGTGTGTCTGTCTGTGTGATTGTCCATCTGTCACAGCTGATTGGTTCCAAATCTACTGAGTTGAAATTTGGTACACATAATTATGAACTTCCGTGACCCAAATAAGGACGAATTGAATAGTAATTTTTTTTTTTTGTTGGGTGGGAAATTATCAAATAACTTCTCCCGCTCTGGACGGACCAGGAAGCTACAAATACTCTATAAACGACGTTACGAAATAATCATAACAGCATCACCGCCTTGTTTTTGGAGGCGTGATCAAATTTCTGATCAACAATTCAACTGGCCTTGGGGGGAAGCCTTTGCCCAGTTGTGGGACAGTAAAGGCTAAATAAATAAACATACAGTGCAAGTGAGACTATTTGTAGCTTCATGTCATACATTTTATGTTCTGCAGTGAAGATGACAGTCCATAATACTGTTAAACAGAAATCGCGTTACTGTGAAGTGCGGGGAAAAAGCTTTAACTTACGTATGTTTTTCTACGTT
Source organism: Tiliacea citrago (assembly GCA_963921375.1). Taxonomy (NCBI): domain Eukaryota; kingdom Metazoa; phylum Arthropoda; class Insecta; order Lepidoptera; family Noctuidae; genus Tiliacea; species Tiliacea citrago. Next base: position 3,827,499 of record OY992799.1, read on the forward strand.
TAAAACATACCACCAGTTAATATTCAATTACTCGCGCCCCTAGTCACCGCAGGAGACGTACCTAGGCGTTAGCAATTACAGGCCGATTCGTGGTCATTGTAGCCGAGGCTTTGCTGACGGTAAGCAATGGGTAGCTCGCCGTCCGATAAAGACCAGGCCCGGGTCGACGGCACGTTGTGTTCCACGCGCCTTAAAGAGATGTCAGCATAAACTGACGGGTTCCATCAGGCTAATGCCTGCCAAGGTTGCGGGTTTGTCCAATAGGGATATCGTGGCTCTGGCACACAGGCAACTGAAGAAATACTGGCGGGTATTAGTCAGTAAAAGTCTGACACGCCCTCCTGGTCCGTCCAGAGCGGGAGAAGTTATTTGATAATTTACCACCCAACAAAAAAAAAAGTTACTATTCAATTACTTCAAAATATTTTTCTACTACACACTGAAACGCGTCAATATTTGGTGGAAAATGAAAATTGTTTGTGTCTCCACTGAATAAGCTGTCATACCAGCCGTAACCGATATCAATCTAGAGCTGTCTCGTGCATCATGGCATGACAATCCTGTCCGCGCCGTGAAATGTGTCCCTCTGTTTTATGGGGTGTCATATTAATGGACAGTATGGACACCGGAGAACCCCGCGTTGAAGTAATTATTGGTCGCTATGAACATGAGAATGTAAATACAAAAAACTTTTTTTGAATAAGATTAACAAAAAAGCCTGTTATTATTTTACTGCAAAGCGAAACTTAGCTGAGAGCATTGGTGGCCCAGTGGTAACGTCGTCGACTTACATGTGGTATTTTGTGGGTTTAAATCCAGCCAGGCCCTTTTTTTGTCTAATTTATTTCATTACCACTGCTCTCAAAAAATCGAGGAAACCGGCATGTCCTAGAAGATAAAATTCTGAGGCATGTGTCGTCCAGCATCCCGCACTCGGCCCGCGTGGTGGATTAGGACCCAATCTCATTGAGGAGGCCTGTGTCCCAGCACTGATAACGTTACAGGCTGATTAAGGTTATGCTATAAGGGCAAAGTTTCTTCGCTTACAGAGAAAAAAACGTACATTGAACACTACGCTTGCTTAGGCTTCTTGCAGAGCTGATGCCCCGAGCTAAGTGCAGTGCAGTGAGCTAAGTTACAAACTTAGCTCACTTCTCGCTCATTATTATTATTTGTTGTTTATGTGTTATGAAATCAATTACCATCTTTAAAATTTTCGAAAATTGAAGTGTTTTTTTTGGTATCCTGCCTAATCCGTTCTATAAATAAAACACCACAGCACAACAAAATTCAGTATACCAGCCCAGCAAACTGTTGCCAGTGTTCCATTATGTAGAAAGACAATACGGTATCAATCCAGTGGAGTATAATGGCATTGTCGGTTCGTCGTCAATCATGGGACGACACCGCTGCAAATGATTCCCGTTATATCCATGGTGTTGTTTACTTTACTAGGTGTTTTTACTGTCTTAGTTTTTTATCTTTTTAGGGTTGCGTACCTCAAAAGAAAAAAAAAACAAAATAAAACCTTATAGGTTCACCCGTGTGTCTGTCTGTGTGATTGTCCATCTGTCACAGCTGATTGGTTCCAAATCTACTGAGTTGAAATTTGGTACACATAATTATGAACTTCTGTGACCCAAATAAGGACGTTTAACGTAAATAAATAAGTTTTGAATATGAGGGCCACTTTTGGGGGTAAATTATTTAAAAATAAATAAAAAAATTGCAAACTTTGCCGTGTAACATATCATGAAAGGGCTTGTTGTATTCGGTTTCAAATATATAGTTTTTTATAATTTTATAATGTATAGTTTTAAAGCTATTTAAGAAAATAGATGAAAATTTATCAGTCCTCCCCCCTTACCTCCGAAACCGCTTAGCCAAAATTTTTGAAATAATACAGGAAATAGTCCTTGACTTATAGATTACAGGAAAGTCTACAAGAAGTCTATGGTGTTAAATTAACATGGTAAATCTCTCAATAATGTACGTACAAAATTAAATGTGCAGTTGGAATGTATGGGAGAAGGTTTCTTTCAACTACAATGTTAAGTTTGTTCTTGGAATAATTCATCGCAACTATGGAACCCTTGATTATGCGTGGTCCGACACGCACTTAGCCGGTTTTTTTCCGACACGCACTTAGCCGGTTTTTTTATGCTGTGACACACTCAACTTTTTTTAATATTCATGTATTATTAACAGAATAATGCAGGTTATTAAAATATTCTTAAGGGAGTCGAATCAGCGTCCAAAAGCATAGAAATGAATATGACCGTCAATCATTTATTTGGTTCACTGTTCCTACGCCGTAGCCAACATGATGAAGCTCATCAGCTGCGGCTGCTACGCTTTGTTAGGCGATCCGCTACGTATTGAACTACATATTTCAATTAAATTATAATGAGGTCACGATGGTATTGGTAGTATCATAAAACGTTTCTCAGTACCAATAAGTCTTGTCAAGCATAATAATATCAGTAAGGATCTTCTCAGTACAAACTTACTTTTAAACGTCGGAGGCACAACCCGGTGTACATCCCTGGTGCGCAGGGTTCGGCCTAGCTCCAGCGGCATCCTAAGGGCATTTGCGCAGAGGTTCGATTGCCAGTACCTGAACCATTGCTGTACGGTTCACATACTGAGCACTCGAGGTCGGTTATGTGTTTTTGTGGTATTTTTAATTGAGTGTTTTTTTTTTTTTTTTGGTAAAACACTGTGCCTTTGATCTTTGTTGGTCGAAATAAACGTATTTTTTTCATATTTGAACTAACGTTAGATACTAGTTTGTAAAGAAAAGAAAATAGGTAATCACACTTCATCACTTAATATTATAAAGGTGAAAGTTTGTGAGTATGTGAGTGTGTTGTTACTTCTTCACGCTCAAACGGCTAGACCAATTTTGATAAAATTTTGTATGGAGGTAGCTGACATCCTTTTTTTTTGGGTGGGAAATTATCAAATAACTTCTCCCGCTCTGGGTGGAGCGGGAGGGAGTGTCAGACTTTTACTGACTAAAACCCACCCGTGTTCCTTCAGATGCCCGTGTGCCAGGGCCACGATATCCCTTTCGGACAGGCTCGTAACCCTGGAGGTAGCTGACACCTTGGATTAACATATATAATTATACTTTTTATCCCGATATTCCCACGGGAACGTGACTTATGCGGGTGAAACCGCGGGGCGCAGCTAGTATTTTATAAATCGAGTATTTCTCTCGATATTTTAAACGATTGTATTTCGGGGAACTTGGTAGAAAGCGTAGATCTTTCTGCGAAAAGTTGTCAATTATAGTAGTAACTAGAACATTTTTATACACTAGTCTACCGTATAAAAATGTTCTATGATTCCGAGAACGTGGCATTCTTTGTCCGCCTGTGGGCGTCCTAGACGGCGAAAAACGAATTATTTTTATAAAATATATAATCCAAACACTTGTAGAGTAGGCCTTTTAAAATTACTGGTTCGCATCCTATGTTTTTTTAAAAAAAAAAACGTTGCCCCACACTAGGAATTTCTCCTGTATCGTGGGTTTGCAAACATTTAAACTCACATACACAAACAGACCCGTAACAACTACTTGTAAGTCATACAAATATTTGTTCCGTGCGGGAATCGAACCCGCGACACGCAGCGCAGCAATCACCTAAGCACTGCGTCAACCGTGCGTATAAATTCATTATAGGCTTTTGAATAGACATCGGAGTTCAGGCATTATATAACAGTTGAAAACATTGGAAGTTCGGACTAGAAATCTCTAGATTATATCATAAAGTTTAAGCCTTTCTCCTCTATAACGTGTTTCTTTCTTTTTATCTCAAGAAGACTTGAAACTATACGTCATCTCAATGTGGCAAGTGTTCGCTAAACGCGCTGCTGAAACTGATGGATGTCCGGATTGTGCGCGCTGCTCCAGTAGTGACGTCATAAAGATTGGGTGGCGTAAGTTAGAGATGACAGCGATGTTAGTAAATATGTTGTAGCTTAAGCTAGTAGTGGCTTTTTCTCACACGGAGATAGAAAGAAAGAAAGAAAGAAGAAAGAAAAATTGTTTATTCTGCACAAACAAAACGCACATTACAATTAAATAACATAAACACACAAACAAAGAAGCCAAAAGCCTCGTATTCAAACATAAAAGTTTAACAATCTTGTCTATTGCTTGATGTCCAGGGCCAGGGACCAAAGACAATTTAGATTGCGTAATTATTACTCTGTGTTACGATCATGTTATTACGACACTGGCAAATTACAATATATTAGAGATAGCATGAACATTGATCGCCATACCTGTTTTTGTAGCAGCTAATTTAGACTATTAGAAGTTCCAAAGTTCAGAAGGTGTTTAAAATGAACCTAGTTATAACATTAAATTTTAGATTGACACTAGCCATGTTTTATAGTCTTGTATTTTAGGCCCCTATCACACTAGAATCATAATATTTATCATACAAATATGATTTCATATCTGTCAAATTCTATGATCATAGTTAAATTTTGCTGTTCTTCGTTTTTTCATATAACACTTCTGATCTTAAAAACATCATACTTAATAAATATAACTTACACTTTAGCCGTTTTTTCCGTTGCTATAAGTGCAATTTGATTAATTGCATTCAAAAAGAAGATAAAAACAGTTAAAAATTTGTAAAAAATACTCGTTTTCCTCGTAAAGGTTTATTAATATTTTTGCTGTTTCGGTAATCCAATTAAAATTATTTCATTTTGACGCCATATTTGAGGTTAGACGGATATGATCATATTTTTACGCTTGCTGTCAAATAGGATCCCTTAACTATGATCGCAGACAATTTGAATCATATGTAGATATTATACCATCACAGGTTCTTCATATAAAAATGACTCATACATCTCTGATCATATTTCTATGATAGTCTAATATGACTCTTAGAAGCAACTCAATTAATCTTTAAGGTTACATTAGAAATTCTATGCTAGTACAATTTCAGCACTTCCAATGGGAGCCCTGGGCAGGCATCCTCGTTGTGCCCTGTTTTACACAGAAATAATATTCAAAACAAATGACATATTGATAATGAGGTCCAAAGACAGCCTACTTTACTCGTATCTTTTTAACTTATAAAAATGCCTTGAATAAGTTTAGACTATTAACATTACGGTCTAGACGCTTGTTGCTCCAAGGAATGATGCTCCATGGACTTTTACATAATAGATTCGATTGCTCTGAATTGATAAGTAAAATATGCTATATTGTACCTAGAACAGTAATGAGACGTGAGGCGCGCTCTTACCCACTGTTTGCTACAACTCCATGTCGTACAAATGCATGAGAGAGAGCGCCGCTCCATAGATTAGTTCAAACTTACAATAATAATTTTAACGATATCGATGTCTTTGCCCTATCTAAACATACATTTAAAAAACAAATTATTAAGCGCCGCTCGAAATTTATAATTATTATGAAGTATTTAAGTATGTCTTAATTAACTATTTGGTTTTAAGATTACGAAATAATTGTATTGTTGTTATATACTGTTTTCTTTATTTTTTTTATTTTACCAAAACTGTATCTTTTATGCTAGTAACTTGTGGAAACGTAGTGGATTGTACATTTACCTATAGTATACTGTGTTTATCTAGATTTAATATACAATTTACGATTCTTTGTCTTCCCAAATAAAATAAAATAAAATAAAAATCTTGTGACACACACAGAAGGATATAAAGTTTCGTCGTGCCAGTACAGAACTTGTTGCTCTGAGGGCATTTTCCGCACAAGAGGAACCTCCACGTTCCGTTTCATTGCTCGCTAACTTTCTTTACAAGGAAAAAGTTCGATCAATTAACACGTCACTAGAACTATAGGAATTTCTTTATCGGAAAGTTTTCCGCTTTGGAACACAATCGATGCTGGGTAAAACGGCTCTGCGATTGACTGGTTGGCAGAACAACGCGCAATCTATTTACTTAGGTATCAAGGATGAACAGCATCATCCGAAGCCAACCCCTGATGTGGTGAAATACGGGTTTAGATGTAAAATATTGTGTGGTAAGTTGGTACCTGTAATACTAGTAGGCACAGTTAAAATTGGGTTCATTACAAGAGAGGGATAAGGGATATATGTACTTATAATTCAAATTTCATTGATATTGATGTATTAAATTAAATATTATAAAATGTTTTCTTAATTGTAACCTTACTATTATTACTTATTTATTGCATAATTTAAGTAATTGAATCTGTTTCTGATCAAATTTGGTTTTGCAGCTATAGCTAGCTTTATAGTAACTTATTTATTTATTTCTAAATATTTGTTAATTATGGTCATGCTCGTCTAGTGGCAACCACTGATCTATACATATGTCCTATCTGCGGATAATGCAGTGGACTGCAACATTGCTACTTAAACTTTGTTAATTTTATTTATTATATGTTGTAGTTGTTTATTATCCCTCAATAAAAAAAAAATAAAAAATATATTCCAATGGTACGTCTGCCGCACCTTGGCCAATTGGCACTCCCTCAACTCTACTTAACGTGGATCCGCAGTGATAGCCCGCGAAATTCCAATTTTCTTACTTTTTGGAATTTGCAGATCAGTAACTGGTTGTCGCTGACGTAAAGAATAGCACCACCCTATTTCTTCCCGTGGGTGTCGTAAAAGGCGACTAAGGGACTTACTAGAGAATGGGCAGCAGCGTTCTCTATGCATTTTAACACCATACTGCGATCGCCAACCCGCACCCATCAGTGGACGTCTTTCGGCTGAAATGTTGACAGGTTGTATCTTGATCAAAATAATATGATTCGAGACCAAAACAAAAAAATATGTAATGACAGAATTATAATAATTAAAATCATTAATATTTTCCTCTAAGTTAGATTTGTTCCATAAAAGAATTGTTCACACGGAAACAATCTAACTAAAAGTTGACTTTCTTGGGCTACCACTGCGGATTCACCTTAACGTTAATATTTGTAGGTTGGACGAGTATCATTTTTAAGATAAAAATAATTATAATTTATTTTTTTTGTAAACTATGAGTGAACAATGCAGGTTTTATACATGAGAAAGTAGCTACATATTTTGTCATTTAGGTATAATTAACAAAAAAGTTTTTTGACTTAAAACATAGGTTTTATGTAGTTACTTAACATTATTACTCTTTTTTTTAAGTTTTAAGGATTGAAATTTAAAGAAATGGCAATCATAATTATTATGTATTTATATTTCAGTCATTCAAAAATTCTGAAAAGTAACGGTTGATTATAAGACATTTCTTAAGTTGTAGTTACACAGTTAAAAGTGTAATTAAATAGTCTATTGGACTTAATTAAATGGTATTCGGAATCTTATTAAAAATGATTGATGTCAGATAGAAAATACTTGTATACATCAATACCGTGTCCGATCTATCTTTAAACTGTTAGTATTACGACGAATGCGAATTGTAATATCTGATATTTCATAATTACTTAGGATTGATATCCACGAAATTTACTACTTTATAATTATAAACAATATCAAATTCCTGAAGGTGAAATAGATCGTATGTTCATTTTTGCTAATGAGTAAGCAGAAGGGGCTTTGTTGAGCAAGGGCTCAACGAAAACCCTTGGGTTTTAGTTAGATAACTCCAATTATTAATGGTTATGGATGGGACGATTAAATTACCAGAATTGACTTACGAATTAATGACCACTGTTTGAGATCAAAGCACAAGTAAATGCTTGGTAAACCCATGGTTCAAACATAATCGTTGTGACGTGAGACTCGCACAAACTTTATTCCCTTGATTTTCATCCTCAAAATATTCTTAATTAAACTGAACCATAGGCTCCTAAAACGGATGAAGTTGAAATTGAAAATAACAAATCTTATTCTGAAAGTATAATCTAATACAACTCTGTGCTCCCTACAAAATTTCATTTAATTTTCAAGACCGTTTCATAACGCGTTCATAACTCTCTTTTGGCCCAGTTACTATTTAAGAAACATAATAAAATATCGATCATGTTTTGTGATGCCGGACGTAAAGAATTGCACCATCGTATTTCTTCCCGTGGGTGTCGTAAAAGGCGACTAAGGGACTTACTAGAGAATGGGCGGTAGCGTTCTCTATGCATTTTAACACCATACTGCGATCGCCAACTTGCCTGCCAAGCTTGGCGATTATAGCACCCCCCCCCCTCTCCCTTGGGGGATGCCTATGTGCTATGTCCAGCAGTGGCCGTCTTTCGGCTGAAATGGTGATGATGATGAATAAAAATAAAAATTATTCACCGACATTTTAAAATTAAAGGTTCCATGAATGTACGGTTTTATATATATATTCAGTATTCGCGACAAACACGTCTGTTTTTTCAAAAAATCATGTTAACCTAAACACAACCTTATTGCTATAAACAATCTCGTTGGTCTAGTGATTACAATTGCGACAGCAGGATAATATATTAATATGGTCCTAATAATTTATTATTATAATTATATTAATGAGGAAACCTTTGCCCAGGAGAGGGACAGCGTCACCTGGTAAAAAAATATGGTCCTAAGTTCGATTGTTATTAAGTTTTCTCAGACGCTACCCGTATCCTTAATTTACGGCCGATATAATGAGAATCAATCCCTTTAATACATAGGATTTACTGATGCGATCAAAATCATAAGATTTTATTTCAGGTAAAACTACATGGGCACTTATGAAACGTCAGAAGCTAGATGCACGGTTCCAATGGGCCGTTTCCTATGGAGAAGAGCCGGCAAGAAACACCACGGTTACTCTTTAAAAAAAAAAAGACTTACAAAAAAAAAAAAAATACACTAAAAAGTGAAAAATAACTTTTTAATATTATATTTAATTTAATTTCGGAAGTCAGTGTCTTTGGTTCTGTATTTTAATTTTTGGCCACCATTTTTTATGTTTCACTTTTTAGCTGTGCTACCTACCCCACATCAATTCGTATACCACTACTTGCTTACTTGCTATGAAAACAACAGAGACAGGAAGTTCTATACAAGCTTTGACATTCCATCCATTGAAGTTAAGATAAACAAAAAATTACAAACTTTATAATTTACTTAGGTAAGTATTCCTGCCAAGTTTTAAGTTTATTAACTCTAGGAATAAGATTTTTCATGCAAACAAAATCCCCTCTCCCCCCCCCCCTTAAAAGTCAAATTTCCTAAAACCCCTTCTTAGCGGATGCCTACGGCATAGAACTGTCTGTGTGCCTTTCAGCCCAATCCGTTCAATGGTTTGAGCTATGTGTTGATAGGCCAATCAGTCACGGTTTCCTTTTATATAAGGCTAGATATTATATTGAGACCCTCCTTCTTTTTTGGAGTCGGTTAAAATCATTTATAGCCAAAGTGCATGTCATGACAATTCCAATAAGACCAAACATGGGTAGGATAAATTGTTTTATTACCGAGTTCCAGTGCCTACCTTCCGGCTTCATTATCAGATCAGTTTGATGGTACCATTATGATCAGAACTATTTATATAATTAAAATTAAATAAATTTTCTTCGCTTAACTATCTTAATCCAGATATCTTATAGCCACCCGTGAAATACTTATCATTGAGAAGTTCCGGTGGCCATCTGTGGCCTTCTTCATCAGTTCCACTTCACCAAATTATACTTTCTGAATGCAAATGATTGACTTGTTGATGAACATATAAAAATTGCTTTAATATTTGAGGAGTTCCCTCAGTTACTCACGGATCCCAACATCAGAACTGGATTTTGATAAAAATGGGACCAATCTGGATGTATATCCTTTCAAATAAAAAAAGAACTTTCCAAATCAGTTCATAAACGACGGAGTTCTGAGGTAACAAACATTAATAAAAAAAAATACAGACGACTTGAGAACCTCCTCCTTTTTGTGAAGTCGGTTAAAAATAATGGGCGTTTACAATGTTTTCAAGTTACAGTGTTAATAGGTATGGGAGGACAGTTTAGGCCCGTCAACAAGTACTTAACAAAATAGAAAATGGTTTACAAACCTACAGTCTCCTACAACGTTTTCACATTCACAAATTAAAAAAGAATCTACATAAAATATTACTAAAATAATAGAAATAAAAATCTATTTAAACCAAATAACCAAATGACAAGATTGCCATTACCACTGTAACAAATCTGAATTAATATTCTGTCCACAAGTCATTTATAAATATTTTAAATTAAACTTGCAGGTGTTTAATGTGGGTGTTTCATAAACCAATGACTACTCCTTTAGAGAATTGAAACGAAATGTTAACGATATTTATGGATCGAAGTTCCTTAACGCGGCTTGCGGTCAGAGTTGACTGGTAGAAATCGTCACGTAAGGAAAAAGCGTTATGCCCCTCCATACGAGTTTCTCTCTCTCTGTCTCGTTCTGTTACATACGAGTGTGGGTGTGTGCGAGTATTGCGTAAGGAACTTCGGTCCTGATAGGGGTCTCCCGACCGCACAGGATTTTTTTAAATTAACTTGTGAGATTCGATTTTAATACTCTTTATTATTTACACCATAAAAGTTACAGATACAAAATTTTAAAATTTTACATATTTTTTTTAATAAGCGAACTCAGAAGTTGTATAGGTATACCTCTGCCTAACCTTTCCGGGGAAACAGGCGTGATGTGTTTTATACATACAGAGAGAGAGAGTGAGAGCGGCGGCGGCGGAGGCGAGAGTGTGTGAGTTACAACTCAGGCCGAACATAATAGTGTCTCTATTAAGTACAGTCACGAGCACTACTATTTATATACTTAGCAACTTTTAAAAGTGATAATTATCCTCCAACTATATTGATTTTAATTTTATTTGACTACTAACATAGTATTTTGGAACCCAAACTATTATGAAATAGATCATTTCTCAAAATGGCAATCGTTATTCCACGAGAAAATCGGTTTTTATTTTGCTAAGTGTTTACATATTAGGGATGTTGATTGTACATCGATGAAACCTTTAAATCTTGTCGTATTATACTTTGGTTTTAAATTAATTTCGGTCCGTTCAACCGTTGTTCATCTTAAATACTTTATGTATTATATTATTTGAGTGCTTTTGGAAGTTTCCGCCATTTAGGATCATGTTTTTAGTATTTGAATTTGTGTTGTTTCTTTGTTTTATTCCTTTTCATTATTACCTATGTACTTTAATAGTATTTTCGTAATAATTTTGAAGTTGATTCATTGTGTAACTAGGTGTCTGAGTGACTGTATCCGTATCCTGTATATATATTTGGGATATACTGTATCCGTATAAGTGGGACCTTTACAACAAATTTACTAATTTCTGACTGATGAACATTCGACTTGTTTAAGGGCGTTTGAATACTGTTAACCGTTGTCTTAATACAGAGTAGTTACGGTAGTCAAAAACGGTTTTATGAAGCCTCTCACCAAGGGCTTTCTGAAATATCCCATTTATGTTCAGCAAATAGGTATACCTAGATAGTGAAGAAAACTAAGCTCAAAGGGAACGTTTGTTCGGCAATTTCGGCAAATTCTTCCCAGATTTTCAGTCTGGCAAAAACTTCCCAGTAGTTTGAAAAAGTCTTACCAAGTATTTTTTAATTCTTTTATTCAGAAAAAATACATATTGAGGATTACAATAACAAATGTTCAAGTAAAAATGAACATTACAGAAAAAAGTGTATCGTTGGTGTCTGTACTAATCATAAAATTATTGTATCACAGACACCAGCCCCTTCCAAAAGTTTATACGGCAATAATAATGGTTTAATAACACGTGCCGACTCGATAAAGAAAAATAGTTCAACGACACGTGATGACGCGAATTAATAAGAAGGACGCAAAACATTCCCTTTCTAACATAATGTAAGTTCCATTTTAGAACGATCTTAGCTACAAAAAATCTCTTTCAATGTGTTATAATTTTATTTCAGAAATGTTTCGAGTCTCAATAAATTAGTCGAAAAGTCTAAGTTAAATACTTTACCTGAGTAGGTATCCTCTAAAATGAAATCAACCAAAAGCCAAAACTAACATCGTTAAAGTTTTAACAAGACAGCGTCTAAGATAGTGCACCTAACATCACGTTAGTTAAGTAGAAACACTTAAGCCATTAACTTAACGATGTCCCAAGTTGCACCTCAAAAACACTTAGTTTCAATTTTAAGTTATTTCTCATAGAATACTGTAAGACAGGAGTTTTACGTTAAAAATTCACGCTTAAAAGCTTAACGGATGAAATAAAAGCTTTTGAACTAAAGTCGGACAGGTTAATATCCTGTCGTAGCACGTCTACGGCGTAGCAGAATACTACGAATTTGCTACGACATTTGTATGAAAAATATTCGTCGTATGAATACTAATCAGATACTCAGTTGTTTTGAATCCTACTTAATGTTGAAACATTGTTCAATTTGTACACAGGTCATGATTTCTAAGAATAGATTTGTCTTCGCACGTAGTTTTAGATAGCAAAAGATACGATTATAGAATTACAATTTAGTTAGCATTATTTGAAGCCAAATAATTTTCGTTTGACCTTTCATGAGTGAGGTCGGACCACGCACAATGAAGGGTTCCGTAGTTAGGATGGATTTATCCCAAGAACAAACTTAACTTTGTATTTAAAAAAAAATGTTCTCTCATACACCGATATACGTCACGGTCAATTTTCCAACTGATGTAAGTTTATAATCGCTTCCTAACTATCATCACACTAATATAATATTATAAAGGCGAAAGTTTGTGAGTGTGTGTGTGTATGTTTGTTACTTCTTCACGCTCAAACGGCTTGGCCAATTTTGATAAAATTTTGTATGGAGTTGGCTGACACCCTGGATTAAGACATAGGCTACTTTTTATCCCGATATTCCGACGGGATCGAGACTTACGCGGGTGAAACCGCGGGGCGCAGCTAGTTAATTAATAATATTATAAATGGTGGCAAATGGAGAATGGGGAATGGGGAATGGTGGGGAATGGAATCGAATGGTGGGTAATGGTGGTAATGGGTGGGTGTACTATTAGGTACACTTTTGCCTAACCCTTCGGGGATTACAGGCGTGATGTTATGTGTGTGTGTGTTATAAATGCGAAAGTAAGTTTGTTTGTTTGTTACCATTTCACGCCTAAACCACTGAACCGATCTTCCTGAAATTTTGCATATACGTTGTCAGGTGTACAGAAACGGACAAAGGGTACCTTTCATCCCGAAAGAAGTATTGTTCCTGAGAAAAGCAACAATAACATTCTAATGATAATAGATGGCGCCACGTGTCTTTTGAATCATGATTAAATTATGTTATGTTATATTAATATTCTTTTTATCTTATAAAACTACAAATTAACGATTTTCGAAAATTTTCCTTTATTTGTGTTGTAAGACCTTGCTTCTTGCGGAATTTCATGATTCTAGGTCAATGGGACCTACCCTGTAGGGTTTTGATTTATTTCGAGTATTTAAAAAATATGTCACATAAATTAATGGCCGTATCTTTTTATTGCGTTTACTTAGAAGCTTGATTTTTATAGGGCTTCAAGGGACCGTAGACCTTCGTATTTCATATTCAAATTCAACTTGATGCCTCCACGCGTTCCTGAGAAAAAGGGCCTTGACAAAAAGAGAGCCGGACGGGCGGACGAACGGACAATGATCCTATAAGGATTCCGTTTTTTCCTTTGGAGGTACGGAACGCTAAAAATACAACACATAATATCACACATAACATCACGCCTGTAAACCCCGAAGGGTTAGGCAGAGGTGTACCTACCTAAAGTACACCCACATTTCGCCAGTTATATTTAAGTCCCATGTAATAGGGGGCGAGCCTATTGAAAAAATGCTAAAAATACGTTTGAGTATAAAATAGTAGATTGTGTCATAAGGGACCAAAATAATGTATTTAGGGCGAGAGCATTTGTTTGAATCCAAAGCAAAGCGAATGATTCTAGAGTAGAATCCCGAGCGTTGCAAGGGATTCTAGAGTAGAATCCTAAGCGTAGCGAGGGATAAAAAGTACGTCACTCGAGGTTAAATAATTTTGGTTCCGTGTGGCACACTCTGCTTTTCATCCTGTTTTTCTGTTTTTGTCCACTCTGCTTTTCATTTCTGTGAGAAATATAAATAAGAGATGCTTTTAGTAGTGACGAATATCTATATTTACATAACCAAATTACAAATTTATGTTAATATTAGATACGTTTTCGCAATTTTGGAAGTTTATTGTAACTGTTTTATTGGGAACAGAAAATGTCGTTGACTTATTTATCATTTAGGCATTAGGAATAACTTCAGACTCTTTATGAAGTCCCAGCTTATTTTTTTTTTTTTTTTGGGTAACCAATGCCGCGTCGGCAGGTGCACTTGGACTTTATCGAAGCGAATTGCGATCAAACTTTTTAATTAATAAGTATTCCAAATTCAAAAGTCATTTCGTGATTGTTATTAAGTGCGCGGCGAATGATCCATTTTGCTCGCACTTATCGAGGAACCCTTCGGCTCTTTTCGAATAGATGGGATGAAAATAATAAAAAGTACCTACAAAGGTATTTTTTTTTCTTTTAAATGGCGTAAAGTGGAACCGTTTTCAGTTTGGTTACTAAGGACAAACCGGATCGTACATATTAGTAAAACGTATAATTTTGTTTTCTGTAATTTCATAAAAGATACATAACATCACGCCCCGTTTCCCCGAAGGGGTGGGCAGAGGTGTACTTATTATAGTATGATAGTTGTTAAGCTTTCTATCAGTAACTGTCATTAAAGGTCAGATAATGCTAGAAAAAAAAAAACAAAAATATAATGTATTCTGGCTTATAAAACCACATAAATCAAAACATAAAACGCAATGAGAAACAGGAATCCTAAAATTACAATTTTGCAGTACATAAAACTGGAAGGAAATGTACGAAAACGTGAGCCAAGATGTTTATATCTTTGAAAAATAAAACGACTTCCATTGTGTGGGGCATAATAGAATTTCGAATAGGTGTACTTACACGGTGCGGGGACGAAACGATTCCGCGATGTGTACGATTATAGATTGTACAGCCCCACTCGAGATTATTGCTATAGGAATGGTGTGTACTTTTATTGTTATTCGATTCGTTCTAGGCGCGGGCCCACCGCGGCGCATGCTGAGCACGGGCACGCGGCGCAATTTAACTGCGTGTATTAATTTGTTTGACAACGTGGGTTTACGTTTCCACTGGAGTACCTACACGAAGACCCACGGCGAGGCTACGTACGGCTACGCTGTATGACTGAAAACTGCTCTGCGATAAGCGAACTGTACATAGTCATGGGTCATATTCGTGTACTCCAGTGGAAACGTAGACCCACGTCGACAGCGTTGAGCTATGTAACCGCCTATTCGAGCAAGCCACGCATGTATCAATGACGTCAATTCATGCGGACCCTCTCCGTGGGCTGCAGTGGACACAACTACATACATTTTCTTACAAAGCGAAGCTTAATACACGTGCGTAGCCTCTCCGTGCACCGCGGTGGGCCCCCGCCTAAGGTAAAAAGAAGTGAGCTACGTATGTAAGAATAAAATAGAATACTCTTTATTATGTACACCATAAAAACTACAGATGTAAAACAAGAGGGTATAAGAGTTAGTTAGTTTTTACAGCCGAAATTGCTGCGCCAATTTTAATGAATGGGTGTGGTTTTTTTATTTTATTGAAATTAATTTTAGTTTAATGAAGTGTGTATGGGCTTGTACCACTGCCCTTTTTAGAAGTTGGTTCATAACTTGGTAAGGGCATTTTCCAATGGGCAAAAGGGCATTCCATATTCAGGTCATGACAGATGAACGTCTACCTTATTAAAATTATCCTTATCAATGTCCAATAAATTATAATTGTACAGCCTCTTAAAAAATATGGAGGGTAATGCTTATCTCAGTCTGCATAATAAAAGTCAGCGAAGGGAAGTAATTAGGTGCTTTAGTCGACAGAGAATAGGCAGAATTTATTATTTATTATGTTTAAGTTTATGTGTTAGCATACAGCAGGTTGTTTTATTAGAACCTCTGCTTATCTTGGTATAACTTTTCGTTAATTAGTGTAATATGGTGTAGGTTTTTGGAGTGTTGTTTTAAGGGAAACATGTGTAATGTTCGGTTGATATTTGCACTTTTGGTAAGTTAATAAAAATAACAAAATCAAAAGTCATTTATTCAATCTAGGCTGAAAATCAGCACTTTTTGAACGTCAAAATTACATTATATGACAATCCCCAAAAAGCCCGCCCTCCACAACTTCTTAATGCTTTATCTGGGAAAAAGATAAAGCGTTTTTCAAGTCTATAGTGAATAGGTTACTTGGCTATACATCATCGGTTTCGATTAGTTGAGATAGAGTGAGTGAGGTTGGCGATCGCAGTATGGTGTTAAAATGCATAGAGAACGCTGCTGTCCATTCTCTATTAAGTTCCTTGTGACGTTGTATGGTTACTATCTTCCAAACAACAAAATGACAACAATAAGATGTCAAGTCGAACCGCAGACGTAATATTACTAAACAACATAAATTAGCTGTCTGTGCTAGTGATGCGCGCGATTGGCATATCCGGACGTACATAATGATATACGTGGAAGACCGCTCGCGCCGTGTGCCACTCGCTCACGGTCACCTTCCATTCGAAATCCTGCTCCGGGCGAAGACGCACGTTCACCTGATTCCATATCACTTGTGACCTTACATACGTGGTTTTCACCATTTTAAAATCCTAAAGCAGACTACAGTATTTATTGGCTCATATTAGTCAACCTTATTAAATTCTGTGTTTTCGTAACCCCATATTGGGTAAGTGTTGAACAGCTAATTAAGCTTTATATTTTTCTATGTGCCTACCTATATAGGTTAATTTGGGCATGTACCTTTCTCTAGCTTATTATGCCTTCTGCATTCATATTTACCATGCAACCTATTTGCCTACAGCTCTGTGCATTTTGAGATCTTGTCTCGTATTATATGTGCAAGTCATGCCGTGCTTCTCACTACCATTTTGTTAACTCCGAACTGATTTTGACATCCACACACCACCTTCATTAGCGCACTAGTATATCTCGCTTTGCTTATGCTTGGTGTCACAATCAGTGGAGGTGACCAATATAGGTCATCTTGTGACACGCTGGACGTTATGTTCCAGGGTCCAAAGTACCGGCTTACCGATCCTTGATTATCGGTGGCATCCGGCCATCTACTACCGTGCCATCACCTGCCGGCAGTTCAGGCAATCCTCCAGCTCCGCGCCGGGTGCATATTTTACCCGCGCGGCACGTCGAGCTGGGCTTCGGGTCTGGCGTGAACATCCGCTGACCGTCACCATCCCTGGCGTCTGCAGCGTGGCACACCCGCCGTGGTCTTCGTCACACCAGGCTGAGCCAGGAGAGTACTGTGCTACTCCCAAGGGAAGTTAGGGAAATCCATGTGACCATAGACTTACCTACCCCCTTCACTTTTATGTGATATTGTAATAAATTATGTTGACAATTTACGTGGTTTTACTTATCTGGTGCATCACGTAAACCCTTTCTGTCACATTAGTCACCATTAGTCACATTAGTCGCCTTTTACGACACCCACGGGAAGAAATGGGGTGGTGCTATTCTTTACGTCCGGCACCACACAATAGATAGAGTGTATATATTTTATTATTTTATAGGGCGACCCCCTTGATCGCCCTATAAAAAAATTAAAAAAATATAATATAATAAAGTAATTGTTTGCCCCTTAAAATAATAATAATAGCTGCGATCCTATGAAGAAGATGGAAGCTGTTTTTTAGTGCAAGATTTCCATTAACATTTTCGTATTTTCGTCTCTATAATGATAATGGAATGCATTTTTTTTACAGACGCCTTATGTCAGCATGAATGATTACACACATTGTTTTCCAAACAAATAAAACTTCCCCTTGCCTCATTATTCAGTGCACATACTTAGGGCGAGGGCAAACCTGTCGACGCGCATTTTTTTAAGCTGACACCTTTATTTATTGGGTACATACCACAACAAAATGCTCGGACGGGAAGGAATCCTGATCAGTACTTTGCTGGTTAGGTATTAGTGAAAAAAACTGACCTACGTTGTTTCTTAGAGGTATTACAAACATGTACAAGTACATGATACATTGCATGCAAGATAATAAAAGATACAGAAAAGTTCTAACATGTTCAGCCGCATATCGTGGCGTACAAACTGGTACGAAGAGATGGTTCACAAACAGTGGTAATATTCATCAAAATTAAATTATAGAAATTATGTAGGTACTTATCAAATCATCATTATTCATTAAACATTAGGTATCATTAGAATATGTGTTGTAATTGCCTCGGCTTTTAAGTTCATCAAATAATGCCGAACTGAGACCCTCTTACTTTTAACCAAACAAATTCTATAGGTAGATACACCTAGTCTGAATATTTACAAGACATATTGAAAAGGCACGGTTGGCGCACGGTTTTTGACGGCACGGTTGGTGCATCGGTTAAGCGATTGACTGCTACGCTGCGTGTCGCGGGTTCGGTTTTGCGCACGGAACAAATATTTGTATGATCTGCAAGTAGTTGTTCCGGGTCTGGCTGTTTGTGTATGTGAGTTTAAATGTTTGTAAACACACCCACGATACAAGAGACATTCCTAGTGTGGGGCAACGTTTTTTTTAACAAAAAATAAAGGTATTACAGACTTTCGGAATCTGAAATAACATGTTACATGAGAACTCACCTCGTCGGCAGAATTTTAACATACCTACCAAATACCCACACACACACACATTTACACACACACAGGTGTGTGCACACATTTACTATGCTAGAAAAATGTATGTATTCCATGTTAGCAATTTCATATGAAAAGGGGTGATTTAGTTTATTTAAATAGATAATGCTGAATTTACCCCAAAGTATTGTTGAATAGAACCCACGAAGTTTGGAGACGCTACACTCGAAGTTGTAGACGAGTACGTTTATCTAGGACAAACTGTCCAGTTAGGTAGGTCGAACTTCGAGAAAGAGGTCAATAGTCGAATTCGTATATCTTCTCGTCCCACATACCTCAGTGTCTCAAGATGAAAGTCTTTGACCAGTGCGTGTTGCCAGTGATGACCTACGGCACTGAAACATAGTCGCTCACAATGGGCCTTATTAGAAGTCACACAAAGGACACTGGAGAGGGCTATGCTTGAAGTTTCCCTACGTGACCGAATCAGAAATGAAGAGTTCCACAGAAGAACCAAGGTAACCGACATAGCCCGAAGAATTGCTAATCTTAAGTGACAGTGAGCAGAGCACATTGCTTGCAGAACAGATGGCCGATGGGGCCGAAAGGTTCTGGAGCAGCGACCGCGCACCAGAAGACGTCCTCCCAAGGTGCACCGATGACCTTGTTAAGGCCGCAGGAATCAGGGGAGGCCTATGTTCTGTGTGACGTCGTTCGACTAAAATGATGATGATGATGATTGTTGAATACTACTGGCAAAATGTGCGTGTACTTATATAATAGGTACACCTACGTTTTGATCTCTGCCTTAGCCTTCAGGAAAACAAGGCGTGATGTTATGCTGAATATTTAAGTTATCATTTTGTTGTCTACTTAACGAACTACTCGTAAATTTTTTGAGATTATAATATTAAATAAATTTTCATTTGAAAATACCATTTTATGCATTTCGATTCCAAATCTATGAACAAAAGGTCATCAAAAACATTCCTCCGCATCGCTATCCAGTAATCCTATTCATTTTAAATACAGACAGACAGGTTCAATATATATTTTTAAATTGAAGCCGTCTAGAACCTAGGTAGGATTTAATTATACTGCTCACTGGAAATACTGAGGGATTCAATTTTAAAATTTAATATGCAAAAGCTTTTCTATTTCTCAGTTTTCGCTCATTCGGAAGATTAAAATATTTTTTTGTGCTGTGGATGCTTGACTGTGGTAGGTAATATTTAATTCCTTGGAAATTAAAGCAAAATTAGAAGAAAGTGGTCACTTACAAGTAAATACAAGCTGCCGATCTATTCTGTAACCATCTCACCGTGAATTTTAGGTGAAGTGAGCGTGTATTGAACTGTCAGTGTCATCCCACCTGATGCTAGGGATGGACCAAGGATTACATTTACAATCATAATCGAGATTTTAATAATATTGGATTGCGTTTGTTTAATCAGATAACAAAAAAAAACGGCCAAGTACGTGTCGGACCACGCACAATGAAGGGTTCCGTAGTTGGGATGAATTTATCCCAAGAACAAACTTAACATTGTAGTTGAAAAACATGATCCCCCATACATTCCAACTGCAAATGTAAGTTTGTACGCACATTTTTGAGTGATATACTACTACGTTATTTTTAGATCACCGACTTCTTATAGATTTTCCTGTAATTTATAAGTAAAGAACTATTTTCTATATATTTTTTTTTAATTTTAGGCTCAGTAGTTTCGGAGATAAGGGTGGGGCAATGATCATTTTTCATTTATTTTCTTAAATAATATCAAAAGTTTTTATTTCAAAATTATAAAAAAAAATCTATACGAAATCCTTAAAACAGGCAGGTTTCATTTGATATGTCAGTTATGTCACACGGTCAAAAAAACTTTTTTTTAAATTTTCTAATTTGTTCCCCAAAAGTGACCTCCATAAATATTCAAAATGTATTTATTTACGTAACACGTCCGTGTTTTGGTCACAGAAGTTCATAATTCTGTGTAGCAAATTTCAACTTAATCGGTCCAGTAGATTCGGAGCAAATCAGCTGTGACAGACGGACAGACAGACAGACAGGCACACGGGTGATCCTATAAGGATTCCGTTTTTCCTTTTGAGGTACGGAACCCTAAAAACGATTTCATAAGAAACGATGTTTATGCGCATTTTCTGTAGTAGCTAGTTAATACGTGCACGTTTTATTTTATTTATTTTACGTGCGTGACGCGTTTGCGCCTGAAGCTATTTAACGACTAATCTAGGAAAAAATGGACAAAACACAAAATTGAGTTTTACACAAAATTTCTGTTGTGCTATTTTATTTAAAAAACCTCTAAATAGTAATGTTTAGACACTTAAATAGCGTTGAAATAATATAAAATGATCCATAGAATTTGCATCAAAATATGATTAAAATCTAGATTATGATTGTAAATGTAATCCTTGGTCAATCCCTAGCATCAGTGGAATGACACTGATTTTTTTACAGAATCGACATGCTGGTGTCCGCAATTCCACGTCAATGAGCGTATTTTCCAATGAGACCACATCCATACTGTTCGGCAGATTGTGCAGAAGACCGAAGAGTACAATCAGCCGCTTTGTATGGCATTTGTGGACAACGAGAAAGCCTTCGACTCCATCGAAATTTGGGCAGTTCTGGCCTCTCTGCAACGATGTCGAATTGACTGGCGCTACAACGAAGTGTTGAGGTGTTTGTATGATGCTGCAACGATGACTGTCCAGATCCAGGATAAGGAAACCGGCCCCATCCAATTACTCAGGGGGGTGAGACAGGGGGATGTGATATCCCTAAAACTGTTCACCAATGCGTTGGAGGTCGTCTTTAAGACGCTGGACTGGACAGGGTATTAACGTAAACGGCGAGGACATCTCACACCTTCGTTTTGCCGATGAAATCGTCTTAATGGTAGAGACGCTGGAACAGTTAGACCAGATACTGCACAGCATAAATGGAGCCTCTCGGTGGAACGGCCTCAGCATGAATTGGAACAACACGAAAGTCATGTACAATTCGCACGTCTTGCCGAGTCCAATCCACATCGAAGGGTCGCTTCTCGAAGTTGTGAAGGAGTATGTCTACCTATGGCAAGTTTTCCAGCTTGGTAGGCACAACTTTGAGAAGGAAGCCGACAGAAGGATCCGATTGGGTTGGGCAGCGTTTGGAAAACTTCGTCAAGTCTTCTTGTCGTCAATCCCGCAGTGTTTGAAGACTATTGGTCTTCAACCAATGCGTCCTGCCCGTTATGACATACAGTGCCGAAACGTGGACACTAACAGTCGGGCTGGTCCACAAATTTAAGGTCACTCAGCGTGCTATGGAGCGGGCTATGCTCGGAGTTTCTTTGAAGGATAAGATCAGGAATGAAGTTATCCGGAAGAGAACCGGAGTTACCGACATAGCCTGCAGAGTAAGCAAGCTGAAGTGGCAGTGGGCTGGCCATGTTTGTCGAAGGACCGATGGCCGGTGGAGCAGACGAGTCCTGACGAGACCGTGTATCGGCCAGCGTAGTGTGGGGCGCCCCCCAGCTAGATGGACCGACGACCTTA
The DNA here is from genome assembly GCA_963921375.1 of Tiliacea citrago. NCBI lineage: Eukaryota > Metazoa > Arthropoda > Insecta > Lepidoptera > Noctuidae > Tiliacea > Tiliacea citrago. The sequence continues at coordinate 3,849,755 of OY992799.1, forward strand.
AAAAGGTGGCTGGGACAGTCTGGATGCGGAAAGCGGAGGACAAGGTGTTGTGGCGCAGCCTGGAAGACGCCTATGTCCAGCAGTGGACTGCTATAGGCTGAATTGATTTGATTTTGAGCGTATTTTGCGTATGGGTGGGAAAATCGTTAATTCGATCCACCCCAGCTGCTCAAGGACGGCCAGCAATGCCTTGGTGTTACTGACAATGTCACGTAGGATACCTGGGTTACCGAGGTATTTTGGCCTGTATGTGGCGACCGCCGGTTAGTTTAGCATCACATGAGCTGCTTTCTAGTCGTACTCCATAGAGGCCCTGTACAGCGGACTGTCTGTAACTCCTATGACAAAGAGGTGTTTATTAAATGACCCATGGCCAGTTATACCTGCTGTAACTGTACGCAGCTGTTGTTTAGTTAATCGGAGAACCTGTTTCGTAACGCGGCCGTCGATAATAGGTAAAGTGCCTCCTTCGCCTGCCTGCACTCACTTTGGTCCAACCATAGTTTGTGATGTTGGTCCCTGGTTCGTTTCCTTACCAGAGTGCGTAGGTACCGGAAGGGGAGTGGTGCGATGGGTTCAGGTCCCACTGGTGCCATGCTAGACCCGCTTCTTGCGAGTTCGTCGGCTGCATCATTGCGAACCGCTGTGTCCTTTGATCCATTGAATGGTTATATTATTAAGGCTACCCACCTGGTTGAGATGCTGGTGGCACTCGTATATCAGCCCAAAGTGAACTGTATGACTGTTTATCGCTTGTAAAGCAGCCATCCTGTCTGAGAGTATGCGGATTGAGTGGTCCTTAACTTCCCTGGCCATGATGGCTAAAACGGCAAGAGAAATACCCATGCATTCGGCCTGGAACACTGTGTTATAACTCTCATTGGTGTGGCTATGTGTATGTTGAAGTCCTCCGAGAAGATTGCAGCACCTGTGCCACTACCTGTTTTAGATCCATCCATGTGAAGATGCGCAGCTCTGCGGGTCGCAAACCCTCGCATCGGCGATCCTCGTGAAGTTGGATTTATTATTTCTTATCAAAGATAAATTGTTTGGGTACCCGGTCAAAATGGCTTTCGTAATAGGGAACTCATTATTTAGCCCCACAAGCAGAGCGGTGTGTTGTGTGTCCCTATTACCCAAGAGATTTATTGCATTTAGACGCACCGCCGCCATCGTTGCTTCCTACCGTATGAACAGGTGGAGCAGTGGTATTCCCAGCATGGCTTCGATTGTTGCAGTCGGAGTAATCCTCATGCAGCTCGTGGTTGCCATGCAGGCTAGACTTTGCATGCGTTGAAGTTTGTTGGAGGCTATAACTAGCTTGGTGCGGGGCCACCAGACCACGGCCCTGGCAGTGGTCACTTGCATAGATTTTGAATGTTACAGAAATTGGTCAGAGTAGGATAGAGCTTTATTATTTTACACAAAATTAAGGAAAAACCAGCCAAGTGCAAGTCGGAACACGCACAATGAAGGGTTCCGTAGTTGGGATGAATTTCATCATTTCAGCCGAAAAACGTCAACTGCTGGACATAGGCCGGCCCCAAAGGGGGTGGTTTAACATAATTGCCACGCTTGCAGGCGGGTTGGTGATTGCGGTATGGTGTTAAATGCATAGAGAACGCTGCTGCCCATTCCATAAAAAAATACGTAACGTACGTACGTAATAACAAAGCTCTCTCCTACCTTTAATTCGCCTACTCCTTGTACGTTATTCGTTTTAATTTAATTGATGCAATGTTATGATCCATGACTCCCGGCAAATGACGTCTGTGCTACAGTTCTTTAAGTACAGGTTGCAACAAGACGCTATTTTAGAAAATTGTAAATAAATCCATGAATAATAACGTTTAATGAAATTAAAATATCTTCATAAAACGTAAAGGCGAAACCGTATGCGTGTTTTAAATTAATTTGAGCCATTTAAGCGGCACGCCGTATATACTACTGCCATACATTTTCTCACATACTCAAAATCAACCATTTAGCTGGCAGGGGGTCACTTGACTTTAACAAAAAATAGCACTTTAAAGCTTAATATTACGCAAACGGATCCTTGAATCGATAAACGGTTTTCACACACTCGCTTTTGAACGACCTTTCCGCCGAAATCCATTTCTAACTTTCCATCAACCCCACTTTACGTGTAGGAGCGGTACCCAAAAAAAAAATATTTTAAGAATTTATTTTACCAAGGTTGATTAATATAATATATATACCCATGCCGAATTACAGCTTTATAGTACTAATAGTTTCCGAGCGAAGCCGCCGATAGACAGACAGATGGACATGGTGAAATTACAAAGGTTCCTTGTTGACTACGGAACCCTAAAAATAGACATATTAATGAATATATTCATCTTCTCAGTTAAATTATGTGTCCCAATGAGTTTATGGCCCATGTATTCCATTGCTAAAGTTTTCATTACAATAATATCTTAGAATATTAATAATAGGATCAACTCAATTTGTGGCTCCTGCCATACAGGAAATAAATACTCAATTTACAAAAGTGGCCATTTCGTTTCTAAAAATAGAAAAGCTACATTAGTATTTGTTGTTAATTATTCATTTCTAACTTTATCCACAACTCTCAAATCTCTCTACAAAACACCAGAAAACGACTTGATTTCTTTAGACAAAACAGTAGCCATTTTGCAAATTCACTTTCTCACGGGTCCACTGACAAAATTACCCTGTAATCACTTCAAAGAAACAATGGCAACACGTCTTCAAAATATACATATTCCATGAACCAACCTAATCCCAAAGAAGGCAAACGTACAGAAATTCTTCAAACACTGCACTTAATACATTAAAAACAAAACAAAAACAAAATTTTAAGCTGTTTCTCGCGAGCCCCTAATTACGGTCTACAGAGCCCTTCTATTTGTTAAGAGTGTTAGTTAAAAAGGGATATAAATAATTAATCACCTGTCCGCAGTTTTAACTGTAAATGATGACCAGGGGATTATTTTTCCAAAGTAATTTTTGGTGAAGTTGATATGCAGAGGAAATTTTTCAAAGCAATTTTTGGTGAAGTTCGTCGGAAATGGGTAGTGAAGGCAGATTTGATTAATTAGGGACTGGGGTTCTATGGTGTATTTACTTTTATGTAATGCGGAGCGATATTTTTTTATTTATCCTGGTTCTACGCATAGATGATCGATGGAAGACACATGTATTGATTGTGACAACCGATAAAAATTGTGGGAACCAACACGTGTATCATTATTTCTTGCGGTGGCACGTGTGATATATTATACGTGTATTACATTAAAAACTTAATCTTCTGATAGTAGGGCGAACGAAAACGACTAGGCAGTTGAAGACGTACCTCATCAACTGCCTAGTTTTTTCCCAACTATGTTGGGGACGGCTTCCAGTCTAACCTGATGCAGCTGAAAACTAGTATTTTACATGGAGCAACTGCCTATCTGGCCTCCACAACCCAGTTACTGTCGCCAGTCTTACCAAACTGTATCCCGTATCGCCCTTGGTAAGACTGGTAGGCAGGTTCCTACTCAATTTTGTTTGTACCTTTACAGTATTTAGTCTTCAATGTTTCTAACATAACAAAAAAGTATGTGGGCACCTACCACAAATAACGGATGGCCAATTAGGATAGTACAACTTTTTTTAGCCCCCATTCTGATTTGACGACATTGTTATTATAATTTATTGTTTGTTAAACACTGTTATCGATAAGAGCTTAACTACCGCAATACTTTCAGTAATTTTATCCTGAAGATCTTAAACGAATTAAAAAAAAAACTGGCCAAGTGCGTGTCAGACGACGCACAATGAAGGGTTCCGTATTTATCACAAAAACAAACTTAACATTGTAGTTGAAAACATGCTCTCCCATACATTGATATACGTTACGGTCAATTTTCTAACTGCAAATTTAAGTCGGTCCATTATTACTCGTTAACTTGTAAATCGTACTTAGCTGTGATAGTTTTTCTTTTAATTTCGTTATAATATATACTACTGCCATAATTTTTTTCACACATCCGAAACCAACCATTTAGCTGACACTTGACCCTAACAAAAAAATAGCACGTTAAAGCTTTATATTACGCAAACGGATCCTTGAATTGAAAAATGGTTTTCACAGACTAACTTCTATGACAAATATTTTTAAACGGCCTATCCAACGATACCCCATACTATGTGATAGACGAGAAAAAAAATATCATCCCCACGTTATATGCAAGAGAGGTACTCTTAAAAAAAAAAGAAACAATATTTTCTTTTACGTATTTGTCGGCGTGATACATGCTAAATTACAGCTTTCTAGTACTAAGAGTCTCTGAGCTAAGCTGGGGACAGACGGACGGACGGACAGACAGACAGACAGACAGACGAACGGACATGGTGAAACTATAAGGGTTCCTTATTGACTACGGAATCCTAATGACACAATATTTTTCTAACAAATCATTAAGAGTAACGAATACCACTTTGGTTATTGAGGATTTCACGTCCTGACTTTTTTTCTGTGTGGTTATTACGTATTGTAGTCTAGTGCCAATAAAGTGTGCGAAAATTTAATGAAAAACACGATGAAAGAAAGAAGAAGAAATAAAGAAAAGGGATCGCATTTATAAGAATAAAAAGGAGGAGTTTAGGCAGATAATTACCGCATAAATTGCCAAGCCTGCATAATATAATTATAGATTAATATCCAGTAATTTTCGTTTATCAGATTTCGGATGCAACTTACGAGTTATAGGTCGTAGGTTCGAACCCAGACCCACTGCTCTCAAAACGGTGAAGGAAAACATCCTAGACCCAAAAATTCAAAGACAACATGTGACATCTACGAACCCGCACTGGGCCCGCGTGGTGGATTACTGCCCACTCTCTCTTACCGAGAGGAGGCCTGTGTCCCAGAAGTGGCAAAATATAGGCTCATTATACTATCTGGTAATTTTCGATTGTAATAAAATTATCTTTATTTAAAGTTGTATACTTCCGAATCGGCCACCCTGTATATGAAACATTTCATTCATACCGTGGAATTCTTCCATTATACCTTTTTCTTCCGTCAAGCAACATTGGACCGTACCAGATTGAAAAACAAAGGCAATTGAAAATATGCCCATAATCATAACATAACCTCACACCTGTTTCCCGAAGGGTTAGGCAGATGTGTGCACCCAAATTTTGCCAGTAAAGTTTAAGTCCCATGTAACATGAGGTGAGCACATTCCCGTTAATTGGGTAGTGGCACGGGTCCAGATTCCAGGCTGCTACTGAGAAGTTCCTTATAGAAAAACCCAGTAATACTTTGCCTAAATTGCTTAATACACTTTTTTGTTAAAATTTGCCCATAAGTTAACGATATTGGATCCAGTGACTTCCTTCCACTTGGTTTAAATACACCGAAATACATCTAAAATCCCCTTCGTGTTGGAAATGTTACTCGGCTTGACTACACAGTGCCATCTGATCATAGTGGACAAACAATAACATTTTGCTCCTATATGCCTTTACAAAAAATTCAAATAAGGTTTAGGCCAATTACAAGTAAAAATGTATTTATTTATTTTATTATTTATGTACACACAGTAATAGAGAGATACGACATAATTATAATATTAGTACAAAGGTACTGCTTATTTCTTAAGAAATTTCTTCCAGGAGACCTGCGAAAGGAGAAATGAAAAAGAAATTTAGACAATAGTGTGTGAGAACAACAAGAGAAAAATATGAATATGCGAAGTCTTATACTAAAATTTTAAATATACCTATACTATACCATATCTATATATATACCTACATATACCTAAATAAATACATAACGCATATAAATACAAACATATATATATAAAAAAATTCACAGTTGAGAGGAAAGGTAGTGCTCTTTTAATTGATATTTGAATGAGGAAATTGTTCTCAAATCACGAATGCTAGGCGGAAGTGAGTTCCACAATCTTACAGCATGCACCGAGAAGGAATAAGAATAGTAGCTAGTTTTATGAGGATGAGATTTAAGGAGGGATCTAAGGTGCGATCTACATGGAGCGTCGCTAGGACGAGCGTAAGAAAAACGCTCCCGCAGGTAGGAAGGATAAGACGGGTTGTGTAAGATGTTGAAGAGGAGACATAAAATCCGAGTGTTCCTGCGAAGGCGGATTGGGAGCCACTTGAGTTCCTTGCGAGAGAAATTAGAGAATTTAGAAAAATTAAATAATTCTTTGGCCAGTAAATTATGTGTTCAGAGTTTTAATAATATTTGTGACCCAAATGAGTTCTACGCCGAGTTCTTTTCACTATTAAACACGCAATTTAATGACACTTTTCCACTGAAGACTAAAAGTATTTACTCAAAGTTCGTATTTAGTGATTGAGCAGGGAAAATCTTTTTGAAATTTATGGCCTAAAGCAACATATGAATAATACAAGCTTTCATCAAAATGTTGCAAAATATTCTAAAACTTTTAAAAGTGTGTGCAAAATACCTAAAGCTCTTTAAAATAATTTTTTTTGCAATAAAATAAAATCAGCTGATGATAAAATTTAAACTACCTGGCAAATAATAAATAATGAAACAGGTAAGAAAAAACAGCGTAATACTGAATTTAATTTAGTGACTGCACATGGGCCCATCACTTCAGAGGTAGAAATAGCTCAGGAATTTGAAAACTTTTTTGCTAATATTCCCCTTAAAACTACTGAAACTTTAAGTTCCTCACCCGTGCTTTCTGCTGCCTTACTTAGAAAGAATGTAAAGGTATGCTCTTTGGAGTTAAGGTTTCAGCATACAAACCCCCAGGCTGTTATAAAAACTTTTAAAGATCTTAAAATTAAATCAACAGAAGATCTCTGGGGCATGTCTGTAAAAGTTTTTAGATCTATCATCGAAACCATTGCGCCCTATTTAGCTTTCATATGTAACACCAGTGTGGACCAAGGAGTCTTTCCGGATCTCATGAAGCACAGTAAAGTAGTTCCTTTGTTCAAATCCGGAGATAGTAAAGAACCCAACAATTATAGGCCCGTGTCAATTCTGCCAGTTCTCAGTAAGGTGTTTGAAAAGTTGATGCTCAATCAAATGTTACGTCACTTCAATAACAATTCCATCTTTCATGAACTACAGTACGGTTTCACTAAAGGTTGTTGTACCACTGACGCCGGTGTCACCCTTATAAAGAACATTTTTAGCGCTTGGGAAGAAGCACAAGATGCCATTGGAATCTTTTGTGACCTCTCTAAGGCTTTCAATCGCGTTAACCATGAGACACTTCAGCTGAAACTAGATCACTATGGGATTAAATGATAAATGATAAATAAATGATAAATAAATGATAAATGATTTAAATGATAAATGATTTATTTCTGTAAGTAGGTTTGTACAAACACTTTTACACGTCAATCATATTAAAAAAAACTAGATGAGGTCGGCGTTTCGTATCCGACTACTCTGAGAAGAAAGGCCGAAACAAACTCAGAGGTCACAGTCTCTTTTTAAAGTCCAGACATAATCTTGGTCAGATCATGTGAAGACCATGTAGATTGGTGCCTGAAATGATCTTTTGACGAAAGAACCACACAGGTTGAGGGGACCTGTCCAGTCAGTGCACGCATTTGTCAGTAGTCGTGCAGCTCAACTAAGAACTTAAGGAGCTCAACGATTCAACGAACAATACCAAAGAAAGGACATTTGGGTAGGCCGCATAAAATCACTCAAACTGCCAGACTATGATAAAAACTAAATGAGAAAAAAAAGGAAAATGAACAAAAACCCACATAGTCTTCACATTTACAATACTTAAAACAATATAATACTTAACAAAGTAAATATTCATGTCATTGTATATATAAAATTAATCACTGTCAATGTGTATATAAAATACGGATATAATCTTGGTCAGATCATTTGAGAACCATGTAGATTGGTGTCTGACATGGTCTTTTGACGAAAGAACCACACAGATTTGAGTGGACCTGTCCAGTCAGTGCACGCATTTGTCAGTTATCGTGCAGCTCAACTCAAAACTTAAGGAGCTCAGCGATTCGACGAACAATACCAAAGAAAGGACAATTGGTTAGGCCGCATAAAGTACTCAAACCGCCAGACCTGCATTAAAAATTTTTTTGATTGAGAATAAAAATAAAAAAACAATTCACATAGTCCTCACATTCATAATAATTAAAATAATATAATACTTTACAAAGTAAATATTCATGTCATAGTTTAGGTATTTAAAAATTTCAATCAAAAAATAGTATAAATAGTTGGCAAAAAAAATCGAATCAAGATTCACTGTAAATTGGAGCAGCTCAATCCCAAGCCTTTTTGTCCTCAATAAAGTCTTTAACAGTATAAAATGCTTTCTGGCACAGTTTCCGTTTTATAAAACATTTGAATTTATTAAGGCTTAATTCTTGAATATGGCTAGGAAGTTTATTATAAAAACGTATACACTGGCATCTAAACGAGCCACCTATTTTTTTAAGCCTGGTTTTAGGAACAACAAATTTGTGCTTGTTCCTAGTATTTACATTATGGATATCACTGTATTTTTTAAACAGATTAATATTTTTATGTGCATACAATAGATTTTCATAAATATACTGAGAAGCTACAGTCAGTATATTAATCTCTTTAAATTTGTCTCTGAGGGAGTGTCTGGGACTTAATTTATAAATTGCACGAATTGCTCTTTTTTGTAAAACAAAAATTGTCTGAATGTCGGCGGCATTTCCCCACAACAGAATACCGTACGACATTACACTATGAAAATAACTAAAGTATACTAAGCGGGCTGTCTCTAAATCAGTTAAATCACGAATTTTTCTAACGGCGTATGCTGCAGAGCTAAGCTTTTTCGACAATTTATCTATATGGGGGCCCCATTGAAGCTTGGCATCCAAAGTTATGCCTAAGAACACTGTAGAATCTTCGGGTTTCAACTCTTCACCCTTTATGAGCACACTAGTTTTTACTTGTCTAACATGAGGTATTGTAAACTTAATACATTTAGTTTTTTTCTCGTTAAGAAGTAGGTTATTAACATTAAACCAGTTAACTACTTTTTCGAGGGCACTATTTACATTGTCAGTAACCAACTGCTGACGTTTGAGTTTAAATAAAAGTGAAGTGTCGTCTGCAAACAACACTATATCATGTTTATCCTTTATGAGGTAAGGCAAGTCATTTATATAAATAAGAAACAAAAATGGGCCAAGAATTGAGCCCTGGGGTACCCCCATTCTTACTACAGATCCGGGAGATCTTTTTCCGTTAACATCAACTCTCTGAATCCTATCACTTAAATATGAAGTAAGAAGATCCAGAGAGGCATTTCGGATTCCGTAGTGGTGCAGTTTCCTGATTAATGTTTTATGAAGAACGCAATCGAATGCCTTGGACAAATCGCAAAAGATGCCCAAAGCATCGCATTTATCCTCCCATGCATTATAAACATGTCCTAAAAGTTCAACACCGGCATCAGTAGTCGAACGACCCTTTGTAAAACCGAACTGTTTGTTATGCAATAACTTATGTTTATTAAAAAATCTTTGCATTTGATCTAAAATAAGTTTTTCAAAAATTTTACTAAAGGTAGGTAGCACTGAAATAGGTCTATAATTAGTAGGGTCTGATGTACTACCCGATTTAAACAACGGTATTATTTTACTGTTTTTCATAAGATCAGGAAACTCACCAAGGTCAATACAATTATTAAAAATAACAGCTAAAGTAGGTGCTACAATGTTTATAATCGACTTAGCAACGTCCACAGAATTACCCCATAGATCTGCGGTCTTTTTAACATTTAATGTGTGAAAGATTTTAATTACATCTTTACAGGTGACATATTCGAAATGAAATTCAGAATCACAAACTGGAACGTTTTCCTTAAGTAAAGACTCTGCAGCAGTGGTTGATGAGTTTAGAGATTTAGTAGTCAATACAGGAATCTCTGCAAAGAAATTTTCAAAGGCCGCGGCGACTTGAGAATCTGATTTAATTATACTGTCATCAATAGCAAGGCTGTAGTCACTACTTCGGTTGCATGAACTTCCCGTTTCACTATTAATGATATTCCATGTCATTTTAATTACATTACTACTATTTTTGATTTTTGAACTTAAGTAACGTGACTTGGCCATACAACAAACATTTTTAAATAATTTTGAATAATTCTTAACATATAAATTAAATTCAGCAGTGTTTATAATAGTCCGTTCATCATACAACTCATATAGTCGTTTTCTACTTTTATGTATACCAACGGTGGCCCAGTCACTGAAAGAAGCATTACTATTAACCAAGAATGTTTTTGGAATGAAAGTGTTGGCAAATTGTGTGCAATACATACAAAAGAAATCATTATATTGTTGATTAGGGGCGACATTAGTTGACAAAACTGGTAATTTACTCAACAGTTTAGTTTTAAATGTTTCCAAGCGCTTAGTAGTTTTTGGGGTGACAGTGATATCTTTTTTAATAACTTTTTTGTTCGGATTTGGAATAGTGATTAATTGTCCGCAATGATCTGAGTCTATTAGATTAATAATTTCTTTGTGGGTTGGTATAACATCTGTATAAATGTTATCTAGGCATGTGGCACTAGTGGGAGTTATTCTAGTGGGCTCCAAAAATTGGTAAGCAAGATTGTATGACTGAAACAAACTTATAATTTTAGTACTTAACCCGGAATTTTCTAATAAATTAACATTAAAATCACCACAAGTGATGATAGACTTATTTGAATTACAGATTTTGTGCAATACATCATCCATAACCTTTTCCAAACAATCATACAATCCTGAGGGAGGTCTGTACACACTTAATATAATGAACTGCTCCAATTCTATACAGGCTATTTCAATTGTCCGCTCAACAGAGAGGCTCACAATGTCCTTGCGGTCTTTAAATCTAAGCTGGTTATTCACTAAAATTAATGAGCCACCATGTATAGCATTTACTCTGCTGAACGAACTACCAACCTGGTGATTACTAAAATTGAACATGAACTGGTGGCTTTTAAGCCAATGTTCTGTCATACAAAGAATATCTATATTGTTACAATTCAGGAATAATTCTACTTCTAAATCTTTGTTCAAAAACCCTTGAATGTTTTGATGCACCAAGTTGATACTATTTGATTTTTTTACACTTTCATTTGATTTATTATTTGCTTTCATAACATTTTTGCAAGAGTTTTCCTCCATTGTCCTTATTTCTAATTTAAATGATAATCAATGTCATCAATTGTTACCAAATTATTGACAGAATAGTTTAAAATTACACTGCATTGCTCAAAAGAAGCAATTTGTTTAGCCAAATTTTTGGCTGAAATAGTAAAAAAATATGATAGCGACACAGCTATCTGTCTTTTGTGGTAGTTAGAAAGATAGTACATAACAACATTATATCTATCCTTTGTCAAATACAAATTATTACTAACATAATTGTTAGTATCAATTAAATGGAAAAGATTATCATTATAAGTTAAATTGTGCAATGTAATATTAATGTCAAATCTTATGTTATTTTCTTCCTGTGGCAAACTGTTACTATACGGGAATGTAAACAACACAATTTTTTGTAAACGTAGGTTGCACAATGTTCTATGATATTGGAGTAATTCTCCTTTGTTTACATTTCCCCTATTTCCCATAAAAATTAATAATGTTGTTTCCTGTTTAAAGTTACATTTAATAATTTCTTTCATGATATCAAATAAAGAACAACCAGGCATGCAGTAATTTATTATTGAGTGTCCTGGGTATTCATTTGTCAACAAGTGGCCTAAGTCCTTGCCAATCTCATCACAAAATAATACAATATCATTATTTACGATTTGTTTACATTGTTTATTGTAATTATTAGTATAAGGAATTTTCAAATCCACACAAGGCAGCGGTAAGGTGGTATTGCTTGTTGCCAATGAATGGTCTGGCGTAGGTACATTGGATGTTGTTTGACAATGCTCACAGTTGTTTGTTTGTGAGTTAACCAAATCATTCATTGCCAACATATATTCCCTCATTAGATGTTCAGAGGTATTATATTTGTTTGTCATTGAACTAAGTTTCTCTTGTAGGTGGTCAAGTTGTGATTGCAAGTCCTGTGTGTCAATGTTGTATTTCCTAGTACTTTGCTCCAAATTAAAAGAATACATATCTAATTGTTTAAGTAAATTTAACCTTTCTCTATTGAGTTTAACATTTTTGATAAAGAACCTCTGTCTTTTTACCATTTTCTGTGTTTTTACAATGTATTTATTAATTTTAATGTATTTTTTTAGTTTGTTTTTACTGGTGACTACCCTCACTGAATAACATGACTTCGAATCGTCATCACCTGTTAAATCTATAGTGTAAGAGGGTTTTATGGCAGAAACCATTGATGGGGCAATAGGAATCAATTCATTGAAAAGACTTTGATTCAGCGAGGCTGTGATGTTATGATTTGTAGTTTCAAGTTGTGTAATTTGACTTTGAGCCTCGTGTAGCTGCTGTTGAAGTAAATGTTTGTGATTAAGAGCTTGTTCATACTCTATGCTACACTGGCTGAACCCATCCACAACAAGTTGAAGCCTGTCCCGTTCTTCTATGGCATCAGTGTATTGAGTATATATCTGAGCCATTTCAATTTTTAACTTCTTATTCCTTTCATGGGCATCAAAGAGCACCCTTTCATTGTCATCTATTTCCTTATTAAGTTGGTCACAGGACTCCTTCGACGCCTTTAATTCGCTCAAAGCCTGATTAAGTTTGGACTCTTCAAGGCGAGCACGGGCGCTGCGAGTCATAATCATGATTATAACTCAAATAAGAAAGCGACAAGAAATTGGAAGAGAGTAGATAGGTGTGGCAGCAGTTAAATAGATGATTAGTTTAAAAGAAAAATGAAATTTAATGTAAAGGAGTTCTGTCACCAAAACAAACTAAGGTTATGTTTACGTTGAAAGGTCATTGGCATCAATATGAAGCCGTACGGAAAGTGAACAAGGTAAATGCTGGAGAAATTATAATACGTAAACAAACTAATAGCAAGTAAAATAAGAAGTATTGTACCTGTTAAGATGACAATGCAAAAATTCACTTGTCGCCGGTAACCTGACACTGATTCACAATCAAATATTTACACTTATTTTGCAGTTGGCATGTGAAACTAATACACAATACACATTATTATCCTATTTACTTGATGAGTAGTTGGTAATAGGCCAAAAAATAAAAGAAATTTAATATTTAAGATTAAAATTACAAGAACAAATTAAAATCAGCTGTTAGCTGTAGTGTTGCCACAGGAAAAAAAAATTAGGAATACAGCTCTTGATTTACTTAGATCATACCTGAAAGATATAAAGGTTAAAAGTTCAAGTAAACGGCGTGAACTCATTGGGGTCTGAAATGGCAATGGGCGTTCCTCGAGGTTCGATATTGGGTCCATTCCTCTTTTTAGTTTACATTAACGATTTACCCCAATTACTTCAAAATCAACCGAAGATGGTTTTATTTGCAGATGACACGTCATTGATCTTTAAAATAGACCGACGGTCTCAAAACCTCGACGACGTGAATAATTCTATTCTTCAGGTCCAAGATTGGTTTACGGTAAATAATTTGGTTCTAAATGAAAAAAAAACCAAATGCATTAGATTTAAACTACCTAATGTTAGAAGTAGCAAATGTGATATCATATTGAATGGAGAAAAACTGGAATGTATTAATCAAACGGTTTTCCTAGGAATCACTTTAGACGAGAAACTACAATGGGGACCACATATAACATCTCTTGCGGGGCAGTTAAGCTCAGCCGCTTATGTTGTTAGGAAGATAAGACAGTTAACAGATGTAGAAACCACGCGTTTGGTCTATTTTAGCTACTTCCACAGCATTATGTCGTAGGGTATTTTATTGTGGGGTCGGGCTGCTGACATTGAATCCATCTTTATTTTGCAAAAGAGAGCTGTCAGAGCCATTTATAATCTACGTCGCCAAGAATCTCTTAGGGAACTCTTTAAAAGGATTAATATTATGACGGTACCTTGCCAATTCATTTATGAAAATATTATGTATGTAAGAAAAAACCTACATCTTTTCAAAAAAATAAGTGATAGACATAATTTCATTACTAGAAATAAAGATAAAATAGATCAGCCATGTTTCAGATAATCTAAAGTACACACATCTTTTATGGGGTACTGTGTTAAATGTTACAACAAAATACCTTGTGATATATTGCAATTAAATGAAAGAAAATTTAAAACTCATATAAAAACAAGCTTATTACAAATTAGAGGATTATATCCAGGATAAGAACGCTTGGAAACATGCTGGTCCAGCTCCATAGGACAATCTAGAGTCTAGACAAAATCTAACTGATTGCTATTTTAATTGTATATTTTATTATTTTTATGACATTTATTTTACACTCTGTGATTACCTTAACTCACACACTGATTATTTTAGGAAAACGTTTTTTTTTTTTACTGTGTTTGTAAATATGTGAGCACCATGTATCTATCACATAATGAATTTATCTGTCATTGCTTCATTATTAATTCTTTTTACCTATTGTGGTATAGTAATTTTATTCTAGGTGCATCGTCTTCACATATAATTATATAATTGATGTACCAATACCAAATATTGTAAAACATTTTAAAAGAGTAACGGTGGAGTTTCTTGTCCATTCTTCTCCATACGAAGCTACCTTTTGGAAGGGGCGACTAGAATCAATTCTATTTTATTTGTAAATTTTGACGTTCAAAAGTGCCATCTATGTGCCTATTTGAAATAAATAATTTGACTTGACTTGACTTAATTGCTTGCCACTTCCACGGCATCATCGGGGCTCAGCACACAGGTCACTTTGATTGCATTTTTTGGGACACAGAGGGTGGGATAGGAGGTGAAGCATGGTTTACGACATAGCTCAGCATCCACAACCTGCTGCCGTTCCGTCGAGGTAGCTCCACTTTACCAGGTTGGAGTTACATCTTCCCACTTGTGTCCGGAGACGGTTCAAGGACTTCCAAGTGGACAATGAAAGTTTACACTCTGCAGGAATATGCTGCTTTGGTGGTAGATAGTAATCAGAAGGGGGAAGATTATACTGCCAAGATTTGCAAAGGGCGTCGGCCTGTTTCCTGCTAGAGACGCTGTCAATTTTAAAAACTCTGCCAGCTTTTGAGCCCTTGCGTTGGTAGTCACAAGCCAGATAGTGCACTGACCTGGGTCGGTTTAAGGCAGCCTGTAATGGTTCGGCATGATTCGTTCAAAGCAACATCTACTTCCTTGTCGTGAGCGGAATGATGGCGACCCATTACACTGGGGACGCATATTCGCCCGCAGAGCAGCACAGTGCTAGGTCAGTAGTACGGAGTACCTGAGCCGAAGCACCCCAGGTGGTTGAGGTTAGGCGCCTAAGCAAGTTTTAACGGGAACTCACTTTTTTCTTAGTTCTTAAATGTAAGGTGCATCGTCTTCACATATAATTATATAATTGATGTACCTACCAATACCAAATATTGTAAAACATTTTAAAAGAGTAACGGTGGAGTTTCTTGCCCATTCTTCTCCATACGAAGCTACCTTTTGGAACGGGCGACTAGAATCAATTCTATTTTATTTGTAAATTTTGACGTTCAAAAGTGCCATCTATGTGCCTATTTGAAATAAATAATTTAACTTTGACTTTAAGCATTCTGTCAAGGGTGACTACAAAGTAGGTAGCGTTCAATGGCACCTTGCCAATTGATGTTCAGAGTGCGGGGTTCGACCCACAAAAACACAGACATCCGCTTTCCACCTCCGTAACGACTCGGCAAGACTCACCCTGAACATCAATAATGGCGTAATATTTACCGAGAACTTCTAAGCCTGCCTGATAACTCTATATAAAATACTTTATAGTTGGAATGGCGTCCTTCCAACAGTCCATCATCATTTTTTTGGCGGACGCCATTCCAACTGATCATTCCAAATGTCCGTAAATGTGCTACTTAAATATTCACTTTTATGTACACTCACCCACTCTTCTTAGCCCACACCTACCTAGAGAGCCTCAATTCCATTAGGCTTATGACGAAGTGCTTGCATTACGGTGCCCATAAGCCTAACTATCGCAAATTCACTAGGATTATCTGACCACAACGCGGTGGTCAAATAGGTCGGGTCTAACCACTGCCTTCCGATTGGGAATCTGATTTCTATTCGCTGGAAATGGTAACTTATAGTATTTATAAGTAGGAGTGGTTAGTTAGGTATAAACGTATTTGTTTCGGAATTTTAAGCGATTTCAAAAATTATATTCATAAAACTCTACTGTATTTATATTTGGGTTGTTAACCCTGTTTGTATTTTATAAATTGATTTAGTACATTATAAACTATTTAAAAATCGTCCCTAAGAGAACATTTTTAGGGTTCTAACAAATGAAAATTGTAACCTTTATAATCTCACTCTTTTGTCCGTCTGTCGCAGAGGTTTTTCGAGATCTACACAATGTAGGAATTTGGCTTTTATCACCATAATATTATTAAGTCTCGTTGTATTTATTTTTGCTTCTGTTTTATCTTAGAAAATAAAAAGTTTTAATTAACATATTCCGAAAATTCGAGTTTTTCGATTTTTGATATGTTACCATTTAGTACAGTCTTCAATCTATCTAAAACATAAACCGAATACAGTGATTTCTGTACGTGTTTCATCTTTAAAACACTGGGTACTGGAGCACTTTGGTACTACACAAGTTGAGTCACGTCAAGTAAACGGGGCACGGGGGTAAACCCTTTTCTCGAAGCAAGTTAAGGACATTTTAAGCTCCTTTGTCTGCACTAGATTTTGCCTGTGACTTTATTCACATACAACATTTTAATCCAACATAATAGTATCAAACAATCAGAGTTTTAAAGTATTTCTACGTAATTTTTATGGTGTACATAATAAAGAGTATTCTATTCTCTATTCTCATTTTAAGGTACAAAGAAGGCAGTTATATTCACATACAACACACACATAGACTACAAATTTCATCATCTGCCTAGCCTTTTCCCAACTATGTTGGGGTCGGCTTCCAGTCTAACCGAATGCAGCTGAATACCAATAAATTTACATGAAGCAACTGCCTATCTGACCTCCACAACCCAGTTACTGGGTAACACGACATCCCTTGGTAAGACTGGTTGTCAGACTTTTGGGCTTCTGACGACCCGTAACATCTGTCAAAGATCTAAAAATGACAGCCGGGACCAACGGCTTAACATGCTTTCCGAAGCACGGAGGAATCTTGGTATGAACAGATGGTCACCCATCCACGGACCAACCGCGGCAAGCGTAGCTTAACCTGATCGATCGACCCGTGCGGCAGTTATTATTTAGCCACAAGCTCCTCCTCACTACACATCTATCAAAATTAATAGCTGATTTTCTCGTGAAATAATGTTTGCAACTTTGAGATAACACCCTTTTCATAGTATAAGATTTAGATTTGAAAATACTATGCTGGTAACACCATAACATTCCCATCAATCCTATAGTATAAATTTACATTTGAATTTTGCTAATTGTATACTTAAAATAAATTAATTATTCGTTATATACAGCCGTGATTTAAGATGGACTTTTTCCATTCAGTCAGTGAGTCACGAAACTACATCAGATTTGATCCTTTTCAACTTAGCAATCACGCAGAAAGTATCATATTCTCCAACTTTTTATACAACATAACTACATACAGGGTACAGAATTAGGTCATCTACAAACTTAATAATATTCCGCCCGGTCTGTTATGAGCACAAGTCTCGAGATTGTCAGCAGATTACCCGGTTCGATTACCCGGTTGACAAAGAAGCAACCAATTAGCCGGTTGAACCGAGTAAATATGGCGGAGGGTAACAAGAATGTTATAGTCGCTCGTATAGTGAAGTAGGGTGACACTGTGTTCACTATGAATAGAATTGTTTTAGAAAAGTGTTTCATATTGTAATTAAAAAAAAACCTGTATTTGGAAATGAAATCGTTTATTCTGTAAATAGGATATCGGAATCACTTTTACATGTCATATTAAAAAGTAAAAAATAAGCTAGATGTAGTCGACATTTCCTATCTGACTACCCCTGAGAAGAAATGGCGAAACAAACTCAGGGGTCAAAGTCTCTTTTAAAGTCCAGACATAATCTTGGTCAGATCATGTGAGGACCATGTAGATCTGTGTCTGAAATGGTGTTTTGAGGAAAGAACCACACAATTTTGAGTGGACCTGTCCATGTTTTCATATACAAGGAAGATCGATTTTGTATATCTTTATCGATGAATAAAGTTTAGGCACTTTTGCTCCTCGAGCAATAAAATCTATAGACACTTTTTTGGTTTCTGGGTCAAAACCTGCCATGAACCGAAGTTACTGATTGACACTGAATGACGATGACACATAGATACATATATTAACTCACGCCTTCTTCCCATGGGGATAGGCAGGAACAATGACAATGAATGAAACGGTGTTCACCTAAAATAGTGCTTGTTACGTTAAATATGATATTGCATTGCCCTTGCTATAAAGCGATACACATCTTGTTTTGTAACCCATCCCTGGGTACCACTCAGCCAACCCCTTTAAATGTATCACTTTCACGTTCCCTTTTTTGGAAAATAAAACCCTACGTCAATTTGCCTTATTATAACCATTTCACACAACAGTCAAAAACTTACAGGTGTTGTGATTTGAATATACGGACAAGTTAGGTTTGTAGTCAGTTTGCTTAGCAAATAATGTTCTTGACTTTACTACGTAGTATATTATGAAAACTAGCTGCGCCCCCCGGTTTTACCCGCGTAAGTCTCGATCCCGTGGGAATATCGGGATAAAAAGTAGCCTGTCTTAATCCAGGGTGTCAGCTACCTCTATACAATTAATTTTATCAAAATTGGTCCAGCCGTTTGAGCGTAAAGAGGTAACAAACATACACATACACTAACAAACTTTCGCCTATATAATATTAGTGTGATGTGATATCCTAAAATTACATAAGAATTAAATGTCACAGTAGTCACCTTTCCATCTAGCATCTACAAAGGATTCCATACCCTTGTGCTATGTGCGCTATTTTTTGTATTATTTACATAACATACACTGAGTCTCAGAATTCCTAAACATACACAGATTGCATAAATGTCAGAATGAATATTATAGGGCAGAATGAATATTATAGCGAAGTAAAATAAATATGGGAGCAATCAATATCAATGAATAACCCTCGTTTGGGGGTTAGTTATTGGGGGTTGATTGAAATATTATTACATTTTTACTTGGAAGTGCAGACCTGCACAGCTATTCACAACCATTCGACAGGTTGTCGAATCGAAAATGACATATTTTAATTACTAATTTGTCTTGCCCCCGACAGCAAATAACTGTCGGAAGAGTGGTGGCAGTCTGTTTGAGTTAAACTGATTAAATTTACGGGGTTTTGGATTTGTGAACACCTCTTAGAGGACTCTTTTGATAACATTGATTGGTGTTCGATTCGGCACGGAAGCGTATTGGACGTTTGTGAATAGCTATGCAGGAGAACCAACACTTTACCTCAAGTCTGGTTTATTCGCAGATGTAGTAATTACAATTAATATTGTAGCGAAGTAAACTAAATAAGGGGAGATATCAATATCATTGGCAAGACAAGCCTTCTCATACTGAGCCATGTAACTGTCATACAGGATGTCCTAGTTCAGGGGTCGAGACCTCACTGATGAAACGATTACCGAAGTTTGGTAATAAAATTACTATTACTATTTATTTTATAACAAAATAAACTGTGCCGAAAATATTACAGACGTAGGTAGGTACTGAGGTTACCTGTACAATAACAAAGGCCGCTATGCTTATTATCATCTTAAGTAAAACCGAACTCAGGATTTGAGATAACAACCAAAATCAATAATTAGCAATCCTAGTGCAAGTGTATAATATCCATCTACGCGACACTTCTAGACAGTCATCTCTGCTACCACCTCGCTGGCCGCTTAATATTTGTGCCACTGCATAAGCTATCCTTATGGGCTATGGAGCGAGCTATGCTTGGAATCTCTTTGAAGGATAAAATCTAGAAGGAAATTATCGGAAAAAAACCGGAATTACCGACATAGCTTGCAGAGTAAGCAAACTGAAGTGGCAGTGGGCTGGCCATGTTTGTCGAAGGACTGATAGCTGGTGGAGCAGACGAGTCCAGGAGTGGATACCGCGTATCGGCAAGCGTAGTGTGGGACGCCCCCCAGCTAGATGAACCGACAATCTTAAGAAGGTGGCTGGGTCAAACTGGATGCGGAAGGCAGAGGACAGGGTGTTTTGGCGCAGTCTGGGAGAGGCCTATCTCCATTGGTGGACTGCGATAGGCTGAGTTGATTGATAGATTTGATAAGCTATCCTTCTGATTATAGTTTATACGAGAGTAGTACGAGTAAGTAGGGGTATCGTGTTACCCAGTAACTGGGTTGTGGAGATCAGATATCCAGTAGCTAGTCGCTCCATGTAAAGTACTGGTATATTTCTGCATCCGGTTAGAGAGGAAGTCGACCCCAACATAGCGGGGAAAAGGCTAAGCAGATTGATTGATGACGAGAATAGTAAGTTAGCTGCGATAAAAGTAAGTAAAGAATAGCACCATCCTATTCCTTCCCGTGGGTGTCATAAAAGGCGACTAAGGGACTTACTAGAGAATGGGTAGCAGCGTTCTCTATGCATTTTAACACCATTCTGCGATCGCCGACCCGCCTGCCAAGCGTGGCGATTATGGCAAACTTTGGGGGAGGCCTATGTCCAGCAGTGGACTTCTTACGGTTGAAATGATGATGATGAAAAAATTGAGAAGAGGTCACTGCCTTCAAGCGGATCACAAGTTGATAAAAATATATGTGGGCGTCCAAGTAATAAGGGTCCAGTTGTGAGGTATTGAGTTCGGTATCCAGAATAGTCAATTAGATAATAAGGATTATAAAAATTATTAAAAAACTGGCACATTTTTTTTATCAGACATTTGAAGTTGAAGCTCTGAATAAGCTTGATTTGAGAGAAACTATATGAACTTGTAGATCATTGAGCATTAATTAATAATCAATTGAGAAGCTTGTGGCTAAATAATAACTGCCACACGGGTCGATCGATCAGGTTAAGCTACGCTTGCCGTGGTTGGTTCGTGAATGGGTGACCTGTTCATACCAAGATTCCCCCGTGCCTGGGAAAGCACGTTACGCCGTTGGTCCCGGCTGCCATTTGTAGATCTTTGACAGTCGTTACAGGTCGTCAGAAGCCCAAAAGTCTGACAACCAGTCTTACCAAGGGATATCGTGTTACCCAGTAACTGGGTTGTGGAGGTCAGATAGGCAGTCACTCCATGTAAAATACTGGTATTCAGCTGCATCCGGTTAGACTGGAAGCCGACCCCAACATTGTTGGGAAAAGGCTAGGCAGATAATGAATTAATATGTAATCAATTAAAATTGCGATACGCAATTTTTTCACCCAAGTTCACAAAACTGCGTATAAGTTCACAAAACTGCGTGATACTCGGAAACTAAACCTTTTTGCTTAGACGCCCACATATTATGAACCCTAGAGTTTCTCAAAGGCACTTCTAATATCTAGATACAAAGTCACACAACACACAACACCAACAATTTTATTAAGAACAAAACTAAAAGCACATTCCTGTGTTATTAATAAGGCGTGCTTCATGTAAATTAAACAGAAGGTGCTAAACTAGAGGCCCGCAATATGTACCCACCGACAAAGGTCGGGTACTAAAGGTTCAAGAATCCAGAATATTCACACAATTACAGTACCCGTGTTATAGGGGAACCTGCTAAATTATTTACATGTCATAAGCAAGCTATATATGATTTTAGCCCTTGTTGTGTAAGAGGTGGGTTTAAACTTGAGTGAAGGAAATTTGATAAAATGTTGGGAATTAAAACGATGATTTTTGTATCGGGATTTCTGTTTGTGTCGTAGAGTTGATTTATGGTGTTTTATAATTTGTAAATTATTGTTTTTTAAAGTAGGTTTTGTTCTAATTTTCTTCTTGACTCATAGGAAATGTCAACTTCGTTTTATACTAAAACTAACCAACTGACAATATGAGTAAAATACACTTTTTTATCCGTGATCTTAGTCCCTATTTTATATGATGCCACTTGGAACCCCGCACAGGTTTTTGAGCAAGCATATGCAGGGCGAAAAGTTGATAGCTGAATACGAAAGAAAGGAGATGTCCGCTTTTTGTATGGGCGTTGGTTTTTATTCCGAGAAAAATCTAACCAGCGTCAAACTACACCTAAATAAAAGCGACAAAAATATGGAATTTGTAACCACTGAAATAATATTTTTAGACCCCTCCATTTAAGAGAAAAATTATAAAATATTTAATGTTTTGCATATATTTTATTTGTTGATGGCAACCCAAATAAAATCTAAAATATAATCCCTTTCAATTCTAAAAGGATAGACTAAACATTTTTGACTGAAAATATCCCATTTTATCATATTTCTTATTGTTTACATTGTCTTAATCATCCATCAAATATTTAAAGATAGTAATAACAGTGCCATGTGTCAATTTTGACAAGTTTTCTTTTTGTTTAGGGTGTGTTCACTTTAATAGACTAGTTAGTTAGAAAGGTTTGTTCGTTTTAGGAGTAAATTCACACTAAAATAAAAATAAACGATTTTTCTCAAAAATAGAAGCCTTTAAAAATGTATGTTATAGTTAAAACCTCTAGCTTTTGGGTTGTCTATCCAAATATATTTAACTGATCCTGGTTAGAATTATTGAATAATAAAAAACCATTTTTGGACATGTCCTTTCGTTATACGAGTATTTGCCAAAATTCTCCATAAATCCGTTTGATATTTATAAATTCACTATCAGGACATGTTACAGTATTGTACAGAATAATTTTCAGTCGCCTTGAATATCCTTTTAAAAACTGTCCAAATGCAAGTTTTCAAAGTCGTCAGATTTAGGGAAATCCCACAATATCTTCGTCAGATGTGCCTATAGAATATAATACTCTTTATTATGTACACCATAAAAGTCAAGAAGTCATTATGGGTTAGGCTGCACACGGTCATAAGAAATGACGGCACGGTTGGCGCAGTGGTTAAGCGATTGACTGCTGCGCTGCGTGTCTCGGGTTCGATTCCCGTACGGAACAAATAATTTGTATGACCTACTAGTAGTTGTTCCGGGTCTGGCTGTTTGTGTATGTGAGTTTAAATTTTATGATATAGGAGAAATTCGTAGAGTGGGCCAACGCTAAAAAAAAAAAAAAATTTGTCCATTTTTAAGATCCGAAAGTCGAGTACTGACCACGGGGCTCCTATCTGAAACTTTTCAAATATATTTTCGGTGTCTCGTCTACAAACTTTTTGCCCTGCATATGCTTGCTCAAAAACTCTGTGGTCCCCTAGTCCCTCTCTACATTAACGAAATTCATCATTCTCTAATCAAAAAATATCACCACTCGTAAAAAGCCACACCATAATACTGTATCATTAAAACACCCATCAACAATAAAACACTTGGCTTATATCTATAATTCTGTCGTCTTATGAGGACAACAAAAAGCTTGTCCTTTGTAGTGACATTTTTGGGGTATGAGGAACAGAGTGTAAAGTTCGCTCATCCGCCATAGAAAAGGGAGGATGCTCCGACCAGACGGGTGTTGTGTCTGGTGAGCAACTGCCCGACGGTTGATGTCGGGGCGTTGTTTATATGCTAGTTGCGCGGTAAACTCTGCTTGCGCGATGCAGGATTTGCGTGACGTCAGTGTGACGCGTAGTTCGCATGTGGCGATGGTGATGCCGCTACAACATCACACAGCAGATTGTCGTCACAATGCTATTATTTCATGGGGACTGGCAGCATACATATACGCAAATAAGTTTGAACTCACGGAATATAGCAGTGGGAATTTGGGACAGTATGTCGGTAGGTTAGATACTCTGCATTCCGTTAAGGCTGTAGTTTTTAGGGTTCCGTAGTCAGTAAAGAACCCTTATAGTTTCACCATGTCCGTCTGCCTGTCTATTCGCGGCTTTGCTCAGAGACTACTAGAAAACTGTAATTTGACATGGGTAGACATAAATTAATGACGCCAGCAAATAGGTAAACCAAAATATTTAAATAAAAAATTGTAAGGTACCTTCCCTTTTACGTAAAGCGGGGATGATTTTTTTTCTCGTCTACCCCATGGAGTGGGGTACCGTTCGATAGGCCCTTCAAAAATATTAGCTATCTGTTTAAAAAAACTACTAACAACAAACTAAGTCGGAGTCTTACAAGTTAACAAGTAATAGTCGACCAACACATTTGCAGTTGGAATGTATTCTTTGTATGGGTATGGGAGAACATGTTTTACATCTACAATGTTAAGTTTGTTATTGAGATAAATTATTCGTCCCAACTACGGAACCCTTCATTGTGCGTGGTCCGACACGCACTTGGCCGGTTTTTAAAGTTATTTAATTGAGTGGAACTGGTAGATAGGTCACGAACTTTGTCGTGTTACCTGCGTGTTATCTGCTAATTATCAGAATTGACTGGCAGTGTAGCGTAGGTATGAAAGCCATGTCGAAAAATTAAAAGTTACGCATCTCTAGGTCAATTTTTACTTACACCGTAGGAACATGTAAAGTCAGGGAAACTAATTGTTAAGCAAATTGACTACTTAAATTGTTCGTTTATTGAAAACAGTCATTCTCTGACCATTGTATGAAATGGTTATAACACAGCAACAACTTGCTGAAGGGGAATTCAATTAAGAAAATTGACACCCTACGTGTTGACGTAGGGTGTCAATTTTCTTAATTGAATTCCCCTGCATAAACAGAGAATTTATTTTATCCGACTACGTACTGCTAAAATGATAAAAATTAAAGTGACAGTTCTGAAAAGCTTGTACACATACATAATATATATATACCCAGTAACTGGGTTGTGGAAGGCGTGAGTTTATCTCACGACTTCTTCCCATGGGGGTAGACAGAAACTATAGAACGCCACCTGCTACGCTCCTTATATACTCCTTTTGCTTCGTTTACGTTCATAAATCTGGTCATACACGCACGCTTGTTCCGAGTACTACCTACACACCTGACCTTTCTGAAGAACATCACCAGTTAGGTCACTATAATGTCCTCCTAGGGCGTACCCTCCCGGCGTTTCCATTCTCATCTGCTTTGTAAATACCTTTTGTTATTCGCCTTTCATTCATCCTCCCAACATGACCAAATCATCCAAGCATACAGGAAAGGTTTGTGTTACTTGCTTTACACGATTTGTTTGTAAACTCGTTGATTTAAAGTTTACAAATCAATTTGTGTAATTAAAGTTATAAAAGAAACCCAATAAATAATCTGGGTCTCACATTGTATGGACTAGAACAAAATAAGTTAAATCTAGTTCCTGCCTATAGTCACACTAGTGACTTCCGTAGTGCGGTCAAAGCTTATTAACCAAACAAAAACTGTCCTTAAATAGAACAAAAGAAACAAAATGTTTGCACATGTAATAAAACAACAACAAAAATAACAACAGCTAACGTTTACTTTATGTTAGCGTCCATCATATTGGATGACCTCCGTGGATAGCAAGATGTAAGGAATTACATCAATCCAATTTAAGGAACGGCTCACATTACCAACATTCCGAGATCTAGAAATTAGGGAGGGGTCTGTGTTACAGGCGGTAGCGGGGGTAATAAGCGGGGACGACAAGAGGAGCGGTTTATGACGTGATATGAATAATATCTGTATATCAAGGACATACACAGGTGGGATGTTATACAATATTAGTTGTAGCATATATGCGAAACCCGAAACACGTGTCTAGTATTTTTATGTAAACCACCTATGTAAAAAATTTCAAAACTATGTCATGAAAAATCACAAAGTTATAAGGTAGTTATGTTACCGGGTTGTCCGTACAAAAACAGTGGCATGGCGCCCCCTCATTGATAATAATTTGGCAGTAGGTACCTAACCGTACGGCGATTGTATTGTTAGTAATTAATAATTATAATAAATTCATTTATTTCAGGAAAAAAAAACACCCATTGACAAACATAAACTAATAAATAAATAAATAAATAAAAGTTTATTCAGGTAAAAAGGTAAAATACAAAGTTGCTTAAATCTACGTAAAATTCTATTATGTTATGTGCCTGAACTAGGTTATCCTGTGTTTCAGGCGTGGCAAGGCAAAATATTTCTAAATAATCACATGAATTATAAAAATCCTACTTGCTAAAATACTTAGCTAAACTTAATTAGTACAAACACAACTAATTTATTTAAGTACAACTAATAACTTCTCTGTATCTTCATAGGACATACTTTGAAGAGCTTCCTTTAGAGTTTTTTTGCAATTATTATAATTAAGAGAATAAATTTTGGCTCTTGCATTTAGTCTGTTATAAAGTAATGGTCCTAGGAAGACAAAAAATTTGGCTGCGAAAGCATGTTTTGTACTTTTTGTAGGGCAAACTATGTCTTTCCGTCTCTTTTTAGTAATTTCAGTGCTATATGGGAGGGCTGCGTGTTGTTTTAAAACGATGCTCATTATGAATAACTGTCGAGCTGTTAGTACTTCACAGGATTTATAGAGTAGGTTAGTGGGAAAAAGGAAATGGCGGCATGTAGACACCTTGAGAATCGCTCTTTGAGCTCTCTCGATAGGTAGCAGCAAACTTTTACCGACTCCACCCCAAGAGATAATGCAGTAAGTCAAAATTGACTGGCAGAGAGCAAGGTAAACTCGCCTAATTAATTTTGGGTCTGCAATATAACGCAGTTTTTTTAAAACAAATATTAGTTTACGCATTCTATTATTTAAGGATTCTATGTGTTGTTTAAAAGATAGGGTTTCATCTATTATAATTCGCAGATGTTTTATTTCATTAGTTATATTAATACTAGGACACGTTAGCAGGCAATCTGTAGGGACCATACAACAGTGAGCATACATCGCTGAGGGCAAAACAGATGTTTCAGATGTTGTGTGGTGATCATAATTTCCATCACACTTAAATATTTTTGGGACAAAATATAACATGGTGTAAAAATTATTGAAATCGATTTAGTTTCTTATTCTGAACAAACTATATTCAGGTTTCGCATATACTCAAAATAATGTTGTATATGTCAAATTCTTTGCATTTTATGCACTGTAGGCACAGTATTATATTAATTATATCGGACTAAGACTATTCGTTCCAGTATCAAATTAATAATGGGTTCTATCACTCTGTAATAACTGATTTCAGATTATCTAGATCAGTTTTCATTTTAAAAGCTAGCTATATCTATTCGGAGTTCATCATAATTATTGCACTTCGAATAAATAATGTGCGCATAAAAGTGATCCTATTTCCTTATGTGCTGAGACAGGCATGCCAATTTGCATCACGCTCTTCCCCATCAAAGTATATTTGTGAGGATATCTACTGCCAAAAAAAATATTCAAGTGACTTACATAAAAATCGCTCTCCTCTTGCAATTTACCACGTTTCTTCAAAACATTGAGCCGTCAGAATAAAAATGAAATGTTACGCAGTAAAATCTAAGATGGCGGCCTGTAGTCCGCGAGCGGTGACAATGCGCGCCCCTCACATAAAATTGAGACATTCCGCCTCTTCTACCGCTTCATACCGATTGGGATTTTAAAAACAATCTGAAGTTACAAGAGTATGCTTCACTTTATTATCATCATGAGCCCTTAAAGATTTACTGCTGGATATACAACGTGGAGACAACAATACGACAATGAAGGAAAAACTGACAATACTAGCATAGGATTATTTTGAAACTATCAAATAAATCTGTACAGTTTTAAACGAGTTTAAACGATTTTTCAAACAAACAAACAACAGTAGTCGACTATGGATTTGGCTGATCTTTAACTAGCCATAGTAACTATGGATATATCTAGATTCCTATAATTACGACATTTTCACATTTTGACCCTCAAATCTGTAAAACCAATACTTTTTTTTTGTTGAGTAGACTCAAATCTTTTATGGTTTATTTTAAGCCAAAAATATTTTATTTTGTACACCAGAAATGGCAAAACATGCAGATCTACCTGTTTTACCTATAATGTTCCCACTGCTGGGACACAGGCCCTTTCTGTGAGAGGGAGTGGGCAGTAATCCACCATGCGGGCATAGTGCGGGTTGGTAGATGTCACATGTCTTCGATTTTTTTAGTTCTAGGACATGCCGGTTTCCTCACGATGTTTTCCTTCACCGTTTTGAGAGCAGTGGTGATGAAAATAATTTACACAAAGTAAAGCGCCTATCTGGGTTCGAACCTACGACCTACAACTCGTAAGCCGCGGCCGTTACCACTCGGCCACAACTGCTCTCACACTCACACTGCTCAATTGCATATATTATTTAATGTATACTCATGTTTTACAATAAATATATTCTATTATATTCTATCTGATTGAATTTTTGTATGCCATCAATATCGTATCGTCATCCTCACATTGTATGCCCACGGTACACCTCCTCCAAAGATTTCCACAGCGAACGATTACTAAGGATTGATAGCGACGCTGACAGCCAATAGCAACATAGTTCATGTCATTGGTAGGTATCCTTAACAGGACAATCATCATTATTTAAATGAAAGGCGTTGCACATTTCTCGCAGAACTGCCCGCGGTATCAGCATGGCTGAAAGATTCTCGAGTGATAACCGCAAACTGGAAGGCACAGCGTGGTTAAGCCCCCCACAAAGTGGACTGACGACTCAGGGATGATAAAGACAAAGACATTTATTTTGTCGGATATGGTAGGTACGTAGTTGGTTAGTAGAGTTATGTTCAGGACACATCCACCGCTAAAAGCGGCATACCAATATTTATATTACACATACAATATTATAGGTTATAATACTTACACTTACACTTAAACCAATTACTTATGACGACACGGAGGCGCTCCTGGAATAAGATATAACACTACACCTAATCAATCCCTGTCTCTCTGCCTTCTTAACCTCACGCATACACTCTGATTCTTTCGTGTTCACATTCACACATCATCACATTCACACACCCTCACTCTCACTCACACACTCGCATGCCTGCGTGCGTGCTGCATGTTTAGCTTTAATTCTCTTTTTTTTATTTTAATTTTATTTAATATTGTTTAGACCTTTGCATAAAACAAGTAAATGATACTTATTTAAGTTATGGAAGAGCGGAGTCTCCTAACACAGGCATATCAGCTTAAAAGGAGGCTTCAATCACTAGTTGTTAAGGTTTACTTGTAAAAATAATAAACCATTTTCATTTTTTCATTTTCATACTTTTATTCTAATAACTTAACATAACATCACGCCTGTAATTCCCTAAGGGTTAGGCAGAGGTGTACCATAGTACACTCACGTTTCGTTAGTTATGATTAGGTCCCATAGAATAGGGGGCGAGCCTATTGCCATCAATACTGAGAAATTCCTGGTGGAAAAATCCAATGATAAATGACTTATTTCTGTAAGTAGGTTTATACAAACAACACGTCAATCATATTTAAAAAACTAGATGAGGTCGGAAATAACAACACTTAGCCCAACCTGGGAATTGAACCCCCAACCTCGTGCTCAGCAGTTGCGCTTGCGACCACTATCCAACGAGACAGTCGAGGCAGGCAACAATATAAAAAACACAACAACAAATAAATAGAAAAACAGATAGAACATTAAATCTCGGAAACTCTGATACTAATCTAGATTTCTTTTCGTGTGTAGCCCTGACTGTACAATAATTTAATCTTAAAGTTTTGTACACGAAATTAGATTGCTCTTAAGAGCCTCCTTTACGTGAAATTAGTCTCATAAACGAGGCGCTTATAACTTGAGTATTGAGAGGTCGGCTAAAAGTTCTTTGTTCTTGTTTCGCCAAGGTTCTCTTTGTGCTAAATCCTTCATGAATTTAAGTTCCACGCTTAAAGGCTAGTACAGACTGGTGGGAAATCGCGGACGCAACGCGACACACAGTAGCACAATTTCTTTGTCGCTGCCCGGCGCCCGCGATATCGCGCGAATCTGTACAAGCCTTAAGAATAATGTATCTACCTAAGTTTTTTTGGATTGAACCCCTGTTGTAACATGATTAATGTATCTGACATTGCTTCATTGTTAATCATTTTTACCTATTGTGATATAGTAATTTTATTCTAGGTCATCGTCTTCACATCTTAATATATATAATTCTTTTGTACGTGTGTTTGTTGTCACCTAACTCTTTCTAAACGGCTGGACCGATTTGGTTTAAATTTTGTATTTATATTTCAACGGGTTCCTGAATGGTTTGAAAACACAATTGGACCCGGTAGGTGGCGCTGCTGTTGGTATAAGGCGGTACGACATTCGCCGGGTCAGCTAGTATAATTATATAATGAATGTTATGATGATATAATATATGATATAATGAATGTATTGTAAAACGTTTTAAAAGAGTAACGGTGGAGTTTGTTTTTTTGTAAATGTTGACGAATAAATGTGCCTTTTATGTGCCTATTTG
Organism: Tiliacea citrago; assembly: GCA_963921375.1. NCBI lineage: Eukaryota > Metazoa > Arthropoda > Insecta > Lepidoptera > Noctuidae > Tiliacea > Tiliacea citrago. The sequence continues at coordinate 3,880,317 of OY992799.1, forward strand.
AAATAAATAATTTGGTTTTGACTTTGTTGTTAAGGTGATGTGTTACTGAAATCATTATTCTTTGTGTTCATAATAATAATTTCGTGCTTATACTTTTGTTATTTAGATTCATTATTTCGATATCGATATCAGTAAGATTTCTATAATACGTAAAGCATATTATACGTCGCGTCCCAATGGTAAAGGTAAATAATTGTTACAGAACGCCACGGACTGATAACGATCCATGTATGTATAATTATACTCTGTTTGTTTCGTCAATGTTCAAAGCTAATGCATATAATCAGTAGTCACTGAGGATGCATAGCGGTATAATAATAGAAACTAACAACCATAAAACCTGAAACCTTCCAAAAGAAGCAACCATCATTCCTACTCATCCCATAAGCGAAAATGAGCACGATAAAAAAGAAAATCTTGGACAATAGTCAGCAATAAAAGAGAATTGAGACATCTCCTTAATTCCTTCAACATTTACAGGCCCTTGTAGACTGAAGGCATAGAAATTGATACCGTAAATTTAAACATTCCCTTTGTTTTAAAGGAAAAAGGCCAAGTTACTAAGATTAAGTTCGGATGATATTAGCTTTTTAGATAGGAAATTGCAATTGGCCTTTTGTAGGGACTTTAAAGCCTATAAGGCCCATTTCCCACGACGCTACTCAAAAGTAATCTGTCACTAACTCAAATTACCAATGAGTAACCAGAATGTCACAAAATATTTAACATAACATACATAACATAACATCACGCCTGTAATCCCCGAAGGGTTTGGCAGAGGTATACCTATAGTAGGTACACCCACGTTTCGCTGCTCCGGGCTGCTGCTGAGAAATTCCTGGTGGAAAAACCCAAGAACACTTGGCCCGACCTGGGAATCGAACCCCTGACCTCGTGCTCAGCAGTAGCGCTTGCAACCACTAGACCAACGAGACACTAGACCAAAATTTTTAATTTCACATAAACCTACACCAGTAGGGCAGTATGGGCACTCATGAAACGTCAGAAGCTAGGTCCTTGGTTCCAATTGGTATTTTCCTATGGAGAAGAGCCGGCAAGAAACTCCACGGTTACTCTTTTAAACAATAATGGAAGGACAGTAGGCCTGTCATCAAGTACCAGGTACGTAACGAAATAGAAAATGGTCTACTATTAAGCCTACAACGTTCTCATATTCACGAAATATAAAAGAATCTATGTAAAATATTAATAAAAAAATTAAAACCTATTTAAACCAAGTGACATGATTGCCATTACAACTGTAACAAATCTGAATTCCATTCTGAATCCTGTACACAAAAGCCACTAATAAATAGTTGAAATTAAAAAAAAACACTAGTAGTAGGTATTTCAACGGTGGTCCGTACACGAGCGACTAACTAACACTTTTTTAACTAGTTTCTGACAGGTTACATAGTTTACGGATCACCCTTAAAATACTAGTGCAGCGACATTCTGGCTTCACATTGGTGATTTGAATTTATTTATTTTTCCTCCTGAGTAGCGTCCTGGGGGTCTACTTCCTAAGCACGAAATCCATAGTTTCGGCCAAAGTTACGGGCATTTCATACTCCATATCACTTACGGGCAGAATGATTGACAACATGATTTGACAGTTGTCCCTAATCCAAGTGTGTTTTTGCCGTTCCGAAATTTTTTTATTGTCACTTGTTGTGTGGGATCAACTACTTTGGGCGGGCCCGTATTTTCTTTGACGAACTTGAGAGTAGACTACCAGGTCTCGTGGAGAACGGCCTTTAAGATGAACGATTTTGGACAAGGCACGAGAAATAATTAAATGGTAACTGTTACTTTGTGGGTATTTTTTTATATTGCTACTTTAAATGGTATAAGTTAAGTTTCTTTTCGTGGAAATACCGCTGCTCGTAAAAAACTTTCATCATCTTTGTTTCAGCCGAGACTCGTCCACTGCTGGACATAGGACTAAAAAAGTTTACCGGGAAAATATTGACACAACTAAAATTGTTTCTGTCTAGCAACATTGCTGTTCCAGTAATACGGGAATTCGTGCCTATAACAATGCAGGCATGTGAGATTTTTTGACTTTGTTTCATAACTCAGCAACGCGTCATGAATCCTTTCAATAAGTAATAACCGGCTCGGGTCGATGGTTCAGGTTAAGCTACGCTTGCAGCGGATGGTCCGTGGATGGGTGGCCATCTGTTCATACCAAGGTTCCTCCGTGCCTCGGAAAGCACGCTAAGCCGTTGGTCCCAGCTGTCATTTGTAGATATATGACTGTTGTTACGGGTCGTCTGAAGCCCGAAAGTCTGACAACCAGTCTTACCAAGGGTTTGGTGTTTCCCAGTAACTGGGTCGTGGAGGTCAGATAGGCAGTCGCTTCATGTAAAATACTGGGATTCAGCTGTATCTGGTTAGACTGGAATCCGACTCTAACATAGTTGTGAAAAGGCCAGGCTGTTGATGATTAACGATGATTATAAATGGTCAACATATAAAAATATTTTTCTGTTTACAAAGTTTAACCTTATTGCGTTACTATTCTGATGGTTACTGTTGTGAATGTAAGGACTAAATATTTTAAGCACCTTAAGGTTATTTTTACTTGTACCCATAGATTTAGTATACGCTAGTTGTGTATATTAACTACATTTATGCTTGCACCATATTATTTTTCCAACAGCGTCACTGCCAACATTTTGAGTGAAAATTACAGGACAAAAAGACAGAATGCACACACTATGTAGGAACGGAATTTATTTGAAAATTGCTTAACATAATCGCTCCTTAACTTCACCTAAATATAGCAGCACTTCGAAATATTATACGGTATCTGTATGTCTATCTTTCACACCGCTCTATCTCAATAACATGCCTGTCTAAGCCATTGCAATTTTCACTGAGCTCATGTTTTTTTTTTTAAACGTAAAAAAGTAGATATCTCCATGAAATTCCCAGTGCACGAATACCTAATACGACTCCTTGTTGTTCGGCGTTGTAGAAAAAATGTCAAACCCATAGCTCAGCTTAGAAGCTTAGAACAAAATCGTTCACTAGGCGGGTACAGTGAGTTACAAAAGCGTTTTATTTTTGTGAGGTCTGAATCGTTTTAGTTCATTCGTTCAGTGTCGTGTCTAATGGATTGTGAGTGGAGGCGCTCGCGTGTGCGGATCTGTCTGTATTTCTGATTTTGGTACATGCTAGAAGAATTAAGCGGCTAACAGGAAACAATAACTTCGTTTTAAAGTGAAAATTTCAATCACAATCCGAGGGATTATAAGGAAATTCCTAACCAATTACTTCAAAGGATTGAACAATGTGTCTGTTCAACAGTATAAATAACGCAATGAACGTAGCTGAACTGTCAAAATTAAAGCCATTGCCATTATTTGCCATTGTATGTGTGTTACGCAATCATCCCGCAGGTTCTGAAGGCTTTTCTTTAACTATCTTCTTATTGAGAGGTACGAATAAAAGCCTAATTACTTGTATATCTACTTGGAAAACTGTTTTTTATAGAGAAAATAAACAAATATTATAGGGGAACATGTACAGACAAGTCATAAAGTTTTTAAAATCGTATTCGTAATTCGTATTCGGTATTTTTTTTTTGTTTTTATAATTAAGTCTTTCGTGTTTTTATTGTGCGTTCTACACACAATATTTTTTTTTTAAATAATATAAAAAATCATATATATAATTATATCATTCATTATATTATTTATTTATTATATATATTTATACATATATAATATATATAATTTTATTGTGCGCTTTTTTTTTTTCAAAAGTAGACTATAAGTAGGTAGTGTGATTGATTTGTTAATCAATCTTCTGTGTAGGTAACTAATGATGTGGAAGTGTGGAAGGGTATGACGAATGCGCCTGACATTCATAATGAGCTGATTCGACTCTACACACCGAATAATTATCTCCGTGGCAGAAAACATCGACTGCTAGGCGTGCCTTCATGTCGGACAGCAGCCCGTGCTGCGTTTCCCATACCGCGCGTGTTGACCGCACTAAATAAACTCGTGGAACCCAACCCGCACTGCGATCTGTTCGCAAATAAATTTGCCATTTGAATGGTTGTGCCCACATTTTTGTGAAAAGAATAGTGTTTAATTGTTGTTATTAGTTTATGTGTTATGTTTGTATATACTTTGATTTATGTAATTGGTTTTTTAAGCCGTGTAGATTAAATAAAATAAAAAAAATGATACCCTTTTGTAATCCCAATTACAGAAAATGTTCACAGATTCCAGGGAAGACAAAACCTTTACCAGGTTTAATTTCAATCAGAACTTTAAACACAAAACACCATCACACGCTTCAGCTGATCCCTTAAATCCCACTACTAAGTTTGCAATGCCCTACTAAACACTTGCCAACTTTCTAGAACACTCATCTCTACCTCTATCACAACGCAACAAATGCTATTTTCGCCTAACTAACCAACAAATGCAATTTGTAATCGCTGCATTATCTAGTTCTTAAATACGATGAAAATGCCTTGTTGGGAACAAAATTCCGTTGGGAAAACTAACAAGCTGAGTCACCGTTTTATATAAATAAGGGAGTGAATATGCTTATTCGAGCAGAAAAATGTTCGTATGATTTTTTTGTTGATAGGTAAAGAATTGTGTGAACTGCTGGTAAAAATAAGTCATACGTCTAGAGACGCACCTATGGGATCACCTGCCGCCATTGAAAAGATTTTAACATTTCTTTACGAATGTGTTTGTGTTATACCCATTTTGGCAGTAGGGCCACAGATTTAGATTAGACTAGATACCGCATGTTCATTAGATAGTATAAAAACCGAGCGTGTCATCTTTTTATACCTACGATGACGTCACCCCAGCCATTTAGTGATGTGCTCTGTGACAATCGCTAAGCGCGTCTGTGAGCTAATAGACTTTGTCAGGAGTGGACGTGCGTTGGCATTTTTAGGGTTCCGAACGCAAAGGGTAAATCGGGAACCCTATTACTAAGGCTCCGCCGTCTGTTGTCTGTCTGTCACCAGGCTGTATCTCATGAACCGTGATAGTTAGACAACTGAAATTTTCACAGAAGATGTATTTCTATTGCCGCTATAACAACAAATACAAAAAAATAGAATAATATAAATATTTAAGGGGGCTCCCATACAACAAACGTAATTTTTTAGCTCGTTTTTGCTCGATATTGATAACGGCAACAGGTAGACCCTTGAAATATTCACATAATATTTAGTTATATATTCAATTTAAAAATAAATAATTAAATTAAAATAAAACAAATATTTAAGGGAAGCTCCCATACAACAAACGTGATTTTTTTGCCGTTTTTGTAGATAATGGTACGGAACCCTTCGTGCGTGTGTCCGACTCGCACTTGGCGGTTTTTTCATTTAACATGCAATAGGAAGTCGCAATAATGCCCGAAGTTTGTACACCGCACAAACTTCGGGGCACGCTTGGTCGGACGGCTTTTGATATCTTGCCTACCCTAAATCTGTGAGTACGACCCTTACTACATACTGAGTGGGAGTGATTTCGTGAAAAGGGACGGAAGTGTGTAACATGAAGCGACAGCTTGAGCATGGAATAAGTTAGTACTTTTGAATAGCATGGAATTAGGAAGTACTTTATAATAGCATGGAATCGGATCAGATCCGATCAGAGCAGATCTCGTGTTTCTTTTCAAGATTACCAATGGAACAACTGGTGTTACCGAGTTGTTACACAAAAACGGGCTGCGAGTGCCGTCTGTGTTCTTGCGTAGACCTCTTTTATTGCACACCCCAGTGGTAGCCACTACGTACAGACAGAACTCGTACATGATGAGAGCGAGTCGTATGTATAATGCAACCTGCCGAGAAGCTGATATCGACATTTTCAATACTAGTGCTGCTCATTTAAAGAGAATCTTGTCTAATGACTTCTTCGAGCGTAAATAGTAAATTTTATGTTTTTTTTAAAGTCTACTATCAATTTTCTGTTTTGTTCATAGACTACATGTGGAAACTTGTAATTGGCCATATTTTATGTAAGCCATTACTCAATATATCTGCTGTAGCTGTAAGTTTTCTTAAAAATAAAATAAATAAACTAGTGTACTCATGAAATTAGTAAGTACCTTATAGATTGTAAGTAGAGGGGGTCGAATTTCGACCAGTGGGCGACCGTAAAGTAATGAATAATTATTCGAATAAATATTTCAGTACTTACCTTTTTTTTAATTTTGAGGTTAATTTCTGTGGCTGCTCAGTTGCTTATTACCAAGGTGAGATGTCAGATGTTACACATCATATTATACGACCGCTTTAAGGCTCGCTGTTTTTTTTTTGAGTGATCCTGTAATCAAAATCAAAAGTCATTTATTCAAACTAGGCTGAGAATCAGCACTTTACGAACGTCAAAAAATACCTAAGACAGTCCCTCAAAAACGCCCACCCTTCACCACTTTCTATTGCTTTAGCTGGGAAGAAGAAGTGGCACAACAAATCGAGGCATTCCACTAAGAGCACTGATTTCAACAGCACTTGACCGAACCGGAGGAATTCCACTAAGAGCACTGATTTCAACAGCACTTGACCGAACCGCACTGAGCACTTCCACTAACGGCACTGAAACAAAATTTTGATGAGTGCGGTTCGGTGGAACAGTTTATTAATATTATTTTCAGTCCCCGAACGGCACGGTCTATATAAAATATTTTTTTAGTGATGGGGTGTATTTTTTTGTTCATGACATAAGCAAACAAAACGTATCGATACAAATCAGCAGAAGTTAAGTCTTCCGGATAATTCCACCTTGTTCACCTGGAGCAAAGAGTAATGTTCCCTCCAGCATCACAGCTGTCTGTTCAGTTTGAAAATTTGATTTTAAACAATAGAATGTAAAATAATTTGCATTACGCAACACAAAACATAAAATTAAATTATTTTCCATATGTTTGCTAGCACACGCCACTATACCAAAAAAAAATCGTCAAAATCAAAAAAAAAAACATTTTTTTTATTTCACATAAACCTACATGGGACCTACTTATGAAACATCAAAAGGTAGGTGCACGGTTCCAATTTGTCGTTTCCTATGGAGAATATCCGGCAAGAAACTCCACGGATGCTCTTTTAAAAAAAAGTGGGCTTTAACAATGTTTCCAAGTTACAGTGTTAATAGGTATGGGAGGACAGTGTAGGCCCGTCAACAAGTACCAAGTACCGTCGTAAACTATAGTCAGGCAGAAATAAAAAAATAAAGTCAAAACGTAAACAGAACGTACCTACCTAAATAAAAGCCTCTAGTCATAATGGGCGTGCCCGCTTACATAAAGCTATAGTTGTAACTCGAAGTCACAAATGATAAACTAGCACCATCGAAGTAAAATAAATAAGTAAACAGTTAATTATTAATAACAATAGCAAATCCATGGTCAGCAAGACTAAAGGCTCGTACAGACTGGTGCGATATTGCGGCCGCGATGCGACACTGGTAGCACAATTTCTATGTCACTGCGTGAGTCTGTAAGAGCCTAGTAGGTAATTTGTTTACCACGATATAAACAGTTCTCGTATAGCACATGAATTTATGAAAGTAATATCAAGTTTAACCGCCCCTGTGGTCAAGTGGTAAGACGACCTGTCTCAGACCTAGAGATCCCGGGTTCAATTCCCAGCGGAGGCAAAATTTTCTGCTCGGTTTGGTTGATGGTAGGATTTGTTCTAAGTCCGCCTGGCTAGCTACTACCATCTTATCTAAGTTTGTCGCCATAATAACAATGTTACCAGCATTGTATTGTTTCGGCAATTAGAGGTAAGATAGCCAGTTCCTCTGTAGTTGAGGATTCCGGATGAAAAGAAAGAAGAAAGAAAATACGTTCGCTCGCGTAAGCTCGCTTCCACCTGCGCCCTGATCATTACCTACCATCAGGTGAGATGAAGGCCAAGAGCTACCCCGGTGTGGTAAAAAAAGAAAAAGTTAGCAGCTCTATTGAAGATTAAATACCAGTATTTTACATGGAGCGACTGCCTATCTGACTTTCACAACCCAGTTCAAAGTCAAAGTCAAATTATTTATTTCAAATAGGCACGTATGAGGCACTTTACAACGTTAAAACTTACAAAAAAAATTAATTGATTCTAGTTGTCCCTTCCAAAAGGTAGTTTCGTATGGAGAAGAATAGGCAAGAAACTCCACCGTAACTCTTTTAAAAAAATCGTTTTACAATATTTTGTTTAAGATAATTTCTTGTGAGGACGATGCATCTAGAATAAAATTACTATACCATAAAAGGTAAAAAAAAAAATGAAGCAACGACAGATAATTTATAAATAAGATAGAAACATGGTGCTCACATATTTATAAACATCGTAAAAAAAAAAGTTCTCCTACAACAAAAAAAAATATAAGTCTGTGTGAGTGAAGGTAATCACAGAATGTAAAATCAATGTCATACAAATAATAAATTATACAATATCAACCAGTTTGATTTTGTCTATACTAGATTGTCCTATAGAGCTGGACCAGCGTGTTTCCAAGCATTCTTATCCTGGACATAATCCTCTAATTTGTAATATGCTTGTTTACAAAGTGTACTTTTAATATGGGTTTTAAATTTTCTTTCATTTAATTTCAATATATCACAAGGTATTTTGTTGTAACATTTACAGCTACACAGCACCCCATAAAAGATGTATGTACTTTAGATAGAAGTTACTGGGTAATACGATATCCCTTGGTAAGACTGGTTGTCAGACGTCAGGGCTTCTGACGACCTGTAACAAGTATCAAAGATCCACAACCAACGGAACCAACGACTTAACGTGCTTTCCGAGGAATGTGGAACTCTGCCAATACCTATGCAGTTCAATAACATACACCTACTCACATAACATATAATAATAAATACACTAATATAATATACACGGTTCGTTTCCCTTTTTCTCAAAAACCGCTCCCCATTTGAGTTGAAATTAAAGTTTATTATCATTAGCATAACCTAAAAACACAGCCAAAAATTGCCCATAATATATCCTTTTTATATTTTACAACCTTTCTTGTTTCGCGCCTGCAAATATAAAAATGTAAGCAAGTAATGTAAAACCTACTTTGTTTAGAAGATATGCTGGGTTTTCCTTGATCACAACTTTTTCTGAGTTCATGTCAGGGTAAAAGTTTTGTTAAGTTTTTTATGAAACTAATATGCATGGCACGGAAGATAATTAGCTAAGCACAAGATAGTATAACCGTGCTGCCTTATAATTATATCCACTATAAATATATCCATCATTTTATGACAGAACTACCTTACATGCTTTTCGGGTTTGTATCCAGTTCGCTCTGGTCTTCTATATCTGTATATAAATCTAGCTTCTGCCCGTGAAATTTCTTGTTTCAACATAAAAACATATCATATAGCTGTGCCCCATTACAGTTTTCGCTAAGGGGTCTATCTGATTTTTTATTTTTTTTCGGCTCTTAGGAGCCGCTACGCCGCTGAAGCCGTTAGAAAGGCAAATGTATTTTTTTCAAATTAGACCGGCAGTTCCAGAGTTTAGCAAGACCAAATGGTAGCTGTAACAATGCCAGGGCACCGCGACCAACTGGTACCAGTAACTAAGCCAAGGCACCGCGTCTTAATGGTAGCAGTAACTAAGCCAGGGCACCGCGACCAACCGGTAGCAGTAACTAAGCCAGGGCACCGCGTCTTAATGGTAGCAGTAACTAAGCCAGGGCACCGCAACCAAATGGTAGCTGTAACTAAGCCAGGGCACCGCGACCAAATGGTAGCAGTAACTGAGCCAGGGCACGGCGACTAAATGGTAGCAGTAACTAAGCCAGGGCACCGCGACCAAATGGTAGCAGTAACTAAGCCAGGGCACCGCGACCAAATGGTGGCTGTAACAAAGCCAGGGCACCGCGACCAACTGGTAGCAGTAACTAAGCCAGGGCACCGCGACCAAATGGTAGCAGTAACTAAGCCAGGGCACCGCGACCAAATGGTAGCAGTAACTAAGCCAGGGCACTGCGACCAAATGGTAGCAGTAACGAAGCCAGGGCTCCGCGACCAAATGGTAGGAGTAACTAAGCCAGGCCACCGCTACCAAATGGTAGCAGTAACTAAGCCAGGGCACCGCGACCAAATGGTAGGAGTAACTAAGCCAGGCCACCGCTACCAAATGGTAGCAGTAACTAAGCCAGGGCACCGCGACCAAATGGTAGCAGTAACTAAGCCAGGGCACCGTGACCAAATGGTAGCAGTAACTAAGCCAGGGCACGGCAACCAAATGGTACCTGTAACAAAGCCAGGGCACCGCGACCAAATGGTAGCAGTAACGAAGCCAGGGCACCGCGACCAAATGGTAGGAGTAACTAAGCCAGGCCACCGCTACCAAATGGTAGCAGTAACTAAGCCAGGGCACCGCGACCAAATGGTAGCAGTAACTAAGCCAGGGCACCGTGACCAAATGGTAGCAGTAACTAAGCCAGGGCACGGCAACCAAATGGTACCTGTAACAAAGCCAGGGCACCGCAACCAACTGGTACCAGTAACTAAGCCAGGGCACCGCGACCAACTGGTAGCAGTAACTAAGGCAGGGCACCGCGTCTTAATGGTAGCAGTAACTAAGCCAGGGCAGTAACTATGCCAGGGCACTGCGACTAAATGGTAGCAGTAACTGAGCCAGGGCACCGCGACCGAATGGTAGGAGTAACTAAGCCAGGCCACCGCTACCAAATGGTAGCAGTAACTAAGCCAGGGCACCGCGACCAAATCGTAGCAGTAACTAAACCAGGGCTCCGTGACCAAATGGTAGCAGTAACTAAGCCAGGGCACCGCGACCAACTGGTACCAGTAACTAAGCCAGGGCACCGCGACCAAATGGTAGTAGTAACTAAGACAGGGCACCGTGACCAAATCGTAGCAGTAACTAAGCCAGGGCACCGCGACCGAATGGTAGCAGTAACTAAGCCAGGGCACCGCGACCAAATGGTAGCAGTAACTAAGCCAGGGCACCGCGACCAAATGGTAGCAGTAACTAAACCAGGGCTCCGCGACCAAATTGTAGCAGTAACTAAGCCAGGGCACCGCTACCAAATGGTAGCAGTAACTAAGCCAGGGCAGTGCGACCAAATGGTAGCAGTAACTAAGCCAGGGCACCGCGACCAAATGGTAGCAGTAACTAAGCCAGGGCACCGCGACCAAATGGTAGCAGTAACTAAACCAGGGCTCCGCGACCAAATTGTAGCAGTAACTAAGCCAGGGCACCGCTACCAAATGGTAGCAGTAACTAAGCCAGGGAACCGCGACCAAATGGTAGCAGTAACTAAGCCAGGGCACCGCGACCAAATGGTAGCAGTAACTAAGCCAGGGCACGGTGACCAAATGGTAGCAGTAACTAAGCCAGGGCACCGCTACCAAATGGTAGCAGTAACTAAGCCAGGGCACCGCTACCAAATGGTAGCAGTAACTAAGCCAGGGCACCGCGACCAAATGGTAGCAGTAACTAAGCCAGGGCACCGCGACCAACTGGTAGCAGTTACTAAGCCAGGGCACCGCGTCTTAATGGTAGCAGTAACTAAGCCAGGGCACCGCGACCAAATATATACACGGTGGCAATATACACAATGGATTTTTAAGATGGGGATGTAAATCTTAACCGTTGTAGCTACATAATAACGCGATTTCGGTCTTAGGAGACTGTCCTTAAAATATTGAGATATTTTAATCTGCATATGAGATATTTACACAAAAAAAAGCCAATCGATCCTGGTTCTTATGAGACAGTTAGACCATTTGTGGTTTGATACATCGGATCTCGTAAACTTGCGTGAATGACATTTCCGCTAAAGACACTTGCGCGAACTTACTTGAACGAAAGATGGTTGTCGTGATTTTTCGTCATGGGTGCTGTTTTCATGTTTTCAAAGTCTCTGATAACAGAACTGGGGTCAAAATCAAAATTCAAGATGGCACCAACGAAAATTTGCAAATTTTTCGTCATGGGTGTCGTTTTCATGGTTTTTGGGCGCTGACGACGATAATGGGGTCAAAATCAAAACGCAAGATGGCGCCAACAAGAAAACCGAAACCCTCATAGGATCACTTCGTTGTCTGTCCGTCCGCCCGTCTGTCTGTCTGTCAATACCCTTTTTCTCACGAACGCAGGGAGGTATCAAGTTGAAATCAATATCAAATATGAAGGTCTACGGTCCCTTAAATCTCTAAAAAAATCATCCTTCAAGTCAACTCAATAAAAAAATACGGCCATTCATGCGACATATCTTGATAGCATAAATTCATCTAACCTATGGAACCATTCATTGTGCGTGGTCCGACACGCAGTTGGCCGGTTTTTTTTATAATGAATAGACTGGCCGCTACAAAACTCTAAAATAGCAAAAAGCGGTTCCCATCAAAATCGTTTATTTGCATAAATGTGTACAAATGGGTACAAAGGATAAAATTCAATGTAAAGACATATTCCACGGTATACTGATGACATGCAAATATTTAATGGATGTTAGTCAGTTAAAGGCTCTTACAGACTCACACGATACCACGGGCGTGACAGGCACCGACAAAGAAATTGTGCCACTAGTGTCGCGTCGCGCCCGCGATATCACACCAGTATGTACGAACCTTAAATAAATAAAAAATAGGTATTAAATCGGTGTCTTAACTTTAAGAATTTTATGAAAGAAAGGAAGAAATTATTCAAGTCAATACAATTTAAGTCATAAACATATACCCATAAAAGTCTAAACCTTCTAAATTATCCGAGGTCCTAATTTTTTTCATAGAGTGTCAGATATCACAAGCAACATACTATCTATAAAAAATATTGTTAGGTGACTGTTAATGAGAACTGGTGATTGTTATTTTAGTGATAGCCGTTCTTCAGGAAAAATCTGTAAGAATGCATCAAATAATGTATCAGTGTTCTGACATTAGGTAGTTTAAGCAGGAACGCAGGCATTCATTAATTAACTAAAAACTTCGCAAGCAATGGAATCGCTACTGAAGACTACGGAGTCGACCTCAAGACTAAGACTGCTTCTAACACGGACAACTATACGTCACTTGCTCCCGCGTCACCAGTTCTGAGTCTCTGTATATTTTTTGGCTGCTGAGATCAAAACTACAAACGTAGCATACAGGGAGTTTTTATAAAAATATCATAACAGCCTGTATTCCCCGAAGGGTTGGGCAGAGGTGTACTTAGTACGGTACATTTTGCCAGTTATGTTTAGGTCCCATGTAATAGGGGGCGAGCCTATTGCCACTAACCCACTAACTACTGGGAAATTTCAGATGGAAAACCCAATAATACTGCCTGACTGACCTCTGACCGGAATCGAACCCAGGACCTCATACTCAAGCACTTCCAACCACTAGACCAACGAGGCTGTTTTCTATAAAACTGTGGCTGCTATTTTAGTATATCTTACGACTTCCACGCGTACGAAGTCGCGGGCAGAAGCTAGTCTTTTCTAAAACCTATCCTATCCTATCTTGCTACCCCTACTTAATAAGCTAAACGATAACGTTTAACTTATTAACTTAAAAATACTTAACTGAACAATTTGTTCAATAATAACACTAAAAAGCTTAAAATAAAACAAATTATTAAAAAAAACAAAAAACCCGACTGCAAAAACATGAACTGAAAAGATGGAAACAAGATGAAAAGAAAACGAGTATACTATAAGTGCCAAAAATAAATAAATGCAGTCGGAGGCAAATTTTAAGGCGTTCGTTCATCCTAGATGCCACCGACTGCATTTATTTATTTTTTTAAATCTAGTCGCTTTTCGTGTGTGCCAGCCTCAGATCATAAAATACAGGTAGATAGATCTCCTAAACGATACTATGGATTTTGATGCGGTTTTCACCACCATTTAGAACATTTATTCCAAAAGGTTTATTGGGCTAATCCATTAACAATTAATATCGATTTAGCAGAGAAATTTCAGATGTTTGTCATGCCGCCATCTACGTGTCAGTACAATAACGCACTCAGGATACTGTTGAGGCTGCCATGGCGATGTAGCGCGTCAAAGATGTTTGCGGAAAGGAATATAGATGGTTTTGCGGCCATCATACGTAAAAGAAGCGCTTCTCTGCTTGTTCGTCTTCTTGGCAGTACCAACACTATCTTGAGTTTATTCGCAGGTAGATGGGAGTATCCAATGCTGCGAAATTTCTGATTATTTAGAAGACAAAAAAGCTTGGGATTGAGCTGCTCGCTCTGCAAGCCTTGTGATCAAACTGGAAAACTTGACATTTAATGTTATTATGCATGATTTTATATAAATATTGACATTGCAGAATATTATATACAATATTACATTAATGTTTACTTTGAAAAGTATTATATTTACTGCTTTAATTTATTGTGAATGTGAGCACTATGTGGGTAATTTTTTTTTTTTTCTCTTTAAATATTTTTCTATTATTTTATGCTTTTTCTCAGTTTTAATGGTGGTTTGGCATTTTGAGCACTTTATGAGGCCTACCCAAATGTACTTTCTTTGGTATTGTTCGTCGAGTCGTTGAGCTCCTTAAGTCTTGAGTCGAGCTGCACGATTACGACAAATGCTTGCACTGATTGGACAGGTCCACTCAAAATTGTGTGGTTCTTTCCTCAAAAGACCATTTCAGACACAGATCTACATGGTCCTCACATGATCTGACCAAGATTATTTCTGGACTTTAAAAGAGACTTTGACCCCTGAGTTTGTTTCGCCATTTCTTCTCACGGGTAGTCAGATAGGAAATGTCGACTACATCTAGCTTATTTTTTACTTTTTAATATGACGTGTAAAAGTGATTCCGATATCCTATTTACAGAATAAACGATTTCATTTCATTTCGACATTGGATGAAACTCCACAACGAATAAAACTTGTATGTATACTAACACTAGTATTTAAGACCATTTTTAGGGTTCCGTATGCAAAGGGTAAAACGGGAACCCTATTACTAAGGGTCCGCCGTCTGTCTGTCCGTCTGCCACCAGGCTGTATCTCATGAACCGTGATAGTTAGACAGTTGAAATTTTCACAGATGATGTATAACACCAAACCGCTATAACAACAAATACTAAAAAACAGAATAAAACAAATATTTAAGGGGGCTTCCACACAACAAAGGTGATTTTTTTGCTCGTTTTTGCTCGATATTGATAACGGCAACAGGTAGACGCTTGAAATATTCACAGAATATTTAGTTATATATTCACTTTAAAAATAAATAATTAAATAAAATAAAATAAAACAAACATTTAAGGGGAGCCCCCCTTAAATGTTTGTTTTATTTAATTTAATTACCCATACAACAAACGTGATTTTTTTGCCATTTTTATAGATAATGGTACGGAACCCTTCGGGCGCGAGTCCGACTCGCACTTAGCCAGTTTTTATTAACACTATGGGTGTAGCCCGAAATAAATGCTAATAATAATAATAATAATTGCACTCATGTAAAGCAGGGCGGGTCACTAGTATAAAATAAATAAAATTAGAAACCTTTAAAAAAAAACAAAGATTCATAAAAATCGGCAACATCTAAGTAAACTACTTTAAGTCGAAAATCGCAAACCTAAGCTTTCCTTCAACAAAAAAACCGACTAAGTGAGTGTCGGACCACGCACAATGAAGGATTCCGAAGTTGGGATGAATTTTATCCCAAAAACAAACTTAACATTGTAGTTGAAAAACATGTTACCCCATACATTCCAACTGCAAATGTAAGTTTGTACACACTATATAGAGAGATTTACCATGCTATTTTAAGACCATAGACTTCTTATAGGTTTTCTTGTAAACAACCATTTTCTGTTTTTCCCCTAAAAGTGACTCCCATATTCAACGTATGTTACACGTCCGTGTTTGGGTTACAGAAATTCATATGTGTACCAAATTTCAACTTAATCGGTCCAGTAGATTCGGAGCAAATAAGCTATGACAGACGGGGAGACAAACAACTACACGAGTGATCCTATGAGTGTTCCGTTTTTCCTTTTGAGGTGCGGAACCCTAAAAAGTGTTAATCAAATCGTTCAGATCCCCCCCTCACTACATTTGGCAAACGCAGTTAGTCTGTTAGAAGACATTGTGTAAAGAAACTGTGAAGGAGGTTGGTGTCCTCAGGTCGTAGAGGTCAAAACCCCGACCTCACTGGTGTTCTGTTTCTTTTTTCTTGTAATTACTAGCAGTGCCAATGTGAAAAACAGCTAAGGAGATGCAGTAAGTTCAGTTTGAAAGATGCTACTTATTTTTGTTTGTGGCAATGATCAGAGCCATATTTAATCTCTCGGCTCAGGCTCAGCAATTTAATATGGCTCGGATCATTGCCCACTTTGTTACCTATCAAACTGCTATTTATAGCATCTTCATAATAACAAATGACTAACTTTTAAGAAATGAAAAGAAAAATAAATGGAATTCTTTATATTCTGTAAATAAGATATCGGAATCACTTTTACACGTAATATTAAAAATTAAAAAATAAGCTAGATGGAGTCGACATTTCCTATCTGACTACCCCAGAGAAGAAATGGCGAAACAAACACAGGGGTCAAAATTTAAAATAATAATTAAGATAAATAAAGACAAACTTTTGTAAAATATTTTTGACCTACTGATTATTTTGCACTGTAACAGAACTCATGCATTTTTTTTTTTATTGAAGTCCTAACCTTATTAGTATTGGTACAAATACTTTTTTTTGTAGTAAAAGCAATTATTTTTCTTTATTATCTCTCACTGCATTGCCAATCTAGCTGTCTAGTCTTAGATTGGTCTCATACGTTCTCTTATATCTAAAAATAAACTACGAGGCAAATATATGTTGGGAAGGTTGAACTTAAATAGATTAAGGGTGAATATTTATAGCTTAAGATAATTTGATTGGAATGAACTTGATAAATTAATTAAAGTTTGATTTAAAGAGAGAGAGGTTATAGTACCATCCTTAAAAATTATATAAAATCAGCTTGTGCTTTACTTGTGGTATCTTCTTATATAGACAAGAGAAATGAGACTGAAAAAACTAGAGAAATCCTATCAACCAACGGTAGTTATTAATACAAAGAAGTAATAATTACCGTTGGTTGATAGGATTTCTCGAGTTTTTTCAGTCTCATTTCTTTTTGATTGAGTTTTCACTTGAACTCACGCAGTTTTAATACCAATACCTCATGCCTGTGTAAAGGTATAAACCTCCGGGCCACCACGATTTTCATTATCACACCAGCCAGATAACTCTAATAAAAGATAATAATAATCCGCTGTTATGAAAACAGCTTATACCTACCTGAACGGTAAACATAACACCGAGAAAAGCGTGCAAAAGATTACTTTAATCACAGTCGAAAATACCTTTTCACCCAGATTTTTATACCTAAAATTCGGATCCGACCCCTATTTATTACCTCTCTACCACAAAATGTATCGGTACAGAAGGCCGGCTCCATACAATGAGAGAAAACCCACTCACACAAAGACACGCTTCACGTACAGCAAGTGCAAGTGCACTCGCGACTGGCATTTGTTATGAGATCGCCGCGCCTTACGAACGCGTCTATGTAGGCGTGAGCCTTTTTTTGGCCATTGTTTGAAGCTGGCCTTCTGTATTTATCTATCTCGGTTAGTACCACCCCTACTTAGGCGACGCCTTATCACCGGTTTCCGGTACAGTGAGCATTTCGTAATTAGCAGTATAATTATTTACCGTTGGAAATATACGGTCTAAATGTTTGGTAAAAAGTGTGTCTTTAGTAGTGGCGGATAAAAATTTTCTTTGGCTGAGTTTGAATGGAAATGTTTTTTTTGCTTTTTGAGAGAAGC
Organism: Tiliacea citrago; assembly: GCA_963921375.1. Lineage (NCBI taxonomy): Eukaryota > Metazoa > Arthropoda > Insecta > Lepidoptera > Noctuidae > Tiliacea > Tiliacea citrago. The sequence goes on from OY992799.1 coordinate 3,898,136, forward strand.
CAAGTGAGAGATGTTACTAAAATGTAAGATTTTTTCCGAGATATAAGTAGGTAGGTATTTTGTGGTGTTTTCCTCCAGATAAGGCTTCGCTAATATTCCTTTCTGTAGCTTCAAGTCGCTGCTCGAATGGCTGCCGCCGAAACATCACAAAGATAAGTCAGTTATGTCAGCAATAATAGTTCATAGGCAGACTAAGTGCCTTAGGCATTGGATAAGGTGGGTACTTTGTTGTTGCAATTTCAATAATTATCATACATTCATTTTGGTTATTAAGGCGCAGATATATGATTTAAGTGACTTTTAAATCTGTTATTACGCCTTCATATAATGCAAGTATGTTATGCAAAAAAATGTATGTCAAACTAAAACGCATCCACATCAATTTTATATGTGAATATTTAAGTATTGCTGTAAAATACTTTATGAAATAAATTCAGGAAGTAATGTCTACCCACAGCATAAAAACCGATATTACTTTCAAACTACTTAAGATATTTTCATGTTTTTTTTTTGTATAAATATACTGTTTTATTATCTATAATTCTATCTGTGATTTTAAACAAATATTCATATTTTCGTTACCAAAAATAAATATTCCCTATGAAAATTAACGGTGGAGCGGCGTGAGCGCGACGCGCATTTGTATGGCCAAGGTCAACGGCGATTATCTGACCCTTAATTTGTAATTTTAAGTATTATACGCCCGCTACACGCTTGTTGTTCAAAAGTGAGCTTTATTATGAGCTCTTCTAACTTTTGAGTTGAATGTCAAATCATCAACGTATACTCGTAGTCCTGGTATCCGAACAGGTTCACGTTATTATCTGTTTCCATAACCTCAGAAACTCACATTATAGTGAATCAAAATCGCCCAGACACACGAAGGTGATACAAAGTCATAAAGATATAATAAAAATGGTAGGTATAATGTAAATCGAATTGAATTGAATTCGAAAATCGTTCGAACACACTCGACTCACTCGATTCAATCTCGTGCGTTCCAACTGCTATTGGTTGGTTCTGATTGGGACCAAGGTTTGTAGCAGTTTGATTAAAGTTTCGAGGTAATTATGCAATTGGCTAAGGATCTACCCTAAACGGCGGCATTTAGCCGAGGGAAACCTAAGTCTGGCAGTAGAATATTGAATAGAATATTTGATAAAAGTTCGAAATAAACGAACTTTTATCGTATTGTTTTCTTTGAAATCACACTTTACTAATACAATAAATGTGAAAATTTGTTTAAGTCTTTTTGGCATTTGGTGTTATAAGCGTGCCGTGTTCAAATGTATAATAATATTGAAAACAAAATCGCATACCTAAATGAATTTGAGATTTTACAGGTTTATAGGAATAACATGATTATAAATGCGTAAAAAATAAATAATATCCTACAAAACTATACTCCATTTGAAATAAGATTAGGAATTTAAACAAACCTTTTTACAGTCCGTTCAACCGAATTTGAGTTATATTCCATTCAAAGCAAAAACATGGTTAAAATAGCAACTGTTTATTACAGCTGCCATTTGCCATGCCACAACGTAATAGAAGTCAAAATCAGTGAACGACTGACTATAAAAAGGTTTATTTAAATTTGTAACCTTATTTCAAATCGAATATAGTTTGTTTCATGAAACTCACGGAAATTGAGTTTTTATCAGAGCTTCTTTTCTTTTGCCGTGAGTGTGTTCATGGAATTTGTTGTCAGTTACTGCTGAACAGTGAGCAGTGGTGGCCCTGTGGTAGCGATCGCGACTTACTTTGTGTAAATTATTTCAACACCACTGCTCTCAAAACGGTGAAATAAAACATCGTGAGGAAACCGGGATGTCCTAAAACAAAAAATTCGATGACATATGACATCCACCAACCCGCACTGGGCCCGCGTGGTGGATTACGGCCCACTCCCTCTCACAGAAAGAGGAGGCCTGTATCCCAGCTGTGGGAATATTTTAGGCTGATTATGTGCAACGGTGCAGGGTATCAACGTGAACGGCGAGTACATCTCACACCTTCGCTTTGCTGATGACATCGTCATAATGGCAGAGACGCTGAAACAGTTAGACCAGATGGACCTAAATGGAGCCTCTCGGCGGGTTGGCCTTGGCATGAATTTGGACAAGACAAAAGTCATGTAAAATTCGCACGTCTTGCTGAGTCCAATCCACATCGAAGGGTCGCTTCTCGAAGTTGTGAAGGAGTATGTCTACCTAGGACAAGTCATCCAGCTCGGTAACCACAACTTTGACAAAGAAGCCGACAGAAAGAACCAGTTGAACCCAACTGGTTCTTTCTGTCGACTTGACGCAGTTTTCCAAAAAAAACTACGTCAAGTCTTCTCGTCGCCTATCCCGCAATGCCTGAAGACTAAGGTCTTTAACCAGTGCTTCCTGCCTGTCATGACATACGGTGCCGAAACGTGGACACTGACAGTCGGGCTGGTACACAAATTCAAGGTCGCCCAGCGCGCTATGGAGCGGGCTATGCTTGGAGTCTCTTTGAAGGATAAAATCAGGATTGAAATTATACGGAAAAGAACCGGAGTTACCAACATAGCTTGCAGAGTAAGCAAACTGAAGTGGCAGTGGGCTGGCCATGTTTGTCGAAGGACCGATGGCCGATGGAGCAGACGAGTCCTGGAGTGGAGACCGCGTATCGGCAAGCGTAGTGTGGGACACCCCCCAGCTATGATGCGGAAGGCGAAGGACAAGATGTTGTGGCGCAGCCTGGGAGAGGCCTATGTCCAGCAGTGGACTGCGATAGGCTGAGTTGATTGATTGAGTGATGTATGTGTGTGTTGAGTGATATATGCTCAACAATAAATGCAACTCGGATTATTTATTCACATAGAAAAACGAAATATATTTCCCCCACAGGTACAAAAGTCCCAAGCAGAACTCAGCAGGCATCTATCAGGTTATTAATTAATTTGCCACTCGACGTCTGACCGGCCACAATTGCTTTCGAATTACCATTCATCATTAGCGTTCATGATGAAATTCAATGCATTTGTGCAATTTGTACGTTTGTACAATTTGCTCATTTTCGGCGTCCTTGTGATTGGGACAATGCTATGGTTGTTTTTATTGTGCTATTTGTAAAATTGTGCTGATTTCATTTGAAGCAATCTGTGAATTTGTAACCTGTAATCAATGTTGAGTTTTTAAGACTTTAGACTTACAGTGCAGACATATTTATGACGATAAGACTCCGTGCTTTGCCTGAATCACCTACAATTCATTATCAGTTGTCGTAATTTCTCCTAAGCCATAAAGTTATAAAACTAAAAACTGATAATAGAGGTTTAATTGAAGAGGCATTCCACTAAGAGCACTGATTTCAACAGCACTTGACCGAACCGCAGGTGAGCACTTCCACTAACGGCACTGAAACAAAATTTTGATGAGTGCGGTTCGGTGGAACAGTTTATTAATATTATTTTCAGTCCCCGAACGGCACCTATGTAAAATATTTTTTTAGTAATGGGGTGTATTTTTTTGTTCAAGACATAAGCAAACAAAACATATCGATACAAATCAGCAGAAGTTAAGTTTTCCGGATAATTCCACCTTGTTCACCTGGAGCAAAGAGTAATGTTTTATTTGAGTCGCTGTCAGTAAACAAAAAATGAGAGACCTTGTCAATTTTTTCAGCGATTTTGTTTGCTCAAAATTGTTCTGAGGTTCAAATCATACAATATTTCAACTAGGAACAAAATGGTCGAATGAACACACTCACACTTAAAGACCGCTACATGAAATCTAAGTATGTTTCAGTATGTAGTGAGTCGGGGCTGTCACATCAAGGGAAGTTTAGTAATTGCGTGTATCATGTAGGTAGGATGTCTAATTTATAATAATAATTCTGTCGTTTGTTTTTTGTTTTCTTACCAGAATACATTTTTAAATATTTCATACAAACAAAAATAAAAAACAAAACATTTAAAAATATTTAAAAAATGAGTTCCGCCGGTGTTGGGAGCAGGGTTTGAGCTACCAGTTGTTAGGGCCGCAGGAGATAGGAACTTCCTCACAATGCGAGCCGTATCAAGGAATACTGCCTTTTGAATCATGCCCTTGATCCAACCGCCTAACGAGAGCCTCGAGAGATGTTGATCGAGGCTTTCAGGCATCAGGCTTTTGGCCGTAACGACAATCGGCACAATGACAGCCAAGCTCACATTCCACATGTCAACAAGCTCGTGTCGAGATATTATGTTTCTCTTTCTCAGCTTTCACGAGGTTCCCGTCATGTGGAATGGCAACATCTAAAATCATTGCGCGGCGCGCTAATCGATCTATCACCACTATATCAGGCAAATTGGCGACAATAGTCCGGTCAGTAATGATAGACCGATCCCAGTACAACGTGACATGGTAATTTTCGAGAACCAGGTCAGGCATATTAATTACGTATTATTATTTCCCGCCATTAGTAACTTAAACTTACTACTTGTTACTTTTTTACTTCTCGAAGAGAGGAGGCCTGTGTCCCGGCAGTGGGAACATTATAGGCTGATTATGTATGTGTGTTATGTAGTAACTTAAAAGATTGCTTTCAAAATTGATTTTATCTAGGTATGTGTGAATGGAATCAAATCAACTCCTCATAATATGTAACTATTATATCGTCAACGTGATCTATCAACTCAGCCTTGCGCTGACCAGTGCAGGAAATAGGCCTCTCCCAGACTGCGCCATAACACCCTGTCCTCGGCCTTCCGCATCCAGTCTGTCTCAGCTACCCTTTTAAGGTCTTCGGTCCATCTCGCCGATACGCGGTCTCCACTCCAAGACTCGTCTGTCTATGGGCCATCGGTCCTTCAAAAAACATGGGTCGCCCACTGCCACTTCAGCTTGCTTACTCTGCAAGATATTATGTCGGTAAATCCGGTTCTTTTCCGGATAGTTTCATTTCTGATCTTATCCTAAAAAAGAAACTCCGAGCATAGCCCGCTCCATAGTACGCTGAGCAACCTTGAATTTGTGGACCAGCCCGACTGTATGTGTCCACGTTTTGTCACCATACGAGTATGTCATATCGGGCAGGACGCACTAGTTCAAGACCTTGGTCTTTAAACATTGCGGGATAGGTGACGAAGAGACTTGACGAAGTTTTTCAAACACTGCCCAACTCAACTGGATCATTCTGTCCGCTTCATTCTCAAAGTTGTGTCTACCGAGCTGGATGACTTCCCCTAGGTAGACATACTCCTTCATAACTTCAAAAAGCGACCTTTTTATGTAGATTGGTCTCAGCAAGACGTGTGAATAGTACATGACTTTCATCTTGTCCAAATTGATACCGAGGCCAACCCGTCGAGAGGCTCCATTTAAGCTGTGCAGCATCTGGTCTAACTTTTTCAGCGTCTCTGCTAATATGCTATGTTGAAATAGTTTAGTGATTTGAATCCAACGTTAAACAAATTGCATACGTCAAAATTTACCTGCATTCATTACGTACGATATCGGAGCCCTTTACTGTACGTAGTTCGATTGCACTTACTACTCGTTATGTAATAGTTGGTAATGTCCTGAACACAGAATATAATATACGTCCCATCACTACAAACTGTATGCAGGTGCCGTTCGGAGACGTAAATTAATATTAGAAAACTGTTCCACCGAACCGCACTCATCAAAATTTTGTTTCAGTGCCGTGAGTGGAAGTGCTCAGGTACGGTTCGGTCAAGTGCTGTTGAAATCAGTGCTCTCAGTGGAATGCCTCTAATTGAACTACCTACTTATGCTAAATCGGATAAGGATTATCATCACCCTTGGTCCACAAAACGATAGCAGAGTAAATAGCTTGATAAATTGATTTTAAACTGAGTCTCAAGAGGCTGGGATATATCACTAAGAAATCAATCATTTTGCTTAACGTAGTAGTTAAGCCATCCAAAAAAGAAAGTCCAATTTTCTATAGTTGTCACAAACTTCTTCTCCGTACATGTTACGAGCTCTTCCGTACATTGTAACTGTACCCTGGAGCTAAGAATATTATTAAAAAGGACGTGATATTTATGTAGGTCTGTGTATTTTTCATTAGAGCGACTTCCTCGGTCTAGTGGTTGCAAGCCTTTCTGCTGTGCATGAAGTTCTGGGTTCGATTCCTCCTAGGTCAGGCAAAGTGCTATTGGGTTTTCATTAGGCCTTTCTCAGTAGCAGCCCGGAGTCTGGATTTAAGCCTGGCTGATGACAATAGGCTCGCCCGCTATTACTTGACTGGCGAAATGTGTGTGTACTATGGGTAAACCTCTGCCTAACCGTTCGGTTGGGGGATTTCAGGCGTGATGTTATGTTTTTGTGTTATGTGCAGACTAATAATGTAATATATATGAATAGGTGTATTTTTTATTCAAGATTGGTTAAGTTAGTCCACGACATTAACTTGTCGATGGCAATATATAATCTTTTTCGATGAATACTCGTAGTAGGTAAATCTGGCAGTTATTTGGCAGTGGGTTTGGCCTTAATTGCTTCTTGATTCTATACACCTTTTGATAAAAAAATTGCCAACGTCATAGTTTTAGCTTTTTGCCAAGGTTTGCTAAGGTTGGCCCTTAGTTCGAAAGGTTAAAATCACAATCGTTATTGATACATTTGAATTAGGATGAAAAATATATATCTACCTACGTTATTTATATTCTATAATTGAAAATTGATATTATTAGAAAAGAATCTCTTGGAAATATATTCCTGGATTAAATTAAAAGGATACCAAAAACCTTCTATTCAATTATAGAATAAGTAACCAGAACTAGTATTTTCACAGCAATATTTTAAACGAAAGTCCTATAACCATAATGTATTCACTGGTCTTGAAAAAATAACATTAAAATTAGACTTCTTTAAAAGTTCAAATGACAATTGCGTCATAAGTAATGGCATCGTATTACAATTTATTAGCCTCAGAAACAATCATTAGACTATGTTATGTTATTATTAGTAAGTATAATTGCAGACATTTTGACAGACAACGCACAGAGCCCTTAGATAAACTGAAAATTGATGGGGGTGATAATCCCTAAATGGTCTCTCTCTATTTCCCTTTGGGAGACGTTCAGCCTTCTAATGAGGTCCATTGTGAGCGACCACGTTTCAGTGCCATAGGTCATCAATGGCAACACGCACTGGTCAAAGACTCGTCTTGAGACACTGCGGTATTTTAATCTTGTAACATTGGGTTTAAACGGTTATATGACGACAAGCACTCATTTGAAACTTGATCTAAATATTCTTTAATAAAAATAATAAAACACGTACAAAAATTACCTATTACGATATAATTAATAAAATAATATTTTTTAATGACATAAACACAGGTTAAAGAAAAAATGTAAGATCCTCCAGAGCTAGGTTCCAGTACCTGTATTTCAGGAGCCAGATTATAGAAGTTAATTTACAAAAAAAGGCAATAGAATATCTGGAATTCACGTGGACAATGTTGCTGGCAAAAACTACATAACATAACATAAAATACTATAGTTTTTTTTTAATATGATTGACGTTAAAAGTGTTTGTACAAACCTACTTACAGAAATAAATCATTTATCATTTTATCATTTAACAAAATACCATATCCATCCAATATATATATCCATGGTTCACGGGGTCTGTCCACTACCCAGACACATTAATCCAATGCTGTTTGCATTGTGCCTTTATTATGCGAGCGGCGCCTATCCGTCTATCCGTGTAGTGATACAAGTAAGACCATAATAATATGCCGATGGAGATTTATTCGTTTAAGCTTGTTGACTGGAAGGATTATGTGGGTTATGAGGGTTGAGATTGTTGGAAACAAGAATCAAGGCTGATAATGATACTGCCAATATTACTGATGAATGAGTAACGTATATTGAATAACAGTAACTGCCAAGTTATTTTGGTTAGTCTCGTGTCTGGAAAATTTCGCGCCATCAGGTCTGGACATCTCTTAGCGGCCATGGCTTATTATAATTTTAGTATTGTTTTTTTTTATTAATTTTTTTACGGACGCTTTTGACGTTTTGCATCGTTCTCACATGTATAATTTCAACACAAATGATGTAACCAATATTTTGTAACCATATGTCAATTTAAAAGAGTGTCCATGGAGTTTCTTGCCCGTTCTTCTCCATAGGTACCTACCTACTAAGCTTTGGAATGGGTAACTAGCTTCATCTTTATGACTGACCGACCCCTTGACAATTCAGAAGTGCCTGTAATTGGTTTATTTGAAATAAATGCTTTGAGTTTGAGTTTGAGTTTTCAATGTTCGGGTTGGACTAATGCAGTGTTTATTGGGTTTTCCAATATAAATTGTCACTAAAAGAATGGAGTCCATTAGCTGTGACAAACTTTCACGAAATACATGTGTAGTGTTTAAGATAAGATAAGATTTATTTATTTCTATAAACATGGTATGCAGGGTGGATTTTAGAGATGGGACAGTAAGGGTAGGTACCTTAATCGTTGTAGCTACCAGAAAACGGTCTTAGGAGACTATCCTAAACTTTTTGAGACGTATTGATCTGCATTCACAGATTTTGAAAAGAGTGTACAGTCAGCAAGAAAATGGTCAGTTTTTACTAAAACTTTTTTGATGCCAATCAATCCTGTTTCTTATAAGGATCAAAAACTCTACCAGACCAACTGAGGTTTGAGTACTAGAAAAGTCAGAAATCGCAAAAAACTTTTCCCATACGTTTCGTAGGAAATGAGATTCCATACTACTTTTTTACGATGGATAGACTGGCCAAAAATAAACAAAAAAACATTCAGACTCGTACGGGAAACGTTAAAAAAGACTGTCCGCTACAAAAGTCAGAAAGTAGTAGTCGAAAGTATAAATAATAATAATATAAATTTAATAAAACGAAAAAACTCAGTTTACAGAAACTCTGTGTTCGATAACAACTACATTAGCAATAATACTGTGTGGCAGTCATTAACGCCCACCTTCAAACACTCAATCAAGACAAAGGCAAAACTAAGAAATTAAATTAAAAAACAATAAAAATAAGTATAAAAATTAAATAAATTAAAAATTAGAACTAAAATAAAAAAGAAAAGTACCGGAGTTTGAAAAAAATCACTGCCAGATTTGCCGGATTTTGAAAAATTGCTAAATAAAAGGACGTACTCAGGGTGGGTACAATATTTACTAATATTTATATGAAACCACTTAATATTAACCTTAATTAAAATACCCAAGCTAACACTAAAATGGATTTAGAGGACACCAAAAAAAGGGGGAAGAGCTCATTGGGCATCAAAAAATTCGTTCACATCGGTGTCAATGGGAAAAGTGCCCAAAAGGCTGAGTGCCCAAAAGGGTGATTCTTTGGTCTAAAAATAGGCCAGCCCTCTGGTCACATGAAGACTCGACCAACCGCTTGGCGATGTCCCGAAATACTCGATGAGCACTCAGACCCCAACGCCCTAGTGTTTCAACTTCAGTTGTTATATTTGCGCCGTCTGAGGTTTTCTGCTCTTGCAACAGCCGCCCCAGCACAGCCCGCCATGCTAGGAAGATGGGATGGTGCGAAATGAAATAAAATCGTTTATTCTGTAAATATATACGATATCAATTTTACACGTCATATTAAAAAATAAAAAATAAACATTTCCTATCTGACTACCCCTGAAAAGAAAGCGAAACAAACTCAGGAGTCAAAGTCTCTTTTGAAATCCAGACGTAATCTTGGTCAGATCATGTGAGGACCATGTAGATCCGTGTCTGAAATGGTCTTTTGAGGAAAGAACCACACAAATTTGAGTGGACCTATCCAATCAGTGCAAGCATTTCTCAGTAATCGTGCAGCTCAATGCGAAAGCGAGGGTGTGATAGATTGCATCCGACACCAAAGGCCTACCCACGGTATTATCATCTGGTCTCTTCCCATTGTCGCGTGCCAAGCCATTGGATTCTAAAACAGTAATTTTGATTGATTTACTATTAAATGAAAATTCGAAAATAACATGCAAAATGTGTGTACTTCTGTTTAACCTTTCTATGAATTCCGATTTGGTGTTATGGATGTCTGTGACGTATTACTTTCTATATAAAATACTTCCCATTCATAAAACCATTTCACCCCATAAAAGAGAGAGGACAAAATAAACAGAAGCAAATATAAACAAGTGCCAAACCATGTCTTTAAGGAAGAACACACATCACAGACTTTTTGTGCGACTGATCCTGCGGCAAACAAAAAAGTCTGCGAAGTTAATACTCTTTGCATGTCAAGTATTTTGCCGGTCGTCATGTGTGTCATCATTTCAGCCGAAAGACGTCCACTGCTAGACATAAGCACCGCCACTTCGACCGGTTCTGTACCTCCCGCACCCAGCGGAAACCTGCACAAGGTCATCAGTCCACATTATAGGAGGTCTTCCAATGCCAACGTCGTGTGTGTAACTGCATTTAATTCTATGATGTCCGTACATCGTCTGGCTGTTTGACTACTTTATGCGGCCTAACCAATTGTCCTTTCTTTGGTATTGTTCGTCGAATCGCTGAGCTCCTTAAGTTTTGAGTTGAGCTGCACGATAACTGACAAATGCGTGCACTGACTGGACAGGTCCACTCAAATCTGTGTGGTTCTTTCGTCAAAAGACCATGTCAGACACCAATCTACATGGTTCTCAAATGATCTGACCAAGATTATATCCGTACTTTATATACACATTGACATTGATTAATTTTATATATACAATGACATGAATATTTACTTAAGTATTATATTGTTTTAAGTATTGTAAATGTGAAGACTATGTGGGTTATTGTTCATTTTTCTTTTTTTTCTCAGTTAGTTTTTATCATAGCCTGGCAGTTTGAGTGATTTTATGCGGCCTACCCAAATGTCCTTTCTTTGGTATTGTTCGTTGAATCGTTGAGCTCCTTAAGTTCTTAGTTGAGCTGCACGACTACTGACAAATGCGTGCACTGACTGGACAGGTCCCCTCAACCTGTGTGGTTCTTTCGTCAAAAGATCATTTCAGGCACCAATCTACATGGTCTTCACATGATCTGACCAAGATTATGTCTGGACTTTAAAAAAAGACTGTGACTTCTGAGTTTGTTTCGGCCTTTCTTCTCAGAGTAGTCGGATACGAAACGCCGACCTCATCTAGTTTTTTTAAATATGATTGACGTGTAAAAGTGTTTGTACAAACCTACTTACAGAAATAAATCATTTATCATTTTTATCATTTATCATCCAGAGTCTATATATCTGTAAGAGATTCTTTCAAAAGACTGAAGGTGACAGAAAAGGCAAAAATAAGACCTTATACAGCACAAAACCACGACTTAAGAGCGTTTATGACGTACGGCATTTCATACAAACTTTCAAGCTCTTGTTTTTCGAAATTACTGAAACGATTTTAATGAAACTTCATACTCATAAGCAGGATACAGAGGTCTAAAAATTTAGTTAAGAACATTTTCGAAATGTCTTGTTTAAAAACAGATAACTGGAAATCTCTTCTTTTTCTGTTTTAGAAAAACGTTGCCCGACACTAGGAATTTCTCCTGTATCGTGGGTGCGTTTACAAACATTTAAACTCACATACACAAACAGCCAGACCCGGAACAACTACTTGTAGGTCATACAAATATTTGTTTCGTGCGGAAATTGAACCCGTAAAACGCAGCGCAGCAATCAATCTGTTTCTATGGAAAATTTAAAATCAGTCTAATTTGACTGTAACACTATTTTTCGAAAAAAAAGTTGTTTTTTTTTTTGTAAAAATATTTTTATTTTTCACTTTTTAGTGGGTTAGTTTGTAATTTATCTAATTTACAATAGCATAATGTCAAATGGTCATCACCTTTTACAAAATATTGCTTTTCCCGATTCAGGGGCGTTAATTGTTGAGGAGTTTTCCTGGTAAGAACCAGAAGAACTGATGGTGACTTCACCATATGCATTTTGATGAGCATAAATTGCTTAGCAACCATAATAAAGTGCGTAATCGAATCGCAACGGTGAAATACTTATTATTTAGTAGTTCCGGTGGCCATCTGTGGTCTTCATCATCAGTTCCACTTCACCAATAGTACTTTTGAGTGCATATGCACGAGTTACTATAAAAAATACTCAAATCGCTAGGTATGCCTATAAAATTTGAGAATTTCCCTCGATTTCCATGAGATACCCTCATCAGATTCTGATTGCAATGGGCAATGGGACCAATTCTGGTGGCAATGGGACCACCTCGGGAGCATACCCTTTGACACAAAAAAAGAATTTTCAAAATCCGTCCACAATTGATGGAGTAATCGGTGAACATACATAAAAAAAACATACATTCGAACATATAACCTTCTCCGTTTTGGAAGTCGGTTAAAAATGTTCTTAACTAACTTTTTTGACCTTTGTATCCTGCTTATGCATGTGAAGTTTCAGTAAAATCGGTTTAGTCATTTCGAAAAACAAGGGCTTGAAAGTTTGTATGAAATGCCGTACAGTATACGCTCTTAAAAGGTTAAGTTGCGAGTCTGCGTTCCACACAGAAACTACCAAAAAGTAACATGTATGTATTTACGCATACATTCAAACTGCACACACCAAATATTGGGCCAAGGTCGATGGTGTTTGCCAAATACTGGTTCCCATAAATATGTGAGTCTGTATCAAAATTGTTACTTATTACTTAACATTTTCCTGTTAGCAAAAACTTTGTGTGCAAAGAACTTTTGTAATGACAGACATGATGTATTCTAGTTTTTTGTCTAAGACGACTTTTTAGGGTTCTGTATTTCAAAAGGAAAAACGGAACCCATAAAGGATCACTCGGGTGTCTGTCAATCTGTCCGTCTGTCACAGCCATTTTGCTCCAAATCTACTGGACCGATTAAGGTACACATATGAATTTCTGTGATCCAAACATGGCTGTGTTACGTAAACAAATGAATTTTGAATATGGGGGTCAGTTTTTGGGGCAAATTAGAAAATTTAAAAATAAAGTTTTTTCTGTACAGTGTGACATATCAAAATGAATTAAACTTATTTTAAGAAAATAGATGAAAACGAACCATTCCCCGTGGTCAATTTTCATCTATTTTCTTAAATAACTTTAAAAGTATTTATTTAAAAATTATAAAAATATATTTATATCCGAAATCCTTACAACAAGCTCTTTCATTTGATAATTATGTCACATGGTACAGATTGCAGAACTTTATTTTTAAATGTTCTAATTTGCCCCAAATCTACCTTATCTCAGAAACTACTTACACTTAAATTTTGAAAAAAATACAGAAAATAGTTATATACTTATATATTACAGTAAAACCTATAAGAAGTCTATGGTCTTAAAATAACATGATTAATCTCTCAATATTGTGCGTACAAACTTACATTTGCAGTTGGAATGTAACAGGGAACGTGCTTTCCAAACTACGATGTTAAGTTTGTTCTTGGGATAAATTCAACCCAACTACGGAACCCTTCATTGTGCGTGGTCCGACACGCACTTGGCCAGTTTTTTTAATGTATTGTTTATGTTTTTATTGAGTTGAGGAAAATTCGTAAATGATAGATTGAAGTTTGTAGGGTAAACAGGGATAGTTACGAAAAAGAGTAGTTTGTGAACTGGGTCATTCCATAAAGACATACATGCATACGGCAGATAATCACATGCGAAATGTTTACATGCATACATACATAAACTCACGCTTTCTTCCCATGGGGGCAGAAACTATATAACGCCACTTGCTACGCTCCTTACATACTCCTTTTGCTTCGTTTACGTTCATACATCAGTCTGGTCATACACGTACTATCGGCCCAAGTTAAGCATGCTCACTTAAGAAAATATTCCTGCGAGAGCGCAGCTAGTGACAAACCACACCCCTTCCTAGTTTCCCCCAATTAGAGACAATATGCATTTGTGTGAGTAATGAGCGAGTAACATAAAATAACAAACATTAGCTAGAGCGCGGCAGTGCCAATTTGCTCTCGCTAATTGTTGACGCTTCCCTTAAATTCCTATCGCCATTTCATTTTACGACCTGTTTATTTCTATCGGACTGATTGCCTGCCTAACTGTGACCTCTGCTTGTATACCGGACTGTGATCGAAAGCCTCTTCTTGACCCTAGCTTGTATCCTGGACTGTGTGTGTATTGTGTGTGGGCTGTGACTAACGTGGTGCAACCATGACGACCCGAAACCTGATTCAGGAAGAAAGGAATCAAATTATTGTTTTGCATAGACAAGGGTTAAATATATCCCAAATAGCAGTGGAGTTGAACATGCAAGTAAGTTATGTTTTTGTATTCAGATAGAGGGAGAGATATAGAAATAAATAAAGTGATAGTAATATTATTATTTCATAGTTTGCATTTTTCCTTATATTGCAATTTAAAAACAAATTCCATGAAAAATATTGGTATTCAGCTGCATCCGGTTAGACTGGAAGCCGACCCCAACATAGTTGGGAAAAGGCTAGGCAGATTTATATATAAAAATAATAAAATTATTATAACTTTCAGATGGATTCTTTTTAAAAGTCTCATAAGATATTACCTACTTATAGTAATGCATTCAAATAAGATTGTTCTTTTTATTTATTTTTGCTTTCAAAGACGTTGTTGGAGCCTTTTATGACCCGATAATAAATCCTAAACCAAAACAACCTAAACAATGGTGCCTTATCTCACAGCGTCGTTGCCGCATTTTAATTAGAAAAACCAGAGCGCATTCGTCGCATTTCTAGAGGCTTGATCATTATATTTCAAACTACAATTTTTTTTCGCCCAAGCACAAGATAATTGTTTTTTAACATTTATTTTATCATAATACTGCAGATGGAAAGTAATTGACAATAATGTAAATTTTTGTTAGTAGTGCTCGTAAATACTTACCAAAAAAACTTAAAAAAAATAGCACACATAGTTTTAAATACTAACGATTTAGTGCTTGGCTGGCCGATAAAATAGCAAGTACTTACTATTTTTTCGGCCAAGCACTAGATCGTTGGTATTTAACCACGAAAAACCTTTAGAAATGCCACGTTGCCAGCCCGCACGGGATAAACACTTTTAAATAGTAGAGATAAAGCACAAATTTGCTTGGGACAGTTTCATACAATGTTGGAATTTACGCTATGCCATTTTTCTTACTCATAGGTATACGAGGTGTAAATTGCAATATCTGAAAACCTCTTCAGGGGTCATTGTACTAATCATTATGAACAACTTTTACTACGGGACCAAACCTGAAATCGCGAAAAAAAAACAGCTGTTCCCTACATTTATGTTCGCGTAACTCGTCAAAATGTATGGACCAGCTGCTTTTTTATCGCGATTTCAGGTTTGGTTCTCATAGTAAAAGTTGTTTATAATGATGAGTAATGACCCCTTAAGAGATTTTCAGTTATTGCATTTACAACTTGTATTTTAAAATATAGTTATGAATGTTATAACTACTTAAATTAGTTATAGAAAAGTTAAGAGTTTATTTATCATGAAGTCAACCAAAATGCACACCTTAAGTATTTCAATACTTATAATTTTTATTTATAGTGTACTAGTTGTGCCCTTTGAATAAGACTTTTGTAGTGTACTCGTATTATTATACTTAGTTCCTATATTATGTAAAAAATCGATGCTGATTGTTTTTTTTTTTTTTTCGTTAGAGAACAACGGTGCGCCGCTGGGTGCGAAGATATGAAGAAGGAGAAATTACAGAACGCGTTCGTGCACCTCGACCCCGGGCTATAAACGAAAACGAGTTAAATAATATTATAGCCACGTATGAAGAGAACCCGTTCACACCCACTCGCAGTTTCGCACAAGAATACGAAGTTTCGATGCAAACTATTAGAAACGAGTTGCATCGAGCTGGAGTCCATCACAGACGTCCCGCAAAAAAAAATATTTTGACGCAGGAGCAGAAAGCTGCTCGCGTGCGATTCGCTCGTGACTACAGGGACTTCGATTTCTCTTACGCCATATTTTCTGATGAAAAGTGCTTTAGGTCTAGCCAACAAGGTCGTCGGAATTTATGGCGTGTAGATAACACAAGATACGAACCTCGAAATGTGAACCCAAATACAGAATCGGGAAGAATTGTAGTGAACATGTGGGGCTGGATGAGTGCTGCTGGACCAGGCGAGCTCGCTTTTATACCAGGGAGGGCAAACGGCCAAACGTATTTAGAGGTGCTACAAACCATCATGGTACCCACAGTGCGCACGGTGTATCCACAACTGGACGTGCCAGAATTTTATTTTTTCCAGGACAATTGCCCGATACACCGTGCGCGGGTTGTTCAAGAGTGGTTGCGAGGGCAACCACAAATTAAAACAGTGCCATGGCCCTCCCGATCGCCAGACTTAAACCCCATTGAAAATTTGTGGGGTTTAATGGTCCAGAGATGGGATAGTAGAGCAGAAAGAACGAAGGAAGCACTTGTCACACATTGCGAACAAGTTTGGGACACATTCAGAGGTTCGAATTTGTGCGAAGTCCTGGCTAGGTCCATGCGTAGCCGTTGCGATGCTGTGATAGATGCGGGAGGTGCAGCGACGAAATATTAAGTTAATATAATTTTTAACATGCACTATGTTAATTAACGAAAGGCGTTCCCGTTAACCCGCAATCGTCCAAACATGCTACAATTAATATTACCATTCAAAAATTCGCGAAAAAAAATCAGCTGCTCCCTACATTTTGTTAAGCTAGGTATGCGAACATAAATGTAATGAACAGCAGATTTTTTTTCGTGAATTTTCGAATGGTCATATTTTGGTAGCATGTGGACGCTATACTATTGCGGGTTAACGGGAACGCCTTTCGTTAATTAACATACTGTATAATTACATTATACAGGGTTATTTTTCTAACACCTGGTAGGACTATATTAGTACAACCACTTTTGATCTATGATTTTTTAGAATACCAAAAGTAAACTTTCAAGTTTTTGTTGTAATATTTGTAATAACACTTTTTAGATCTGTATTTTGTAGTAAGTACCGCTGCGACCCTGCATTCGCAACGCACTGTTTGTTTATTTAACTACTTACATATTTTGGTACCGCGTAGAGTTGTTCAAATTTAGAGCGATCAAAATAAATATTTTTAATTGTATTATGAAATTATTTTTTTATGAATTATTAAAAGTCATACAACAAAAGTTGTTATTTATGATGTTAGTATTATAGTCCTACAAGCTTATTAGTGTTTTATCATCAAATGACTTCTCCCGCTCTGGGCGGAGCGGAAGGTCGTGTCAAACTTTTACTGACTAAAACCCACCCGTGTTCCTTCAGTTGCCTGTGCCAGGGCCATGGTATCTCTTTCGAACAACCCGCGACTCCGGCGGCTTGCAAATAACCCTGTATAGCTATTTTTATTAGGTTTATTTTTATTATTCCAATTTGTATTATATTACTTCGTTGATTAATGTCACAGGGTAGACTGTAGACCGTAATCATAGTTTAAAATATTGCCAACGATTTTGAAGTCTTCTTGTAAAATTATTGATGTCAATTTAGTGTCATGTTGCCTTTATTGGTGGATTTGTTGTTTTATTTACAATCAATGTTGTCGTAAGCCCCGATCTCGTTAGTTTGTTATTTTACATATTCAGTAGTGTCATCATATCCGTCCACCTCATAAATAATTGATCTCATTTGCTTGATAAACCTAGTCTGTAGTGTAATGTAATTATTGCAAATTATAAAAATTATTAAGATTCTTAAATTGTACTAATCTTAAAACTTTTCAATTTCATTAGAACTGCACGAGCAATATTCTCCTAATCTTATTTACTGACAGGCTTTTTGCCTGTTGTTGTTGTGTTGTCTGTTTGTCATTGTTGTGTTGATTTCATATTTTGAACTTTACGATATAAGTGTAGATAAATACAGTTTATAAATTATATTATGAGTAAGAATCTTTTCACTTATAATATTTTGCATTTTGATGATAATTTCTGTGTAATTTTTTGTTATAATATGTTAATTTCTGGATGAATCTTTAATGTTTTGAAAAAGTCTATTAAAAATAAATTAAGTTATTGTTTTTTTTTCTACAACAGCAAATCCTTAAAATTGTTCTCAAGTAGATTTTAACTAACTGTTTATTTTTTCACACTGAGATTACAGCCGATAGTTTCATACAAAAAGCACTTACTATACATCTTTTATTATACAGATAAGATTTAAATATCAACCTAAATAAATCTTTAATCCTGCATAATGTTAAATGAACACAAACTAAAAATATATATTTCACTAGTACCCAACATTTTATTTCAATCCTTTCACTCTCACTGCTGCCAAGGCACAAATTATAGTTGAGTTTAATTACTTGATAAGCTTCTGAATTTTAAAGTGGCGTAGGAACTGAATCATTGTTAGATTTGTCAAAAAAAAACTTGACATGCAATGCCGGTAACGCGCCTGTAGCGTTGATTTCGCTTAAAATCATGAATTGTCAAACTTTGACTAGAGCATGAATTATAAAAGAGTAAAGTGTTGGTTTGATTATAATCCAGTCTTAAAGTGCTCATCCTGCACGGCATGCCTGGGCATTTTAATTGCAACGATACCTTGTTCGTTATACAGGCTGAAATTTAATTAATGGGTATCCTCTTAAGGGGTCATTGTACTCGTCATTATGAACAACTTTGACTATGGGACCAAATATGAAATCGAGAAAAAAAAATTGCTGTTCCCTACATTTTGTCGAGTTATGCAAACATAAATTTAGGGAACAGCTGATTTTTTTTTCGCGATTTCAGGTATGGTCTCATAGTTGAAGTTGTTCATAATGATGACTAGAATGACCCCTTAAAAGGATGCCCATGAATTCAATTTCACCCTGTATTATTTTAATGAATAAAAGGTAATATTACAATTACCTACTGTTAAAAGTATTAAACCAAATACAAGGAACAACTGCAAAACATTTGAGATAATCCTAAGGTAATAAAAAAACGTATGGCCCTTGTATTAAGCCGTCCTCTATTGTTTAACCGAATTTCCAGACATTCCCACTAAATAACAATGGGTCTTAGATAATGAACTTATTTTTATTTCAGTTGCAAGAGTTGTGCGGCTTGCGGCCTTGCGTTAGCTACAAACAAAAAGCTCTGATAACATTGTATGAACTGCGCAGAGTATTGGTTCAAATATTACTGTAATTTTCAAGTATTCCCAAATTGCCCAAGTATAAACAAACACATAGAAATTTAGATAGTTATTTACTTTTAATAAAGTCGATTAAACACAAAAAATTTCAATATAAACATTTGATACCTTCATGCAGTGCCGGTCAACGCACCTATACCTAACGTATTCAGGGAGCCGTGAGATAAAAGGTAAACAAACCATAAATGTCCGTTCAATCGATTTTGAATGCTATTGTGTTGGTGGCATGACAAATGGCAGCTGCAGTAAACAGTTGGTATTGTAACCACTTTTTTGCCTTTAATGCCATCCATAAGCCTACGGAATAGAAGTCAAAATCGGTGGAACGGACTGTAATAAAACGGTTCGTTTCAATGTCTCATCTTATTGTGAAGGGAATATGGTGCGGTTGCTGCGGCATGCGGCATCACATAGGATATGGTGAAAATTGGAGAGGCAGTGAAAGTGTTCATAAATAACCTATATCTATAGACCCGATAGAGAGAGGAAAATATTAAAGTGGATTAATACATATAAATTGTAGTTTATTAGTTATTACAAATTATTTTTGTAAATACTGCAATATCAATAATACATTTTCTAAACCAAACAAACAGAAGATATGAGTACTAAAATTAATTCTTGTCAATAATAAAATAACAATTCAATTCAATAACAAAGAGCTCACGCCGCCGCCGCGCCGCGCTGGCCGTGCCCATTAAAAACTCGTCTCTTAGCAGAAACAAGTGAGCATAGTACGCTCCTAGTGTGAGTGTCACACATTCTATACATGATTATACTAATACGAACACCACTAAAATACGCTTTGTGCATCCTATTGGTCAAAACTCGTGCATTGTGCGATCGAGTCGTGAGTCGTGCTATGCGATTATCGCCTTTAAGGTGAGCATGCGGAACTTTGGCCGATAGTACGCCTGTTGCGAGTACTACGCACCTGACTTTTCTGAAGAAAATCACTAATTAGGTCACTATATGTCCTTCTAGGGCGTCCCAGCGTTTCTACTCACTTCTGCCTTGTAAATACCTTTTGTTAGTCGCCGTTCATTGATCCCCTCAACATGGCCGAACCATCTAAGCATACTCTTTTCAATTTTTGTCACTACATCTTCTTTTATACAACTCCGTTGCCTTATCACATCATTTTTCATCCTATGTTTATTTTCCCGGTTTTGGCAATGTATTTCTCTAGAAGCTCGTGGCGTGGCTAAGTAATAACAGCCACACGGGTCGATCCATCAGGTTAAGCTACGCTTTTCGGGGTTGGTCCGTGGATGGGTGACCATCTTTACATACCGAGATTCCTCTGTGCCTCGGAAAGCATGTTAAGCCGTTGGTCCCAGTTGTCATTCGTGGATCTTTGATAGTCGTTACGGGTCGTCAGAAGTCCGAAAGTCTGACAACCAGTCTCACCAAGGGGTATCGTATTTCCCACTAACTGGGTCGTGGATGTCAGACAGGCTTTCGCTCCATGTAAAATACTGGTATTCAGCTGCATCCGGTTAGATTGTAAGCCAACCCCAACATAGTTGGAAAAAGGCTAGGCAAGTTGCGGCAATGTATTTCCTAAAAGGTAGTTTTTATTTATTTCATAAAATGAAAAAAATGTGTGTATATTTTGTGTAGCATTTTATTGAAATTTTAACGACTGTAAAACAAAATATTTTAAGCCTTTCCTATAACTTATATATCGTAACGACGCTTATATTGTCATGTTGTTACGTCATTATTTTCTTCTAAACTTTCCTAACCCTTATTTCTTTATTATGAATGAAAACATAGTAGCTAAGTAACTAAAACAAGGACTTATAACAAGCTCCACATAATAAGTGAAAAGTCTTTGTACGAAAGACTTAAAAATATAGCGCTTTCTAGGAGCCCTGTCATGTCTAAATTAAATGGGCCAATGTCGTTGCAATTTCATTACAACATCGCTGAAAATGAGGTCCTTATTCGCGTTTAGTAATTCGGATTGGCTACTGTTTTGTCTAAATGGTAGCATGGTATAAACGTTCTAAATAGGAAACTTAACATCACGCCAGTTTTCTACGCACATACGTTACGTTACCGTACGTACATTTATGCCTAACCTGCTAGGGTTGCGAGTTTGTCCGAAAGGGATATCGTGGCCCTGGCACACAGGCAACGGAAGGAACACAGGTGGGTTTTAGTCAGTAGAAGTCTGACACGCCCTCCCGCTCCGCCCAGAGCGGGAGAAGTTATTTGATAATTTCACACCCCAAAAAAAAAAAAAAAAAAGGCAGAGGTGTCCGAACCTGGTCCAGTAACTTTCGCCAGTTATATTTTTCCAGTTATAAAGTCCCACGTAATGGGGCGCGAGCCTATTTATTTTATTTTATTCTATTTGTGAAACTTACAGCAAACTTATTCAGTGTTCACAATATGAAATTCAAGGCCATTTACAAATTTCCACTGATACATTATTATTATTTATATTTATAGCTATCAATCGGGCACTAATCCAGACTCCGGGCTGCTAATGAGAAATTCCTGATGGAAGACCCAATTACTTTTCAATTTCACTTTTTTTTTGTCTAAATATTCAAGTTCCTTTTAATTTATCGTGGTTTTGGATTCAAATCTTCAGATCTTTGTCTGTTCAAAAAAAATATGTTGTTCGACACGTACCAAATGTTAATTTTAGGCAATTTTAGTAAAAAAAAAGCCTTATCTAAGAACTCAGTCGGTAGCCAATGTGTCGCTTCCAATACATTTATGTATTTGAGTCTGGCGCTGTAACATCGAACTCTGCTTACCATAATACATATTTAATGTTGAGTTGACTGTGGAGAGGACATATTTTCCAACGGGCCGTATTTCACAGTGTATTCTGGATAAACTTTAATCTGTGGTAATAAGTTCGTTCTTCAAACATTGTATGCGTTTATGTGTGAACTAACATAGTTGTAAGCACTATTTTTACTAACAAAATGGATCATGTTGTCTGAAAAATAAATAAATAATAATAATAAGGAAGCTTCGGCGAATTGAGTAAATTCTGGCAAATTGTAGTTCTTGATTCTATTGGGTATCGACAAAGTAGAATAACAATAGAGTCATCTTTCTTCAATCTTTATTTTCTAACGGGTCAGCGAAAAGGAGGTTGTCTGACCTTTGTCTTTTCCTTTTAAATCAGTTATACATTATTTAGATGGGCAAGAAACTACACTCAGAAGCCAACAGAGATTAACATTATTTTTCTCTCTTATCGTCTCGAACTATTCTATGAAAGCTCTAGGGTAAAATATTAGCGACTCTTCAACAAGGTGATCGCAGAGTTTATTGCCCAGGATATGTCTGATATACCTACACAACTATAAGATATACACTACACGGCCTGCGAAGGCTATTTTATTACACCTAGTTACAATTACACTGACTTAAAATATGTATATAAACTCTCAGATAAAGATAATATCTTATTTGTCAAAACATGCGTATTCATGCAAATTAAGCAGGAATTCACAATATTAATATTTCGTACGTACTTACGGCTATACATCAAGCTATACATTTCCAGTTTACGCTGACTTCTCATTGTAAGGAAATCCTAATACAATGCGAGATCAGCTTATACTGGAAATGTATAGCTTGATATGTAGCCGTGTGTACATATTTCACCCGTAAGGCGGACAAATTTATAAAATTTACAAAAAATACAAAAGTAAATTACAAATTAAAAACTAAATTACTAAAGGCACTTCAATCCAAGTACATAATAGTCAGTATTAAACATTGATAAGTCAGTAAAATAAAATAATCATAAAATTAATGTCACTAAATTAAGGATTAATAAAATAAAATAAATTAAAATGTCCTTCAAAAAGTAATTTATATTTTATTAACACTTGTATATTAATTAATAAACAACGATTTTTTTTTTAGCCAAGAGGATCTAAAGCTTTAACCTTTACAAAACGAACAACAACAAAAAGACGCAGTATCTTATCTCGACAATAAAAACAAAATTCCGCTGCAAGTCTCTCGCTGAATGCAAATCGAGTATCCAGCGTTAGAACCCAGCTTTATATATAAACTTATTGCATATTTTTGCATATACGCTACAATGTATTAAATTATATTAAAGTCCTTTGAAGAAAATAGGTCAGGGAAGCAAATTTGATGCTAAAACGTGGCTTGGGAAGATCGCAGCGCAACAGAGATATACGGTTGAGGTTGAATTATGGTGATGCAAAGAGGTTTTATACTTAGTACTGGTTAAATCTGCGGTTTAAATTTTAAAAACATTAATAACACAGTGTCACGCCTGTATTTTTCGAAGGGGTACGCAGAGGCAAAATCCCATGTTCCTAATTGAATAAAAAACAACCTATTTTTTTTAAATCGCATAGGCGAACACTAACTAAATATAATTACACAATCATAGAAACATAAAACAAAAGTATACAAAAAAAATTAAAAGAGAAATACCAATAGCCGGGCATATAATTAAATGCGGAATTTGGATTGCTACTGAAAATTTCCTGACGAAAAAACTTATATAACACTTTGGGATCGAGTCCTCAACTCTACACTCAGCACTCTTACTTGCGACCAAAGAGAACAAAGAGGCGTTCGACAAAAAAAAATACATTTCTCCTCTACACATGGTCGACACAACGAGAAAACGACAATTAAGGTTAAGATCAAACCCATATAACATGCTCCAAAAATGTAATAATCAAGACCTCAAATCTCATTTCAAATCTTAAAAGCAAGTGCAGATCCTCTCCACGATGTTTTTCAATTTCAAACGCAATCAAGGACAGTATAAAAGAGCTGGATCACAAACGACACTTAATTACTTTCAACAAGGTCCCGCTTTAAGTGCGTAATTGTGTTTAATATTGTACCCGCCATTGGCCATAACATAGATAGATACAGAAGATCAGCTGACATAAACTACCGGAAAGCTTGTGCCAAAACTATTGAAAGTGCTGTAGAAATACGAAACGCTTTGAAAGCGATTCAAAATCAAAAGTCTTTTATTCAAACTAGGCTGAGAATCAGCACTTTTCGAACGTTAAAATTACATAAGACATTCAAACCCTCCCCACTTTCTAGTGCCTTAGGTGGGAAGAAGAAGTGGAGCAACAAACTCCCCAGCGGCAAAGCTGTCTGTTCAGTTGATTCTATACATTACCACTATGCAAAATAATTTACATTACGCAACACAAAGCAAAATTAAAAAAAAAAAGCCATAATTATGTCAGCTAGCATACGCCACTATACCAACAAAAAAAAACATCGATAACTATCATCATTCATCATTTCAGCCGGAAGACGCCGACTGCTGGACATAGGCCTCCCCCAAAGGGGCTTTTGCCATAATCGCCACGCTTGGCAGGCGGGTTGGCGATCGCAGTATGTAGTTAAAATAAATAGATATCGCTGCTGCCAATTCTCTAGTAAGACCCTTAGTCGCCTTTTACGACACCCATGGCAAGAAATAGGATGGTGCTATTCTTCACTTCTGGCACCACACGGTGCTCAAAAACTATATTCAAGCAGAAATAAAAACGCACAATGGTCCACATGAAGGACTAAGTGCGGAAACCAAACCCGCTAACATAGAACATAGAACGTAAACAGAATTTAATACCTAAACAAAAGCCTCCAGGAATAATGGGAGTACCCACTTACATACAGCTGTAGCTGTAACTCAAAGTCAAAAATAATAAACTAGGACCATCGAAGTGAAATTAAAAACAGTTAATTACTAATAAGAAAACCATGGTCAGCAAGACGACTAGTCGCCACAAACAGCAACCGTTCACGAGCATAACGCAAAGATCAGCCATTATTATTATTATTTATTTTTTTAAAACAACATTTACAAGAATATTGACTTAAGGACTTTGCCCCGCAAAACCGTTTTCACGGTTTGTCTGTGGGAACAGAACATACAGTTCTACAATTTAGGTTTATTAGTGCGGACACTTCAATTTCACTAATTGCACATATAAAGTAACTAACAATTATCTTATGACTTACATCTTATATAATATACCTAATCACTCATCTGCTCTCCCCCAACAATCTGCAAACCATTTTCCTAAGAACGTCATTTACAGACTCCTGATAAAGAACTGCTTAAGTAACTTGGCAAATTTACCTTTTATTTCCTGACTTCAGTAGGCAATTGGTTGAGAAGGTATGGTACTCTTTTATCAAGCGTTCGGTCGCCAAAATAATTCCTTATTCTAGGTACATTCAATTTACCTGCTGATACCATCCTAGTTGCGTGGTTATGGGTGACTAGCGAGTGACGCCCCCAGCTGCTATGACTGTTAACCAGAAGTAGGTATTAACCCATATTTGAGGCCGATTACCTCTTGTTTAGGTCCTCTTGTCCCATGTTACTTGGGGTCCGCGCCACAATATGTTCTCTACATTCTTCGCTGTTAACCATCACGCTATTATTCACTCCTTTTTCACTCATATCATCCCTCGTACAATCCTCTTCTTTGGTCTTCATCTACTTAAACATTTATAATAATTACTCTTTTAGTCATATACGTTCCATCCTCCCTTATCATATACTTATCCAGGTTATATGATTCAATTTCAACTGTTCTGACACTAGCGCCACTTTAACTTCCTTTAATAATAAACTGATTTCTTACTTTATCCACTCCCGTCACTACTCACAGAGTGCTACAAGAATCTTTTGGCGCCTGACTGGCATTGAAAGGGGGCCGTTGTTGGTAAACATTTGTGACATCGTCACCAAAATTGTATTGACAATACAAGATGACGGCGATAGTTCCGATTTTGGCCACGTGTCAAAAGAACCTTGTAGCGTTGTACACCTCAAGGTTGGCTCCTATATTGCGAACGAAAACGCACACATACATAGACACGTGTAAACGTACAGCAAGCGCACTCGCGATAGTCATTTGTTTGAGATAGCTTAAGACCAAGACCAGGCACTCTAAGGTCAGTATTAATAAACGTTACTCAGCCCAAGAGCTCGCACTTGATAACAGTCTTGAGGTCATGAACGTATTAAGATGAATGTGATTCTAAACTTCAGTCATTGTGACGTAATCGTTCATCAAGTACAGCGCCTTGAGGAGCTGATGTTGGTAACTGAGATACTGTTTTCATGTGTTTATTAATTAGTAATGATCTTGAGATGCTGATATCGTAATAATGGAGTATCAAATAAATACACACTTGAGTACGTCGTTTATTAATACGGGCCTAAATCAAATTTCCACGCAAGCTCCGCCCCATGCTCCCCGCCACTTATGTGCTAAACGCTAAAACATCAGTAATAAAGTTGAATATCGCGTGCGCTCTTTGATCGTGTTCGAGCACGAAACTAAATAGCGCTAGTCTAAATTCTTATTACGTTTATAAATAAAGTACCTAATGCTCGATCTAGAAAAAAAATATCTTGTGACTGTTTTTTTTCGACATAAAAGCAGAACAATCTTGTTTATTTTATAATTATCTTTAAAAAAGACATGATTTTCAATAAAAAATGTATCGAGCTAAAATATTACGTAACTGTCTTGTACATGGAAAGAAAAAGATCCAATAAGTCATATACTAAATATCCATTTTGATTGTATGTGTGACAGTTTCAGAATATTAATGAAAATTAACATAAAAATAGGGAGCCTCCTCTTAAGATCGCCGTACGTGCCTATGCGTGTGGGCGCCTGTTTTTCTCGTTGTATGGAGACGGCCTTCTGCACCCGTCTATATGGTTTGTGCTCTGACTTTGAAAAAGAGAGTCTAAGACGTTTTCAGAAAAATTGTTATATCTAGTGCTCATTCTGAGAATAATGTCTGCCTTTAAAATAATCATCTCTAGCAACTCTTCAGTTATGAGAAAGTTATTTGAAGTTCAAGGTTCCGTGAATTTCATAATCAATTTCAATGTTCTAAATGCCATAATATCTAAATTTATTTTTAGAAGTAGGTAACTTATTGCTGGGTCAAATAGCAAAGATTTTATAGGGGACTATCATAATTTACAAGTACAGCCAAGGAGTTGGACCTGTTGTCAAAATGTAAAGCTGCTGCATAAAATTAAAGTTGTTTTGAAAAAAAAAAAAACAATGAGAAAGAAAAAAGAAAAACGGTGGTCAAATGCAGATCTAGATTATATGCTTTTATTAAATGAAAATCTATTTGCATGCTTATTTCCTGGAAGGTTTCCATTCTGAAGAAGACAGAGGTTCTTTGATCCCAAAAATTAGAAAAGGGCTTCTTTTATATTCGTAAGAATGTAAAAACTGTGTTAACAGTCGTACTATTCTAAGACGCCAGTTTACCATCAATAACTCTAAAAGGACTTATTCCTTCCAGTTTAGTACCTACTAACTCTAAGTACAGCGATTACTGAGAGTAGCCAGCAGTAGCGAAGCTTCAACTTCCATTAGAGGGAAGCCGAAGAAAAAGTTGTTCAGTTCACATAAATTCAAGATAACACCAAAATTACCTCAAAAATGTTTGTCATTCTTTTACTTTTCTTAATTTAACGCCATGTCAATTTGTCGGAATTCTTATTTAAAACAGAAAATGTAAACCGCGTTCGCGATTTAGGATACCTATAGTCTATCCTAAAAACGCGTACGTACCTAGGTACGCGTTTTTTATCTATTATTTAGTAATAGTAAACTCAGATAGTCTTTGTTCCGCAGGGAAGCTGGTAGGAATCGGGTTGTATGAAGCCGTCGCCCCTGGTAGCCAGTCTTTTATATTGTCTGTTTTAGGAGATAGCTTAAAAGATAGACAATAAACGGGAACTTTTTAATTAAATGAACAGGCATGACCATGAAGGTTTTATTATCAAATTATCATACTTCTATAAAATCTTCCACGTGCGACTAGACGATTTAAAAAATAATACTGTGAAATATTGATATTAAATCGTATTCAATAACAATAGGAGTTCCGTATTTATGCAAATTGTTGGATGACGCAAGTCGTGCAATTATACTAGCCTGCGTTTTCAATGACTTTTAAACCGAAACACGGTATTTCCACTTAATGGTAAGTCAAAGTCAAACTATTTATTTCAAATAGGCACATAAGAGGCACTATTGAACGTCAAAATTTACAAAAAAATAGAATTGATTCTAGTTGGTAGAAATAGATGTCGACTTTCTAAGGTAAGAAGTACATCCCGTCACAAAATCCAAGCTCACTTAGTTTCTAATAATACACCCTGTATATAAAACCTGGTTCTAAAATAGGATACACGATTTGCATACCTTACTTAACAAGATTAATGCCACTATTTCTAGCTATTCTCTACTTTACAATGGTCAGAATATTATGACCGTGTCCATGCATTTTATTCTTTGTGTTAAGTGATCTCGTGTCGGCACGAGTAGCATGAGAAATGCTCGTTGTGATAAAAGATTAGGACCGTAAAGTTGGTAACGTTGAGCTGTTTTGGTGCGACGGAGGAACTTAAGTGTCGACAATCTTTCAATGCACTCCGATGGGGTGTTTGAGTTAAAATTCTGGGTTTTTACAAAAATAATGGTCGTTGAGCAATATTGTGAGTTTATTTTTGATAATTTCATGTAATTGGTTGTAGTTACATTGTATTCTAAGTATAGTGTTTATTTTATTTCACTTTATAACTAGAGATCGGATATTCGGATGCATATTTACCTAAAGTACGTTTTTTCCCCGGTAAAGGATCCAAAGTATGGAAACGGCTTCTTAAAATATATTTTTATTCCGGGATCGCGGGGTTTCATTAATAACAGTGTGTAGGTATACAATTTTGTATTCCTAAGTAAAAAAATATATCTTATCTAGTTAGAACTAGGCAAGAATTTTGTGGAAAATATAACACGTTTAAAAACACTATTAATATTTCTTCAAAACATTTTATTCTAAAATGAAATATATTTATTCGGGGATACACAGTATAAAAGAGTAGTTCTTAAAAACTTGTCAGTCCTGGAAACCGACACTTTTTCCTGTACCGAAGTGCACTCCATACTAGTCAACTCTCAAACTTTAGGTGAATATGCATCCGAATATCCGATCTCTATTTATAACCTATTTAATTAATCTGTACAAATCTTTAAACCTGACCTTGACGCTTGAACCTTGACTTGACCTTGGTTTCCGTACGTCGTTTTTGGGTAACCATTGAAAATCTGCGCTGTTCTATGGGTCCCCCATAGCTCAGTATGGAGTCGCAATCATGACGTGCACCTACTGACTATTTCTGTGGTGTGATTATGGATATGTTTTGTTTTTTTATTACAATAATCTTACTTATCTTTTCATATGCACGTATTTCTGTATGAAATAAACCAACTTATCTTTCGCACCACAAATCACAAAACGCATTGAGCGCAAAAAAATATTAAACATTGTTCTATTTCTGCCAATCGTTTGAAGATAACAGACACAGAATAATATTTTCAATAGGTATGTACTCAAGTTAAGTGTGGCTCAGACAGCTTAAATCAATTAGGTACTTATTAGATACCTTGTTGAATTATTGAGCACAATTGCATACAAAATTTCGGCACATGTCCAAAAATTATCTAGCTAAACATTTAAAATGAAAATAACAATGCCCATCAAATACATTTCATTTCACTCTGTCACCTTATCACACCGAAAGCAACGCTACAAACAATTTGAGCACATAATCATTTTAGTCGACACCGCTAGCGTTAAAAAGCCACCACAATCGACTTTCACGCGCCGGCGAACTCTTTACGTCGAGTCTTAACGAGTCCCCGCGAGAATTATTCCTTTCCTTATATCTTTTGGCTTGGTAGAATGGTGTTAGACTGCGGTCTGCAGAACGCTGCGTTTGAATATCACTTTTCTTGGCTATCCATTAGTCTGCTTTTTGCTAGTTAAAGTAATCGATGTGTTATTTTTATTTGACTTTAAATTAATTTTACTTTTGTTTTTAGTAAATTACTTAGTACCTGTATGTAACTAATTGTTTAACCTTGAAATCAATATTTTGCCTATTTTACGATCCACTGAATTTAACATAATGTTACAGTAGTTCTGACAGTAGGGCCAATACTGTTGTAGTATACGACTGTGTTTATTTAATTATAAATAAATAATAAATAAATTATCATTTATTTCAGATTCATCGTATGATTACATCCATATTTGTTAGTACAACTGCGAGCTTACAAACTAGTGTTAGTAGTAATTAATAGGTTTTAATTGACATATATTATAATAATAATTTAGTTAAGCGTTAATAGTTTAGTTTTTGTTTGCAAGCGTAATGGGCACCTTTGCGCCGGGAACAGGGAGCGGGTTATTTGATTAAGTTTTTTGACGTTAAGTCTTATGTATGTGTGACTTATGCATTTAAATGTTGAATTTTAAAATAAATACTTTTAAAGTTAAATAATATATTATAATAATTTAAACACATAAATTATTATATCAACAACAATGGTTGCGCTGATTCGATTAGAATTATAGTATTGTCATTACGTTTCTTTTTTTTGTGTTGGCAAATGAATTAATAGATAAAGTTGGTATGTAAGTCCCTTTCACCTATCCCATTCCCGCGCAATTGCCTATCGTTCACGTGTGAAAAGGATGGCTACGCGCCTCGTGCGTTCTACTTGACGAAACAAGTAAAAATTCGTGAAGATTGCATATCTATCGTCGCTCCAGGCCTCCATCGCATCAAATAAGGTATTGTGCACCTTTTCCTCTGCACAAACTGTCGTTTTGCATCGCCCAATTTCTCCAAACAGTAATTGTAATTCATCCATTTTTTTACAACACCATTACAAAAATCTATCGGAAGATATCGCTTATTTTGCGTAAACAAACATAACATTATAACAAAGTGGAAAACGCCATGTTTTACTGGACATAATAATATCTTACAGCGCTATAAGGTTATTTTGGAGCGTGGCCGAAATCGGAACTTGCACTGCCATATTGTTTTTCGATAAAACATTTGAAGTAACGTCTATCAAAAAAAAATTACAAAAGTTTACCAACAGCGTCTTGTCAACGTCATTCGAGGGCCGAAAGACTACGCTAGTAGTTTATACTAAATCTATGTTTGTACCAGTGCAGTGTAGTCATTTTATTTGGCAGACAAAAACAAAATCAACTAGCATTAAATTAAAACAATAGCCATCTACCATAAAGGACTAAATACATAAAAACGCGACTGAATTTTAGATTTCAGACGATCTAGTTAGGTACATATGTACCTACCTAACTAGATCGTCTGAAATCTCGAATCGATATCGATTGCCTATAACCGTAGTAGGAGCATGACAATTTGAAAGCAGAGTCGTTATGGTTAAAGATCCCTTGTATAAGATAGTAGTAACTATGTCTGATCGAAATTACTCGGAAATTGTTCGAGAATTGCTACGTCGAGTGTCTTGTTTGAGTCTAGGGAATAAGCTCGGTGAGAGGTTGAATGTTAATGTGGAAATTAGGAAAAAGGTAGTGTTTTGTAAGAGGAGTTTATAAACAATAGTACTTATCCTGTTCCAGGTTTATAAGCGTGAGTGGTGAGGTAACAGTTATGATAAAGTAAGAATGGTATAATAAGCTGATTTTTTGGGTTCAAAAATAAAAAAAAAATAAGTTAGCGGAATTGTGGTTTTGTTAAATACTTTGATCATAACGAAGCTGTTTAGAGCTTACTTCCAGTCATTCTACACTTGCAGTCTGTGGGTTAGGTATATACAAAGGTCATACAACGCTCTGCGTGTACAGAACAATGATGCGTTCCGGATGCTGGCGGGGCTGCCGCGTTTTTGTAGCGCTTCGGGGATGTTTCCTGTGGCGAGGATTGACGGATTTCATGCCATCATCCGAAACCGGTGTGCCTCGATCCTTCGCAGAATGCGTGCCAGCTCCCACATAGCATCCTAAGCACGTTATGCGGTAGGTGGGATTGTCCGATGCTGCATCACTGAATCGGACTTCATACGTCTACAAGTACGTACTACATACTGCGTGGATAGTGTGAGGTCCGACTCCGGACTTTAGCATAGAATTATGATAAGTACTAACATTAGATTTAGGTTTTCTTTACTAACACTTTTTTGTTAATAAAGATTTAATAATTTAAGTTTAATTTAATAGACTGCTGATAAAGGATAATCACCGCGAGATATCTTTGACTTAAGAAAAAGTTTGCGGAGTTTAATTTCATGAAGATTTTTTCTAAGCTTGCAAGACCTTTTGTTTTTCTGTTGAGCCCTTAACAAAATAAGGGACGTTAGACTTCAAGTAGCTTTAGCATTCCTGTTTTATTTTTCACAAAAAATATATACGTCCATAAAACGCACATAAAGTTCGTGTGAAATATCTCTTATAGCGTCGCGGGTCTTATCAACAATTTTCTTCTCTGGATGAATGAAGAAAATGGTTGGCTTTCATGAATAATTACATTTAGAGATTTATGGATGACTGCCTGTTAGTTATTCAGCTACGTTTTGTTTGTATTTAAGCTGATTTGACATGTTTATTGTGTGAGGCATTCGAGTGTTTAAATTGATGCAGTTTTCATGCTAGAACATCTCATAAACATTTTGGCAGAAAGTCACAAGCATTTTTTTTTTGTTTGAAGAAAAATATGATAATTGTTGTTAAAAAATTTAAATCAGATCAATTTAACAGTTTCGTACTAGAATAGAATATTATGTCAATAATCCATTTTTATTATTAATAAAAAAAGGTTTAAGAAAAACCAAAGAAAATACGTTTATTTGCGGTAAACATAACGCAAAGAAATAAAAACACAATCACGAAAGAACAAGTTGAGGGAAAATCAACTGGGGGGGGGGGGGGGGGGTTTCTGACGATTGCATAAATGAGTCCCATAAACAGACTGGAAACCCGGACCCGGACCCCGGTCCGGTACCTGGACTGGAGGGGATGACCTACAAGGACATAATATAGTGACCGGCTACCGGTGTGCGTGTATGATGAATGAACGTAAACGAAGCAAAAGGAGATGTACGGATCGTAGCAGGTGGCGTTCTGTAATTTCTGCCTACCCCCATAAGAAGAAGGCGTGAGTTTATGTATGAGTATGTATAATGAAGTCTTATATTGTCAAAAATGAATGCTACGAATAGTGTTCGATCGCACGACTTCTATCTCATCATTCAGCTCCGTAAACTGTTCAGATACAGACGCCTATTTCAAAATTGACTATCCTATTATCAAACAACTTATTACAAACAATTAGAGTAGTAATTCATTTAAATATTTTAATCCATCACACCTACAGCGCTGGGAAATATCTGGATAACAAAATTAAATCCAGTTTATACAGTATCCAACTAAGTGATACAAATCCTTGGGAAACAATAGTATAATGAATCGTTCCTTTATTAAGCAGTATTTCTAATTAGATTATTTTGAACTGTGCCAATGTTGGCTGAGAATTTAATATTTTAGGAATCGGATTCATTCGTTTCGTCACCATTATCAGCTTTTGAATGTGTGCTGGATATACATATGCCTCCCCCAGGCACCGCCATTTCAACTGGTTCTGTGCTTCTCGCAAGCAGCTTACTCCTGCGGTCTTCACAACACAAGGTCATCAGTCCGCCTTGTGAGAGGCCTTCCAACGCTACGTCTTCCGGTACGCGGTGGTCACTCCAGAACCTTTCAGCCCCATCGAGCATTTTTTATGCGAGCAATGTGGCCTGCCCACTGCCACATATGTTTAGCAATGTTTCGTGCTATGTTGGTTACCTCAGTTCTACTGCGGATCTTTTAATTTCTTCATTCGATCACGTAAGGAAACTCCAAGCATAGCCCTCTCCATTGCCCTTTGGATAATTTCAGCCTTCTAATGAGGCCATAAGTCATCAACACAATGACATAACCCAAGCTTACAAAGAATATGCACCTCTTTATTTTTAATTTAACACAGTTATTTAACATTATGTACATTCACCACAAAAGCTCTTTATTTTTATCCTACACTTCTGAATATATTACAACTGACATAAAACATCCAATATGTAACTTCTTTCAAGAATTATCGTCAATCACAAGCTCCTTAATTAAATAGATTAATTTAATTACCTGGATCTGAGATAACGGCTCTCCTTAGTCATTAATTTTCCTTCGTCTTTTGTCCTTCATCATTCGTCCTTGAGATTTCGTCGTGTTGTTTCCTAATTTTTTTGGAAAATTAATTAATGTAATGTTGTGATGGATTTGTTTATGTTACTTAGATTTATTGGATGTCATATTATGTTAAGCTTGAAATATTTTTTGCTGAAAATATTTAGGAAAATGTTTGATTTCAGAGTATTTTGTCATGATAATTCAACTTGGATTGATTGTCCATGCGGTGCCGGACCTAAAGAATAGCACCATCCTACTTCTTCCCATGGCTGTCGTAAAAGGCGACTCAGGGACTTACTACAGGATGGGCAGCAGCGTTCTGTATACATTAACACCATACTGCTATCGCCAACCCGCCTGCCAAGCGTGAAGATTATGCCAAACCCCTTGAGAGAGGCCTACGTCCAGCAGTGGACGTCTTTCGGCTGAAACGATGAACGATGATGACGGATTGATAGGAACAGAATAAAGTACACATAATATTAAACGTTTACACATTTAATATTATGTGTACCTTATTCTGTTAATGGTATGTCTTTGTTCCGTTGTTGTGTGATGTCTTTGTTCGTTAATTTTCTATTCGAAATTATGCAAAAACACTTAAACAAAAGTGAAAAACAATCAACACAAAATGTAGCATATAACACTCACAATCCGACCTTTCCAAACCCTTTATTACTTCTTCAAACATCACACAAAATTAAGGACACGTTGTCAGTAACATTGTGTAGCGTCTGAATGGCCTCTAAACATGGCAGGTACGTACAGGTATCTGGCAGATTGCCAGTCTATTGGACGCCTAACATTATTACGAGGGAACAGGAAATTTGTTTCAAAACACTGCTCGCGTTTAAAGACAAACAGTTTGTACTTGTAAATTTTCGTTGTGTTAAATTGATGTTTTTTGGGTCATGGTAGCTTGCAGGCTTAAAACTTGGCGTGGGTTTTAAGGCTAAGTTACAAATGGGACTATTTAAATGTAAGTACATCTTCTTCTTCTTCTTCGCTTCGCTCTTGACAGAGAAAGAAAGAAAAGAAAGAAAAATATTTTATTTGGGACACGCACGAAAAATACAAAAATAGCATGTAAAACTAACAATAAAAAAAATAATCAAGACATGTGCGATGCCAAAAAGGCTTCTATCTCAGCATAATGCTGCGCTATTTAAAAAATATATACCGCATCGCTGGTACTCTGATAGGGCCCGAGCCGAGCGGTCGTGGTCACGATGAAGTGTGTCCAATCGCAAGTGTAGTCGATGCTGCTCGCCTTACGACACGACCTCTTTCCATCTGATTCTGTTAGTTGATAGTATGGTGCATTCAGTAACAGGCCCTCCAACCGCGGATTTAATTCGGTTGGTCCACCTCTTCGGTGACCTTACCCTCTACTCTGCCCTGCACCACCAGGCGTTCTATGGAGTCATTATTCCGTCTCGAGACTTAATGGTCATTTTACGAGGGAACGTCCGAAAGCTCGTTGGGCTAACATCGTCAAAGTTGCGGGAAAATTCTGGACGAAGGACGCACGGAACCATGGAGAATCGCAAAAAGGAACGAAGCCCTATACCCGTCAGTGGGTAATTCCTAACTGAAAAAAAACCGGTCAAGTGCGTGTTGGATCACGCACAATGAAGGGTTCCGTAGTTGGGATGAATTTATCCTAAGAAAAAACTTAATATTGTAGATGAAAAACATGATCCCCCTACAACTCCAACTGCAAATGTAAGTTTGTACGAACAATATGGAGTGATTTACCATGTTATTTTAAGATCACAGACTTCTTATAGATTTTCCTGTAATCTGTAAATAACTATTCTACCTGTAATTTTTTCAAAATTTTAGGCTCAATAGTTTCGCAGATAAGTTAGGGAATGGTCAATTTACAGCTATTTTCTTGAATAATTTTAAAAGTCTTTATTTTAATATTATAAAAAAAAATATTTACGAAATCCTTACAATAAGCCCTTTCTTGTGATATCTCACACGGTACAGTCCGCAAAACTTTTTTTTTTAATTTGCCCGCACCGGTGACCATATTCAAAATTCATTTATTTACGTAACACGTCCGTGTTTGGGTTCAAATGTGCAGAAGGCACAGAAGTTCAAATGTGTACCAAATTTCAACTTAATCGGTCTGGTAGACTTGCAGCAAATCGGCTGTGACAGATGGACAGACAGACAGCCAGACAGACACACGAGTGATCCTATAAGAGTTCCGTTTTTTCCTTTAGAGGTACGGAACCGTAAAAATTATGACAGTGTTTGTGACTTTTCTGGAAGAGCTCTTCCACAAAAAGCAGCTTTACTACTAGTTAATAAAATTCAAAATTAAAATATTGTATTCCACATAAACCTACATGGGCACTTATAAAACGTCAGAAGCTAGGTGCACGGTTCCAATTGGTCGTTTCCTATGGAAGAGCTGGTAAGAAACTCCACGGTTACCCTTTTAAAAATAAATTGGCTTTTACAATATTTTCAAATTACAGTGTTAATAGGTATGGGAGGACAGTGTAGGCCTGCCAACAAATACCAGGTATTTAACAAAATAGAAAATGGTCTACAAATCCACACTCGTATTAAGCCTACAACGTTCACACATTCACAAAATATAAAAGAATCTATAAAAAATATTATTAAAATAATAAAAATAAAAACTTATTTAAACCAAATGACATTATTGCCATTACAACTATAAAAAATCTAAATGAATATCCTGTCTACAAAAGCCCCTTATAAATAGTTGAAATTAAAATTGTAGGTTTATAATGTTAAATAATGAAAAGATTATGTCAAGGAAGTATATAAAAGAATTAAAGGACCATGCAAAAAATAGTCCCCATCCACCATCAGATTTCAAACATTTTTCATTTAATACATCTTGACTGCCTGATGATTTTCTGCTATGACGACATCCACCGTAAGAATAGGGGTTTTCTTGCAAAAAATCGTATTTGAATATTTTATTTTTTGTACTTTTCAGTGTTTTTATTTATATACAGTTAATTACATACAAGAACATTATCCAACTAAAACGCAGAGAAAAAACTGGTCATATCGCGCTGCACCGCCGTCGTCCCTGCTCCCTCTGGCGATATAGTACCTCCTCGATGATATAATATTATTTGCTTTGGGAGCCTACCATATAAAACTTGCTAAATGCTACTACTGTGCGGAACATTTGCGGAATGGATTTTACTATATAGAATTATTCACAGATAATTAATTAGATGGTTTATCTAGGTACAACATGACACCGGATAATGCCCGGTTGATCTGAGGACGCATACAATCTAGACACTTTAGGTCACGCGTTTACTATAGTTATCTTTTAATAAACCGTGTTTTAACTGATAGACATGCCATTACACACTGGTACTGCACATTTTTAACAGGAACCCGTACAATTATACTATATTAACGATATATATTCTCGATTATGCTACTTATTATCATATCACATTATAATACATTAATATCGGGTTTATTTACCAAAACTACTATCGTGGCATGTCTAGAAGCATTATTTTCTGTTGTAGCTTGTTAAAGGTTCAGTGGCAGGTCACGTGGTAAACGCCTCATTGTTTCTTATGTACACACTTTTTACTTTTTTTTAAGTTTTATTTTATAGTTATTTAATTAAAATAAACAGATTTTGTAAATAGATTTTTTATTTATTAAAAAAAATCCCATCGGTGTTTGCATTGGAAACGGATAAAAGTCTTTTCATGGGACGTCATAATAATATTGAAACTAGTGCCATGTCTGTTGGTGGGTGGGGGACAGCGCCCATACAATTTTTTGCATGGTCCTTTAAATAAATGTCGTAATTTGGGAGTAGTTAATAGACATCTACATAGTTATGCCATTAATGAGGTACCAGGGAAGTTACATGTGCAGAAGGAATTATTTCAAAACTTCCTTCTCTTCAACGTAGTCTTTAATCTTATAATATGCTTTTTTGATAAGGACCCGTTTGATATGGATTTTGAATTATTATTTTGTAAAGAACCGGAAGTTATCAATATGTGTCTAGTGTATATTGCTGCCAATCCTCTTGAATCATGACTAAGTCGCCTTAAGCAAGCAAGGTGATATTTGTTTTAGCTCAATCCCAGACCGCACGGACAATATACGTTTGAACACCAGGCTAGCTAGGTTAGGTCGTATTTCTATAGTGTATGTAGGTTCTATCTAAACAATACCTGCACGGAGCTATGCTTTATACTGTGCATGCATATACGGTTTGTGCCTGAATTCGTGTCATTCCTTTCAGCAAAGCAAACTGCAGGCTGCTGATATATAATGGGATTCAATTAAAATTAACTAAAAGTAGCGCTACGCCAGTGACTGAAAATTCATGTGGAAATCGGTTGTGGTCATGGTACGAGCATGATGAGAACTCACGAACATGTCGTGAGGGATGGTTTGAGTAAGAATATGTACGAATTTATTGAAAAGGGAAACCCAAAGAAATAGTTAATGGGCGGGAGAATAAAAATGCCGTGCAGGTTTATGTATGCTACAAGCCAGAGTAGTACACAAATATTCTGAAACATCCTGTAGATAAGTAGATAGTAAAACATCGGAGTGTATTGAGGCTGCACATCCTTTGATCCAGTGTTCCAGAACCAAATATTAGTATCTGAACCTGACACCAATATTGAAGTCTAACAAACGAAAATGTAGGTACATGTGGGCAATGTTTGATGTTTATAAAATAGTTACTCTACTGGGAATACAAAAATAGGAAAATTAAAGTGTTAAAAACGATAAATAAGTCGTCAGTATTGTATTGTATTTGTATATTATTGAGCTTATGAATAAAATACCAGCCTTTCAATAAAGGGTAGCATTTGCCCTGCAGTAGACAGTAGGACAATTATTCCTACTGCGCGGAACACAGCAGGTACACATCCTGCTTCTACTATTACATGTATGCGACTTCCAAATCTCTGAGTGACATAATTTTCTAACTATACAGAAGCCGTGAAATACTATTTGTATTTTAAACTTAGTTACCAACCTACACAACAAACATGCTTTAAGCCCTTTCCCTGCCCCATGAACCACATATATGGGTCTGATTAATTTAACTATTGTGTCTACTTTGTGGACGGTGAATGTGTTAATGAACTAACAAAGTTAATGTTCAAATAAATATAACATATTTTAATTCAAAGGGACACGTTCAGAGTTGTATTACAGTTACAATTTCCGGCAACGAGTAGTTTCCAACTTTGGTCTATCAGTAATTTTATAATTGGTAAAGTTTGACCACATGGACGCTGTTTGGGTATAAATAGAAGGCTTTGTAGGATTATATCCTTTCCTAGCTTAATGATATTGATGCCTAGAAAGTTTAATAAGGGTTTTTGATTGGGTACTTATCTGTTTGAGCGATGTCTATTTCGTTTATCTAAATTTAATGTTTGGAGTGTTATTTACGTTTTGTTTTTATTACAGTTTTGACTATAGCCAGAACATGAAATAAATATAAACAATCGGCTTTTCCATGCGTGAGTTGAAATTGAGATTTAAATTGGGAAGTTTTTGATTTGATTTGACTTATTTTTGTAAGCAGAAGCGTTGTGACATGCATTAGTAGGTTTGTCGGTCTCTGCAATAATAATAATAGAGTTAGTTCACGATTAGAATTAGTTGGTTTTTCCATCTGGAATTTCTCAGTGCAGCCCGGAGTCTGAATTTGTGCCTGGTTAATGGCAATAAGCTATTACATGGGACTTAAACATAACTGGTGTACTAGTTGCACCTCTGCCTAGCCATTCGGGGAATACAGGCGTCATAATTATGATGTATTGTTATGAAAAAATAAGCAACCAGATTGGTAAGCCACTCCGGGTCTTGATGATTGTGAATGTAATATTTGAGTCGTGTATACGCTCATTCATTATAGATGAAAGTCTTGCTTTACGTCTTTATAAAATCAAATAAAATTAGTACCTATGTGGAACCTATTCACAAATAGTACAAATCTATAATAATATTTTAAAGAGGTTTTTTGAGTTTGTATTTCAGGAATAATCTTCGGAACTAATGATCTGATTCCAAAAATTCTTTCACAAATGGAATAGGTACAGTATTGCTCTGAGTATCCTAAGATATAGGTAATTTATGTTAAAAAAAGAAAATTTAAGTCGCAGGCAGAAGTTATTACTTACTATTATAAAGATAATAAAAAAACTTACTACTACTACCTGTTTGCGTTCTTAAACAACTATCAAAGCAAGGTTGACAAAGGTGTAATCTTTGCGAAAGTTTCGCAAATAATTACGGGACCTCTTTAACTCCCCCTCTTTGCCTCGCTTTAGCAAAAAGACTGCAATGGTTTTGTAAACTGAGTGCACTTTTAACTTGTTCCATTCGTACATTCGCGTAATTTTAAAAAACAAGAAAACTAATTAAATTTTTCTTGCATAAATTGGTAGAATTCTTGTGAAGTCACATGACCTTTGTACATACAATGTCTTGAATGTTATTACAATTTCCAAGATAATATTTACATAATTTAAAAGCTAACTAACACCCTTAAAGTAATAATAATCATAATTATGAAAAATTTTATAAAAAAGGGAGAAGAACAAGCACAGGTAATCAAAAAATTCGTCCGTATCGCGGTCAACAGCTTAAGTGCCCAAATGGCTGGCAGCATTGCCACGTTGTATGACAATACTGATTCTTTAGCCAAAAAATAGGCCAGCCAGGTCACGTAAAGAGTCAACCAACGCTTGCCGATGTCTCGAACTAACAACAAACCAAACCAACTGAACTGAAAACAAACCAAATACTAAACTGAGTGTGTTTTTGCAATGGACGTTTTGCTCTGAAATTATTTATAGAGGAAAGAGAGTAGTAATGAAATATTAAAAATTAAAAACCAGCCAATTGCGTGCCGGACCACGCACAATGAATGGTTCCGTAGTTGGGATGAATTTGTCCGAAAAACAAACTTAACATTGTATTTGAAAAACATGTTTTCCTATAGGTACATCTTTATACGCCACGGTGAATTTTCCAACTGCAAATGTAAGTTTGTAATCACAAAAACGTATTTTTTGTGTGAAAAAACTACAAATTATTGATTTTCGGACTTTTTCCTTTATTTGTGCTGTGAGACCTTCATCATCACCATCATCATTTCAGCCGAGTAGCAAAAAATATGTCCCATAAAACCAGTATTTTTTTATTACGTTAACATAGAAGCTTGATTTCTTAGAGCGCCATGGGACCGTAGACCTTTGTATTTGATATTAATTTCAACTTGATACCTCCACGCGTTCCTGATAAAAAAGGGTATTGACAGACTGACAGACAGACGGACAACGAAGCGATCCTATAAGGGTTCCGTTTTTTTTCCTTTTGAGGTACGGAACCCTAAAACTGGAGGCTTTTCAGGGGGTTAATTTAAGAAAATTAATTTTAAAATATAATGATATTAGATAGGTACAGGTGGGCCTCAGGTCATTGTAACACTTTGACCTCGAGCTGGCCGAACGCAGTGCAAAATTTCAATGGAATAACTGGACAGCTTATCCTGGTTTTGTTGCCACAGTCGTGCGGCCATCAGTACTAAGAAAGAAAAGCTTTCTGGTAGTACTATCGTAAGAACTGA
The DNA here is from genome assembly GCA_963921375.1 of Tiliacea citrago. NCBI lineage: Eukaryota > Metazoa > Arthropoda > Insecta > Lepidoptera > Noctuidae > Tiliacea > Tiliacea citrago. Next base: position 3,940,036 of record OY992799.1, read on the forward strand.
GAAAGTAATCTGTGACATACGAACAAACAGAAAAATAGACACATTTAACCTACTTTCAGGCACAAAAGAAGCATTCTTTGCATACCTGTAGGTACATAAATAAAGCGAAAAAATATTTAATCTTTATTCCTACTTGCCTTAAGAGGAAGCTCCCTATTTTTATGTCAATTTGCATAAATATTCTGAAATAGTCACACATACAAGCAAAATGAAACTTTGGTATATAAGTTATTAGATCTTTTTCTTTCCATGTTGAAGACAGTTACGTAATTGTAATATTTTCTCTCGATATATTTTTTATTCGAAAACCATGTTGTTTTTTTAATGATAATTATAAAATAAAAAAACAAACAAAATGGTTTGGCTTTTATGTCTAAAATAAATATTCGCAGCAAGAAAATATAGTTTTATCCAGCCACCAGATATTGTTCCCTAGATCAATTATTACTTTAGTGATAAATAAAATAAGTACTTGTGTACTTGGTCCTGTCCGGTATCTACTAGGTGTACACCTGCGATATTCCTGAGCTAGAACATAATTTCATTGCAACCTTTGCTGACGACACAGCTGTCATGGCTGTTGGAAATAGTCACGAGGATGCCGTAGAAAAGGTTCAAGAGTCCATAAACTGCGTCTATGAGTGCATTGCAACATGGAGTATCAAACTTAATGAGAGCAAGTATATCCACATTGACTTCACTAATAAAAAGCCACAATACTTTCCGGTGTTCATGAATAATAAACCAATAGCATACGCGAATACTGCTAAATATCTCGGCATGACTCTGGATACAAAACTGCGCTGGAAAGAGCATGTCAAAAAGAAAAGAGCCGAACTAGATATTAGATACAAAAAAATGTATTGGCGACTTGGTGGACCATTGTCAATAACTAACAAATCGTTGTTATAAAAACAAGTTTTAAAGTCTGTATGGACTTACGGTGTTCAGCTGTGGCTCCACCAGCCAAAGCAATCGTCAAATTATACAATGATTTCAAAACAAAGTACCCAGGGATATAGTCAACGCGCCCTGGTACATTAGGAACAGCCAACCTCAAGATGGAAGTCGTAAACATAGTAATAAAAAAATATGCAGAAGCTCACGAACACAGACTTTATCATCACGTGAATGTCGAGGCGATCCAGCTGCTTGACATCACTAAATTAGTGCGAAGCCTAAAAAGGGGACTCAAAACCTGTTGAGTTTGTTTAGTGCCGTGTGAGTGAACTTAAACTGTAGTGCAAAAGCTGACTATTAAAGAACAAGTGAATTAAGTGTCTTCCCCTTAACATAAAGTGAATAAGAAAGACGTTATTGGACGATTTCTTAATTTTATATTTACTTAGTAGCTTAGGTTATATTTAAATTACTTATTAGCAAATAGGCTAGATTGTAATGTGAATAAAGTATCATCACCACTAGTACTTTATAAAAGAGAAAAAAAAAAAAAAGAATTGAGACTTACGCTATTTAGTTACGTGCTCAACCATGATCAAAGAGCGCGCGCGATATTCAACTTTATTACTGATGTGTTAGCATTTAGCACATAACGGAGTGGCGGGGAGCAAGGGGCTTGCGTGGAAATTTGATTTAGACTGCCTGCTCTTAAAAAAGACGTGTAGCAAAGACGCGTCCCTTTTACAGATTATTATGAAATAAATGTTCGTACCAGCTTAGGGAGCCATGATAGTGTCGCATTAGCATTCTGATAACATACCTACATAATCTACAACCCTTATATATTTACACCTTAATAACGATAACTTAAGGGTAGTTTTTTTAGGGTTCCGTACGTCAACGGATATAAACGGAACACTTATAGGATCACTTGTAACGTAAATAAATAAATTTTGAATACAGGGGTCACTTTTTGGGGGCAAATTAGAAAACTAAAAAAAAAATGCAATCGGTACCTTGCAAATGAAAGGGCTATTGTAAGTATTTCTGTTTTTTTTTTTTTAATAATTTTACAATAAATAGTTTTAAAGTTATTTAAGAAAATAGATGAAAATTGATCACTTTGACCGAAAATACAAAGCCTATTTTTTTTAAATACAGAAAATAGTCCTTTACTTATAGATTACAGGAATATCTATAAAAAGTCTATGGTCTTAAAATAACATGGTAAATTACTCAATATTGTGCGTAAAAACTTACATTGCAGTTGGAATGTATGTGTTTCAACTACAATGTAAGTTTGTTCTTGGGAAAAATTCATACTCAAAGTCAAAGTCAAACCATTTATTTCAAAAAGGCACATAAGAGGCACTTTTGAACGTCAAAATTTACAAAAAAAAATAGAATTGATTCTAGTTGCCCCTTCCAAAAGGTAGTTTCGTATGGAGAAGAATGTGCAAGAAACTCCACCGGTACTCTTTTAAAAATGTTTTACAATATTTTGTTTGATTCCATTATATGATTATGTGTAAAGACGATGCACCTAGAATAAAATTACTATAGGTACCATAATAGGTAAAACGAATTAAAAACGGCATGTATTTAACGCAGCGACAAATTAATCGGAATTTGGGATTAAAAAATAATGAAAGCCGGTAGCAAAAATAGTAGGTTGGCAGCTACAGCGAAGTATTATTTTAAGTAGAAAGTAGCAGCTCAATAATCAGGTTTTAGCTTTATTTTAATTTAAACTGGCATCGAATTTTTGTTTTGGTAACTGAATTTACCAACAATAGAGGGGATCTGGCGCTCGGCGGCCGCTGCCGCGGCACGCTCACTTCGCTCGCTCGCCTTCGCTTGTTAATGGTTACTGTTCTAACCTAACCTAACCCAAATGATTCAATAACAGTAGATGACTTTGCAGCGATTAAGAAATAATATTTAATCGCTGCCATGTTATTTTTTTTTGCAGCAAATAATTAGTCGCCCTTTAAGTTGTAAGTCGCCTCGAAAATTATTAGCCATTAAAAACTAAGCAATGAAAAATAACTTAATTATTAGATAGATACATGGTGTTCACATATTTATAAACATCGCAAAAGTATGTTTTTCTGAAAAAAAAAAAAATTAATAAGTCAGTGTGTGAGTATAGGTTATCACAGAATGTAAAATCAATATCATAAAAATAACAGATTTTACCATAAAAATAGCAACTAGTTTTATTTTGTCTAGACTCTAGATTGTCCTATGGAGCTGGACCAGCATGTTTCCAAGCATTCCTGTCCTGGATATAATCCTCTAACTTGTAATATGCTTGTTTAAAAAGTGTACTTTTAATATGTGTTTTAAATTTTCTCTCATTTAATTTCAATATATCACAAGGTATTTTGTTGTAACATTTAACACAGTACCCCATAAAAGATGTATGTACTTGAGATAATCTGAAAAATGGTTGATCTATTTTATCTTTATTTCTAGTATTAAAATTATGTCTATCGCTTATCTTATTAAAAATATGTAGATTTTTACTTACATACATAATATTTTCATAAATGAATTGGCAAGGTACCGTCATAATATTAATCCTTTTAAATAGTTCCCTAAGAGATTCGCGACGACGGAGATTATAAATTGCTCTGACAGCTCTCTTTTGCAAAATAAAGATGGACTCAATGTCAGCAGCCCGACCCCACAGTAAAATGCCATACGACATAATGCTGTGGAAGTAGCTAAAATAAACCAAACGCGCGGTTTTTGTATCTGTTAGCTGTCTTATCTTTCTAACAGCATAAGCGGCCGAGCTTAGCCGCCCCGCCAGAGAGTTTATATGTGGTCCCCATTGCAGTTTCTCGTCTAGAGTGATTCCTAGGAAAACCGTTTGATTAATAAATTCCAGTTTTTCTCCGTTCAATATGATATCACATTCGCTACTTCTAACAATAGGTAATTTAAATCTAATACATTTGGTTTTTTACTAACTACGGAACCCTTCATTGCGCGTGGTCCGACATGCACTTGGCCTGTTTTTTTTTATTATTTTAGTTAGGTTGTGTTTGTAAACTTGTGCATGGTTTTCGGAAAATACATAGGAATTACTGAATTATATTTATCTATGTTTTTGCTAGTCTTAGAAGAAAGTTAGGCATCGTGCTTGTCGAAGAATGAATATATTATTTAAATACAGAGTTCTTGACAACTAACAAGAACCATCACTTAACGTATTTTGTTCACCTAAAACCCATTTCTGAATATGCCTGTTTCCATCTATCTGGTATTTGACAAAAAAATGTCACAGACAAAATCGTATAGCTCCACATTATTTCAACTTTAAGGACAGTCATCAGTCTCCTGCCCTTATCACAATCTTCCCCTTTATTTTGGGGTCGGCACAACATGTATTTTTCATCCATACTTCTCTATTAGTCGTCATCTCGGTAGTCAACCCCTTTCTAGCCATTTCATCTTTCACACAGTCCATCCATAATTTTTTTGGTCTTGCCCAACTCTTATAGCCATCCACATTCATACTCAAAACTTTCCTCACGACATTTTCATTCAACTTTAAGGACAGTATCAATAACAAATCAAATAAAAACTTCGACCAGCTAGACCTCCAAATTAATTACGATTACACTTAATTAATAACAAAGAGAAACAAACTGACCGGGACTTTTGATAAAAATATCAGTGAACCTAGCCTTTTTCCCAACTATATTGGGGTCTGCTTCCAGTCTAATCGAATGCAGGTCAATACCAGTATTTTACATGGAGCGACTGCCTATCTGACCTCCACAACCTAGTAAATGGGTAACAAGATGCCCCTTGGTAAAACTGTTTGTCAAAATTTCGGACTTCTAATTACCTGTAAAGACTGTCAAAGATCCACGAATGACAGTCGGGTGCTATCCTAGGCACGAAGGGTACTCGGAATATAAACTGAACTATAATAAACTATATTTCTATGGTGGCTGGGTCAGACTGGATGCGGAAGGCGGAGGACAGGGTGTTGTTGCGCAGCCTGGGAGAGGCCTATGTCCAGCAGTGGACTGCGATAGACTGAGTTGATGAGTTGATATTTCTATCAATAGTCCTAACTATTGATAGAAATATATTTCCAGGGCAAAGTACAAAACTTTGTTTGGATGAACTGAAATTTGATAAGCCACCAGTATTACTGCTATATTTAGTCATAGAAACCATTAATTTTTACTTTCACGACTTTTTATACGGAAATTCTGCTCTTGAAGAGCCGACTTTGGTGTTGTTCTATTTAGGAATTGGGCCAAAAAAAAATATTGTATCGCTGAAACCGTATAATCTGGGGACTAATAAGTAAATTCATTTTGAGAAGTTACTTTAGTAGTTAGTAATTACTTAATAAGTATCTAATTACAAAAAAAATGAATAACTATAAAAAAATGGGTGCTATATTTAAGACGTATTTAGGTTTTGACATAAAACGTAGCTCTATCTTTTTAAATCCTCTTTAACTACATCAATTTTAATATTAAACTTGCGTACCTAATCACTCCTCTACTACCTTTCAAATTCTTACATTTTAATATTACACTAAAAATATAAAGCACTCTGGTACTAAGCCTAATCCAGCTACATTCAAGCCAATATTAAAAAGCTCTTTACTAAATCTTTGGGCAGCAATCTGGAATTTCAAAAAGCCTTACCTACCCACTTTTACCGTAATTCATAGTGTTATAGATCACAAAAATCCAGTGTAACAAGCTCTTACTTTAATGAAGTGCTCTCCTGAGAATAACTTTACTTCGGAGAGAAGATTTGGATTTTCAGAATAATTGTAATGCGAAGATAGTGTTAGAATTTTTATCTGAGAATTTAGTGCTGCATTTGGGTATATTGTTCGGTTTGGAGAGTATTTTTTTATGGATTTACAATTTCGTATAGGTTTTTAGGTGTTTTTGTTGTTGTACTATATTTAGTTTATTTTTTGCCGAAACTTTTTGCTTATTCTTGGCATAAAAACATAACGTAAATGTTGCTTTATTTTGGTTTTTTGTTCTTTTATCCTATTGGAAAGTTTGAATTAGAAATGCAAGATACCCTGTTTTATTTTTAAACACGGCTTTGTCAAATTCATCCTGCTTTTTGTCTGCAATACTGGAAAAAAAAATGTTTTAACGTATTCTAACATGAAATTTTAACAAGGGACGTAGTTAAAATTTGTTGGATTTTCAATGCAAGATTATATTATTATGTACCTAGCTAATCTCTTATTTAATTTTGGGTACACCTTTTTAAAGGGTGTTCACTCTGGATTAATCTTAAAAGCTGAGTCTTAGCCAGTACCCATTTGCATTAAAAATATTAATGCTTTAAAAATGGTAGGTTCATTTCAAAGCGCTTTTTTTTTCAAGATTTTTACTATGCATACCTATCGTGTTTTTCATAATTTGCAGGTTGGAAGTGAATTTTGTCCTTAATTACTTAACTTACTTTTGTATTTAATTGTCTATGGCCATTTTGCAAATAAATAACTTTTAAAAACTAAACCTTTCAATTTAAATGTATTCAGACCCATCATCATCTGCCTAGCCTTCCTATTTTGGCTTTGAGTCCTTACCCGACTTCAAGTCACAGTTTGACTTTGGCTTATCTCTTCGACTGACTTTTTTTTTCCGCCGTAGTCAGCGGTAGTTAGCCGTAGTAAAGAAACGACCGAACATTCGGCCGATACTTCGGATTCATGTTCGGAGTAGACCCCCAGTATTTTACTTGGAGCAGCTACCTATCTTACCTCGATACCCTTAGGTAAGACTGGTTGTCAGGCTTTCGGGCTTCTGACTAAACGTAACGACTGTCCATGAACGACATCCGGGACCAACGAACAGCTCAAATGCAAATGTATCATCCAGACCCATCAAATCCCTTAATTTTTCTCTCTTCCATAAAACTTATCAATTATTTCAGGGCATTTTTTTTCGGCCTAGAATCTTTTTATGTTGTCAAGAGAGAGAACCTATTTAATATAATCTCCGTCTTTTATCTTAAGGCACAGATGTTGCTGTGAATGGGGCCCCTTTTAGTAATTAGAAGAGCGTGAATGAGATTTGGTTATGAATGGGCCCCGGGCCCCGAGATATCGTATTTTGTTTTGGTAACGGTAAATTAGATATATTTTTGGTGTAAGGAAAATTGTTTTTTATAAAATTATCTGCCGTGTCGTGCTCTGAATTAAGAGTATCTATAGATACAAAATTATATTTTTGTGCTTTTTAGGATTCCGTACCTCTTAAGGAATAAACGGAACCCTTGTAGGATCACTTCGTTGTCCGTCTGTCTGTCTGTCAGTCTATCAAGACCCTTTTTCTCAGGAACGCGTTGAGGTGTCATTTTGAAATTAATATCAAATACGTCTACGGTCCCTTGGAGCTCAAAAAAATCAAGCTTCTAAGTCAACGCAATAAAAAAATACGGCGATTTATGCGACATAAATTTTGATACTCGAAAAAAAGTATTTGCAATTACAAACTTACATTTTCAGTTGGAAAATTGACCGTGGCGTATATCGTTGTATGAGAGAACATGTTTTTCAACTACAATGTTGTAGTATAATAATATAATATTATACATTGAGGGTAACAAAGCAAGCAAGCACGTTTGATTTTAGGATAAATTCATTCCAACTACGGAACCCTTCATTGTGCATGGTCCGATACGCACTTGGCCAGTTTTTTCTGCTTTCAAGCCGTGCCTGTTTGTTTTTGGATGTTTCTACGCAGTAGCTGGTAGGATTTTGAGTTCAATTCCTTGGTTAAGTGATGTTGTTACTACTTTCGGACTTTTCTTTCGTGTATCGGAAAGTTCTAACACCTTACTTATTTCTTGGCAAAAGAAAGTTTGCTTAATGTTAGGTAAGCAAGGCAACTTGAAGGATGTAGATACCAGGTAAATTATCTGGCCAATTTTAAGTCCCTATTTATTGTTGTTGTTAAAACTTCGGAAAACACCTCGATTTTTTCATATAGGCGAAACCACTGTCTGCTGAGAGCAGTGGTGGCCCAGTGGTAACGTCCCCGACGAGTTGTACGTTGTGGGTTCGAACCCAGGCAGGCGCTTTACTTTGTGTAAATAATTTCATCACCACTGCTCTCAAAACGGTGAAGGAAAACATCGTGAGGAAACCGGCATGTCCTAGAACCAAAAATTCAAAGACATCTGACATCTACCAACCCGCACTGGGCCCGCGTGGTAGATTTACAGCCCCACCCCCCGCCTGCCCCAGGCCTGTGTCCCAGCATTGGGAACATTATAGGCTGATTATGTATGTACTGTCTGCTCAGATATTTCCGGATACCACACCCATCAAAAAGGAAAAGTAATGTCCCAGCAATTGAATTCGATTCAGTGAACAGTAAACAAATAAACATCACCCTATTTCTTTCTTTCACATCTGCATATAAATGAATGCTCGAATCTGTATGCGATAAATTGTGACAATAGTCACAAATTAACAATAACGTGCCTGCAGTATCATTCTCTTAGTTATTTACGAATCGTACGTGATAGAAATTGTTAACAATTTATTACTATTAATTTATATGGAATGGGATTTAGATGCTAATGTGAACGTGATTATCATTCAGTTTATTAGATTTTTTTTTAAACACACCCTTATTACATGAGGCATGAGGAGTGTAAACTTGTCAGTTATTTTATTTTATTATATTTAAAAGGGGGAGCTTTTTGCTCCCTGACTCAAATCTGCAGCCACCGGTCCACAGCCACCGGCACCATTAGCGTGCACCACCTACGGTGTTCCCTAACGGACAAAGCCCAGGGCAGTACTCTATTTTCCAACCAACGACCAGTGAAAGACGTATAGACTCTAGGAACATACCCCCAAGATTCTGTGCTCGTGGTCTTAACTGATAAATACGTATTTAAGAGGAGGCTCCCAATTTTTATGTTAATTTGCATGAATATTCTGAAACAGTCACACATACAAGCAAAATGAAACTTTAGCATATGATTTATTAGATTTTTTTCTTTCCATGTTGAAGACAGTTACTTAATTGTAATATTTTATCTCAATAAATTTTTTATTCGAAAATCATGTCTATTTTAAGGATAATGCTAAAAAACAAACAAGATTGTTTAGCTTTTATGTCTAAAGTAAGTATTCACAGCAACAAAATATAGTTTATTATCCCGACACAAGATATTTTTTCTCTAGATCAATCATTACTTTAGTTATAAACGAAATAAGAATTGAGACTTACGCTATTTAGTTTCGTGCTCGAACACGATCAAAGAGCGCACGCGATATTCAACTTTATTACTGATGTATTAGCGTTTAGCACATAACGGAGTGGCGGGGAGCGAGGAACGGAGCTTGCGTTCGAAATTTGATTTAGACTGCCTGCTCTTAAGTGGGATCTTGTTTCATTATTGTCTTATAATATATAACCTTTATTTCTCTGCTCTTACTACCTACTAAAGCACTACGCCACAGTATGTGCATAACATAAACCTTGAATCCGGACTGCTACTGAGGAATTCTTAATGGAAGAACCCAATTATACTTTCCCCGACCTGACTATCGAATCTACCTACTAACCCACGCCACAGCACACTCAAAAGCCATTTCCCTTTCAAGAAATATTCTCAAACGTAATTAAGATCCCGAAAGCCCATCGGAGGCTCCATTAAATGACCGGAAGTACCGGCCCCCGGCTTGTTAAAGGCTTCTAAAATACTTCCGGTAAACAGGTGACCTGTGGGATATTAGATTTAATTCGTCCACTTTCTCTTAATGTACTTTTCTTTGAAGTTTTCTTCCGTATGTTGTGTTCCGAGTGACGAAAATAAGTTTCGAATTTTCCATAGTCCTTGACTCTGCGTCTATTTTCGTAGTGTCACCAGTCCACGCCAACACTTATTTAATTCAACAAAATTTTACTCGAAACTTTTTTAACAAAATGAAGAGACGACATTTAACTAGGCAACTGCAGCATCCACACTGACGTTATAATGCTACAGCAATAAAAAGAACTCACGCATTTGCAACTCAATTTTGAAGTTAAACAAAAATGGAGAGATCCAGTTTCAACTGGTCCAAACTGGAACATTTGCGTAGTAAAAACACATGTTAACGAAAAACTGTTCGTTTTTAATGCAGTTTATAGCAACAGGTCGCCGGTTAGATAGGAATATAACAGTATTTCATTTAAATTGGCCTATTCGTTGCAAATTAGTACATTACACCATGCATGTGTGTGAAAAATACCGGAGAGAATCAACCATTTTCGACGTCGAAAAGAACAACCATGTAATTTTCTTGAAGTCAAGCCACTTTTCTGACAAAATTCATCAAAATCGAATCGTTAGTTTAGGCGTGAAGACATTGCAAAGATATGCTAGCACGTTAGGTACCTAACTCTACGACATGACTGTGCTGATCCAACAACCGCGCCGTCAGTTGAGACTGGTAATTTCTTAACTGCTAGGTGTTATTTTTAATGTTATATTTTAAATTGTTTTTTTTTCATTGTTTTCAGTTAAAGAAGCAAGAGGAATAATGTACCTACCCAAGGTTTTGTAACATATTGATTTAAAAGAGTGTCCTTGGAGTTTCTTACCTGTTCTTCTGCATAGAGATCTACGTTTTGGATAATGCAATGGTTTAATTGAAATAAATGCTTTGACTTTGAGTTTTTCAAATTTTTTAGGGTTCCGTTGTCAACAAGGAGCCGTTATAGTTTGTCATGACGCCTGTCTGTCTGCCTGTCGTTCTGGGTTACTATACCAAAGTTACCCAGATGTGTCTGAACTGGCCTTCGCCATTTTGAACTCTGACCTGTAATTGCGTAACACACAGTAGTAATGTAAACACATTACTACTGTAAGTGTGTCAATCAAAATTAAGCAATTTTGACAGTTAAACAACATTCATTGCATCATTTACGTTGTTGGGCAGACAATTTTTTCGAACATATTAAGTAATGGATTAGCAATATACTTCATAATCATTCAGACTATGATAAATAGTTTGTTACGCAATTAGGGTGCTGATCATCATAATCAGCCTATAGGTAATGTTCCCACTGCTGGGACACAGGCCTCCTCTCTGTGAGAGGGAGTGGGCTGTAAACCACCACGCGGGCCCAGTGCGGGTTGGTAGATGTCACATGTCTTGGAATTTTTGGTTCTAGGACATGCCGGTTTCCTCACCATGTTTTCCTCACCGTTTTGAGAGCAGTGGTGATAAAATAACCAGTATAATGAAGTCAATAGTGAAGGGTGCTGGTAAATCTCTGTTTTACTCCACCCAGGTTACAGAGTAAAAACAAAGCCAAAAAGAATGTTTTTTTCGGCCTAATCAAACATTTCACAGTAACCCCAATCTGTTGAAAGTTTTTCTGTCTGTGCATACCATCCTTTTAGCTACCAAATTCCGTTTGGAATTAAAAAATTGTTTCCTCCAAGTGAACACAAAAAAATTTGATGTAAAAGACTTTTATGTAGCCGCGAGCAATAAACCGTTTTAGAATATTCTGGAAACCTTCGACATAGAAATAGGTATTCCGTAAACTGATCGGGTGAATACCGCTTATTCGAAATGGTGCTAGATCTTTTTATATGCGAAGTTATTTCTACTCTCGTAGCAAACCACTCCAGGCTTCGCAACTTTTTTACGACTTGCCAAAACATTGAGGTTTTTATATTTTATGTTAGTTTGATATTACTATAGCTCAACCTGATCGATCCATCAGGTTAAGCTACGTTTTCCGGGGTTGGTCCGTGGATGGGTTCCCATCGGATCTTTACATACCCAGACTCCTCCGTGCCTCGGAAAGCACGTTAAGCCGTTAGTCCCGGCTGTCATTCGTGGATATTTGATAGTCGTTACGGGTCGTCAGAAGCCCGAAAGTCTGATAACCAGTCTTACCAAGGGGTATCGTATTACCCAGTTACTGGGTTGTGGAGGTCAGATAGGCAGTCGCTCCATGTAAGATACTGGTATTCAGCTGCATCCGGTTAGACTGGAAGCCGATCCCAACATGGTTGGGAAAAGGCTAGGCAGATAGATAGTTTACTGTATTAAACAAAAACCCTCTTGAATAAATTCTCTAAATAATGGTGGAAACCGCATCAAGACCCGTTGTGTAGTTTATAAGAACAACGCGGTCACTTCGACAGATACGAAAAGCGACTAATTTATAATATGCAAGGTTTTTGCGTTCTCCCTTGGAAAAATTGCTGGGGAGTAATATTTCTATGGGACAATTTCAGTTAAAACTCTAGCTCTAGACTATTATTTAATAATTATTTTTTAATTATAGTAAAGTAACCCGGACAGAACATAATAATTATAATGGCTAGCAGTGGACATAATTTCGACTGATATGACGAAAATAATTAATTTTGGCGAACGAGCATTGTGCTTTTGAGACCAGTCTGCCAAAATCCAGAGCAGTGATGGCCCTGTGGTAACCTCCGCGACTTACGAGTTGTAGGTCACGACCTACAACTCGTAGGTTTACTTCAGACGATTTACTTTGTGTAAATTATTTCATCACCCGAAAATATCCTGACACGTGAGGAAACCGGCATGCAGGGTCGCAGCCTCCATACAACCCGATTCCTTTCGGCTTCCCTTCGGTACAACCAGTCTTCCTTCACTTGTGTGTATCAATCACATCACATTACAAATATTTAGTACCAGTTTAAAAAATCTATTACAAAAATGCCTAAATTGTTTGACTAAACAAAGAATTCCGACCGTAGCTGGCGTTAAATTTAGAAAGTAAATGAATGAATAAATTGAGTTTTCATAAACTCAATTACACTCAATCAACCACTTAATTATTTCTCATGAACTGAACAACTTTTTCTTCGGCTTACCTCTAAGAAAAATTATAGCTTCGCTACTGCCGGCATGTCCTAGAACAAAAAATTCGAAGACATATGACATCTACCAACCCGAACTGGGCCCGCGTTGCCCCTTCTCACCGAGAGGAGACCTGTGTCCCAGCAGTGGGAACATTATACGCTGATTATGCTATGCCAAATTCAACGAGCACATTAATCCTATTGTTCTTCTCTAATATCGTCGGCCATTATACAGGGTGGAAGGGACATCGATGCGAAGCCTGTTACCATGGATTCAGTACATCATACTTGACCCCCGTGCGCTGAAATTTCTCGTCGGTAATTTAAAAAAAACAGAAGTGCAATACCTACTCGGTCAAAATGTATGGAACAGCGATTTTTTTTTAAATAACCTGGCCCTAACCAGGTCAAGAATGATGTACTGAATCCATGGTAACAGGCTTCGCGTCGATGTCCCTTCTACCGTGTATATTCTCGCATAATATATCCATCGTATAATATATGCAGGCTTCAACGGTCTATTGAGGGTGCGGTATCTCGGTGGAATGCTCTGAATTTGAATCCACTCCAGTCGAATTATTGTGGCTCCCATTTTGGGTGAAGCACCTCATAGAATTGGTACGTAATATTGTTTTAGGCGTATATTATTAATGCTAATGTTATAAACAATTTATGTGGTTATAAACATTAAGATTAATATAGAACATGGAAAGAATATAAAGTTTTGACGCGTGGCATTTGAAACATCAAAGGGGAAAAATAAAGTCTTATAATTGAAATGTAATCAAACGTGTTATTGTTACAAGCAGCTGGGATTCGCACAAAAATAATTGAATCTTGGCATACCGATCATAGAGAAGGTACTTGCAGAATAGCTAGCTAGTTTTTTTGTACAATGGTTAAAAAAGACAACTAAACTTATTATTTTCTAGAAATAGTATAATTGAACTACTTTTTATAATTAGAATAGAATAGAATAGAATAGAATACTCTTTATTATGTACACCATAAAAGTTACAGATATAAATGTTGAAATTTTACAAAGCGATCTTTTACAGACAACCTCAACAACAACCAACCACGACAATCTTTTATAAGTTTCAATTATAATAACAATTACAATGTCGGCTCTAGATACTGCCTAAACTAACTACAGCAACATTTACAAAGAGAAGTAGGTGAATGTACTTACACATCTCAGCTCAAATCTTTATCCCACAATATGTGGTACCTACAATTAGGCCAGCTCCACAAGTTGGCCCAAAGCTGTTCGTCCAACATAAGGATCTAGTAAATTGCATTGACCGCAACGTTGGTGCGAGCGTTGGCAGTTGGCTGGCGCGTGTCGGTTTTATCAAAGGAATCTACGCCAACGCTCGCGATTAGTCCATACGTTACCAGGTTGGCTGCTTATTCAACCAACGTTGATACCGGCATTGGGACCAACGTATGGAGCTGGGGTTAAATAATTATCACGTTTCCACTCCAAACTATAACTCAGACTAAGATAAACAAATGAATTCAGAGGTTAGCAAAAACTTGGGGATAAGTTAACTGAAGTGGAATTACTGCAAGTTCTGCTAAGTATAAGTCTGTTACTGTTAAATATTTAAGTTAGCATCCACTTTAAGATAGATGGAGCCAGCACCTTTTGGACTTGGAAAAGCAAACAGTTAACTGTATTGCACAAGTTTTTGGTTCAATTGAGTGCATTGAGTTAGAGTTCCTAATTATAGTTAGCTTTAAGCACGTAAGTTGAGGAGCTTCTAAATTAAATTGATATAAGAAATTGACTAGTTATTTGAAACCGAATTCGGACATTAAAATAAAATAAAACCTACCCTATGTTTTGAGAGGATTTGGCTTGATGATCATACATTTTCACCGACCTATTATTTAATGTGAACTGGGACGATGTGATATTATTATAGGTACCTAATGCCGGCTGGAATCGAAACCATTATGACAATTAATTGATTTAAATCTATTCAGAATTGATTTGCTCATTAATTGTACCTAACTCGCCGGCGTTCTGCAACAATTCCTCTCTATCCATACTATATCTAGAAAGTACCTACCTGCCTGCCCTACCTACTTATTATTATTTATTTAACACTCTAAGCACACAGATGTACAGAGGCGGACTTAATGCCATAGGCATTATCTACCAGTCAACCTTTCTACCTACCTAACCTACCTAGCAATAGTACCTACCTACTTATCGCAAAACAATAATATATTAGTAGTTTCTGTCAAAGAAGCAAGAACACCTAAACAACTTAAACTCAAAGCATTTATTTCAATTAAACCAAATACAGGCACTTTTGAATTGTCGAAGAGTCGGTCAGTTAGTCAGAAAGTTGAAAGTAGTTGTCCATTCCAAAACGTAGATCTCTATGGAGAAGAACAGGCAAGAAACTCCAAGGACACTCTTTTAAATTAAGATATTACAAAATCCTGGGTACATTATTCTTGTTGCTTCTTATGTGAGAACAATGTAAAAAAATTAATAAAAGCAATTCAAAATATAAGATTATAATAAGCCCTGGGAGCTATGACCAGTCACAACTGACGGCGCCCGTTCACGAACATGACGCGTGGATCAGCACCATCCAGCTCAACCATTTTGTAGGGAAACGAATAGTCAAACATAGGCGCCACCATCAGCGACGAAGAGCGAAGAGCTAGAGTGAGGTGTACTTCTAGTGAGCGTGAGGTCTTAAGTGGAAGATGGGAAACTTTGAAGTCGGTTAAAAAGAAGCACTTCAACAATTTGCTTATGCTAATTTTCTTTGCATATTTTTGAGAGCAGTGGTGGCCGAGTGGTAACGGCCGCGGCTTATGAGTTGTAGGTCATAGGTTCGAACCCAGACAGGCGCTTTACTTTGTGTAAATTATTTCATCACCACTGCTCTCAAAACGGTGAAGTAAAACATCGTGAGGAAACCGGCATGTCCTAGAACTAAAAATTCGAGGACACGTGACATCTACCAACCCGCACTGGGCCCGCGTGGTAGATTACAGCCCACTCCCTCTCACAGAAAGAGGAGGCCTGTGTCCTAGCAGTGGGAACATTATAGGCTGATTATATATTTTTATTTAGAAAATTTAAAATTTGACGACACGGTTGGCGCAGTGGTTAAGCGATTGACTGCTGCGCTGCATGTCGCGGGTTCTATTCCCGCACGGAACAAATATTTGTATGACCTACAATTAGTTGTTCCGGGTCTGGCTGTTTGTGTATGTGAGTTTAAATGTTTGTAAACGCACCCACGATACAGGAGAAATTCCAAGTGTGGAGCAACGTTTTTTTAAAAAAAAGAAGTCAATATTCACACTAAACCAGCGCGTACATGGAGTTTCTTGCCCGTTCTTCTTCATAGAAACCTTCTCCGCTTTGGATTGGGAAACTAGTTCCATCTTTCTGCCCGACCCCTTGACAATTGAAAAGCGCCAGTAAATGGTTTAATTTAAATAAATGCTCTGAGTTTGAACTAAAACCAAGAAAAAGAAATATCAAATTCATCTTCCTCCCAAAAACAAATAAGAAATTCAAATTTATTAACCGCCATCTCGGCCCCAAACTTGCGAGTTTACTTCACATGTTGAATAAGAGATGGCGTCACAAATTCATAAGCTCCTCTCATGTTTTATTCAAAAATAAATAAGTAGATAAAGTTTATTTAAACTCATCCGGCGTTTAAACGACGGAGACGGCAGTTAAGTATGCGAAACTGAGACAAAACTATTCGTTTATCAGCTCACAACTTGGTTGGGCTGGATTTTTATGGTGTAAGTTATGAACTGGGTGCATTTGTAAACGCTTTCAACTACGTACAAATAACGGAATATCATCAAAATCACTACGTCTGTTGGCAAATTAATTAGTGACAGTAGACAAATGTTTTTACGGTTTCCAGTCCTATCACAATATCAAAAACCCAAACATCTATTAATCGAGGTTGATTGTGATATTATTATACTGACTGAGTGTTGGTTGAGTAAAATCGGAAACCTTCCTGGGTTAGATGGCTACAACTCCCACTTAACATACAACAATACGAATCAGAATGAAGGAGTAGTAATGTACATAAAAAGCCATATTCAGTGTACCGTTGAGGAGCCCGTTTTCACTAGTGGTAACTGCCTAACTTGTCAAATCAATAACGAGTTAGCAATCATTGCCGTTTACCGTTCGCCGTCTTTTAACTCTAAAGAAAATTTTGATAATTTCCTAGACAGTCTGGACGGTGTTCTTAGAACACTTAATAAGTGTAATAGTACATACCTCATCGGAGATGCTAATATCGATATTAAGCCGTCTAATACAGATGACCGAAGTGCTAATTACCTGACCCTCAACGCCACCCATGGTCTTTTACCTGGACATTACCTCCCCACTAGAATTAATAATTGTATTGATCACGTTCTCCTAAAATCCGATAAATCTACTAGTATTCTTGTCTTGGAGTCCCACATCACGGATCATCTTCCGTTACTAATATGTATGGATGGACCAGGTTCAGTGAAACAGACGACTCCTGCTTACAAGATCCCAAAAATAGATTATACTAATGTTTTAGAAGATATGGAAAGTCAGGATTTTACTCAAGTCACTAACACGGACGACCCTGATGTGGCTGCCTCTTGTCTGGTAAACATAGTTCAATCAATTCAAAAAAAACACACTCGTATAATTAATGTTCCTAAAAAAGCAAGAAATCTAAAGCCCTGGATTACTCCGGGTTTATTACGTTGCATTCGACATCGTGATAAACTCCATAAAAAAGCCCGAAACTCACCCAATAGTGATATTGTTCAAATCTCATACAAACGATACCGGAATTATTGTAATAATCTTCTCAAGAAGCTTAAAACTGCATATGAAATATCAGAATTAGAAAAAGCTAAACGTAACCCTAGAACACTCTGGAATAAAATAAAAGAGATAACACATACCAAAAAAAGATGTGATCCTCCTTTAGAGCTTTTAAAAACATGTACGGACCCATATAGTGCAGCCAATCAAGTTTCTAAGTTCTTTGCCAACATAGGTACAGATCTAACCTCTAAAATTGTAGCCCCCTCACAGACATTTTCTCCATCAAAAACCTCATCGCCTAATTTTTTTGTCATCCTTGACGTTGACTATTCTGAGGTTGAGTCAACCATCATGAATTTAAGACATGATTGTGCCGCTGGATGGGACGGAATATCTTCTATTCTCCTAAAAATGTGTCGCAAACCTCTTGTACCCGTTATCACACATATAATTAATATATCAATAGCCAAAGGAATTTTCCCAGAACCCTTTAAGAGGGCCTTAGTCCATCCAGTATTTAAGGGTGGGAGTAGGGACTGTGTGAATAATTACAGACCGATCTCGGTTCTTTCAGCAATGTCGAAGGTTATGGAAAGGTTGATAAATGGTCGTCTACTCAACTTTCTATACAAACATCATGTCATTGCGCGAAATCAATATGGCTTTAAAAAAGGTGTTTCTACTGAAGATGCAATTGCCGACCTAACGGAAACTGTTGCTAAGAATCTAGATGATAATCGTAAATGCCTTTCGATATTCCTGGACCTACAGAAAGCCTTTGACACAGTCTCTATTCCTACTCTTCTGTCAAAGTTGGAAGCCATAGGCATTCGGGGAACAGCGCATGACCTTTTCAAGAGCTACCTCCAAAACATGAAACTCCGTGTCAAGATTGATTCATACTCTAGTGATGAAGAAATCATCACATACGGAGTTCCGCAAGGCAGTGTGATGGGGCCTACGCTCTTCCT
Organism: Tiliacea citrago; assembly: GCA_963921375.1. Taxonomy (NCBI): domain Eukaryota; kingdom Metazoa; phylum Arthropoda; class Insecta; order Lepidoptera; family Noctuidae; genus Tiliacea; species Tiliacea citrago. The sequence goes on from OY992799.1 coordinate 3,958,597, forward strand.
AATATACATAAATGACCTTTGCACATTGGCTCTCCCCAACACCAAGATTTTCACTTATGCAGATGATACTGCGATCGTAGTTTGTGGAGATACATGGACTGACGTGAAATATTATGCAGAACAATCCCTACAAACAGTCATGAGGTGGCTGCAATATAACCTTCTATCACTTAATTTGTCAAAAACCAACTACATTCCTTTCTCTATTAGTCACAGGACCAAAGCCCCATCTGATTTGAAGATTTTTGCTCATTCCTGCCTGGGCTCCACCTCATGTTCATGTACGCCACTATCTCGTGTCAGTCAAACCAAATACCTGGGTGTAGTGATTGATGGCGGACTAAAGTGGTATTCTCACGTTGAAAGCCTAACGGCAAGGGTGAGGAAACTTATTTATATCTTCAAGTCTCTAAGACGCTGCGCTGACCCCAAAACACTAAAAATGGTTTATCTTGCACTTTGCCAGTCTGTCGTCAGTTATTGCATTCCGGTTTGGGGAGGCACCGCGAAGACTAAACTCCTTGGGTTGGAGAGATCCCAGAGGGCTGTGCTTAAGGTGATGCTCAGCAAGCCGGATAGATTTCCCACAAGTGAATTGTATGCGAAGTGCAGAGTACTTACTGTGCGACAGCTCTTTGTGCTTAACGCCACCCTCAGAAAGCATAGTCAGGTTCCTCTGTTAGATTCAACCACTCGTAAAGCCAAATCTTCATGTCCATCTGTCCCTCACAGAACAACCTTCGCTGGCCGCCAGCTTTATGTAATAAGCTCGCTCATTTACAGAAGGGTGAATAAGCATATCCAAATAAACAATTTAAACAAGCACGAACTTAAAACCAAACTACAGAACTGGCTGTATGATCAGGACTATTCTCGTACAGAAGATCTTGTTCATAACATAAAGTAGGCACGTAATAATAATCACTACTCTACAAAGCCGAATACAGAAACCCATGCAACACCACAAGATCAGAACATACCCCCACAAAACACAACCCCAAAACTCCCTTTCATACACCACACCACATCACACCACAACACAACAGAATATACCACAACACAACACACCACACCACAACATGACATACCACACCACACCTCACAACCACATCTCCCTCCGTTAACACACATACCTACACATTAATTGCCGTAGTTCATTATGGGATCATAATGCTATCACACATAGATTAAGGATTTTTGTACACGAAGTTACAGTAGAATACTGACTCCTAAGGCACAGGGTCCCCCCTAGTTTAGGAGGCAGGGTTTTCACTATTTAAGCAACCTTTGTTTCCCAAAGTTTAATGTTCCTATGTGTATTGTATGAGCTCTGTTTATTAAGGTTTTTGTGTTAATAAAGTTATTTTTATTTTATTTTTATCTTTGGGGACATAGGTGGAAGTATTCTACCTGTCTCCTTTTTCGCGTATTAGGGGTGAAATTGTAATCAAAGAGCGGATGATAAACTCCAACTTGCAGTTAATATTAGTATAATAAGTCACACACATAAATTATAGTTTAAAGTTAGGTACACTATTGAGCACATTATAACTAATTATCCGTATCTGTGTCCCGCGACAGTTGACAAGCAAGGGAGGGAGGCTACTTAAGGGACGCTATGGGCAGCGCCCCGGACCGTAGCTTAGTGTTGCCACTTAACAAGGGTGCGTGCGCTCCTGAGTAACTTATATAAACACAATACAGGCAACGTAGTGCCGCCGCCGGTGCGTACATAAATGCACATTACGTGACGTCACACATCCAACAAATCTTTATACTGCTACTTCAGTGAGCCTCTCAACTCTTTCTATCTCCTTTTCTTGCCAACATACCTTGAGCTGTTCTCGGTTCATGTAGACAGAAGAAAGCAGACAACAATAGTCTCCTTTGGCAAAGGGATTGATGATCATAGTGTGCTTACAGTTAGTATAAATAACGTAACGTATAACAGTGATAGCCTAGTGGTGTGACCCCCGGACTGCCAAGTTATAGGTCTCGAGTTCGAACCCAAGACCTCTGACTTTTTGGATTCATGTGCGTATTGTATAATTATCACTTGCATAAAAACGGTGAAGGAAAACATTGTGAGGAAACTGCGTGAGAGATATTTTCTTGGTGGCATGTGAAGCCAAGTTAGAGGCCCATTGGTCGCATAAAAACTCTGACACCAGGTCAATCACTAACCACACGGAAAAGAAAGATTATAAATTGTAATATCTGACCACTTTACAAAAATCCCTTAACAATCCTCCTAACAGTCAAAGAAATCAATTGTTAAGTAAATTAATATCCTTCATCAATTTGCCGTGTTATAGGCACTTCATATAACTGTCAAAGAAGTTTGTGATTTGAATACACGGACAGTTTAAGTTGGTAAGTCAATTTTATTAACAACTAGCTGCACCCCGCGGTTTCACCCGCGTAAGTCTTGATCCCGTAGGAATTTCGGGATAAAAAGTAGCCTATGTCTTAATCCAGAGTGTCAGCTACCTACATACAAAATTTTATCAAAATTAGTCCAGCCGTTTGAGCGTGAAGAAGTAACAAACATACACACACACACACACACACACCCCCACACACACACTCACAAACTTTCGTCTTTATAATATTAGTGTGATAAATTCCCTGACATTACCTAAATGTGATAATCCGTAGACACAGAAACAGCGTGTGCCTTACGCCATATCCGCAGCAGCATTTTAAGCAGCAACTTGGTTAGTTTACCCTCTTGATGGAAGTAGAATGAAGTGCAGCAGTGTTTACAAAAGAGGCTTAAAACTTTATTTCATTAAAATATTTGTGATAGTTTGAAGTTTCAGGAGTTTTTCTTGGTGAGAAATCTTGCAGTCTGGTGGGTCTGGCAAGCCTTCGGAAAAATAGTTTTTGAATTTTGAGACTGGCATTTGCATTTCACTATGGGTATGTAACTCGTTGTTCGTATGATTGGTTCAGTGACTGAGCATTCTGCGATATGGATATGGATCAAATAATTGCGTATGGTACCACAAAAATTGGGGGAGTCCCTACACCCAGCGGCCCCCTAGCAATAACAGAGCTCGTGTGGTTTCGCGGGATTAGTTCGCTGGCTTGAGGTCGACTTCATAAGCATTTACTGCAAGAAGAGATGCGGGACAAATTCAATTTCAACCAATGGAATAAATTTAGAACGAATCCCTGGGACCACTCGCGCTCTGTTATGCCCGCTGGGTGTAGGGACAAGTTTGGGACTCCCCCTAAAGAGAAACGAGAGCATGCAAACTCCTAGACTCAATGACCTCTTAGATATTATTGACTATGTTTTTACTTCACTTAAAATATTTTTTTTTTAATCTAACTTTGCCCACCTAAACCAAAAAAAACATGAAAGGTCCAACTCGTGTATATTGAAGACCATAGCGACTTTAACTAAAATGCTATCGACGCTGCGAAGTTTAGTTAATTTCTTACTTGAGCTGCATTACTACTGATGCGTGCACTGACTGGACAGGACCACTTAAATCTGTGTGGTACTTTCCTCAACAGACCATTTCGAACACAATAATCTACACAGTCAGTCACAATGATAGCGAGCTCAACCTCATAGCGAGGCAGACGGACTTATTCTGTTGTTCTCTGAGTGAGTTCACAAGGAATGCATTGTTTTGTGATTTGTTATACAAACATGTTAGTATTTAGGATTATAAAGTTAGGATAAGTGCATTTATCGCATTGAGTTATCCTGTAATGGTAGATGTAAGAAGAAAAAAAACGATCTGACCAAGATTATTTATGGACTTTTAAAGAGACTGTGACCTTTGACTTTGTTGAGGTGTTTCTTCTCAGATTGGACGTCAAACACCAACCACGTGTTTAAAAAAAAATTGTCGTTTGAAAGTGCATTTAGAAACCTACTTACAAAAATAAATATCATTTATTATACCATCGACACGACGAAGAACCACTTTTTTGCTTTTCCAATGATAAAAGTAAAATACGAAGTGCAAACTTGCGATTACTCAATAAAACAAATTTTATGAGAGGTAGCTCTTAGCTGATTATATCTACCTCTGCAACTCGAGAATCGCCGAGACAATAATTAAGTTTGAAAACTGACACTCTCTCACGGAAAACAAACTTTTGTATAGAATACCTGTATTTCTGTAGATAGGTAGGTGAGTAGGTAAGTAGTTTATTCACGGTTTTTGTTACTTAAATGTATGTGTTATTCAGGGCACAAACATCATCATTATCTACCTGCATACCAAGTCTCATGCAATCCATTCGGCTATTTTGATGTATGCAATTCCTGAAGCAATTTTTTTTTTTTTTTAAACGTTGCCCTACACTAGGAATTTCTCCTGTACCGTGGGTGCGTTTACAAACATTTAAACTCACATACACAAACAGCCAGACCCGGAACAACTACTTGTAGGTCATACAAATATTTGTTCCGTGCGGGAATCGAACCCGCGACACGCAGCGCAGCAGTCCATCGCTTAACCACTGCGCCAACCGTGCCGTCTTATTGCACTTCCGAAAAAATGCGATCACTGGTAATAAACTATGAGAGAAAGACGTTCTTTTGCCACTTGTTCTTCACAGGTAACGCACTTGGAAAGGAAGTATTGAAGGGCGGGCGGTTTGGGGACTGTCTTTATTTATACTAATATTGTCTTTCTTTATACAATATTAGTTTTAGTATATGCGAAACCTGAAACACGTGTCTAGTATTTTTATGTAAAGAATCTATGTACAAAATTTCAAAACTGTATCATGAAAAATCTCAAAGTTATAAGGTTGTTATGTTACCTGGTTATCCTTACAGAAACATGCTAACGATGTCCCCGCGCCTCCAGGTCGTCTTGCGCTCATTGATAATAATTTGGCAGTAGGTGAAATGAAATGAAATCGTTTATTCTGTAAATAGGATATCGGAATCACGGACACATCACACGGACACGTCATATTAAAAAGTAAGAAATAAGCTAGATGTAGTCGACATTTCCTATCGGACTACCCCTGAGAAGCGTACGGCGTACCTAACCGTACGGCGATTGTATTGTAAGTAATTAAATGGTGATAACATTTTCCATCACACTTAAATATGCTTGGGACCAAATATAACTTGGTATAAAAATTATTGAAATCGATTCAGTTCCTTATTCTGAACAAACTATATTTAGCTAACTATATTATTTAATTTTCTGAGATCACAGAATTTAGAGATTGTTAATTGTTTTTATACTTATAAAAATTTTAATTTTATTTTTGAATTTTGTGACCCTAACAATTTGTATCTTTTAATCATCGTTTATTTTAATTGCATTGACAATTAATTTAATTTTAATTCTGTGACCTTTTTAATTTGTACCTCCTTATTCGTTTATTTTTATTGCATTAACATTTTATTCCGATCTAGTCTGTGGCAGTATTGTGAAATTTTAGTCTTATTTTATGTAATATGGGATTTTGCATGAATTAAACGAATTTTATTTTTTATCCATTTTAGTTTATCGACTTTATTTTATACTTAATGTCCCCTTCGCAACAAAAAATAGCACAACATGCTTATATCTAAGTTAGGTATTAGGTCACCTCATAGCTACTAGCTAAATTTATCGCAAGAATTGATCGAAACGTTTTGAAATAACTGAATTATTCATGAACGGTACTGGTTAATTTTCGTGAGTTTGTAACTAGCATGCTCTGGGGATGTATAGTTCACCATTTGGTACCTATACTGTAATCTGATTTACTAGTGACGCCTTCTTCTTGTTTTCTGAGCGATGGGTTAATGTTATTGTGTAGAACACAGAACCTAACGTCATGAATTTATTCGCCTAAGAGGTGGGCAGAGGTCTATTTAGTACAACTATATTTCACCAGATAAGATTTAGTTTCATACCTAATAATAAGAAATCCAAACGCAGGGCAGCTGGTGGGAAATTATCTTAACATAACACTACGTCTGTATTCACCAAAGGGTGAGGCAGAGATGTATCTATAGTACACGGTGTACATTCACCAATTATGTTTAGGTCCAATGTAATAGGGGCGAGCCTGTTGCCATCAACCGGGTACAAATTAATATTGGGAAATTCTAATGGAAAAACCCAAAACTTTGCCCGACGATCGAGCCCAAGATCATTTTGTCATCAACAGTCACACTTATAAAAACTATACCAACCAATCGAATAATAAATTAATAATCATCTATCATGATGAATAGAATAAGAAAGACGTTATTGGACGATTTCTTAACTTTATATTTACTTAGCAGTTTAGGCTATATTTAAATTACTTATTAGCGAATAGGCTAGATCGTAATGTGAATAAAGTATCACCAGCAGTAATACTTTATTTAAAAAAAAAAAAAAAAAAATGATGAATATTCTCTGTAATTCAAATATTTTTAGTTATAGTTTAGTTATATATATTATATATATAAATATATTAAATAGGTTAGTTAGTTATAGTTGACGGCACGTTTGGCGCAGTGGTTAAGCGATTGACTGCTGCGCTGCGTGTCGCGGGTTCCATTCCCGCACGGCACAAATATTTGTATGACCTACAAGTAGTTGTTCCGGGTCTGGCTGTTTGTGTATGTGAGTTTAAATGTTTGTAAACGCACCCACGATACAGGAGAAATTCCTAGTGTGGGGCAACGTTGTTTTTTTTAAAAAAAAAAAAGAAAAAAAAAGAGAAATACATAACATAACGCATGTTTCCCTGAAGGGTTGGCCAGAAGTATACCTTAGTAGACTCATATTTCACCAGTTATGTTTAAGTCCCATGTAATAGGGGGCGAGAATACTGCCATCAACGTGTACAAATTCAGACTCCGGAATGCTACAGAGAAATTTAAGATAAAGATAAAGTTAAAGATAAATTTATTTGTTCAAACATGTATAACATGATACATGAATATGCACATATAGATGGAAACATAGTTTTACCGGACCAACAGGTTTTACCTCACTAGGCGTACAATTTTTTTACATTTTAATGATTAAGTTTGTAATTTTTAATTCATCATTAATGACAGTTTCATTTATAAAATTAAAGTTAGTGCAAAATATAGTCAATAATTTACTTAACAATCAGAGTCAGTCCAAAACGAAGTCAATATTAATTATAAATAAAATATCTCGCATCCGGCATTTAATGTTTACAACAAGACAAGGCGCGCCACCTAGCGGCAACTATCAAGACTAGAATTGCCGGGCTTTGACAGAGCCGGAGCGTTTTCGGTCGGTTACGAGGTTGAGGAGAACGCGCCAAGTCGGGCATTCTTTATCTGGTGATCGAGCTGTGAGGACGCTTTGGAACTGTCCTACGTTTTGCTGTGCTCAGTTATTGTGGTAATTGTAATTTGTAGTGATGGTATCAATTTGTGATTTTAATAAACGCTGTGTATCGTACATTCGTAACCAGTGTGTTTTCATTGCACGAAACCCACCTTATGCCCACATAATGTCTGAATCTAACAGAGTAAATCCTGATGATTCGACATATTATATAATAAAGTTAAATCAACAATAAAATTCAAAATTTGTCATTTACAAAAAATCAACAATGTTATAATAGCACTTATCAGTAAGCAACTTTTTTATTCCTGATGGAAAAAACCTAATAACACTAACTTTGCCCGAGTTATTAAATACTACATAAACTGGTACCTAGCCAAACACTGTATCAAATATAACTATTATTGAAACGCACGTACTTTCCACAAACTATGTAACTGAAGTTTTAGCATTAATTGCACCCAAAGTGCACACATGCATACGAAAGTACTAATTGTAACGGGGGAAACGCGAACTAACTTACGTTGACGACGTGGAGTTTCGAAGTAAAACGATTTTATTTCTTAAAAATTATATGATCAAGAAAATGTTTTCCCCAATTTGTTGAAATGGCTTGTGATAACATAGATTGCTTGCAACTGAATGCATGCATTGGCTTTTTGGCTTTTTTAGGGTTCCGTAGCCAAAGGGTAAAACGGGAACCCTATTACTAAGGCTCCACCGTCTGTTTGTCTGTCTGTCTGTCTGTCCGTCTGTCACCAGGCTGTATCTCATGAACCGTGATAGTTACACAGTCGAAATTTTCACAGATGATGTATTTCTGTGGCCGCTATAACAACGAATACTAAAAAATAGAATAAAATAAATATTTAAGGGGGCTCCCATACAACAAACATGATTCTTTTGGTCGTTTTTGTTCGATATTGATAATGGCAACAGGTAGACGCTTGAAATATGCACAGAATATTCAGTTATATATTCACTTTAAAAATTAAAAATCAAACAAATATTTAAGGGGGGCTCCCATACAACAAACGTGATTTTTTTGCCGTTTTTATAGATAATGGTACGAAACCCTTCGTGCGCGAGTCCGACTCGCACTTGGCCGGTTTTTTAGACTTCTGTTTGTGTAAAGTGTTTTATGTAACTATGTGGTTCCTATTTTAGGCCCGATTAAGCCTATGAATCTGTTGAAAACTCACTAATCTTCAGTTATTTTCTTAACACCATGAAGCTAAAGAGTTTCACCACCAAATTGAACATCAGAAGTTGATTCCTAATATCTTACATCATTTTAACTCCGCTGCAAAACAAAAAACAAAAGCGGTAATGTGTTGTACTAACGTCTTTTTTAGCGCTGAAAGCGATGTACGGTCAACATCGTTAGTACTGCCCGCAAAAAAATATATTTTTAAGCTTTATACAATTTTGTTGAATCGCTCTGGGAATTAAGAATTGTAGATTGTTACTGGTCAGTGCTTGCGATTAAGCTTCCCTGCATCCTCTACGGTATCATTAGTGGTCATTAAGGTATAATACGAATGGGGAAAGAGAGAATGTGTGAAAAAAAACCTTTTTAGTGGTACGAATGAGATTGCGTTAGGTTGAAATGTTTTTTTTTTCTGTCTCTGCTGTATTTTGGTCCTTACGCCAGTAGCACACCTCCGCGGCGAAACCATTACAGCGAAACCGCAGTAGTTAAATTGTACTGGTTCGCGTCATGTTCCGCTACTCAAATCGGATGCGAGTAGCGGAACATGACGCGAACTAGTACAATTTAATTACTGCGGTTTCGCGGCGGAGATGTGCTACCAGGGTTAAAGTCGGAAAGTATGATTTTAAGTTTCGTAAATTAAGAGTGATGGAAAGTATGGGTTATATAAACCTTGGAGCGTTCAAAACTTCAATTATTTGACTTGGTATTTACAAAGGATCCGTCTACTTTTGGTGCCCATTTAAAATGATACCCCAACATTCTTTTTCTGCCATGTTGATTAAATTTCATGAATTATTAAAGAAATTACGCAACTAATGTCACCTGATAGAAGTTTTTAGAGCTCTTTGAACGACAACATGCGAAGAAAAAAATTCAGTCGTGTAAAATTCCACGAGCCAGGCCACAATACGCACAAAATAACAACAACGGAAAAAAAACTCGAACGGTATTCAATTACACAAACATTTTTCCGTGCCATTTACTTCGTCGGATATATGAGAGCAAAAAACGGTCAAGCGCGAGTCGGGCACGAATAAAGCGGGGATACGGTGTGCATCGAGAGTTCTTTTTTTGTAACTGGCAAGCGACACTTCGCGTGACATAACGCTTCAGCCACTTCATTAGGTTTGAAAATGGAATAGGTATTGAGATGAGGAAAGCATACTTTGATCAACACCTGGAAATAATCACGTAGGTGAAGGGACAAAAAGTCGCAACGAACTCGAAACTGTTATTAAAGCACGTGTGTGAACGTGTTTACTTGTAATTGTAACGCCAAGATATAATATGTTGCTGGAATCGCAAAATAGATTTGTACCTAATATGAAGTGAAAATAAATTAGAAAGGGTTTATTTTAGGGTCTCGAAATAGCTTAGAACGTACTGTAGTCATGAGATGGTGTTGACTCATTTCTACATACATTCATAGATAAATAAATACCAATTCCTGGTTGCTACCAAGTTTGTGTATCAATTAATTTTGCCAGCTCATTAAAGCACAAGGGAAGGAACGACCAAAATGACCCTGATACTCTTTTTCATCAAGCTAAGATAATATTATTGTTTACTGAATTTTTTTGTTTCGTTGAAACTATTTCCTTATGGTCCTTCGAGTCGCACGAACCACTTTGTATGACCCACATGTTTGCTTACAGTAATTTTATTTCTCTTCTCCTTCAACTACTTACATCGAGAAAAATATAAGACAACCCCAAAATTATTTCACCCACATATTTAGCCCACTTTTTTGTTACAACCCTACATTCCTAGGACATGTTTTGAGCGCTTTTGTCCCGTCATAAATCTGGCACATGTCCTCGCTGGCCGCTCGAAAATAACAGACTATAAAACATTAATGCTTCGATGGCACTACGGAACCTAGACTATGGATGGAATTCACGGATTCTCGATGGGAATGAAAGCATGACGGTTGGCGTATAGTGATTTTAATTTGATTTTGTTTAAGGCTGCGTGCACAATAAACCCGTGTTTCGTCAATTTATTATCTAATTGTGAGAAAGCTTGAAATAATTGAAACATTAAGCATGTGTAACTATACAATTACAGTTTTCGTGGTACTAAACCGCTCGTCCTGCCCGTCATGACATACGGTGCCGAAACGTGGACACTAACAGTCGAGCTAGTTCACAAATTCAAGGTCGCGCATCGTGCTATGGAGCGGGCTATGCTTGGAGTCTCTTTGAAGGATAAGATCAGGAATGAAATTATCCGGAAAAGAACCGGAGTTACCGACATAGCTTGCAGAGTAAGCAAACTGAAGTGGCGGTGGGCTGGCCATGTTTGTCGAAGGACCGATGGCCGATGGAGCAGACGAGTCCTGGAGTGGAGACCGCGTATCGGCAAGCGTAGTGTGGGACGCCCCCAGCTAGATGGACCGACGACCTTAAGAAGGTGGCTGGGTCAGACTGGATGCGGAAGGCGTAGGACAGGGTGTTGTGGCGCAGCCTGGGAGAGGTCTATGTCCAGCAGTGGACTGCAATAGGCTGAGTTGATTGATTGATTGAAACCGTTCGTGTCAGTCTCAGCACCTGTTAATAGTTTCCTCACTTTTGCGCTCTCGAAATTAAATTTTATTTCGCCGTTGATTTACTTAATGAAGATTATTATTGTATAATAAAAAAAAATGATTTTATCACAAGAATAGCTGAAGCCCAGTGTGTGATTTATAAATTTCTTGATATGGTTTGTTAAATAATAGGAAAAAATCATTACCGACTGGGTTTTTAAAAAATATAGGTTTTTTCAACAACTTTTTCTGAGACTGTAACATTTTTATAATTATTTTTGCTACTTTTTTAGTTGAACATGTCCGCTTAAGCAAAATATTTTTAAATAAATAAATTTCTGTTATTTTGATGAAGAAAAATGTTCATAAACTCAACACGATGTCGTCAATTTTGTGTGAAGAGGCAACGGAAATGATTTTTTACTAGGTAGTATTAAAACCAAAATTTTCGAATAAAAAATTGATACCATTTGGAGATGAAGAAGTAATCTATATGTGGCAATTATTATTTGCATTTGATTTAGTTTCATTTTTCAAAAAATTGCTTGTTTTTAAAAGTATTTTAGTTGGGTTTTATTTTTGCTTTTTTGGAATTTTATTAGGGCAATATACTCCTAAAAGTATGTATGAGGAGCTTGTGGCTAAGTAATAACAGCCGCACGAGTCGATCGATCAGGTTAAGCAACGCTTGCCGCGGTTGATCCGTGGATGGGTGACCATCTTTACATACCAAGTACCTCCGTGCCTCGGAAAGCACGTTAAGCCCCGGCTATTATTTGTAGATCTTCGACAATATTTAGGGTTGTCAGAAGCCCAACAGTCTGACAACCAGTCTTACCAAGGAGTATAGTGTTACCCAGTAACTGAGTTGTGGAGATCAAATAGGCAGTCGCTTCATGTAAAATACTGGTATTCAGCTGCATCCGATTAGGCTGAAAACCGACCCCAACATAGTTGGGAAAAGGCTAGGCAGATGGTGACCACATAAGTAATTTTAGTTCTATCCTACCCACCAGTTTCATTTCTAGGCTCAGCTTCTTCAATCTCCGGTAGTATACAATATTAATTTTAGTATATGCGAAACCTGAAATACGTGTCTAGTATTTTTATGTAAAGAATCTATGTACAAAATTTCAAAACTGTATCATGAAAAATCACAAAGTTATAAGGTTGTTATGTTACCGGGTTGTCCGTACAAAAACATGCTAACGGTGTCCCCGTGCCTCCAGGGTCGTCTTGCGCTAATTGATAATAATTTGGCAGTAGGTACCTAACCGTACGGCGATTGTATTGTAAGTAATTAATTAAACGGTGATAACATTTTCCATCACACTTAAATATTTTTGGGACACAATATAACATGGTGTAAAAATGATTGAAATCGATTCAGTTCCTTATTCAGAGAAAACTATATTCAGGTTTCGCATATACTAAAAATAATGTTGTATATAACGTTATCGAATTCATCTATAACACCAAAAGTCGCTTCGATGCTTTCCATTGCTATAACCGCAAAATCAAACGTATAAATACGGGTGTGAGACGTCAAGTCAAGACCTGTCAAAAGTATCAAAGCGTCTATAGGTCATTTTCTTTAGGTCATCATATATTTTATGTTCATTGTCGAAGTGGCGCCAGCTGGTGGCGTCCATTTTTCATGAAAACCCTCATTATGATAATCATATTTTGATTAAGATACAACCCGACACTGACCTGCAAATTGCAAACAAGTGCGAGTCGGACTCGCGCACGAAGGGTTCCGTTTCATTATCTATAAAAATGGCAATAAAATCACGTATGTTGTATGGGAGCCCCCCTTAAATATTTGTTTTATTTTAATTTAATTATTTATTTTTAAAGTGATTATATAACTAAATATTCTGTATATGACACATTATGCTCTAGCTGTAACTCGAAGTCACAAATTCTAAACTAGGACCATCGAAGTTTATAAAATAGACATTTAATTACTAATAACCAGTAGCCTAGCTAGGGGGGGGGGGCGTCGGGGGCGGTCCGCACCGGGTTCCACCTGACTGGGGATGACACCCGACCGCGAAAAATAATAATTACACAAACTCAAGTTTTTCAACAATAAACCGCAAGTAGGCTTGAAGCCATTGTAACCAAGTTATCCAAACTAAATCATTTAAATATAGCAAAAAAGGGTAGGAAAAAATAACGGCAGTAGGTAGTACTCGTATAGGTAACGCAATTAAAAGGAAAACTAGACTTTACAAGTTAACGAGGACCTAATAGTCGACCAACTTACATTTGCAGTTGGGATGTATCTGGGAAAACATGTTTTTCAACCACAATGTTTTAAGTTTGTTCTTGGGATAAATTCATCCCAACTACGGAACCCTTAACTTTGCGTGGTTTGACACGCACTTAGCCGGTATTTTTTCTTGAGTGACACCACAATATGCGCACCGGGTGTCACCTATGCTAGCTATGCCACTGCTAATAACAATAACAAAACCATGGTCAGCAAGACGACCAGTCTTCACCAGCAGCACTTGTTCAAACATCAGGCAGTACCCCTCGCAATATTTGAGGGAAGCAGGCAACCCGAGCCCCGACGCTATCGCCAGCAGTGACATCTAAGAGAGCATAAAGAACTTGCTGCCAGTTTTAATTTCGGAAGTCGGTGTCTTTGAATGTGTATTTTAGTTTTTTTTGCCACTGACTTCCGAAATGAATGTTATTTTTCACTTCGTAGTGTTTTTTTTTTGGAAGTCGGTTTTTTATTTTATACATTTTAGTGGTTCAGTTTGTAATTTATCGAACTAACAATAGCCTAATGTCAACTGCTCATCACCTTTTACATAAGATTGCTTTTCCCGATGCAGGGACGTCAATTGTTGAGGAGATTTAATTTCTTCATTTAATTGTGGAGCTGATGGTAAAGTAACCAAATTAAAGTAACTTTATCGAATCTCAACCAAATACTTATTATTAAGTAGTTCCGGTAGCCATCTGTGGTCGTGCTTTCCGAGAGCAATTGCAGGAGGTACGAGGTGTACCTCTAAAATTTCCCTCGATTTCCATGGGATCCCTTCATCAGATTCTGACTTGATAACAATGGGACCACCTCGGGAGCATACCCTTTCAAACAAAAACCAGAATTTTCAAAATCGGTCCAGAATTGATGGAGATAACAAAAAAAACTTACCGACGAACATACATAACCTCCTCCTTTTTGGAAGTCAAGTAGAAACGAATATAAATGTGCATGTTTATTTTTACTCTATTATCAACACAATTCTTCATTCTAAACTAATCTGCAGTAAAGTAGCAAAACAATTTAATAATCTAAGTACAAATGCAATATTTCTAAGACCAGATGTATGAACGTAAACGAAGCAAAAGGAATATGTAAAGATCGTAGCAGGGGCCGTTCTATAGTTTCTGCCTACCCGCAAGGGAAGAAGGCATGAGTTTATGTATGTTTTATGTACAAATACAATACATAAGTGTAAACTGTAACATAATCATGAAACAAACAAGCAAAGTTTAACACAAACAAACCAAGGACTTTGTTTAAAAACACCTGCACCGCATTTCTGTTAACATCTCTACAGATATAATAATATTCTGTGGTTTTGCTTGCGCTTTGTACTTTTCCAATCTCGGAGGTAAATCGCCCTTCTCATGAAAATCTGGTGTTTTTTAAATGGTTTATGTATAAAACTACAAGCCGTGTGCCAAATGGAATTTCTCATCGGTGAAAATGACGAATTTTCATCCCCATTTTACCTTTGTATGTTTTTTTTTGTTTGTTTTTATAACGAAGGTGAGCACCTTCGTTATAAAGGGAACTCTTTTGCAAAATTCCATGATCCTACGACTCTGCGTTGAATGTCAGTGAATGACTTTGAAAGATTTAAAGAACTACATATAATCATAAATTGTAGCATTATTTAGTACATTTATAAAAGTGAAGGTTTTCTTTTGTTCACTGCAAAACAAACACGATGAAAACATGAAACCAATGGATGCGGTAAGCAGATGAAATTACCTATAATGCAGTCTGTCACCTTGCAGTATGTAAGTAACGTACTATATTTTCAGCTACGGTTTCATTAAAAACCGATTTTATTTGTGAGTTAATGAATGATTTGTTTCTGTTGTGAATATTCTTATAATCTTTTATAATTTACATTTCAGTTTATAATCCAACAATACGTTGAAGACATGCAATATCAAGATTAATATCCTCTCCTAACACAAGTATTTCTTGCTTAAAAGGTGATCCCCAAATCATGTATGTAAATGCACTTTGTAATTAAAATAAGCATTTTGTGAAAACTTCTTGAGCACTTTTTGGGTGAACAAAAATCATGGAACTCGCGTCATCGTCACCGAACGCTAGTTTTCACTTCTATCGGCAGTCCGCAAAGACTGCCCCGCATGTTTTTTTTTTTATTGTACACTGCCTCTCCCACGAATTTAGGTCAGTAGAACCAGGTTTTACTGAAATTATATGTTTTACTTCAAAATGCTACACTCCTCTCTATGATGCAAAGTCTCATTTTATCAATAATAATTGCTTGATGCCGCTACCTAGTGCTTTAAAAACTTGGTACTTAGACCCCAAGATCTAAGGGCTGAGAACTGTGGAATCTGCTGTACCTTCTCTATTCTCAAGTCCACTACACCTTTTAGCTAAAAATCTCTTTAACAGTATGTTAGTTAACGAAAGACGTTCCCGATAACCCACAATAGAATAGCGTCCATACATGCAAACAAAAAGAATTAAAAAAAAAAAATGTTACGTAAAATAAACACTGTACACTCACACTTCTCGCACTTGTCTTTCCACGTTGAAAGAAAAATGCGCGTGTACAGGGTGTTTCTTTTACGTACCAATTTAATATTTTTTGTGAATATTTTTATTTTTTTTATTAGTATTTTTTTTCATGTATGGTCGTTATACTATTGTGAGTTTACGGGAACGCCTTTCATTAATTACCATACTGTACTGTGCACTTAAGCACTGTATTCGACAAACACATAGTCTTTTAAATTCAAAATAATACCTCAACAACAGACAGACTAATTTGTTCGTATTTCTTGTTAAAAACTTCGTAACGGCAGTTGACATTGTAAGCCGTTTACGTCAGAAACAAACTCCCGCCCACAGGCTTAACTTGACATATTTATTATTTACGAACTCTGTAGTTTCGTAGTGTATTTCTATTTGATCAGAGAAAGGAAATGTAGTTATTTGTAGTAGCTATTTGACAAAGTCTGATTTACTTAGAATCTGGGAAACGATATTTTAAAGTATTAAGTACCTGCCTACTATCCATGTTATATATGACGGCGCAGTAAGTGGCACCGTCTAATTTAGTTTCGAAGTTACTGGAATCACCGAAACGGTTGAATAAGAGTGACATTGGCTGCTGACAGTCACTCTAGCAGAGCGTCGCATCGATGGTTGCATGGTGGCTGTCTTCTGATGACAGGAGATGATGTCAGGCGAGAGCCGCTGTCGTACCACCGCCGCGACGAAGTCGTTGAATCACTAAAATACGATGATCACTTTTGGTAAAGGCTATATTGCGCCGTTGTGTATACCACCGAATTATACAATTCGGCGTATTAAAAAACGTCTAGCCGAAATATATAAATGCGCTTTCTTCTATTATGGCTGATTCACATTCGCCAAAACGGCAGCCATCCTCTAGCCCCATTGCCGCTAGTGGCACCGACTAAGGGCGAATTTCACCAATGAAACTGAACGCGATCAGCACATCTAAACCGAGTTAAAGAGCTGTCAGTGTCAATATTCTAAAGAAAATAATGACACTGACAGCTCTTAAACGTGATTTATGTGCTGATCGCGATCAGTTTCATTGGTGAAATTGGCTCTAAATGAGTTAGGTTATAACTGTGATCATCCGCGCGCGAGCCGAGGAGGATAAAATCTACAAAGCAACGCGCCAAATTGTATTATGGCGGAGCGTTGATCAGGTGCATTGTAGGACGCGATGCGCTATCACAATGCGGCATACGTTTATTTAGTCGTAATATATTTTGGCTGGATGGCATCATCATTCCAGCCGAAAGACGTCCACTGCTGGACATAGGCCTACTCCAGTGGGGGGGGGGGGGGGGGTGCCATAATCGCCACGCTTGGCAGGCGGGTTGGTAATCACAGTATGGTGTTAATATAATGCATAGAGAACGCTACTGCCCATGATAATGGCAATGGACTAGAGATAATAGGATGAACGTCAATCAGACGTAATATAAAAAAACTGGCCAAGTGCGAGTCGGACTCGCGTACGAAGGCTTCCGTATCATTATCTATAAAAACAGCAAAAAAAATCATCCCTTAAATATTTGTTTTATTTTAATTTAATTATTTATTTTTAAAGTGAATATATAACTAAATATTCTGTGAATATTTCATTTCTATTGCCGTTCTCAATATCGCACAAAAAAATCACGTTTGTTGTATGGGAGCCCCCTTAAATATTAATTTTATTCTGTTTTTTAGTATTTGTCGTTATAGCGGCAACAAAAATACTTCAAAAAATTTCAACTGTCTAACTATCACGGTTCATGACATACAGCCTGGTGACAGACGGACAGACAGACAGACAGACAGACACAGACAGACAGACGGCGGAGCCTTAGTAATAGGGTTCCCGATTTACCCTTTGGGTACGGAACCCTTAAAAACACCTTTATGTATTTTGGCTAGACGTTTTGTAATACGCCGCCGTATTATACAATTCAGCGTGACATATATGTATATCTATTCAGACTTTGACACTCAAATTACCGTGAGTTCAGTACATAATGATTCTAGACCGCTGATTTCCTCATTCCTAGGCGTTGATTTCCATTCCTTTTCAGCGGAAATCGTGAGGAAATCGCCATGTCCTAGAATAAAAAAAATCAAAGATATGTGACATTTCTTGTTTTAACATAAAATATATCTTAAGACACTCGGCAATAATATAGCTTATTAGTGAAATATTTTCGGAATCGGATCAGGAGTTTGGAAGATTACCCCCTACATACAGACTCACAAATTTTACCTCTTGACAATATTAGTATAGATGATAGATTGCCTATTGATTCAATAAAGTGAAA
The DNA here is from genome assembly GCA_963921375.1 of Tiliacea citrago. Lineage (NCBI taxonomy): Eukaryota > Metazoa > Arthropoda > Insecta > Lepidoptera > Noctuidae > Tiliacea > Tiliacea citrago. Next base: position 3,976,739 of record OY992799.1, read on the forward strand.
TGACACCAAAAGTTTGAAATAAGCAAGTAACCACAAAATTCAAGCAACTACAAGACCACAAATAAATAACAAAAAATCGATTTGTGGCGGCATTTACATCGCCACATGCGAACTACGCGTCACACTGACGTCATGCAAAATCCTGCATCGCGCAAGCAGAGTTTACCGCGCGACTAGCATATATATTACAACGTACCGACATCACTCGTCGGGCAGTAGCCCACCTGACACAACACCTGTCTGGTAGGAGGATCCTCCCTACACCATTTTCCTCATACCTCTATAGATTTCTTCGTCGACTTATTTCGTTAACAATAAATTTATAGCCGTTAAATTACTTAATAAAATAAACTCGACGCAAAAGGAAAAAAGGGGCCAAAAATAAACCTATTTGTATTTATTTTTTTCTTCGTCGTTTGATTCATTAATTTTCTTGGGGTTGGATGACTGAATACTTTTACAATGGGCTTATTCCCAGGTGCTCCAAAGATTTAAGTAAAAGACCTCTGGTTCCAGAAAGTAATTTTTAATCCATTGTCAAATTTTTTAGCTCGTAGCTAAATGATAACAGCCACTCGGGTCCATCGATGGTTCAGCAACGCTTGCCCCAGTCGGTTTGTGGATAGGTGACCATCCATTATATATTGAGATCTTCTCCATGCCACGTTAAGCCGTTCGCATTGGACGTTTGAAGTTCAAAAGTGCCTTATAAGTACCTATTTGAAATAAATATTTTGACTTAAAGGAGTATGTAAGGAGCGTAGCAGGTGGCGTTCTATAGTTTCTGCCTACCCCCATGAGAAGAAGGCGTGAGTTTATGTGTGTAATTTGACTTAGACCCGGTTGTCTTACCCAGTCTTACCAAGGAGTATCGTGTTATCAAGTAATTGAGTTGTGGAAGTCAGATAGGTTGTCAGTTCATGTAAAATACAGGTATTCAACTTCATACTGTTAGACTGGAAGCCGACCCAGGCAGATTGACTGCCAAATCTTTTATAAACCAACCAGGACGGCTAATACGAGACTACAGATTTACTTATTGAAATACTTACTTTATAGGCTCCAGGGACTAAGGGCTAGAGTGGAGACCGCGTATCGGCAAGCGTAGTGTGAGACGTCCCCGGCTAGATGGACCGACGACCTTAAAAAGATGGCTGGGACAGACACCACGCGGAAGGCGGAGGACGGGGTGGCGCTGGCAGGGTGGTTGTGGCGCTGCCTGGGAGAGGCCTATGTCCAGCCGTGGACTGCTATAGGCTGAGTTGATTGTTGATTGATAAGCTCCAGAGGAACTTCTAGTTATGGCATATCTTTGAAAAGAACTAACTGTGTCTGCTAAATATTTTCTAAGATCTCTAATAAGCAGAGTAACAAGTGAATGAGTAGTTTCAAGAGCACTGCTTCTTAATTGCAGCAACGGTAGTTCAAAACTTATGCTGTAACCGATGTTGATAGAATCCGGGAAAGCCTTCGTTAGACAGGTAATTTAAGACGTGGCTAATTACACCGATAAATCAAATCAAATCATTTATTTTTGCGAACATGGGTAATTAGTACATAGATGTTTTCTTAAAGTATAGTCCTCCATATTCTACCGTCTCATGGGCATGCAAATAATATTCAATTTCTAAATTAAACAAAAATTCTATTAATATCGAATAAATATAAATGTCAAATCAAGAATTCCAAAAAAAAAACAAAAACCAGACTAATCAGTAGTGACATTTTTACAGTAATATCAAAAAAATTATAAAATATGTCAAAATGTCAATATGAACAAAAAGTGTCAGAATTGGAACATGCATGTCAATCTTATTAATAGTTGATAAATCAGTGCAGAGATTTATCATTAAGGAAGTCGTCAATTGTGTAATAGTTTTCCTCAATTAATATTTGGTTTAGTGCCCTTTTAAATTGTATTACTATGATATTTTTTATTACATCAGGTACTTCAGGAATATCAAATTCTCTACCCAAAAAAAACAGCGGTCACACAAGCAAAGCAAACATTTAAAAAAAAAAACTAGCCAAGTGCGTGTCGGACCACGCACAATGAAGGGTTGGGACGAATTTATCCCAAAAACAAACTTAACATTGTATTAATATTGATTGATTGATTTTAATTCTCCAACTGCAAATGTAAGTTGGTCGACTATTACTCTTTAACTTGTAAAGCCTACTTAGCTGAGATAGTTTTCCTTTTAACATCGTTATATAAATACTACTGCCATGAATGGTTGCACGTATCCGAAAACACATTTATCTGGATGGGGGAGATGCTTGACTCAAAAAAAATTGGCATGTATTTAATGCGGCAACTAAGTAAAATGAATATAGGTTTAAAAAAAAAATAGAGTGAGTACCATATATAATGGGTTGGCAGCTAATAAGGAGTATCGTAATAAGTAATAGGTAGCATATTAATATATCAGTTTTTAGCTTTATTTTAATTTAAACTGGCATCGAATTTTTGTTTTGGTAACTGAATTTACCAACAATAGAGGGCATCTGTTCTAACCTAACCTAACCCAAATGATTCAATAACAGTAGATGACTTTGCAGCGATTAAGAAATAATATTTAATCGCTGCCATGTTATTTTTTTTTGCAGCAAATAATTAGTCGCCCTTTAAGTTGTAAGTCGCCTTGAAAATTATATTCCAAAAAAATTTAGCTTAATGTTACGCAAACGGATCCCAGAATCGAAAAATGGTTTACAGGCCCTAAATATTTTTTTTGAATGGGCTATACATATACTCCTCACTTTACGTGCATGTACAAGGGAGGTACTTACCCTACAATTTCTTTTTTCATGAATTATTTTACCACTTTGTCGGCGTGATTAATATGTATACCCATGCCAAGTTACAGCTTTCTACAGAAAATTAATGTTTAAAATTAATGTTTAAAGTTAAAACTTTAAAGGTTTATTGTTGACTACGGTACCTACCCTAAAAATACATGTAGATATATATTTAATAATGTAACTGACCGCCTTGTAAAATTGTTTTTTAATACCAATATAATTTACCATAGATTATACTATGTGTACCAAATAATTTACCATAGATTATACCATGTGTACCAAATAACCTTATACTTATCTACAAGATAATATCATAACTACCTCAGACTCTCTACTGAAACTCTCACGAAGATGGGACGGTAATTATCTACCGCTTGTTGTGCCACACAAGTTTCAGACAAAGGGCTATTTTAGTACTCCTGAATTTAGCCAGTTAACTCTCACCACCTTACCTGTGTAGTGATGTTTTTATTCATTGTTATACTGACTATCCATACCTCCATACTTAATTTTATATTAGGTTGGGGAAAAAGTTTCTTCGCATTTTTTAAGAAAATTCAAAATATTTTTAATATAGTTTATTTACATTTAACTAAAGTATTTAGGTACCATTTTGTTCGATAACTTTTTGCCATCTTGTAGGTAGGGACATGATCCCATTGCTATGGGACTTCTGATCAAAATACCGCGCCAAGTGGTTTTGGCAGTCCTCTCGTGATGTTAACCTGACACTGCCTAAAGAATTCTGAAGAGACCGAAACTGGTGGAAATCTGAAGGTGCAAGGTCAGGACTATACGGCGGATGCATTAACACCAATTTTTTTCCAAAATTAACTCCCAGCCAAACTCTTAATTTTTGCTGAGTGGCTAAAGATGTATGAGGTCTAGCGTTATCATGATGAATAAACCACACCCCTTCTGTTGATTAATTACGGCCGCTTTCTCTTAACTTCTTGCTTTAATCTCATAGTTGTTCGCAGTAGAGTTCAGAATCGATGGTCGTGCCTGGTGGTAACAGCTCATAATGAATAATGCCCTTCCAATCCCACCACACACACAGCATCACCTTGTTGCGAGTTAACCCGGGTTTCGCCACAGTCTGTGAAGCCTGACCGGCCTTTGACCACGACCTTTTTCGCACGTTCTTGTCGTACGTGATCCACTTTTCATCACCAGTTATCAGCTTCTTCAAAAATGGTTCGGTTTCATTACACTAAATAATCACAAATGAGTACACGGTTCATTAGGTTTCTTTCAGTGAGCTCGTGAGGTACCCGAATATCGAGCTTTTTTGTGTACCCTGTTTTTTTTAAATGTACCAAAACTGTTTTGTGGTCAATTCTCAGTTCTTCAGCTACGTCGTAAATACTCATATGCCGATCTCGCTCCACTTTTTCAAAAATGGCATCCATTTTATCCGTAATAGGGCGACCAGGGGCCCAAGTCTGCTATTTTTATAAATTCAGTCATTCCAACACGATCCCATTGTCATTTTGCTAAAAGTTCGTAATCTGGTAAATTCATAATGGTCGATCATTGGTCGGTCAACGTTCTCGTAATATAATTGTGTTATTATAATGGCATTGTTGTATTGCCATTATTATAAAACCCATTAGTAGAAATGTCATTAATTTGTCATTATGTACGAGATTACCAATATATGCAATTTCTTTCAATGTAGTGTCAGTGGCAGACCATTGGAAAGTCATAATGACGCCATTATAATAGTAGATTACCAAACTTTTCAAAATCAACAATTATGAAATCAATGATCGACCATTCTGACACTATTGTAATAGCAGACTTGAGGCCCAGAGCGACGTGCATCTTTGACATCAAAATTTACGGATTGAAACTGCACTAGGTCCATAAACATCGCAATTTTTTTTTAAATTTTAAAATGTATCGAATTTCTTCATTAGATTCACTCATGACAGTACGAAAAACAAATGAAAATCACACATTTTCCTAATTTGTATTTGGAATTATGTTCTTTAAAATTTAAACTTTCAATGATACCAAAACCAGCCAGATACAAATGTATAGCCAAAGAGATTTTATTACAAGTTCATACATACTATAATGCGAAAAGGCTTTTTCCCCAACCTATTATATGTGAAAGCAACTCTGTGGTGTCTGTCTGTCTATCTGTCTGTTACCTTTTCACGCCTTAACAGCTGAGCGGATTTCGATAGAATTTGGCACACAAATAGACCAAGACCTGGGTCTAACCCAGGACATGGTCTACTTTCGGGATAAAAGTATCCTATGTCCTAACATTATGTAGCATTGTAATGAAATGAAATGAAATGAAATCGTTTATTCTGTAAATAGGATATCGGAATCACTTTTACACGTCATATTAAAAAGTAAAAAATAAGCTAGATGTAGTCGACATTTCCTATCTGACTACCCGTGAGAAGAAATGGCGAAACAAACTCAGGGGTCAAAGTCTCTTTTAAAGTCCAGACATAATCTTGGTCAGATCATGTGAGGACCATGTAGATCTGTGTCTGAAATGGTCTTTTGAGGAAAGAACCACACAATTTTGAGTGGACCTGTCCAATCAGTGCAAGCATTTGTCGTAATCGTGCAGCTCGACTCAAGACTTAAGGAGCTCAACGACTCGACGAACAATACCAAAGAAAGTACATTTGGGTAGGCCTCATAAAGTGCTCAAAATGCCAGACCTCCATTAAAACTGAGAAAAAGCATAAAATAATAGGAAAATATTTAAAGAGAAAAAAAAAAAAAAATGACCCACATAGTGCTCACATTCACAATAAATTAAAGCAGTAAATATAATACTTTTCAAAGTAAACATTAATGTAATATTGTATATAATATTCTGCAATGTCAATATTTATATAAAATCATGCATAATAACATTAAATGTCAAGTTTTCCAGTTTGATCACAAGGCTTGCAGAGCGAGCAGCTCAATCCCAAGCTTTTTTGTCTTCTAAATAATCAGAAATTTTATAGTACCCTTTTTTACAAAGTTTGGTTTTAATACAGCTTTTAAATCGTTTAATGGGTAAGTTTCGAATGTCAGTAGGAAGTTTGTTGTGAAAGCGTATACATTGACCCATGAACGAGTTGCCTACTCTGTGGAGGCGAGTGCGATGTACAGCAAGATTGTGTTTATTCCTGGTATTTAAACAATGAATATCGGACATTTTCTTAAAATTTGATATATTTTTGTGTACATACAATAGATTTTCAAATATATATTGAGAGGCTACAGTCAGAATATCTATTTCTTTGAATTTTTCACGAAGTGAATCTCTTGGACCTAGATTGTAAATGGCTCGAACAGCCCTTTTCTGTAAAACAAAGATAGTATTAATGTCCGCACAGGTTCCCCAGAGAAGAATCCCATATGACATAAGACTATGAAAATAACTAAAATAAACAATTCTCGCAGTATCTACATCAGTTATCTGTCGAATTTTTTTAACAGCATAGGCGGCTGAACTAAGCCTTCCTGACAATTTTTCTACGTGTGGGCCCCATTGTAATTTACCGTCAATAGTTATCCCAAGAAAAACTGTCGACTCAACAGGGTCCAACTCTATTCCATTAAGTTGAACATTGGTAGTTAGCTGCCTGACATTTGGCATTGAAAATTTAATGAGCTTAGTCTTTTTTTCGTTCAAGAGAAGATTATTTACATTAAACCAATGGACAACCTTAGAGAGTGCATCGTTAACATGTTCAAAATTGTTTTTATCCCGGCCCCGTGGGGTAATTGCCTACCACTACGAGGGCGAAGCCGTTCGCTAAAGCTAGTCGTAAAATAACATTCCGTGTGGTGCCGGACGTAAAGAATAGCACCATCCTATTTCTTCCCGTGGGTGACGTAAAAGGCGACTAAGGGACTGACTACAGAATTGGCAGCAGCGTTCTCTATGCATTTTATTCTCACCATACTGCGATCACCAATCCGCCTGCCAAGCGTGGTGATTATGTCAACCCTCCCCCTATTGGGGAGGCCTATGTCCAGCTGAACAATGATGAATGATGAAAATAAGGTAACATAAAAGCACATATGTAATCCCTGGAGGGATAGGCTGAAGTGTACTTAGAAAGGAGACTGCCTAATGCACCGTATCATACCATGACAACAGTATTTTCCAGTCCGACATTTCTTTTTTTTTAAACGGCGTGAATCCAGTAACGTGGTTCTCTGACGTTATTGTTTTCTCTTTCTTCCTTGTCTAAAACAAGAGCTATCATTGCCAATTCTCTCATGGAATTTTTTTCATCATCAAAAAAAATCACTCACTCTTCCCGACGCGGCTGCCTAACGCAAAAACACAGGTGAACTACTCCAACTGAGGAGAACGGAAACCATATAGATATGACACGCAGATGCTGATCCCTATAATCGTTATGCACGGGTATGATACGCTGCGGATAGGTTCTAGTGGGCATAGTAGTTCGTGTCATATTTATTTCCGTACCTGATACGTTTATAGCACGGTCATGGTGTAGTAGGCAGAGACCTTTATGCAACTTCATTTCACCAATTACGTTTAATTCCAATAACATTAACGACACATGCAGACATGCAGAAAAACTTGATGGAAAAACTGAATGACAGGTCGCCCAAATCTGCCCCAGTTATGTGACTTATATTAGGTTTGACATCGAGAGGCCATTGCTTTTAAACTTCCACCAATTCACACTGAATTTTCTAATCCGCGGAAAAATCCTCAACCTTGAAATCGGCCCAGAATCCTACGGTCAGCGACCCCTAGACCGACGAGGCAGTCAATGAATGAAATATGATTCGGATTAGATGAAAATAAAAAGAAGCATTTGACTGTTTGACAGCCTACATGGCTAGAAAGGGGGTGACTACCGAGATGACGACTAATAGAGAAGTAGGGAAGAAAGAGACATGTTGCGCCGACCCCAAATAAATTGGGCAGTAGAATGTTGACGATGGCTGCTTGTTAATAAAGTTCTAGTACAGTGCCCGGGTACCTTAACCCCAATTTACCATTTAAGGGGACGGTACCTAAGTGCTGGTGTCCTTGATCATTTAGCTCACTTCAAAATGGTTGAGCTGAATGGTGCTGATCCATGCGCCATGTTCGTGAACGGGCGCTGTCAGTTGGGACTGGTCATCTCTTAGCTACCACGGCTTATTTTAATTATTTTAGTTTTGAATTGTTTTTTTTTAATATTTTTATCACGGACGCTTCTGACGTTTTGCATCGTTCTCACATGTATAATTTCAATATGAATGATGTAACTAATACTTTGTATCAATATTTTAATTTAAAAGAGTGTCCATGGAGATTCTTGCCCGTTCTTCTCCATAGGAACCTACTACTCCTTGGAATGGGCAACTAGCTTCATATTTCTAACTGACCGACTTCTTGACAATTCAAAAGTGCCTGTAAATGGTTTAATTGAAATAAATGCTTTGAGTTTGAGCTTGTGCGACTAGGCGGTGCCTTTCCCTAACCCCGCGCGGCCACTTATAATTGCCACCAATATAATTATATTTTATGTAACGAAAAATATGAATATTTGAAAAAAAACATAGATATATTTTTATTATAGATAATAAATAGTCTGTTTATACAAAAAAAAACATAAATATATCTTAAGTAATTTGAAAATAATATCGTTTTTATGTTTTGGGTACATTTTACTTTCTGAAATTATTTCTTAAAGTATTTTACTACAATACTTAAATATTTACATAGAGAATTGATGATACGCGTCTTGTCTAACATATTTTTTTGCATAACTTACTTGCATTAGTAATAACAGTCACTAAAATCATATTTCTGCGTCTAAGCCCAGCTTTCCGCTTTCTTTCGTACATCCGTCAAAGCAATCAATCCGCCCAGCGTACCTTCATCCGTCAAAAAAAATTGTCTACATTATACGACCGTCTAAAATTCGATCCTGTTGAAAACAGGAAGTCGTATAAAAACTCGAGAAAGTCGACGAGTCGTAGAAATTTAATTTGGGCGTAGAATGGAAACGGAAATTTTATAAGTGTCCCTAGAGTTTATAAGTTTGATATAATGATTTAACTTTAAGAAAATCGGATGACCTCTTAACACAATAGCATAAGTATAACCAGCCTATACAGGTTCGTACAGACTGGTACGAAATCACGGGCGCGACGCGACACTAGTAGCACAATTTCTTTGTCACTGCCCGTCGCGTCCGCGATATCGCACGAGTCTGTAAGAGCCTTAACGTTCACACTTTTGGGACGCAGGCCTCGATGAGAGGAAGTGGGCCGTAACCCACCACGCGGGCCCAGTGCGGGTTGGTGGATGTCACATGTCTTTGAATTTTTGTTTCTAGGACATGTTTTCTTCACCCTTTTTGTGAGCAGTGGTGATGAAATAAATAACAGTGCTTGATTTTAGACAATAACCATTTTTAAATAAATCCTGAAAAACGATATCACTGAACGATAATGAGAAACAAGATAAAATAAATCTGATTACCTAATTAATTTAGTAGACTATGTTAAATGATGATTCAAATGTCAATAAACTATAAACAAATAGAAGTGAAGAGGACTTTTCAAAGAGTCGAGTGATTGACACGAAGTTTATTTACAGTAAAATAAACCTATTTATTTAGACTCAAAAAGAAAAATTATTTATTGACTTATAACAAGCTGTAGAACAAACGATATAATTCTCACTCAATCTCTGAAGGCGGTTATACATATCCCCATACATGTTTTAGCTAAAAATATAACCCGTAAATCGCACTACATATGATTGTTTTCCTCAATAAAATACGCATTATCACTACGAAGCAAAAATAAAAAAAAAACCTACCCACGCCAGCCAAACAGTCGTCTTTTTTATCACTCAAAGTTGTAGCTAATACGGTATTGTAATTTCCCATGGGATCCCCTCGTTATGATGACGTCAGTAATGGCCCAGCCTCATGATTTAAGTAATTTATATCTCAAGGGTATTGATGTTGAGTAAATAAGGTTATTATGACGGTAGTCCGATTTTCGCAATTTTCTTTAATAGGTAAATTATGTCGGTTTCATACCTCAAAATGAAAAAACCTTTCCGTGTATTACAACCCCCCCCCCCTGACCCCTATAATTATTAACTTTTTTCTTATTATTATTTGTTGCAATAGCGGCATTATAAATGCACAATTTGTGAAAATTTCAACTGTCTACCTATTACGGTTCATGAGATACACTCCGTTGACAGACAGACGGATGTATGGATGGACGGACGGACAGCGCAGGCTTATTTGTTAGAATGAATGAATGAATGAATATTGAGGTATACATAAGTTCTTAATAGCTATGGGTTTCACTATATTTGGCATTTCAGCCGTGCAAATATTTAGATTTTACATCTTGGTTATACTTATAGCATGCAGTACACATTTAGGAATTAGCAATAACATTAAAATACTAGTAACAATTTCAAGAACTAAATTTAGATTACAATGCAATTCATAAAAATCAAATTATATACAATTATATTCATTTAAAATAATAATTTATATCAAAAATAGCGATCAGTAATAATGATGTCATGTCAATAAAAAAAAATGTGTCAATATTATTTATGTAATGTCCCTAATTAGATGTCATAATAATTATTAAAAATAAGTTTTACATTTTACACTCAAAATATTAATTGATGGAATAAAAACATCTCTCACACAACCAGTTATATATCTTTCTATTAAATTACAAATCTGTTGCACTTCTAAATTCTTCAGCTAGGTGGTTATATATTTTCACCGCCATGGTATAACAGTTTTTGTTGCATACTTTTAGTCTATTACGCGGGACTACTAGTGCTTTTGTACTCTTTGACATAGCCTTTTCATCTTTTTCAAAAAGCGAGTAGTTATTTCTTACAAATTTGCAGGTTTCAAATACATATAAAGATGGGAGGGTTAGCAGCTTTTGCTTAATAAATTCAGGTTTACAAGAGTCTGTCCACTTAAGAGTATAAATTGACCTAACACCCTTTTTTTGGGCTATGAATGCCCTCTGGGCATCTGTTGAATTCCCCCATACAGTTATTCCATACCTTAAAACAGAACAAACATGGCTATGGTATACCAATAAGGCTGTTTGAATGTCTGTTAAATTTTTGATCCTCCTAAGTGCAAATACGAATGTATTTAATTTCTTACATACATTATCTACTTGAGCTTTCCAATTGCAATGCTTGTCCATAATTATTCCTAAAAATTTGATATTATTAACTTCTTCTATGTCATTATATTGTATTTTAAACTTAATTTCGTTTCATTTCCTAATTTTTTATTTTATTTATTTATTTAACCATTTATGTACACACATTATAAACATACAAGAAGAAAGGAACAGAAAAATACGTACAAAGGTGATGCTTATTTCTAAAGAAATCTCTTCCAGCATCCGTTCTTTTTTTGTTGTTATTATATGGCAAAATTTTTATAAATTTAGTTTTATTTGTATTTATTTCTAAGTTATTCATATCTAGCCAATTTATTAAATCTGTCAATGCTTTATTTGTAACTATTTTACTGTCATCCAGAGTTTACTCTTTTGTCAATATGGTAGTATCATCTGCAAACAATATAGTATATTGGATAGTGGAGTTCGGCAGTTCGTTTATATATATTATAAACAATAAAGGGCCAAGGACACTGCCCTATGGTACACCACAATAGTTAGCTAAGTACGGTGACCTAAAGGTTTTCTGGGTGTTAGTTTCGAAATACATTTTTTTAATCTCGGTGCATTGTTGTCGGCCTCTTAGGTAACTTTCGAACCAACTATAAGCAACGCCTCGTATGCCATATTGCTCAAGTTTACGCAGTAAGGTTTCATGACACACCATATCAAACGCCCGGGTTATTAGGGTTCCGTTTGACACCCTCCAGGTACGGAACCCTTATAGAACCACTTCGTTGTCCGTCGGTCCGTCCGTCTGTCAGTCTGTCAAGACCCTTTTGCTCAGGAACGCGTGGAGGTAACAAGTTGAAATTAATACCAACTATGTAGGTCTACGCGGTTTCTTGGAGCGCTAAAAATATCATGTTTCTAAGTCAACGCAATAAAAAATACGGCCATTGTGCGACATAATTTTGAAAGCAAGAAAGAAAAATGCGTTTATTGGCATTACAGCAAAAAATAGGGAAAACCGCCGTTTTGATACTAGGAAATAAATCAAAGGGTTCCTCCCGTTGACCTAGAATCATAAAATTTGGCAAGAAACATGGTCTCACAGCACAATTATTGGCAAAAGTTATACGAAAACGACCGACTTCCAAAATGCCATAAAGTGAAAAATTTCTTTAATTTCGGAAGTCCGTTTTTTGAATCTGTATTTTAGTTTTTTGCCACGGACTTCCGGAATTAAAGTTTTTTGCACCTTCTAGTGTTTTTTTGGAAGACAGTTGTTTTTTTTTTTATAACATATTTTCGCTTTTTAGTGGGTCAGTTTGTAATTTAGGTATCTGTTACAATAGCCTAATGTCAACTACTCATCACCTTTTACAAAATATTGCTTTTCCCGATGCAGGGACGTTAATTTGTTGAGGAGTTCTCCTGGTAAGAACAAGGAGAACTGCCACTCACCATATGCATTGTGACGAGCATTAAGTGCTTAGCACCTATATTACAGTTCCTAATCGAATCGCAACCCGTTAAATACTTATTATTAAGTAGTTCCTGTGGCCATCTGTGTTCTTTATCACCAGTTCCACTTCACCAATGGTTGCTTTTCGAGGCAAATGCACGAGTTACTATAAAAAATACCCAAATCGCTTTAGGTGTGCTTATAAAATTTGAGGATTTCCCTTGATTTCCATGGGATCTCCTCAACAGATTCTAGCTAAATGACAACGAGACCACCTCGAAAGCATATCCTTTCAAACAAAAAAAAAAAAAATCAAAATCGGTTCACAATTGACGGAGAAATCGGTGAAAATACATTTAAAAAAACGGACATAACCTCCTTATTGGATGTCGGTTAAAATCGTTTATTTGTAGAACTATTACAAAAAAAAATGCCGTTACAAACTTACATTTGCAGTTAGAGAATTGACCGTGATGTATGGGAGAACATTTTTCCACTACAAAGTAAGGTTTGTCTTTCAATCCTACTTAAATTATCTTATAAACTTTGATTAAGAATATTTTTGGGAGTGCACACCGCTCCCAAAAATATTCCTTAAAACCACTCCAAGGAATTCGCCTATGCATTGATTACCTATAAAGAAATTACTATGTCTCATTTGACTTTATAATTTTACCAGCACCCGTTCCTGACAGCAATGTTTTTTGATTACAGAAATATATGGGAACTAGCTGCGCCCCGCGGTTTCAGCCGCGTAAGACTCGATCCCGTGGGAATATCGGGATAAAAAGTAGCCTATGTCTTAATCCAGGGTGTCAGCTACCTCTATAATCAATGTTCAAAATTGGTCCAGCCGTTTGAGCGTGAAGAAGTAACAAACATACACACACACTCACAAACTTTCGCCTTTATAATATTAGTGTAATGATTATATTTCACCAAACAATCCGCTCACAAGAAACTAATTCAAAGGTCTAATACGAGTATGTGCCATAGAAAAATCTACCTTCATTCATCAAAAACTGTATTTATCTAAATAAAAGCTCACCAGTACTTCAGTGAAGATAGTTGCATCGTTCTACATCTCAATCAGCGAAACATTTGGAGTTAGCTGTACCGTTGAACAGGACAATCCTGCCCCCATTCCAACGATAATTGCACTTTTTGCTCCCAAGCCCATTTCTAGAGCCTGAAAACATATTCCCCGAAAATGCAAAGCACTGAAATAGCATGAATAAAATTTGCTACAATTGTAAGTTTATACGCGAAAAATGAGACTTAAAAGGAAAAACGATTTCGGAATGGAGATTACAATGTAAGAAGTTATTCGTGTTGGGCCATGGAATAAGCGGGCAATTTATTGTGATTTATTTCGTGTACTTCCCTGCAGATTTTTTACTTTCATGTTGGCCCGAGTTGTACGAGTACAGCTCATACTACAGCAAAAAAAAGGTTGGTGTAGCTAGTGTCAGTAGTTAGTGTGCTGACAGTCTAGGCCCTAAACTGTCAGCCGCTGGGACCCACGGCCGTCGAATTAAAATAAAATAGACAGGGACTTAGGGGCTTACGTGCGAAAAAAGTTTGAGAACTGCAACAATCACTATTGTGGCAGATATTGATAAGTTAGCTAAGAGTAAACAATATCAAATAAGTCATTGATTGAAGTTTATAAGAATCATTTTCTGATTCTAGTCTTGTATTTAAAAAAAAAAAAAAATGCAATGATTGTTGTTTTTTAAAGTACTTTACGTCTAACACTTATAAGTTTAAAATGGAATATAATGAAATCCCTTGTATTGCGGCCCGCTGAACCAAAATCAAAGTATTCTCGGCCCTTGTCTTCTAAAAGGTTGAAGACCCCTGGTCTAGGGTAAAGTCGACCTCGTAATTGATTCTTAGTGAACCATTCAACTCCATTCAATTTGTGAATCTAAGATTGAATATCACTCGCACGTCATAATACATTAAGGTCTATTTTGGCTTTGTGACAGTCAGTTACAACCTAAAGCTACGATTTCCTATTAAAGCGGTGGCCGCCATGTAACGGCTGCATCCAGATCTGATCCAGCCGATCCCGTCTTGCAGTCCTCCCCACAGCGACGCCCTAAGCCGAGGTTCGTATCCCACAGGGGGTGCCCTTAGCGTGCAGTCGCTTAGTAATATAAAAAATTCGCTACTGGCTGGAGGCTTTAAGCCAGCTTAAGGCAGCCACAGGATACTCCGGGTAAGTAGTGATGTCCTCTCAAGATCAACTACGATGACATACATAAAAATGTAGCGGCTGCAGTGATGGCTGTCATGAAAATGATGGCAGCAGGGTTTGACTTTATGGTGTCAAAAAACACTGTCAAGGAAATCACACCAACTTACTTTAATAAATAACTTTTAATTTTAGTGACTTACGTAAATTTTGGAAGCTATGTGGCAGCCACCGATATTCAAGGGAACCGTAGCTTTACTGAAGTTTAAATTTACTGGAAGTTTTTATGCAAAGTGGTATAGGCAATTAGGAGGCCAACTAGGTAAACATTGTACAACTTACGTAAGAATCGTCACGTAAAAAGGCACTGGTAAAACAATTAGCAGGGGTGACGCTTCAGTCCAAGTTGAAATTGAATTAAAAAGGTGCTTTGATCTTAGTACGGCTTCCGACCGACTAATAACCGTCGGTTTTCTACCAACGTCCTTACCCTGTGGTGATGGGTCACACACCTAGGTACAATCTAAATATTCTTCTCTTTCTCTGTACATTGTACCTAAGCGAAGAAGTATGAAAGTAAATCGGACTCTTTTTGACCGCTACCTGTTGAGAAAGTACATACATAAACTATTATACTATTGTTTAGAATCAAGTTCTTCTAACTGAACAGACAGCTGTGCTGCTGGACAGTTTGTTGCGCCACTTCTTCTTCCCAGCTAAAGCACTGGGAACTGGTGAAGGGCGGGCGTTTTTTATTGTCTTAACTAACTTTGACGTTTAAAAAGTGCTGATTTTCAGCCTAATTTTGATTTTGACATTGGCCGCTAATTTCCTAGCCACATCTATGCAAAACATGTATGATTTTATCTCGTATTTATATGAACTGGCACATTGCCCGGTGATGTGAGGCTACTGCATCACAGCGTGTGCCATACTTTACAAGTATCAAAGCAATAATAAGCATGTTAGGGCTATTCCGGGGAGATTGAAAGAGTGGGACGAAAATTGGTGTGGGTAAGATATGAGATCTGTGGCTCAGACTTAGGTATAGGGAAGGGAAGTGTATAAGTAGCCAAGAACAAAAACATAATAACCGACTTCTAAAAAACACTATCAAGTGAAAAATAACTTTATTTTCGGCTTTAAGTCAGTGTCTTTGGATCTGTATTTTAGTTTTTTGCCACCGAGTTCTTAAATTAAAATTATTTTTCACTTTGTAGTGTTTTTTTGGAAGTCGAATGTTTATTTTTCACTTTTTAGTGGGTCAGTTTGTAATGAATCTAAGTTACAATAGCCATCTCAACTTGATAATAGGCAACTGAGCAGCGATAGAAATTACCCTCAAAATGTAATAAAGCCAAATACTGAAATATTTATTTGAATAATAAAATTATTCATTACTAGTTAGTGGTCGTCCACTGGTCGGACCACCTCTACTTATAATCTATATAGTACTTATTAATTCTATGCTATTACAAAGTACTTACTTATTCCATGCTGCTTGAGCATATTGTCACTTCCTGTTACACACTTCCGTCCCTTTTCACGAAATCACTCCCACAGAAAGTGAGAGAAAAGATGTTATACATTAAAAATGAGTATAGCTATTACAGGCATTATTACTTTGTCTCCAAGATGGCCCGGGCCCTTAAGCGTAAAGAAGGCACTGAAGATAGCTATGGACCTATGATGACTCTGCTATTAAAGATAAGCGGTGGTGACGACTATCAGGTAAGCCACCTGTTTGCAGTCCACCTAAAAACATTTATAAAGTAGAGAAAGAAACAACGCTTTTGTCAGTAATTATTTTTAGAACTCATGTATATTTTGTAAAGTCTAAGACAGCAAACTTTTTGTCCTCAATTTCATGCAAAACACCAATGGAATACTTTCGCCAACTTACATCACATAAGCCGCCTTGATCTCCAAGTTTCTACGTAATTATATTAACCGGATTCCGCCGGTTTTCAGCGGTTCTCACTGGTAATCTCCGGTTTATACAGTCTCTAGAGTTTTGTGGCTATATTTGTTTTAATTTTATGACTAACTCAAGGTTGAAGAGATGCCCGTTTTTACGTGTTTCGTAGAAAATGTTGAAGGAATTATGAACTTTATACATTATTTTTACATAAATACCTTTACTCTTACAATAAGTGGTTGTTACGATCTGTACATACTCCTTTTGCTTCGTTCATACATCTGGTTGTAAACGCACGACTACCTACTACGCACCTGACAATAGGAGGTGGCGTTCTGTAGTTTCTGCTTACCCCCATGGGAAGAAGGCATGAGTTTATTTATGTATGTGTGTGGTTGTGTACAACAATTTGTGACATAAACGGCAAAGAGCAGGAACTTAATACAAGCATTTTCATGAAAAACAATATATAAGCATATAACGGACATTCGATTATCGCTTGGCAGAATTATTCGTAATTATACCTACCTGAGAGCAGTGGTGACTGGTGGCTAAGGGTCGCCGCACACGGGCTTCACGCCACAGCCACAAACGCCTCCACGAGAAGCTAGTATACGTAGCGTGTAGCGGCCACCGGCGCCAACCGTGTGCTGGGAGGCCATATAAAAAGTATAATATCAAATATATAAAATATGCCGGTGGCGTCGTTTTGTGGTTGTGGCCGGTGGCCCGTGTGGGAGTTGTAGGCCATAGGTTCGAACCTAGACAGGCGCTTTACTTTTTGTAAATTATTTTGTCACCACTACTCTCAAAAACGGTGAGGGAAACATCATGATGAAACCGGCATGTCCTAGAACCAAAATTTCGAAGACATGTCAACATCTACCAACCCGTACTGGGCCCGCGTGATGGATTACGGCCCACTCTCTCTCACAGAGAGGAGGCTTGTGTCCCAGCAGTGGGAACATTATAGGCTGATTATGTATGCCTCTCGCAACGTGAACTGATTTTATTTCCAGCGAAACCTAATAACTTAGTGACGTCACAAACGTTAATTTATTTTCCATTATTTTACACATTACAAATGTGTATCTTTGTATAAATATTTTTGACAAGCCGTGTGCCCGATGAAATTTCCCATAGTCAAAAATGACAAACTTCTATACAAAATTTAATTCCCTAACCCGTTTAGGGGATTAATTTTCAAATATCCTTCCTTATTCACCTTCGATAGAGATACCTACTCTAGTGCGATTCTAAACTACAAGTTGTGTCAGATTTAGAAGATTACTTTTTTTACCAGGTCTAGAAGTTGACTGCTAACTATTTCGACTACTCTAAAACAGGGCCGTCCAAAGCAGGGCCCGCCGCGCGCCGATTACATTTTTGTTGCCCACAACGTATATATTTAATCTAAGAATCGTGTTGTTATATTTTTTTTATTCATTTTTATGAAAAATAAATTCATCTATTAGTTTGGTATTTGTTTTTCTTTTAAAATCGTTGCCCCACGCTAGGAATTTCTCCTGTATCGTGGGTGCGTCTACTGCGCCAACCGTGCCGTCGTGTTTAGTTTCTGGCATCCCAAATAATGACTAGAATATTCACTCGTATGGCAACAACATCGTTATCGTTCTATATTTATACGTTTGTGGAGTATGCTCCACAGACGTTTTTGTAAACGTCTGTTAATTGGAAGGCGAATGGTACTGGTTGTGTGTTGTTGAGCGTTTCGTCAAGTTTGTGCCCACTTGTTTGTTATTTGTATAAAATCTAAATATAGGTCTTCACTATCGAATAAGTCACTTGTTCACGCACTGTGGCTGGCTACACCGAATGTAGACATGGAAATTGACAGGATTGTAAAAGATAAATAAATGAAAAACCAATAAACCATGTAAATTATGTCACCTGAACCTTTTATTTATAATTATTATTATTTATTTCTGCGGCCCAACAGTCTAAGTCGTATTTTTGTTTTTCAATTTATTAATTTGGTTCACCAACAATTGTTTACATTAACATCTTGATAAAAATAACGTCTTAAAAACTTTGAACAGTTTAACAATTACTTGAACTGAAATTATGCTAATTTTTAAGCCTAGGTAACATGTGCAGTTTACAAGCCAACTTAAAACTAAAGAAAAAATATGTAGCCTAAATAAAAACTTAGTTTTGAATGTGATTGCTAAAGTTATGTAAGTAATAAAATAATTAGTGCTTTACAACACCTCTGATAAACAACACAAAATTTTAAATTTGTGCTTAGTCAGAGAACCAAAGTGGAAATCGATTAGATCGGTGCAACTATTCAAAACCCTACAGAACCTAGTGCATGGAGAGTTAGATCCCAACACCGTTCTTCTCTGTGGAGGGCAAAGTGGAGTTAAGGGTTTACGTGGAATTCTTGAAGGAGCACGAAATCGTATAAGTGCGAGCAGCGACGGTGAGTCAATATTTCCTTTCAAAATTATAAAGGCAAACATTGCGTCGTTTAAACGCCTTCGCTTTTCTAAGGTGTGTATGTTGAATGTTTTTAATCTGTCTTTGTAAGAAGGCATCTATTTAGCTATACCGACAGAAAAAGCTAAGCGTTTTTGGACGCGTTCTAGATGCAAACTGTGAGTAGCATAGTGCGGCCGCCACAACACACTACAGAATTTTAATATGCTACCTACAAAACTATAATAAAGTAAAACTTTTGTTCTACTTTGTCGGAAACCAGATTTTTCACCAAATCAAATCATTTTGACGGCATGGTTGGCGCAGTGGTTAAGCGATTGACTGCTGCGCTGCGTGTCGCGGGTTCGATTCCCGTACGGAACAAATATTTGTATGACCTACAAGTAGTTGTTCCGGGTCTGGCTGTTTGTGTATGTGAGTTTAAATGTTTGTAAACGCACCCACGATACAGGAGAAATTCCTAGTGTGGGGCAAAGTTTAAAAAAAAAATATATATATTTTCGCAAACATGGGTAATTAGTTTCTTAAAATGTAGTCCTCCATATTCTACCGTCTCATGGGCATGCAAATAATAGGTACTCAATTTCAAAACTAAACTAAAATTATATTGATATCGATTAAATATAAATGGCAAATCATTATAATTCAAAAAAAAAAGAAGTAAATCAAAAAACAGTCTAATATTTAGTAGTGACATGATCTAAGTGAGGCACAAAGGTAAATTTTTGGTCAACCAAACTCCAAGGTCACGTATATTGTCTACTTCAATAACCCTGCCCTCATTAATGTAATATACTGTCTCTAAAAGATATTTTTTTCTCGTATACTTAACATGGTAACATTTCTTTGAGTTCAAATGCATTTCATTATTTTTGCGCCATCGGATGAGACTATTAAGGTCCATCTGTAAAAGCGAGGAGTCTCTATCCGACTTAATTATTCTAAGAGAATTTAGGTCATCCGCATATTTACATAAAAATCTTGGAGTGCCGCAAACAGCGGGGAATGTCATTAATAAAGTAGATGAACAATATAGGCCCTAGATGCGAACCTTGCGGGACTCCAGAGGAGATTTTATAAAAATTAGATTGGTAACCGTTTACCACAACAAAGAAAGATCAATCTGCCAAATACGAAATTGCCCATATAAGCAAGCTGCCAGTGATACCATACGCATGTCACTTATGAGATTGGATTATGGAAAACTTTATCAAAGGCTTTGCTAAAATCAGTGTAAATGACGTCTGCCTGGTGACCAGAATCAAAAGCCCCAAATAAATTCTCTGCGAATGCAACTAGATTAGTGCTCGTGGATCGTGATCCATGCTGATGATCGCGAATGAATAGCTTGAAATAGTTCTGAAAATGCGGGCAGAGTAGTGATTCAAACTCTTTGGCAAACGTTGAGAGAATTGAGATAGGCCTATAGTTAGATATGTTGTCAATGCTATCCAATTTATGTACAGGCACAATTTTGCCATTTTCCATTTCGTCTCACCAGGGCCTCAAGTCTGCTATTACAATAGTGTCAGAATGGTCGATCATTGATTTCATAATTGTTGATTTTGACAAGTTTGGTAATCTACTACTATAATGGCGTCATTATGACTTCCCAATAGTCGGCCACTGACACTACATTGAAAGAAATTGCAAAGAAAATGATCGACTTTTATGAATTTACCAGATTACGAACTTTTAGCAAAATGACAATGGCATGACAATGGGATCGTGTTGGAATGACTAAATTTATATAAATAGCAGACTTGGGCCCCAGAAATCAAGTATTGGCCCGTGAACGTTTGTAGCTTGGACACCCCTGCTCTAAAACGTCTCATTCGATCTTTGCGTGAAAAATAAAGATAGCACTCTTATTTTTAGCTTAGTATGCTATTTTTATATCCATTATAATAATTTTCGCAAGTTTCCAGTTCAACGCTGACTAACCTAACCGTTTAGATTCTGCACCCCAGGGTAATATTACGTAGTTTTATTTTAGCTTTAATACTGGTCAGATAATAATAAGGTTTATGATGCGATTCACAGAGCATAGAATCGCCACGCCGACGGTGTCTTAGACTAGTAAAATTCGTGGGGCAGAAATTGCGCTGAGCGCAGATACTGTGTCACGGAAGCCATAGATAATAAGTAATACGGGCTGGTATCCATAACTCCACGTCAGAGCGCGTATTTTGCGTACGGGTGGGAAAATCTGTTATTCGATCCACCCCAGCTCCTTAAGGAAGGCCAGCAACGCCTTAGTGTTACTGAGAATCTCACGGAGGGTACCTGCGTTACCGATTATGTTGATCCCTGGTTCGTTTCCTTACCAGAGTGCGTAGGTACCCGAAGGGGAGTGACGCGATGGGTTCAGGCGCTGTGTCCTTTGATCCATTGAATGGTTATATTATTGATGGTTATATTACGGAAGCCATTCAAAGCTGTCAGTTTCTATACGTCACTTGAGCCGTAATGCGAATAAGCGATAACACGCTTGGTTTGTATAGAATACATGAATTTTTTTCTCAAAAAAGTTTCGTTCAATGTTTAGAGCTAACGCTATATAATTTATTTATTCAATAACAATACAAATTGTGTCTGAATGTGTTACATAAAATAAGTTTAAATTAGTAAAATGAAATGAGGTAATAAACAAAAAAAAACACAACTCGACTAATAATAAATACAAAAATATACCATCACCAAATTAAATAAAAACAATAAAAATCACAATAATAAACAAGCAGTCAGTCATTGCAGTCTAATGTAACAAGTAGGCTTCACCACAGGGCTTCACCTATAACGTCCCATACCTTTTGCATAATATTGATTTAATTCTAAAATGTTTGTAACCTAAAAAACCGAGTTAAATTTAATCGTTTTTTTTGGTTACATAGATTTTGACTATCTTAAAATAAGTCAACTTTTTTATGAGATGCAAATCACCGAATCGAATTGCCGAAACGTGGACACTAACAGTCGGGCTGGTCCACAAATTTAAGGTCACTCAGCGTGCTATGGAGCGGGCTATGCTCGGAGTTTCTTTGAAGGATAAGATCAGGAATGAAGTTATCCGGAAGAGAACCGGAGTTACCGACATAGCCTGCAGAGTAAGCAAGCTGAAGTGGCAGTGGGCTGGCCATGTCTGTCGAAGGACCGATGGCCGGTGGAGCAGACGAGTCTTGGAGTAGAGACCGCGTATCGGCAAGCGTAGTGTGGGGCGCCCCCCAGCTAGATGGACCGACGATCTTAAAAAGGTGGCTGGGACAGACTGGATGCGGAAAGCGGAGGATAGGCCTATGTCCAGCAGTGGACTGCTATAGGCTGAGTTGATTGATTGAAATCACACATAATATTCTTTGCTTATATACCCACATTATTTATTCAAACAAACTCCGCCAAACTAAGCTTACTGCCTTTGCACGTCATGTTGTCTCAATAAACTAGAGAAGACAAATGTACTTGTATTATCCAGATTCTGTCGGATAAAGGAACTTAACCGAATTTCAGTATCTATGTGAAGATTTATTCTACAACACTAGCTTTCGACACGGATTTGTTTGTGTAGGAAATTGCTCTCACTGTGACGCAACGACCGATCTATTTTGTCCTGTTCAATGTGTCGTTGTGGTTTGTACTCGTATGATATAATATAGGGTCAAATTCGTTCAGGGATTGCCTCGTTGGTCTACCTACTGATCGCAAGCGATACTGGCAAGCAAGAGGTCCGGGGTTCGATTCCCAGGTCGGGCAAAGTGTTGTTGGGGTTTTCCACCAGGAATTTCTCAGTAGCAGTCCGGAGTCTGGATTTGTGCCCGGTTGATGGCAATAGGCTCGCCCCCTATTACATGGGACTTAAACATAACTGGCAAAACGTGGTGTACTATAGGTACACTCTGCCTAACCCTTCGGGGATTACAGGCGTGATGTTATGTAAATTTAAAAAGCTACCGGAATTCTGCAGACACAATGGGAAACCTAAACACAATAAACATAGAAAATAAAGATTTGAAGATTCGATTTATTTTAAATTTACTTTAAATTGTGTGAAAGACAAATCGTCTCTTAGATTTAGATTCAAAAATGTTAAATTGCCTTTCACAGGATGCTGAGTAATAGACCATTCCTCAAATCAGGCACGTCCTAGTTTTCAAAAAACTACCAAAAATAATAATAATGATTTTTATATTATATATAAACACATCATCATCACCTGCCTAGCCTTTTCCCAACTATGTTAAGGTCGGCTTCCAGTCTAACCGGATGCAGCTGAATACCAGTATTTTACATGGAGCGACTGCCTATCTGACGTCCACAACCCAGTTACTGGGTACCACGATATCCCTTGGTAAGACTGGTTGTCAGACTTTCGGGCTTCTGACGACCCGTAACAACTGTCAAAGATCTACAAATGACAGCCGGGACCAACGGCTTAACGTGCTTTCCGAGGCACGGAGGAATCTTGGTATGAAAAGACGGTCACCCATCCACGGACCAACCGCGACAAGCGTAGCTTAACCTGATCGATCGTCACGTGCGGCTGTTATTACTTATCCACAAGCTCTTCAGTGTTGTTGCTTAAAGTATGAGTTAAAAAAATCTGTTTTCTTTTGCTTTATCGTGTTTAGGTATCGATACTAATCATCTCTGTGAAGTTTACACAAAATAAAACTGATTCGAATTCGAACAGGGCCTCAAGTCTGCTATTACAATAGTGTCAGAATGGTCGATCATTGATTTCATAATTGTTGATTTTGACAAGTTTGGTAATCTACTATTATAATGGCGTCATTATGACTTTCCAATGGTCGGCAACTGACACTACATTGAAAGAAATTGCAAAGAAAATGATCGACCATTATGAATTTACCAGATTACGAACTTTTAGCAAAATGACAATGGCATCGTGTTGGAATGACTGAATTTATAAAAATAGCAGACTTGGGCCCCTAGTATGGCACCGACTATTTTGAACCACATTCCTAATTCCATAAAAGAGGAACCAGTATCAACTTTCAAAAATAAATTAACCGTACTTCTATTAAATAAATGTTACTACTCCGTATCTGATTTTCTAGGTGATAAATTTTAGTTGTGTATCAATGTTTGTATGTTTGATGATGAACTGCATCAATGTTTGCATGCCAAAATGGTAGAATGTACAAGTATTCTTTAAAATGATTGTAACCACCTTATTGTAAATGCCTACATTCTGAGCAAATAAATGAATATTCTATTCTAATCATCATCATCATTTCAGCCAAAAGACGTCCAACGCTGGACATATTTAGGTACGTTCTGTTTACGTTACTTCTGCTTGAGTATAACTTTCGACGATTTTTATGTTTTTTTTTGGTATAATGGCGTGTGCTAGCTTACATAAGGCAGACAATTTAATTTAATGTTGTGTTGCGTAATGCAAATTCTTTTATATTTTTGAATAGATTCAAGTTTTATATCTGAACAGACAGCTGTGCTGCTTGGGAGTTTGTTGCGCCACTTCTTCTTCCCAGCTAAAGCACTAGGAAGTGGTGAAGGGTAGGCGTTTTTGGGGGACTGTCTTATGTAATTTTTGACGTTCGAAAAGTGCTGATTCTCAGCCTAGTTTGAATAAATGACTTTTGATTTTGATTGATTTTTGATTTTGCTAGGCCTCCCCCTAAGGGGGCGGTGTTTGCCATAATCACCGCGCTTGGCAGGCGGGTTGGCGATCGCAGTATGGTGTTAAATGCATAGAGAACGCTGCTACCAATTCTCTAGTAAGTCCCTTAGTCGCCTTTTGCGACACCCACGGGAAGAAATGGGGTGGTGCTATTCTTTACGTCCGGCACCACACGGAGCACTCTCTCTCTATTCTAATAATTATTCTACTGATATTTTAAGCCACTACACTAACTGCAGTCGATGACCCCACAAAAAAATCATCAAATTAATTTATTTTTTGTTTTATCATGTTTAGATATCGATCGCCTGCGGAGTTTCGCTAGCTAATTTAATTTGACCTTGTATAAATGAAGCTGTTCAAATACAGAACGTTAATTTAACGAAGGGTAACCGGTAATACAATAGTGTCCATGATACTTATACAATTACAAAAAAAAAATACGAAGTACTGATAATTACGAAGTATTCCCGTTTGAGTACCTATTGTTTGGGCACGGGATCCGTTCTCAACCGTCCGTTCTCTCGGGATCGATCTGCCGTTTTGCCGAAATGATTGCCGAGAAGACAAAACACTACCCAAACAAATTTTAGCAACCTTTTTTTATACCAATGCAATATTTGGAATAATTTTAGTACGCATATTTTCATTTGGTAAAATTTTTACTCGGCAGAAAATTACCAAGGATAATGTCAATATGGCATTTGGTCTTTAATCAAATGATTTATTACAGCAAACAATCTTTAGACAATAAACATGTAGTTCAATAATTGTATTAATTATTTTTAGTAGGCTACCCGTAACCAAACTAGTTAGATTAGGTAAATTATAAAAAAAAGGTTAGGTTAAATCTGTGACCCCCCTAGGCACGAGCCGAGCGAGCGTATCAAGCGGTGGCGCGGCAGCGGCTGGCGAGTGCCAGAAACACCTAGAATATATAGAAAAAAAATACTTTTGTAATTGACTGAATAGAGCTGGTAAATTGAAAACTGACGATACTAAATATTTGGCATATTTTTTTTGCGTAAAATAATTTATGTTGTACCTGCCAACTGAAATATTTGACTACATTAAAATTGGTAAAAGTACTAGTTGGTAAACAAGTTATTGTTTAAACGTACACTTACCAAACATTAGGTTTGCGTTACAATTATTTGTGAAGAGATTTATAACCGACTTCTAAAAAAGGAGGAGGTTCTCTCAGATTCAGATGTTTGTATTTTTTTTTTTATGTTTGTTCGCGCATACCTCCGTCGCTTGCCAACCGATTTAAAAAAAATCTTTTTTTTGTTGGAAAGGGTATACTTCCCAAATGGTTCCATGAAAATTAAATCGAAATCGGACAAGCGGTTTTTTAAAATCCAAAAACATCTAAAATTTTATCTACATTGTCTACATTAACGATCTTTTCGTTTACTCTGCATTGCGTTTTTTTGTTCGCGCTTAACTCCGTCATTTACAAACCGATTTTCAAAATTCTTTTTCTGCACTAAAAAGTGAAAAATAAAAAACTTTTTCCAAAAAAAAATAACCGACTTCCAAAAAAACACTGCAAAGTGAAAAATAACTTTAATTTCGCAAGTCGGTGGCATAAAGCTAAAATACAGATCCAAAGACACCGACTTCCGGAATTAAAGTTATTTTTCACTTTGTAGTGTTCTTTTGGAAGTCGGTTATTTTTTTTTGTAAAAAGTGTTTTTTTGCTAAGTAATCATTTGGCAAATGAAATTATGCGGAAAGTATTGTTTGGGAAGTGATAATTTGTCAATTTCTTTTCGATGAAACAAGGGTAAGGCACCTATGCGTTGAGCACCAAAGGTATTCCCATTTGAGCACCAATATAATTACCGGACCAGCGCCATACCTACATTGTGTTTAGTTTAAATTACCGGTTAAAGGGAAAACCCTTCGTTAATTAACATACAAATATCTGTATATAAATACCTATTCAGTTAGTGTTCGTGGATGGCTGACCTTCCATTACGATCATATCGAGAACCCTCCGTACCTCAGAAAGTACGTTAAGCCGTTGGTCCCGGCTGTCATACGTAGACCTTTGACAGGTAGAACCCCGTAACGACTATGGGGATAAATAAATAAAAATAACAAACAAGTGCGAGTCGGACTCGCGCACGATGGGTTCCGTACCATTATCTATAAAAACCGGCCAAGTGCGAGTCGGACTCGCGCACAAAGGGTTCCGTACCATTATCTATAAAAACGGCAAAAAAATCACGTTTATTGTATGGGAACCCCCTTAAATATTTATTTTATTCTGTTTTTTAGTATTTGTTCTTATAGCGGCAACAGAAATACATCATCTGTGAAAATTTCAACTGTCAACTATCACGGTTCATGAGATACAGCCTGGTGACAGACGGACAGACAGACAGACAGACAGACGGCGGAGCCTTAGTAATAGGGTTCCCGTTTTACCCTTTGGGTACGGAACCCTAAAAACGGCAGTAAAATCACGTTTGTTGAATATTGGTTTTATTTTAATTAAATTATTGATTTTTAAAGTGAATATATAACTAAATATTCTGTGAATATTTCAAGTGTCTACCTGTTACCGCTATCAATATCGAGCAAAAACGAGCAAAAAAATCACGTTTGTTGTATGGGAGCCCCCTTAAACATTTATGTTATTCTGGTTTTTAGTATTTGTTGCTATAGCGGCAACAGAAATACATCATCTGTGAAAATTTTAACCGTCTAGCTATCACGGATCATGAGATACAGCCTGGTGACAGACGGACAGACAGACAGACGGCGGAGCCTTAGTAATAGGGTTCCCGTTTTAACCCTTTGGGTACGGAACCCTAAAAAGGTTATCGCATCAACTTAAATAACTTATTCTATTTACAATGGGGAGAATCCTTTTAAGCAAATAGTTTGCTTGTGTTAGAATGCTCCGTCCTTCCCCAAGTTATGCAGTATAGTGTTCAGCTATTGACATTCTAATATTGATCTTAGGACATTTGTGTCATTACTATATTTAAGTAATTCGTCTTAGTAAGTATCATTAGAGAGTACTAAGGTTTGTTGGTGAGTATGAAGATATGAGGTATGGATGTGGGTAGGTGCCCTAATATGAGTGGTGAAATAGAGGAATGTGTGTGTGTGATGTAGTGGTGAAGTAAGTGTATGTCTTTGTGTGGTCGATATCAATAGCCGGATCCACACCAGAGGGGCTACTCCGAACATAAATCTGAAGTATCGGCCGAATGTTCGGTCTTTTCTTTACTACGGCTAACTAATGCTGACTACGGCGAAAAATAAAATAAAAAAGGCAGTCGAAGAGATAAGCCAAACTCAAAACTATGACTTGAAGTCGGGTAAGGACTCAACGTACAAAAAAGGAGTAGACCCCCAGACGATCCAACGCGCTCCGATCGCGGGCGGCAGGAGCGCGGTCTATAGAAGTGTTTGATGTGGACTTGCCTCGCGCGATCCAAACTGCGCGGCAGGAGCGCGCGCTCCTTGTCGCGAGCGATCCGTCAGTTGTCGGTTTTTGTTACTAGCACACAGGCGCCTCAGTCTCTCGGCGTGCTTGGTGTAGACGTTTGTGTGTAGACACACATTATGGAAAATTTTGATTATGATAAATTTAATGAAGAATGTAGGTTGTTGCTGCCACAGCAAATTCGACGTCAATGCTGCACGTGTGACTCCATAGCGACCGAAAGTTCAACTGTGCTATACTTAGGCGGATCAGTGTGGATCGGTTGGAGCGTGTCGGTGCGACGCGGCGGGATCGCAAGAAAAGTTAAGTTCGTCAGACAACACGATCCATGATCCATGCCTCATGCTCCCGGATCGCTGATCGCAGGAATTGGCGATCCATTTTGGATCATCTGGTGTGGATCCGGCTATTAGATTTTCAGTGTGCGTGTTTTCAGTGAAATATAACTTGGATGGCGGTGAAATAAATTTCATTACGGAAGAAGACAATAATGGAATAATAAATTGAATTAACCATTACGTACGCATAATATGAGGCTGTTATGTTGATTAAATTTTACAATATGCGTGATATAAAGCCAGTAGGATAGGGTTGTGTAACTGATACTAATGTATATATCTATCAAAGATTATAATAGGTAGTCTTCCTGGGTTCAGTTGTTTAAGAATAGAGGCGTAAACGAAAACTTGTATGTAAATATATTATTTGCTGAGGTAATTGATACATCATATTTTCAGCCTTTTTGTGTACTAGAGAGGTTGTTACGCCACTTCTTGTTTCCACTAAGTAGTGGTAAAGGGCGGGCGTTTTGGGGACTGTCTTTGATTTGTCTAATGTAATTTTGACGTTCAGAAAGTGCTTCTCAGCCTAATTTCTAACAAATGATTTTTGCTATCATGTAAATTTCTGCTTATTTCAAGGCATGAGCCACCTTCGGCGTAATTTTTTTTTTACCGGGCGTCATTTTTGTCCAATTGAACCATATTTAAAGGATATATCTTAATATAATATATCTTGCCTAAAATGTATTTTATAAAAATTACATATTGAAAATTGAGAATTTAATTCCAGTAAGCCACAAACTAAGCATAGCTTCTCAAGGCTAAATTATTGACAGAGACATCAATTCCTAAATTAAAATAATACATGCACACTTATATCCGGACAACTAAGTGATTGATAGTATTTCCGCAGTATTATTAGAAACTCTGAACAAAGCGGTACCAACAACGTAGAATAAGCGAACGAAATTAAACGAACAAAACATTTAATTGAACGATACTTTAAGTAATCAAGCTAATAGTTCAAAGTGATAACAATATTGACCCTTTAACAGTTAAATTAATTTCACTGAAAGTCCAGAAGCCATTTAACGTTGACCTATCAAAAGAAAACAATATGAAAATAAAAGTAAATAGTAAAAAGACGAAGGATACCTTCTACACTTTGGTGCCTCTAAATTGGCTGTTAAGGGTTTTCAATCTATCATGCATCTACCGCAAAGGGAGTCAACTGAAAGTGTCATGGTCGCTGACCAGGAGTATCATCTACGTTTTGATCTTCGGATTTGTGAATTTCTTCTTCTTACTCAACAAGATTGATAGGTTGGATATCATCAGAAACAATACGAATTTTACGTTTTCTGACACCATTCAAATGTCTTATTTGATCGGATATTTTGAATATACTATTGACTTGATCTATGTATACAAGTATGGAAGAGATCTCCTCTTGAAGTATTTCAAATGCTTCGAGCATGTTGATCAGATTTTGGGCATGACTTACTATGATGAAATTCGAAGGATTATCCTAAGAACTGTTGGATTTTGTATGATTATTTTTACTGTGAGTTCTATTATCGACTATGCTAGCTGGATCGAAGGCTTCGGCTGGATTGCTCCAACTTTATACTCTTTGGATTATTTTTATTTCTTTCTGAATACGCTTACGGTACTTGACGGTTTGTCTCATGTTATACAATTGGAATATCGTTTAAAATTGATGAAAGACCTCCTTCAGGTAAGTACATTTATTTAAGTTTTTATCGTTGCTTACATTAGATATTTATTTAACCCGCTTTTCTTAATCAGTTCTAGAGCGAAAGTATTTAAATAATTTATTACCAATGCATACTCAAACTTTAACATTTATTTCAAATAAGCTAATTACAGCCACTTTTGAATTTTCAAGGGGTCGAGTCAGTCAGAAAGATGATACTATTGTGTGGTAGGACAGTCTCTCTTAGCCACAACTAGTTATTCCTTACTCCATATTTCTATATTTTTTTTAACACTGCGTATCTAAAGCAGAGCAATCAACTTCGACAAAAAAATATTTCTTCTCTATAGGGCTACTACACTTCGCCGAATAATACGATATCCAGTTATGATGACGATAACAAAACCTGGGCTTTGAGATCAGAGACTGGAAACATTCGTTTGGAATCTTTGAAAACCCTCAGCCATGGCCGGTTCATCGAAGTCATTGGATTCAATCGATGTTACCTACTTCTGCTTGAGCAAACCGATTACATTAACTCCAAGTTTGGCTTTCGGGTGAGCGACTTTAATTAAATTGTGTCACTGATTCAGATTTCGTTTGTACACATAATCATTAGGTTATTGTCAGGTTACATCGCAAGAAATCAAATATTTTCAATGTACAGTTTTATAGCATAAACATAATCTTAACAGTCTCATCAATACTCCTTTTCTTTTTGCAGGTTTTAATATATTGCATAAATTCTCTCGTCAATATGATCAACTTGTTGAACGTGGCCATCAGATTTCTCACTGGATCAATGGTAAGAGTTTATAATGATTTATAGATTATTTTAAAACTCTTAACGTTAGGACAAAATGTAAATTATTCAAATAATTCTTAAGTAAATGCTACTACTCTACCAATGATTTTATGAATGACTAGCTGCGCCCGCAGTTTCACCCGCGTCAGTCTCGATCCCGTGAGAATATCGAGATAAAAAGTAGCTTATATGTTAATCCAGGGTGTCAGCTACCTCCATACAATTTTTTATCAAAATTGTCCAGCCGTTTGAGCATGAAGAAGTAACAAACATACAGACAAACACACTCACAAACTTTTGCCTTTATAATATTAGAACGAAACTATAGCGTGATTCAGAATCTAGGTCGAATCTGTCACCGAGTAGTGAATTGAAACGTATGCGTGTTTTGAGACTGATCAGCGTCATCTATCTAAATTTTTAGAAAACTAAAGTTATCATCAATCTTGCGTATTCTAAGTTGCAAAATGCATACAATGCGGGGAAAAAATGCATGTTTATTGCGCAAAAGCAGACTACCAAATACCAGATTAAACGTAAAAGGGCAAAAATGTATTACAATTCCTTGCTCATCCCACGGGGACACTACACTTTTTCGGGATAAAAAGTAGCTTATGTCTTAATGCAGGGTGTCAGCTACCTCCATACAAAATTTTATCAAAATTGATCCAGCCGTTTGAGCGTGAAGAAGTAACAAACATACAGACAAACACACTAACAAACTTTCGCCTTTTTTAATATTAGTGTGATGTGATAAATATTACGAAATAATGAAATTATATTTTCTATCTCTTTGACTTAATTTAATCTTTTGACATTTCCTTATCTAATATTTGGCTCATTTGCAATTAGAACGTTATCCTAATTTATTTAACTAAATTTTATATCTAAGAAACGTACCAAAACTCTGAAGATGTATTTGTACGCCGGAAACGGCAGAATATTAAGGACTTTCAAAACTATGTAACAACTCTGTAACAATAATCTGACAAATAAATGGACTATTACTAATAGGTAATAAAAAATATTACTCTCTTTATGAGCTTCGCCGCAGTCGGGTAAAAAAGACATAATACGCATTTTTCAACGGAAAGCCTCTAAAACCTATGACAGCTACCTAGTGTTTATGCAGGTAGCACCGAACGGGGTGTGCCGCTTACCATCAATATCCAGCCTCATCAGATTGATAAACTGGGCAATGGTAGCCGTCATCAAGGTATACCGATGTGAGAGTACTTACAGGCAGAGCGAGAAGATTCTGGAGATCATTGATCTTTTGCTTGTTAATAAGAATAATTGTGAGTATTTTAAGTCACAAAACATTTCTGAGTTACATTACACTTACTATATTGCGTATGGTTGGGACATATGAGGCGAAGGAATGAGGAACATTTATTGATGGGTGGCTATAAAGAAATATTGATTATGTGAAGGATTATTTGACTCGAAAGGAAGCAAATACTGAGATGGCAGCTGATAAAGGCGACATTGTATCAATGAAAAAGACGTGCTGCACAAACCTTAAATAAATTGAAGTTAGAGCAGGAAAGTGTTGAACTTTGCTGTGATAGGACTCTATTGAACCCACACATACATCCACTTCCATTGATTCTCTATCCCTCACACATTTTCCAGCCATATTTTCTTCGGTTTCTCTCCTCCTCTCCAGCAGCACTTCATATTCATCACCTACTCTCTTATCTATTTCCTCAACCAACGATTAAATGATTTAGAAATATATCACTTAATCACGAATAATCCTTATCTTGTTCACAGCTGCCAACTTGACGACCACCCTGGTTAACTTTCGCAGCCTACTGATCAACAGACCTATCAAGTTTCACGCCATTCGTTTCTTTACTATTGAGTATACCCTCCTGGTTTCTCTTACATCTGCTGTGGTCACTTATACCATTATTATGCTGCAGAGCATTTAATGATGATGGACGCTGAAAATTATTTGTCACCGGTATGATTGGACTAAACAGCATAAAATCGTGTTTTTCTTTCTATGAGTGAATGTGACTGCTATGATCCTACCTATAAAATTGACTTTTTTAAACTTACACTTGTGTCGCGTCGTTTACGCACCTGACCATTTTTGAAAGAACAAGATTTTGTATGGCTGTTTTAGAATTCAAGCTAGACACTTCTTTTCTGTGTGTTATTAAATCAAAACATTGTTCTCTTATTTGTGTTTGAATATAGCTACCTAGTTTTACCTTTATCAAAAACGGTTTATTGTGCTGCATATCTACATATTAAATGGTATCTAACAAAGTCACTTTTCGTCTCTACCTTGTGACCGCTTCTAAAATAGATGGATTCTAATACGGGTTCACCTTCTACGAGAGCATTTATTCCGAAAGTTTTATGTGTATAGTACATTAATATTAAACTAAAATACATAAAATAAATCTCGATGTTTAAGCGAAGTCGTAAAAAAGGTCGCTAGTTTTTAACCGATTTCCAAAAAGGAGGAAATTGTTTATGTTCGGCTTTATGTTTATTTTTTGTTTTTTTATTCAAACTTTAGGTATTCCACTTATTGGGTACGCCACAATTGTGGCGATAAGTCCCCTCTTTGAGGAGTGGCTAGAGAGGCACCACGGCGTCCTCATCTTCCGCCTGACTCATTTCCTCACCTAACATGGTTGTTTCGGGAGGTTCCTGTTCAGGATAAACCAGGAGGTAACGCCCAGGTGTTACCACTGTGTGCATCGCCCGAAGGAAATGGTGGAGCATACGGTGGAGGTATACCTGGCTTGGGCGAAGCACCGCCGCTGCCATGTCCTCTCAGAGGCGATCGGTGGCGGTGGTCGCTCGCGTCCAGCCTTGGTTCAGGACATGGTTCGGAGCGAGACTGCATGGGAGGCCGTTACCGCTTTCTGCGAAGCAGTAATGCTTGCGAAGGAGGAGGCGGAACGCGTGAGGGGGAGGCAAAATTCGTGCCCTCACGCCCCTAGTGGGCGTCGGCAATCTCGGGCCGGTTCCCGGCCACCATAGGCGCAGGCTTCCGGACGGTGAGCAATGGGTAGCTCGCCGTCCGGTATGGACCAGGCTTGGGTCGAAGGTGCGTTTTGTTCCACGCACGCCTCAAAGAGATGTCAGCTCAAACTGACGGGGTCCGTTAAGGCCAATGCCTGCCAGGGTTGCGGGTTTGTCCAAAAGGGATGTCGTGGCCCTGGCACACAGGCCAAAAGGAAAGTATGTAATAATTGTGTATATCTACTACAACTATAAATGAAATAAAAAATGTCATAACGGAATGGAGAGAAGCACAATAGGAGTTAAAAGAAAGGACCGAGTAAAATTAAAATATGTGCATAAAAAGCAAAACAAATTTCAAGGATGAATACAGAACTTACAAACAACTAAAGTGGAGATAGACAGGGCATATGATAAGGGAGAAGAAGAAAAAATGGACCAGACTAGATATAACTAAACCCACGAGACAGCAAAAGTAACAGAGGTAGAGAGACTAAGAAATGGGAGGATGACATCAGGAAAACAACGGGTCCATTATGAACTCGTACAGAAAAGGATAGAACAGTATGGAAATTTTTAGAGGAGGCCTTTGTCGGAAGAGAAGCTGTATCAGATTAACGATCATTTGCCGATATTTATTTTCTATATTTTTAAAGTATCAGGCACACTTCATAATGTATAAAGAATTATAAATTAGGTATATTACTATTATATATTCAATTATTATTAATTATTATTTATTTGCATTTTTTTAACTAAGTATTTGTTTTATTTTTCACATGGTATAAGAATATAGCATGTGAAAATAAAAACGGCAAGGCTTTTTATTTTATTGTTATTTTATGGGTAGTATCTGCGTTTAAATATCAGAGATGGCTCTTTAATCCATACGGACGGACACCCGGCCGAAAACATGGCACGTGATATTTTTTATACAGTATTTTTCTATATTTAGGCTTGGATGCTATTCCTACATACTCTTTATAACATTCATTACATAACTGTGTATTGTGTTAACTCTTTGTGAAAGTGCATGTAAAGGATTTCCCTGATTAAATCCTCATTATAACATTTTATTTATTTATTAATCTTGTTGGAATGCTTTGACTCTCAAAGCATCCGTTGTTGGTTAAATATTTTCAACGGATTGTGTTTATGACAACCGGACCCGGAATCCCGGGTACCGGATGGAGGACCTTGTGGCTAAATAAGAACTGCCGCACGGGTCGATCGATCAGGTTAAGCGACGCTTGCCGCGGTTGGTCTGTGGATGGGTGACCATCTTTTTATACCAAGATTCCTCCGTGCCTCGGAAAGCACGTCAAGCCATTGGTCCCGGCTGTCATTTGTAGATCTTTGACAGTTGTTACGGGTCGTCAGAAGCCCAAAAGTCTGACAACCAGTCTTACCAAGGGATATCGTGTTACCCAGTAAGTGGGTTGTGGACGTCAGATAGACAGTCGCTCCATGTAAAATACTGGTATTCAGCTGCATCCGGTTAGACTGGAAGCCGACCCCAACATAGTTGGGAAAAGGCTAGGCAGATGATGATGATGTGTTTATGACAAAAAGATCATTATTATTATTTTTCGGTATTCATTATTTTTTGTAGTTTTTTTTGGCAACTAGGACGTGCCTTATTTGGAGAATGATCTATTACTTCAGCATCCTGTGAAAGGCAATTTAATATTTTTGAATCTAAATCTAAGAGACTATTTCTCTTTCACACAATTTAAAGTAATCGAGGCAAAAGGAAGTAGCAGGGGCCGTATTATGAAGTATAAATGCCATTGTGATTCCAGACCGAAAAAAGGACGGTGCTAGCGGTCATGTATAGATCCATCTCTCTCTTGCACTGGAATCATGATGGCATTTATACTTCATAATACGGCACCAGGTGGCGTTCTGTAGCTTCTGCCTACTCCCTTGGGAAGAAGGCGTGACTTTAAGTATTTATAAGTATAAAGATTCGATAATACTTAATATCTAGATAATATTCAATTGTATCTAAAATCTAGTTAACAATTTTTACCAATATTTGAACATCCGTTCCACCAATGACGTTACAAAGCTCCAATCGTTAGTAACGAACATTAATTACTTTCGCAATTAAGGAACTAATTTAAAGGAAATTAACGAGACTTTGTTCAAATAACAATTAATTTTGTATGCAAGTAATTATAGAGGTGATAGCGATCACCTGACAATGCGTGCTATGGCGTTATTAATGACTTGCCACACAATAATGTAGAAGATTGGATAGAAGATAGAAGTTACATTCAACCCGCCTATGTTAAAATCAAAATCAAAATATTTGACTTCACATAAGCCTACATGGGATTATGAAACGTCAGAAGCTAGGTGCACGGTTCCAATTGGTCGTTTCCTATGGAGAAGTGCCGGCAAGAAACTCTACGGTTACTGTTTTAAAAATAATTGGCTTTTATAATGTTTCCAAACCACAGCGTTAATAGGTATCAGAGGACAGTGTAGGCTCGTCAAAAGTATCCGGTACTTAACAAAATGGTCTACAAACCTACAGTCCATTAAGCCTAACGTTCTCATATTAACAAATCATTTTAAAAAAAATCATATAAAATATTATTAAAATAAGAAAAGTTAGAACCTTGTTATTAGATATTATTATTAAAATTGTAGGTATATAATGTCAAATTAAAAAGATTATGTCAAATATAAAAAAAACATCGTGGGAGCAGTAAATAGACATTTCCATATTTTTGCCGTTAATGAGGTACCAGGGAAGCCACATGTTAAACTTAATCCGCCTTATTACAAAACAAGATTTATATTTTGACATCGCTTAAACCATGCAGCCAGTTTTTGTAATAAGAACGTAACAGTGATTGAAATACCGTTCTTTATACAAAACTGAAAACTTAGTTCGGTATTAAGTTGTCAGTTTTGTGTATTAGGAACTTTACCATAATCGGAATAAAGTTCGAAATTCCATAATGGCTCCAAGTTTTAAACCTGGGTCTGAAGGTAAACCTTGTTTTGTAATAAGGGGTATGTTGTTTATTTGCTTAAAAAATTACCTTTTCCGAATCGTGGGTTGTTTACCAACACAACATTAAATGTCACCAACAAATTCATCTGTCAAATATCAAACTTTTTATCAACTTTGATTTTCCCACTGCTGGACAAAAGGCTATGATTTGTTATGTGCAGAAATCACCCACGCGACAAACCAATTCATTAGCTATACTGCTCCATCATTAAAGGATTTCACAGAAAACTATAACGAGGTGTTATATATTTTTTATTTTTCATATAACATACTCTGGAAAAAGACTATTCATTTATTATAATAGTAGCTTCTGCCCGAGACTTCGTTCGCGTGGAAGTCGTAAAACACCACAATATAATATTATACCTAATAACATCCACATTTTCATAAAAAAACCGGCCAAGTGCGAGTCGTACTCGCGCACGAAGGGTTCCGTACCATTATCTATAAAAATGGCAAAAAATCACGTTTGTTGTATGGGAGCCTCCCTTTTATTTTAATTTAATTATTTGTTTTTAAAGTGAATATATAACTAAATATTCTGTGAATATTTCAACCGTCTGCCTTACCTGTTGCCGTTATCAACATCGAGCAAAAACGAGCAAAAAAATCACGTTTGTTGTATGGGAGCCCCCTTAAATATTTATGTTATTCTGGATTTTAGTATTTGTTGCTATAGCGGCAACAGAAATACATCATCTGTGAAAATTTAAACTGTCTAACTATCACGGTTCATGAGATACAGCCTGGTGACAGACGGACAGACAGACAGACAGACGGCGGAGCCTTAGTAATAGGGTTCCCGTTTTACCCTTTGGGTACGGAACCCTAAAAACTGCTTCGTTGGTCTAAATAGTGGTCGTAAGCGCTACTGTTGAGCATAAGGTCCTGGGTTCGATTCCCCTGTCAGAAAAAGTGCTATTATTTATTTATTATCATATTTTTTTTCTTTTTTTCATTATTTTTTTATATATTTTTTTAGTGTTATCTTTTACAGTTCAAGCAGTAAGGTTATGGAATGCCTTGTCCGTGTCGATAAGGCGTGCTCAATCTTTGTCCACTTTAATAATTTAGGTAAAAACACTTACTCACTCCCTACACATCATCATTACATAATACAGTTCCTTATACTTGTCATGTTTATTATTGTATATGTATAGATAAGTATATGCTTTATGTATGTATGTATTTATTGTATATGTAAATGGTACACCACTGGCTACCTGCAGTATTGTCTCTCCTTCTCCCTGTAATCCATCCAAAGGTTGTCTGTAAAAGATCGCTTTTAGCGTTAAGCCCGCCCATTGTGTCACCCTATGTAAAATTACAACATTTATATTTGTAAATTTTATGGTGTACATAATAAAGAGTGTTCTATTCTATTGGGTCTTCTCCTGGTCCTTACCAGGCGAACTCCTCAACAATTAACGCGCCTGCATCGGGAAAAGCAATATTTTGTAAAAGGCGATGAGCAGTTGACATTAGGCTTACTTAGATGAATAAAAAACCGAACCATTAAAAACTGACAAATATACAAAAACAAAAACAACTGACTTCCAAAAAAGAACACTACTAAGTGTAATTAAAGTAATTTTCACATAATTTCATCATCACTGCTCTCAAAACGGTGAAGGAAAATATCGTGAGGAAACCGGCATGTCCTAGAAGCAGAAATTCGAAGACATGTGACATCTACCAACCCGCACTGGGCCTGCTTGGTAGATTACAGCCCACTCCCTCGAAAAGAGGAAGCCTGTGTCCCAGCAGTGGAAACATTATAGACTGATTATGTTATGTAAATCGGATGACAATGCAATATTATTATGACGTAGAGCTGATCTGTTGATGGAGCTGGCAGGTGGCCATGGGAATTCTGTAATAAAACGACGCAAGCCCATCTAGTTTGGGCTCGTTTGTTTCGTCTTGACAAGGAGTAGGTGATATTCAGGGTCTGATAATGGAGCTAGAAGGTGGCCCGTTATTAGTAAAAAAGTAAATTGTAAAAAGTCAGTTTTCAAATAAAACCGTGTTACCAGCAAAAGTGAAAAAAAGAGACATGGGATGATTTTGACATAGAAGAAGGAGCTTCACTATCGTAAAAAGGTTATGAAGTATAAAACGGCTTATTTCCAATCGGAATAAAATTATTTTAAACTTGTTAGTTCTTTTTTATTAACAACTAATAAAAGCTTGTTTTAAAAACAAAAAATAAATCACCAATCCATTAATAATGTTGCGAAGAACCTTTTTCTGTTCAAATAATGTAACCTCCACATCCCGTCTTGCTCGTTATTCTAACTCTCATTTGGCTAGTGCATCGTCACCGTCATACAGAGTGCAATACTCATTAATATTGCATTAGTAGATACGTTGCTAACACTGGATCATCATAATATACGTTGGGGAATCTCTTTGTTGCTATATACCTATTATTTATGCTCGGTATTTGGCATAGCATCACTCTTTATGATAAAGAAAGAAAGAATGAAAAATGATTTATTGGGACTCATACAGGAGATCACAAATTAAACTAAAACTCTTATAAAAAAAAAAAAACAAAATTCAATGAAAATAAAAACAAAGACCTGTACAAGGCCAAAAGGCTCTTCAGCATGATGCTGCGAGAATTAAAAATGAGTGCCGCAGTGCTGATATTCTGATAGAACCTGCTGTGATGTCACCGGTAGATACAGAAATAAATAATACAAAATAGTACATTTTGATACAAGTGGGCAATGTCTTTGTTATTGCATTCGAGGTGGAATTAACACCCGAGCCGTAGGTGAGGTTGTTTTTGAGCCGAGAACTGCAATTACAAACACTTTTGAAGAAATAAAATAAAATAACGATAAGTTAACGAAAACTATGATTTAATTTTCTTTTTTTTCTGCGCTTTGCTTTCGCCAGGTTGAAGTAGAAGCAAAGGTATAAAGCCGATAAACAGCCTCATATGAAAAATAGAAAATTGAAATATTTTTGAGTTTAGGACACAAATAAATGTTAATTTGTTCATAAACGTTTTTTTTTTAATGTAATCTTGGTATTCTATTTATAAACATTATTTAAATATTCCAAAAACATTAACGCCGTAAAGGCGCATCTTTGCCGAGATTAAATAAAAAAATCACCTCCGAATAGAGAGGACCGTCTCTGGCGCGAGACGGTGTGAATAGAGGCATTGAACCAATTTGGACTAAGTATAGGTACAAGTTATCTGTGGCAATTTTTATTCCCGCACACTTGATGGAAAATAAAAAATCGCACGCGTGTGAAATACATTGCATTGTGAACCTAATTTTAGTGCCATATGAACTAGTTTTCGAGAAAGTGTATTGAAAAATAAATAATAGATGTGTGAATAACATGTACAAATAAAATATTGATTTAATATAATTGTAAATCGTGTGTTAGAACCCAACGTAACATCAGTCACTTGTCAATGCAGACGACGATGACGAGATGAGACGAGATGTGATACAGTATTGACCAAAAACTCACTTCACGCCAGTAGCACACCTCCGCCGCGAAACCATCACAGCGAAACCGCAGTAGTTAAATTGAACTGGTTCGCGTCATATTTCGCTACTCGAATCGGATGCGAGTAACGAAACAAGACGCGAACCAGTACAATTTAACTACTGCGGTTTTGCAGCTATGGTTTCGCGGCGGAGATGTGCTACCAGCGTAAGTAATAATGTAGATTGTTTTTTTTATGACGTTTTTGACATTTGTCAATTTTACTTTAACCTGAGGTCAACCTCGACTCAGTCAAAAGTCTTGTAAGTCTAATGATCTCAAGCGCGACTGCTAGTCTGGGTTCGACCCACAGATCAGGCATTCTGTTATTGGGTTTTTTCCATTAGGAATTTCACAGTAATAACAGCGCGGAGTCTAGATTTGAGCCTGGTGTATGACAATACGCTCACCTGTTTTCTATTTGGGGTATGGCGTCTTGCAAGAAGTCGCTTAACCGGACTTTCCTCTAGTTGTGTTTTATGACACCCATATAGCGACGGGTTCCTAGAGCAGAGCTGAGCAGTGGCTACCACACATTGCCGCTGTGACGTCTGTCATCAAGATGATGATAGCGGGGGTTTGACTTTCCGGTGTCAAAAACGCTGTCTAGGAAAACGCTTGAAAATTATTTTTCTTTCTTTCTCGTAGTATACAGGGTCAAATTAAATTTGCTAGCGAAACTCCGCAGACGTGATGGATCGATATCTAAACACGATAAAATAAATAAGATTTGATGATTTTTTTTGGGGTCATTGACCGCTAGTAGTGGTGTTAATTGAAGTATAGTTTACAAAATCTGTATTTTTTTTTTAATAAGAGTTTGTGGATAACTAATAACTGCCGCACGGGTCGATCGATCAGGTTAAACTACGCTTGCCGTGGTTGGTCCGTGGATGGGTGACCATCTTTTCATACCAAGATTCCTCCGTGCCTCGGAAAGCACGTTAAGCCGTTGGTCCCGGCTGTCATTTGTAGATCTATGACAGTTGTTACGGGTCGTCAGAGGCCCAAAAGTCTGACAACCAGTCTTACCAAGGGATATCGTGTTACCCAGTAACTGGGTTGTGGAGGTCAGATAGGCAGTCGCTCCATGTAAAATACTGGTATTCAGCTGCATCCGGTTAGACTGGAAGCCGACCCCACAATAGTTGGAAAAAGGCAAAAAAAAATCTTTTAAACTGATATTTCAAGTGACTACACTATCTGCGATTATCAACCGCAGATAGTGTAGTCACTTGAAATACTCAAAAAAACTCATCAAATAATTTTTTTTTTTAATCGTGTTTATGTATTGATAACCATCATGTCTGCGGAGTTTTGCTAGCTAATTTAATTTGACCCTGTATACTAAATCTTTGAGAAAAACACACCGACTTACTTTATTAAATAACATTTTAGTGACGTCATTCGCCGCTCTCTAGGCTCTAAGTTCATAGAATCCTATTGAATGAATATTTCATGAAATAGTCATTCAATAGGATTTTACGAAGAGAGTTAGCTGTATTGCTGATTTAAATGATTATAATTCTATAAAGCCATATTTCTTACGTCCGCGAATCATATTTAGATCAACATAGAACCTGACACAGACCTGCAAAATGTAAAAAACTTAAGAAAATTTGAATTTCGCGGGCTACCTTAACGGATCCCCTTAAGAGGGTCCTCCCCGGACCGTCTATCGTCAACTCGAGAATGGTCGAAAAGCTTTTTCTTTTATCCAGCGCAAGTGAGAACTACTATCAAGCAAGTGAGAACGCGATAACATTGAACGAAAAATAGTGTACAGGTTCATAAAACTTGTTCCAGGAAATACCTGTTTTTGAGTAAGCCTTACAAGTTTGTGAAATAAATGTTTGTAGTTTTCCTAAAATACAGGCTATTGGCCTAGTTTAGAAGGCGTCAGTTCGCCCTTTAATGTGACTCTATTGTACAACATTTTTTTAATCCTAGTGTACTTATTTTTATTATTATTGAAGTAAAACTTCTTTAGGCACTTGACTTGGGGAGTAAGCTGGTGAATGCGTGACGAGAGCGTTACTGAAGCGAGCGAACGGAAGTCGAGAGGGAGATATAAGTTAGTGAAGATAGAAAGAGAGAGAGTTACGTATCGTAACCGCCGTCGTCGCTGCGAGCACACATTTTCTTTCTCTCTTTCCCTCATAGCCAGTTGCGTTTCGTATATCTAAGACACAGTGCAGGCCTATTGTAGTTAAGTACAACTAAGTATAACTATTTGTAAGTTTTATTTCAGTCGAGTGGTCTAAAAGGACACTTGTTTTTTTTAATTATTTATTCATTATCAAGTAACAATGGACTCACACTAATCAAACTTATGTATGTATGTTTTTGAGAGTACAAATAAACATTTTACTATTATTATCATTTATTTAGAATCTCCATTACATGTCCGAGGTTTCCATGAAAATGTTTTCTTTATTTTTACAATTTATGAGTACATTATGAACGGCCGGTTCAGATAAAATTTGTGCAAAAAAGCAGATTTTTGTGGGCATATACTGAATTTGTTATAGAAACCTAGATACACAAGATACGAATTAGTTCAAAAATTTCAAAAAAATATTTATTACAACGCCATAATCTCGTACGATCGTTTGTATGAGAACTATGACGGGTTGGCCGCCCTTAAGTAGGTAATTTTGCCTTTTCTTCCCAACAGAAAAAAAGAAACAACGTTGGCCTTTTTAAAATTCAATTACAACCTTTCTAAGAATCTATTTGCCCATTTAACAATAAATATTGTACAAACGGACTCTTGAATGAAAATCGTGGATTAGAGTGGACTTTGCCCTGTTCCTTTGAACTTCCAGGAAGGCCTAGCTGTTGGCCTTGTTCCGTTGTTTCATTCCCTTATGTAACAAGAAACATGAATATTGTTAATGTGTCATTTATCCGATACGTCCCATTACATCCTCATTATATATATTATATTAAAAGTACCATGAACATTGTCCATTAAATCGGTAAACAGACATGATTTACAATGAATGCTCAAATAAGAGCAGAATTTCGAGCAAATAAGATGATATTAACACAAGAACGAGCAGTGATCGAGCACCGCCTGATATAACCAGTGATTTTGTTTGATGAAGTCCAGAACATGGGAACTAAACTTGAAATTATTTTTAATAGACTAAAAATAATGAGCGATTTAAGTATAAAATGACTGTATGTCGCCTATGGTGAAAGCTATGAATAACTACATAATTCAAAACTATGTATTTTAGACTAATACAGTGTCGAAGGTGTTCATGAAGTGTACATGGAGTTTCTTGCCCGTTCTTCTCCTTACTACGCTTTGAAATGGGCAACTAGCTTCATCTTAGTGACTGACCGACTCCTTGACAATTTAAAAGTGCCTGTGAATAGTTTAATTGAAACAAATAGTTTGATTTGGAGTTCATAATAAGTATTTGAGCTGAACTACTATAATTATTTTAGGAAATAGACTAAGTTCCAATAATTAACTCACTGAGGTAAAATAAATCTAAAAATATTATATAATTAATTAGTCTACGTGAATACTTATCAATAAGCAATAGAAGGTTTTTTTACAATATTTTTTGTCTAACTAGCACTTACTTAATTAAACGACAAATTCATAATAAAAGGTTTTCACTTTTGGCGGATACCACGTTATCGTCTAGTACAAACCAGATCGCGTCGGAACCGGAAACTGATTTAAAAATCGGATCTCGAAAGTTTATACATGCTCATACATAGATGGATAACATACATAGGTAGGGAACATACCCAGGTTGGTATGTTAGCTACCTATGTATGTAACCCTATCATAATTATGGCTGATTTTGCAATAGGTACATGTGGTTAAGAAAACTGATTGTGATATAAAATGACTAAAAACTAAGAATTTATGTTTTTATCTCGTATTTAGACTCTCCACTGATTTTAATCGAATTTTTGATTTTGAGGTCCTGTAAAAACGAAGAAAAAAAAAAACGTCCCAAAACTAGTACGTACTGATCCGTAGGTGCCATTAGTGGAATAAAATTTTAAATAACAAATTATTCCACTAATGGCACCTGCGAAAAATATCAATAGGTGCCGTATGTGGAATACCTCAGGTGCCATTTGCTCAGGTGCCGTTTAAGCGGGTGCCCAATGTGGAATACGTCATAATTTTTGCTCAGAGTTAGTTCGATGTACA
This sequence comes from Tiliacea citrago, assembly GCA_963921375.1. Taxonomy (NCBI): domain Eukaryota; kingdom Metazoa; phylum Arthropoda; class Insecta; order Lepidoptera; family Noctuidae; genus Tiliacea; species Tiliacea citrago. The sequence goes on from OY992799.1 coordinate 4,021,372, forward strand.
GAATGCGTAGATAGCAGTTATGTGATAGATCTTTTTATAACAGCCTGTATTATGCCATCAACTTGTAACGATCGCAGCCCCGGATTTCCGGCTAGGCATACAAGGGCCTAGCCTAGCGTTTCACCCACCCAGCTATCGCGACCAGGGCCTCAAGTCTGCTATTACAATAGTGTCAGAATGGTCAATCATTGATTTCATAATTGTTGATTTTGACAAGTTTGGTAATCTACTAATATAATGGCGTCATTATGACTTTCCAATGGTCGGCCACTGACACTACATTGAAAGAAATTGCAAAGAAAATGATCGACCATTATTAATTTACCAGATTACGAACTTTTAGCAAAATGACAATGGCATGACAATGGGATCGTGTTGGAATGACTGAATTTATAAAAATAGCAGACTTGGGCCCCAGGTAGCTTGGCTAACCACGTAGCTGATGTAGCAAATGGTACAGACCCCGCGCTCATATCATGGTACCTATACTACCCGTAGGTCGAATGGAATATGTGAAATGGTCATTACAAATATTTTCGACCTAGCTTCGCTCGTTCCTGCATCTTAGTTACTCTTAATTCTTCAACTTTCTTGCATAAGTCGACATAGTAACTCCTATTACTAACAGTCAACATAAATCTAACTTAAGCAACGTTCTTAATCTTGCTTCGCGATGGGGGGGCCTCAAATGACAAGTGCCTAGGAGCCCTGGGCCTCTAAGTTCGGGCCTGAACGTTCGTGGAGGTTGGCAAAACCATGCAATCAAAACCTCTACAGTACACTGTTGTACGGGACCCAATAATAACGTACAGCTGGAACTGTAATTTATCGAATGACTAAGCCGTATTTTTTTAATTTGTAAGCTGTCTCAGACGCCATAACATAACACAGTGCCGCTGGATTAGTTTACATGAAAATCGGGCTTGCCAGTGGCATAATAGGTAGGTGTACAAGTGACCCGAATTCCCGCCTAATCTCCTCAAAATAAACCATCCACATGCGGCAAAATGTTCTAGACATAATTCTCACATGCAGTGCCTATAATCTTCTACTCCATATTGTTTGGACAAAGTAATTACACAAAGCCTCTTTACCCGCTATTACGTAAAACAAAGTTCCTTCTTCGGGGCTCGGCGTCAAGTGTCAATCTGTTTGATTAGGATTGAGGATAATGGTCAGTGTGTATTGTTTCGTTTAAGTAAAGCCTGATTAAAACCTTCCATGTTTTTGTGACAGAAGAGCCTTGACGAGTGACGATACGTAATGTATGTTCAGGGAAATTAATTATAATTGACACCTTACGTAAATTTTCCGGGTTATAGACATTTCATACAACTGTCAAAAGAGGGTGTCCTATGTTGTTTCGAACGCCGCTGTTGCGACACACGCTGTTGCGAATTATTTTTCCACTGCCTCACAGGTTCGAAAGCTCATGGACTCGAATGAAGTAGTCGCGAAAGACGCTGTTTCGAAAAACATTTTCACTGCCTCATACGCTCGAATGCTTGTGATTTCGATTTATTTAGTCATAAAGTGTACAGAAAAGTATTTAAGCAGTAATTAAATAGAATCAACAAATTCGGTGTCAACATCATCATTTAATATAACGTATAGTAATTTAGTTAAATTGGATATTGATGAAGAGTTTTTGTTTTGGTAACTGAATTTACCAACAATAGAGGGTTCCCCCGGACAGTCAGTCCCGCTACCACCGTTGAGGACTGGCTAATCTAGTAGAGTAGTCTACTATGATATTAATAATTATAGTCTACTATCCTATAGATCCGTGCGGGTACAAAAAATACAACCGACTTCCAAACAAAACACTACAGTGTGGCATAAAATACAGCTCCACCGACTTTCGAAATTAAAGTATTTATTCACATTTCAGTATTGTTTTTGGAAGTCTTTATTTATTGTAAAAAAAGGTTTTTCTTTTTTTAGCTTTAGAATATGATATAGTAGGACGTCGATTATTTTCTTTTTTCTCTTTTTTGTAGAAAGGTTTTTTATTTTTCACTTTTTAGTTATAGTACTTACCCCAATTAATTATACCAATTCGTATACCACTAATTGCTATGCAAACAACGTCACAGGAAGTATATTATTACAAAACCATCAATAAACACATGTGGATTAAATACGTATTATCAAAGCTAACTCAAAAATGAGACAAGCAAAGTTATTTAAATTTATATGGGACCACCGCGCAAGCATCCTCTACCAAATGAAAAATCGTTTAAAAAAAAATCCACAATTGACGAATATCGATGAACACACATAAAAAATACGTACAGATGAACGTATGCTATATTTATACGATGAATACGTATAAATGTAACCTCCTCCTTTTTTAAAGTCGGTAAGAAGAAAATTAGTTTTACTAATATGAGGAAAACAAAATTATTATGGAAACATGTCTGACTAACGTTAAAACTAATTTTAGTGAATTTATAAAGATTTTTCTTGGCAAAAAAAACCTTGTTGAAACACGATTTCAAAAATGTATACTGTGTTTGCTTCCTACCATCTACGTATGGTATTCCGAAATACCGCTCACCGAAAGGACGGTTTTCCGATAACACTCTACTCCGACGGTTTGTTGAACGAAAAAATGATTGGCCGATGAAACGTTTCGCCGAAAATGAGAGATTTCGATTGGGTTAATTTCTTCTTAAAAAAAAATGGGTAGGTTAGGTTAGGTTAAAACTATGCCAGAATCTACCAACCGTCGATGAATAATATTTTCGGCGAAACGTTTCATCGGCCAAGCATTTTTTCGTTCAACAAACCGTCGGAGTAGAGTGTTATCGGAAAACCGTCCTTTCGGTGAGCGGTATTTCGGAATACCATACGTAGATCGCTTCCTACCTACTACTACCTAACTTTTTTTTCAATGATTCTTAACATAGTGTGTGTTGGGGGCCCGGGAGGACAAAACTAAATATGGAATACGTCGAAATATTTAGCACGCTGCCTTGAAAAGGTTAGGTTTTCTTTTGACCATTGATTATAATAACTAACGAAAATAAAGATACCTACACATTTTATACAAAATAGCGTAGCTGTAACTAAGTCCGTTCCATTTGATACTATATCACTACATAGGCTTCATCCTATGTCCGGCGGAGAGTTCACAAAACCGTTAATAACCTACATAGTCTGACAAAGAGGGTGTGATTTCACAAACGTTGAGGGATTTACTGATTCTGTACCTATATCGGAGGTCCAATCGAAATGCGAACGTGACTGGAGTGGACCTTGAAAGAATATAGGATCAAATTCTAGGTCTAAAGGAATTTTGATAGAAATGATGCTAGGTTTATAGATATTTTCTGGGGTTATTTTTGTCGATGCCGATGACCGTTTTTCATTGTTATTGTTTGATTCGCTTATTATGTTATGATTGTGTTTTTTTTTTAATGTTCTCATTTTCGATAGTATCTTCGATTTCATATGGATACTGTCTTGTTGCATTTTTGTTTTCTCGCGATGGTGTTATTAAAAATATTAACTATAGTTAGAATCATCTGCCTAGCCTTTTCCCAACTACGTTGGGGTCGGCTTCCAGTCTAACCGGATGCAGCTAAATACCAGTATTTTACATGGGGCGACTGCCTATCTGACCTCCACAACCCAGTTACTGGGTAACACGATATCCCTTGGTAAGACTGGTTCTCAGACTTTTGGGCTTCTGACGACCCGTAACAACTTTCATAGATCTACAAATGACAGCCGGGACCAACGGCTTAACGTGCATCCCGAGGCACGGATGAATCTTGGTATGAAAAGATGGTCACCCATCCACGGACCAACCACGGCAAGCGTAGCTTAACCTGATCGATCGACCCGTGCGGCAGTTATTACTTAGCATCAAGCTCTTCTTCAAAAAAAGACATGCCGCGAATCGGCAAACTTAAGGTAGCCCTCAAGCAAGGTGGAGCGATCTTCGCAGGGTGGCTGGTAGCACCTGGATGACAGTCGCCGAGAAACGAGCTGAATATCATGCAGTATGCGTCCAGCAGTGGACTGCTGCAGGCTGATGATGATTGATTGCGTCTGAAGGTCCTATTTTCCAAGTGAAACACGTGAGTGCTGCTTAGAATTTGACAGAATTGTTGGTGTTAAGTCAATAATTGTTTTAAGGTAAAAAGGTAAATAGCATAATCAAATTACTCCTCAATATATTTATAGTACAATGTACATTTTGTAATTATTTTTCTCCTTCATCGTCATCTTGAAATAAGATCCAAGAAGATCATAAGAACATCAATACCTGTATACAGAAAACAGTTATCCATATCTATCAGGTACTAATTACTAGCTTCTGCCCACGACTTCATAAGTTTTCATATGTTCCATTTAGAATGTACGCAGACAACCAAAGAGATTTAATAATACGTGCTGGCTGTAAAAAGTAATAATAATAAAAAACTTTTTACAAAAAAAAAACAACCAACTTCAAAAAAAAAACACTACAAAGTGAAAAATAACTAAAAGTATTTTATTTTTCACTTTTGAGTGGGTCAGTTTGTAATTTATCTAATTTACAAGAGCCTAATGTCAAATGCTCATCACCTTTTACAAAATATTGCTTTTCCCGATGCAGGGGCGTTCATTGTTGAGGAGTTCTCCTGGTAAGAGCCAGGAGAACTGATGGTGACTTCACCATATGCATTTTGACGAGCATAAATTGCTTAGCAACCATATTAAAGTGCCTAATCGAATCGCAACGGTGAAATACTTATTACTAAGTAGTTCCGGTGGCCATCTGGGGTCTTCATCATCAGTTCCACCTCACCAAATGGTGCTTTTCGAGTGCAAATGCACGAGTTACTATAAAAAATACTCAAATCGCTATAAGTATGCCTATAAAATTTAAGGATTTCCCTCGATTTCCATGGGATCCCCTCATCAGATTCTGATTTGGTGGCAATGGGACCACCTCGAAAGCATACCCTTCCATACACAAAAAGAATTTTCAAAATCCGTCCACAATTGACGGGAGTTATCGGCGAACATACATAAAAAAAAAATTAAAAAAAATAACACAGCCGAACACAATAACCTCCTCCTTTTTGGAAGTCGGCTAAAAAAAAGAAAACGAATTGGCGCGAAATTTATGATTTTTACAGCAGAACGTTACGAATGTCATCAGAATTAGAAAAATTTAGAGACATATTAGACATAAAATTTTCATATGCCTTGAAATATCTGATTTCAAGGCATATGAAAATTTTATGTCTTGGAGAAACAAAACAAAGGTTAAATCTGTATCCGAGTATTTTAGTGAGCTCACGTAAACTATGAAGCCGTCAACAATGTGGGCTACGTACTCAAAAGCACCGTTGAAACAAAGCATAACAATAATATCAGAAATTCTCTGATTTTTCATACTTCCTACCAACTTTTGCTGCTGTAGTAGTTGAAAGAAAATCAGATTACGCACCTCGCTCGACGTGACTTCTTGTTGGATTCGTGTTTTTAGAGCCCCAATCTAATAGTCGATGCAACAAAAAGTCACTTTCTGCTCGATGCAGTCATTTATTTATTTATTTAACTGGTTCACCAACAATTATATACACTGGTTTATGCAATTCAAAAAGAAGCTACAAATCAGAATAAAGTGTAACAATCAATATGTAAACTCTGCATGCACACAAAACATTGTTGTAACTAACAAAAAAAATCTAAAGAAATAAAGACTATATTATAAAGTTGCACTGAATAGAACTTAATACACTAAACTAAAACAAAAACAAAATAAAACAAAATCTAAACAAAAAAAAACAAACTAAGGTAAACAAAATTAGGTAATACAAAAAAAAATACGTAGCCACCGTATTCACTACCTACTGAGATAACGCAGGGCCAAGAAACTCAATGTTCGGGAAGAAACGACTATTTTGCACCCTCTTGCCTCAAGAACTGGGCTATCAAATGCAAAAATTATTTTTCAAATCCGGTAGTTCCAGATATTATTACATCCAAAAAACTAACAAACAAATTTTACCACGTTATAATAATAAGTACAGAAGTATATAGAATGATGAAGATGAAGAGTTTGTTTGTTTGAACGCGCTAATCTCTGCAACTACCAGTCAGATTTGAAAAATTATGTTTTCATTTTGATAGTCCAATTCTTGAGGCAGGCTCACATCACGCTAGAATCCTTAGGAGTCGAGCAAACAGAAAAAAGGCAGATAGAATCCTAAGTGGAAAGGAAGCAATAGTGCGATGCGACGGAGTCGGCCGGGGTAACAAGAAATTTGACACGGACAAAGTCACGGGCAGAAGCTAGTTTGAGAATAATTACAGAAACATATCGCACATGAATTGCTGATCGCTGTTTTACAAGCAACCACGAAGACACTGTTGCTAAACGTGCTTCCTTTTTTATTTATTGTAAGTGTTGTTTTTTTATTATTACTACCCTAGTGGGATCTAATAAAAGTGTCCGTCGGTGAGTCCGCGGCTTCACAGCAGGCCCTATCAGAATACCAGCGGTATTTATTTTTTAAATATCGCAGATTTATGCTGAGATAGGAGCCTTTTTGGCATCGTACAAGTCTTGATTGTTTTTTAGGGTTCCGTACCTCAAAAGGAAAAAACGCAACCCTTATAGGATCACTTGGTTGTCCGTCTGTCTGTCTGTCTGTCAGTCTGTCAAGACCATTTTTCTCAGGAACGCGTGGAGGTATCAAATTGAAATTAATATCAAATACGTAAGTCTATGGTTCCTTGAAGCTCTAAAAAATCAAGCTTCCAAGTCATCGCAATAAAAAAAATACGGCGATACGAGATAACGCGACATTATTGCGACATATTTTGATACTCGCAAATAAATCAAAACCTATAGGGTACTTCCCGTTGACCTAGAATCATGAAATTTGGCAAGAAGCACGGTCTTACACCACAAGTAAAGGAAAAAGTCCGAAAATTGTAAATTTGAAGTTTTTAGGATAAAAAAATCATTTTTCGCGATTACAAACTTAAATTCTCAGTTGGAAAATTGACCGTGGCGTATATCGATGTATGGGAGAACATGTCTTTCAACTACAATGTTTAGTTTGTTTTAGGGATAAATTCATCCTAACTACGGAACCCTTCATTGTGCGTGGTCCGACACGCACTTGGCCGGTTTTTTTGTATATGGTTAGTTTAAATGCTATTTTTGTATTTGTTGTGAGTGTCCCTAACAAAATATTTTTCTTTCTTTCAACCCACAGGCTATACAAAACCGCCAGTTAGAAGAACATTAAACAAGGTTTAAGCGATTCGAAGTCCCCATACGAAAATTCAATCTGTGCTAATATTATAAAGAGGTAAAAGTTTTTTTGTAAGTTTGTATGTACGGGGTAATCTCCAGAACTAATGAAAGAATTCTAAAATTAAATTCACTGGTAAAATGTTTCATTATTCCTATTAATATATAGCCATAAATTATATTTATATCACAATTTTTGTCTAACAAGTTGGATAGAATTTCTGAGCAGTAACCTAACAAAAAGTACTGTTGCGTTAAGTACTGTTGTGCTGTTCTGTTGTGGCTTGCATGAATTCACAATAGTATTTTATCATTAGTATTAAGCTCTTAATAGGATTTAGATGAAATTTCGCACACAGATAGTTCATAACCCGGATTAACACAGGATACTTTTTATCCCGGTGTACGTTTTCCGTCGGATCATTTCCGTACTCCACGCGGTTGAAGCCGCGGACAAAAGCTATTCAAATATATCCAATAGTTTAGTCACTATGATCAAAACTCCATAGTCGCCCTTGAGAACTATTTAATGTTTGAAAAAATAACTTTTTAATTTTCGACCCAAGAATATAATTGATAGTTCCAAAATACTTGTCGCCGGACGGGCGTGATCGCTGGATGTGAAGTGTTCAAGGAGGGTGTATATGCCTATCCAGGATTATCCCGGTGTGAGGGTAGGTCTCTCCCAGTCCAGACGGCGCTGTCATCCTTCACCGATAGGTTCCGGGTATCTTCGTGAATCAGCTGGCGGCTATGTCCTAAAATCTTATTTTATAAGGAAGAGGTTATAAGACCGAAATGATAAAACATTATTTTCACTTTTTAGGGTTCCGTACCTCAAAAAGAAAAAACGGAACCCTTATAGGATCACTCGTGTGTTTGTATATCTGTCTGTGGACCGATTGAGTTAAAATTTGTTACACATATGAATTTCTATGACCCAAACACAGACGTGTAACATATATAAATTAATTTTGAATATGGGTGTCACTTTTGGGCTAAAATCAAAAATTTCAAAAAAAAGTTTTGCAAGCGGTACCGCGTGACTTAAGTACAAAATGAAAGGTCTTGTTGTAAGGATTTCAGATATATTTTTTTAATAGTTTAAAATAATGGTTTTTAAATATATGAAAATTGACCTTTCCCCCCCCCTTATCTCGGAAACTACTTCGCCTAAAATTTTGAAAAAAATACAGAATATCGGTCTTTACTTATAGATTACAGTAAAACTATAAGAAGTCTATGGTATTAAAATAACATTGTAAATCACTCACTATTGTGCGTAGAAACTTAAAAAAATAAATAATAATAAATAAAAATGTTTATTTCATCAACTTATGTAAATTACATTAATATGTTGGGAGTCACCGTTTAAGCAAAGATTTGCTTGTATTAGGTGGTTCCGCGCTTCCTGTTTACATTTACTGTACATGTGTGAGAGAATAAACAATAGATAATTTTGAAAGCATGCCAAAGGTTTTTAACAATACAAAATAAAAATGAGAGATACAAAACAAAATAATAAAAACTAAAAAATTATAAATCAGTAATTAATTAAATAAGGTGTTGGGGTTTTCTCGTCGTTGACGGATACCCCGGTAGTTATTGTAGGTATGTTATGTTACACCAAACCACTGTTATGTTGAATAGTATATTTAAGGAAACAGTTTAAGGTTATGCTTGTTTAGTAACCTGAGCCGCACTTAGTTGTTGTTATAGATTGACCCGCACATCAGCGCGTGACGGAGTTTAAGTTACGACTGGTTTGAGTTAAATTAATAAAGTACGCGTAAACGTACTTTTGCTGTGTGAGCATTATTGGCTCGTACATGCTCCCGAGGGAAAAATATACGGGCTCAGATTACCAAACTTGCGTTACAAGTTAACAATATAAAGGTATAAAAATGTTATAAAATTAATCAAAGCAATCAAAACAAGAAGTAAGTAATTCTTAAATAATGAATCATAGTTGGAATGTTGTTCCAATTGCTGGTTGCGGCGGACGGTAAGTCTCTGACTGTCCACCACGTATTTTAGCGTAGGCAGGAATCTCCTTCAGTTCTATATCTTCTGTCCTCTCTCGAGTCTTGTTCGTCTTAGTAGAGGTGTTGCTCTTCTTACGCCCCTGAAGATATCTTCTTAGTCGCCAAACTAATATAGCGGCGACGATTCCTCCCACCAGCACAGTGCTTATAGCGTAGTTGCCGACGTCGTGGACACTTAGGTCGTTGGGTAGGCTCTCTCGTCCCTTTTGTGCGGCTATCTGGTCATCTAATAGTTTGTGTTCATTAGATAAGTTTAGTTCCGGTAGCATAATCTTTGTGTTTTTGAACGTATTCCACATATCATTTGGTGAGTCGATAGTAGGTACCTCCAAGGCAATTCCAATATTGGTACTGCTACTAAAAACGTTATGTGAATAAATTGTAGCGTCTTTGTGCTGAAGTATGCAATCCTGACCTAGGGCAAGGAGCCCCGCCTTTGTTAAAGTTGTTGTTGTAATTCGATTTTCGCATACAACGCGAGTCGTACACTCATTGATGCAATTATACAGCCATATGTTTGGTCGCTGTAATTTTATCCATCTGTCAGTGCATTGTTGTGGTACCCAATCACATGTTATGTTATTTACATTTTGGCTTAGTATTTTAGCTTCGCAAGATGCCGTGGCTCCATGCAAGTTGCTGATAGTTGTAGAGGCGTGGCAGATGTGATTGTCCGCCGTTATTGTTGTACATTGCTGAAGATCAATCTCTTCCATCTGTATGTAGGTATTCTTTACGAAGTTGACTCCAATATATTGTGTTGTTGTCTCTATCAGCTGACACTGGTAAGTAGTTTGCTGTCTAGGTGTACCTATACTGCGATACAATGTATACTCGTCATCGCTGAGTAACGGGATATGTAATTCGAAGAGTAGGTATTGTTCAGTGAGCCGGGCTTTAACATAAATAATTTTGTAAATGTTTTTTATGGTATCTCCATTGCTGTTTTTGATAGGTAACGTTAATCTTTTCGGTATAATACCGGCAATGTAATTGAGTTGTTCGGATAGCTGCCCCGGTGTGAATAATTTCATATCGAGATTACCTCTGTAGATATCTGTCAATGCACTTAGGAGCATTTCTTGGTTTCTTCTCAGTACTGAGATAAGTAAACTCGCCGTTAAGGCCCCAGCATTGACGTCACTCATTGTTTTCATTATTTGAAATCGGTTTTCAATTAGTGCCGTTTTGTATTTTGTTTCGTTCATGAATTGCTGAATTACTTCCAGTTGCGTCTTTACAAAGTCTTCATTTTTCTTGATGACGTTGTTTTCTGCCTCGATAATCAGTGTCTGATTTCTTATCAGCTGTAATAGATATTGTTCGTTCGTTTTGATTTTTTCTATGTCTTGAGCGTATTTTTCGGCGAAATCGCTGTCAAGGACACCAAACAGGGCTCGTGCGATATTTCCTACGCCATTGACGTAGCCACGTCGCCTTCGTTGTTGATGTTGAGACCGTAACAGTATGTTATACTCGTTCAGCTGGCTCATTTCGAACTTGAGTTGTTGTGTCGTAGAGTGGCATGACTCGTTAGGCATCGTGTCGCATAGTTGAGCTAAACGATTCACGAATTTCTCTACATTTGTTGTACTTTGCCAGAATGTTGTCAGGTTATAGTATACCAGAAGTTTCCATTCATCATGAATAAGTTGGATATTTCCAACGGGGTCAAAGTAAACTGATTGGTTTTCAGCTAATCGCGTTATTTTAAAATATTGCAGGGGTGCTGCTATTCCACATGATAGCGTTGTAAATGCTACCAGTAATACCATAAGCAAGCTGTTTACCCTTTTCTGGGTCTTGTTAGTCCCTTTCTTTGGCTTGCCCTGTTTAATTTTTGGAGTCACTTCCTGTGGCTCAGTGCTTCCGCATGCCTCGTTTATAGGTAGTGGGGCTAGTTTAGTTATGGGTCTTTTTAGTACCCCATTTTGTGTCTTGAGCGTGACTACTCGTACTAAGTTATCGCTGCCTGGGTGCAGTTCCACTACGCGTCCCATAGCCCATCTGCTTGGGGGTAGATTACTTTCCCTGACGAGAACTAGTTGCCCCTTCTGTATGTTTTCTTTAGTTTGTTGCCATTTGTTTCGGTTTTGTAATGAATGAAGGTATTCTGTCGACCAGCGATCCCAATAGTGTCGACGCATGAGTTCAATGAGTTTCCAGTTGTTTCTGATGTCAATAGCTTTCGTTACTTCTGGTTCATTGAGTGGTAGTGTTAGTGTTGGGCTCCCCGTGAGAAAGTGACCAGGGGTGAGGTATTCAAGGTCTTCCACATCCTCCGATAATGGACACAGTGGCCTGCTGTTCATGCATGCTTCGATTTGCGTAAGAAGCGTTGCAAATTGTTCGTAGGTAAGCTTCTGTTGACCGATTACCCGTTTCAGGTGTGCTTTCATGGAACGTACAGCAGCTTCCCATAAGCCTCCTGCTGATGGCCAGGATGGAGCGTTGAAGTGCCACTCGATTTGAAGGTCGTTGATCTGTTTAAAGAATCCTGAAGATGTAATTGTTTTAAATTGTTGAAACTCTTCTTTTAAGAGTCTTGCGGCTCCGACGAAGTTGGTTCCGTTATCGGAGTAGATATGTTTTGGAGTGCCTCTTCTGGCGCACATTCTTTTTAGTGCTGCGATGAAGGTTTGCGTTGATAGGTCCGAAACAAGTTCGATATGTACTGCTTTTGTGCTCATACATATGAATATGGCTATGTAGCCTTTGCAGGTTTTTATCCCGCGGCCCTTGTTTATCTTTACGTCCACATGGCCTGTAAAGTCGACGCCGGTGTGTGAAAACGGCCTCGATGGAGTGATCCTTTCTTTAGGAAGGTTGCCCATCAACTGTTCAGTTTGGGTTGTTGCGTATCGACGGCATCGAATGCACTGTCGTAGTATTTTCTTGACGGTTCGATTGCCGCTGATAATCCAGTAGTTGTTTCTAGTGTCAGCCAGCGTTAATCTAGCCCCACCGTGCAATGTTCGTTGATGCGCCTTTTCAACAATCAGTTGGGTTAGTCTGCCCTCTCCTGATATGAGGATGGGGTGTTTCGTTTCCACTGGCAAGTTTGAGTGATTTAGACGTCCTCCAACACGTAAAACTCCATAAGAGTCCAAAAATGGATTAAGTTTTAAAATGGTGCTTTTGTTGAGAAGTCTTCCATCTTTGTTGAGAGGATTTATTTCTTTTTTGAAATAATCCCGTTGCACTGATTTGATAATTATTAAAAGTGCATTGTTTATTTCACTCAGGTTTAGTTCCTAATACTCAGTTGACCTTCTTTTGTTTCGTAGTGCGTCAGCGAAACGTATCACTAAGGCGAGTATTCTTGTAATACGATCTATGTTATTAAGTCGCTCAAGTAATGAATCGATTAATTCATTTTTAATCGGTGTGGGTTCCGTACTATTAGTCGTGTAACAGTTTGTTAGGAAGCCCTCGTTTGTGGTATGAGTTTCGTTTGAGATATGGGCTTGTTTTCCTTCCTCCTTAAGCCATTTTGGGCCTTCCCACCACAGGGTAAAATTGACCAGTTTTTGTAGTGGGAGTCCTCTTGTTGCACAGTCGGCAGGGTTTTCGTTCGTCTTCACGTAACCCCAGTTTATCGCAGGCACGATGTTTAATATTTGTGTGGTCCTATTGGTTACATACTTTTCATATTTAGTTTGATTTCCCTGGAGCCATGCTAGAACGACCTTAGAATCGGTCCAGCAGGTAATCTTTAGATCGTACTCTTCAAGGATCTTAGTTATATTTTGTATGAGTTTCGCTAACAAAACTGCGGCGCATAATTCCAACCTCGGTATCGTAGTTTTCTTCTTGATTGGTGCCACCTTAGTTTTTGCCGCGAGTAGTGTCGTTTCGTACGCACCGGTGGGTGAAGTAGTTCGGCTATAGATAACGCATGCGTACGCTTTCTCGCTCGCGTCACAGAAGGCTTGCAATTCGATCGCCCTGTTGTTTTCATTTTTAATCCATCTTGGCACACTTATGTGTTTTATGTTTGGCAGATCGGATTTAATTTGCATCCATTCCTTTTCTATGGCATCCGGTACATTTTCGTCCCAGCCAATGTTTTGACAGCTATCACTCCATAGTTTTTGAAAAAGTAGTTTGGTTGTAGCGTAATTGGAGCCAACCAACCGAGCGGATCGTAGATCTTGCTTATTTCTGACAATAGCCTGCGTTTCGAGTATGGTGCATTTTTGGTGTTGCTAGGCGCGTCGCAAATAAAATGGAATGTGTCACTTGCGTAATTCCATGCGAGTCCAAGTGTTTTGCTGAACTCTTGTTGCTTGAAGTTAAATTCGTTATTGTTACTTTTCTCTTTCCTCTGTAGTTCTTCGAGAATAGATGGTTCGTTCGTGGACCATTTTCGTAACACAAAACCCCCTTTCTTCAGTAGTTCGCTTAACTCCTTTTGCAGTACCTTTGTTGATTCTATGGTATGGTGGCCCGTGATGGCGTCATCCATATAAAATTCGTTAAGTAGCGCCTTTTGGGCCAGAGGGAAAGCGTTACCTTCATCTTTGGCTAGCTGTTGGAGAGTGCGCATCGCTATGAAAGGTGCGACTTTGGTCCCGTATGTTAGGGTACACAGCTGCATATCTCTCAGTGGTTCTCTCTTGGAGTCTCTCCAAATAATTTTTTGAAGACACTGTTGATCTTGATGAATAAGGATTTGACGGTACATTTTCTCAATGTCCGCCGTTAGAACATATTTATAGCTCCGCCATTTAATGATCAGGGATAGAATGTCCTTTTGTAGATTAGGCCCTTTTCCCATCAAATCGTTTAGGCTATACCCGGAGTCTGTTTTCATTGATGCGTTAAAAACAGCTCGTAGTTTGGTTGTTGTTGAGCACTCCCTTACTACGCCATGGTGTGGTAGGTAGGTTTGTACTCGACTTTCGGATTCTGTCACTGGTTTCATGTGACCTAATTCAATGTATTCTCGAATGAAATCTTTGTATAGTTTAGCGAAGTGTTCTTGTCTCGCCATTTTCTTTTCTAAATGAAGAAATTGTGCTGTAGCTTGATGTTTCGAGTTTCCAAGGTTTTGTTCATAGTAAGCGTTCATCGGCATCTTCACCACATAACGCCCGTTGTTTAATCGTTCTGTTGTTTCTGTGTAATGTTTTTCACAGAATTCGATTTCCGTTGTTTGTTCGGGTTCCGAAGGGATGTCTTCTATTTCCCAAAATTTTGTTAGGTTGTCTAGCTCTGTTAGAGTAACTAGACAGTTGAACTGCTTTGTAGCACCGCATAGTATCCAGCCCAACTTTGTCTGTTGCGCTACTGGTGAGTCATTTTTATGTTTAATTATTCCTCCTAAGATCACATCGGAGTAAACATCTGCTCCAAGCAGTAAATCGATGGGTCCAGAGATGTTGTTGTCTGGATCAGCTAACTTGATATTATGAAGGTGTGTCCAGTTTTCTGTGTTGATCGTTGAGTTAGGCAGATTGTTGATGAGTTTACTCATCACTAACGAATCGGTGTAGAATGTATAATCAGAATGAATAGACTTGCATTCTAATCGTATCATACCTTTACTCTTTCCCATTATAGTGCCAACGCCAGTAACCGCCGCGTTCATTTTGTTTCGGGGTAAGTTTAGCCGTTGAGCGGCATTTTCTGTGACTAAGGATACTTGAGAGCCTTGATCCAGTAACGCCCGAAGGATGACGTAATCTCCTTCCTTGTTTTTGACTCTGAGTTGAAGAGTCGTTAAGAGTATCTCTTGTTCACCGTTAATGTGATTAGATGTTCGCTCAGCCACCGTCGATGTGGCCGGCTTTGAGTGTTGCCCTTTCAGATTATCATCATGGAGAAGGGAGTGATGTTTGAAGTTACACGTGCGGCATGTTTTCGTTGAATTGCATTTATTTCCGCCGTGACTAAACAAACAATTTTTGCACAAGTTTAGATTACTTGTTGTTTGATGTCGCGTTGCGACATCCATGTTCAAAAATGTAGAACACTGCCTCAGCGTGTGTTCGTTTTTGCAGAGTGGACATTTTCTCAGCGTTGCATGGAAGGTTTTTGTCCACTTTTCTGACTCTTTAAAGTTCGTTGACTTGTTGTTATTATAACTTTTAACGGTTGTTTTTTCGTAGTGGGATGTTTCAAAGATTTTTCTATTAAGCTCTTCCTTTAGGTCGTCGTAGACTTGTTCCCAATGGTTATATTTTGCTTCATAGTCTTTGTCGTTCCCTTGCAGTAAGTAGCTGAGTTCCCAGTGAATCTTGTCTATGGATTCCCATTTAGATCGTAGTATGCTGACTTGATCTTGAAGTTGCCACTTCTCTTTCATGCTATCCAGGTTAGTTTTGGAGACTGCTCGCTTCAAGGCGTTGAAGTTACACATTTGATTACGTAACAGCGTTGATAGATGCTTGTCCGTTTCATCTCCGATTTGTTGGTGTACTCCGGTTGTATCAAATTGTGGTGTTCCGGGCGCTTCTATTATTTTCGGTTTCGATGCCTCCGAAAACCCAGGTTCGTTTATCAACTTGTTTCGTAGTTGATTCATAGATTGCATTGTTTCGTCAAACATGCTTCTTGTTATGATGAAAATGTCTTGCTTGAAGTAGTCATGATCTCTTTGTTTAGATTCATACTTTTTCAAGATTTCATGATTCGATCGAAATTCATCCCATAGGGATTGTAAAGCATCGATGCGCTTGTCAAGGTAGTCTATGGTTTTTCTACTCACAGCATCCTTTTTGTAGTTAGTTTGAAGAGTTTTGATTCTCTCGTAGCTGCTTTGCTGCTTAGTTATAAGTTCCACAAACTCAGGGTAGTCTTCTGTCGACATTGTTTATGTTTTTGTGGCTGTTAGTGGTTGGCGCGCAGGTAGAGTGTACTCACGAAATTTTCGGAGCTGAAGTAATCGCAGTGGACGTTATCCCCGCTGATTATATCTTGTTTGTAGCGGTAGACGTGATCTCCGCAGTAGCAACCGCCGTGGACGTTATCCTCGCCGATTGTATCTTGATAAGTAGTTTGTAGCAGTAGACGTGATCTCTGCTGGTTCGTTAGTTGCAGGCACTCGGTGTAGCTCACCCTCCTATACGTTATGTGCAACGTCTCAATGCTACTGGTTAGACCCGCTTGTGGGAAGCCAACAGCACCGATTTGCTAACGTAACTGGGATATACCACGCTAAGCACTTTGCTGATGAGGAGACACGACGACACACAAGATGATCTGCCGTGTCATCCGGCTCGAAGGACCAAAAGATGTTGGGGTTTTCTCGTCGTTGACGGATACCCCGGTAGTTATTGTAGGTATGTTATGTTACACCAAACCACTGTTATGTTGAATAGTACATTTAAGGAAACAGTTTAAGGTTATGCTTGTTTAGTAACCTGAGCCGCACTTAGTTGTTGTTATAGATTGACCCGCACATTAGCGCGTGACGGAGTTTAAGTTACGACTGGTTTGAGTTAAATTAATAAAGTACGCGTAAACGTACTTTTGCTGTGTGAGCATTATTGGCTCGTACATAAGGAATGAGGGATGCACAGTGTTGTGTGTGTGTGTGTGAGGTGGCGGTGTGTATGGTGTAGGGGTGTGAATGTTAGAAAGAAAGAAATTATTTATTTGCTGATAATGTAGGTATACATATAAGTTGGAATATTTATTGAGTGTCCCGGTACATTTTACCTTACGGCATGCAAAATATTGGGTTTGTATTAATAATATAGATACAGCTATTACAATTATTGTTAGCCATAGCGAATTGAACAGATTTTTATTTTTTTATTTTTTTTTAGCATGGAATGTGTAATTTGTGTACTTCTTGTTTTAGTCAACTACTATTGTATCTACAGATTATGATTATGTAACTTACATTTGCAGTTGGAATGTATGAGGGAACATGTCTTTCAACAACAATGTTAAGTTTGTTCTTGGGATAGATTCATCCCAACTACGGCATCCCTTCATTGTGCGTAGCCCGTCACGCACTCGGCCGGTTTTTTTATTTGGTTATTTTTATTTTGTGTTTTACGAACTGTGCAAACAAGCTTTATTCTTTCTTTCTTTCTTATAAAAACGTCTTCATAATTAGCGTTCAGGAAGTACTTGCAGGACTCTTCAGGAGTACTAATTAAAGCATTATAAGCTATAAACTACCTTGCCGATGACTAGGTACTCGCTTAAGTACTGACCACCTTTACCTTACCGAGAACTGCGCATAGCTTCCTGTTTTTTTTATCAGTTTTTTACTATTTTTACATTGCATCTTTAAGGCTTGTACAGACTGGTGCGATATCGCGGGCGCGACGACGCGACACTAGTAGCACAATTTCTCTGTCGGTGCCCGTCGCGCGCGTGATATCGCGTGAGTCTGTAAGAGCCTTTACATCTAAACACCGTTAGATGCAGATATACAAGGCATATCATATATCATAAGATTCCTTATAAAATTACCTCAGAAACCTCTGGTGGTCTATTGACTTAACGAAATCTAATATTTAAAAAGTTTCATCTAGATTTTTCAGCACGTGACGTGCTTGTAAAAAGCCAGTTTGCAAAACCATACTTACAAAAATAACGAACTAAAAATTTTACAACATAGAAACTTAATTATATGACTAGCTATTTGAATGTTTTCCAGGGCTGTCTCGGTCTAGGGTAACTGGAAGTACTAAAAAGCTTTAAAATTACGGATATATAGCCCATTTAACTGAGATTATAAATGATTGTTGTACGATTTTTACGTAAAATCACAATTTGAGCATAATTTTGACGTTTTAGTTACGTGAGTATTCCTAGTGACTATCCTATATATAACTCTTAAGTTAATACAAAAACACTATATAATTTAAACTGTTTGGTGACGCATCAAATCAAATCAAAATATTTAATTCACATAAATCTACATGGGCACTTATGAAACGGCCAGAAGCACGGTTCCAATTGGTCGTTTCGAACAATACTCTAATGCATAGTATTGCCAGTGTTTTCATTTATTGCTGCACTAGCTGAGCCCCGCGGTTTCACCCGCATAAGTATCCTACGTGCTAACTCAGGTCATAGTCTACCCATGTGCACAAATTTCAACGAATTCCGCTCAGCCGTTTAAGCGTGAAAACGTAACAAATAAACAAACTCACTTTCGTTCTTATATATTATTAAGTTAGGATTGTTTGTCTCCACATTGTATAGCTCACTGAAAAATAAAAACAAAACCTTTATCTTGCATTATTCATTTCCGAACAACTGAAAGTTCGGCTTAAGTTCATAAAGAACCAATATCTTTTATCTTTCGTACAATCGAATTAAGCTAAGAACAATAGAGGGATCAAAACAAAGTACAATAATTCATTCTGTTGTTTGTCTTAGCAAAAACTAGGACGCAGATATCAACTACAGTGACCGTGGTTCAATATTTTGTTAGGATAGTTTCATGGTTTCAGTTTTACCGAAATATGACTGGCTTTAAGCCAAGAAAAGGATAAGATTTGCTTACGCAAAGATTGACAAAAGATCTTAGAAAAAACACCAGGATTTGGGGTGAATTATGACGGATATCCTGCAACCTAATTGCGATATACACTTTCAATCATAATATGAATGATTTTGAAGGATATTGCTAATCCATTGCTTGATTATGTTCGAAAATGTTGTCAACTCAACAAAGTAAATAACGCAGTGACTGTTGTTGAACTGTCAAAATAAAACCATGGCCACTAATAGTGTGTTACGGTTCATCATCATCATTTCAGCCGAAAGACGTCCACTGCTGGACATAGGCCTCCCCCAACATTTGGGGGGGGGGGGGTTTGCCATAATTGCCACGATTGGCAGGCGGGTTGGCGATCGCAGTATGGTGTTAAAATGCATAGAGAACGCTGCTGCCCATTCTCTACTAAGTAAGTCCCCTTTTACGACACCCACGGGAAGAAATGGGGTGGTGCTATTCTTTACGTCTGGCACCACACGGACTACCAACCCCGCTGGGTTAGGTTAAGTTAGATACTTTTGATCCCGGTAGTCTGTCAAAGACATTTATAAAATGATTTTTATTAATGTTTATTACTAGGTTAGATAATTTCAAAATCTGACTATAAGTACCAACCTACATTTCTTAGCACGATGTGGCCTGGCTTTTCAATTAATCACGTTTTATTTAAGCATTGAGGTGGTTTACGATAAAAGCTTTCCTTAATTTCATGGAAACCTATACTAACTCTTTTTAGGGTTCCGTAATGTAGGAAATTAGGTTACGGGCATGAAAAGCAGTACTTTGAATTTAAATAACGTTCATTATATTTGACGTTTCACAGGGAAGGTTGATGTCTGTCGCAGCAAATATAAAAAGGAACTAATTGAGGGCAGTTGTCGGTTTTATATGAAACATTGAGTTACAGTGTTCCCATTATCAGAAAGTAAGAATTGATTCATTTTTGCACATTCAAATCGACTAAATACCAACACGTACTCAACATAACCTATATAGTTTCGCCATGTCCGTCTGTCTGTTTTTCTGTCTGTCTCTCCCCGGCTTAACTCAGAGAATGTTAGTATTAGAAAGCTGGAATTTAAATAAATAAATATAAATTTATTTCAGACCATAAGTCCATAAACAACACACATTACAATTTTATACACAAAACATACACACATACATGAAAACACATACCTACACAAAAAATACAATAAAACAACTTATTTTAAATAATGGAATGACGCACGATGAGTGGTCAGCCATTGCCACATAATTGGACTGTCCATCCTGTTGGCTACTATAGCTACCAAGTTATTAGATCTGTCGCGCACTCGCCGCATCAGGGATGCTATCCGTGTCCGCATCAGAGCGTAAAAATCTGGCACGCCATTCTCCGCGAACATCCCCGATGCACTGCAAAAGCGCGGCAGCCCCAACATAACTCTGAAGGCATTATTGTACTGGACTCGCAGAGCATTGTACGAGCTTTTTGTATAGCTGACCCACAGGGCACACGTGTACATAGATTGGCAATACGCTCTAAAGAGTGTAATTTTCACCTCCCTAGTACAACGTGCAAACCTACGAGCCAGCATGTTACATCGAACTGCCAATGCTCTGCGTTCCCTCTCCACGTCCGCATCGTCGGACAGACCATCGGTGACCCAATGCCCCAGGTACTTGAACTTCGTGACCCTGGAAAGCTGAGCGCCCCCCAAGGTGACTGGTGGGACAGTATTATAACATTTGTTACCCGCTTTGAAAACCAGTAGCTCGCTCGTGGTCGCATTATACCTGAGGCCGTGAGCCACCGCATAGTCCTCACAGATGCGAAGAAGCCTCCTAAGTGCACTGATCGATGGGCTCAGCAATACCATATCATCCGCGTAGCTGATGTTATTGACGCAGTGCCCGTCAATGGAGCACCCGATATTGGTATTGCTGAGCTCACAGATCAGCTCGTTTACATACAGGTTGAATAACTTGGGTGAGCTGATTCCCCCCTGCCTCACACCGCACTCCAACCCGTATGCATCCGACAGGTCACCCGCCCACTTAACATAATTGTATTGGTTTTTATACCAATACTTTAGCATCCTAATGATATCGCTTGGGAGGTTCTCAACATTTGACAGTTTCCTCCATAGGCAGCCATAAGATACGAGGTCGAAGGCCTTGGAGAGGTCCAGAAAACATGCATACACAGGTGTTTTCCTACTTGCATAGTATTGAACAGTCTGTTTGAGGCATAGTATAGCTGTTTCCGTGGATAAACGTGGCTTAAACCCAAACTGCGCGTCGTTGAGTGTTAAGTGCTTATCCAGCTGCTGATCAATCAGACTGTCCAACACCTTTGCAATGATGGTAGCCAGGGATATAGGCCTGTAGTTGCTCTTGTCACTCGCATCTCCAGTCTTATTTTTAACAATGGGCACAACAATAGTTTTAAGTAAATCAAGTGGAAGATACGAGTGACTCACACACAAGAACAAGCACAAGCTAAAAAACATTGCTAGCACTCGCGGTAAGTGCTTACCAGCATAAATTAAATGCTCTATACTTAGGCTGTCGTGACCCGGCGACTTGCCTCTCTTTAAGTTGCGTATGACGGCAGCTACCTCCCTGGCCGCAAACCTAATAGGCATGTCCCTGGACCCCCCCAATACTTCCGGCCCGCCAGACGACGTACCTAGGGGAGACCCAACCTTAAAGACTCTGCTGAATAGGTTCGCGATATCATTAGGATCACTAAGGCCCTCAACACTCACAGGCAGACCCGACCTGGGATTCAACCTGTTCGTGGCTTTCCAAAAACTATCAAAATTCTTTGCGTCATGATGACTTGCAATGATGTTAATTTTTATTTGGTCCTTATTATTTTGACACCATTTCAATTCACTTTTAAAAACCCTTCTACTATCCACCATTTTTTCATACAAATCACCATTTTTCGGCCTACCAAACAACGTCCAGGTTTGAAAATCAAGCCGAGCCTGTCCGTGTGCGTCCTTTACATGTATATTCCAGCCCGTTATGTAACGCTTTTTGCGCTGTATTCCGTTCTTACAGTTACTGGTGATTGCACCTTCACAGAGAATATGCACAATTTCCGCATACATATCATCTAAAATGGTTTCATGTTCCTTAATTCTACAACTACTTTTACTACATTCAGTAAATTGTAAGGGAAAGTCTAAATTTTTCAAGAGATCATTACAATAATTGCTATATAACTCAGTCTGCTGCAAGTCTCTGTCACCCCATGTTACTTTGTTACATTTAGGTAGTCCAGGTGCAACTTTTGGCCTTAATAAATTAAGATCACACATTACAATCAGAGGTAAATGGTCCGACCAAGACACATCGTAGAGCACACTAGCGTCTCTAATAGTGTTCCACGCCGCGTCTGTCACTACGCAATGATCTAACCAACTAGTAGAACCATGTGCATCACTTACATAGGTATACGTGTCCGACTCACCACCGAGCAGGCAAACGTCAGCGCACCGCCACTGTACTTCAGCCGAAAAACTCAATAGTTCTTCACCGAATAGACTATTCGATTGAGCATTAAAATCCCCCAGAATATAGACCGCGTCTACACTACTACTTTCTATAACTGCGTGAATCTCACTTAAACACTCGACAAATTCAATAAGATTATCCATCGACTCTGTCGGCATGTAAACCGAGAACACTAAAAGAGATTTACCGCCTACCGTTATTTTGATAGCCACAAGACGCACACTTTTGCACTGCACGAAAAACACATTTTCAAAGGCGCTCTTGCGCCACAGTATAGCAACTCCGCCTTATGGCGGAGTTGCTATACTGTGGTGGTGGTCGTCCTCGTAGGATGCCCGACGACGTATCTACCGCTGATTTTCCCACGAAGTCGAACTGAGGGTCTATGCTGCTCAGAAAAGGAATGTCGTGAGGCAGCAACCAGGTTTCTTGCAATGCGATTATATCAGATGTTTGACATAATAGTCTGACATAATCCACCGATCTAGTAATAGATTTACAATAATTATAACTCACAAATGTACTTGCTTTTGAATTAATATCGCTATTGTCGCAATCCATTGTTGAGATTTTTGTGAGATCCTTCGGCTCCTTCTTTAAAGTCTATGTATCTACGAAAAGAAATTCCTTCTGGCCATAAGTTGTCATCTAAAAATAAATGCAATTTATGCCTTTGTACAAAAACTTTGTAAGCATCGTAGTTTTTCTGTTTCCTCATATTAATTATTTAAATTTGCACACTAATTTTTGTTTTTTCCATTATGTACGTATGTATGTCGTTAGCAGACGCATTCTGATCAACGTTATTGATGAATAACGGTATTTTGATGTCCGCTGCTTTAAATTTTGTAATATTATCTAGCTTCGTACGACCTTGATTTCTATTTAGCATGGGTATACATAATATGTACCTATGCGTGTACTCTGTACACTATACTATGCGTGTACATACCCTGCTATGTAAATATGCTAAATTGCGTGATTATTTTTTAGTACTAGAAAGCTGTATGCTTTAAAAATTAATCACGGCGACAAACAGATAAAATGAAATCTTGAAAAATATTTTTTTAGGGTACTCGTAAAGTGGGGATGATTTTTTTTTTCTCGTCTGTACCATGAAGTGGGGTATCGTTAGTAAGGCCTTGCAAAAATATTGAGGGTATGTCCAGACCATTGTTCTGTTTTTGAATTCGTTTGCGTAATATTAAGCTTTCAAGTGTAAATTTTTGTTATAGTCGTTTCACCCTGCCAGCTAAATGGTTGTGTTTGGACATCTGAAAAAAACATGGCTATAGTATATTTAACAAAATTATAAGAAAAACTACCACAGCTAAGTGGGCTTTACAAGTTATTGAGTAATAGTGGACCAACTTACATTTACAGTTGGAGAATTGGCCGTGACGTAAAACGATGTATGGGACAACATGTTTCTCAACTACAATGTACTCGTAAAATTTGTTTTTGGGATAAATTTATCCCAAATATGAAACCCTGCATTGTGCGTAGTCCGACACGCACTTGGCTGGTTTTTTGAGTTCCGTACCCAAAGAGTAAAACGGAAACCCTATTACTAAGGCTCCGCCGTCTGTCTGTCTGTCTGTCTGTCCGTCTGTCACCAGGCTGTATCTCATGAACCGTGATAGTTAGACGGTTGAAATTTTCACAGATGATGTATTTCTGTTGCCGCTATAACAACAAATACTAAAAATAGAAAAAAAAATATTTAATGGGGCTCCCATACAACAAACGTGATTTTTTTGCTCGTTTTTGCTCGATATTGATAACAGCAACAGGTAGACGCTTGAAATATTCACAGAATATTCAGTTATAATTATATTCACTTTAAAAATAAATAATTAGATTTTTTTGCCGTTTTTATAGATAATGGTACGGAACCTTTCGTGCGAGAGTCCGACTCTCACTTGGCCGGTTTTTTTATGTTCTGTAAGCGAATAACACTTTTAAGTAATGAAAGATCTTTAACCAGATTTAATAAACAAAATGCCTCTCACCTTAACAAATCCACAACCACCCTACAAATATTACCTGTTTATTCATTCATAAAATAATTCTATTGAGAGTTCACTAACTTCACTAATTAATTATATTTTATGGCGTTGCTAACGGCAGTTTAATTAGGTCGCTACTGCGTTGGCAAGACCGTGAAAAATTGCACGCCACACCTTATCTGATGTCTGTATTCGTTTGGCTGGACTTTTGATAAATTAACATTGTTAATATCTGTGATTTGGATCTGGGGATTTTCTTATTAGGGCGTGACGTCTGAAGACTAAATTTATGGGGGATTTTGCATGATTATCATTATTTTGGCAGTTGAGCATCCTATTAGATGCTGCTTCAAAGCAAAAATCATAGGAGACTAAGCACACGATATATGTCAAGCGAAACTGATTTATGAAATGGTTGGTGCATCACTATCTCCCTCACTTACGCAATAATATGTTTGTATTCATAATTTATAATTACATGTAATAATTATTAGATTAGGGTATGATGAGGCTGGCGTACCTTTGTAAGGTAAAAGCCTCTAAATAAATAAAGAAAAAAAAAAAATACATGTCAAGACAAAAGATCGAGCTCGATTTCTAGTTTATCTACTCTCTTAAAAAATACAAAAATTCTGATTTATTTTTCTACGAAGTAGAGCTCATTGGTTCCATTTACCACTTTTCGTTTCGTCTTCTCATAATTACGGATTTTGCACATCACAAAAATTCGGTGAAAATGAATGTCGTTATGTAAAAACCACACATCAGTTCTTCACATTTTTACCTACTGATACACAGAGAGAATCAACATTAGTTAATACATAAAAGCGTTTACTCTACGGACGATAAACCTTTTCCGTAATGACTGAACAACTTACTTGGAAAGATTCATGGCATACGGAAAAAGAGTAGCCCGAACAAAACACACGTTCGTATGAAACATGGACAAAAATAATAAGCTTAGGGTTTTTATCACTAACTTTTTCAGGAGCTCCTGAAACCTTATTCAATTCCCTTGTTCAGTTGTCAAATCACAAAATATGTTAACGGACCATGTTTAAGTAAGTGATATTATACATTAGGTACGTTACCATGAGATTTTTTTGTTCTTATTTTAGTTGGTCAACCACAACAGCTAATACAGAGATTAGACAGCACTGAGCATATTTAGAGTATCTTTCAGAAACCAAAGGTTAATTTTCTGATTCCTGGGGGTCTATTCCGAAGCGATAATCCGAAGTATCGGCCGAATGTTCGGCTGTTTCTTGACTTCTCAAGTTTCCTTTTTTTGACTTTGAGTCCTTACCTAACTTCAACTCACATTTTTGACTTTGACTTATCCCTTTATCTGTCGTTTTTTTTTATTTTTTTCGCCGCAGTCAGTCATAGTTAGCCGCAGTCAGGAAATGGCCGAACATTCGGCCGATACTTCAGATTTATGTTCAGAGTAGACGTCCTTTCATACCTACGCAAGCTTGCAACTTACATCAACATGCGCACGCTTCCAAAATCAAGCGCTTGATGTTCTAGTCGTTTCTGTTTAGCGTAAAATCTAACAATCACATAAGTAGATTAATTTTATAATGAATCTTTTCCCAGGTTGACAGAAGTGTTAAAATGATAATTTTAATATAATCCAAACTAATATTATACGTCACTGTATGCTAGCGACCGTTTTCGGGGGCCCATTTTTGAGTGTGAAGTCACCCCCTGCTATTACATAATATTCATCGGGCAGGGGACATAGTCCTCCCATAGTTCTAGGTAACCAATCCACTCAAACCCATACCCCTATATGTTTTGTTTCCATGTTCTCCAATAGTCCTGCATCAACAGGGGGTTATCCTTGGGTGCACTTGCATAAAGCAAACAGGGATAACCATCGGTCAGTGCCTCAATACTTAAAATTGTCCAAGGGGCCTCTGCGAGTTGGCTTCAGCCCCTCGTACGCCTTCCAAAGGTCCGGGACCCCAGGGTCCCGAGATATGCCAAAGACTTTTTAAATATAATCCTAACTAAATTAAAAATCCGAAACTGTGTTTGTTTGTGACTTAATCACGCAAAAACGTCTGGATGGATTTGGATGAAATTCGGCACACAGATAGACCATGACCTGCGTGGGTAAGGACATAGGCTATTTTTTGTCCTCGATCGCTGACAAAGTCGCGGGCAACAGCTAGTATAATAATATATCTATATTCTGCAAATAGCTACTTACTACTCTTAGTTACTGAAGACTGTAGTATCTTATATTACAGTGATACAAAGTGTTTCAATACCTAATCCTTTATCATATAAAAACAAGTTTTTCCTTATTATTTCAGACTTTCCTTCCACTCGACCGCTTCCAGCGCGGGAGCTGGATTCACAAAGTAATTAATTTATATTTTTGCTGTTTTATCAAAGCGCGGTATTAAAACCGACTTCAATTAGTTTTATTAACGTGGGAATGATAAAATCTCTGAGAGAGCAGTGGCGGCCCAGCAGTAACGTTGGCGACTTACGAGTTGTAGGTATGAACTCAGGCACGGGCTTTACTTTGTGCAAATTATTTTATCAGGAAACCGGCATGTCCTAGAACTAAAAATTCGAAGACATGTGACATCTACCAACCTGCACTGGGCCCGCGTGGTGGATTACGGCCTCCTCCCTCTCACAGAGAGGAGGCCTATGTCCCAGCAGTGGGAACATTATAGACTGATAATGTATATATTTATGTATGTAATAAAATCTCTCATAATAATAACAAACAGACTTTATACATGAGTTTAATTATCTTAACTTTGAAAATGTTTTAATAGAAGCAATGAGTGAGAAGCCTGATTTACACGGTGTAATTTACTTGCCTATGGCATACCAAAAGTTCTAGCAACAATAAAAGTTGCACCGAGTTCAGACAATGCAAGTCGTGATACCAGTGTTGCTTTAATTTTGTTATATGCTACAGGCAAGAAACTTCGTGTCTGATGAGGGTTTAGACTGGCGTCAGAGAAGTTTTGGGTTCCTACACTTAATGATAATGATAGCGGGCCGATTCTTTTGGGATGATGAAATAAAACCGACCGCTTTCAAAGTTCGTTAAACACTAATTTATTGTAATATAATATATGTTTTACATATTATTTTCAATAACAGGGATACAAGCTGTGTGTGCAGAATCCACGGCGCGTAAGTCGGTAAAGTAATGTACCGTACATCCTGCCGCCCAAACGGGGCAACTGAAAGGATTGATATATATGCAGATAATTGAAGTTACAGACAAATAGATATGATTAAACAATTAAATGATAATAGACTGATAGCTAATGATACAAATGCGATACAACATTAATTTAAATAACAATTCTAATATACACAAGTCCTTAATCATCGCGGTATTGTAAGTGCACTGAACGCAGACACGTCGGTGAGGTAGCCTTATCTACATCACTAACGTAAACACTCACTACTTTTTATTTAAAAACTAAGAAGAGGCTGACGTTTCCTATCTGACTATTCTGAGAAGGGCCGAAACAAACTCAGAGGACACAGTCTCTTTTAAAGTCCAGACACTTAGAATACTTTTTTCGTGTCCAAACTCCCGGCACACCGCTATATCATCTTATCATAGACCATCCCTAATTGATTCTAGTCAGCCCTACGTAATTCATCTTATAACAAATTGTATTGCCGCGAAGGGTCAGTCCCTTACTATTCTCTGCCCTAAGACATATGTTAACGTCATTATATTACTGCCAATTGAGCTGAAGGAATCAAGGAACGTTCTGGGTTTCATTTTGTGAGAAAATATTTATCGTAATTTGATTTGTAAGGGATGTTTCAATATTTTTATTGCTTACCTTTTTCCTTCGTAAGTCCTTATAGCCTGGAGGTATTGGGGCTCCCAATTTGCGAACTTGCAAAGGGGCATCTATTTAAGGAAATTACGTATCAACTTTAAGTGTATGGAGGAATTGTTGGTCCCAAATCCGGCCTGTATCTTGGGCACCATTAAATACATAGGTACAACATTTTGGTATTTTTTTTAAATAAAATCTTTACATATTTTTTGACAAGCTTGTGCCCGTGGCTTTGCCCGCGTGGATGTCGGAAAATATCCCACGGGAACATACTACCGGGATTAAAAGGAAACGAAGCGATCGCTTTGCGCTATCGCCGTCAACCATAATAATTTTTTTTACGCGTAACTTTAAATCTGTGATATCTTTTAAAGTATTAATTTAATGATATGATGTAAAGGCATATTTTAATTTAAATGAAATGCCCAATTTAAATAACATATTTGAATAGATAAGGATAAATATAATACCGGATAAAATGGAGTGAACACATCCACGGGGCTCATCTGGAGGCCCGGTCAAGGTTTCTGGAGTGGGTTATGTGTGGGAGAGGCCTAGAACTAGGTGCGTATAATAAAAGTCGAAAATTATTCAAGTCCAGGCTTAAATGGAGTCAGGATCATCAAGATCAGGTGAAAATGGATGCCATTGTTGAAAAACACAAGTCAGGAGACTTCCGGAATTTCTGGCAATGCACCAACAGTGTCAAACCGAGACCTGGTCGCCCGGTGAGCGTCGGCGGGGTGAGTGACTCTAAAGGTCTTGCTGACATATTTGGAAGCCATTTTCGTGTACAGTCACCACTTGGGCAAGGAGGTGAGTTGCCCACTGCTGAGAAACCGAGTGGTCGTGTGGGGACAACATTTAATGCTAAAGATGTAGCTGCAGCCATAAAGGCTATGACTAAAGGTAAATCCCCCGGTCGCGATGGGCTCAGCATTGAGCACGTACAGCACGCAGGTCCGCATATATCGAGAGTGCTGACACTGTTTTATTCTCTTTCAGATCTTATGAAAACTGTTGTAGTGCCTGTAGTTAAGAATAAGACCGGGGATGTTGCCAACGTAAATAATTACAGGGCTATTTCACTTGCAACAATTGTAGCAAAAGTGTTTGACGGCTTGCTTAATACTCAGCTAGATAAATATCTGTTACTGCATGACAATCAGTTTGGTTTTCGGCCCAAACTGTCCACTGAAGCTGCGATTCTGAGTCTTAAGCATATCGTCAGATATTACATGGATCGCAAAACTCCTGTGTACGCGTGTTTCCTGGACCTGGCCAAGGCTTTTGATCCCGTGTCATATAACATCCTGTGGAAGAAGCTGGAGAGTATCGGGTTACCCTCAGAACTCTCTAACATATTCAGATATTGGTACAGACACCAAATCAATAGCGTCAGATGGGGGGGTGTTATGTCGGAACCTTATAGGTTGGAGTGCGGGGTGAGACAGGGGGGTTGACCTCTCCAGAGCTCTTCAACTCTATGTGAACGCCTTGACCGTTGGGCTCAGCAGCCAGCATGTTGGTTGCCATGTGCATGGAGTACCTATGCGTCAATATTTTGAGCTACGCTGAAGACATGGTGTGCTAAGCGCATCAGTCTGCGGTCTTAGGAAATTGTTGGGGACCTGTGAAGAGTATACCTCGAGCCATGGGTTGAAATATAATGCAGGGAAGAGGAAATTCATGGCGTTTGGGGCTGGTCTAAGAAGTATGATTAGTGTACCCCCTGTTTTTTTTTTTTTTTATCTACATTCGGCTTTCAGCCATATTTAGATGTTTTCTGGGATTTATTTGGGGTAGGTGCTATTCCATTAAGCAGCAACGTATGAGTTGGTAGAGACTAAATAGTTAGTTTCTCTGGTCTATATCTAGTATTTGCCATCTTTTTAGGCGAGTTACATCTTCCTGTTGAGTTAATAGATTCTTTGCCAATTCATTTGTGTGTTTATTGAGTCTTTCGTTGTATCTCTTGCTTATTTTACAGGCTTCCTCCTTTACGGTTGGTATTTCCAGGTATTCATGTATTTCCGTGTTTCTTACGAACCAGTGTGCACTTGAAATAGTACCCCCTGTGTGTATATAGAATGCTCCGCTTGAGAAAGTGGACCAGTTTAAATACTCACATATGGTCACATTGAAACAGCTGACCTAAAAGACGATGCGGACATTGAGCGGGAGCAGAGGGCGTGGTCAGTCAGAGGTACTATGATAGCGCGTAGGTTTGTGCGTTGTTCGACGGAGGTAAAAATAACGCTCTTTAGAGCTTATTGTACATCCCTCTACACGTGCAGCCTGCGGGCAAAGTAGACTCGAACGGCATACAGCGCCCTCCGCATCCAGTTCAATAACGCGTTCAAGGCGGTGTTGGGGCTGCCCCGCCACTGCAGCGCCTCGAGGATGTTCCTGGAGACGATACTTAAGCGGTGCGCTTCTCCGGTGCGCAGAGTGCGGGGCAGCACCAACACCGTCCTGGCGATGATCGCCAACAGACTGGATTGCTCTTATATCCGGCAATGCTGCAGCAGACATATTGTTACCTTGTGAGTGATCGTTTTTGTCTGTGCTTGTTATCCTGTCTGTATCCTTTTTATGTATCTGTTTGTTTAAGAGTCTTGTTACTTGCAATAAATTAATTTTATTATCATTTTATTTTATAGCTTCATAAATAAAAATTACATTTTTATCAAATTCTGTAAGATAAAAATGGTTACTATCCTTAGAAAATAGGGTTTATCGCGTTCAGACAGACAGACGCGACGGGGGACTTTGTTTTACATCAAATAAAGGTTGAAATTGGCTACAGTTAAGCTAGTAGGTAATCATCATCAGCATCAGTTTTTACAACCTATTTTGGTTCTCAAGATAAAGCCATGTGACCGACAAACAGATAGAAGATGGCGTATACTTAGTAATAGGGTCCCGTTGAAAACCTTTCGGTAAGAAACCTAAAAAGAAAAAGTTTCATGTCTTTAGCACGACATCAAAGATATCGTTCATTATTGATATCTACATAGATACTCCTCTTAAACACAGTGTTACTTCCTAATGCAATTTTCACACACCTCATTACCTTTTACAAATACTGCCAAGAAATGAGTAGAAAAACCTTCAATTTAACAGACTTCATTATGGAAATCCCCCTCCAATTATAGCAATTATCATAATCTACAAAACGAGCTTGTCTTCTAATATTGGACGAAATAATCGCATAACACATTTTTCCTCGTCATTTTTGGATTTAGGATTCGTTCACGTTGTTGGTAAGATTGTTTTAATTTTTATTCCGATGGCTTGTAAGCTTTTGTTCAATTTACAGTCATAGCGCAGTGTTCTGATTGCTTGTTCTAGGAATAAAATATTATTATTATTTAAAGTGTCTTTGACATATTCAGGTCCCTGGGATCCCGGACCTTCGGAAGCCGTAGGTACGAGGGGCCGAAACTAACTCGCAGAGGCCTGTTAGACGATTTTAATGAAAAGAAGCACCAGCCGACAATTATCCCTGTATGCAAAGGCACCCAAGGTCAACCCCCGGTTAGTGCAGGACTAATGCAGAACACAGAAACAAAACATATTGGGCTATGGGTTTGGGTGGCTAGAGTGGATTGGTAACCTAAACCTAGAACTATGAAAATAATGACTATGTCCCCTGCCTGATTAATATTATGTAATACACTGAAAAAATGTCAGGGGGTGACTTGCACACTCAATAATGGGCCCCCGGAAACTTTCGCTAGCACTTAGTGATGTAGCGACAAGGGGGCAATATATCCTGAGGTGCTTAAGGAGTGGAGAGGTATTCCACGACTATCAGGACAATCCCAGAGCCCGGAAGATGGTCAAGATCCCTAGCACTAACTGGAATACTTCCTTCCTCCGACCACGTTTACTCTTGCGAATCTCCACTCAAGCCAGCCAATAAAGGAAATAATGAGGTGGAGTCTGTTCTTCGTCATTGGTCACTCCAGCCGAACACTAAAGGCAAGCCAGAGATGAGGAACAAGACTCCTCCCGGGAGATAGGGTCCGTGGGGTCGCTACTGCCCAACAGCTCGCCACATGCTTCACTGTGGGTTTGTCTCACTTAGTCTGGCTCCTCACCCTAGACTTGTTCGAGCAAAGTGAACTCTATAGGCAAAGACCTAGAGTTTGGAGCACGCAAACCCCACCACGACGTCAACGTAGAGATACGGATATATTGAAATTGAAGGGAATTAAATTGGGGCAAATTAAAGTTGGAAATTCAACTAGTGTTGTACTGCAGGTAGGTCTGTATACCTACTGTACGCGGATATCAATCCGTGATAATAAAAATCGCATATCGAAGCTGAAAGTCACTTGTTCACTTGTTCTTCCCATCATTGTGACATTTATTAGTTCCAAATCTACTGCACCGATTATGTTGAAACTTGATACACATTTATGAATTTCTGTGACCCAAACATGTCGTGTAATGAATAAATTGAATACGAGGGTCACTTTTAGGGGGCAAAATGAAAATTTAAAAAAAAAGTTTTGCAGTCGGTACCGTGTGACATACTAAACAAAAGGGCTTGTAAGGATTCCAGATATATATTTTTTTATAATTGTAAAGTAAATAGTTTTAAAGTTATGTTAGAAAATAGATGAAAATTGACCATTCTCCCCTTATCTCCGAAACTACTGAAAACTTACTTTATTAATAATTTATTTTATTAACCTACAAGAAGTCTATGATCTTAAAATAACATGGTAAATCACTCATTGTGCGTACAAACTTATATTTGCAGTTGAAATGTATGAGGGAACATGTCTCTAAACTACAATGTTAAGTTTGTTCTTGGGATAAATTCATCCCAACTACGGAACCTTTCATTTTGCGTGGTCTGACACGCATTTGGCCAGGAAAGGGCAAAGATCCAACTTTTTTAACGTTTGGAAATGCTAGCTTGCATTAATTTCAAAACACTAGATAACAACACAAACACAACAACACAACACAAACAAAAAATACAACCAAACAAACAAACAAACCCAACAACACAGTACATACTAAAATACAACCTTATTTCCTGCTTAAACCAACCAAAATTTATAAACTCCTAACAGCCGACCTCATAAAATATCAATATCCCCCTGTCTCTCAGTATGAGTGCAGCCTTAGAACACGTTCGTACTACTCATAATGAAGACGCTTGGAATCAATTAGTGAGGCCGTTGAGATAGATAAGTGTCGGTCGCCGCGTTACGTAGGTAGGTATGTGTGAGGTGCATGGTTGTGGGGATATCTGTGTTATGAAGATGTTTAATTAAGGAGGACAGTGACTTAAATGTAAACACTATATTAGGTTTTATTACTGAGGTGGTTGGGCCTAAAATAATATAACTAGGATTAGGACTAGAGATCAAATCATTTATTTCAATTAAATTTAAACCGTTCAAAAGTGCCTGGTTTTGAACTGTCAAGAAGTCGGTTAGTGAGGAAGATGAAGCAGAAGCTAGTTGCCCATTCCAAAGCGAAGTAGGTTCATGGATTTGGTTGATTTGCTGATGATGAATATCATGGTATGACAAAAATTCTCTGTTAGATTTGTCAAAAAATTGGGTACTTAAGTATCGAGTCGTATGGTTAATTCACTAGTTACGTTGCGATGACCAATCGCGACGTAACTAGTAAAGTAAACATACGACTCGGTACTCGATACTCACGATAAATCGATTCAAGTTAAATGTCAAAACGGGCCTATTACGAGTTTAATAGTTATCAATATTCTCACCAGTACCCGGACTAACAGACCAGCACTTTGTGTAACACACTGCACTAACAATCTGAGAGTTTTGAATGAGGAAGAGGTAATCCATTTCTTCATAGGTTTGAAAAAAAACATCTGCTCAACAACGTAATAATGCAATGAACGTGCAATTACTTACAACAAAGGTTGTCTGTAAAAGATCGCTTTTAGCGATAAGGCCGCCCATTGTGTCACCCTGTGTAAAATTTCAACATTTATATCTGTAACTTTTATGGTGTACATAATAAAGAGTATTCTATTCTATTCTATTCTATTCTACATTCACTCTTTGACTGCTTTTGTTGTGTTATTTTAATTTTAATTTAATGTAATTTTAATTTTTCTTTTAATTTATTTATTTTTTGTTTTAATTTTTTTGTAGATATACATGTTACCTGCCTGTTTATGTGTATGATGCCGCTAAGTGGGGCCTGGTGACCTGTAATACAGGTTTTTTCTAAAACCTACTTCAGGCACCAGCTCTCACAATGTGAATTCTTAAAGTTCAAAACTGTTAAGTGCTACAAAACATTGTGAGAGAAAATAAATGAACTAATTATTATTATTATATTATACTCCCCAGAACGTCCATGATAACCATCAGCGCCTCTTAAGCCAAGTAAGAGCGATTTTCGTAAATTCAAGTGTAAAAAGTTGTCAAAAAAAAATAGGCCCGTTTTGACATTTGACTTGAATCGATTTATCGTGAGTATCGAGTACCGAGTCGTATGGTTACTTCACTAGTTACGCCGCGATGGTCAATCGTGATGTAAATCGATTCAAGTTAAATGTCAAAACGGGCCTATTATTTTTTGACAAGTATAACAACCTACACAACTGCAATGCGTTTGACTGTAGATGACACTATCTGTCTAAAAAGCTGCAGGAACCTGTAATGTTCCTGCGACCACGACCCACAAAAAGGCAGTACCTACCTGGTTATCATATTATATTAACCGACCTAAGACGACCCACTGACCAATCGATCTTCCTGAAAATGCTTAATTACAAAACCACCAATTTCCTCAAGCGCTCTCCTAAGGTGTGTGAGAGGAACCCTATCGAGCACCATAGAGGTGGGTACTTCAAGACGAAGGAGTATGGCATCAATTAGTGGAACCTGTTGACTGCTTAGTGAAGTGCCTTTATACCATGAGGAAACTATGTAGGTATTCTGTTTGATACCAGCAATTACCTACTTTCCTTCAAAGATATTCAATGTACAGTTTTGACTTCCTTACGATTTTATTATATGTATGGATAGGTTTTTCATTAATAGATATCTATCTATAGATATCTTGAACTTGATTTGAACATTGAATATTTTTGAAGGAAATTAGGTAATTGCTACGAGGTCTGGTCTTTTTTAAAGCGCTAATTGGGAATCTAGTCGTCTAGTAGGTTGGGTACCTAGGTAAAGTCAGGAATTATTTTTCTTGAATTGTTCAGGAATTAATCATTAATTAATTAGATAGCAAATTGACCACCAACTTTTAATTACTCGTATGTTTAAATCACAACTATTACCTATTCTTTGACAGTTGTACGAAATGGCAAATAAATAACACGCCAAATTTGAAGGTAGTGAGTGTGAGTCAATTTAAGAAACAATTTATTTCCCTGTCTCTACCTGTTCTTGATCAAGGTCAAGAGTGATTCTGTTTGCCCGGTTTTTGTAACCTTTTCTGTTTGATACTTCTTCATTCAATCTGCCTAGCCTTTGCATTGAGATAAATAGAATGAATATATAAATGTTTGGTAAATAATAGATATAAGAATGGTAGGGTGCAGAAAACGGGAAAGATAGTTTGAAAGATGATAAGATTTATAAAAAAAACTGACCAGGTGCGTGTTGGACCACGCACAATGAAGGGTTCCGTAGTAGGGATGAATTTATCCCAAAAACAAACTTAACAATTTAACATTGTAGTTAAATGAAAAACATGTTCTCCCATACATTTACAAGTTAACGAGTATACCATGGTATACGTCACGGTCAATTCTCCAACTGCAAATGTAAGTTGGTCGACTATACCTACCTACTTAGCTGAACTTAACATTGTAGTTGAAAAACATGCTCTCCCATACATCGATATACGTTACGGTCAATTCTTCAACTGCAAATTTAAGTTGGTGGTGTTATTACTCGTTAACTAGTAAACCCTACTTAGCTGTGATAGTTTTCCTTTTAATTACGTTTTAAATACTACTGCCATGAATTTTTTCACATATCCAAAAACAACAATTTAGGACCAATGCCTGCCGCCGGGGTTGCGAGTTTGTCCGAAAGGGATATCGTGGCCCTGGCACACAGGCAACGAAAGGAACACGGGTGGGTTTTAGTCAGTAAAAGTCTGACACACCCTCTCGCTCCACCCAGAGCGGGAGAAGTTATTTGATAATTACCCACCCAAAAAAAAAGCTGACGGGGGGGGGGGGGGGATACTCGACTAACAAAAATTTGCACTTTAAAGCTTATACTACGCAAACGGAACTACACATCATGGATTAAACGAGAAAAAGAAATAGCATCCCTACTATACCTACCTAAGGGAGGTACCCTAACAATGTTTTCTTCCATTTCTTTATTTTTTTAATAAGAACTAAAGTTCCTAATAATTTATTACAATCTAGCCCAATAGCCTAATAAGCAATTTAACTCCAACTTATTATTTTACGTGATAGATATTAC
This sequence comes from Tiliacea citrago, assembly GCA_963921375.1. NCBI lineage: Eukaryota > Metazoa > Arthropoda > Insecta > Lepidoptera > Noctuidae > Tiliacea > Tiliacea citrago. Next base: position 4,057,979 of record OY992799.1, read on the forward strand.
GTTATAACTAAGAATTGTGTCAATTTGCACTGTTACACAAGTCCGTAGCACTTTCTTAGTCTGATAATTAATAAAAACACTTTGTTCATGTGTTACATGTATAGCACAGCATTGTTACTAATATTCGTTAGCTATTTATACACTACACCAACTCAAATGGTTTAGTTCTCTTTAGTCTAGATACGCACTATAGATTTCACTTTTTTTCGGCAGCTCCCAAATAAATTGGTATAAGGGCAGGAGAATGATGGATGGGGTGTGAGGAATGATATTAAAGAGAAGGTAGTGACTGAAAGTGTGAAGGTTGCCAGGGGAGATGAGAAGAAGAAAACGTGTTTCGGCTACCCCAAGTAACATGGGAGGAGCAGGAGGTTGATGATGATAATCCAAATATAAACAACAGTAGAAAAATCCATAATCTTTATTGGGCTTTAAAATCAATCACAGAACTCAAACGCTTCTCTGTATCTTATTACAAAAAGAAACATAATTCCGTCACAATAATGACTAAAACAAGTACAATATTATAACTAAAATATCACGTAACTGTAATGAACAGAATTTGGCGAAGTAAGTTACATTTTATGAAATGTTTGTGGAGAATGTATGAATCGTAAGATTTTTACTACTTAATAAAAATCTTACGATTCATACATTGGCTGACAGACAACGCATAGCCTAAGCAACTGAATCCAGAAGTTCCTTTTATAACGAAGGTGAGCACTAAGGATTTTTGAAAATTCATCCTAGACATGATAAGCGACGGCGACGAAGACTTACTACTGAGCCGGTTTCAAACGGAAAAATTAAATAAAATTTTAAATTCTAATTCTTTTTAGGGTTCCGTACCAGCAGGGTCCAATGGAGCCCTATTGCTGTCAGTCACGTGTCCGTCCGTCGTCTGTCACACAGGTTTTACAGCCAAACGGTTGGAGCTAGTCTTCAAATTTTCACAGTATAAGCATCTTGTTGACCCAAAGCCATACAAATTGTCTAATCATAGTGTTTGTAACCATATACATATAGGGGGCACGTAATTTTTTTATTTGAATTACCCATCGAGTGGGGTATCGTTGTTGAGAGCTAGTTGAGAATACCTACTTATTTATTTTCTGTAGTTGAGTAGATAAATACAGAGGAATGAGAAGCCACCAAAGTCAGCCTTTTTAGCAAAATTTTGTTCCGAAGAATTTTTTACTTTCTCAATGACCTTGAAATTTGGTGATAATGTTTATTATTACGTATATTTACTAACAAATAATATATTGATAAATCACAAGCTCCAGAGATTCCTCATAAGCAGTGTTACTAAGTTCACTCACCTACTGCTTATGAATAATTCTGCCATTTGGATGGCTTATATTCTACAGTTGGTACGGAACAGGGGCGACGGCTTCATACAACCCCATTCCTACCGGCTTCCCTTCGGAACACAGACTATCTGAGTTTACTATTACTAAATAATATAGTACATAGTCACATTACAGGTATTTAATATGTAAATCATAAGATAAAAAAACGCGTACCTAGGTACGTACGCGTTTTTAGATAGACTATAGGTATCCTAAATCGCGAAGTTTATATTTTCTGTTTTAACTAAAAATTCCGACAAATTTAGATGGCGTTAAATTAAGAAAAGTAAAGGACCGACAAAGATTTTTGAGGTAATTTTGATGTTATCTTGAATTTATGTGAACTGAACAACTTTTTCTTCGGCTTCCCTCTAATGGAAGTTTTAGCTTCGCTACTGGTACGGAACCCTAAATTGCGAAGTCCGACACGCACTTGGCCGGTTTTGTATTTATTTTCTTGGTAGACAGCCCTAAAACATAGCTTTATTAATGCATTACGTTTAAACTTAGACCAAATTCCGATCATCTTAAAAATTACGTGACAACTTTATCGATACTAGAAATAAGTGGAGAAAAAAATGAGTAAATAACAACTTAAAATTATAATTAATACATAAATATTAACTACCCTAGCAGAATAAAATTGAAGATTCATAAATCATGAAGTTGTGGTTTTATTTCAACTGTTCCAAGGGCGTTATTGTTTGGCAATGACAACCGCACTACAATTCGCTAGGTCTGTCGGCCTTCAGAAATATACTGGGCATACTGCATTACATCATATTCTTAAAACTGTGCTTGCCCCGTAAAAGATTAAGGGGTGCATTTATGATAAGGAGTGCATCAGTTATAAAATAATCAATAAATCTTATGCAAGAGGTTAAAAGCAACATAAAAATACCTATTAATTTTATATACTTTATAAAATATAATAGTACTTATTTAATATCTTTTGAACTACATTAAGCTTCAACTATTAAATGCCTGTATTATTGGTTTAATTGAAATAAATGCCGAGTCTGACTAAAGCATGTATTCATGGTAAATATTTGTTTAGCAACATGTTGCAGAGTTTCTGTTAACATATTGCGGGCAACACTTGTGTTGCGGAATTGATCACGCATGTTGCAGATTTGACGCTCGGCGAGCGAAAACATCAGTTTATAAACAAATGTTGACGTGTGTGGACGTGTTTGCCACTATTTATAAACATGGCGGTAGTGTGGAGCAACGATACATTTTGAAATTTTTCAACACAACAACACTACTTCCTCGGGCAACATTTTAACGCAGACTGGCGTGTGTGGACAACCCATCTTGATTTAAACAAAGTTTCCAGCAGCATTTTCGCCGTTCATCAACAACGTTGATCAACTGTTGCTGAACAAATGTTTACCATGAATACGAGGCTTAACCCTCAAAAAATTCTACTGCACTGACTAAACTTGGATTAGCATAAGACGGGAAGAAAATTGCTGTCAATGAAATCAAATCGTACTGTGTTACACAGGCATGTTTTTGCCATCTAAACTAGTATTATATTCTAATCTAACCGAGGGTCACGAAAATTATACTCATATTTCGTATTTCCGCTCTACGCATCAAAAAACAGCCTGTGGCAGCAAAAATAAAATCGACTTTATTTACAGAAGAGTAATGTTGAAAGTGGAAATAACTGTTTTTGACACGTGCAGCGAAAAACCGCCCTAAGCGCCAGTTCTCGTAGTCGCTGTCCCACGACGCCTGTCGCTTGAGCGTGTAGCTCATGGCCTCAGGATAAGCGGTAGTTTCGTGGTTCAAGCATTATTTTAGTCAGTACAGCATTCATAGGTTATGAACGCAGTTTATTATACAAAGTGCTCTGCAAGACTGATTTATTACCAAGTGACGATTAAAGACATATTATTGCTTCTATACGCGTATTGTGTAAGAAATATTTGCATTGAATTGACTAATAGAACTTGTGTATATTATTATATATATATTATTATTGACTATTCCACTTGTTTCTAGCACCAGGCCTACGTCGTACCATGTATAAGCTTGAGAAATTATATATTTTTTTATAATTTGTTCGTCTCTTCATTATAAATGCGTTTTAAAATACAAGAACAGGATTATTATTATTATTATTAAATACAAGAACAATTTTGCAGATGACACATGATAGCTGCATTTAGTTACACTGTGAAATGAATCCTTACGTTTGATGCATAAGGGTTAGAGTGCCAAACTCTGGGTGTATTTTACCAGGGTTAACATAAGAAGACGTTCAAATATATTACGAACATAATTCATGTGCGAGCGAGTCAGCAGTATTTCTGTACGTGAGTGACGGAGACAACACGTTAACTTTTTGATCTGCAGATATTATTGAATAAAATATTTAATTTCGCAAGCACCATGCCTTTTAAACCGATGTATATTCGCAATAGAACTAATCAACTAACTATAATAAATGATGTGTTTAAAGTTCGTATTTGTTCTTCAGATCAGCTATGATGTCATCACTGCAGTTCTCAGCCACCTTGCAGTGGTCGAGGAGCTTCGTTAACACTGGAATTGAGAAAGATTAACAATGAGTATTTATAGTATACACTTCATTCAGTCATGTTACCTCTGATTTTTTATCAAAGTGATCTTTATTCTAATTACAATAAGGTTGCTGTTACAGGCAAAATAACTGTGAAAAGTCTCTTATCATCAGCCTATAGCAGTCTAGTGCGAGTTAGGCCTCTTCAATCGCTCTCTAGTTAGTAGTTTAGGAACAACAACAAAAGATATAAATATCTACACAATACATTACGCATACCTCATCATTCATCATCATTTAAGCCGAAACACGTCCACTGCTGGACATAGGCCTCCCCCAAAGGCCATAATCGTCACGCTTGGCAGGCGGGTTGGCGATCGCAGTATGGTGTTTAAATGCATAGAGAACGCTGCTGCCCATTCTCTAGTAAGTTCCTTAGTCACCTTTTACGATACCCACGGGAAGAAATGGGATGGTGCTATTCTTTACGTCCGGCACCACACGGACACATACCTATACAAGATCTATTATAAATAACGGACCTCTTTTTTTTTTTTTTGGGTGGGAAATTATCAAATAACTTCTCCCGCTCTCGGCGGAGTGGGCGGGCGTGTCAGACTTTTACTGACTAAAACCCACCCGTATTCCTTCCGTTGCCTGTGTGCCAGGGCCACGATATACCTATAACCTCCTAAGGGGACATTGTACTCATCATTGTGAATAACTTTTACTACATGATATAAGATGAAATCGCGAACACAAAATCTGCTGTTCCCTACATTTCTGTTCGCATATCGTTTGCGCACTTATCAGTATCCGTTTCTTATTCGATTCGTGTTCGTTTCTGTATAGCTATTCACAACTATTCGACAGGCTACCGTGTCGAAAATGACACATTTCGATTACCTGATTTGCCTAGCTCCAGACAGCAAACAGCTACCGAAAGAATAGCGGTCGTCTATTTGATTTAAACTCACAAAATTTTCGGGTTTTCGATTTATGAACAACGTTTAGAGAACTTTCGCGATACCATTGATTGATATCCGATTCGGCACGGAAGCTTATGGAGTGGTTGTGAATAGCTATGCTGATCCGGTTTGACCATCTTAGTAATTGCATGGACGTTTGTGGTATAGTAATTATATTCTAGGTGCATCATCTTCACATCACCATCAACTGCCTAGCCTTCTCCCAACTATGTTGGAGTCGGCTTCGAGTCTAACCAAATGCAGCTGAATACCAGTATTTTACATGGCGCGACTGCCTATATGAGCTCCACAACCCAGTAACTGGGTAATACGATACCCCTTGGTAAGACTTGTTGTCAGACTTTCGGGCTTCTGACGACCCGTACGACTGTTTAAGATCTACAAATGACAGCCGGGGCGTGCATGTGCATCGTATTCACATATAATGATATAATTAATGTACCTAACCATAATATTGTAAAACATTTTAAGAGTAATGGTGCAATTTCTTCTTCATACTAAACTACCATTTGGAAGGGGCGACTAGAATCAATTTTGTTTTGTATATTTTGACGTTCAAAAGAACTCTATAGGTGCCTATTTGAAATAAATAATTTGTCTTTTACACATAGTGCTTGAAACTAAATAAATATGGAATATTTTCTAGGATAGTGTAAGCACGTTTATTACCTCAAAATTTCATGGTACAGTTTAGAGAGAGCTGATAAATATAGAATTTGCTAATTGCAAACATTAGTTAGGCTATGAAGCGATTGAAAATGGAGATTCAGATCATCATTACAGCACTGTACCACAATATACACGGTCAAATTAAATTAGCTAGCGAAACTCCGCTAATGTGATGCGTATCAATAATTCGCTGCTTTGTATGAATGAGTTCGCGTATCACTGGTCAGTGTCCCTCACTTGTCAGGTTATATAATTCGCCAGTTTCGTTGATTAGTCAGTTTCGCTGATTGGTCAGTTTTGCGGATTAGACAGTTGCTTCAACTAGACAGTTTCAAGGGTTCGCCAGTTTCGTTGATTCATCAGTTTTGCGGATTAGACAGTTGCGTCAACTAGACAGTTTCCAGGGTTCGCCAGTTTCGTTGATTCGTCAGTTTTATTGAATTCATCAGTCAAAGTACAGTAGGTAGAAAACTGCCCACACGTCTGCTAATTTAATGCATCGTCATTAAATTAGCAGACGTGTGGGCAGTTTTTTTTTGCAGAAAACAAATATATTTAAAAATAATATACAGGGTGTTTGGCAGAACGTTGAACATACGAAAATGGTGGGTAGGTGGGGTCATCTGCTACTTACTCAGCCCTAATTTATTTGGCCCTGGCCCCCTGGTATTTTTTAATTTTTTTTTTGCTTTCTTCTAGTTTCACCACTTTCTTAACTTTAAAGTGTAATTTTTATTAAAAATGGGTAAAACAGGCAATATTTTTGTTTTTTTTTTAATCTTTAATGTTGGCAGATGCTTATAAAGTTATTGCTTTACTCAGATGTTAGCTAAAAAATTAAAATTAAAATAATATCTAGGGGGCCAGGGCCAAATAAATTAGGGCTGAGTAAGTAGCAGATGACCCCACCTATCCACCATTTTCGTATGTTCAACGTTCTGCCAAACACCCTGTATATACAGGGTCAAATTGAACTAGCTAGCGAAACTCCGCAGACGTGCTGGGTATCGATATCTAAACACGATAAAACAAAGAAAAAGAAGATTTGATGTTTTTTTTTTCTGAGGTCAATAACCACTGGTAATTACTTGGAGTAGTTGAGAAAATCAGATGTTTTTTTGTTTAATCGTGTTTAGATGTCGATACCCATCACATCTGTGAAGTTTACACAGAAAAAATCTGATTTTGAAACTGATATCTCATTTGACAACAGTCGTTGACCCAAAAAAAAACAATGAATCATTTTTTGTTTTGTTTTATCGTATTTAGATATCGATACCCATCACGCTTGCAGAGTTTCGTTAATTTAATTTGACCCTGTATAGTGATTGTAAAAATACAACTTTAAGTTGGAATAGAATAGACTAGATTTATTTATTTGCGATGAATGTAGGTACATGTTATTAGGTGTTACAAAGTTTTATGGTTCCTTGTACATTCTACCTTAATTGGCATGCAAATTTACATTTTAAAAGAATTTAAACTTATCATCTAAGAATTCTTGTACTGAATAATAACACTTGTGCAAAAGTAATTCTGTAACATGCTTTTTAAATTTAGTTAGTGGTTGTTCCTTGACATTATTTGGTAACTTATTATAAACAAGTGGTGCCATACAAATAACACTTTTTCTTAAAAGTGCAGTCTTAAAAACACCCGTGCTTAAAAGATTTTTATATTGGGATCTAGTACTTATTGTATTTAAATTGTGTTCCTTACATGATCCACTTTTGTTTACTTAAACGTAAACATATATTTTACGTTGAGTGTACTAAACTGACGAATTGAGGAAACTGGCAAACACTGGAAACTGTGGAGTTAACGCAACTGTCTAATCAGTAAAACTGACCAATCAGTGAAACTGGACAATTAAATAAACTGACGACTGAGGGAAACTGACCAGTGGTACGAGGACTCGTATGAATACTGTTGCAACTCAAAACGGGTATTTTTTCAGCGAAGCTGATTGAAGTTTACTTTCAAGACAAAATGCACCAATGGCGTAGTCTTTTCGTGGCGCAACAGTTACAAGAGTTGTGATGCCAATATGATCTTTACTAAGTATACAGGGTGTTTGGAGCATGGTGTACCAAATGGAAATGGTCGACTGAAGGGGTCATCTGCTAGCCTTTCAGACACAACCTCCTTAACACCTCTCATGCCCTGTGGTTTTTTTTATCGACTCTTTGTTTTATTATAAAAATACCCAAATTTTACATTCAAATACAAATTTTAAAAAAGTATAAGGCGTCGACTCTGAATTTTAATTTTATTTAGATGTGTATTGTTTTAGAGTACTTTTAAATACAAAATTAGTGACATTAGTCATCTAGTTTCTTTTTAATTTACTCGCAAAGGTAAAACTTAAATTAAAGTTGTACATGTTACAACTGTTTACATGGCTACAAATAAAAACCAAAAGTGACCAGGATCTTCCCACTCCCTCATTAATTTTCTAGTCTATCCTCTTGCTAATGATGTGCCACATGCCATAAAAATCTTTGAACAACTTTGTGAATTCGCTATAATTGTGAATCGAGTCACATAAGGCTAATATTCTAAATTCTAATGAAAAAAATCTTATTGCGTAACTTTTATTTGAAAAACAGGTAAAATTTGTTTTCTCACTCTTGCGCAGTAAAATCTATCTTCTACCTCATTCTTGCATAGCGTAAATCGGTTTGAACAAATCACGCACATCAAAACTTCTAAACTCATACTTTAAAAAAGAACACTGCCAGCGGTCGTTGACCTCCGAAAAAAAAAATACGTTTAGGTATTGATACCGTGCAGTTTCGCTAGCTAATTGAACCTATTTAAGCACTATATTAATTTATCATAGAAATGGTACTTACTCTCTTTATCAGTATGTGAGAGGAACATGGCAAGAGCAGAGAATCTCTGCACCTTGCTGATAGCGGTGAGATACGGAGCAATAGTACCGGTGAACTTGTCGGTGTTGTCGTGTAGGATGCGGATCACGTCGGAGACCACGTGGCTTTCGAGAGCGTTCGCGAAGATGGAGGGGATCTTTGAGGGTTCTATTATCTGGAAAAGCAAACAAAATTTTTGATAAATTAATCTAAAAATATATAAAATGGTCCAGTCTCCTTTGTACCAAAAATTTCTGAGACCGCGTTTCCAATCATTTATGTTTGATTAATAATTTGATAATCTTTGTAATAATATGAATCTTCGGGCAAAGCTCGCTGGGCCAGCCAGGTTAGGACTGGCCATAGGCATTTATTTCTCTCTACACATATTTAAGACCAGAGACCGTACAACCCCGCTTAAGAGTTAAGCCTTTCGAAGGGGTAACCCATTCAATGGGTTACCTTTATCATGATGTAACCTATTGAATGGGTTTTATACTAGAAACCCAGGGAAAGGGTTACATGATAACCCATTGAATGGGTTTTATACTTGAAACCCAGTGAAAGGGTTACATGATAACCCATTTAATGGGTTCTATACCTACTTGAAACCCAGTGACATGAAATATCATAATATTATGTTATTTCGATATCCGCCCAGCACGCGGAGCATAACCAATTCTATCTCTACGAGGGCGGCACTGAAAATTTCGGGAATCAAGGAAGTGACACAACATTACTATTTAAAATTGTATTTATTGCTTTTCGAAGTATTCTCCGCGAAATTTGACACATTTTTCCATACGATGGAACCAATCATTGAAGCAACCATTCCATTCGGAAGTTGGGGTCTCCAAAATGGCCGTTTTGTAGGCGTCCACAGCTTCTTCAGGTGATGAAAATCTCTGTCCACGCAATTTATTCTTTATTTTAGGGAAAGTATAGAAATCATTAGGGCTTAGGTCGGGGCTGTACGGTGGATGGTCTAATAATTCTATGTTTTCTTGCTCTTAAAACTCTTTTGTTCTGTGCGCGGTGATAGAACTCGCATTGTCGTGATGGAGGATGATGCGGCGGTTGCAGTTCTCTTTACGGAGTTCAGAAACGACCTGTGGCAAACAAATGCTAGCATACCATTCTGCATTAACCGTTCTTTGTCCCTCAAGAGGAATAGTCGTAACATGGCCGGTTTTGGAGACAAACGTGGCCACCATTTTTTTTGCAACACTCCGTGAACGAACAATTTTTGTTGGCTTTAACTCATTTTCGAACACCCAAACTCGTGACTGGTTTTTTGTTTCGGGTTCGTACGCGTATATCCAGGATTCGTCACCTGATACAATGTTGTATACAGCATTTGAGATCCTGCGTGGAATCTTTCGAGAGTTCTGACGCACCAAGTAACGCGAGCCGCTTTTTGTTCTTCACAGAGCGAATGCGGTATCCATCGGGAAAACAACTTTTTTACACCTAATTGTTCATGCAAGATTATTTGTATTTGACTTATGCCAATGTCTAAAGTTGCCTGAATTTCGCGGTATGTCACATGTCGATCTTCCTCAATCAGCTTACGCACAGCATCAACGTTTTCTTGGGTGACTGCAGTTTTTGGACGACCTTGACGGGGATCATCACTGAGCTTGACACGTCCACGTTGAAATTCAGCAAACCAGCGATAAATTGTGGTTTTGGATGGGGCTTCATCACCAAATGCAGAAATCATCCGGTCAACCACTGTTTTTGTGTTAAACCAGTTCGAAAGTCATAATAAATCATCGCTCTTGAATTTTATCGAGTCAATTCCATTTTCTCAACGACTAAACAAGTTTGACAAAACCTTGTGACAAGACCGAGAATCTTTTTTTAAATAAATAAATGGTATTCGATTTTTAAAACCAAGGAGAAAGATTTTAATATGACAGGAACAGTGGAAATATTCCATTCCCGATACTTTTAGTGCAGCCCTCGTATTCTACCCAGGGACCATTTTGGTTACCATTTTAGAAAACCCCTATTGAAAACCCTTTGAATTGCTCTGCTACCTATGCGAAGCCGGGACAGGTTGCTAGTCTTAAACAGGGACCATTTTGGTTACCCATTGAAAGGGTTTTCGATAGGGTTTTTCTAAGCAGTTAATCTTAAACCCATACAGTGTGGGTAATTTTGAATGACTTAAAATAAGCCGTTCAAAAGGATTACCCACACCATATAGGTTTTTATCAAAAAACCCTTTCAACGGGTAACCAAAATTTAATTTAAGCCGTTCAAAAGGGTTATCCATATTGTATGGGTTTGTGATTAACCGCTTAGAAAAACCCTATCGAAAACCCTTTCTGTGGGTGAATGGGTAACCAAAATGGTCCCTGTTTAAGACTAGCAACCTGTCCCGGCTTCGCATAGGTAGCAGAGCATGTTTTATGTCTACGTTTGTTTTACTGTCGTAGTGTCGTATCAACCTGTTGCGTACAACATGTGGGTTAACTGATGTTCATCCTACTTGGGAGTATTTTACATCGTCATATTTCAGCCAATTTACACCTAAACCTTCCTCATGAATCACTCCATCTGTTGGTCAAAACCGTATGAAAATCCATTCGGTAGTTTTTGAGTGTCAGACAGACAGACACGGCGGTGGGGCTTTGTTTTATAATATTTAGTGATATAGAAATACACCAAAATTGTAACACAGCTCTGAAACAGTCCTAGCTTCTTGGCCTATAAAGCAAAGATCGATTTTGTAAGTGGTCTTTTCTTATTTTTTTATTGTTGCACAGATCTTTGCGAATTTATTATTTTTATATTCTTTATTTCGGACTACACATACATGTACACACAATCCATATACGAGGGCGGCACTGAAAATTTCGGGAATCAAGGAAGTGACACAACATTACTATTTAAAAATGTATTTATTGCTTTTCGAAGTATTCTCCGCGAAATTTGACACATTTTTCCATACGATGGAACCAATCATTGAAGCAACCATTCCATTCGGAAGTTGGGGTCTCCAAAATGGCCGTTTTGTAGGCGTCCACAGCTTCTTCAGGTGATGAAAATCTCTGTCCACGCAATTTATTCTTTATTTTAGGGAAAGTATAGAAATCATTAGGGCTTAGGTCGGGGCTGTACGGCGGATGGTCTAATAATTCTATGTTTTCTTGCTCTAAAAACTCTTTTGTTCTGTGCGCGGTGTGAGAACTCGCATTGTCGTGATGGAGGATGATGCGGCGGTTGCAGTTCTCTTTACGGAGTTCAGAAACGACCTGTGGCAAACAAATGCTAGCATACCATTCTGCATTAACCGTTCTTTGTCCCTCAAGAGGAATAGTCGTAACATGGCCGGTTTTGGAGACAAACGTGGCCACCATTTTTTTTGCAACACTCCGTGAACGAACAATTTTTGTTGGCTTTAACTCATTTTCGAACACCCAAACTCGTGACTGGTTTTTTGTTTCTGGTTCGTACGCGTATATCCAGGATTCGTCACCTGCAGGCCTAGCCAAGTTACAAACGTTTCGTATCGAATTCTATTCTACAATCGTTGACGCCACGACGTTAGCAATTATAGAAAACGATAAGTTGGTAGCCAAGTTGACACGACTGAGTCGATCGCTCGTTCTACAACGTATTTAGAAAAAACCTATACTTTAGTCTATGGTGAGCGTTCCTACAAACGTCAAACTAACGTCAAAGTCACAGTAATTGTTGTGCTTTGTGCGCGGACTAAACTTTTGTTTTGAATTGTTTTATTATTAATTGTTTTAAGTGATAAAAAAGTAAGCGAAGAAGGTAAAGTTCTTCTTATAATTGGTTTGTTATAACATCACAGTGCGGAATGTAATTTTAAACATCACTGTGTCTCTGTCTCGAAATTTTCTGTGACCCTGCATAATAATGAAAGATACCATAAATGAAGTGATAACTTTTATAGGATGGAATCTAGATCTCGAGCAAGCCCAGAACAGTTCGCAGCTTTGTTGGAATTCATGGAAAGGTACGTAAATTATTAGTTATTTCGTAAATATCTTCCTTTGTTATTTGAAAATCTATCATACTTGGGCACTTGAAAGTTTGAAACATAAACAATGACGTGATACGCGACATGAACTAATATTGTTTATATACGAAACAAACAAAATAATTGTGTTTGACCCTTTACTGAATCAATAGACCCTTTGTTTCTCTGAAATTGTTTTAACTTATGTTCTAGTCATGGCGATATAACGAGGCCCCAGCAAGGGCCTCAAGGCCGAATAAAAGCTGACCGTCTGTGGCAGGAACTGGGAGAGTTACTTAACTCCATTGGTGGGGGAGTAATAAAGTCATTGGACAAATGGAAAAAAGTAAGATTCTCACAAAAACCACTGTAACTAACATTACTTCATAGAGACTAGAAAGTGATTGATGAAAACATATTATGCATGACAAAAATTAACAGACTAATATGTTCAGGTGTGGGCAGACTGGAAAACTAAAACAAAGAAAAAGGCATTGGCAATACGTCGTGAGGCTTCTGGTACTGGTGGTGGTCCAAGCAGTAGACAAACTCTGACTGCTTCAGAAGAGAGGGTGTTGGGCATAATGGGTTTGACTGCTGTCATTGGTCTAGCTGGAATCGAGGAGAGAGGCTTTGATGTTAGTTTTTTTTATTTGCTTGTGGTCTTTGCACAGACACTTTACATATTCTTCTAAACAAGTGTAATTTTTCTAATTTAAATTTTTCATATTTTTCAGGTGTCACCATCACAGAGAAACTCTCTACCACCACCAACCAGAGATTCGGTTCATACTGTCTGTCCGTCCCAAATTTCTGCCACAGATGAAGTTATGTTGGATTTTATTCCTTCTTATTCAATACAAGGTAATTATAAGTATAATCTTTATTTCTCTCTTCACAAAGGTTCACATAGTTATAAACATACAAGAATTATCGCGTTTTGACAAAAATGCATAAAATATGATCCTTTATAATTTAATTTTAAATCCTTTATTTGGGCACATTTTAAAATATGACTGTTATTTATTTTCAGCAACAACAGCATCTATCTCTCCTTCACTGCCACCTCCCTCTGGAGAACTTCCACGCCATCCACCGCCACCAGTGCTAACGCCGCCACCCGGTACTGCGTCCGCGCCGATGCCATCAGCTATGTCGCCTACCACGTCCACGTCACGGGGGGCTCACAGACGGCATCGGGCAAGCCCATCGCCCGCGGCGTCTCCCACCACATCCACGCCGCGGCGCCGCAGGCTGCTTCGAGCGCGCACACGCCGGATACAAACGCCCTTCGAACGAGCCACGAGCGAGTTCGTGGCTGTCGAGCATCGCCGGCTACAACTAGAGGCAGACCGGGACAAAAATTATCACGAGAGGGAGATGGAAAGGCTGCGGTTGGAATCGCGAAGAATTGAAATGGAAGAAAACCAGAATCGAATTTTAAGTCGCTTGGCTGGTACTGTAGACAATTTGATAGAAATGTTACCACAGTTGAGACTATCATCACTACCTTCGACAGATATTATCCCTGAAAATGTCTAATGTAGTGATAGTGGTCTCAGCGGTGGGCTATGTACATTTCAAATTGCCTACAATATCAGAGTAACAATTAATTTTTATTTCAATTGTTTGCTATTCCAATTCAAAATGGATTAGAATAGCAAACCATTGAAATAAAAATATTCCCTTCTCTTAATTTATTTCTTTTAATTAGTATAATTGATATTTTTATAGGCGGAGCTTGTGGCTAAGTAATACCCCGCACGTATCGATCCAACAGATTAATCTACGCTTGCCAGGGTTGGTCCGTGGATGGGTGACCATCTTTACATACCGTGACTCCTCCGTGCCCCGGAAAGCATGTCAAGCCATGCGTCAAGCATGGATCTTTGCCAGTCGGTACGGGTCGTCAGAAGCCCGAAAGTCTGTTTTACCAAGGGGCAAGGGGGTCTGCATTACCAGTAACTGGGTTGTAGAGATCAGATAGGCAGTCACTCCATGTAAAATACTGGTAATCAGCTGCGTCCGGTTAGAGTGGAAGCCGACCCAACTTTGTTGGGAAAAGGCTAGGCTGATTGATTTGATCTTTTTTATAGTAAGCCTATTTTAATTTAGACTTTAAATGTAAGAATAAAACCCATATTTATGTACAGTAACTGTAGGTAAGTAATTGATTTTTATGTAAAGTATGTGATAACAATAATACCTAAAATGTAGGTATTGATTGAGTGAATTGTAAATACCAAGTATTGGATAACTGAAAAATGCTTCCTTCTTACCTACCGTGCACGCCACCACCGAATTATTATGAATGTCCGTGTTTTAATAAAAACAATAATAAACTTGTTTGTAATATACAGCTGTTTTACTAATAATTTAATATCTAAGTACTTACATTACATTAAAAATAAAATTAACTGGACATTTTCAAAATACTATCAATACCTACCTACCCCCTACCTACCTATACCTACCTTATTATTCACATATGATAAATTAAAATCAATTTATTGACACACAAGTTAGGAAACATACAAACAGGAACAATTTTAATTGAAAGAGTGCATATGTAGAAGAAGCCGTGGGCCCCAAACTAGGCACAGCCTGTATCTTGGTGGCCCAATATAGACAGAAAAGGAAGATAAAATTATTGACTGTTCAGCGTGACACTGCACAGCACGACACAAGTAATAATAAAATTAATTATGAAAATAGGAATTAAAATCATAGTAATATTAGAGTACATAAAAAGTTTAATTTATAATTAGGCAATGTAAAATAAAATCTTATTAAAGTTTAAAATAATCTTACTACTATAACCTTTTCAATAAACAACTCAGCATGGCTCTTCCTTGGATTAATTCACTTTGGCTACCCACAGTCATAGTGGGTGCCGGATCTTGCATGGTTATATCATCCCCATCGTCATGTGCAGCAGGAAGTAGTTGTAGTGGTGGTAAGCCAGCTTTCAAAGCTATATTGTGTAACACACAACATGCCATTGTAATATTGCTAGCTACATGAGGATGATAGTGAAGAACCCTGTCTCTAAGCAAACATCTCCATCGTGCTTTGAGTAATCCAAAACAGCGCTCAATGCAGTTACGGGCTTGCACATGCTTTTGAGTGTATCGTTCTGCAACAGAACCTTGAACTGCATTAAGGATAGGTATCATAAGCCAAGGGCGTTGCGGATATCCAGAGTCACCTGAAAAATTTGTTACTGTAGAGAAAACACATGAAAACTCATAAAGATTAGATCTTTTTACTATTATAAATACCTACCTAATAGCCATACTTGTTCATTATTTTGATGAAGTTCACGCATATATGATTCAACTCTACTAGAAGACCATATATGTGAATCATGTGTGGCTCCACCAAACTTTGCATTCACATTTAAAATTAGTAGATTACTATCACAAATCTGAAAATAAAACTATTATTAAGAAGTGATTTATCTAGCTTTAACATGCCATACAGTATAAATAAATATTATAACTACCATTTGAACATTTAATGAATGATACCCTTTTCTATTATAAAAAAGATGCTCTTCATCATTGGGCTTTACCAAAGCTACGTGGGTACAATCTATGCACCCGATTACACCAGGCAAGCCAAACCTTCTTTGGAACCTGAAATAATAATTGTAAAGTTAAATTACTTACATTACATGCACATAATTTTAATATTGTTAAAATGTTTGTTAAGTACCTACTCACTCTTGTTTTATTAATGTTCTATCTTGTCGTGTTTTTGGAAACACAATCCATTTTGCCATGACAGCAGGGTGGTTCAAAGCATCAACAACTTGTCTGATGCACCGACTAGCTGTGCGTTGGGCAAGATGCTGAGTGACACCAACAATTCGCTGATAGGATCCTGTGGCTAGGAAACTAAGAGCGCACAACACCTACAAAAACACAAACATTGAGGAAATTAAATGTTAGATAAACTGTAGGTAATAAAAAAATTGCTAATACTATATTATCAGTCAGATTAGTATGCACTTACTTACCTTAACTTTTAGGGGAATCTCGTTGGTTCCTTTTAAAAAAGTTTTTTGTCTGAGTTCTTGACAAAGGGCTTGGAAAGTCGTTTTGTTTAGCCGAAATTGCTGCACAAATAAAGTTTCCGGCATTTCGCGTATTGTCTCCATGCACTGACGGTTTATGTCCCTTTTTCGGCGCCTAAGCCACACTTCTTCATTATGAGCGCACCACAACATATTTAAAGTATGCATTTTAAAAGGTAAATGGTAGTTGTAGTCCACAATTAAGGTAAATAGACAAAACACTACTCGATCTCAACACAGCTGTATCATAAAAACGCCTTGTTTAATCGTTTACTCTTGGGTCTCGGCAATCGCTTTGTTGGCGTTCAAAAACTTCGACATCGTTTCGTTAGCTCTTGTCAAAACTGTAACTTGGCTACCATCTATACGGGTGTGGCGATCAACATTGTAGAAAGGATTATATTTCATTCTATCATTTTGAACGATTTGATAAGTTGTAAACTTGTCTACGAATTTTCTATTCGTTTGTTCTGACCACGTGACTTAACGTTGAGATTTTGTAATTCCCATACATGTGACTAGTTTTCTACTACCGTTATCGATTGTAGATTGTCAACTTGGCTAAGCCTTCTGATACAATGTTGTATACAGCATTTGAGGATCCTGCGTGGAATCTTTCGAGAGTTCTGACGCACCAAGTAACGCGAGCCGCTTTTTGCTCTTCACAGAGCGAATGCGGTATCCATCGGGAAAACAACTTTTTTACACCTAATTGTTCATGCAAGATTATTTGTATTTCACTCATGCCAATGTCTAAAGTTGCCTGAATTTCGCGGTATGTCACATGTCGATCTTCCTCAATCAGCTTACGCACAGCATTAACGTTTTCTTGGGTGACTGCAGTTTTTGGACGACCTTGACGGGGATCATCACTGAGCTTGACACGTCCACGTTGAAATTCAGCAAACCAGCGATAAATTGTGGTTTTGGATGGGGCTTCATCACCAAATGCAGAAATCATCCGGTCAACACACTGTTTTTGTGTTAAAACAGTTCGAAAGTCATAATAAATCATCGCTCTTGAATTTTCTCGAGTCAATTCCATTTTCTCAACGACTAAACAAGTTTGACAAAACCTTGTGACAAGACCGAGAATCTTTTTTTAAATAAATAAATGGTATTCGATTTTTAAAACCAAGGAGTTTTCAATTAAAAAGATTTTAATATGACAGGAACAGTGGAAATATTCCATTCCCGATACTTTTAGTGAAGCCCTCGTAGTATTAGTAACAATTACTTAAAAACTATGTTCGTAAACTTTTACAAACTAAAAAGAAAATAAAGCGACATGGCCCTATACCTTTAGTACTATTACTAATTCTGTGTTAGTACTAAAGTAATCTCTGAACAGTTTATAAGTTGTAGATGGTGTTTAGGGATGGATAAACTAAGGATACGTTCTGTGAAACTAAGTCCTATGAGCTACCTGGACTATACTGCTTGTGGTGACTGGTCGTCTTGCTGACCATGGTTTTGTTATTGTTATTAACTGTTTTTTATTTTACTTTGATGGTGCGAGTTTATCATTTGTGACTTCGAGTTACAGCTGTAGCTTTATGTAAGCGGGCACGCCCATTATGCCTGGAGGCTTTTATTTAGGTACGTTCTGTTTGCATTATTTCTGCTTGAGTATAGTTTTCGACGATTTTTATGTTTTTTTTTGTATAGTGGTGTGTGCTAGCCAACAGAAGGCAAATAATTTAATGTTGTGTTGCAAAATGCAAATTCTTTTACATTATATTGTATAGATTCAAGTTTTATATCTGAACAGACAGCTGTGCTGCTGGACAGTTTGTTGCGCCACTTCTTCTTCCCAGCTAAAGCACTAGGAAGTGGTGAAGGGTGGGCGTTTTTGGGGGACTGTCTTATGTTATTTTTGACGTTCGAAAAGTGCTGATTCTCAGCCTAGTTTTAATAAATGAATTTTGATTTTGATTGATACGAGAGATGTAATAAGTATTAATACTGCACGCGCAGGACGTTGTAGGCTCTCTGCGTATATTTCACTCACAAGCTGCACGTGTAGAAGGTTTGGCAGTATGCCTTGAAAAGCAGGTGGTCTGAGTTAAAACTGATTCTTGACCATAAAATATTAATTTATACAGAGATTTTGTGAAAAATTATTAACATCATACTGACCTTCCAATATTCGCACTTGGCATCCCACTGTCCTTTCAAATACTTCCACTCCGCCATAAACTGAACACTATTGACCGGTGACACAAAACTCTTCACTTCCTTCTCTGTAATAATAGCGTCAGTGATCAACTTCACCGACTCTGGACTAGCTAGTACTTTATCTCCCTCTCCCTTTACTTCCTCTATTTTTGAAGTAATCTCATCTGATTTGTTAGAATCATTGTTGTTGGAATCTCCTTGAGACAGGTCGTCTTCAATTTCGATGATTTTGAGACGAGTCGGCGGCTTTTCTGGTGTCTTTTCGCCAAGTAAAACTTCCTGGATCGGTATGGATTTTAATGGTCTCTGTAAATAAAAAAGAGGATTTGTTACAGAAATATCCATAAGTAGTTACAGCCTGCTATTTTTTTTGCATAAAGCGAAAAATCCTTTCTTAGCACATCTCTACAAAAGGTTAGGAAATGCATTCCCTGTCCACTCATTCCATAAAAAATAAATTATATATCAAAATAAAAGGATCACGTGTGCCTTATAAACTCTGCTTAACCAGTCCAGTTCAGCATAATGCCAAAACACATTGCCTGACAGATTCAATATTAATCCTCGAGAATGGCACGGATAACTGTCAGTTTGTGAATAACCTAAATTAAACAGAAACATGCAATACAAAGCATTGGACATTATATAATTAGTAAATTTTGACATTTCATAAATAAAAATAAAAAATAAATGTACAAAACTTGACATTGTATTAAAATTTACCTTTTTCATTTCAAACTAATTTATAATTATATTAATTGTACTTCAATTTTAATATTTCTACACCGGCAACGGTAGTATTATGTGAAGCTGTTTATTAATATTAAGATCTTAACGTACTTTATACTCAGAAATAAATTATATTCTTTTCTATTCATGACTAACTAACCTTTGACCTCAAATGTGGAGGTTTCTTCACAGGTTTGATGACCATAACATTCTCTCCAATGCCATCCCTCCAATTGTCTGAAGCTACTTCATTGACTGCGGGCTCTGGTGTTAGTTCCACTATCTTTGGCTGTGCTTTGGGTTTCACTATCGGTTTGCTTTCAACTGTTGGTGTTGTAGACGGTGAGGATTTTGATTTCGCCTGAAAAAGGTATAAAGAAAATTATTAATCTAAAGGAAGTTGATAATCTAACCCGGCCATACTCAAAGTGTGCTTCGCGGAGCCTTAGGGTTCCACAAAGCCTCTGTGATATACTCTATGGCATAACGCGATAGGCATAATGAACAGTCTTCTGTGCAGGGCATGCATGGAGGCTGAAGAAACCGTTGCGCACGTGCTGTTTGAATGCACACACGCGTCACCCCAATCAGAACAGAAACCCTCCGGACAACCAGATCCTTCACAGATATACTGAACAGGCCTGGAGACCTAATCAGCTTTTGGAAGGAGATGGGCTGGTTAGAATAACCAACGACGGCCGCCATGGCCCACCCAATGGTCCACATGAAGGACTAAGTTCGGAAACCAAACCCTCTAACATAGAACATAGCCTCTGTGAAAATACCAAAGAGGTACTTACTATGTTTTATTTTACTCTGCTACCTCAGTAAAATGAAATCTATCTAAATATTCCAACATAAAGTAAAATAAATATGCAAATGTTAATGTAAAGTAATATTATGATTATTTATACAGAATACGCATAAAACCATGTTTGATTATTTTGGGGCTCACGTCAAATATTTCGTTTTCCAAAAGAGTTCCGTGGCCAAAAAGTTTGAAAACCACTGATCTAACCTAATATTGTTAAAAAGAGTTATAATTGTTTGTTTAAATGTTCGTACAAGGTAACCTCTAGAAATACAGATCCAGTTACAATTATTTCACTGATAGTAAGCTACAGTACTGCTGAATAAACATAAGGACATGTTTTATGCTAAACCACGCGGCGAAGTTGTGGCTTAAGACACACACTCACAAACAACACTCTCACACTCACACACTCTAAAACAAATTTCCACGCAAGCTCCGCCCCATGCAACCCGCCACTCCGTTCTGTGCTAAACGCTAATACATCAGTAATAAAGTTGAATATCGCGTGCGCTCTTTGATCGTGTTCGAGCACGAAAATAAATAGCGTAAGTCTCAATTCTTATTTCGTTTATAACTAAAGTAATAATTAATTGATCTAGAGAAAAAATATCTTGTGGCTGGATAATAAACTATATTTTCTTGCTGTGAATTTGTATTTTAGACATAAAAGCCGAACAATCTTGTTTTTATATTTAATTATCTTTAAAAAAGACAAGATTTTCGAATAAAAAATGTATAGAGCGAAAATATTGCAATTACGTAACTGTCTTGTACACACGGCTACAGATCAAGCTATACATTTAAAGTATAAGCTGATCTCGCATTGTACGGAAATCCTACACAATGCGAGATCAGCTTATATTGGAAATGTATAGCTCGATGTGTAGCTGTCTTTACATGATAAACTATTAAGACAAAAAAAAAAAAAAATCAGAAGGCATTACCTAAAAAAACAAACATACAGCTGAACATATTTTATAACCTCCTCCTTTTTGAAAGTTGGTTAATAATGTTAATGTCACTGCATATTTGCATTTTTTTTAAAAGCACCCTTTTTGATTACAGTTTTTACTGGGAAAATAATTATGATTTTGGTATTCCTTACCCCTTTCGTCCCCATCCTAGCTTTAATCGCATCCAACTGTTTCCTAGCCGCAGTGTTGTGGGGTTCTAGCTTGAGCACTTCATTGAGATCATGTGACGCGGAACGGAGTGAACCAAGCCGTTCCCTGGCAGTGGCTCTACGTTGTAATGCTTTCACGTAGGTTGGGTCGAGGCGTAGGGCTTCTGTGCAGTCGGATTCTGCTTGGTGAAGGCTGAAAGTAGAGAAAAAGAATGGATAGTTACAGGATGGTTAAGTTTAAAAGTGACAAGGGCGTACTTCTGGAGAAATTAAGTATAATTAGTATTCTCAGAATGCTATTATTACCGCAAACCATGATCACCAAACTATCTATAAAGTGAGTAAGTATAATTAGTATTCTCAGAATGCTATTATTACTGCAACTATCTATAAAGTGAGGCGATTATGGTGGTTCACCTTTGACCTCATTGTCAGCATATAATTTTTAATGTTGGTGCATAACTTTGTTAGAACAATCGTCTTGTCAAAAAATGTTGTGTTATCGTTACAAAAGTTATAGGGGAGGGTCTGGATTTATGCTTTCGCGGTTGCACAACGACATGCTTTGCTTTGCTTGGTAGTATAGATGCAGGCCTACCCTGCCGCCTCCTTCAGAGGTAGTAGGGTGGCGAGGTCTTGAGGGAGAGCGCTACAGTCGTGGAGATCCTCAAGGCAAGTCTGGCGGATGCACCTTCCCGAGGTTGCCACCCCGTTTCTTGGTCTAATTCCATAAGAAATAGACGTAACAAAAACCACCAGGCGGCTTCACATCCCCTCCCCATTTCCCCGCAACCCCATTTTCTCCCGTCTTCTTCCATCCTGCCCCAAATCGCACAGTCCCTCCCCACTTCATCCTACCCACACTCCCTTACTCCCTCTCCTCCACCTTTTCCAATTTCCACTCCGAACTGCAACCCCTTTGTGATTGGGTGGTTGCGGGCTCGACTGTCACTAAAATCAGCTGATGGCGAGTAGGAGTAAGTAGTCACCTGTGCTAGGACCTGCGCAGTTGAGCGCCGTGAGCGGGGATGAAGGAGTCCTGGGGGGTTGAGCCGAGCGGCTCTGGTTGTAATGTGCCCGTAAGGCAACACGCCCCCTTTGGTCCTAATTTCAAGCGAAACGGTGGCCCTACCCAATAGCCAGGGGTAGGGAAATGGTCATAGTGTCCCGTCAGTGGGCCACAGGCGAGGTGCGTGAGGTCCGCTGAGGTCGTTCTCGGACGGCTGAAGTGGTAGGTAAAGGTCATGCTGACGGTGTAAGTGAGGGTTGATCAGTTCGTGGGGAGTGGCCTTTCGACTCCCTATGCCAACCCGCTCGAGCACCCGATGTCGCACTGTAAACCAGCCTTGCGCCCCTATATCTCTCTGGTAGTCCTAACGTTCGAGCTTTTTTTTATAGTAAGACGTTCCCAGGTGCGGGCTCCATGGAGGGTGGGAGCCAGAGAGATGAAATTTTTTAAAATCATTTAACATGGAAAATTTAAGGCCAGTTAAAAACCATAACACCGGAGTGGAGGCGAAAGCCAATGAGACTCCCAAGGGTGGTGCTTGCACTTCCCTCGCCCCTGGTGGCCATGCGGCTAACGCTGCGGGTACCAGCGCGGGCGTAGGTCTGGCTGTGGCGAGAACCACAGCTAAGACCAAAGCCAAAAAGTCCCTGTATAAACAAAGGACGTCGGCGCTGACTGGGACCAGTACCGACCCTTCTAAAACCAGAGTGAAGACGGCGACGATTAATACCACTGCCGGTCCGAACCTCTCCACGCCGACCCCGGCGCCGGGTAAAACTAGCGCCGGGTTCCTACCCATACACCCTCCCACTCCTGTGGCTCCTTTAGCCGCCTCCCACCGGATGGCCGAAACGGGTCAAACGGAGACAGCCAGCTGCACCGAGGATGCGTTCTCACGCGCCTGGCAAGTTGTGCAGAAAAGCAAGGGCAAGGGTAAAGGCATTCAACAAGCCCGTCGCCCTTGCACCGACCCTTCAGGTCCACCGGCTGCTGCAGTACACAAACGCAAGGGCAAGGGTAAACGCACTCAAAAAGCCCTTTGCCCTTGCTCTGACCCTTCAGGTCCACCAGCTGCCTTAGATAAGGGCAAAAAGAGGGACAGAGTGACAGGCGGCCAGCTTAACTTCTCCGCCGGAAAGCGGTTACAGGCAGAGGCCGGCACAAGCCGATCTGCGCCCAGTCAACTGCCAACCGGTGCTTCGGGGAGTCCGGCTGTGGGGACCGACACGACACAACGACCCGATTGGAAGGATCAGGCCGCGGCCAAGCGAACTCTCAACGAGACTTTGACACCTCGGGGAGAGCATAAGCGGCCGCGCCTTGATCAATCCAAACGGGTCGACCAACGAAGCTACGCCAAAGCTGCTAGCGCTACCCTCGACGTCGCCATCACCTGCGACCGAACGGGTATCCTCAGCAAGGATGTATCGGACCAGGTACTCGCTGCTATCCAGAAGCAGATCATCCTCGAGGCCTGCTCCCCCAAACAAGACACTCCAGGGCCGACCTTCAACGCGAAGCCGCTGTTCGCCGGGGGTGTCCTCAAACTGTGGTGCGGCAACGACCACACCTTAGCCTGGCTAAGGAAAGCTGTCTCTGGCTTAGCTCTCCCAACTAGCACCTCGCTAGTCGTCGTGAGCCAGTCGGAGATCCAGAAGCGTGCACGGTGTGGCATCGTGATCCCGGACGAGCAGGGGGTCTACGGAGAGCCGTCCAATATTGGTCGCGCTCTCAGCTACCAGAACCCTTGGGTGGACTTCAAGAGGTGGGTACTGCTGCACGCCGACAAACAACCTGAGGCGTGGTTCGTGGTGGTCGGTGTCCCTGTGGATCAGATTCCGACCCTGATGGAGGCCGGACGCTGCCTCTCAATTGGACTAGGGGCAGTGTACGTGAGGTTTCAGGGTCGGAACGGCAGGTTCACGGACGTTCCTCAGGGTTGGGACCCTGCCACGAGAACCGTCAGCGAGACACTGATACAGGTGCCGCAGGCACCAGAAGGGGAGTCCACTCCCCCTGTATGCAACCCGGTAGCATCCGTGGCCGAACCTGCTGCAGCAGAGTCGGCCGCCCGTGCAGCCGTCACCGTGGGTGCCGTCCTCTCATCGGGCGAGGAGCTGGACGACACCATCCTATCCCCGGCTTCGGGCCTAGGAGGGGACGGCTTCGACGAGGGCGACCTGTTTGCCGGGCTCAAACTTGAGGGGGACGAAGAGGGTTCGACCAGTGATGGCGTCCCCTTCGTCGATTTGTAGAGTTGTCCAAGCGAACCTCCACCACAGTCAGACCGCGACGGCTCAGCTCCGCAAGTGGCTGGAGGTTCAACACACGGCCATTGCCTTGATCCAGGAGCCGTGGATTAGGGCGGGCCGCATACAAGGACTCTCCAATCTTGGCGGTAAGCTCCTAGTCACCAATGACCACGATCACCCCAGATCGTGCATCTATGTCACAGGTAACCTCAAAACACAGCTCTTAATGGATTTCTGTTGCAGAGATATCTCTGCAGCAAAGCTGAGAATACAGCGTGACGACGCTAGGGAGATGGTGATCGTTTTCGCCTCAGCCTATATGCCTGAGGCGGAGGCGCCGCCTCCCCATGACCTCGCCCGCCTCGTGAACCACTGCGAGGGATGCGGGCTTGAATTAGTCATCGGGGCGGACGCTAATGCTCACCACCAACTGTGGGGTATGGACACGCAAAATGAGAGGGGTAAGGCCTTGGTTGATTACTTATTCTCGACTAACCTATCCCTACTAAACACTGGCTCCGAACCAACATTCGTAACCAGGCGAAGTCGCACAATCATTGATCTCACTCTGGCATCAGAGGGCGCGGCGGAAATTACCACCGGGTGGCAGGTCTCCAACGAGGCCTCCTGCTCTGATCATAGGTGGATCCGCTTCGACATACAGGTCTGTGTGCCATCAACACCACCAAGGCGGAATCCGCGTAACACGGATCGAGCAACCTTCACACGCAACCTTGATTGCAAGCTTGCAACTCTAAGTGATCCGACTACTTTTGCGGACTCGACACTGATTGAAGTACATGTAAGCCATCTTACTAACTCAATCATAAACAGCTACCATTCTGCCTGCCCAGAGACCACACCGCGTAGCACGCCGGGTAAACAGTCCTGGTGGGGCGCTGAACTGGAGCGAAAACGCGGTAAGGTAAGACAAGCTCTGAATAGAGCCATGAACACATGTGCGGATGAGGACTGGGATAACTATTATGCAGCCAAATCCAGCTACAAAAAATGCATTCGATTCAGGAGCACCACGGGATGGCGAAAATTTTGTGGCAGCATTGAATCTTGTCAGCAAGCTAACAGGGTAAGGAAAGTACTGGCGCAACAAAATACATCTGGGCCCGCTACCATCCGCAAACCTGATAACACACTCACGTCTTCGCCTGAAGAAACAAGACGCGTCCTAGTTGAGACTCACTTCCCCGGATGCGTCTTTGCGCAGGTAATCGACTGGCAAGACGTAATACAAACACCGTCAGACAATGATTGGCTCTATGCTCGCAGGGTGATCACGTTGGAGAAACTCCAATGGGCCATCCAAAGCTTCCATCCTTTTAAGGCAGCTGGTCCTGATGGAGTGTTTCCGGCCTTACTGCAGTGGGGGGGAGCCTCAGTCGCAGTAAGACTGGTGCCTCTAATGAGAGCGTGCCTGGCCTTTAGATACGTTCCTAAAGGGTGGAGGGAAGTGAAAGTAATATTCATCCCAAAGCCAGGTAAGGGTGACTACACAAACGCCAAATCACACCGACCAATTAGCCTGACCTCTTTTCTTTTAAAGACTATGGAAAGGCTATGTGATAGGGAACTAAGGGATGGCGCTCTGAAAACCATACCGCTACACGGTAACCAACATGCATACAGCTCAGGTAAGTCAACTGAATCTGCTCTTCATCTAGTGGTTGGCCAGATAGAGGAGGCGATCAATCAGAAAGGCACCTGCCTGGGCACTTTCATAGACATCGAAGGAGCCTTCGATAAAACTAATTTCTCTAGCATCAGCAGCGCTCTCTCCAGACACGGAGTAGAACAGGTACTGATGGACTGGATTACAAACATGCTGAGCAAGCGGGTGGTTCGCCTTGAAGGTGAGCAGCAACTGGCCATGATAGCCAGAGGCTGTCCCCAGGGAGGGGTGTTGTCCCCTCTTCTATGGAATCTGGTGATTAACGACCTCATCACCAAACTCAACGCCAACCGCTTTTACACAATAGGCTATGCAGACGACCTCGCCATCCTTGTTTCGGGGAAGGTGACGGGAACAATCTGTAACCTCACTCAGCAGGCTCTACGTATTGTAGAAAGATGGTGCAGGGAATTTGACCTATCGGTGAACCCCACTAAAACGGAAGTAGTCATGTTCACCCAAAAACGAACATTAGGCCCTTTCCGCCTACCAAAATTGTTCGATACAGAACTTCAGTTGGCCAATGAGGTCAAGTACCTTGGGGTCATTCTAGACAGAAAGTTAAACTGGAGTAGTCACTTGGACAACAAGCTAAACAGGGCCTGCATTAGCTTCTGGCAGTGCAGGAGAATGATAGGTAAGAAGTGGGGCCTATCCCCAAAAATTATACTATGGCTGTACACCGCAGTGATCCGCCCCATGATCACCTACGGGGCTGTGGTCTGGTGGCCCCGTACCAAGCTGGTTACGGCCTTTAATAAACTACAACGCATGCAAAGACTAGCCTGCATG
This sequence comes from Tiliacea citrago, assembly GCA_963921375.1. Taxonomy (NCBI): domain Eukaryota; kingdom Metazoa; phylum Arthropoda; class Insecta; order Lepidoptera; family Noctuidae; genus Tiliacea; species Tiliacea citrago. The sequence continues at coordinate 4,085,054 of OY992799.1, forward strand.
GCGACCACGGGCTGCATGAGGACTACTCCGACTGCAGCAATCGAAGCCATGCTGGGTCTACCACCGCTCCACCTGTTCATACAGCAGGAAGCGACGATGGCGGCGGTACGACGATGCAATAAATCTCTGGGGTAAGAGGGATACACAACACACCGCTCTGCTTGAGGGACTATATAATGAGTTCCCTATTACGAAAGCTATTAATGACCGGGTACCCAAACAATTTATCTTTGATAAGAAATACAAAATCCAACTTCACGAGGATCGCCGATGCGAGGGTTTACGCCCCGCAGAGCTGCGCATCTTCACGGATGGATCGAAAACAGGTAGTGGCACAGGTGCTGGAATCTTCTCGGATGACTTCAATATACACATAGCCACACCATTGGGAGTCCATAACACAGTGTTCCAGGCCGAATGCATGGGCATTTCTCTTGCCGCTTCAGCGATCATGGCCAGGAAAGTTAAGGACCACTCGATACGCATACTCTCAGACAGCATGGCTGTTTTGCAAGCGCTAAATAGTCATACAGTTGACTCTGGGCTGATATACGAGTGCCACCAGCGCCTCAACCAGGTGGGTTGCCTCAATAATATAACCATTCAATGGATCAAAGGACACAGCGGTTCGCTAGGTAACGATGCAGCCGACGAACTCGCAAGAAGGGGGTCTAGCATGGCGCCAGTGGGACCCGAACCCATCGCGCCACTCCCCTTCGGTTATCTACGCACTCTGGTAAGGAAACGAACCAGGGACCAACATCACAAACTATGGTTGGACCAAAGTGAGTGCAGGCAGGCGAAGGAGGCACTCCCTACTATCGACGGCCGCCTCACGAAACGGGTTCTACAACTAACTAAACAACAGCTGCGCACAGTTACAGCCGCTATAACTGGCCATGGGTCATTTAATAAACACCTCTTTGTCATAGGAGTCACAGACAGTCCGCTGTGCAGGGCCTGCATGGAGGACGACGAGACAGCGGCTCATGTGCTGTTAAACTGCCCTGTGATCGCTACATACAGGGCAAAGTACTTCGGTAACCCAGGTATCCTACGTGAGATTGTCAGTAACACCAAGGCGTTGCTGGCCTTCCTTGAGGAGCTGGGGTGGATCGAATAATCGATTTTCCCACCCGTACGCAAAATACGCGCATTGACGTGGAGTTGCGGACACCAGCCCGTATTACCTATTACCTATTACAAAAGTTATATTCATGCAGTACAAAATATAATAATACTCAATAATCCTCTTTTACATGACACTGTGAGAAAAAGGTCACCGCGATTTCTAGTTAGCAGTTAAGGGCTGCGCCCACTGGCTGCATGGCACGGCAGGGGATTCTTCGGCATCACTACAAGCAAGCGTATACTGATGGCAACGATGCCGCGACGTCTTTAGGTATCAGCATTGAAATTTCAATTTTATTGTCATCCTATTAAGTTATATTTCTATTCGTCACACAAAAATCCCTTGCGGTTCCGTGCTACAAGTTCTAAGATTCCTTCAATACGCCCGTTTTGTCAGTCTTTACAAGTTTTTGTTGAGTCATTGAGTCTAAATGCAAAGCAGTAAGAATTCTTCCTTTCCATTTAGTTTTCCTGAAATTATCCTAAAGGCAAGTAGAATCAAATAGTTTTTATCACTAACCTGTCTTTCTTAAGATAGCAGAGTCCTCTATTAGCGAAGTAGATGGCATCATCCTTCACCAGATCGATAGCTCTGTTGTAACATGATATTGCCTCGTCCCATTTCTCCTGTTTCACAAATGTATTGCCCTGGAAACCATGATAATGTAAAATTAATAAATAAGCAAATTCTTGTCATAATTACAAACCTGGTAGGAGTGGTAATCGATAAGATTTATTATGCTATGAATTATAAATTAAAATACATAATCACATAATTTATTTTGTCTTATTTGAAAAAGATTGCAGTGGTATAGAAACTCATCAAGTACTACATATTAAATTTGTCCCATACTAAGAATTAATTTCAAGAAGTTTTTGATGTAATTGATAATGATTCTATTCCTTACAAAACTAAATTCAACATACTTAACTCTAATCATGTCCATTTACCAATAATATAATGGCATGTTACAATCATCAGCATAAATCTCCCACTATCCCGTGGGAATATTGGGACAAAAAGTATCTTATGTCTACCTGTGTGCCAAATTTCATCAAAATCCGTTCACTCGTTTTAGCGTGAAAGTGTAAGAAACATACAAAAAATCAAATCTTTTCTCTTTATAGTTTAGATATACCCATGCCCTTCAACCAATTAACCAAACCCACACACAAGTGTGGAGTACTGGTGTACCTCGACACCAGGCTGCCGGCAGTCCTGGGAAGCTATGCCATCTCTGGATGGCAGGCTCCCCAGGCGTCTACTACGCCTGGATAGGAACGGACTGCGCCTGGTGACGGGGACCATCACGGGGCACTGCTCACTAAACAAACACTTCCACACAATAGGCATAAAGGACAGTCCTCTGTGCAGTTTGAATGAACAGGCGTCACTTAAATCAGAACAGAAACCCTCGGGTCACCCAGATCCTTCACCGATATACTAAACAGAACAAGAGACCTAAGCAGCTTCTGGAGGGAGGTGGGCTGGTTGTACCAACGACGGATGCCATGGTCCACATGAAGGAATAAGTGCGGAAACCAAACCCGCTAACATAGAACATAATATGACATAATTATTATGCATTTTTCTTTTATTATCTGAAAAAGAAATAAACTAGTACAGATTCTTACCCTCTCCTCCACTAACAGGTTGTTTCCTTGTAATTTATTTTCTGTGTGTTTGCTAACAAATAGAGGAAATAATAGAAACAAGTAATCTTACCCTCTCCTTCTCATACAGGGCTTCTTCCTTTAGTTTCTCCAGCTTGGCTTGCTGACTTTTCTTGCTATCTAATGAAGCAGGTCCAACATCTGCCATATCTACGTCTTCACAGGCCTTGTCCTAGGGTTAACAAAGAGAAACATGTAAGTTTGGTGTTTATTAAAAGTTAAATATTGATAGCAATTTAGAGAATACAACATCAAACATAACACCATGATTCCGTACGCTAAATACGCGCGTTGACGACTTGACGTGGAGTTGCGGACACCAGCCTGTATTACCTATAACACCATGATTTTAAACAATCATTAGTTCAGAAGCATTTTGAATTAGTGGACTTAAGTGGGATGCGCTAAGGTAGCCTGCGACATTCAAAACCTCTTCTGCAATTTTCAGGTCTGTGTCAGTTTGTAGTCTAAGTTCATAGAATCCTATTGAATGACTATTTCATGAAATAGTCATTCATGGTTTGAATAGGTTAGTTGTATAGCTGATTCAAATGATTATAATTCTGTAAACCCATATTTGTTACGGCTGCAAATCATATTTAGATCAACCTGTTACTGACCTGCAAAATGCAAAAAACCTACGAAAATTCGAATTTTACGGGCTACCCAGAGGCTTTCGCCTTAAAACATCTAAACATAAATGACCCAGTCCTGAGATTGAGGGAATGTATGTTTCCAAGTACATTGACGGATTGCATGGTTTAAGTGCATCATTGAGTTACCTCTTGTAAAATTAAGGAATAAACTTGAGCGACTTGAATGCATTCATTAGTAACAAGAGAAAATTTAAGTATTGTAACTTATTTATTCCAAATGGGCTTGTGTCTGAAATGTCGTAAGTCTATTTTTTGTTTTCTCACATAGTGGCGCAAAACGGGCAAGTTACCTAGTAAGTACATAAAATAAAACATTCAGTTTTCTTGAATACAGGGGTTAGCCATAAAGACAAAACTAAATGGTACTCACAACATCATACTTGTCCCAAGCTGTATAATCAGATCCTCGGATCTTTTTCTCTTGTTTCTTCTTCGGTACCACTGGCTTCTCCTTCTTTATTTTGCTGCGAACTGGGGGCAAGTCCTAACCTCGAAAATAAACATAAACAAATATGAAACTGCTCTTGAAGCTTGATTGTGGCTTACTTATTTACAAGCAATCGTGATATTTATGCGAACCTACACTGCGCAAATGACTAATACTGTACAAGAATCACACTTTTTTACTTTCTTTGTGAACGGAAAATCGTTAACCTAACAAATTACATGACATCTTTCGCACAACATTTTTCAACTTTAACACTACAATAAGGTACAAAAATTGCAGTTATTAATCAAACATACAGTCTAAGTACAACATATAAACGGTAATAGGTCTAAACCTGTTCGAATTCACCGTTCAAAGCAGCCTCTTTTCGTTTCATCTCGGCTTCCCAATTCTGCAAGTCTGTCATGTAAGTATGTAACGCTTTAGCATTGTCTCGAGCTTGTTTCTGTATTTCAAAAGCCTTTTCCATGATACTAATCGGGCTTAGCACATTAAATCGTTAACGTTACCTGTTAGATCAATAAATTATTTTCGGTTGCACTCAACGTAAACTTGTCAAACAAATTTTGATTGTCATGGCAATTCGGATTTCAGAATGGCGGGCCGCGCGTTACGTTCGGAAATGTATAGGTAATCAATAAGTTTTGTCAAGTTACATTTATCATAAATTTTGTTTTGCTGGCTTTAAGTAGTTCATCGACTTGTACCTACTTAAAATAAATAAATAAAAACGTTTATTTCGACCAACAAAAGGATCATAATTATACACATTTTTTTTCACAAAAAATAATATAAAACACAGTTAAAAAGACCACAACCATAGACATACTTATTACAGACTTCAATTGGTATTTCGACTTGGTATAACTTTTTATTACAAGCTACCCTCTTCTTTACTAGATTTGGCATATAATGCGTTTAAAGTTAAATTTGAAAATCCAATCTTTGTTCAAAGGCATACTATTCTATCAATGACTACCTATACGATAAAAATAGTTGGTCGCTGTGATTAACTCAAGACAATGTTCATGATCTTTCTCCAGAATTAGCGTACCTACTGACAGGTTTTATGAGTTCAAATAATTGTTTATTTTATTTGACTGTCTATGTCAATTTATTTTTATTTATTAGTGACATATTAAACTCATGAAAATGTTTTTTTATGAGTTGTATTGCAATAAGTGGTTAGCTAGCTACCTCGACAATTGATTATACTATTCTTGCCTGAGCAACCGGCGGCAAGTTCGTCGTGCTCCCTTATATTATGTCACTGCTTGCGGTAGCGTCGGGGGTCGGGTTGCCATATTTGAGGGAAGGAGTCCCTCAAATATGGCGAGGGGTGATGGCTGATCTTTGCGTTATGCTCGTGAACGGGTGCTGCTTGTGGTGACTGGTTGTCTTGCTGACCATGGTTTTGTTATTGTTATTAATGATTATCTGTTTTTTATTTTACTTCGATGGTGCTAGTTTATCATTTGTGACTTCGAGTTACAGCTACCTATAGCTTTATGTAAGCGGGCACGCCCATTATGCCTGGAGGCTTTTATTTAGGTACGTTCTGTTGACGTTATTTCTGCTTGAGTATAGTTTTCGACGATTTTTATGTTTTTTTTTTATATAGTGGCGTTTGCTAGCTAACGGCAAATAATTTAATTTCATGTTGTGTTGCGTAATGCAAATTCTTTTGCATTTTATTGTATAGATTCAGGTTTTATATCTGAACAGACAGCTGTGCTGCTGGGGAGTTTTTTGCGCCACTTCTTCTTCCCAGTTAAAGCACTAGGAAATGGTGAAGGGTGGGGGTTTTTGGGGGACTGTCTTATGTAATTTTTGACGTTCGAAAAGTGCTGACTCTCAGCCTAATTTGATTAAATGACTTTTGATTTTGATTTTTGTATTTGATTGTCGGTAGGTAGGTACCTACATATCTATGTAATCTTTTTGGACTAAATTTACCACAACAAATTAATGGCCAATTTTGATGAAAAACTTTGAAGCCTTTGATGATGATGATTGATGATGATCTATTACAGTAAACTTCATTCAAACAAAATGTTTGCTAAAAAAACAAATATTTTGTAAAAGCTGCACGGCTGGGCTACTTGACTCCAAAAAGCCAGCCAAGTGCGTGTCGGTGTCGGACCACGCACAATGAATTGTTCCAATTTGAGATGAAGATAGCCCAAGAACAAACTTAGCATTGTAGTTGAAAAAGATGTTCTCCTGTTCATTCCTACTGCAAATGTAAGTTTGTACGCACAATATTGAGAGAATTACTATGTCATTTTAGTCCATAGACTTCTTATAAGGTTTCCTGTAATCTATAGGTAAATAACTATTTCCTGTATTTTTTTCAAAATTTTAGGCGAAGCAGTTTCGGAGTTATGGGAAGGGTCAATTTTCATCTATTTTCTTAAATAGTTTTAAAGTATTTATTTAAAAAAAATAAAAAAATATATATCTGAACTCCTTACAATAAGCCCTTTCATTTAATATCTCACACGGTAGGTACAGTTTGCAAACTTTTTTTTTTGCTAATTTGCCCCCCAAACGTGACCCCATATTCAAAATTCATTTATTTACGTGCCAAGTCCGTGTTTGGGTCACAGAAGTTCATAAGTGTACCAAATTTCAACTTAATCAGATCAGTAGATGTGGAGCAAATCGGCTGTGGCTGACACGCAAGTGATCCTATATACGTATAAGGGTTCTGTATTTTCCTTTTGAAGCATGGAACCCTAAAAATTTTCGCAGAATAACTTGTGCAAAAAAGATTACCCACCTACTAAAAGGTATCAATCAATCAATTCAATTCATTTATTCAAGTAACCAAGACTCATTTGTTAGTAAAAAAAACTTATACTACGTTAGTAATTAAGATAAAATTTATTCACATACTCGTATAAAAATAAATGTAAAAGTACACCTACTATTGACACCGGCAGCACTGTCCGACGCTTCACTGCGGCCACACCATTCCATGGGAAATGGCGCAGCAGCGATTCACGTACGGACAGTCCAGCCTACTCGAAATTAAAGACAGGATGCTGTTGTTGCTGCCCCACACCCCACGCTCCAGGGACGCACAGCGCTTACGCATCGTGGCAAAGAAACAATCCACATGTGCGTCCGCGAACATCCCTGATGCGCTGCAGTAGCGGGGCAGCCTCAAAAAAAAAAGGTGATACCGTTTCAGCCTGGAATCACCTTTTTTTCTTTCAAACGTACTTACCGGTTCCATGCATCCCTCGTGGTGTTTCCTGTGACATTGAGGACAACTTTGGTTTGGTGTAAGTTGTAAGTTCCTACCTATTTAGTATTTGGATTTGGGATTGAAGCTCTGTCCAATAATGCCTCTCTAAAGTCGAACTACGTGTCGTGTATTGGTCAGTCAACAAGTTTGGTAACGAGGTTGACTGGCCAAGCGGCCATGGTATGATGCCATCGTTCTACAGCACTCTGCAAATGGGTACAGCTGTGGGTAGATAGTCACTTAAGGTGAATCCGCAGCTGTACCCCGCGAAATTCAAATATGTCTTACGTTTTTTTGCAATTTGCAGGTCAGATAGATTTAGATAAATTTGTTCCATCGAATGACTTTTTCATGAAATCATGACATTGGGGAACAAATCGCCTATCCCTATTAACATTGTGGGATGTGGAAATCGGCAACTTTACAAGAGCGCGCGTCAAAGTTTGAATTGTTGATATTTTTTAGGGTTCCGTACCTCAAAAGCAAAAAACGGAACCCTTATAGGACCACTTCGTTGTCCGTCGGTCTGTCTGTCTTTCTGTCAGTCTGTCAAGACCATTTTTCTCAGGAGCACGTAGAGGTATCAAGTTGAAATTAATATCAAATACCTAAGTCTATGATCCCTTAAAGCTCTAAAAAAATCGAGCTTCCAAGTCAATGCAATAAAAAAATACGGCGATATAAGCGACATTATTGCGACATATTTCGATACTCGCAAATAAATCAAAACATATAGGTTACTTCCCGTTGGCCTAGAATCATGTTTGGGCAGAAACAAGGTCTCACAGCAAAAGTAAAGGAAAAAGTCCGAAAATTTTTAATTTGTAGTTTTATCACATAAAAAAATATTTTTTTTCGATTACAAACTTAAATTTTCAGTTGGCCAAATTTACCGTGGCGTATATCGATGTTTGGGAGAACATGTTTTTCAACTACAATGTTAAGTTTGTTTTAGGGATAAATTCATCCTAACTACGGAACCTTTCATAGTGCTTGATCCGACACGAACTTGGCCGGTTTTTTTAATGTACGAACTAGGTTAACAAAAATCCATTCCATCAAAAGTCATTGAATGACTTTTCCATAAAATCATGCCGTTGGGGTACAAAATATCTAACTTAGAACTATGTATTAATGATTCTATTTTTTATAAGTAATTCTGTAAATATAATATATATCTGATATAGTCGCGAATCATATTTTGATCAAGATACAACTTGACACTGACCTGCAAATTGCAAAAAACGTAAAAAAAAAAATAATTTCGCGGGCTACAGCTGTAGGTAGGTATCGTCTCATGTGAAAAGGCCCAATTTCCATTTTCCTAATATCAATTTCAACATCTTGATAGACAAAGGCGAAAAATCGAAAAAAAATTGAAGGCCTTACAACAAAATAATACTTTTGGTTAGATTCTTTTTTTTGTTTTTAGATCTTTGATTCCAATCAATTAAACGGATGTTTTGACAGTTAGCTTAGGTATATTATTATCGTTGCATAAAAACAAATTCTTGCTAACAAGACAATTATTTACGTGTTCAATAAAAAGCTCTTCAAGCCGTTAAATCACATAGACGGAAAAGGGTTCCGTACGTAATAAACGTAGGATTAAAATTTACGTTATTTTCTTCTAGAGGTGTCGTGATGGCCGTAAATCGTGGTCATTGGCGTAAAATTGGATCGGCATACGACCAACAGTCCAGCAGTGGGAGCAGTTATTGGTAATGGTCGCGACTTACGAGTTGCAGGTCGTACGTTCGAACCCTGAGAGACGTTTAACTTTGTGTAAGTTTATTTCTGCACAACTGCTCTCAAATCGGTGAAGGAAAACATCATGAGGAAACCGGCATGTCGTAGAACCAAAAAATCGAAGACATATATCAGACATCTACCAACCCGCACTGGGCCCGCGGGGTAGATTACGGCCCACTCACTCTCACAGAGAGGAGGCCTGTGTCCCAGCTGTGGGAACATTATAGGCTGAATAAACGACCAACAGTTGACTGCTATTGACTGACGATGAAGCAGTAGGAGGTCCTTGGGATGAGTAAGTAAGTACCTACATAGCATATAGTACGTAGTGGTTGCATTACTCTAGATGTACATCTAGAGTAAGGCAACCAGCAACCACGTTCCTGCCGATATGCAGCATTACCTATACTCCATTTGCAATAAGATTAGTTTAAATAAACCGTTTTACAGTCCGTTCAGCCGATTTTGACTTCTGACTTCAGTACCCCAAGTGTAAGTTTGCAAGAGAGTATATGTAACTAGCGCGTTTGCGTTAAGATTTTTATTCTCACCCTTCTTGGCATTATGATCTATCGGTCAAATTTTAACGCAAACGAAATAGTTACGTTTACTCTCTTGCAAACTTACACTTGGGTTACTGGTTCATAAACTTACTGCGGTTGACGACTCCACAAGATTGACATCGACACGCTTAGAAGAAGACTTTGTTACAGGAGTACCATAGGCCGCGGTAACGACTTTCAACTTGCGATAAGATCCCCATTGTGTCACCCTATGTAGAATATCAACATTAATAGGTATCTGTAATTTGTATGGTGTACATAATAAAGAGTACCACGGGCGTAGCCAAGTACCTATTAGTTTAGTATCGTAGGGGGGGTTCAAGAAAAGAAAAAAAACCGGCTAAGTGCGAGTCGGACTCGCGCACGAAGAGTTCCGTAACATAATCTGTAAAACCGGCAAAAAAATCACTTTTGTTGTATATTAAATATTTATTTTATTCTGTTTTTTAGTGTTTGTTGTTATAGCGGCAACAGAAATACATCATCTGTGAAAATTTCAACTGTTTCTAACTATCACAGTTCATGAGATACAGCCTGGTGACAGACGGACAGACAGACAGACAGACGGCGGAGCCTCAGTAATAGGGTTCCCGTTTTACCCTTTGGGTACGGAAACCTAAAAATGAAGTGACAATAATATTAATGAAAACATTCAAGTCCTTGCTTTTTCAGGTCTGTAATTATAAGATTTGCGAGGCCGGATCCTGTGACGTCAACAGTTGCAATGTACTCGTAACATCTCCTTAGTTTTATGATGACTGTTTAACATCTTTTGAATCAACATAATTATCGTAACCACAGCGAGACTTGCTCCAGACGCGCGGAAAATTCAATATAAATGTAATAATTTATACTCCTCGCCTCTCCTTATATCAAATATTAATGTAATATTTTGAATTTTTCGGGGGGTTTGAACCCCGAAAACCCCCCTCTGGCTACGCCCGTGAAGAGTACCTATTTTATTCTTTCCATCTTGTAGGCCATCGTTTTATTTATCAACTTAAAAACTGAACAAGCTCATCACGATTTTATTAAAATCTTAATTGATTAAGTAATTAAAAACTAACAAATTAAAGCTGCTGTGTAACACCATGCAGAAACGTGACTTCTAATGTAAGGCGTAAAACGTTATTTTTTCTAGCCAAAAATTTCATAACCTCTTTCTGTTTTTAATAGGATATTAGCTAACCTATGTAATAAAAACAGAAAGAGGTTATGAAATTTTTTACGCCTCTTACATTAGTCACGTTATTAGGTTATTTTTTGTTGTTACTAGCTGCTGTCCGCGGCTTTGCCCTCGTGGCTTTAAAAAAAATAAAAGTAACATAAATTACATAACATCATCTGCCAGTGAAAGTCTCGTCAAAATCGGTCCAGCTGTTTCGGAGATTAACCGGAACAAACAAACAAACATTTTTTTTTTCGGTTAATCTTAGATTTTTATTTAATTACGCTATTGCATGATTGCATTATAATTAGTTACCAACATGTTTTTCGATCTTGAACTTTTCTTAATAAATCTAATATTAGTCTGGATCATTAATCAGTCTATAGTCTAACTTAGACTGTGCAGAAATTCAATCTCCTGAGATTTTAAGTTACTATAAATTATTGACAGATAAAGAACTTAAAATACACAAGCTAACGCTTAAATATATAGAGTATGTACCTACAAGAAATATTAAAAAAACGGGGAAGAGCTCATTGGGGATCAAAAAATTCGTCCGCATCGCTGTCAGTGGGAAAAGTGCCCAAAAGGCTGGCAGTATTGCCACATTGGATGGCGATTCTGATTCTTTGGGCTGAAAATAGGCCAGCCCTCTGGTCACGTGAAGAGTCGACCAACCACCGGACGATATCCCGAAATACTAGATGAGCACTCGGACCGCAAGGTCCTAGTGTTTCAACCCCAAACGACTCAAACTTATAGCTCCCAATAAGTTTGTTACATTTGCGCCGTTTGAGGTTTCCTGCTCCTGCAGCAGCAGCCCGCCGTGCTGGGGACATGGGTTTGCGCGAGGGTGTTGGTTGCATCACAGACGGCCTTCCCAATTTCTATGGCATTATGGTCATTCTGTCTGGCCTCTTCCCGTCGTCGCGTGCCCAGCCGTTGGGTTCTAAAACAGCTGGCACCCCGGCGTTGACTAGAGCCCGACGGACGATGTCGTTAATGCTGGAGTGACGCGCCATCCAACCAGCGCTCTTGCTGCAGGATAGGCCATGGTGTCCGAGGCAGTCGACTCCTTCACCGCATTGACAGTGATTTTAAGTTTGCTTGAAAATATCTAGTGAGTGTAGGTATACAATAACTAGCTGCTGCCCGTGGCTACGCCCGCGTTGCTTTTTGTTAAATAAGCTTAAGTTACTCCTTATAACATCAGCTATCTGCCAGTGAAAGTCCCGTCAAGATCGGTCCAGCCCTTTCGGAGATTAGCCGGAACAGACAACAGACAAACAATTTTTTTTTTCAACTTTCATATACATTTTGTAAAAAGCTGTTATTTTGACATTACAAACGGACATTTCAATATAATTTATTATGTAAGAAGATAATAAATAATTATGTTATTAGGTTAGACAGATCAGGTATAGGTAAGACAGTCCCCCAAAAACGCCCGTCCTTCACCACTTCCTAGTGCTTTAGCTGGGAAGAAGAAGTGGCGCAAAAAACTCCCCAGCAGCACAGCTGTCTGTTCAGATATAAAACTTGAATCTATACAATAAAATGTTAAAGAGTTTGCATTACGCAACACAACATTAAATTAAATTATTTGCCTTATATTAGCTAGCACACGCCACTATACCAAAAAAAAAAAAAACACAAAAATCGTCGAAAACTATACTCAAGCAGAAATAACGTAAACAGAACGTACCTAAATAAAAGCCTCCAGGCATAATGGGCATGCCCGCTTACATAAAGCTATAGCTGTACGGAAATCTTAGACAATGCGAGATCACCACTGGAAATGTATAGCTTGATAAGTAGCCGTGTGTACCTACAATAAAATACCTTCAATTATTGTTTGTGGTTATTCATAATGAGATTTGTAGATCTACTAGTTTTTCGAAAAGACTAAGAAACGTTTTTGAGGGATCAATATCCTATGCTAATAAAATAAATAATAATTATGCTTTGTTAAGTATTAAACTCTTAAATTACCTAATAAAAGAGCGTCTGTCTGTATTATTAATTAATAACGATCTATAAGATAGAAGAACCTCACTGTGTTGACGCAAGATTCTGAGAGCAAGGCTTTAACGCTTTTCCTAAGGAACTCTAAACATTTATATCCTGATCATGTAATTGGCAGCAATCACTCTAATAGATACTATTATATTATGAGTGATTTAGCAAAAAAAAAAAAAACAATGTTAATTCAATAGTCAGCCTCAGCGTCCTTGATAATATTAATAGATTAAAAACTTGTTTAAGGTGAATTCACAGCTGTAGCCCGCAAAATTCAATTTGCAGGTACTGTATCAGGTATCTTGACCGAAATATGATTTGCGACTATAAAAGATTAGTACTTTGATACAAGTGGAGAATGTTTGTTATTGTATTCGAGGCGGAATTAACACCCGAGCCGTAGGCGAGGTTGTTTTTGAGCCGAGAACTGCAATAACAAATGCCCACGTATATCAAACGAAGTTTTTAATACACTTTTGAAGAAATAAAATAAAATAACGAAAAAAATTTTTGTCATGAATTATTAGGAAACTATGATTTAATTTTCTTTTTTTCCGCGCTTTGCTTTCGCCAGGTTGAAGGAGAAGCAAAGGTATAAAGACGATAAACAGCCTAATATGCAAAATAGAAAACTCAAATATTTTTGAGTTTAGAACACAAATAAATCTTAATTTGTTCATAAACGTTTTTTTATTGTAATAATCATGGTATTCTATTTATAAACATTATTTAAACCTTGCCGAGATTAAAAAAAAAAAATCACCTCCGAATAGAGAGGACCGTCTCTGACGCGAGACGGTGTGAATTGTGACGGTGTGAAACGGAAAAAACCAATTTGGACTAAGTATAGGTATAGATCTGTGGCAATTTTTATTCCCGCATACGTGTTGGAAAAAGAAAAAATCGCACGCGTGTAAAGTACATTGCATTGTGAACCTAATTGTAGTGCGATATGAACCAGTTTTCGAGAAAGTGTATTGAAAAATGTATTTACTTACAGAATTACGTCCAATGCCATGATTTCATGAAAAAGTCATTCAATGGAACAAATCTAACTTAGAGAGATGTATTCATAATTTTAATGATTATAATTCTCTAAATGCATATCTGTTATAGTCGCGAATCACATTTTGATCAAGATACATCCTGACATTGACTTGCAAATAGCAAAAAACGTAAGAAAGTTAAAATTTCGCAGGCTACAACTGCGGATCTACCTTAAAAGCTTTCATTTTGCGAACAGGCTTCGAAACCGCAAAATGTTGTAGGATCTGAGGATGGCTATCCCTTAATAATTATCCTTATGATTGATCAGCATCCTCGAGATATTTTTTTCCTTCCTTTTTAGGGTTCCGTACCTCAAAAAGAAAAAACGGAATCCTTATAGGATCATTCTCGTGTGTCTGACTGTTCGTCTGTCACAGCCGATTTGCCCCGAACCTACTGGACTGATTAAGTTGAAATTTGTTACACATATGAAATTCTGTGACCCAAACGCGGACGTGTAACGTATATAAATGAATTTTGAATATGGGGGTCACCTTTGGGTGCAAATGAGAAAAACAAAAAAAAAAAGTTTAGCAATCTGTACCGTGTTACGTATCAAATGAAAGGGCTTGTTATAAGGAATTCAGATATTTTTTTTTTTATAATTTTATAATAAATACTGTTAAAATTACTTAAGAAAATAGGCGAAAATTCACCGAATCATTCAACTTTGCCCCACCGAGCCGCCCCACTGGTGGGGAAAAGTGGTATGCCTAAAATTTTGCAGAGGGATCTGCCCCACTGACACAGATTCCACTACTCTAAATTCTTGTTGGATTCTGCCCCACTAGGGTTGGCACCTTAGGATAAAAGCATTTTTTTTTGCAATTTTTTATTTCCTATTTGTTTCTGGAAGGAAATGGGTTGTAAGTCACAGGTTAATTACACGATTTGTTACAAATAAAATATAACTACACTAAACTAAAATCACAGATATACGTTTTGTTATTCCTGGTTCATTAAAGTTTTTCATACTAAGATCAAAATCACAAACTGAGTACGAGTTGTCCCCGTAAATAGAAAACGAAATGCTGTTTATTCTAACTACTTAAAAATTCAAAATCACATATTAATCATCATTTGGCATGATATAATTCAGTCTTATGATTACCTAATAAATAAGAAACAACTTAAATATATACAAACAGCCAGTAAACTACTACTTTTCTGACTGTAAGGAATAAAATCAGCTAAAATCACACATTAATCATCATTTGGCATGGCAAAATACAGTCTCATGATTACCTCATAAATAAGAGACAACTATATACAAACAGCCACTAAACTATTGACTGTAAGGAATAAAATCAATTAAAATCATAGATTTAATAAATAGAATAAATTAAAAATGACGTAGTACTTAATAAATCTATCGCATTTTTTCCAAGAAATGCCCTACTGATATATCGCCGTTTATGAGCTCCGTTTGAGCATTTTGTATATTCTGATCGCTTTGTATGTATTTCTTAAGGCGTGGCTTGGAAGGTTGGTTCTGCATAGATTTAACAATTCCGTCAAGACGGCCGCGGCAGTGCAGCACGGTGAAGACAAAACACTTTCCGTGTTATGTCTTCATATAAAACATTAAGGAGTCTTAATAAACTGGGAAGTTTTTTGTTAATCTTTTTATTCAGTTTATGATGCCAACCTTCAAGAGCATTGGTTGTACGATGTTTTGCACCAAATACACACCACACTTTTGGAAAACCGTCTTTTAGCCAATTTCGCAGCATATATTTTCTAAATTTTTTACTCTGTTCATCATCTGGACTCTGTGCGGCTATGTAAAACCAACCTTCAGTTATCTTTTCTTCTGGTAATAAGGGTAAAACTGCACTAAGTGCTACTTGTTTTCGCAAACATTTTGATTTTGTCAACCCTAACTCACCACCCCTTTTCCAAATCGCTTTACTAAAGTGATAAAAGCACCCTTTGATTGATGCTGAATCAAAAACTTTTTTAAAGGCATTCATAGCCGCTACCTCAAAATCCGATTGAAACATTCCGGAATCTGATTTTACTACAGAAAAGAAAGCGGTGTAAGCTTCAGTTGACTTTGTACTCATAACAGCGTACACTAATGGCACAATATTTGTTGTGTGTTGGGAGCTACCCAAATCACCATGCAACGTATACAATTGTATGAACGGATGTGGGCAACTTTTAAAAATGCCATCGCCAAAAAAATGTTTGCAGGTTTTTATCAAATTTTTACCTTCCTATGAACAAAATATTAAAATAACAATATTATAACAAAAAAATAATAAAATAATAATAACAACAAAAAACAAAACAAAACCAGTAAAGAACGAATCGTATAAATCTGTGATTTTAGTTTAGTGTAGTTATATTTTATTTGTAACAAATCTTGTAATTAGCCTGTGATTTAAAAGCCGTTTCCTTCCAGAAACTAATAGAAAATAAAAATGTGCAAAAAAAAATGTATTTTTATTCTAAGGTGCCAACCCTAGTGGGGCATAATCCAACAAGATTTGAGAGTAGTGGAATCTGCCCCACTAAATGGAAGTAGTGGGGCAGATTCCACTGCCAAATTTTAGCCATTCCACTTTGCCCCACCAGGTGGGGCGGCTCGGTGGCGCAAAGTGGAATGATTCCATTCCCCCCCTTATCTCCGAAACTGCTGACCTTAAAATTTTGAAAAAAATACAGAAAATAGGTCTTTACTTATAGATTACAGAAAATTCTATAAGAAATCTATGATCTTAAAAAAACATGGTAAATCTCTCAATATTGTGCGTACAAACTTACATTTGCAGTTGGAATGTACGAGGGAACATGTCTTTCAACTACAATGTTAAGTTTGTTCTTGGGATAAATTCATCCCAACTACGGAACCCTTCATTGTGCGTGGTCCAACATGCACTTGGCCAGTTTTTAGGGTTCCGTACCCAAAGGGTAAAACGGGAACCCTATTACTAGATAATAAGTAAAATTGTTACTAACCCTATGGACATTTGTCTGAAATAAAATTATTCTATTCTATTCTATAACTAAGGCTCTGCCGTCTGTCTGTCACCAGGCTGTATCTCATGAACCGTGATAGTTAGACAGTTGAAATTTTCACAGATGATGCATTTCTGATGCCGCTATAACAAAAAACACTAAAAAACAGAATAAAATAAATATGTAAGGGGGCTCCCATACAACAAACGTGATGTTTTTGCTCGTTTTTGCTCGTTATTGATAACGGCAACAGGTAGACGCTTGAAATATTCACAGAATATTTAGTTATATATTCACTTTAAAAATAAATAATTAAATTAAAATAAAACAAATATTTAATTTGGGCTCATCAAACGGGATTTTTTTTGCCGTTTTTCGTATTTTTTTTGTTTTATAGATAATGGTAGGGAACCCTTCGGCCGGTTTTATTTTATTAAGCCATAGCTACTAAGCTTAACGACTGCCCAGGCTATGCCTGCGCATCTATTTTACATAATTAATGATGTTTGATGTAAACTGATGTGTGTTGACTCTGACACGACACTTAATACGTTCAATGTGGCACCGAATATACGATGCCTGCCATTTGTGCCGCATGATCTCCATGATTCTCATGCGCAACTTTACCAAGGTTCGTCATGATCATGAACTATAATCTAATTATTATCTTTAAGGTTGAATATTATTTCAACGAAGTTTTAGGTTATATTTACAGTTTTTTTAAACATGGCAATTAAATTGTATTTTATGCTACATAAACAGCATATAAAAGTAAATAAATGGATAAAAGTGACATCCTAATTTCATGAGAAACCATTTTGCCATCCCAAAAACTACATTGATATACTTAGCATTTAAAACGGCAACAGTAATGCAAAATATATTAAATTTAAACATCGATATTAAAAAATCCTTTACCGTTTAGAGAGCTGTGGTGATGACATAATTTATAATTTACACAAGCTAAGCGTGTGTGTTATGTATTTAAAAATCAACAAGATTTAATAACCCTTTGGTATCAGTAGGAATCTTTTGTATTCGACTTATTTTTTTCGGCCGGTTCTGATAGAATTATTACACTTTACATCTTCTAAAGTTGAAGAGATTTAATTTATTTCTCGATCTTTCCATTTTCGTGACTTTTAACGGTAAATCCGTGCGCACACGCATCGACATTATACAGCACTAAACAAGACAGAGCGTGCGACGCGACCACCACAGTGTGGCATGAGGTGGTTGTCCGTGTCAATATAGTTCTCATGCCGCGCACAACGCAATATATTATAATTCTATGCGTCCTAAACATTATTTTTCAATTTTTTCAACAAAATAAATTCTATTTCAAAACATATTATATCCACATTCTTAATAATATAATTACATTTGTCTTATTGTACACCTCCGCCGCACCACAGTGAGAACTGCGATTTTATGCGTCGCACCCTGATAGAGGCAGCCTTGTTGGTGTAATTAACACGTTCCATGCGTACCATGATCAATATTGAGGTCTCAATTCACCCTATAAACAACTGGACCGTATAAATATAAAACTGAGTAAGAAAAACGTTCCCACGATTAAAATTTGCATACATAGACAATCTTTACTTATGGCTGTAATGAGCGGAGGACGTGATTCCAATCTTATTGCGAACTGAGATGGTTGTGTCATTGCCTTATGTACTTGATGTTTACTAGAACGTAGACGTAGAGTAACATTAGGATTGAAGGTCGAGGGTTTTGTGAAAGTCTGGGTTTTTTTAATGATTTAAACAGAACATTACACAACACACAGAACAGACAGAACATACAGAACATTTTGGGTCCCCCGTTAAACGATCATCATCATCCAAAGCCCGACTTGGAAAAAAAAAGAAAGAAATATCGTTTATTCTGCACAAACAAAACGCACATTACAACAAAATAACACAATTAAAATACACACATACAAAGTAGCCAAAAGCCTCGTATCCAATACATTAAACATTTATCAAACTACTGCGCATAGGCCTCTTTTCTTGTGCCCATCCCAACGTTTCTTTTTTGTTCCCGGGTTGGAAAATCCTCATGGATGTCCTCCGCCCTGGGGCGGCCGGAGGGGTCTGTCAGACTCTTACTGACTAACAACCACCCCAGTGTTCTCTTCCCACACTTGTACCGGATATCGTGGGATCCAGTGCAATTTCCGCGTTCCCCGGCCCGCCTCAAGTATGGGGTGGTGAGGTGTATGACCCCCCGAGATGTCTAAGAGGGGCGCACGTGGAACACTACGCGCCGTGACCTCGGGTCCTGTATGATGTGGGCGGCGGACGTCCCTGAGTCCTGATCCCCCCGTTCCTGTGCCAGCCTCATCAAAGTTCTACTCGTAATGGTAACAGGTAAGATAATCAAACTTAAACTCAAATATTTAATTGCAGTGCTAGAGGAACTCACGGTTAAGTAATAACAGCTGCACGGGTCGATCCATCGTGTATGGGTGACCATCTTTACATACTGAGACTCCTGCGTCCATTGGAAAGCACGTTATGCCGTTGGTCCGGGCTGTCATTCGTGGGTGTTTGACAATCGTTACGGGTCGTCAGAAGCCCAAAAGTCTGACAACCAGTCTTACTAAGGGGTTTTACACAGTTACTGGGATATGGAGTCGCTCCATGTAAAATACTGGTACTCAGCTGCATCCGGTAAGACTGGAAGCCGACCCCAACATCGTTGTGAAAAGGCTAGGCAGATTGATTGATTTGATTTAATTGCAGTGCTTATACACCTTGCTAAAAAGTTAATATAAGTCAGCAAACGTAACGTGCCTGAATGCCTAGATTGCCTAATGGTTGGTAGACGAATTGGTAACTGCAAGCTGTAGGCACTTAATTAGCAGACATAAGGTTGCAGCTGCCTGCCCGGACTGTCTTCTTAATATCATTCTTTTGCCGCACCCATGAATTTATCCAACATCTTGAGGAAAATAAAAAACAATGCTACGTGATGAACCATGATAAAAAGTCGATTAGATCATTATGGTCAAACAAAAATTCGGTGGGTACTTCATTTGTAGTAGTTTCTTCATAATTGACATCACGGTTTTTACCATTAGGTACTGACTGTTCTTTGTAGTATACCATCATCCCAATTGCGTTACACACTTTATTGGAATAGAATGGAAATTCATAATCAACTCCTTCATATATTTGAATAATATAATACGTTTGCTCGACACTCGAAAATAACACAATGAATGTTGGTGAATCGTGGAAATGGATGGCATTGGGATTGTGAGTGTGTCACGCAATTACCCAGCAGTAGGTACTCGATGCTTAATCTGTGGTTCTCATCTAATTTAAGGCTGAACTGTAGCCATTTGTGACATGTTTATAGCTTCCGCCCAAAAGGTTGACTTAAATGGCAGTCAATACATTACTGCATATAAAACCTACCTTATCCTTAATCGACGTATTATCAATTTTTAGGGTTCTGTAGTCAACAAGGAATCCTTATAGTTTCGCTATGCCGCCTTCTGTCTGTCTATCTGTCAGCGGCTTAGCTCAGAGACTAAGTACTAAAAGCAGTAAGTTGGCTTGGGTATACATAATTATTAATCACGCAGTTAGCTCAGAGACGCTTAGTACTAGAACGTCTGTAATTTGACATGGGATATTAATCAGGTTGTCGGCCTGATTAATATCCCATGTCAAATTACATACAGTGGTAAAATAAAATATTGAAAAAAAAAACCCTTTTCTATCCCGTGATGGGGGATATCGTTGGATAGGCCGTTCAAAATTATTGAGGGACTGTGAAGACAATTTTCAATTCAGGGATCCGTTTGCGTAATATTAAAGTGTGTGCCCCCTTTTTTTTTTTGGATGGGAAATTATTAAATAACTTCTCCCGCTTCTGGAGCGGGAGGGAGTGTCAGACTTTTACTGACTAAAACCCACCCGTGTTCCTTCCGTTGCCTGTGTGCCAGGGACACGATATCCCTTTCGGAGAAACTCGCAACCCTGGCACGCATTGGTCCTAACGGACCATGTCAGTTGGTGCTGACATCTCTTTGAGGCGCGCGTGGAACACAACGCGCCGTCGACCCGGGCCTGGTCCTTATCGGACGGCGAGCTACCCGTCACTCACCGTCCACAGGCCCGCGTCTACGGTGGCCGGAAATCGGCTTGCGACTCCCGACGCCCGGGGCGTCTCCTGCGGCGACTAGAGGCGCGAGGGCGCGAACCTTGCCTCTCCCTCACGCGTTCCGCCTCCTCCTTCGCGAGCATTACTGCTTCGCAGAAAGAGGTGACGGCCTCCCATGCACTCTCGCTACGAACCATGGCCTGAACCAGGGCCGGACGCGAGAGATCGCTGCCGCCAATCGCCTCCGTGAGGACACGGGGACACGGTGGTGTTCCGCCCAAGCCGGGCAGATCTCCACCGTATGCTCCACCGTGTCCTCCGGGCGATCCACACAGTGGTGATACCCGGGCGCTTCCTCCCGCTTTATCCTAAACAGGAACCTCCCGAAACATCCGTGTCCGGTGAGGACCTGCGTCAGGCGGAAGGTGAGGACGCCGTGGCGCCTCTCTAGCCACTCCTCAAAGAGGGGACTTATCGCCAGGATTGTGGCGTGCCCAAAATTTGTGCCCCCTGCCCCAGCTAAATGGTTGTTTTTGGATATGTGAAAAAAATCACGGCAGTAGTATATACAAAGAATCTAAAAGATAAACTATCACAGCTAAGTAGGCTTTACAAGTAAACGAGTAATAGTCGACCAACTTAAATTTAATAGACCGTGACGTATATCGATGTATGGGAGAACATATAAATATGTTTAAAATCCAACTACAATATTTAGTTTGTTTTTGGGATGAATTTATTCCAACTACGGTACCCTTCATTGTTCGTGGTCCGACACGCACTTGACCGGTTTTTTCTTAATATTTCCAAAAGAAAAACCATTCATAGCTTTACCAAAGACCACCCAGCACGATAATCCTAACTAAGATCACGGATAACACTGCAAAAAATAATTTTGATGATTCTGTTAATGTTGTACTATCAGCTCAAATTACATATCTACAAAATACGTATGAAGTGTTTACCATACATTACGGAAGTTCGCTCAGTCAAGGTGATGTCAAGGACGTCTGACCCGCAACGCAACCGCTATTATCTACTAGTATGGATTATTTAATGGCTGACATACCTGTAAGAGTTATCTTGGTACTTACTTACACTACTTTTGCTTTCGGTAGTATTTTAATGATGAGAATTACCTACATGTCTGCGTTGGTCCATGGATTTAATTTTTCTTCTCGGTGGTTCACTGTTCGCGATTATCACGAACGGTACTGTAAATGCTGAGCGTGGTTGTCCTGGTGTCTCCTGGTTTCCGTCCCCACGTCGCGCGTCGGGCAAAGTAATATTGGGTTCTACCATTATGAATTCCTGAGCAGCAGCCCGGACTCCGGTTTTATCCTGTCACCTTGCAGCAGTAATGTCACAAATTGTTTCTGTGTTAATGTTTTACTAACATAGTTTAAGTATTTTGTTACTAACACTATGAGTCTTGTTGCTTGAATTAAATGATTAAATTAAATTAATTATAGGTAGTCGGTTAATGGCAATAGACTTGTCATGCTGTCTATTACTTAGGACTTTAACTTAAGATTCTACAATAACTCAAATTGCTTTTATCGAAAATACTGCAGCATTAATTTTGAATATTATGGTAAATTTGAGAATTCATGTTAACGGGGATGCGTTAAGGTAGCCCGCGAAATTCAAATTTTCTTAAGTTTTATGCAATTTGCAGGTCAGTAACAAGTTGTATGTTGATCTAAATATGATTCGCGGCCGTAAAAATATATGGCTTTACAGAATTATAATCATTAGAATCAGCATTACAACTCTCTAAGTTCATAAAATCCTACTGAATGATTATTTCAGAAATAGTCATTCAATAGGATTTTACGAAGAGAGTTAGTTGTGTTGCCAATTCTAATGATTATAATTCTGTAAAGCCATATTTGTTACGGCCGCGAATCATATTTAGATCAACATACAACCTGTTACTGACCTGCAAATTGCAAAAAACGTGATAAAATTTGAATTTCGCGGGCTACCTTAGCGCATCCCCCTTAAGTACTATGTTTGACGACAACACGATTCCATAAAATTTTCTATCATGAAACTTTGAATAATAACTGAACTAAATATAAAACAGATACTTGATGATTTTTTTTATATTACCATTATTTTCACTGTAAAAATAGATTATCTAAGATATCGGCGCCTTGGAGCCTTCTCCCTGCCACCCTGTCTCTGTAACCGCTAGCAGTAGGGTGCGAGCGAGATAAATAATGGCAGGTGGACATGGTAGGTAGCGCTGAGGTATTATGGACTCTGTGTACTAATCTAGAGACCTCTGCCTAACCCTTCGGGGAATACAGGTGTGGAGTTAGTATGATGTCACAGTAAGCGCTCATGCCCACGAGACGATTTTTCGCCGGAGCTAAGCCCGGCGTCAAACCGGGTCTACGTCCGGTCGTCAGTCGTGTATGGGACACTATGAAGCCGTGCACACGACGCCGGCTCACCGCGCAACCGGGCACGGTGCTCGCCGCGTCTACGCCTGGTGCGCAGTAAAGTATGGAAGTGTATGAGCACATGTACACGAGACCGGACCTACGCCCGGCGCGTGCCAACTAAACGCTCATGCCCACAAGTACAAACCGTCTTGTGTGCAAGCTCGGACGGTTTCTACCCGGCGCTGGCAAAAACCGGGCCGTGTTAAAACCGTCTCGTGGGCAGGAGCCCTAATAACTCTTCCTTAAACCTACATTTAAAGCCAATTTAATGTTCGTAAGTAACTTCGTACAAATTGTGGTAACACGGCTGACATCAAACTGTCACCTAGCGAAGCGCCAGACACGCAAGATAAGTCGCTGTCGTTAATTAAGTTATTAAAATAATTAACTGCCCCAGTAGGTCCTTGTTTAGAATTATTTAGTGCTAACTCGTGGAGTAAATCGTTTATAGGTGCCTTAAACAAGCGCACAAAGTTCACGCACGTATTCTGGTAACCGCAATTAAAAATTTCAGCTTTGATAGAAGGTGGCCAATATTGAGTTTATATAAGGTTGGTGGAAGGGCTTGTTCTAAGTCCGCCTGGCTAGCTACCGCCATTTTATCTAAGCCTATCGCCATAACAACAATGATAACAGCATTGTTATATTTCGGCAGTTAGAGGTAAGATAGCCATGTCCTCTGTGGTTGAGGATTCCGGGTGAAGCTCGCTTCCACCTTCAGCCTGATCATCACTTACCATTTGGTGAAATAAAGGCCAAGTGTGTCCTCGTTGGGGTTAAAAAAACTCGTTCTGTAACTTCAGGATCTAGGATCATTCACAAATGCAGTTCTGACCAAAACAGTCCAGTTAAGGCAAGGGACAACGGTAGCCAGGAAGTCATCTACATACCCCTTTCTGGGTATCTGACATAGATTTAACTTTCTTTTCGGTTAATCGAGAGTGACCACCTTATCTCTTTACCACCTTTGGTTGACTGGTAGAGAATGTCTATGGCATTAAGTCTGGCTTTGTACATTATTGTGTGTGAGAAGTTTAAATAAATAAATGAAGAAGACCTTCCTTCTTCATGGGTTCCGTTTTTTTTTTGCGCTCCAGCGCTTTGAAGGCTGGAAGATAGAATTGATGATGACGGGAAATATTTGCCATCAAACGGGCATTGACTCTATAAAATATTGTCTATGTATTTGTCAATTTGACATTATCTTTAAGTCCCGTTATACTAAATAACACTTGTCTGCCCACTACCCATTAATTATAGCAACGTGAAAATTGATACCTGACAATGTGATAAACATCTTTATTATTCGTTGATTAAGTCCAACCTCTTTTGTTTTTAATCACGGGTGTGTTCGTTTTGAACTGACAAAAAAGTAACAAGTAGATATGAGTAGTACGAATTGCTTAATATAAGACTGGTCTAGTCTTCATCAGAGTAACGTTACTTCTTCCTGTCAACGTCCAT
This sequence comes from Tiliacea citrago, assembly GCA_963921375.1. NCBI lineage: Eukaryota > Metazoa > Arthropoda > Insecta > Lepidoptera > Noctuidae > Tiliacea > Tiliacea citrago. The sequence continues at coordinate 4,109,765 of OY992799.1, forward strand.
CACGTAATCCAAAGACGCACAGGTCTTTGGTGTTGGTAAAGAGTTGAACACCTGACAAGGCGTGGTGATGCAGTTGTAATGATAATCATGTGATTTGGTTTAAAATAGTTATTTATGATACTAGTGCATTAAGTTGGTCGTATAGTCACGAGTTTGTAAAAAACAATTTCCGAACGTGTGTCATACAATGTTTCAACACATTTGCGAGAAAACAGTACAATAGGTAATGAAACAAGCCATAAAAACATTTTCAAAGAATGTTTGAGTATTTCTTCGAGTCTTCCCTATTATCAAATTATGGTAAATCATTAAACATCGTTCTCGCGATTTTGGCGGCATGAAACAATTTTCTGAAATTTCCGCTCAATCAAGATATCAGGTGGAGTATATTTCATATTAATATCGGATTCCTCGCTTGAACTCTTATTATTATTTTCTTTTTAACTTTAGGTCGGAAAGTCGCAACAATCTTTGACGTTTCTAATAAGCATATGGCACAGCAAATGGCGCCACGTGCGCTTGGTGAAAATTAGAACTGTTTTATTTAATTTCCGTAATTAGACTAGAGGAGCTCGTGGCTAAGCAATAGCCGCATGTGTCGATCGATCACGTTAAGCTACGGTTGCCGGGGTTGGTATGTGAATGGGTGACCATCTTTACATACCGAGACTCCTCCGTGCCTAGGAAAGCACGTTAAGCCGTTTGTACCGGCTGTCATACGTGGATCTTTGACAGTTGTTACGGGTCGCCAGAAACCCGAAGTTCTGACAACCAGTCTTACTAAGGGGTATCGTATTGCCTAGAAACTGGGTTGTGGAGGAAGGTCTGATAGGCAGTCACTTCATGTAAAATACTGGTATTCAGCTGCATCCGGTTAGACTGGAAGCAGACCCCAACATAGTTGGGAAAAGTCCAGGCAGATGACAGAAACATGGAAATTAGCATAATCATGTCTACTAGTGGACCAAGTCGGGCTGTGTTGTGGATGATGATGACTCTTTCCTGTCAGCGTAAAGAAAAACTGGATGAGGAAACCTTAAAACCCAAAAGACGAGCATACAATTAAGATGACGGCAGAATTGGCAAAACAGTCTTATAAAAAATCGGCCAAGTGTGAGTTGTTGGCCTTGGATACGAAGGGTGCCGTACCGTATTAAGATCCATCAAAAAAAGCCGTTTATTGTATGGGGACCCCCTTTTATTATTAAATTTATTGAGTTTTTATTTTTTGTTTTTATAGCGGCCATAGAAATACACAATCTGTGAAGATTTTAACTGTTACCTATTACGGTTCATGAGATACAGCCCGTTACCAGACAAGCAGATGGAAGGACGGATGGACAACGGAGGCTTAGTAATGCACCCTTCGGGTACGGAACCCTTAAAAAGAAAGATTGGAACGAATTCACGGATGGATTAGCTATCAAGAACCTACTTAAATTTTAGTAAGTACAACATAGGTACATTTTGGGAGTTTTTAATTCCAACTTGGTCCAAGTGGTATGGTGTTCACGTGGTTTTTTATGCCCAAAATTGTTGATGCCAAGAGGCAGAATTAAATATATGCTCCGATGTGACCCTAGTAACATTTGTAGATGACGCATGACGTCACCATACGTGTTGTCTGTCATTCAACATCAGCGTATGTGAAAACCTGACATTAGCGTATCTAATATAATTGTTTATTATTCCACTTCCCAGTAACTTTTCAAGGCGCTGTTTTATTTAATTTCCGTAATCGAATAGGTACTAGAGGAGCTCGTGGCTAAGTAATAGCTGCATGTGTCGATAGATCAGCTTAAGCTACGGTTGCCAGGGTTGGTATGTGGATGGGTGACTATCTTTACATACCGAGACTCCTCCGTGCCTAGGAAAGCACGTTAAGCCGTTGATCCCGGCTATCATTCGTGGATCTTTGACAATCATTACGGGTCGTCAGAAGCCCGAAAGTCTGACAACCAGTCTTACCAAGGGGTATCGTATTAACCAGTTACAGGGTTGTGGAGGTCAGATAGGCAGTCGCTCCACGTAAAGTACTGGTATTCAGCTGCATCCGGTTAGACTGGAAACCGACCCCAACATACTTGGGAAAAGGCTAGGCAGATTAATTTTTAATCCAATACAAATGGAAGAAAATTCAGAATAGGGACGCCGCCGTCGCTGCCGCGGAACGTGTTTTAAATCTGGACTATTTTATTAGTTGCACTTTGACTAGCTTAATCTAGGATGCGCCAGTGACATTACTCAATGAAATTACTAAAATTAAGCACTCTGCGTTTCCTCGTGCTGGGTAGACACTTTAAAGTTTATTATGCTGCTCATTATAAACTCATCTACTTTGTTCCAACCGTATCTGATGAAAATGTTAACAAACTTACTAACTTACTACTAATTACCTTTAGGGAAAGAAATAAAGAAAGAAAACACATTTATCTAGCACACAATATAATATACAATGTGGAGACAACAATACGACAATAAATGAAAACACTGGCAATACTACGAGTAATGCGAGTATTTTGGCTCTATCAAATAAATTTTGGCATCGAAATTCAAAAAGTGATTTTTTCTAACAAACTAAATAGCAGTGGAGTGCAGACTATGAGTTTTGCCAATCTTTGACTGTATTAGCGACTAAACTATTGGATATATTTGATTGAATTTTCGTGTGCAGACTGCGAACGTCATTAGATATACGTAGTTGAATTTATTGTCATATTGTCGTGTCCACGTTGTATACAGCAGACAAAAAAACAAGTATAAAGTATAAAGGGAACAGAAGGAGGGGAGGGGAAGGGTGTAAGGAATATGTTACAAATTCTATAACACAACACAATACAGATGTTCATCTGTATTTAGAAGGTTTCAACTTTAAAGCTCAACACTTTTTCCAACAATTATTGTTTAAAAAAGAAAAAATAATTGTAGTTGAAAAATCATCGAGGAGAGGGAATTGAGGTTATAAAACTAGTCTCAATTTTATTGTAAAATGAAAAACACCTAGGTGATTTAAAATTATAATTTCGGATTTAAGGTTCCTGAGTTGTACTAAATCATTTTTAATTTAACTTTTTTGACCCCGAACTTGACGAATTTATAATCCCATTTTATTAAACTTGAAATTTAGTATTGTATTGCCTATTTCAAATTATTTACTGAATTTTATCTTGACATGGTAAACTTGTATTGATTTGATTGAATGTGTTAATAATGTATTGAGTGAGTTTTTGTTATTATAGCTTACTGTGTGCATGCCCTTGTTATGGTAGTTAGCATAAGGATCATTTTAAACTCAACATTTGTAACATGTACTATTCTATCCTAAGTATTCAAATCAAAGCACTAAATTTGCAAACAAAAACAAATAACAAATGTTGTTGTTGTTGTTTCTGTTTGTTTTTTTGTGTGTTTTGTTTGTTTATTTTTTGTTTTGTGGCATTTTATAGTGCCACAAAAGTAGCTTTGTGGTACAAAAAAAAAACAAAAAATACGTTTTCTATTTCATTCGTTTACATTTTCATCCGATACTTTTGCGACTGTCTACCTACTAGCTGTGGCACGTGACTTCGTCCTTACCCAGGTCATGTTCTATCTGTGTGCCAAATTTCTTTCAAATCCGTTCAGCCGTTTCAACGTGAAAGCTTAACAAACTTACTTTCGCATAATATTAACAGTTAGCTGCGCCCCGCGGTCTCACCCGCGTAAGTCTCGATCCTGTGGGAATATCGGAATTAAAAGTAGTCTATGTCTTAATCCAGGGTGTCAGCTACCTCCAAACATAAGTTTATTAAAATTGGTCCAGCTGTTTGCGCGTGAAGATGTAACAAACACACACACTCACAAACTTTCGCCTTTATAATATTGGTGTGATTAGGATGCTAGGTATATTGTTCCATAATAGGAAAGTTACATAAAATACCTATATTGGAATCTCCAAACTACTGCGTTGCGATTCATATTGTCTTTGTCTGGGTTCATTATAAACCTTGGTGGTCAGACTCAGAACACAGCTTACCAAGCAACTAATGACCTATAACTGCAAAAAGTTCAACTTACATTTTCGGTCCAGGTTAGGTTTCTAATTAAAACAGTAATTCTAAAATTGTCTTCTTTTAACTTTAAGAGCATCTTACATCTATACATAATACCTGTATTTTTTTCAACATCTTAGGCTCAGCAGTTTCGGGGAATGGTCATTTTTCATCAATTTTCTTTAATAACTTTAAAACTATTTTTTTTTTAATTATAAAAGAAATGAAATCCTCTAGGTAAGTCCTTTCATTTGATATGTCACCCGGTACAGTATGCAAAACTTTTTTTTTTAATTTTACATTTTTCCCCCAAATGTGAACACATTTGGGGGAAAAATGTAAAATTAAAACCATGTTCAAAATTAATTAATTTACGTTACACGTTCGTGTTTGGGTCACGGAAATTTATGTAAACCAAATTTCAACTTAATCGGTCTAGTAGATTCGGAGCAAATCGGCTGTGAAAGACAGACAGACAGACACACGAGTGATCCTATAAGGGTTACGTTTTTTCCTTTTGAGGTACGAAACCCTATAAAGTACTTAAAAAATAATAATATAGTTATAATAATCTTTAGTATTACGAAGTAAATGCTCGGATTCAAAATGCAAGTTTTCAATGCATCTTTTTAACTTTGAAGATCTGCTTTAAAAACAAAACAGCATGAATGTACAAGGTCTGAACTCTGAACATGTATACTAATTGCCAAAACAAGAGTAGCAAAACCAATGCATACAATGTTTGTTTCATTGCACAGAGCCATTAATCAATTGCCACCAGGTTTTATTTTTATTCATCAATCAATCATTAGGAATGTTTCGTTGTATCTTCATACAAAATATTGTCTAAAGATTTTTTTTGGAATGAAACCCGAAAATGTTACCCAAGAGATGTTATGATTCCACAATGAATAGGCATTCATCTGGAAATTCGTAAAACACAAATCTGAATTCCTGAAAGAAAATTGAGAGCAAAGATCTACGACTCTCAATTCGTTCGCATTTTCGCCAATGGCCTACCTGTCCTTCGATACCTGTTAACACTGTAATTTGAAAACATTGTAAAAGCCATTTTTTTTTTAAAGAGTTACCGTTGAGTTTCTTGCCGGCTCTCAAAGGATACGACAAATTGGAACCATGCACCTAGCTTCTGACGTTTCATAAGTGCCCATGTAGGTTTATGTGATTTTTTTATTTTTACTTCGACTGTTTTGAGAAACTTTTGGATTTATAGGTAAATATGGTGGTGATCGTTAACTACCTACCCTTTTCCCAATTATGTTGGGGTCAGCTTGCAGTCTAACTGGATTTAGCAGTTGAATACCAGAATTTTACATGGAGCGACTGTCAATCTGACTTCCACAACCCAGTTAGCTACTGGGTAATAAGATATCCATTGGTCAGACTAGCTGTCAGACTCTCGGGCTTCAGACTACCCGTAATAACTGTCAAAGGTGTACAAATTGTGGTGGTGATAGCAATTACAATTTGAAGGAAATATTTAAATTGTTATTACTCGTATTTTCTATTCTTAATCATTTGTAGGACACTGAACGAGACACAAAATAAGTTTTATTGTTATTACACCTATGGGCGCTTAGCGTCTCTCAAAGTGTAAAGGCTCCCGCAGACAGGCTCGACATGACAATGCGACGCGACTTTAGTAGAACAATTTTCATAAAAAACTTCATGAAAATTGTTCTACCAGAATCGCGACGCACCGTCGCAATGTGCCTGTCTACGGGATCTTTTAAACGTATATGATTTGATTGATATAATTTTGTATGAAACAATGAAGAAATCAGCAGCTGATGAGAACAATTTTTTACATGTTAACAGCATGATTCTTATTGTGATGAATCGAAGAATCGTATTGAATAATGTTTGATTAATTTGAATTGATTAATGATGTTGTTAGTAACATTAGTTGATGCGTAGGTGAAGTTGTGGGTTATTGTGGTATCTTTGTCAATTAAGTTAATTATAGGACTCATCGAAGAAAATAATAATTAATTATAGATACATTCTTCTTTAGGACTTTTTTTGCCATTTTAGATCTACCTACGTACAATATTTTTGGGGTATTATACCATTTTATAAAGAATTTATAACTGCAATATATCTGCAATTCTTTTTATGTCATCGTTGTTCAAAGTCAAAGTTCCATAAAGTGCATAAAAATAACACTCGATAAAGAATCCTATCTTTTTTACAAAAGTATTAATAATAAATGTTTATTTTATTGTAGTTTTAACATATTAAATGAAATGTCTGTCTAAGAAACCGCATTACACGCCTTTTTAGGGTTCCGTAGTAAACAAGGAACCCTTATAGTTTCGCCATGTCCGTCTGTCTGTCTGTCCGTCCGTCCGTCTGTCCCCGGCTTAGCTCGGAGACGCTTAGTCCTAGAAAGCTGTAATTTGGCAAGGGTGTATGTACATATTCATCACACCGAAAAAGTCGTAAAATAAAACCATGAAAAACATTTTTTTAGGGTACCTCCCTTGCACGTAAAACGGGGATGATATTTTTTCTCTCATCTAATACATGGTGTTGGGTATCGTTGGATAGGCCGTTTAAAAATATTGTGGGTCTGTGAAAGCCATTTTTCAATTCTGAGATCTGTTTGCGTAATATTAAGCTTTCAAGTGTGTGTGTCCCTGCCAGCTAAATGGTTGGTTTTGGATATGTGAAAAAATTCATGGTAGTATATATAACGAAATTAAAAGGAAAACTATCACAGCTAAGTAGGGTTTACTAGTTAACGAGTAATAGTCCACCAACTTAAATTTGCAGTTGAAGAATTGACCGTAACGTATATCGATGTATGGGAGAGCATGTTTTTCAACTACAATGTTAAGTTTGTTTTTGGGATAAATTCATCCTAACTACGGAACCCTTCATTGTGCGTGGTCCGACACGCACTTGGCCGGTTTTTTTTAATAATCTTCTGACTATATATGGTTCTTTTTGCATGATATGCAAATCGCTATCAAGGAAGTTAAATTAATCTTGAAATATACTAATGATTTAATGAACCCAATAATTCTAACATTATTATCAGCTTTGTGGTTAATGCTTTAAAAATTAGATAAAGCAGTTGGAGTTTTTATATAATCTACTAAAGCTGATCTTTATTGTCTGAGCCAATAAATCTATAAATCGTACCTTGGACCTCATGATTGGGAATCGTGTTTTGCTTCTAAGTATTTCCTTGGTACCTCTCTTACCTGTGGCGTACAATATATGTGGGGTAATTGCGTATGACACTCGCAAACCTAATGCTGATCATTTTGATAATTAAACAACATACTTAAAATGCGATTTAAACGATGTCGAGCCGACGACATTTTCAAACTATAGATATTTCCTTCAAAATCTTTCGCATTAGTATAGACAGTATCGTGGGGTGCCGGACGTAAATAATAGCACCATCCTATTACTTCCCGTGGGTGTCGTAAAAGGCGACTAAGGGACTTACTAGAGAATGGGCAGCAGCGTTCTCTATGCATTTTAACACCATACTGCGACCGCTAACCCACCTGCCAAGCGTGGCGATTATAGTTTTTTTTTTTTTTTTTGATATTTAGTATAATAATTTATAATTATATATAATATTTCACAAACAGCATGAACCTTATCACATCAACAAAGCATCTTTTGTTCAGCATCTCATCACTTTCTTAAAATCAAATGGGCAATGCGGCTGCGCAGCCTTCCCTGTCAATAAAATCACGATATCTCTTTCAAATGCACTAAGGAGGTGTTGAGTGTTAGTTATAAAAGAAAATAAAGCACATACCTGAGGCAGGATTGTGAAATACTTACATAGTTGAAGAAAGATACTTTTCAATAATTTAGGCAACATTCATAGATATTTGAGTTTTGTGACTACAATATTATAAGCAATGCAAATGGTAGATGAAATTAAAAAGAGATTGGTTGTTAAGTAAGAATAGAATAGAATACTCTTTATTATGTACACCATAAAAATTACAGATACAAATCGAGAAATTTTACATAGGGTGACACAATGGGCGGTCTTATCGCTAAAAGAGACATCTTTAAACAGCCGCGCTCGTCGTCGCGGGTCGACCTTAGTTTAAGCTACGCTTGCCGGTTGTTTCGTGGATGGGTGACCATTACATATCGGGACTTCTCCATGCCTTGAAAAGCACGTTAAGCTGTTAGTCCCGGCTGTCGTTTGGAGATTATTGACCGTTGTTAGTCTTTAATCGTAGTCTGAAGCCCGAAATTCTGACAACGAGTCTTACCAAGGGGTATCGTGTTACCCAGCTACTGGGCTATAGAGGTATATATATATAGAGGCAGCCGCTCCATGTGAAATATTGGTATTCAGCTGCATCCGTATAGACTGGAAGCCAACCCCAACATAATTGGTAAAAGACAGGCAGATTGATTGATTGTAAAACTAAACACAATAAACATACCAGTGCAGCAGCGTTTTCAGGCACGCTGGAAACCGCCTAGCAAAGATACCAACTTCTGAAAAGTGTACTTCATTTAGGTGAAAGACCCTTAATATTGTCCTTAATCTTAAGTTGTTTTCAGCAAAATTGATCCTTGAATTGAGATTGGCTTAGTAAAACTGTTTATTCATTAGCGTAGTGGGTTTGCTTGCAGAGATTCTTAATTTCGCAAATTACATTAAAATATGGGTTTCCTCTCTCCTGTGTCATACACCCTCCCCCTCGGTCAATGTGAAAGTCACCTCATCACCTGTGCTATGGGAATGCTATTATATATGAATGCTATTATAATTAATGAAATACATTAGAAGTCCACGCCTGTATCAACTCCTAATTAATGTCCTAAAATGTAAAGGTTGACATCCATTGCTCGCTTATTATTCAAGATGGTGGAAAAACAGGCTACAAAAGAAGCAATGGAAAATTTTCAAAGATGAAACCGACCGAGAAATGCTAATGGTGATTTGATGAAATTATGTCTACGATTAATGAAAAGAAACAAGCTTCGACGTGTTTTACGATCGTTTAGTGATACTCCAAATATATGCTTATTGATGACGTGATGATCCATTAAACTAAGACGTAAGAATATATAAATCACGATATTTATTTGTTTTTGTAACAAATTTCCGAAGGTCTGGTCGTGTGATGTTTATAATTTAAGTGTTATTGTGGTGTTTTAGTGTTTATTTGTTTTTTTTTTTTTATAAAAGATTGAAAGAAAGAAAAATTATTTATTATAAAATTAATTTTTTTATTTTTATTTATTAATTAATCATTTTTTTATTTAGTCCGTATAATACAGACTCCTCTGTACCTACAGCATGTATCAGAAAAGTACGTAGTCATATTTAAGGGTGTGTTACATTTTCCACGGACCAATAATAAATTATTGACTGTCTCATACAAAATTTCAATACCTAGGTCCTCATCCCAAATGTAGGTATAGGATAGTTAATATTTTTTTTCGCGATTACGATATTGCTCCATGTAGAAAGTTACTCAGTTTGATGGCCTGAACAAATTACGGTCACCAAATTAATTTTTGTAATTAGAGAAAAAAATCTTAAGATTTCACGCCAATGCATCTTTTATTTCTTCTGTAGCCGCAACCAAGGAACACTCACCTACGGTGAGGCCGCAACGCAATGCACGCATTCTACCGAAGAGATCGCCGCGTACCGAAGAGAGTTTAATTTTCAAAAATAATATGTTCTATTTTCATGAAACAGTAATAAGTCGAGTCCATATTCATAATTATTTTTATTTGAGGTGAATCCGCAGCTGTAGCCTGCGAAATTCAAATTTCTTACGTTTTTGCTATTTGCAGGTCAGTGGCAGGTTGTATCTTAATCACAATATCATTCGCGACTATAACGGATATATATTTTTTTTTTGGGTGGGAAATCATCAAATAACTTCTCCCGCTCTGGGCGGAGCGGGAGGGCGTGTCAGACTTTTACTGACTAAAACCCACCCGTGTTCCTTCCGTTGCCTGTGTGCCAGGGCCACGATATCCCTTTCGGACAAACTCGCAACCCCGGCAGGCATTGGTCCTAACGGACCCCGTCAATTGGTGCTGACATCTCTTTGAGGCGCGCGTGGAACACAACGCGCCGTCGACCCGGGCCTGGTCCTTATCGGACGGCGAGCTACCCATCGCTCACCGTCCGCAGGCCCGCGCCTACGGTGGCCGGAAATCGGCTTGCGACTCCCGACGCCCGGGGCGTCTCCTGCGGCGACTAAGGGCGCGAGGGCGCGAACTTTGTCTCACCCTCACGCGTTCCGCCTCCTCCTTCGCTAGCATAACTGCTTCGCAGAAGGAGGTGACGGCCTCCCATGCACTCTCGCTCCGAACCATGGCCTGAACCAGGGCCGGACGCGGCAACTACAACTGCGGATTCACATCGTAGGCTCGTTGGTAACAGAAAAAATTAAAAAAAAACTTTTTCGCCTAGAGGAAGATATGCTATTTTAGCCCCGCTCTGGTACACTAAAATGACGGACATTTTGAGCAAGAGAAGTGAAAATAATATAATACCAAAGTAAATACCTATCTAATTAGATAATCTCTAATCAAACAACACGTCACAATGAATGTAACAGTAGATTATAATTTCTATGAATATTTATTTAGAGACCGGTTCGATTAATGGCGAGGTGAGGTTAATGCCCGTGAAATTTTTAGTTCAAGCAGATTGTCACTGACACTCGTTTAACGAAACATTTGAATGGGTATTTTTGGTATCGTAAATAAAATCTATTTCGGTTTTGGAATTTTTATCAGAATTTTGATTTAAAGGAGGGAAATTCCCTAGATTTTCATGGGATCCTCTCATCACATTCTGACTTGGTGACAATAGGACCATCTCGGAAGCATAAAAAAATAAAACATACAGACGAACATATATGAATTCTCCTTTTTGGAAGTCGGTTAAATATATGAATAGGATGATTTTTGTAGGTATATTATATTCTAATTTATAAAAAGAGTGCCCAACAGGAGCACAAGATTTTGAAAATACGTAACAACAGATCTGACACACAAATAAGAAGAGATTACCAAAATCTATGCCAGCCAAAGTCACAATGACTTAATTGACCAGCATTGTAGAGAACTTACGGCCAAAGATCCTGAATCGACGCGTGCGCTCATTGGCGGAAGGTAATTATGCTGTTCGGCGCGTGTTACGTACAATCGGGTACGTTATCGCATAAACTGCTTTATGGTGAACTTTTAATGATAAGGTTTTTTATGGGATAGGTTGCTAAAGCTGTGTTACTATTTTATAGAATCAAGTTTTTCTAACTGAACAGACAGCTGGGGAAGGGCGGGCGTTTTTGGGGGACTATCTTGTGTAATTTTGACGTTAGAAAACTGCTGATTCTCAGCTTAGTTTCAATAAATGACTTTTGATTTTTGTGCCTACTATGGGCTAATTGATTTGAGTTTATTTCTGCATTTTTGAGTTTGCAGTACGAAGTAGGATTGCAGTTTCTTATTGAATTCGCGTCTTGTGTCGAATGCGGTCACCATGCCTTAGTAAAATGGTTTATGAGTTGATAATTATGATGATTTGTCATCATTAGTAGCTAGCTAATGGAGGCTCTTTTGACGTAAAACAATTGCAAGAAACCTGAGGGCTTAGACAAAGTGACATTGAAACAGCAATAACAATGACGGAAACGTCAAAAATTTATTTAAAAAAAAAACATTTATTTCAGGTAAAAAAACAATATACAATTTTGTCAACTTTATAAGTGCGTAGTTGATTGATTAATAAATTAATTAAATGTCGTAATTGTCGTAAAATTAAGAGTCGCAAATAAATGTCGTAATTGTCGTAAAATTAAGAGTCGCAAATAAATGTCAAATCAAATCAATAAAAGTACAAAGTAAAATAAAAATTAAATAAATAGGACAATGAATTAAATTAAGTAAATGAAGTTTAAGTCAGAAGCAAAATTAATTATAATATCCATATTATGACATACAAACTGGATTGACTGTATAGCATTGACATAAGCTACTGAACTTCTACTGCTCCGTGTGGTGCCGGACGTAAAGAATAGCACCACCCCATTTCTTCCCGTGGGTGTCGTAAAAGGCTACTAAGGGACTTACTAGAGAATGGGCAGCAGCGTTCTCTATGCATTTTAACACCATACTGCGATCGCCAACCTGCCTGCCACGCGTGGCGATTATGGTATACACCCCCCCTTAGGGGGAGGCCTATGTCCAGCAGTGAACGTCTTTTGGCTGAAATGAAGCTACTGAAAAGCTTTATGTCATTCTTGTATAATTCGTCAAGATGCAGCGAGACTGCTTGGTGAACTATTCATGTTTCTTATGTTGATTGATGAGTTTCTATGTGAGAAACGAGAATGTAGACTGGTACTTATTATTTAAACTTCCTGCTTCTGAAAATATCATGAGCTCTTTTTAACCGACTTCTAAAAAGGAAGAGGTATTCAATTCGGATGTTTGTATTTTTTTTATTTTTAAAAATGTATCTATATTGTCTACATTAACGATCTTTTCGTTTACTCTGCATTGCGTTTTTTGTTCGCGGATAACTCCGTCATTTACGAACCGATTCGGAAAATTCTTTTTCGGCACTAAAAAAAAAAATAACCGACTTCCAAAAAAACACTACAAAGTGAAAAATAACTTTAATTTTGGAAGTCGGTTATTTTGTTTTGTAAAAAGTTTTCTATTTTTGTAACTAGCTCTCATTATTCCGAATTAGATTTTTACAGATATGTAGGTACTGATTCTATTCTAGCCACGCAAAAGCTCCTGAACTTTAGCATACAACTCTGATTGTGGTAAGATTAATACAAAAAATATGACATTATTATTATAATTTTAATACAATTATACGAATTCGACTGTCGGCAAACGATTACTGACTGTACAATTTTATTTGTTAAATAAACTTATAATTGATTTATTTGTTAAAAAGACAAAAATAAAATATGCGTCATAAAAAGCAGTATTTGATAAAAAAATTCTAGGCATGGCACCCAAAATATACAATAAGTTGCCTAAAAGTATCATAGACCTACACAAAATGGACCAATTCAAATTAGGTTTGCACGAATTCCTAGTTGCAAAATGTTATTATTCAAGTAATGATTATTTAAATGAAAGATGACTGATTTTTATTCTGAAATTGCACCACAAATGTAATGGTTATTTAAATTTTGATTTGACTGGTGTATTTTTTTTTTTTTTTTTGATATTCTATTTTTTAAGTAGCTCAATTTAAAATCTATTCTTTATATTCAATGTTGCGATTAGTACCTAATATATTAATTTGGACACCTCATTAGGTTATAATACAATGTACCTTTTATACCTTTAACACCATTTTAACATGTATTGTGCAAATAAATTATTTGATTTGATTTGTTCCGTGATGAAAGGCAAACTGCATGGTTAAAATATAATCATCTTCTCAAAAAAAATAATCTTCTCAAATCTTCAGTATTATCATTGACAGCCTAATCGCTCTCTACTAAGTATCTAATACGCCTTGGTATTCTTCACAAAATTATATTATTTATATGATTATAATTACTGTCCGAAAAATGTTTTAATGAGTTTGTCTGTGAACTCTCTTGTTAGCTGCTTTCAGATTGAAGAGCTCACTAGTTTGTCGGTTTAATTTTGAACTTAGATGGAATGGTAGGTATCTGCAATGTTAACGAGCATGAGACCAGGGCCACAAGTCTGCTATTACAATAGTGTCAGAATGACCGATCATTGATTTCATAATTGTTGATTTTGACAAGTTTGGTAATCTACTATTATGATGGCGTCATTATGACTTTCCAATGGTCGGCAACTGACACTACATTGAAAGAAATTGCAAAGAAAATGATCGACCATTATGAATTTAGCAGATTACGAACTTTTAGCAAAATGACAATGGCATGACAATGGGATCGTGTTGGAATGACTGAATTTATAAAAATAGCAGACTTGGGCCCCAGGGCCTCAAGTCTGCTATTACAATAGTGTCAGAATGGTCGATCATTGATTTCATAATTGTTGATTTTGACAAGTTTGGTAATCTACTATTATAATGGCGTCATTATGATTTTCCAATCGTCGGCCACTGACACTACATTGAAAGAAATTGCAAAGAAAATGATCGACAATTATGAATTTACCAGATTACGAACTTTTAGCAAAATGACAATGGCATGACAATGGGATCGTGTTGGAATGACTGAATTTATAAAAATAGCAGACTTAGGCCCCAGGGCCTCAAGTCTGCTATTACAATAGTGTCAGAATGGTCGATCATTGATTTCATAATTGTTGATTTTGACAAGTTTGGTAATCTACTATTATAATGGCGTCATTATGATTTTCCAATCGTCGGCCACTGACACTACATTGAAAGAAATTGCAAAGAAAATGATCGACAATTATGAATTTACCAGATTACGAACTTTTAGCAAAATGACAATGGCATGACAATGCGATCGTGTTGGAATGACTGAATTTATAAAAATAGCAGACTAGGGCCCCAGGGGGCCAAGTCTGCTATTTTCAATGATTGGTCATTATGACGACCATACCAAGGCAACGTCATGACCATTGTGCCAATAGTTTATAACCTCCTAAATCCATAATGGCGTGACAGTGGTCCATATGGAACTCAAAATAATAGGAGCTTGTCAGTACGAGATTACCAAATACAGATAATTTTTCCAATGGAGTGTCAGTGGCATGACATCGGAAAATCATAAAGACGCCTTTCAATTAGGAGATTAGCAAAACTGTCAAAATCTTCAATTACGGTGCCAATGATCGGCAATTTGGACACAACTGCATTAGCAGACTTGGCCCCCTGGTCAATACTCAAATCTTCATTGTGGAATGCCTATGTCCAGCAGTGGACTGCTATAGGCTGAGTTGATTGATTGCTTGATTGATTGAGTATTGACCAGTTTCTTTATTTCACAATAGAATTTATGGTGTTCTATTGCTTAGCGGAGTATAATAGTGTGTAAATTATACAGGGGTGGCACGGGACATCAACGGGCGAAAAAAAGGAAACAACTGTTCCATACTTTCGGATCGTGTAGGCATTGCAATTTTGTAGAGAACAGCTTTGTTTTTTAGAACTGACACTGGCATCATGTGCTGAATTCATTGTGAAAGTTTGCGCATCGGTGAATATTGATATATTACCCTTTATTTTATCAAAATCAAAATATTTTCTTTCCCATACCCTACATGGCCACTTATGAAACGTCAGAAGCTAGGTGCACGGCTCCAATTGGTCGTTTCATATGGAGAAGAGCCGGCAAGAAGCTCCACTGTTACTCTTTTAAAAACAATTGGCTTTTACAATGTTTACAAATTACCAGTGTTTCAGTGACAGTCTGGACAGTCTAGGCCTGTCAAAAGTACCAGGCACTTAAGAAAATTGAAAATGGTCTCACAAAACTACTGTCCTTTTTTTAGTTAATTAAGCCTACAACGTTCTCACATTCACAATTTAATTTTAAAATAAAAAAACGATATTAAATATTATTTAAATAATAATCTCCTGTCATATTTAGTTTTATGGTCTGATAGCAGTATATTACAGAAGGTACTTACTATTATAGAATGAGATTACAAAGGTATATATATATAAACGAATAATAATAATAACGAATATACGGTTAGTTGTAATCATCTGTACCATCCCGCACCGCACTGGGCCCGCGTAGTGGATTATGGCCCACTGCCTTTTACAGAGAGGAGGCCTGTATCCCAGCAGTGGGAAAATTATAAGTTAATTAACTGTAATCATCTAGTATATGTTTAATCAGATTCAGCTGTTAATCATGGCAACTTTGTCTAATTTTATCATTTATAAACCAAAGATGATATATTTTTCAACAAAAGAGCTTACAAAAGTTTGCAACTCTGCTCATCCTATTTGAAATAGCTGTTTCATGTTCTGTGTAATCAATTTCTTATTATGGACACCTTTTCAGGACTCGGAGACGTGTAGTGACAATGGAATATTTGTGTCTACATTGCTATTGAAGTATTTATAAAAGCTTTTGTTATTTCTACTTTGACACGGTACCCTAAAGCAATGGAAGTCAAAATAGGTATTTATAAATTGTTAACTAGGAAATCAGTTCCTGCAGTCCTTGAGGCAACACCCGTCACAATTAATTTATGGATATGCTTGTGATATTTAAACCCAAATATTTCTGGTATCGTGTTTGTTGGCAAGGCAAGTTGTAACTGGTCGTCACAAAACGTAAGTAGACAAAAAAAAAAGAAGAATTACTGGAACTTATAAAACCAGAGCTTTACGGTAAAACATGTTTGCGTTTAGCATAGGTAAACATGATATGATACAGTACTATAATTATGGTGTGTGTATGGTCGGAATGATTTAAATAATTATGCATTAATGGTAGTAATGGTACATGGTAGGTAGTAATAATTAATAAACATATGTCATTTCATTCTCCTGCCCTTATCCCAATTGATTTGGGGTCGGCGCAACATGTCCCTTTCTTCAATACTTCTCTATTAGTCGTCATCTCGGTAGTCACTCCCTTTCTAGCCATATCATCTTTCACACAGTCCATCCATCGTTTCTTTGGTCTTCCCCTACTCTTATAGCCATCGACGTGCATACTCAAAACTTTCCTCAGGACATTTTCCTCATTCCTCCGCATCACATGCCCAGATATACCATGACAACTGATTTCCGCACAACTTTTCAACATATGTATTTAAAAAAATGAAAGGAGACGTTCACGAAATGTATGGGGCTTGGTAATAAAATAATTGAAAATTTAAACAGCCTTCTGACCTATATAGGCTGAAAGAGGGTAATTATTTTGATGTCTTTGGGCATTTAATTTTTTTTTACAGCCGCCCGTTTTTTTTAAAACAAGTGTTGAAAAATAAAATGTTCTACAAGCATTATTTATATTTTAGGGATGGCAGCCCTGTGGCAAATGACGTGACAATGACAACGTCAGTCAGCAGGACTCGGCTTGACATTTACAGCGGATATTTAGTCCGAGTTTACAGCTTTCACTTTTTTCGATACGTTTTGTTATTGCATTGTCATGATAATCAATATTTTTTGTCTTAATTTCATGGAGCTGCAGCTAAAATTATAATAAAATCTCAAAGTATTTAATAGAAACGGAAACATTAGCCACATAAAATAATTATATTGCATAGAAATGAATAAATAAAGACTATGTGCGTTTTGTTTGTATTGAAACATTTTTCACTTTTTCACAAAAACGGGCGCCTGAAAAAATTAGGTTTAACTATAATCGAGTAGCATAATAAATAAGCTTTCTAATAAGGTACATCACATTAGCGTTTAAAAATCGTCGGAATATTATACCAATTTTGACATCTCCTTTGCGATAGTTTTGTTAGTATCAACTGAAGTTGCTTAGACTTCGAGCTCCTTGGAAGAACCCGTTCAAAACTTATATGCTTTCGTCAATCAAAGAGGTTCTGTCAGTTCAAATCAACTATGTAGCGACACTTCCCCACGATGTTGTAAGAGCAATAATAGAGCCCATGGCTGAACGCTGGTCCCCAAAATACAGGTCCAGGCCTAGTTTGGGGGTTAGGATCAGATTCTTGGCAATACATTTGTGTGCTATAATTTTTTCGACCTACTTGTTTGTAATATGTATTATAAGTGTCAAATAAATGTTTTTTTTTTTTAAGCACAATCGGTGCAGCGCAAATATTTGTTCAACAACAAAACAAACATAATATACCACTGAATGAATTTAATTTCTAGCCTATTCACAAATATAGACATTGTCTTAAATTTCTGGGAACCTAGTAGGTACTATAGTCAATGATTGATGAAGTCATTAGAAACGTCTGAAAGATATTTATAATACGTTTAGTCATGCTGTATTGTCTTGAGAGTCCTTTTGACACATCGTATAACGGTGAATTGACACGACAAACGAGAAAAACAAGAATTCAACTAATAGGATATCGATATCATTGTATAAATTATAAATTATCCGCGTCGTATTTTTAATATAGATTCTAATGCAAGACTATTGAGCTATTCGATTTCAAACTAGCAGAGTGAAATTAATTGACACATGAACATTCGTAGATACGAGCAGTAAATCTTTTAGCTTCACTTTTTTAATCCCCAATGTTAAACGACTTCCGTTTTCCCAAATTCAATCAGATTTCCAAGAAATCCACAAAATTTAAGATTCCTGGGTGTTCTACCGAATCAAAAGCCTAAGCCTCTATCGAATTAGAATCGAAATAATTGAAAACAGATATAAAAAATCAAAACAATACTGTCCCTGAACACTACTACAATGATAATGGAATCAGAGGTCAGTTTCAAAGCCAAAGTCATCTAAATCCCTATTAATACTATGAATTGATTTAAAAAACACTACAAACGGCCCCTTAAAATATAGTTTATGACCTGTAAGAAATTCAAACAATAATTTAGGCGTGTAAATCACAAATATTCGTTACCACTTGAACTTGGATCCTAGCGCATCTTCACATCTTTATCCTTACCTTCCTCAAAATTACTATCAAAGTAGTTTCAACTCTATGACATTGACAGAAGAGTTACAAGAATATGAGTAAGTGTTAGGGAGTGGCAAAGTTATCTCGGCAGAATCATATAAGCACGTTTTTAGAAGACTTTTCAAACGCTATAAAAAGCAAAAGTTGCTTCATTGTGCCACCAGTTTAAGTGGGTTCTGCTGCGGTTACACATCCCTCAGAGGGATATAGGACGATGATTTTGGTAATACTTTCTTTTGTGTCTTTGTGGTGTGAATAAGTTTGCGCAAGAGTAATTAGAAATTGGATTTCGAATTACAAAATTTTTGGCGGCAGTTTTCGGTGGTTATATTTTGACAGTCCTGTTGTGTCATCTGTAACATTGTCTGTATAACGTTTTATTTTTTTTAACCTACTTCATAAAATATCAAATCAACAAACTAAAAAGTTTTTAAATAATCGGTGTTTATTTTTGCACATTTTCTAGGATTTTCATTTCCATACATAGGTCATAATTATAATTCAAAATAAACTGTAAAAGTAAAACTTCACTAGACTGAAAATAAAAGCTTTTAAGGATTAACAATTATCTACGGACACTAGTTTATAAAATCTGAATATTAGTCAAAATAAAAGTAACCAAATGACTCTAATTCATAAATTACATTTACATGAAAAGCCGTTACGTTTGAATCGTCTTTATAAAGACGATAAACGATATCAATCTAAATGGTATAATACCATTTACATTGATATCGATTTGTAACTGATTGCTTTACTCTGTACTAGTTTTTCGGATTGAAAAGCATCCGTTTTTGAATTCCAAGTTTCTCATAGATCAATCAGCGTTCTTCAACATGGAACTCAATTGATAAACACAGTCATGCTTTCGTAGAAGTGTAATTTTAGCTGCAAAACTAGCAATTGTCTAAATTAGGCATCAATTACTGGAATTCTCGGAATTACCTATCTTCTTTTGATACTTATTTTTACATACCAGACAATATTTTAATTAAATAAAAAAATGAATATTGTGTTGAATACCTTACAGTGATATTAATTTCAAAACTTACATTTAAATATTTATTATAATTTGCATTTGTCAATATAACAGACAATATTTTAATTTAGCAAAGCAGAAAATTATTGTGGTGAATTCATTACGTTGATAATCATTTGCATACATAACTATACATGCAAATAATTTAATAATTTGCATTAATCAGATAATTTTTTTTTTTAATAACACCCAAATAACAAGTCAAGATTTCAATCATAATATTAAAAATACCATAATTACCTACTGCTGTTCTGTCATCGTTCAAAATAATAAAAACAAGTTTTATCCGCAAATTGTTACTGTGGTTTGCATGTTCAATAATAACAGACTGCGCTAAATGAACATTACTATAAAGAAAGCAGTGAAAACTTGTATGATTCGATTTGTAGAAATCGCCAAATCGCGGGACGAATTTACTAACAAACTGGAATTTAGAAAGACATAATTTGGGTTCAAAGACCTTCGTGGGTAGCTAGCATTTAAAAGAAATTTATATATATAAATAACCGTTTTTTTTTCACGCCTTTTTCTTACGAGGGTTGGCAGAAACTACAGAACGCAATCAAACTTCAAACATTTTCAAAAATAGTATTACATTATTTATTAATTTAAAAAATGTCCATCGATGGGACGATTTGTGATTAAACATTAGAACCTCATCTTCATAATACTCCAAATGTTATAGACACCTAATCAGATTATATCAGATTATACCTATCAGATTATAATCTAGTTTTTATGAAGTTTTTTAATTCGTTTGATGTCGTTCACAAGATTCGAATCCGTTAGCGAAAAAATCCTTTATTTTTACATTTGATATATTGTGCGGTAGAAACATGACTAGACACGTTAATTAAGGATACAAAGCTTGATACCGCCTTCTTCTATAAATTGACAAATATCTAAGTTGTTAGTGGCAAAGCAGGACTGTATTTTTTACCTCATTTAAATTTTATTACAACACGCTAACATGTGAACTTTTGAACTCTAAGTTGTAAGCCGAATTTTTCTTGTTGTGCGCATCCTGTCTTTAAGATAGTTGATCTCCAAAAACTGGACACCTCGAGGTTGACTTCAAATCTTTTTATTAAGTGTAGATTTATGCAAAAAACTACAGAAATGTTGGATTTATTTCTTGTTGTCTGATGCTATCAAATAAACTCAAATGCAGCGGGAACTGACTCATGCTATAATTGTTCATTTACTGGAAAACATCCTAATCCTTTTAAATAATCTTTTAGTTTTGGTCATCTCAATTCAAAAACACTTCTTTTACAGGTTATATTAACCGCTTTAGTGGCGGTGTGTGGAGCAGCAAAGCTTGACCAGAGCTACCTGTCGCCAATATCAGCCAGAACTGCTGGAGGTAGTGCTGGTGCATTACTAGCTCCATTAGATGGATCTAACCAAGGCTTGCCCTCTGGTAGCTTCACGAATGACGTCCAAGGAGTGGTTGTCGACGCAGTTAACCCTGGAACTAGGACGTCTGGCCATGAGCCAACTGGCCTAGGAGGACCAAGAACCTCATACGGTTCGACAGACTCCAAAGTTGGAGGCGCCGCTTTTATTGGTTCTAGCTTGGGAAGCCTAGGACCTATTACTAGGATAGCACCTGGATTCGGTCCCTTCGTAGAATCAAATGATGCTCAAGCTGACAAAACTAGTGGCAACACTTTGAAGTTCTCCAGTGATGTAGGATTAGAGAACTACAGTTACGGATTTGAGACTGATAATGGAATATCTGTTGGCGAAAACGGTCAGACTGCGGACGGTGTGAAAGCTCAGGGTGGATATTCCTACAAGGGAGATGATGGGAAGACATACAGTGTATCATATACTGCTGATAAAGGAGGATACAAGCCACAAGGACAGCACCTGCCGACGCCGCCACCTATTCCCAGTGAGATCTTGATATCTTTGGAGAAGAATGCTAAGGAAGAAGCTGCGGGCCATGTCGATGATGGTGAGTGTTTCTTTGGTATTATTATTATTATTAGTATACAAGATGAAAACCTCAATATTAGTTTCATTCAAAATTATTGGTAACGGTCGGTTATATATTATAACTTAAAAATCGAAGTATTATTTCGGACGCGGATTGCAACGCAAATAATTATTTACACATAATCTGCCTATAATGTTCCCACTGCTGGGACACAGGCCTCCTCTTTCTGTGAGATGGAGTGGGCCGTAATCCACCACGCGGGCCCAGTGCGGGTTGGTGGACGTCACATGTCTTCGTTTTTTTTAGTTCTAGGACATGCCGGTTTCCTCACGATGTTTTCCTTCACCGTTTTGAGAGCCGTGGTGATGAAATAATTTACACAAAGTAAAGCGCCTGTCTGGGTTCGAACCTACGACCTACTACTCGTAAGTCGAGGCCGTTAACCACTGGGCCACCACTGCTCCCAATTAATTATTTATTACATTTATATAATAATTAAAAAAATACCACAGGCTTGATTTTGGATCCGTCAAATGTCAAAACTTACAGTTATGGCTGATCGAATTGTCTTGTCTAATAATAATCTTAATTCTAATGCTTAGCTACGCCCGTTTAAAGAATCTTCCTAAAAACAGGAATGCTTTTTTCACTTATTCATGAAAGCTTATTTATATTACCTCATCATCATCTTCCTGCCCTAGTCCCATGTTGTTTGGGGTCGGGAAAACCCGTTTTCTTTTTCCATTCTCCCCTGTCAACAGTCACGCTATCATACAGTCCCTTGTCTTCTATGTGATTACTGAAACAATCCATCCATCTTTTCCTTGGCCTTTCTCTTTCTCTCCATCCACCAAAATCTATATTCATTGCTCTTTTAGTCACATGCATTTCCTCCCTCCTCATCACATGAAAAAAAAAAGCCAAAAGATTTCCTTTCATCTTTTCTGTCACTGGTACCACTTTCAAGCTTTCCCTTCTCTACTCTTAACTTTAAACTTTATACTATCAACTTCTTCTTAATTACAGCATTCCATCCCAAAGTTGTCGTCAATACTGACAATAACAGTTATCCTAAAATGTGTGATAATGTAAAATTAAATTCTCAATCTTTATTTGCCAAAAGTCGTGAAATGCCAATCAAAATCCGGTCTAGACTATTACATCTTTAGGATCACGAATCTTGCATAACAGTTCGACTTCGTACAAACGTTATTATTGAATTTTTTTTAAATATTTAAATAAATTATGTTAATGGGTGATGGTTCAGTATTCAAGGCCTCGCCTGTTATGCTCTCGGTTGTGGGTTAAAATCCTGGCAAGTAGGTACCAATTTGAATTTTCCAATTCGTTTGTATTTTCTGATTTTATCTTGAACTTTACTGACATCGGTGAATAAAAAGCTTCGTGAAGAAACCTAGACTATAGCAAAATTAAATATAAGTTTGTAATCGCCACGCCGTGAGATAAAAATAGTTATTCTCTAAAAACATTAATATTCGTAGTCTTTAGGTCAATGAACTTGTATAACAACACATTTTACTGTAAATTGCAACTGCATAAAATAAAACTTCCTGTACGGAAGTATAAGCGGAAGAATACTAAAATAGAATGTTATCATACACTGACATTTTATATCAATTTGCTTCACAAAATTGTATAGGAACTGGTACGTAATTTTTACCTCACCGCATCATTTAATATTAATCAAAATAGAGTTATACGATTATTGCAATTTGTGTTACTGTGTGTGTTTTCCTGATGCATATTGTCAGCATTAACATTGCTACTGATAAATTAAAAAAAAGATCACACTCATATTTCTAATTAAGTTTTCTTTTTGTCCTAGTTTATTTTTTTCTAATGATGGTTACTATTCAGTACAAGTAGACCATTAAACGCAATAACGCGTGTCAAAATATGTCCTCAATAAGTTCACTTCAAATATTAAAGAGACCATCAATCAAACTGTCAATGCAGATGCTCACCAAAAAACATTTCATTCACAAATTCGGTAACATCTCATTCACACCTTAAAGGCTTTTGTATGTGTTGACAATTAATGTACCTATGACACAGGTATCAGTCATTGACAAATTGCTTACAACTTTCATTTTTATTTACAGGCTCGTACGACGCGCAGAAATACAATAATGAAGGTGATTACTCAAGCAATGGCGCGGGCAGTAACAATGGCAGACCGACAATAGGCAGTGGAGTTGCATCGTCTGGTGGATCTTACGTGAGTCAAAGCAGCCACAGACCTACTTCAGGAGTTCTCGTTGGTACTTACAACCCAGGTTCAGTTGCAAGCCATTCTTCACAAGGACACAGTGCTCAAGGCTTTAGTCAAGATTCCAGTCACAAGCAATCTGTAGGTAGCTCTTCTATTGGAGGCCAATTTGGACAGGCTGTTTCAAAGGATATAAATTCTTTAAGTCATGTTAGCAGTTCTCAAGGTGTTCAATCAAGTTTTTCTTCACATTCAACTGAGAATAGATTCGGCGTTCAATCTAGTAAATCTGAGGGCAATCACGCTCATGCCCAGGCTTCAGTAGCCGATTCTCCAGTCAGATCACCAAGCTTCCATAACGGTGCTTCTGCCTACAGTTCAGCGGTTACAACTGGATCTGGTAGTGCCAGCGCTTTCGCTTCTACTGGTCCCTTAAGTTCTGGACTTAAGAATGATAACTTGCCGACACTGAACTCTTTTGGATCAGCTAGCCAGCACACACATGATTCAAAATACGGATCAGCCTCATCAGCTGGTGCATCGTTCCCTGCTCCATCCGCAGCTACGGCATCAGCTTCTATTTCAGGAAGTCAGACTCCTGGCTCCCACGCAAACATTTACTCACCAAACTTGCCATCAAGTGCATCTGCATCCGCTTCCGTATCTGGAAACCAACATAGTTATGAACACTCAAATCAGCAAGTTCCAAGCAGATTTAAAGAAGTTCAGCAAGTTGGAAATTTCGCTACAAATGACGAGCACATTCTACCTGTAAATAAAATTGAATCAACAGGCAAACCTCACGGTTTCGATTCTTCAGCGGCTGCATCTATTGCCAATGTTCAACCTTTGAGTCAACACAGTTCACAGTCTCAGTTCGTGAATTACCAGTCGTCAAACCAGGCTTCACATTCTTTTGGGTCTTCACCAACTCCAGCAACTTCCGTCTCATCTACTCACACTGGAGCCGTCGATGCAACTTATGCGTCTAGCACTCAAAAGCCTTTTATTAGCCAACAGCAGGGCATTGACGACTCATACTTCTATAAACATCCATCCAAGCCTTTTGTTACCCCATCTGTAAGCTCTAGTAGCCAGTACGCTAATAACTACCAGCCAAACTTCCCAGTTAGTTCTATATCTCAACAGGGATCAAAATACCCCAATACTCCCACTACACCAGCCACTGGACAGTATCAAGGCACCGGATCTCCATCTTACAATGGTATTACCCAGGCTGCCATTTCTCCTTTCACAACCTCGTCAACGTCTACACAATTCGAATCACAATCTAGTCAATTTGGATCGAAACCGTCAGCACAGTTCGCCCAATCTGGTCAGCAAACTTCTACTCAATTTGGATCTACTGAAACTCATTCTGGCCATAAACCAATTGTCCAGAGTCAGACACAGTTTGGCCAATCTGGTCAGCAATTAACTTCTACTCAATTCGGATCAACTGAAACTCATTCTGGTCATAAACCAATTGTCCAGGGTCAGACACAGTTTGGCCAATCTGGTCAGCAATTAACTTCAACTCAATTCGGATCAACTGAAACTCATTCTGGTTATAAACCAATTGTCCAGAGTCAGACACAGTTCGGCCAATCAGGTCAGCAATTAACTTCGACTCAATTCAGTTCAACTGAAACTCATTCTGGTCATAAACCAATTTTCCAGAGTCAGACACAGTTTGGACAATCTGGTCAGAAATTAACTGCAAGTCAATTAGGTTCAACTGAAACTCATTCTGGTCATAAACCAATTGTTCAGAGTCAGCCACACTTTGGCCAGTCATCGACCAGCCAGACCTCTGATAGCTCTCAGTCACCAACCCAACAATACCAGGGAACAATTTACCAGTACAACAAGCCGGCTACGACTCTGCCTGCACAAGGACACAAAGATCCTTCTTCCAGCTTTGCCCAAGCGACGTTTTCGCAAACAAATTCGCAAGCTAAGCCAGATGAGCCAGATGTCGATACCAGGTTTGGAACTCAGCAAGGTTCGTCTAAATTTGGCAGTCAGTCTACCTTCCAGCAGACGCAAAAAGGTTCTAATGCGCAAACGTCTCAATTTGGTCAGAAACCTATCGTTAGTTCTCAAGTAACTGGTTCAAATTATCATTTTGGTAGTTCTGGATCACAATTTGACCAAAAGCCACTAACCACCCAAGGTTCCATTGTTTCTTCGAATACAATTACTCAAAATCAAACTCCATTTGGGCAGAAACCAGTCGGTAGCTCACAGACGACAACACAGTTTGGGTCTACTGGTTCACAGTTTGGTTCAAAACCACAAAATACTCAAGGTTCCAGTTTCACTTACTCCCAAAGCCAAACCTCTCAATTTGGAAAGAAACCTGTTAGCACAACTCAAACTGGCGTAACATCACAACAGACTCAATTCGGATCAACTAGTTACCAGTTTGGTCAACATTCTCAATCAACTGCTAGTTTAGTTGCGACAACTGCTAAACCATCATACGGCCAGAAACCTATTGGTTCCTCATATCAACAGACACAGTTTGGGTCACCAGGTTCTCAGTTTGTTTCAAAGCCACAAACAACTCAAGGTTCTAGTTTTACTTATTCTCAAGGCTCAAGCCAAAATTCTCAGTTTGGAAAGAAACCCGATAGCACAACTCAAACTGGCGCGACATCACAACAAACTCAATTTGGATCATCTGGTTCCCAGTTCAGTCAGAATTCTCAATTTGGTTCATCTGGTGCTCAGTTCGGTCAGAATTCTCAATCTATTGTAGGTGCTGGTTCGGTTTCGACTACTACTAAACCATCATTCAGCCAAAAACCTTTCGGTTCAACTTATCAACAGACACAGTTTGGTTCAAAGCCACAAACAACTCAAGGTTCTATTTTTACTTATTCTCAAGGCTCAAGCCAAACTTCTCAGTTTGGAAAAAAACCCGTTAGCACAACTCAAACTGGCGCGACATCACAACAAACTCAATTTGCATCATCTGGTTCCCAGTCCAGTCAGAATTCCCATTTTGGTTCATCTGGTTCCCAGTTCGGTCAGAATTCCAATTTTGGATCTGGTTCACAGTTTGGTCAGAATTCTCAATCTATTGTAGGTGCTGGTTCGGGTTCTACTACCACTAAACCATCATTCAGCCAAAATCCTTTCGGTTCCACTTATCAACAGACACAGTTTGGTTCAAAGCCACAAACCACTCAAGGTCCTAGTTTTACTTATTCTCAAGGCTCAAGCCAAACTTCTCAGTTTGGAAAGAAACCCGTTAGCACAACTCAAACTGGCGCGACATCACAACAGACTCAATTTGGATCATCTGGTTCCCAGTTCGGTCAGAATTCTCAATTTGGTTCATCTGGTGCTCAGTTCGGTCAGAATTCTCAATCTATTGTAGGTACTGGTTCGGTTTCGACTACCACTAAACCATCATTCAGCCAAAAACCTTTTGGTTCAACTTATCAACATACACAGTTTGGTTCAAAGCCACAAACCACTCAAGGTCCTAGTTTTACTGGTTCTCAAGGCTCAAGCCAAACATCTCAGTTTGGAAAGAAACCTATTAGCACAACTCAAACTGGCGCGACATCACAACAGACTCAATTTGGATCATCTGGTTCCCAGTTCAGTCAGAATTCTCAATTTGGTTCATCTGGTGCTCAGTTCGGTCAGAATTCTCAATCTATTGTAGGTGCTGGTTCGGTTTCGACTACTACTAAACCATCATTCAGCCAAAAACCTTCCGGTTCAACTTATCAACCGACACAGTTTGGTTCAAACCCACAAACAACTCAAGGTTCTAGTTTTACTTATTCTCAAGGCTCAAGCCAAACTTCTCTGTTTGGTAAAAAACCCGTTAGCACAACTCAAACTGGCGTGACATCACAACAGACTCAATTTGGATCATCTGGTTCCCAGTTTGGTCAGAATTCTCAATCTATTGTAGGTGCTGGTTTGGTTTCGACTACCACTAAACCATCATTCAGCCAAAAACCTTTTGGTTCAACTTATCAACATACACAGTTTGGTTCAAAGCCACAATCAACTCAAGGTTCTAGTTTTACTTATTCTCATGGCTCAAGCCAAACTTCTCAGTTTGGGAAGAAACCCGTTAGCACAACTCAAACTGGCGCGACATCACAACAGACTCAATTTGGATCATCTGGTTCCCAGTTCGGTCAGAATTCTCATTTTGGTTCATCTAGTTCCCAGTTTGGTCAGAATTCTCAGTCAATTGTAGGTTCTGGTTCGGTTTTGACTACCGCTAAACCATCATTCAGCCAAAAACCTTTCGGTTCAACTTATCAACAGACACAGTTTGGTTCTAAGCCACAAACAACTCAGGGATCTAGTTCTACTTACTCTCAAGCCACAAGCCAAACATCTCAATCAGAAAAGAAACCAGTTAGCATAAATCAAACTGGTGCGGTATTGCAACAAAATCAATTTGGATCAACTGGTACCCAGTTCGGTCAAAATTTCCAGTCAACCCAAGGTTCTGGTTTGGCTATAACAACCTCTAAACCATCATACGGCCAGAAACCTTTAGGTTCCTCTTATCAACAGAATCAGTTTGGATCAAGTGGTTCCCAATTCGGTCAGAATTCTCAGTCATCCCAAGGTTCTGGTTCCGTTTCAACTACCTCTAAACCAGCATTTGGTCAAACATCTATCGGGTCCTCTTCTCAACAGACACAGTTTGGTTCTCAATTCGGTCAAAAACCACAAATGATTCAGGGTTCTAGTTTAACTTCGAACACTTACTCTCAAACCCAAACATCCGCGTTTGGTAAGAAACCTGAAAATTCCCAAACTGGTTCAGCATACCAGCAGACTCAATTTGGATCAAGTGGCTCCCAGTTTGGTCAAAAACCGCTAACGACTACGATTACTGGTGTGACTTCGACTAACGGTCAAGTTTCGTTTGGTCAAAAGCCTTCTAGCCAGGCACAAGGTGGTTCTTTCTACCAACAGTCACAATTTGGATCAACACAAGGTTCTTCTTACGCATCAAACTCAGGGTCAAAAGGACAAGTCGCGCAAACGTCGCAGTTTGGGGTAATTGGTTTATCCCAGAATATAGGATCTAGCTCTCAGAGTACGCAACACGGTTCTGCATCTGGTTCTGGCAACAAACTTTCTGGTTCATCATCAGCTTCAGGGTCTAATTTCCAGCAAACTCAGTTTGCCGGCTCTTCTGGATCCCAATTTGGCCAGACAACCCAGACTACCCAAGGAATAATTTCTCAAGCCCAACCGGTACAGACTACCCAATATGGTATTAAACCCTTTAGCAGCTCGCAAAACACGCAAGGATCTACACAATTTGTTTCAATTCCATCTCGGTTTGGCGAATCATCTCCAACTACCGTTCCAACTGTAACCATAATTTCGCAAACTGCACAACCAACACAGTTTGGTCAAAAGCCTTTTCAAACCCAATTTGGTTCTACGGCTGGACACTTTGGACAAAAGCCACAGGCACAAGCATTTGCTTCAAACTCGGGCTCTAATGTAGTACCATTTGGCAATACGCAAACAGTTTCTAAATATCAGCAAAATTCTCAATTCGGTTCTCTAAACCAGGGTGTTGTTTCATCTACGCAAAAACCATTAGGAAGTTCCCTATCACAGACTAACTACCAACAGTTCCAATACACACAAACTGCTGACAAGTCTGGAAGTCACCCACAATTTGGTCAGGCTTCACAATCCAATTTAGGCACAACTGGACAGATTGGTCAGACCACATTTGGTACTCAGTCGCAAAAACCTTTTGGCTCTCAATCAACTCAAGCTACTTACCAACAGACGCAGTTTGCTCAGGGCCAAAAGCCTTTCAGTAGTTCCCAAGGTTCTGGTTTCCAGTTTGGTCAATCAACTGGAGACCAACCTACCCAAGGTACCGTTCAAACAACAAGTGTTGCTGGCTACAACTATCAGAAACCGCAATCAGTTTTCACCAACCAATATGGAGGCCAAGGAAATGGTCCCCAGGACCAAAAGGTACAGCAAACTCAATCAAACTTTAACTCTGCAGTATCAACCTCGCAAACACCGATCAACGGCCAACCCCTCAAGCCTTTCGGGATCTCATCAACTCAGGGTACTTTCCAACAGTCCCAATCTACTGTGAGTTCATCTCAGTTTGGTGCGCAACCAGCTAAACCAACCGAATTCAGCGGTCCGGTTATTCAGACATCTTATAATCAGTTCAGTGGGCAGCCCTTTCAACCTGCAAGTACTGCATCCACGCAAGGTTCTAATGTCCAGAGCCAGTCTTCAGCGGTCTCTACTTCTCAGTTTGGTCTACATCCGACTCAGGCAGCTGGACTAACACATTTCAGTGGACAGCCGTTGGGGACGACTTCAACACATGGATCTAGCCTAGGAAGCCAAACTGTGGTCGGTTCTACACCTGAATATAGTGTCCACCCCTCGCATGGAGTTGTCTTAACCACTCAGAAACCTAGCCACATTAGTGTTGAGCCCTACAACCCGAGTGTTTTCAGCAGTGCCCAAGCCTCTAGCGTCCCTTCAGGAGTAGGTTCTAATGAAGGTCTTGTCGTATCTACGGTTCAGGCGCCAATCGTGCCTGTTCCTGGCTACGAAATAGTTACTTCCAATCATGGAGCTGCTCATGGATTCGTAGGACTAGGAGAAGAATTCGGAGGTCCCAGGGATCCTCCTAGGTTTGATGACAAAACTGGTTATCATTATTGAACTGTGCCATATAGACTGGATAATAATAACGTAAAATAATATACGAAAACAAGGATGTGAAAATGTAAATAGACTGCAAGAAACCGACAAGACAATTTTATTCTTAAAATAATGATTGCTATAAAATGCTGTCATAAGAAGATGTTTATTAGGTTTTCAAAATATTTTGACAGTTTTTAGCAGTTTATAGATTAGTTTTAAATAACAATTTTTTTTTTAATGTTGTGATACATCGTATAAAAATGAATTAAGAATTCCACATTTTAAATGTGAAAGAAATGTTTTAATAAATTATTAAATTGTAAATAATAAAAACATTTGTGTCTTTTTATTTGTATAAAGCCCCATAATCTAACATAATAAGATCTATTAACGTGAACTTTTTATGCATTTCGTAGTAGAATCACACAATTTCACAGTCAAAGCTAGCAAAGAAACGCGCGACAGTAATTAAACCCTTTTAGAATAAAACACATTGAATAAACCATAAAGGTAATCAAAAGGTCAATGAAAATTATATATATTTGAAAAGGTGCTGCACACCTTGTTCGGGTCGGGTTGATTCGGCGCTGCCGAATCAAGCTGACCGAAAATCGAACAAGTGCTAATCATGCCCTAGCGATAAGAAATTAATAATTCGTACAAGCAGATTTAGTGCCACTTGTCGCTAGCAGTACTGCCGCCGTCGTCATACTTCCTCCCATGAAAGGCATGAAAGTTGGTGTTCAAAGTATGTTGCTATTTATTTATTAAAATATTGTGTTATAATATTATTATCTGTAGAGAATCATAGAAAATAAATAATTTCAAATTAGTTGTAGACAAACAACTAGCCGGTCCGGTTTTGTACATAAATCCCGGTTCCATAAATTATGTATATAATTGAATTAAATGTGGTTGACGTGAACTTTATATCCTAGACTAGATTAACAAGAAGAAGATACCTATTTACACAAAATACAAATATGATGCGGTGACACTTGGTCCATTAGTTTCATGTATCTCAAACAGGGGTGACGCGACATTGCGACGCGATTCTCAGTAGAACAACTTCTATGAAAACTTAATGGAAATTGTTCTACCAGAATCGCGTTGCACCGTTGTGTCGCGCCTGTCTGCGGGACCTTAACTTTATTTAATTTTGTAACCAAGAGGCATAATTAGCCAAGTGGTTCTGGGCCTGCAGTTTCGACATACATAGCGATTGCTTTACGACCGAATTCGGTCGCAAAGTCCTAATCGAGTCCCTAGACTAGACGGTCAAAAATGCTTGACAAGATTGTGATTTTTTCATACTTATCAAGCTATTTTGACCGTTTAGAGATCCCATTAGGACTTTGCGATCGAATTCGGTCGTAAAGCGATCGCTATCTATGTCGAGACAGCAGGGCTTGGGGGTCTACTCCGAACATAAATCCGAAGTATCGGCCGAATGTTCGGTCGTTTCTTTACTACGGCTAACTATGGCTGACAACGGTGAAAAAAAAAAAAAGACGGTCGAAGAGTTAAGCCAAAGTCAAAACTGTGACTTGAAGTCGGGTAAGGACTCAAAGTCAAAAAAGGAAAGTTTGGAAGTTATAAAACGGCCGAACATTCAGCCTATATATACTACGGTTTAGCACTTCGAAGTAGACCCCGTGGGCTCGATCTCCGGGTCGGTCGATTAACAATGTTACTGAGGTTTTTCTTTTGGATTTTTTAATTAGCTGGCTGGATTTCTGCGCGATTAAGGATAATAATAGGCTCCCCCATTGTGTAAAATATGTATTATATATGTTACGGCTAAGACCCGAAGTGCGGCTACACCTAGTTTTAGCCGGTTAGAACTAGGTGTAGCCACTTACTCTTGGTTAAACCTAGTACGAGCCGATTGTTTTCGGGTAAAATCATCGGGTAAGATCCCCTCTATTGTTGGTAAATTGGTTTTATCCAACAGGGATTGTCTGGACCTATAATTCTAACCGGCTAAAACTAGGTGTAGCCGCACTTCGGGTATTAGCCGTAACATATACACTTTATTGTACACCAGAAAATACATATAAAACAAGAGCGAGTCGGACTCGCGCACCGAGGGTTCCGTTAGTAATATATGATGTTGATGATTTCTGAAATCTATGCTATTTAGAGACATTGTTTTATTTTTCCTGTAATCTTTTCATAAACTTCTATCACATAGAAAAATTTAAAATTTTTCTCTATGCAAACTTCGGAGATAAGGGGGGGGGGGGACAAAAACAAAAATGTTTGAGAATGTGCAAACAGCGCTCTTTCATATGGGTAAACGTCATCTAAAACTATTCCAAATTTCAAGTTAGTAGTAGGAGTTCTTGAGATATCCAGCTGTGATAGACAGACAGACAGACTTAGTCTCACCATAACGGTTCCTTTCTACCATTTTGGTACGGAACCCTAAAAATAACTTAAACACTACAAAACAAACAATGGGCGGCCTTATCGCTTTCTGCGATCTCTTCCAGGCAACCTTGGAATGAACAGTGATTGCGTGGATATAAATACGGGGTTGTCATTGGTGCAAATTATATATTACTATATATTATTATTATATATTACTTAGATACATAAATATATATAACGGCGCAGGATAGCCTTTACCAGAAGTGATCATCGTATTAGTGGTTCAGCAGCTTCAATATCATCAGGACTGCACATCTGCCGGAATATAGCAGTTCGCCGTGGACATCATCTTCTGTAATCAGAGGGCAGCCGCCACGCAACCTTCGATGCGACGCTCTGCTAGAGTGACTGTCGCAGCCAGTGTCACTCTTATCCGACCTTTTCGGTGATTCTCGTAACTTCGTAACAACACTAGACGGCGCCACTTGCTGCACTGACATATATTGTTTTTCTTTTTTTAAAAAAAAAAAACGTTGCCCCACACTAGGAATTTCTCCTGTATCGTGGGTGCGTTTACAAACATTTAAACTCACATACACAAACAGCCAGACCCGGAACAACTACTTGTAGGTCATACAAATATTTGTTCCGTGCGGGAATCGACCCCGCGACACGCAGCGCAGCAGTCAATCGCTTAACCACTGCGCCAACCGTGCCGTCAATATTATGCCTATTATATTGTATTGGTACAATTTTACCTGTGTATGTACATAATTTATACAATTCATACTTATATTAAGTTTTTATACCCCTTTGCATTGCCCTTCGAAGAATAGTGCATGTTTTTCCGAACCATTAATCTATAATTCAATCAAAAAACTAATCCTAGATTAAATTAATGCCAAATAAGCGTATTTTTTACGCCTAAGAAACTATACTTTCTTTCTACGATATGGGATTTAGGTAGGAATAGGTACCTGTAAGCTGCTAATACATATCTACCTAGGTAGCTAATACATAAAGGTAGGTTTAATAATAAACTACAAATAATTAATACAGCTTATAATGAAGATCACGGCCAAAGTTTAAATAATATTAATATGTTTCCCGAGGTTAATAACACCATGTATTTATTACATTAAGATACAATCAGCGGGTGATCGATTAGAGCAAGCTTATTCAGACAAATTATTACATTTGTGATAAAATCTTAAATTACTATAAATAGGTGCTGTATTTAAATTGGATTTATCACTAGTTTAAGATAAAACATAATAAATTGTACTGTTTACAGCTAGGTATACCTTTTTTTTTTTTTTTTTTGGGGGGTTCCTTCTAAAGGCACCTGGACTTTGGCGAAAAAGACCAGGGAGTGTGGGATTCTTACCTCACTAAAACCACCCCGGTGATCACCATCAGCACATGGAGGGGATCCCGTTACCTCTTAATAGACCAATCCGGAACCCCCTTAGTGCAACGCCTGTTAGGGCACGTCTCTGGGGAGACTATAAAGAGGTCTCCCCTGAGCCTCGCTATGCACGTGATCACAGTGCCACCGTATTCCCTGAAATCGCTCGGTGGGCAATCAGTGTCCCCACTCTGATCACCCGCGATGCCAAAGTCCCACCTACATTAAATGATGCAGGTGGGGTTTCGGCGTGTTAGGCGTCGAGGCAGTTGCCTCCTTGATGCCTTCTTCTTCGAGCGGGAGAGGCTCTCTCACGATTCCGCTCGGGTGCCTCCTTCTGGACCATCACTTTCTCACAAAAGGAGGCAACTTCTCTCCAGTTTTCTACCTACCTAACGGTACAAAACGGTGAAGGAAAACCCGACATTGAACCCTGAAAGGCGTTTAATTTTGTGTAAATTATTTCATCACCACTGCTCTCAAAACGGTGAAGGAAAACATCGTGTGGAAACCGGCATGTTCTGGAACCAAGAATTGGAAGACATGTGACATCTACCAACCCGCATTGGGCCCGCGTGGTAGATTACAGCCCACTCCCTCTCGAAGAGAGGAGGCCTGTGTCCCAGCAGTGGGATTATTATAGGCTGATTATATGCTATACCTATCTACAAGGAGTGCTTTTAGGAGTATGTATTTAAAAGAGCAGGGTGAAACTAAGACGGCAAATATTCAGACCGAAGAAGGTGTAAAATCCACTAAATCGGGCCCTATCAGAATATATAATATATATATGGTATTTTTTTTTTTTAATATCGCAGTATTATGTTGAGATAGGAGCCTTTTTGGTATCGCACAAGTTTTGATCGTTTTTTTTTGTACCTATATTGTTAGTTTTAAATGCAATTTTTGTATTTCTTGTGCGTGTCCCAAATTAAATATTTTTCTTTCTTCCTTTAAAATTATTTTGGATTTTGGATAAAACTAAAACTGCTTATCGATTCCAAAATAAATAAATTAAAAAAAAAACGTGTCGTTCTGATGTACGTCAACGCTAATTCATAGCAACGTTGACAAAAATCGAATTCTACAGGAGAATGTCATGTGAAAATGTTATTTTCCTTATTTTTCCTTTTTGTCATTACCTTGAAATCCTCTTAGTGTGAAAATAAAGAAATCATTCCCTCGTCCACCGAGTAAACCTGCGAGATAATTACGTTACACACATAGAGTGACAATGGGTGTCATTTTCACAGTTCTACAGCATTCATTGCGTCATTTACGTTGTTGAGCAGGCAAATTTTTCGAATATATAAAGCAATGGATTAGCAATATACTTTAAAATCATTCAGATTGTTAATGATAGTGTGTTACACAATTAGAGCACTGAACCTCTTCATAAAGTAAGTAGCAGTGTCATCATCTTTCTATCCATACCTTTGTGGGTGCTGCATAGGTATCAGGCTGGTCTGGACCACGCTGTGGGGGAGGCCCGTATCCAATAGTGGACGTCTTTCATCAAAACATCGGCAACAGAACTATCAGAGCAGTCATCACAAGATCACAAGCGATTGCTTCACAATCCCGTCTCACGTCGCATGCGCATGGCCCTTAATTGACTTCACTTAATCTAACGATTTCGTTTCGTAAGTATTCATGATGCGTATTTGTTGACTTAGCGAGCGAAGCAGGCGAAGCGTCTCTACTTCAAGTCGCAAAATTTGCTTTCCTCTGTCAGTTTGTTGCTACTCCTCTACAGGTCTTATTTGACAACCGATCTGGACGAAACTTGGTATATAGATCTTAAGACTTTATTGTTTTTTTTGCTTCTTCCAAAAAGGGGCAAAAAGGGGACTACTAAATATATCTGCCTTATGTGATCCGATTTCAATGGTTTTTTTTAGGGTTCCGTACCCAAAGGGTAAAACGGGAACCCTATTACTAAGTCTCCCCCGTCTGTCTGTCTGTCTGTCCGTCTGTCACCAGGCTGTATCTCATGAACCGTGATAGTTAGACAGTTGAAATTTTCACAGATGATGTATTTCTGTTGCCGCTATAACAGCAAATACTAGAAAATAGAATAAAATAAATATTTAATATCCCATACAACAAACGTGATTTTTTTTGCTCGTTTTTGCTCGATATTGATAACGGCAACAGGTAGATGCTTGAAATATTCACAGAATATTTAGTTATATATTTACTTAAAAAATAAATAATTTAATTAAAATAAAACAAATATTTAAGGGGGCTCCCATACAACAAACGTGATTTTTTTTGCCATTTTTATAGATAATGGTTCGGAACCCTTCGTGCGCGAGTCCGACTCGCACTTTGCTGGTTTTTTTATTCGCTGCCTGTCGCGCCTGCGATATCGCGTGAGTCTGTAAGAGCCTTAATGTAGCAACATATAACCAACTCGGTGTTACGAAATAAAAATATCTCCGAGCATCCATAATTCCATACTAATTTTATAAATTAATAATATTATTGTACTTCTGTCTGTCTGTCTGTTAACTTTTGACGCCTAACTATAAGTGAATCGATCGTTATGAAATTTTTTAGGTAAGTAGCAGAGACCTACAAAAAAACATAAAATACTTTTATCCTGGATATTATTTTTTTTTTAAACCGGCCAAGTGCGAGTCGGACTCGCGCACGAAGGGTTTCGTACCATTATCTATAAAAACGGAAAAAAATCACGGTTGTTGTATGGGAGCCCCCTTAAATATTAATGTTATTCTTTTTTTTGTATTTGTTGTTATAGCGGCAACAGAAATACACCATCTGAGAAAAATTCCAACTGTCTAACTATCACGGTTCATGAGATACAGCTTGGTGACCGATGGGCAGACAGACATACAGACAGACGGACAGACAGACATACAGACAGACGGACGGACAGCGGAGCCTTAGTAATAGGGTTTCCGTTTTACCCTTTGAGTACGGAACCCTATAAATGATGAAAAAAATACACGCAGACGTAGTCGCAGGCAACACCTAGTGTATAATAATACTTTCCGTATTTCAGCCTCAATTACTTTGATCACAGCTTTGCTTTTCATCCTGAAAAATAAATCGTGTAAGCAGGTTCTTCATATTAAAATAATTTTACAGTTTTTTACGTTTTGCTTAAACGCAGAAACTTAATCTAAGTTACTGATATAATATTTACTAATTTTAAGTCAATGTTAATAGGTTGTACACTATTAATAACTTGTCTCAAATTACATAAAAGACGCAAATTGTACCTATTCATCTTTTGCGAAAGTATTAACTCTATTTTACATTTTTTTTGTAAATCAGATGCATGATAAACAAAACAGGTAAAAAACAATCAAAGACCATAAATTAAGTGGAGTCGTTTCTCTTTAAATAACATATTTTTAATAAATTAAGAATAATTATAGACACAGACGTGATCCCACCAAGGTCAAACTATCATCAATTTGTGTACCGTATGTAGGTACTTTAATTTGAACGTGTCTGTATGTGTGGTAATGTTGATATCGTGAACTGTTAAACTTGGGAGATTAATTGGTTACATTTTTCTAAATCAAAATAGTCATTTGCTTTTTATTTCATTTAGATTTGACTTAACGGACTTTAACGGACTGTTCAATAGACTAGAATAGAATACTTTTCTCTTCTTTTCTTCTCTTAATTTTAGAAAGAAAATTAACAATACCGCTTATTTAGGAATAAGCGGTATTGTTCATTTAGGGGGTTTTTCCTCATTTAGTTAGTGATTTTATTTACAATAAAATTACTATCTAGCTCTATATTTCTAAATTATAAACTCAGATTTTGGAATCACTATTAAAGATTAAATCATTCGACATTTTAAGGAAAAAAACTTGTTGAAGAACGTAGGTACCATACGGCTGGAATAAAAAAAAAACAGAACTAGATAAGCTTCAATCAAATAATAATACAGACGACCAAAAAACCACGTTTAGATGCGAAACCAGTCACATTTTTTTTTTAAATCGTTGTCCCACAGTAGGAATTTCTCCTGTATTGTGGGTGCGTTTACAAACATTTAATTCACATACACAAACAGCCAGACCCGGAACAACTACTTGTAGGTCATACAAATATTTGTTCCGTGCGGGAATCGAACCCCCGAAACGCAGCGCAGCAGTCAATCGCTTAACCACTGCGCCAACCGTGTCGTCAGTCATAATGATCTTATTCAGTAGGAATAAACACGAGCTCACGAGATACCCATCACGTCTGTAGTCTCGCTAGATGATTTAATTTGACCCTGTAGCATCATCATCATCATCATTTTAGCCGAAATACGTCCACTGCTGGACATATATAATTATATAATTGCATAGCACAGGTGTGATTACTATGTACAATAGAGCTACTATTTACCGGGTAATATGTCTTTCATTGACTTGAATATGCGGCTGTGAGTATGTCATGCTCACTCAGATGTCTCGCTGATGGTGGCGTGTGTGTTGGATCATTTAGCTCCCTTCAAAATGGTTGAGCTGAATGGTGCTGATCCATGCGTCATGTTCGTGAACGGGCGCTGTCAGTTGGGACTGGTCATCTCTTAGCTGCCACGGCTTATTTTTAATTATTTTAGTTTTGAATTGTTTTTTTTTATCACGGACGCTTCTGACGTTTTGCATCGTTCTCACATGTATTTTTTCAATAAGAATGATGTAACCAATACTTTGTATCAAATATTTTATTTTATAAGAGTGTCCGTGGCCGTTCTTCTCCATAGGAATCTACTATTTGGAACGGGCAACTAGCTTCATATTTGTAACTGAC
Source organism: Tiliacea citrago (assembly GCA_963921375.1). Classification (NCBI taxonomy): domain Eukaryota; kingdom Metazoa; phylum Arthropoda; class Insecta; order Lepidoptera; family Noctuidae; genus Tiliacea; species Tiliacea citrago. The sequence continues at coordinate 4,148,846 of OY992799.1, forward strand.
CGACTAGTTGACAATTCAAAAGTGCCTGTAAATGGTTTAATTGAAATAAATGCTTTGAGTTTGAGTTTAGGCCTCCCCCAAGCACCGCTACTTTGACCGGGTCTGTGCTTCCCGCATCCAGCGGATACCTGCGGCCTTCACAAGGTCATCGGTCCACCTTGTAGGAGTCCTTCCAACGCTACGTCTTTCGGTACGCGGTCGCCACTCTAGAACCTTTCGGCCCCATAACATAATAATTGACTCTGTATAACATCTTTTTATTTTTAAAAGGACCAAGTGTTGGAATTTAGTTGAAATGAGATAGGCTATTGATTTTTGAAGTGTTATATTTTAGTTATTGTTGTGTGGGTATGATGACAGTCATTTTTACGTTGGATATAACTGTCATCCTATACCACTAGATGGCGTTAATTTTGGTATGGTTAGGACCTATTTACTTTGTTAAAATTGATTTTCCATTTAAAGTCATGCATTAATTAATTCCTGTATTTTACATAACGTTAAAACTAATATTTAGAATTGTTTTGGTTTGTATTCAAGATGTCTATTAATGATACTGTTTTACCAAACAAGGTGGCGCACTACACCCGGTTCCCGCTCTAGTTGGTGGCCGGCGCGGCGTAGCGCAGTGGCTCTCGGGGCAGTCTGTTACTAACTGTGGTGCAAGCAAGTGATGTAATAAAAGAATTAAATGTAGCCGTAGCATTTATAAAAGTGAGTTTTATTAGAGCTGATTCAACACAAATAAACACGGATCTGCGTTTAGAGTTAATTTGCCCAGACGATAAATTAAATTTATATTTAAAATTCGTTAAGGTTCCCAAGAACGTAGAGGAGATTGGTCTTCTCTGTTGGCATTGTTATGTTAAGACCGCTTCAAAGACCAATTTCTGTATTTTAGTTTTCATTATTTTACAATAGCAAAACTGAGGGGCTCGTGGCTAAATGATAACAGCCACACGGGTCGGTTAAGCTACTCTAGCCGCGGTCAGTTTGTGGATGGGTTAGTGAAAAGCACGTTAAGTTGTTGGTCCCCGCTGGCATTGGTAGATCCTTGACAGTCGTTACGGGTAGTCGGAAGCCCAAAAGTCTGACAACCAGTCTTACCACGGGATATCGTGTTACCCGGAAACTGTGTTATGGAGGTCAGATAAGCAGTCACTCCATGTAAAATACTGGTATTCAGCTGCTTTCAGTTAGTCTGGAAGCTGACCTCAAAATAGATGGGAAAAGGCAGGCAGATTGATTTGGTACACAATTTTCCAATAGCAACAATTCACACCTCAAAAATAAATGTAGGAAAAAGTATTATTTAAATAAAAATATTAAGATTATCTACATATACATATATAATAGAATGTTGGGCCACAAAAGGGATGAATGAAAAGCAATTGATCTAGAGCATCTGAGATGAGAATGCTAAGACACGAATGGATAGAATAAGAAATGAATACATAAAAGGAAGTCTGAAATTGGTCAGAAATCGGTTGTCATGGTATGGGCATATGATGCGGAGGAAGGAGGAACATGTCGTGAGGAATGTTATGAGCATGGATGTCAATGGCTATAAAAGTAGGGGAAGACCAAAGAAACGATGGATAGACTGTGTGAAAGATGATATGGCTAGAAAAGGGGTGACTACCGAGATGACGACTAATAGAGACTTAGGAAGAAAGGAACGTGTTGCGCCGACCCCAAATAAATTAGGATAAGGGCAGGAGAATAATATCGTGATCTATACATAATAAAAAACTGTAACAAAGTTAAAACTATGCGTTGAATATTATTGAAAAAAAAGTAATTGCTACGAGGTTGGCGAGTCTGACGCCAAAAACGTAGTTTTTAGAATTTTTGTCCGTTTGCCTGTTTCTCTGGATGTAAGTTCCAGATTGGGTTGATGATATCTTCCAAGTCGCGGGACACACCCAGATGAGGGGCGCATGAAACCGGCAAGCATGCAAGAAGAAATGGGAGGCCTATACCCGCCAGCAGTGCGTGATTCCGGGTTGAAATGAGTGATGATATTCCGTATTGGCGCAAAAACGGCTGAACAGATTTAGATGAAATTTGGCACACAGATAGTTTATAACGTTTGATTAACACATAGAGTACTTTTAATCCCGGTAGTACGTTCCCGTGGCATAGTTTCAGACATCCACGCGTGCGAAGCCGCGGGCAGAAGCCAGTTTGATTATATTGATATAGGTATTTCTACGTAGTCTTGGGGTGTGGCTCATATAAATAGATAAATGGAAAAAAATAATGTCTAACAAAAAACCTAATATTTAAAAATCAGTCATAGTCGTTTATGTCTTTTCCTTGCCTGGGCATAATGGGCATTGGCTGTTGAGAACTTCTTTATAAAACTGGTTCTGCAGTGAACCCGGTACTGTATTAGGTGAGTTTTATTTTAATCTCAAGTCATGGACCTTAGAGTAACGAAGATTTTATGGATTCTGGGTAACCGATATACTTCACATTTAAAGAAAGTTTTTTGTATCACCAACCTTTCCCATCCCCTGTCATTGGCAATGGGGCAAAGATAGGAGCCCCTAGAAAAAGGTCACTTCCATAGTCCAAATTCTCACTTCAAGATTACTTTTCTGACCAATGAGCTATTAAAAAAAACCGACCAAGTGTGTAGGACCACGCACAATGAAGAATAAAAGGTTCCGAAGTTGGCATGAATTGATCCCAAGAACAAACTTAACATCGTAGTTGAAAATATGTTCTCCTATACATTCCAACTGCAAAATTAAGTTGGTTGGTACTCATTAACTTGTAAAGCTTACTAAGCTTAAGTTTTTCTTTTAAATTCATTGTATTTACTACAACCGTGTTTTTTTTAGATATCCAAAAACAACCTACCAGCTGCCTGCCTAGCTGGCAGGGGGACACACTTCTTTTCTAGATTTTATTTAACCAATTTGTCGGCGTGATTAATATTACCCATGCCAAATTACAGCTGAGCTAAGATGCGTACAGACACAAACAGACATGGCGAAACTATAAGGGCTTCTTGTTAACTACGGGACTGGAAAAAAACAAATCACACACATTAATATCCCGATTCTAACTGGAAAATATTTATTTAAATAGTAATTTTGCATTTTTTCCTTCGAAGAAAACCCCAAAAATAAGTTGCGTTAACAAGGAAGTCATCGGAGAATAGTGACAAGTGTGTTCCACATACATTCACTTTTACGACACCTACAAGTAAGGAAGCTCGAAAGGATTGCACGATTTCTCTATGCTGTTTGTCAACTGTGCGCACACACTAATAAAAAGAGGATAATTATGCGTTTGCCGGCGCAGCAAGTGGCGCCATCTAGTTTTGTTACGAAGTTACTGGAATCGCCGAGAAGGTCGGATAAGAGTGACGCTGGCTGATTGCTGTCACTCTAGCAAAGCGTCGCATCGATGGTTGTGTGGCGGCTGTCTTCGGATGATATGAATGATGTGAGGAGGAGCTGCTGTCATACCACGTCCAAGACGAACTGCTATATTCCAATCCTGATGATATTGCCACTGATATAATGACCACTTCTGGTAAAGGCTATCCTGCTTCGTTACATTTTAGAAGGGAACAACAAAACGTAACAAAGACGAAAGATGTCTTATGAAAATTATTGAACCCATAATTTTCAAAAAATCTTCTAATTTATAGACTTACGTTATTTATAGCTTTTACACTCATTAGGTTTTGTCAGTATATTATTTAAAAGTATTTAGTGTCAGTATGCGAATTTTTGAATAGTCGCGAAAGGCCATTAGAATTTATTAATAAAATACAAGTTTTTAGACGTTTTATATAAAGCCTTGAACTTGAATTTAAAAAATAATATAAAGGTGCGTACTGATACAGACTTATTTATTTTAACCGATTGCTACTCAGTAGAAAGGGTACTGTGTTTTGTCTTTTTGTAAAATTAAAATTATACTTTAGAACGTCCTAAAGAGTTAAGAATGCCATAACATGTTAGGAAGGTAGATACATGAAAATCCAGATTTCAAACCATACGAGTTTAACCAAATATTTTAAATTGAATAACGGCCATTTTTGATCTGCATAGCTCAATTACCTACTGAAGGAAACACCTACTGAAAACAACAGCATATTTTTTTGGAAAATCGATTGCTTGGTGACGAAATATAATTTAATTAACTTAATAAATTATATTATTTATTCGGATTTTACTTAAGTTTTTTCTTTGTTTATTTTTAACTTATTTGAACAGTGAATTATTCGGAGTTTGCCCATAAGCATAAGCATAATCAGTCTATAATGTTTCCACTGCAAACACATGCCTCCTCTCTGTGAGAGGGATTGGGTTGTAATCCACCACGCGGGCCCAGTGCGGGTTGGCAGATGTCACATGTCTAATATTTTATTATAGGTATATATATACAGGGTTACTGGTAACTCGACGTATTCCTTGCAGGACGTCATAGTAGGGTTAAAATGCAACAAATTAAGACACCAAATGTTCTACCGAAATTCAGTAGTTTTTGAGTTAATCAGGTTTTTAGTTGTTTTATGAAAAACACAATTTAAAAATGATTTACGGTGCGACTATACTATAATTTAATTTATTATCATAGCTGATGCCGTAGCAAATCTTTGTTAATAATTAAAAAATCCAAAATGCCGAAAACTTTGGCAGAGATCACTAATTAAACATTTTATTTTTCGTAATTTTTGTCATTATTTTATTTAAATAAAACTCAAAAACTACTGAATTGCGGTAGAACATTTGGTGGCTTAATTTGTTGCATTTTAACCTTACTATGACATCGTGCAAGGAATACGTCGAGTTACCAATAACCCTGTATAATTCTATCTGTGTTTTGTTTTTCAAATATTGATATTTTCGTTACTAAAAATAAATATTCGATAAGAAACCGAACGGCGCGCGTAGCTGCGTGGCGTATGGCCGAGGTCAACGGCGATTACCCGACCCTTAATAGTAAAGTAGAGTAGCTCTTTGTGAAGGACCTCATCTGGATAAGTGCTACCATCATGTATATCTCCATCGCCAAGCAGCGTTGATGTGTTTTGGTGTGAAAGTTATAACATAATCAGCCTATGTTCCCACTGCTGGGACACAGGCCTCCTCTCGGTGAGAGGGACTCGGACGGAATCCACCACGCGGGCCCTGTGCGGGTTGGTAAATTTCACATGTCTTCGAATTTTTGTCCTAAGACATGCTGGTTTCCTCATGATGTTTTCCTTCACCGTTTTGAGAGCAATGGTGATGAAATAATTTACTTAAATTAAAGTGCCTGCCAGGGTTCGATCCTACGAGGTACAACTCGTAAGTCGCGGTCGCCTCCACTGAACCACCACCGCTCTCCTAGATTTCTGCCCGGTCGATGTCAATAGGCTCGCCCCCCATTTAAATGAGAATTAAATGTAACTGGTGAAATGTGGGGGTATTATATGTACACCTCTCCCTAACCCTTTGGGGATTACAAGCGTGTTGTTATGTAAATCAAACTAATATTATAAAGGCGACAGTTTGTGAGTGTGTGTGTGTGGGTGTATGTTTGTTACTTCTTCACTCTCAAACGACCGGACCAATTTTGATAAAATTTCGTATGGAGGTAGCTGACACCCTGGATTAAGACATGCGCTACTTTTTATCCCGATATTCCTACGGGATCGAGACTTACGTGGGTGAAACCGCGGGGCGCAGCTAGTTATTAATAATTTACACAGTTACGAACTTTCAATCAATCAACCAAAATCGTTTATTTGGATAAAATGTATTGGGTACAAAATATGTTATTTATAAAATTCAGTGCAAAGACACATTCTGCCATGCACTGATGGCATGCAAATATTTAATGGATGTTAGTCAGTTAAACAGTACCATACAATAATACCTAATTTTGAGTTGTATAAACAAAGAAAATATAAAAAAAAAGCTTATTTAAAAGTAGCGCACTATGAGAACACATCTTTACAATGACCCTGAACTTGGTTGAACTATACACAACACAATTTGTTGATATTTTTGTTTTAAAATATTTCATAACTATGCAAAGCTATTGATTTCCAATTTATTAGTAGAAAAAATATTATTCTGATTAGATGCCCTGCAAAACACGTTTTGAAAATTATTTGAAGTTTTAATTAAACACTTAAATTGGTACCATTATTTACTTCGTAGTTTAAATTGATACTAAATAGTAGTTTAAATTATAACGATGAAGTCCCTGGTTGGTTGGTCTAGTGGTCGCAAGTGCCACTGATGATCAGTGAGGTCCTAGGTTCGAAGCCCAGGGGGTCCACTCTGAACATAAATCCGAAGTATCGGCCGAATGTTCGGTCGTTTTTTTACTACGGCTAACTATCGCTGACTACAGCAAAAAAAAAAGACAGTCGAAGAGATAAGCCAAAGTCAAAACTGTGACTTGGCGTCGGGTAAAGACTCAAAGTCAAAATAGGAAATTTTGGAAGTTATAAAACGGCCAAACATTCGGCCGATGCTTCGGTTTAGCGCTTTGGAGTAAACCCCCAGGTCGGGAAAAGTGTTTTGATGTGTAACATTTCTTTCCTCTCGCCTTCTGTGTGAGTGATTTAGTGAAAAGGGACGAAAGTGGGTAACAGGAAGTGACAGATTGAGCATGGAATAAGTAAGAGCTTTTCATTATTAGCATGAAATATTATTGCATGGTATCATAAGTGGGCTTATTCCACAAATCCCCCCTGAAAATCCCCCTAGGGAGAAAAGTGGAATCCATAAAAAAAAACTAGAATTCCCCCCTGATAATCCCCCTTAGGGGGGAAAACTGGAGTTGAAAAAAATACTTATTCCACAGATCCCCCCTGAATGTGCCCCCTGAGGGGGAAAACTGGGTGTACTCATGGAATTAGAAAGTACTTTATAGATTGTAAGTAGAGGGGGTCGAATTTCGACCAGTGCACCCACTAGTGCAACCACTAGTAATGAATAATATTCGAATAAATATTTCCGTATTTAGCTTTTTTAAATTTTGAAGTAAATTTCTGTCGCTGCTGACGCTGCTCAGTTGCTTATTACCAAGGCGAGATGTCAGATATTACACATCATATAATAAGCGACTACTGTTATGTAAGTCTCGCTCGTTTTTTTTGAATAAGGAATTTCTTAGTAGCAGCCCGGAGTCTGGATTTGTGCCCAGTTGATGGCAATAGGCTCGCCGCCTATTACATGGAACTTAAACCTAACTGGCTAAATGGCTAACCCTTAGGGGTTTACAGGCGTGATGTCAAGTTATTATACTATCGGTAAAGTTTTTGTGGCACTAGTTAAACGTGCCATCATAAAAATACATCTTTTTAGGGTTCCGTACCTCAAAAGGAAAAAACGGAACCCTTATAGGATCACTTTGTTGTCCGTCTGTCTGTCTGTCAGTCTGTCAGGACCATTTTTTCAGGAACGCTTAAAGGAATCAAGTTGAAATTAATATCAAATACGTAAATCTATGGTCCCTTGAAGCTCTAAAAAAATCAAGCTTCCAAGTCAACGCAATAAAAAAATACAGCGATATAAGCAACATTATTGCGACATATTTCGATACTCGCAAATAAATCAAAACCTATGGTACTTCCCGTTGACCTAGAATCATGAAATTTGGCAAGAAGCAAGGTCTTACAGCACAAATATAGGAAAAAGTCCTAAAATAGTAAATTTGTAGATTTATTACATAAAAAAAAAAAATTGCGAATATCTCGCATATAAATCAAAACCTATAGGGTACTTCCCGTTGACCTAGAATCATGAAATTTGGGCAGAGGCAAGGTCTCACAGCACAAGTAAAGGAAAAAGTCCGAACATTGTTAATTTGTAGTTTTATCACATAAAAAAAAACATTTTTTGCGATTACAAACTTAAATGTTTCCGCATTTGGCCGGTATTTTTTTATGTAGGATCTCTAACAAAAGAATATACAAAATACATGACTACAATACATATCATCCTGAAACTTCCTGAAATATGGCCTATATTTCTGGAAATTTAAAATTACGAAATGTTTTGATATTTTGGTCGACAAACGAGGCGTTAACAATGCAATTTGACAACAAATGATCATAAACTTCTCTTGAAAGGGGAGTGTCACTTAGATCTATCACACATTGTAGACGTATAAACAATAGTAATAATGAACCATTTTGAAATCTGTCTGCATTGTAATATTTCGTACTTTCATGAACTGGGCTAAGAATATTATTAGATACATTACTGTATCAAATAGTCTTACTAATGATAATCGTCTCGAGAATTTAGTAACTACGAGTATTGCAATGTTTATTAACGGTTCTTTCTCTATTATAATTATATTGTCTGTGAAATAAATTACTAACATCTAAAACACAGTTTTTATAGCGGTTGCAATAGAAGTTATTATAATTATTGGTGTTAATATCTACCGAATATCAATATCTTGCAACAAACTGTTGCCATCGGACCTGCACAACCTAATTAAGGGGCAGTACTTAGAGTCTCAATTATATGAGTATCCATAAGATAATAATCATAAACGTTAAAAACGTTGATATGCATGAGGTCCTGCAATTATTTCTATTCCTAGGTTGGGCAATGTATTTTTGAGTTTATCCACTACGACACTAAAATTACGCCTGAATTCCTCGAAGGGTTAGGCAGAGGTGTACCTATAGTGCCCGAACATTTCACCAGTTATGTTTAAGTCCCATGTAATAGAGGGGCTTGCCATCAACCGGGCACACTTTCAGACTTCGGATTTCTACTGAGAAATTCCAGATGGAAAAACCCAATAACACTTTGTCCGACCCACGAATCGAACCCAGGACCACATGCTTAGCAGCAGCGTTTGTGACCACTAGACAAATGAGGCAGTCTGGATTTGTGCCCGGTTAATGGCAATTATGCGAAAAGTGGGTACTAAGTACTATTATACCTTTTTTTTTTTTTTTTTTGACGCTGGGAAAAATGCATTACGCATACCCACCCATCGGGGGATGGGAGGGGTATGTGGGACTCCCCGGAAGATCCGGTATACCCACTAAACGACCCAGCGGCGCTCCTACCTCGTCTGCAAGGAGGAGGACTGGGAATCCGGCAGAGCCATAACATCCAGTCCCCCGCTGACGACCGCCCGCCTTGCAGGCGGGCCCGACATTCCCCCCCCGTCGGGGAGGGGCCCAGGAATGACCGCGAGCGCTCTGTCATTCCCGCCCGACGTGGATGGTGATCTGTGCAATGCAGGAGAAGGCGCCCCCTCACCCGTCTTCCGCTGTTCACCACCAGGGGGCATAAGACGACGATCGTACAATCGCCTTCTCATGCCCCGTCTTCGCCTGCGGAACGGCGCTGCGTGAGGGTCATCCTCCCGCGCGCGCTCCGCGTCCTCCTTCTGCGACATTACGTCCTCGCAGAAGGAGGCGACCGCTGTCCAGGCCCCCTCGCTTTCCAGCATCGAGTTGACGACGCTGGGAAGCGAGAGGTCCTGCCCGACCGCTGCGCTCAGACCGCGGCGCAGCTCGGACCAGGCCGGGCACACCTCGAGGGTGTGCTGTGCCGTGTCCTCCGCCGCGCCACAGTCGTGGCACGACGGGGTCTCCTCCCTTTGGATCCGGTGCAGGTGCGTTCCGAAACACCCATGTCCGGACAACACCTGCACCAGACGGAAAGAGAGGAAACCGTGGGACCGCTCAAGCCAATCCTTCAGAACTGGCCCGAGCGCGTCCAGGGTTCGGCGGCCGAAAACGGCAGTGGCGAGGTCCTCCGTCCAGTGATGGACGATTGCGTCCCTCGCCTCTTGCCGCACGGCTTCCCGCTCTTCTGCGGCGGGGGGCTCCCCGAGCGCCTTACGCCGCGCCGTCCATTCGTACACTCTGGTCAGCACCCATGCCTCGAGCTCCCAAGGAGGGGTGCCGGCCAGAGCGCACGCCGCCGAGAAGCCCACCGATCGGTAGGCCCTCGCCACCCGCAGTGCAATGACCCTTTGGGGCCTGCGAATGGCAGTGGCGTTCTCCCTCCTGTTGAGGGAGTCCGCCCAAATCGGGGCCCCGTAAAGGGCCATGCTTCTAAGGATGCCGGCATACAGAAGCCGGCATACAGAAGCCGGCATCGTGCCTTCGGACCCCCCAGGTTCGGGAGGAGCCAGGAAAGAGCATTCGCAGCCTTCAGTAGGCGCGTCGACAGCCCGCTGAAGTGTGGGCCGAAGCGCCACCTGCTGTCGAGTACAAGGCCCAAGTACTTCATCTGGGCCTTGACCCCGATCCTGACGCCCTCCACGACAATGTGTCCGTCGGGTGGGATGCGCTGCCGAGGCCCGTGGAAATACACGGCCTCGGTCTTCTGCAGCGCCACCTTCAGCCCTAGGCAGCGGATCCTACCAGCCACTAAGGATCCGCCAGCAGAGGCCAGAATGGCCGCCTCCCTGAAGTTCCTCCCCCGGGCAATGAGGAGGGTATCATCTGCGTAGCAGATGATGCTCGTGCCCTGGAGGAGGGTCCCCCGCAGGAGCCAGTCGAATCCAATATTCCACAGCGGTGGTCCTGGACCGACCCCTGTGGAACACCGGACTCTGCACCATACTGCCTCACTCTGGCCGTTTTGTCCGCGAGGAGGACCACCCGGTCCTCCAAGTAGTTGGCCAAGAGTGTGCGCAGGTATTGAGGCACTCCGTGATATCGGAGCGCCTCCAAGATTGTAGAGTAGGGGACAGAGTTGAAGGCGTTGGCGATGTCGAATGACACCGCCAGCACTCCGTCCCCCACCTCCACGGCCTCCTTCACTTGGCCCTTGAGTAGGGCCAGCGCGTCCACCGTCGACCGACCCCGTCGGAAACCGAATTGGGCGTCCGACAGGTCCGGCCCTACCGTCCCCAGCAGGCTATTTAGCCGGTCGGCGATTATCCCCTCGAACATCTTACCGACCTCATCGAGCAAAACGATGGGCCGGTAAGACGAGGGGGAGTCCGCCGGGCGGCCCTCCTTTCGGAGGAGGCATAGCCGCCCCTCCTTCCAGGGTTTCGGAAACCTCCCAGTCGTGAAACACGCGCTAAAGAGGTCCCGAAGCCTCTCCTCCATCTGAGAGGCGGCTATGGCCACCACCCGTGCGGGAACGCCGTCCGGCCCTGGGGCCGTGTTCTTCGCGCGGAGGCTCAGAGTCCCCGCGTAGAGCTCCGACGCTGTCACCGGAAGAACCTCCTCCTCCGGCGGAACCGCCTCCCGCGGGGGGTCCATCACTGGTGGGGTGTAGTCGGTCCTGGATGGAAACAGGGACCGGACCACCCCATCCAGCAATGCCGGCTCGAGGGTCTCCGTCAGTGGAGGACCACAGGGGCGCAGTTTACTCCGCGCCGCCTTGTATGGTCTTCCAAACGGGTCTCTGTCGAGACCCTCCAGCATCTCGGCTCTCTCCGAGTCTTCGGCGCACATTGCCAACTTGAGGACCCTCTTTGCGTCGACGTACGAAGCATAGAGGGCCCTCTCGTTGGCTAGGTCTCGGGGCCTGCGCCTCCGACTCCGCGTGTAAGCCCTCCTGGCCGCTACGCAGGCGGTATGGAGCCCCGCAAGTTCCTCCGACCACCAATAGACTGCGCGTCGGAGAGGTGGGCCGCGAGACCGGGGCATGCTGGAGTTGCACACCTCGGTCAGGGACCCCCTCAGCTGCGATCGGCGTTGGTACGCGCACGCGTCATAATGGACGCGTACGTCTCCCCCCGCTCCGCAGCCTCAGCGGTGAGCGTCACCACTACGGCTGCGGTCCTGGGAGGAACCAACTTCTTCCCGCCGGCTGGAGCCCTTTTGGCTGCAGGAGCAGTCGCCGTGGGCTTGGGGGCCGGCTTTTTCCCCTTTTTCCGTCCTTTTCCCTTTTTTACCACTTCCGTCCACGACTGGTTGGCCGGGGTGGTGGAGGGAAGAAGGGCGTCTTCCTCCTGCGGGTTCTGGGGGACTGCTGGAGTGGCAGACGACCCAGACGCTCCCTCCGCGCTTGTGGTGGGGGCATGAGGACTCGCCTTGGTCCTCTTGCCTTTACCCTTGTCCTTGGAGGGCTTTTTGCCCGATACCGGGCCTGCAATAGGCGCAGGTTCTGGCTCCTTCGGCGGTGGACTCTTGTCCGCCGCTAGCGGCGGGCGGAGCCGTTTTTCCGGCAGGAGCCGGTCCTCGATGCCTGCGATGCAGGCCCTGGTGAAAGCCCTCTCCTCCATGACAACCTTGCGGAACGTTTCCTCAAGGCTGGCGTGGGAGGAGGAGGGACCTGTCACCACCGGCCCCGGGGCAGACTGGGCAGGCCTCGCCGTGGCCTCAGCCAGCTTCTGGTGCAGCTGGCTGACCTCCGCCTGCAGGCGATCCACCTTCGCCTGCAGCTGGCTGACCTCCGCCTGCAGGCGATCCACCTTCGCCTGCAGCTGCCGCGTCTCCTCCGTAGCCGTCCGCCTAACCAGCTCCGCAATAATGCCGTGCATGCTGGCGGCACGGCATTTGAGGGCCTTCTGGAAAGTCCCCTTCAAGTTTGAAGACTTGGAGGCGATCTGAACGACCTCCTCCCTGTCTTCTGCCGCCATGCGCTCCAATTCTGCCAGGGAGTGGTCAGCATACAGCACATTTGATGCACCGTAGCCAGCCCTCGCCCTGGCAGCTTGCGCCTGCTTCTCCTTGGCGGCGACCCTCTCCTCCAGGTCTAGCTGGAGCTGCTGCCTCTTGGCCAGATTCAACTGGCGCTCGGCGTCCACCAAGCCCACATCGTGGGTTGTAGCCGAAAAAGAAGTCGAAGCCTTTTTTGACTTCGACTTCTTCTTCGACTTGCCACCAGTTGACTCTGAGGAGCCCTCAGACCGCTTCCGCTTGAAACGGTCGCTCTCGGCCGCCGACGTATCCATATTGGAGTCGTCGGAGTCTGTGAACTCGTCTGGCCTACAGAATGAGCTGGCCGCAGATGGTGCGCGGTCAGCTACTGGCGCCAAAGCGCCACCGGCAAGGCCCTGAGAAGGGCCGTTAGATTGGCCCTGAGAAGGGCCGTCGGGTTGGCCCTGAGAAGGGCCGTTTGAATCGCCCTGGGAAGAGCGATTCGCAACAACAAATCGGCCAGACGCATCCCGCGTTGGCTTGCCCATCTTTTTAAAATTAAAATCCTTCGTACTCGCAGACGACCGCATGAATGTCTCCGAAATCACAGCGCACTTTAGCCGCCGGTCTGCCACTCCGTTACGGTGGTCAGACACGGCGTTGCCCAGGGGAAACTACGTGGAAGTATGCGCTGTGGGGGTTCCCCCAGTACTATTATACCTCTGCCAACCCCTTTGAGGTTTACAGACTTGATGTTTATACTATACCAAGTTATTCGTTTAGGATTCCGTACCCAAAGGGTAAAACGGGAACCCTATTACTAAGGCTCCGCCGTCTGTCTGTCCGTCTGTCCGTCTGTCACCAGGCTGTATCTCATGAACCGTGATAGTTAGACAGTTGAAATTTTCACGGATGATGTATTTCTGAAGCCGTTATAACAACAAATACAAAAAATTCGAATAAAATAAATATTTAAGGGGGTTCCCATACAACAAACGTGATTTTTTTGCTCGATATTGATAACGGCAACAGGAAGACGCTTGAAATATTCACAGAATATTTAGTTATATATTTACTTTAAAAATTAATTAATTACAATAAAACAAATATTTAAGGAGAGCTCCCATACAACAAACGTGTTTTTTTGCCATTTTTATAGATAATGGTACGGAACCCTTCGTGAGCGAGTCCGACTCGCACTTGGCCGGTTTTTTAGGAATCGTCACCCTTCCACAGACTGACCGGCGCAAACGCAGCTTATCGATTCTTACAGCCACAAGCCACGATCCCATCTGCCTATTACTTACAAGATGGATTACTTATATTACCGAAACCGCCATAATTATGATGGATAGATTTATAATTAATATTTTAGCAACTCTTTTGGCACCACAAAAATTAAGTGCTGATGAAACTGTTTCACACAAGAGTCAAGGATGATACATACATGACATGCTCATATACTCGTACCTAGTGTAATTGACTGATTGAAGGTTTTAAATTAATATTTGCATTAAATATTATGTAAAGTATATAAGTAATTAAGCTGTATGTACCAATTTTTATAGCGGTTTCGGTTCTTAGTTTTTATTTTTAGAATATAGAACGTCACGATTTGTGTTTGAAAATGCGTGGGCGCAGTTAAAGTGGTCATTTTTGAGCTCTAGGTCGCATGTTATATTTTAAGATTATGACAGAATGATGCATTCTCGGTTGACCTTTTAAATTGCAACTATGATATCGACCTACGATGCCCACGTAGAAAAATCTATTGCAGCCCTACACTAGGAATTCCTATGGCTCACAGAAGAAATTCTAGAGAGGATCTGGCGATCGTCGTTATTTAGATTTTGTTTGGTGAAACCGAACGCGTGGTCTCGTCAACAGAGGGCGCCTTCTGGGTTTCCGAACAAATGAGTGACATAAATGAACCTTGCGACTCAGTGTTAGTCAGAAGCCTAGAAAATGTATTCTGTGGCGGCGCTTGAGTCGTTGCCGACGTTACGGAATGTTGCTATTTAAAAAAATATATATTTATATAAACATTTAGAACTAAGTATTTATTTAATATCTTATTTTGTTATTTTTACCTCATTAAATGCTGCACCGGTTGACGTCATCACGTCATCGCCGGCTGTTGCTGAAAACCAGCGCTGGGGCTCTGTCTCGCATAGGGTTGCAGCATTAGGGTGCTCGCCCAGGAGCGACTTTTTCGGCGATTTTTGTGTGAATGTACTCCTTTCTGACAAAAATTGCCGAAAAGATCGCTCGTCCCCCAACTTGTTCTTTCGGGTTTGTGTTTTTATCTTTGTGTTATGTTTACCGCAAATAAACGTATTTTTTTTCCTTTCTTTTTTTATTTTCTTTCTAAGCCCAAAAGTCTGACAACCAGTCTTACCAAGGCGTATCGTGTTACTCAGTAACTACGTTGTGGAGGTCAGATAGGCAGTCGCTCTATGTAAAGTACTGGTATTTAGCTGCGACCGCTTAGAATATAACCTGATGACCACACATAGTCGGGATACGAGTATAGCAGATGATGATCTGCCATACTTTGGCTAGTCTAGCGTTGACATAGTCTTTTGTGTTCTACTTTATGCTTTTAGTTTATTCTGATTCAATGTTTCTTGTCCCCAACGCCATTGTTAGTGTTTTCTATAAAGCGACCACAAGCAACAATGCAAAATGTTACATCAGGAAATCTGTCACAATGAGGTCAAGGCACCTCCGTCTAATAGTTCTTGCATTATATTTTACTACATTAATTAATATTATTACAAAATACTATCATTATCAAGATAATATCAATGATTCGTATAGTGTTATAAATATTTATCGACATTCTTGTGAAAACTATTGGGTGTAACAATAGCGAAAGTAAGCGTTTTTATGAAAAATATTGTGAAAATACACCACGTTGGTAATACATAATTTGATTCAATGATGAGATCGAATTTATTCAAGACTCTGAGCATTGAATGCGAAGATAAACACAGGACGACGCAGACTTGAACAGCCTTTCAGAAATTGCTAGACCAGTGTTTCTTTATCTAGGTATCTATGGAACAGTCGCACTTCGGTGATCACACTTTGACCAGGAGCTGGACTTTCTTTCTTTTTTTTGGGTGGGAAATTATCTAATAACTTCTCCCGCTCTGGGCGGAGCGGGGGGCGTGTCAGAATTTTAAAATTTTAAAACCCACCCGAGTTCCTTCATTTGCCTGTGTGCCAGGGCCACGATATCCCTTTCGGACATACTCGCAACCCTGGCAGGCATTGGCCCTAATGGACCCCGTCAATTCGTGCTGACGCCTCTTTGAGGCGCGCGTGGAACACAACACGCCGTCGATCGAGGCCTGGTACTTATCGGGCGGCGAGCTACCCAACGCTCACCGTCCGCAGGACCGCGCCTACGGTGGCCGGAAATCGGCTTGCGACTCCCGACGGCCAAGGCGTCTCCTGCGGCGACTAGGGGCGTGAGGGCGCGAACCCTGCCTCTCTCTCACGCGTTCCGCCTCCTCTTTCGCGAGAATTACTGCTTCGCAGAAGGAGGTGACGGCCTCCCATGCACTCTCGCTCCGAACCATGGCCAGAACCCGGGGTCGGACGTGAGAGATCGCCGCCATCGATCGCCTCCGTAAGGACACGGCGGTGCGCAGCTGGCCTAACGTTTCAATAGAAAAAAGGGGCCGACTTTTACTGATTTTATTTGTTATCACTATCGTGCGCTTACTGTAACTTTTCTTAAGCTAGCTCCATGGACAGATGGGTAACTTTAAACCGCTTAAACCTTTTAAAGAACAGAGAATACTTTACGTTACTGAAACTAAAACTTAATAGCCCATTAGTAATCATGTTGTCTAATATTAGCAAATGTATAAACTTTAATATACGCACAGACAGATCGCACGCATTCTTGTTATACAAGCAATTTTTTTAATAAATAGATTTTATAATTTATGAGAATGATGTTAAATATTCGTACATTTATTACTACCACACGACCTAATAATAGTTTAATACGAGTATTCAATATTTACGACTCTTATATCAGGATGCTTCATTATTTATAAAATTGTATTCCTTTTATTACGCATAATGGCGTCAATTGAAATCGATTCGTAGAAGTCCATAATAATATTATGATTGATTTTGAAGCAGTTAATTTTAAAATGTAATCAATTCAAAATTGTAATGTAGTGTTTCAAAAGTGCTTTGATAAAATTATTTTTAAAGTTTACGATTTAGAGGAATTCCGTACAGTATTCGGCAAAGCGATTTATTAGTTTAGTTTGGATTTTGTCAAGTAGTTAGGCTAAAGTGTATTTCTGTCTGCTGAATACAATAAACTGAGATAGCCTAGCCTGTAAAACAGCTCAGTGACCTAGGCAACTGGGCATTTCCCACAAGTAAATATTTTTCTTTGCGCTTAAGGGGTTATTAAAAGCCTGTCGAGCAAATTCGCCAATTTTTCCTTTGGCCTTTTTTTACAAAGGACTTTTGTAATTGTCCACCTATTCTTTTGAAAAGGACCGTCCGAAAGAAGGATCTTATTACTTTTCTGTTTATAACCTTGAAGGACGGCAATTCTGTTACGTCATTCATCACTGATCTCAGTAACCTTTCTTCAAATAGTTTGAAACGTGATCATCTTTCTTCTGATCGCAATCAAATTAGACCAAATGCTAGGACCAGATGATTTAGGTAGATAGCTTATTTTGTAATGACCTCGATATTTTGTCATCATTTTGTTAATAAATAAATTCTGAATCTAGTCCCTAATTTCAAAATTCTATCTACAAAAGGTGCTGACTCACTGACCATTCAAGCAACAAAACCTACAATTACCTCTTCAATACATCTCTAAGACAATACAAAACGATTAAACGTAACACAATCTCAATCACTTACATTACCAAACCATAGCTTACTGAATAGGAGTAGGTAAGCAAATAATCAGAACAATGTAATAGATTGTCAGTCAAACTGATGGATAGCTGGCGTCCATTTGTCCATGTCGTTTTGATAGTCTTGACTAATGGGAGCAGTGCTACTTATTGACAACTTGATGACGTTACGAAGAGTGATAGGATATTAGTTACCAATGTCATTACCCAAAGCTTCTTTCCGAAACGTCACTACCCATAAAATTGCCACCAGGAAGCCCAGCGCTGACAACAAAGCTTGAAAAGGAACTATAGGATGATTTTATGAGATCACTTGATAATAAAATACTTTCTAAGACCGCTAATTCCACCATCAAGCCTGGTGACACAGCATAATCAGACTATTATGTTCCAACTGCTGGGACACAGGGCTCCTCTCTTTCTAGAGGAAGTGGGCCGTAATCTACCACGCGGGCTCAGTGCGGGTTGGTAGATGTCACATGTCTTCGAATTTTTTGTTCTACGACATGTCGGTTTCCTCACGATATTTTCCTTCACCATTTTGAGAGGTTTCTGGTGACACGATTTGTGTTATTGGTAAACAAAAGAAAGAAGCGCGAAGGATGGACGGTGTCCTTTCGCTGTTTCCGTCCCACATGTTTCTTTTCAGCCAAAATACGTCCACTGCTGGACATAGGCCTCCCCCACGGTGGGAAGGCGTTGCCATAATCGCCACCCATGACAGGCGGGTTGGCGATGCTGCCCATTCTCTAGTAAGTCCCTTAGTCGCCTTTTACGACACCCACGGGAAAAAATAGGATGATGCTATTGTTTACGTCCGGCACCACACGGAACGTGTTTAACATGGGTCTATTATTTGCCTGGAGCTACGTACAAGAAAACCCAGTAACAATAAATATTTGCCTGAATAACGATTATTTTGTCATTCAGTGAGTTATTGAAACATTACGGAGACCGTCAATTTTCATGGGACTGGAACCTCAGTAGCACCCATTGCCTTCGAACCGGGACACTGCAAATATGCTACTTGGTAGCAGACATATATTCGATGGTAGTATTCTTTCAAAAGCTGCCCTTACTACACACTGCTAAACAATACAACAATTATAACCTTCTAAAAGTAATTAAACCAGATCATAATCACGCGACAGGATGCTATAAACATAATCAGGGTTTTGATAACCAAAGTAAAAAATGTATATGCTCACGACGCATCGTGGTCGTGGTGCAAATGACCTGGACTGCCGTGTCGATCAAAATATTGATTTTTACCAAGTACTCATCACGCGCCGGGTTTTAACTAACAGTTAGGTTCCGTAGGTAATAAATGTAATATTAAAGAGTAAACTTGTTATTAAGGCATCTTCTTGGGTACGCTTGTTCCACAGTAGTCCTCATACATCGGTGGCATTATATAACCTGCCTACTTAGAAAGATGTGTAGTTACTATTTGCTGCTAATATAATTATCTGATTTCCGTATATTCTGTTTTGACATGATCAGAGTTTCGGAATTTTCCTCATTTTCTGCTTTTCGTCATCATCATTGGCAGCCTTGTACCAGCCACCGATGAGTAGCATCCTCGCTTTTTTACCATGCTTTCCTGGTAAGTGCGAGTCTCTTCCAGATCTTCCCCACGATCTTTTGTAGGTCATCAACCCACTTGTTTACTTTTAGGAAAGAAAAAACCAAGAATTTGTTATTGAACGCTACAGTTTGATTTAATACTCTTATGACTGCCCTTAATTTGTGATATTAAAAAAAATATCACTTTATGGCGTTCTCTTAAGTTTGAGACCTTTAAGGTTGACCTTTGATATTCTCTTCAACCAATAATATTATCCAATAAGTACCCAGATCCCAGTGAGTCATAATTTAGAAGTAGGTAGATCGACAATTTCTCATGATCCTCTCGATTACACATAGGCAAACCCACAAAAACTAGATAAATGGCGGAAATGTCTCAATGCAGCAAATTGTAAGTACATGATTTAAGCAATAATAAGTTAAACCATAATTTGCCTTACGATAGGCACATGTGCTTTGTAAGTATTTTATAATCATCATCTGTAATTTGATGTGATAATCCTATAGTTGTTATTAGACGGATGTGAAAATGATCAGAGTTTGAACAAAGTTCATGTTATTTTCGAGTTTTAAGAAATCTCTGCCGAAACTGTGTTTTTTTCCTTGTCATATTTGTGTAGAACCTAGATGAGGCTGGCACAAGAGCGTGGGGATTGGCACAAGAAAAGAGAGGCCTATGAGACAGTGGTTGAAGTCGGACTGTGGATGTTGATGATCATCATCAATCATAATTTCATATCTGGTGAATAAATTTGGCGTGCTGAGATTTCCATTTTGAGAAGATGGATGTGTTTAAATAGTTAATTTTTATGTGGCTTTTATAAGTCATACCGTGTGTCTTTCTTACGGAGGACCAAGACATTCATTACTAATTTATGGGTCAAGTCGTAAGTAACGTGTTCCTTTACCAAATACGGCAAGCAAAGAAAAATACACTGTAGTAGTAAGTAATGCACTAGCAGAACTAAAATTTACGTCCTAATTTATTATTTTGATCGATTTTGCAATACTCAACCAAGTATATACGGTTTGAAGTTTTGACAGAAACAAGCAGTACTACCTTTTTGAGACAGACTAATTGCGATGGGTTTTAGACCTCAATGAATCATCCTGCGCAGGAATGTGGAATGATGGGTGAGCTTTGTGAGTACCTAGTTACATAGTCTATATTAGAAAATGCGGGAAAATTGGGCTTAACTGATGAACTGGTATCGATGAAATTTGGTGTAGAGTTAGATTAAACCTGAGGATACAAACAAATACCAGGTTTAAGTTCGTATGGAAAGTTGTTATAATAATTGCGAGCACGATTATTGATAATTTCAGATTTTCGGATTCGATTTAAAATTAAATTGGATAGTTTATAATAGTCTAGCCAGTGTTTTAGCAGTTAAAGGACTAAAACACAAGGCAAGGCAACCTTCGTCTGTGAGAAAGACGAAATATTCAAATTCTTGATTAGGATTTTTAATGAGTGCTTTCGAACATGGTCACGGAATGATTGATGCACATAGAACGGGTACGAATTTGGATAATGTCCTTTTATATAGAGCTAATTATGTAATCAGGAGACACGGCATGTAAATCATCAAATGGCAAAGTTTTTTTTACAAGACGTTTTTTTTAAAGACTTGAAAAAAAAAGCCTTATTTGTGGTAAAGCTGCAAAAATAAAGAGTAGTGACTGAAGTTACTTGATTAAGTTTGTCAGTTGTATTTCCGTATCCCTTTTAAACCCCATAATTCAGTTTCATATTTTTAACATAGACATGTTATAAGTCCTTGGTACATTAAATATCTGCTGATACCCCAAGGAAGAATGCAACGGTGATCGTGATCCTTCGAGTATTGAACCCGGATACCAACCATAAGAAACTAATAATTTTGCAATTTATAAAATAATTAAAAATAAACAGAGTACGTAAGTAGGTACTACAAATACCAGCGCATACCTACTACGGCAATTATAAAAATCGGTATGTAAAATGTTATTAAATTGTTTTTTATTATCTGCAATTATATTTAAATACATGACGTGTATATTATTTTTTATAAACATCGGTCGAGGCATATTTAATTTTAATTTATTAAATTATAAGGTCCATGAAAAAGTTAAAAGGTCGAAATCAATCTGCCAAGCCTTTTCCCAACTATGTTGGGATATGGTTCCAGTGTAACCGGATGCAGCTGAATACCAGTATTTTACATGGAGCAACTGCCTATCTGACCTCCATAACCCAGTAACTGGGTAATACGATACCTCTTGGTAAGACTGATAGTCAGACTTTCGGGCTTCTGACGACCCGTAACGACTGCCAAAGATCCACGAATGACAGCCGGGACCAACGAGGCACGGAGGAGTCTCGGTATGTAAAGGTCACCCATCCTTGGACCAACCCGGCAAGCTTAGCTTAACCTAATGGATTGACCCGTGCAGCTGTTATTATTTAAATAGCTGTCAATTTTACTAGAACTTGAAGTTTTCTATCGATTATGATCTTCCTGTCTAGTTCCATGTTACTTGGGGTGGCCGCAACACGTTTTCCCTTTCCATTATTCCCTGTCTACCATCACGCTATCATTCACTCCCTTCTCTCTCATATCCTAACACAATCCATCCATAAGATCCTTCATTGTAACAAAATTAAGAATTGTTGTTACATAGTAACCAAAAGCCGCATAAATAGTTTATCAGTTTGTGGGTGTACTAATGTAAGTACAACTCTACCTAACCCTCCGGAGAAAACAAGCGTGAAGATTTTGGAAAGCATTTATCTACTACAGGCTAAACGGTGCATTTCTCGAGACATCTCGGAGCCCACTATTATGTACTTAGTAAGTACATAGAGTTAGTTCGCTCAACTTGTGGTTTTAGTCGTTAAAGACGCTCGACAAACATTTCTTTTACTCATATAGGTACGAGTAATACCATAAAAAAGTAAAAGATAGAAAAAAGTTAATTTTTGACCCAATTTTCATGATCACAACTACAGTTAAAAAACTAGTTTATTTCACATAAATTAATGTTTTGTCAATCCCTTTATCAGCATAGTAACTCCTGCATACAACCGACATTGACTAGTGAACCCAAATAATTATGTAGGTATTTCCGGCTTCACTAATACCAACTCCCACGAAAATCTCCACGGATCTCCAATATAAAATAAACAAAGTAAATCCCACCATACATGGGTCCACTCACACAGACACAGACGCTTACAATAATTAGAGTATCAGTAATATTGATCGAGTTATTGAGTAAGAACACACACATACACACAGACACTGTGGAATCTTCACTATTAGTACTGTCAAAGGTTAGCTCCGTGCACACAATTTTGAGTAACCTAGCATGGTGAACGAATTAACTTCATATAAATAGGATGCAGTTACTCTGCTAGGCACATTCGGTGATCATCCCGTGGTAGTTCAACAGCTTAGAAATGAAGCTGGTAAATACATTCAATTAATAAATAATAATTAATAAAAAATAATTCGTTATAAAACAGTACCTACTTTTTATAAAAAAAAATATTTCGAAATTTAAAAATAACGGTTGCTATTTTTTTGTGTTGTTAATTCGGAATTCAAAAAGTTTTAACATAAAAATGGATTGCAGTGAAAGTTTACAATTTTACAATTTACTAAATTCAGGAGTGTTGATTGAAAAAATAATTTTACAAAATTAAACGTTACCCTCTAAATATTACAACAATATATTCTGTAAACTTCATGTGATCCAATCAAGGGATTCTTTTTCTAACTGTAACTCAATTTAGAATTACGACAAATCAGTGCCTTCAAATCGTTGTAGTTGTTAACCTCCCAGTATTTCTATTAAGTCTAATTATTTTAATTTCGTCTTTTCAGCTTATCATCTTAACGGTAATAGCGTGCAGCTATGCTGACAAGCTGGACAGGACGTACTTGCCTCCTGCAAGCGCTGGAACTGCTGGAGGTAGCCCAGGATCTTTAACTGCACCTGGAAGCGAGCCTGGCTTTGACCTTCCCAAAGCTCCTTCTTCATTTGGCCAGCCTGCAGGTCCAACTGGTTCCGCTGGATTTGGTCAGCCCTCGACGCCTGGTCAGACTGGATTTGGTCAGCCTGCTTCTGAATACGGTGCTCCTACTGGAGGAGTTGGAAGCCCAGCCCTTGGTCAAGGTTCCACTGGATTCGGTCAGCCTACTTCTCAATACGGCGCTCCTGCTAACGGGGCTGGTTCAGCTCCTGGTCAAGGACCTGCTGTTTTCAGGCAGCCAGCTTCTCAATACGGTGCTCCTACTGGCGGTGCTGGAAGCCCAGCTGCTGGTCAGGGCCCTACTGGATTTGGTCAATCCTCAACTGCTGGTCAGTCTAACTCTCAATATGGTGCTCCTACTGTCGGTGCTGGCAGCCCAGCCCTTGGACAGGGTCCTACTGGATTTGGCCAAACACCTTTCGGAGGCCAAGGACCTCAAGACGCATCCGCTTACTCCGGGCAGCCCCAATCTGAACGTGAACGTGCCTCCATTGACAAGAACGCCGAAATCCTCAGATACGAGAACCAGAACGATGGCGAAACCTTTTCCTACAGCTTCGAGACTTCAAACGGAATTTCTGCTGAAGAATCTGGTGTGGCTACGAATGGTGTGCAAGCTCAGGGTGGTTTCTCTTACACTGGTGATGATGGCCAGCAGTACAGCGTGACTTACACTGCTGATGAGAATGGTTACCAGCCCCAGGGTGCCCATCTGCCGACTCCTCCTCCCATTCCTGAAGAGATCCTGAAGTCTTTGGAAGAAAACGCGAGGGCTGCGGCTGCGGGCACGCAAGAAGGTAAGGCTATTATTTTTTATCATTATTATTATAATTATGATGAAAATTGTGCAATTGTTTTGTCGCATTCGTGGGAATTTTTCAGTGTAGTCCTAACAAGCGATGAAGTGATAATTTTTCAGTGTAATCCTAACAAGCGATGAAGTGATAATTTAAAGTGGAATGATAATAGAACCAATCTAGTTTTTGTTAAACATTTTGCAACGTGGGTGCGTGTCAATTTATAACTCAGACCGGAAATCACTATCTGTAGGCCGTTTCTTGTTACGTGCGGGAATCGAACCAATGACCCGCTGAAACACTGCGCTAGTTTTTATTAAAAGTGTTAAACTGGAAATGTTCTAGGTAGTAATAAGTATTTTACATAAGTGCCTTACAACTGACTACTAATCCTGAAAAATGGTTTAACTATTTTTATTGCTTAATAATTCAGTATGACACAATGATATAATTTACTTTTAAATATGTATTACTAAAACGTTAGTTACTTCAGATTCAAACATTAAAACAGACAGTTATAATTGCTAAGCATGAGGTCCTGGGTTCGATTCCCAGAACGGGTAGTGTTATTAGGTTTTTCTATCAGAAACTTCTCTGTAGCAGTCAGGAGTCTGGATTTTTGGTCCCCTATTACATGTAACTGAAACGGAGAATAACTGGTGAATAAAATTAATAGAATACACCATATGAATTACAGATGTGAAATGTGGATGTACCTAATGACACCTCTGCCTATCCCTTTGGAAAAAACAGGCGTGATATTATGTTGTGCATGAGTTATAATTTCAACAGTTTATTTAGATACCCAAGTAGAAGAAGACATTGACTGACATTGACTACTGACACCGTTTTAAAATCTTTACGTTAAGTAACGAATTTAATTACTTCCATTATATTTTAATAGCGGTAAATCACCTTTGAACTAATATCTTTTAGCTAAATTGCTATTACTCTCGTGTTTGCACGATATTTTCGAAAATAGGCTATGGTGTAATGATTGAGTCAGTCGCCAAGGTCAGCAGTAAGGCAGCTAAGGGTGCGTTAGCCCTTAAAGCCATAATTTTGCCCATAAAAGGACTTTGCCACTTTTGCTTCATACATTTTGTCAGTTCTTTTCATTACGATTAGGTTTCTCGCAACTGTTAGTCGTCTTGAAAAGCGACTATTACTTTTTATTGGGTTAACCCAGAACATGTCCTAGAACCAAAATTCGAAGACATGTGACAATTCGCACTGGGCTCGTGTGGTGGATTACGAATTTACGACCCACTCCCTCTCACAGAGACGAGGCCTGTGTCCTAGCAGGGTTTTTATCGTGAACATAACTTTTATTTTCTTTCTGTCAAAGTCCAATCCAAAGCATTCAATCATTCATAGGTACTTTTGAATTGTCAAGGAATCTCCCATTTAAATTTTTTTCACATAACTGTATAACTTTCTGCGGTTGGTAAATTATTGTTTAGTATTTTCCATGCATAACTGCTTAGAGGCTTAATTACAGTACCTTCTCATTAACACTTTCATTATTGAAATATGTTCCAGGTGCCTACAACCCTGCTGAAGACTCCAGCTCAAACCCCCAGCAGTATTACGGAGCAGCTTCCCCATCTTACCAGCCCCAGGGTCAATCTGGACAGTCTCCCAACTCCTACCAGGCTGGCCAGGGTCCTGCTTCTCAATACGGTGCCCCTGCTCAATCTGGACCTGAAGTATCTGGACCTCAAGGCTTCCCTACTCAACGTGGTCAGGGACCTGCCTCTCAATACGGTGCTCCTGCTCAAGATGGAACTACAGGATCTTCTGGACCTCAAGGTTTCCCTTCCCAACGTGGTCAATCACCTGCTTCACAATACGGTGCCCCTGCTCAATCCGGTCTATCTGGTACTAGCGGTCCTACTGGATCAGGTTTTCCTGCACAACGTGGTCAATCGCCTGCTTCTCAATTCAGAGCCCCTACCTCATCTGGATCTCAGGGTTCTCAAAATGGTGCACCTGCATTATCTCCTTTTGGCCCATCTAGGACAACTGGACCTCAAGGTGGTCGTGACAGTGGTTATCAGTACAATGCTCCTGATGTATCTTCTTCCAGACCTCAGGGCTTCCCGTCTCAGGGTAGTCAGACCCCTGGCAATCAATACGGTGCCCCCTCTGGATCTGCCCGCCCATCTGGACCTCAAGGTTTCCCGTCTCAGGGTAGCCAGACCCCCGGAACCCAATATGGATCCCCTACTGGTTCTGGACCCCAAGGTAACCAAGCCCCGTCCAACCAATACGGTGCCCCTACTTCCTCTGGATCTTCCAGGCCATTGGGACCTCAAGGCTTCCCATCTCAGGGTACACAATCCCCAGCTAACCAATATGGTGCTGCTACACCCTCGGGATCACCCAGGCCATCCGGACCTCAAGGTTTCCCATCTCAAGGTAGTCAATCTCCTGCCTCTCAATATGGCGCTCCTGGTGCTTCAACTACTGGTTCCACCAGACCTTCCGGTCCTCAAGGTTTCCCATCTCAGCCCTCTGGAATAAACCAGGGCTCTCCATTTACCCCTGCTGGACCTTCTGGAAACAATGGACCTGCTCGTTCTGGACCTCAAGGACAGGCTGCGGGACAAGATGATGGATACCAGTATGACAGGCCTCAGTCTCAGTTTGGCAGACCAAGTCAACCTGGACAATTTGTACAGCAGCCACAAACTCAAGGATCCGCTTTCCCCAGACCCAATGGACAAGGTTTTGCACCATCAGGCCCAGCCGGCTCATCAGGACCGATTGGTTCTTCAGTCTCTACCAGTCAAGGACCCGTCTTCGGTACTGGCCCCGCCGCTCCTACTTCTGGAACTTCCTCCAATCCTCAAGGAGCTAGATTCCCCGTGTCATCTATTGATCAAGGATACCCTAGAGGCCCCGCTGGTTCGCTCTCTGGCAATGGCCCCACTGGATCAGCACCGGGTCCTATTGGTCAGGGTTCTCCATTCAGGCCAAGTGGCTCTGTTGGACAATACACACCGTCAGGTCCATCTAGTCCCTCTGGCTCCATCAACACTGGATTCCTTAAGCCTGGTAGCTCGGCTGGACCTATTTCAGGATCTGCTCAGGGACCTTTCGGACGTCAGCCCTCCGGATCCAGCTCAGGCATGCCTGACTCTGGTTACGAATACAACCGCCCTGGATCACAGGGTCCTCAGTCTGGATCTTCTCAGGGTCCTCAAGCTGGATTCGGTTCGTCTGGACAGAACAGGCCAGGACAAACTGGCGCTCAAACTAGCTTTGGCCCCGTAGGCCAAGACAGGCCTGGACAAGCCAGCCCTCAGTCTGGTTTTGGTCCTGCAGGACAAGACAAGCCAGGACAGACCTTCGGTGGACCCCGCCAGCCTCCAAGCTTTAGCCCCGAGGAAGGATACAAATACTAAACCAAGGATAGACTAATTTATTTATAATTAAGTTTCAAGCAAATAGACAAAATGTAAAAAAAAAAAACTACGCAGTACGCTTAAGTATTTTGTACATATTTATACGAAATGTATAGAATACAATGTGGAGTCACTATGTGATTTAAATATAAATTAAATAAATGATGCAGAGCTAAATAGCTTTTATTACATTTAAGAAACAACTTGTTTCATTAAGCAATCCTTATTTTAGACAAACACTGTAAGATCGAAAAATATATTTAATTATTTTTAAAACGTATTTCTATGAACAATTCTGATAGGTAATCAATCTAAATACTGTTTTGATAGCCGTATCATAATTAATAATATTCAGCGCAATAATATCTAACGATTTGATAAAGTCATTTGAAAACCAATTAATTTTTATTGAGCTAATTATTACAGTAACTTACGGTGTAGTAAACATTGCATGGCATCATCCTGATCCTGAAGTAATTGACACTGAAATCGATGATACGCCATAACGCCACTGAGTATTTATTCACTACGATTCTCACTCTTCTCTCCCAGTCAGAAGCCCGAAAGTCTGACAACCAGTTTTACTAAGGCGTATCGTATTACCCAGTAACTGGGTTGTGGAGGTCAGATAGGCAGTCGCTCCATGTAAAATACTGGTATTCCTTTGCATTCGATTAGACTGAAAGCCGACCCCCGGATAAAGCTAGGTAGATGATGATGATTCTCACTCTTTCCTGAACCTATTCTGAATCTCAATATTTGTGCAAGCAATTTTTTTTTAATGGTACAAAAGCTCCCACAGTCCTATTCAGATTTAACCTTCTGGACTGGTCCTTTTATTAAATGTTAATACCACAAAATATAGGCCTTTTAACTAACATTGACATCGAAAAACACACACACACAGACTTGGTAGACATTCGTATTTTCTGACAGATAAGAGAACAGTCCTGTTTATAAAAACCTAACTATGTTTTATCCTGTTTCTTGAATAATATTTTACCACAGGGAGAGAGAATAGTTTTGAGTCCTCCGCTCCTTTTAATTATTTTTAACCGTTTTCTAAAAAAGGAGGAGTTTCTCAATTCGGATGTTTGTATTTTTTTTTTTTCGTTCGCGCATAACTCCGTCGCTTGCCAACCGATTTGAAAAATTATTTTTTTGTTGGAAAGGGATAGATCCCAAATGGCCCCATGAAAATTTTATCGAAATCGGACAAGCTCATCAAAATCAACAAACATCTAAAAATTTATCTACATTGTCTACATTAACGATCTTTTCGTTTACTCTGCATTGCGTTTTTTGTTCGCGCATAACTCCGTCATTTACGAACCGATTTGGAAAATTCTTTTTCGGCACTAAAAAGTGAACAATAAAAAACTTTTTACAAAAAAAAATAACCGACTTCCAAAAAAACACTACAAAGTGAAAAATAGCTTTAATTTCGGAAGTCGGTGTCTTTGGATCTGTATGTTAGTTTTATGCCACCGACTTCAGAAATTAAAGCTATTTTTCACTTTGTAGTGTTTTACAAAATCAATAAAAAACTTTTTACAAAAAAAATAACCGACTTCCAAAAAAACACTACAAAGTGAAAAATAGCTTTAATTTCTGAAGTCGGTGGCATAATGGCCAATTGTGTCACGCCCAGTGCAGTTGGTACCTGTTCTGTACATTGAGTTTAATACGATCAAAACGTACCTAATACACAAATGGACTCTCTTTGACATTTATAAAACTAAAGTAAGGAATAATATACTATCAACTCTTCCCTTTGTACGTTATTGTGTGTGAGAAGTTTAACTAATAAATTAACTCCTAATCAAACTAACTGCTTTTGCAGACTGTGCATGACATAATGCAAAAGGCCAACATCATTGCGAAAACCAAAACCTTAATTAAACATTCCCATTTATAACTAAAACGGAGATAATAAAAGGTTCATAAATTATTCTAAATTGTTGGTTTTATTTCCACACAGAATCATCTTTAAAAACCATAGACCAATTAAAAAACCCAAAATCTATAACATCAAAACAGTTACAACTAAACTAAAACGCAATAACATAACGTTAGTAAAACGATAACTAGCCTCAATAATTGGTACTAAAGTAAAGTAAATTAAAGTAAAATAATGTGTGAACCGAAGATAAACGAGTTACATTGCTGTTGCGTCACTAGTACAGTCAAGTCATGTGAAGACGTTGCTCTGTAGTGCGGACGGCGAGGCGTGGCGTGTGATTAATATTTTATTTATGAGTTTTAAATGGGAGATGTATGGGTTGTGGATTTAGATGAAGTGGGTTGTAATTGGATTGATATTTATGAAGGTTTCGATTATTTGATTTATGAATAGGTCGTGGTGGCCCGAAGGTTAAGTGGACGGCAGAAACCAGTACAAAATTACATTATGCAGTGCTTACATGCTTTATTAAAACAAAAAAAAAACTTATACTTACTGTAGAGATATAAGACGGCTTGGTTTACTTCAAAATCACGTATTTAGAGATAAAAAACAGAAGAAAAGAAAAAAAACAAAAGTGCGATAAATAATAATGAGATTAGTCGTTTAGTCGTGGATTAGGAAGGGTTAATGACAAAACTTATGGTACATCAAAAGGTGGATGTGGTGGATTTAAGTTAAGTTTTTACGCTTTGGAAGTCGCGGTACTATTGCTATCAGCCGTTTAGTCCACTTCACTTATTTACATAAAGGACACATCAAAAAAGGATGGACTTAAGTTTTCCGGTATAAATTCGGGCCAGGTTTATTTTTTAGAATAAAATGAAATTCATGTCAAAATAAATCTGCAGGTACTCATAACTACGATAACCAATAATAATCGATAAGTTTGGAATAAACCGCTCCTGACGAACTGCACCCATTAGCCTGGACTGACGGAGGACGACACGCTGTACAGTAACCTGGGGGCCGATCGCGCTATTTCTCAACGTAATTACCGTTCGAACGGAACGTTTTTGGTTTTGGTTTAGCTGATGTAAGAAACGGTATCGCGCTATTTTTTCTGAGCGACAAAATCGTTGACGTTACCCAATACTGAAAGTTCGATCGATCGTTCCTCCAACGTAACTTCGAAAGTAAAGCTAAATCGTCTCCGGTGAAATAATTAGCGCGATACGAAATGTGTCTAACATAACGTTTTTGGTTGTGGTTTAGTTTTGGTATCTCACAGGCAACGCAGTGTGATACACACGTTGGCGTCGAACATCAATACATGGGGTCGGCAGTAAGATCGGCCTGTCGGCACGCTAGTACCCCAGTAGGTTGGGCATTTTTAACTGATCTTATACCTATGACAAATCAAAAAGGTTTAAGACCAGAAAAAAATATAAATAGTTACGTTGAAAGAAAGGATAACGGACCGTTGTATGGAATACATACCATCGGGCGAATAGATCTCGCATGTAAGGAAACCACACTGCAGAATTCGATAAATGACTGGAGACGGCAACGTAGACTATAAGTTTGACCAGCACACCTGTATACAGCACTACATACTTCTTTAAATTTGTATTTCATATCATATTAACTAATTTTCAAGCAGTAATTTTCAACGACTGGCAATTTCTATAAAAAAATCGACAAATTTGTTTGGAAACCTAAAATATTTGAATATTAAAAATTTTAAGAATAAAAAATTGTTGACCGGCTTGGAAGCAAAAGTTATCACCGCAGAGTCTCAACGCTGCAATATCTACTGTGAAGAATAACTTCCAGGAAAAACTAGTTTAATCATTACTTTACCAACTAACTTTCTAATAAAATTATAATAAATTTAAGAAAATTAGTAAATATCGAAAATATAATAAAAAAAAACAATTTATTTAATTATTCCAAAAATATATTTACCTAGGTATTTCCTGTAATCATACATCACAGATCCACATAGTGGCACTAAAATTGCCATAATCTTCTATGTATCTTCTATCTATATAAAAACAATATTAATTTGTTTGTTTGTCCTCTATGGACTCCGAAAGGGCTAGACTGACTTTAATGAAACTTTGGTGCGTTTTTTTTGCATATACCCGCGAAAGTTTAAGGTTAGGAGGAAGGTAGGGATAGGGTAGGATACCACACGAACGAAGTTGCGCCGAGCAGCTAGTGCTTTATAGGGTTACTGGTAACTCGACGTATTCCTTGCAGGACGTCATAGTAAGGTTAAAATGCAACAAATTAAGCCACCAAATGTTCTACCGCAATTCAGTAGTTTTTGAGTTAATTAGGTTTTTTGTTGTTTTATGAAAAATACAATTTTAAAATGATTTACGGTGCGACTATACTGGAATATAATTTATTATCATAGCTGATGCCGTAGCAAATCTATGTTAATAATTAAAAAATCCAAAATGCCGAAAACTTGGCAGAGATCACTAATTAAACATTTTATTTTTCGTAATTTTTGTCATTACTTTATTTAAAAAAACTCAAAAACTACTGAATTTCGGTAGAACATTTGGTGGCTTAATTTGTTGCATTTTAACCTTACTATGACGTCGTGCAAGGAATACGTCGAGTTACCAGTAACCCTGAAGAACAAAAATAAAAACAGACCAATTCACAGCATCAAGACTGTAAAGTTACAATTTAAAAGGTAATTGTGCAAAGGCGTTCTAATAACAGTGATCACGCTATCGAGTGTGCCGTTGATTGCACAGATATGGGCTTAGTGCCTGCATACACGATACAACATAATATTCAGAATTTATTCACTTTATCGCCACGAGAGTTCGTGTTTTCTTACTTTTCACACAATCTTCTCAAAGGGGATGCGCTAAGGTAGCCCGCGAAATTTAAATTTTATTACGTTTTTTGCAATTTGCAGGTCAGTAACAGGTTGTATGTTGATCTAAAACTGATTCGCGGCCGTAACAAATATGGCTTTACATAATTATAATAATTGCCTAATAATAAAAAAATAAAAAAAATAAAAAAATGATAACAACACACACACACACACACACATGACACACGTACACACACGTGCGTTACATGTTTGTAATAATTGTAATTTATTGATTGATTATTAATTGTATTATTTTTATTGTATTTGCATTGATTGTTTTGTTACGGCCGCGAATCATATTTAGATCAACATACAACCTGTTACTTACCTGCAAATTGCAAAAAACGTAATAAAATTTAAATTTCGTGGGCTACCTTAGCGCATCCCCCTTAAGTCATGTTGCATTTTACTGCCTAAAACTTGGGTTATTTCTATAATTATCTAGATATTGTCGCGCTGCAAATGAACTAAAACAAAAAGGCCAACTTTGCTATGCTGGCGTGTGTGACAGCTACGTCGTACACTCGCGTCACGTCATTGTGCTGTCATTGTAATATTCTAGCGTGCGTACATTTTGCGGCCAGCAGTTGGACGTAACTTTTTTCGACGATTTCACAGCTTTGACTGTGTAACTTGTGTAAAAAGACATATTTATATCTTTAGCCTAAACGTTAATAGAAATATTTGTGCAGATAAATAAAAACTTGAGTGATGACAGTAACTACATAGATACTTATATTACAAAAGCTTGCTGTAAAGGTTTATCGAAGCTTTGAGTACCTACATAAACTTTGCAAGTCATTTAAGCGTGTCATACATAATATAACATTATTAAATTAAATTAAAAATATTTTATTTCGGATATCATTACGTCACATCACCATGGAAATTAAGACTGCAACAAACATGGAAAATAAGTTAAAAGTTAGATAACAGATTTAACGAAGCACCTCCAAAGCGGAGGATATCCTACCTGCTACAGTCTTCAAGATTTCGTTGCGGCTGCCACGCATTCTGCAGATCACGGATACCGTCCTTTTGTGAATGATAGCATGAAAGCCATTAGTGCAATACAGCGCGAACATCCCCCATGTCCTACAGAATGTGAGTACAAAGAACATTATGCAAGAAAATATACCATTAACCTTGACATCGCCAATTCGCAATTAATTATCAATTTCATACGCATTGTCGTTACATTTTAAAACTTTACAAGGAAGAGCAAACTATAAGGCCGCTTATATTTTTAATACAGTGCGTATCGAAAATGTTTGTACTTAATTACATTTTGATAGTGTTATAGAAGGACAACAGAAGAATTATTTCATTAGTCATATTTTCAAATTAAAATTAATTTATTTACTCGTAGCTTACACAAAGTTCATAAATATACAAGTAGCATGAAGTTCTCACTAACAAAAGACAGACAGATTAAACAGCTGGTCCCAAACTGGGCACAACCTGTATCTTGGCAACCCAAACACTACACAAAGTTAGTAATTTAATATGTTCTGCTAGCGTAAAATTGTTATTCATAAGTTCATAACAAAATTTTGATAATTGATAATAATGTACAAAGAAAATACAGAACTTGGATATACATACAAAAACAGTTTAAGGTCAGTAAGTGTATGGTGTGAGTGTGAGTGAGGGTGTGTATTCTATCAGATAGTGAGTATTAACATGCGTGCAAAGTAAACTTTCTGTTTCCTCAAACTCAAGCTCAAAGCATTTATTTCCAATAAACCAATTAGAGACACTTTGGAATTGTCACGGGGGCGGTCAGTCAGAAAGATGAAGCTAGTCACCCATTCCAAAGCGTAGTACGTTCCTGTGGAGAAGAATGGGCAAGAAACTCCATGGACACTCTTTTAAATTAAAATATCACAAGTCTGGTCGAACTTCTTTTAGTTTAGTTTTGGCCTCAGAGTAGTTGTTTGGTACAGTGAAAGTTTTGATTAAAGCATTAAACACCCGTATTGTAAATACGACGAAAACCGGGCCACAAGGAGGGTTTTTTTTTGGAAGGGAGATTCTTTCAGCTATTTTTCAAGCGTAAGATCAGAATCATCATGGCATAATAATATTTTTTTTACACCATGATACGCATCTACTCGTTTTCGGTAAGTAGTTGAATAAAATGTAGAATGAATTAAATGAAGGGGATTGGATTCTGATTGGAAGTTAAAACCTTGTGGATTTTTTTTTCATCATCACTTTTTCAGGATATTAGTTTGTAACTAACTACACCTAAATTTTTTGCATTTTAAAGAATTCAATGACATAACTACGTTGTTTTTGTTTAGCTGTTTTTCTAAATAAACAAGCATTTAAATTCAAATGAAACACTGGCGTCAGAGCATCGTTAAATTGCTATCTCTAACAAAAAACAGTTGCTGTGTTGGTTCATGTACCGACACACTTACAAATTAACCCGTACATCACACGTTGTTCTCCAAATAATGATAATAATACAATCATGTACGTACTCGTAAACTTGTGCTTTATGTTCTGAACATGGTATTGTGAAGCTTTTAATATTGTTAGGTATGTGTGTGGCGTGATACATTTAATTAGGGCAATCGTAGGGTTGAACGTAATAGTGAAATAATTTGTTGGATTTGTTCATCGGGCGCTTTCGAAGAGTTAAAGCATGTTTTGGAGCACATCAGGTGCGATAACAATACTCTGTATTTTAAAAGATGGAGCTGTGACTTCTTTAATACAAGCTTAGCGAAAATTAAGGGCGGCTGGAGGACCTGAAAAGCCGCTGGAAAAGCTTTGTGCAACAGCAGTGAAACAAAAAATATTTAGAAAAAAAGTAAAACTCTGCAGCACATCAGACTGCCGACAGTGAAATTTTTATTATTAATTACACATTAATCTTTATTTAGCAGGGAAAAACAATTGTAACTGTGTACTCGTATATTGTAAGTTCGACGGCACGGTTGACGCAGTGGTTAAGCGATTGACTGCTGCGCTGCGTGTCGCGGGTTCGATTCCCGCACGGAACAAATATTTGTATGCCCTACAAGTACTGTTCCGGGTCTGGCTGTTTGTGTATGTAAGTTTAAATGTTTCTAAACGCACCCACGACACAGGAGAAATTCCTAGTGTGGGGCAACGTTTCTAAAGAAAAATAAAATAAAAAGGTTAACCTTTTCATATTTTCCATAATTTATGTTTAAAATCGTTCTAAGTAAATCAAAGAGGGATATTATCAGAGACCATTAACTCAAAATCATCTTACAAACGTTCAACAACTGACACGTTTCATCCCAGTGTGATGTCTATTTATCTAACGAGATGAAGTCATAAGCGGCCATTAAGAAACGTTGCCCCCTGGGCGGAGGCATCCGTCACTCATGCTGCAATATGAACCTCGATACTATATCTTTTACTTAGTAAAACAATTTAATGTATTCACTGACAGAGAACGCACTGCCTGAACTCTACACTCTAAACCCCTGGGGCAAGAGGGTTCCTTCCTTATATAATCACTGGATCCAAAGGGTTCCTTCCTTATAATTATAACCACTGGGTCAAAAGGGATCCTTCCGTATATAACCCCTGGGTCAAAAGGGATCTTTCCGTATATAACGAAGAACAGCACCAAGTATTAAGGATTTTTTAAAATTAATTTCCTAAAAATACCCAAATCGCTATAGGTGTGCCTATAAAATTTGAGGATTTCCCTCGATTTCCATGGGATCCCCTCATTAGATTCTGATTTGGTGGCAATAGGACCTCATCGGGGGCATAGATACCCTCTCAAACATAAAAGAATTTTCAAAATCAGGCCACAATTGACGGAGAAATCGGAGAATATACATAAAAAAAAATACAAACGTACTGCCGAACATAACCTCCTCCTTTTTGGAAGTCGGTTAAAAAGAGTATAAATAGGGGATCAAAATTTGTATGGAAGTTCGTCACTTTTGTAGATGTGAAATCCCATCGGGGTCACGACTTGTTTTATGATAGAAACAGTACAAAAATCACGCCAGTATTCCCTTTTTTTGTTTTTTTTTGTGGGAATTTATCAAGCAACTTCGCCCGCTCCCGCACTACCACGCTGACGCCGCTAGGGAAATTGGCACGGGTATGACTGGCGTACCCGATGTCCCACAGATGCGGCCCCAGGGCCGATCCCTGTGGGACACCGCACGACATCTCATAGGCTTTAACTATGCGACAGGGTAGGTGTGATACCGGAGTGGCTCCCTGATGCAACTCTAGGGCAGGATATTGAATGCATTGGCGATGTCAAAAGACACCGCCAAGACAACCCCACCCCGGGCCACAGCATCCCCCGTCGTGAACGCGCATGATGGCATCTACCATAGAGCGCCCCTTGCGGAAACCAAACTGGCTCTCCGCCAAATCCAGCCCCACTCGCACCACCCGCCCGATAAGGCAGTCTGCCAGTATTCCCTAAATGATTAATCGGAGGAGTAATATAATACACCGGAGTATATTTGAGGGCGAGCATATTGCTAGATATGTAACGAGCATAATTAATTCAGTCAACGCCGAGCGCAGAACTTCCAATTGAAAATCGCAACCACACTATGCCTGACACGGGGATTTAACCCAGGACCTAACGCTTAGCTGTCGGGTTTGCCACCTCTGGAACGGCCACGCAGAAAATGAATAAATACCTTGGCATCATCATCATCATGTCAGCCGACAGACGTCCACTGCTGGACATAGGCCTCATCCAAAGGTTTGCCATAATCGCCACGCTTGGCAGGCGGGTTGGTGATCGCAGTATGGTGTTAAAATGCATAGAGAACGCTGCTGTCCATACTCTAGTAAATCCTTTAGTCGCATTTTACGACTAAAGGAGAAAATATAGGGTGGCACATTATACCTTTATTCCGTTGGTTTAAGTAGTTAAATAAAGGTAAACAAAAAAACCACGTGACGAGAGAGCTGTCAAGTAACCGACTAAACGTAATACCTGTCACTTCAGTTGTGATGCTACGTCACAGTTGTACTCTTCAATTTAGCAACGTTATAATTCGTTGACGTTTAGAGAACCTGTCTTTTTGGGCTCTTTACAATAGACAGATTACAAAATATTATAGTATTATTATAAATCGAACAAAAAAATGTGCTCAAGCAGTTACATGTACGACGAGTAGTTTATGAATAAATGATAAAGTTTAACATTCATTAAAACTATCGTAATAATTAAAAATACATTTAATTTAGTAAAGTTAAGTTAACGTATTTTTAAACAATAAAGTGTCATGTATAAAAACCCATTTTACGATTTGTTTACCTTTATTTAATAACCTAAACCCATGGAGTATATTATGCATAATCTCAATTTATGGCCGATTTAGAAATCCTCTGATTACTTTTTACTAACAAATAAATGTAAATGTTTGTCAGCTTTTGCATAGAATATATTTATTATGTCATATCGTAATAACGGATCTGCTCAAAGAAGGAAATCTGCATAATCAGTCTATAATGTTCCCACGCAGTGCAGCAGTGGTAAGCAGGCGCTTTTTTTTTTCATCACCACTGCTCTCTACGGCGAGGGAAAACATCGTGAGGAAACCGGCATGTGCTAAAACCGAAACTTCGAAGACATTTGACTTCTACCCACCCGCACTAGAGTGGGCCGTAATCCACCACGCGGGCCCAGTGCGGGTTGGGTCGATTGTAGAATGGATCCTTAAATCTTACGAACGTTCTACATCCACACGTTTCATCTCAGTGTGATGTATATTTATCTAGTGTGACGAAGTCATATCTGTTACCCCCTGGGCAGTAAACCATCCGTCTCTCATGATGAAATATGAACCTATCACGTTTGCTGTGACGCAGCTAGATTCTGCTTTTAATAAACATGGAAATAAATTAACAAATATAAATGTAACTAGGTCAAAAAGGTTCTGCACATATATAATTTTAATTTGAAAAGGTATTCTCTAGGTCATTTCGTGTTGTCCGGAGGCTTTCTGTGATTTACTCTATTCAACAAATCGTGCCAATCGTTCGTCTACCTTTTCTTATCTCCTCAATCTGTTGCATAATCACCCATTGATCGAATTGATCGATATGTGGGATTGCTCATTTGGGTCCATATTAAGGAGTCAGTTTCACCATTCTTTGTAATGTGTCTTAATTTCTCAAAATTCAGAGAAAATTCCTCGAATTTGTAATAAGTCTGTGGCATATTCGAGGAATTTTCTCTGAATTTTGAGAAATGATTACAAGTTCTCTGTGTTACAAAAAATCAGCCAACAGTTGCACTTCCTCGATACAATAGTTTCTCTTGGAAATTGATCAGAAAGAATAAGAAACCTTTTTATTCCTTCTAATAACTTAAAAAGTGCCTAATGTGATATTTTTGTTTTTAAACTCGATCATAAACTGTAATATTTCATTCAAATCTCAAATTAAATCTACTCGCGATCTGGCCTAGAGTAGACGGGACTGAGACGAATAACATCATAAACTTTGAATCCATCGTATTCAGAATGTCATTATAAACAAAGACAATAAGGGTATACAGATTTAGTCGCGATGCGGGAATGGAACCTGTGACCATGATCTCTGAAAACGGATACAGTGAAGTTTCTATTGAGGTCGACGCGCGTCGTTTGATTTGAATTGATAATGCTCTAAGCTTATATACCTAATTATAAACGATGGATAAGGGATTATAATTATTTATTCAAGTACACCTACAAAAACTTTATTATTCTTTGTTTCAGGCATTGATTTTGGCACAAGTTATGCATATTACTTTTTAAAAAAGTCGGTGGGCTTATTGTTCGTTGAAATCTCTACTTATTGATGGTGTAAAAAAATAAAAACCGGCCAAGTGCGAGTCGGACTCGCGCACGAAGGGTTCCGTACCATTATCTATAAAACCGGCAAAAAATCACGTTTTTTGTATGGGAGCCCAATATTTGTTTTATTTGAATTTAACGAAGTTTTATTTAAGAACGTTGTTATAATCAGGGCACATAAATAAATAAATAATAAAGCACTCTTAACTGTACACATACAGAAATACACACATACATAAACCATATACACACATACATACACCCAAACACAGACAATTATTATCGTTTGTAACTTAATTAATATAATTACATATACAGTACGTAATCAAACTGCTGCTATGTGACTAACTGGAACCTTGTGGGAATCTGTTGTTCTAGGGTTGAGGAAGACTATCCCCTCGTGATACAGTTTATACTAGTACGAGTGGATAGGGCGAATCAGTCTAAAGACAGCCAAACCAACATATTTACAGTGTACCATTTCACATTCAACGATCTGTTTATTTTGTGTCTATTATTAAGTTGCTCTGTATGGTTGTCTCAAATTTGTGAATAAATAAATAAATAAATAAATAAATTGTATAAATTATTTATTTTTAAAGTAAATAATTATATAACTAAATATTCTGTGAATATTTCAAGCGTCTACCTATTGCCGTTATCAATATAGAGCTAAAGGAGCAAAAAAATCACGTTTGTTGTATGGGAGCCGCCTTAAATATTTATTTTATTCTGTTTTTTAGTATTTGTTGTTATAGCGGCAACTGAAATACATCATCTGTGAAAATTTCAACTGTCTAACAATCACGGTTCATGAGATACAGCCTGGTGACAGACGGACAGACAGACAGACAGACAGGCAGACGGCGGAGACTTAATAATAGGGTTCCCGTTTTACCGCCGTACGGCGTCGGGCGTCGGGAGTCGCAGGCCGATTCCCGGCCACCGTAAGTTGCGGGTTTGCGGTCCCGATAAGGACCAGGCCCGGGTCAACGGCACGTTGTGTTCCACGCGCGCCTCAAAGAGATGTCAGCACCAACTGACGGGGTCCGTTAGGACCAATGCCTGCCAGGGTTGCGAGTTTGTCCGAAAGGGATATCGTGGCCCTGGCACACAGGCAACGGAAGGAACACGGGTGGGTTTTAGTCAGTAAAAGTCTGACACGCCCTCCCGCTCCGCCCAGTGTGGGAGAAGTTATTTGATAATTTCTCACCAAAAAAAAAAAGCGGGTACCTTCTTAAGTCGTCAGTTGTTTGTTACGTATAGGATCATATTATTTTGCTGACTGAAATATTTGGTTACTGAATATACGAAAAGATTCATAATATCTAACAAGTCTTTGCAAAACCTGTACTTCAAACTGCAACCACTATGCAGGCAATTATGAATGATGTACCCCTTAGGCTGCGGCCAGGGTTAAAGCGCGGTGACTAGGGTGGAAGCGGGCGCGGTGGCGAGTGCAGTTGAGGGGGCGGTGGCGAGCGCGATTAGGTGGTGGTTACAGTGCCCCGCGAGTTGCAGAAGCGGACAGGAGAGGCTAAAGACATGTTCAATCAGGATTAAAAAAAAAACATTTGCTTGCTAGCTATAGTACTTTCACAGTTATCGTACCGCTGATTTCGAATCGCTGTCAACATTCAAAATCAAAATATTTTATTTCACATAAACCTACATGGGCACTTATGAAACGTCAGAAGCTAGGTTCCAATTGGTCGTTTCCTATGGAGAAGAGACGGCAAGATAGTTACTCTTTTAAAAAAAAAGTGGGCTTTTACAATGTTTTCAAGTTAGTGTTATTAGGTATGGTAGGAAAGTATGGGCCCGTCAACAAGTACCATTATGGTGATCTTTATCACACTCACAATAATATTCTAAAGGCGAAAGTTTGTGAGTGTGTGTTTGTGTTTGTTACTTCTTCACGCTCAAACGGCTGGACCAATTTTGTAAAATTTAATATGAAGGTAGCTGACACCCTGGATTAAAACATAGGTTACTTTTTATCCCGATATTTCCACGGGATCGAGACTTACGCGGGTGAAACCACGGGGCGCAACTAGCTCTCTTTATAACAAAGTTGCTGTTGCATTGCTAACACTGACAAGTTTGTCAAAATCACAGTGATCTTTATTCTTGTTACAATAAGGTTGCTGTTGGGTTGCTACTGTCACAGGTAAAATAACTGAGAAAGGACAAGGAAGGTAGCTCAGTCTCGTCGTTGCAGTAGGCACCCGCCATAGTCACTTCATTAAGAAAGCAATTGGCGCTTTCATAAACGGTGCTTCCGTATATTTTATATTCCGCGACCGCCTTAGCACCCGCACAAGCTTGTCACTCTGGACGAGACCTTACAAGAACGCACCTTTAAATCAACTTCACACTAATGAATTTAATTGAATTCTCCACAAAAGTCAAACTAAATTAACCTTTAAGAGAACTTGATCCAAAAATCTAAATATTTCATAAACAGCCAATTACTTTGTACGGAT
Organism: Tiliacea citrago; assembly: GCA_963921375.1. Taxonomy (NCBI): domain Eukaryota; kingdom Metazoa; phylum Arthropoda; class Insecta; order Lepidoptera; family Noctuidae; genus Tiliacea; species Tiliacea citrago. Next base: position 4,190,215 of record OY992799.1, read on the forward strand.
TCACTTGTATAATGTATTCAAATATTGCTTTGAAACGATATCAGTTTATTATTTAGCGGATAATATTTGGCAAAAGTTAATTAATCACGATTTAGACTGCTATCGCCGTGATCATCGGAAGCCGAGCCATTGTAAGGTCATATCGGTGTAGGGTGACCATGCGTGCGGCGCTTGAGTAGCCACCGACTGCGACGATACGGAATGTTGTTATTTTAAATATTATATTTATTTAAACACTTAGAACTAAGTATTGGTTTTATTTAATTTCTTATTTTTATCTCATTATATATTATTATGCTGCACTGGTTGACGTCATCACGTCTACGCCAGATTTCGTTGAAAACCATGGCTGGGTCTGTCTCGCAGTATTATAGCCGTTTTGCGTGGATGTGACGTATATTTTCTTCCATCATGTTCTTTCGTATTTAATTTTGTGTTCTTTCTTTCCGTTATGTTTACCGCAAATAAACGTGTTTTCTTTCTTTTTTATTCGTGGATCTTTGACAGTCGTTACGGGTCGTCAGAAGCCCGAAGGCTGACAACCAGTCTTACCAAGGGGTATCGTATTACCCAATTACTGGGTTGTGGAGGTCAGACAGGCAGTCGCTCCATGTAAAATACTGGTGTTCAGCTGCATCTGGATAGACTGGAAGCCGACCCCAACATAGTTGGGAAAAGGCTAGGCAGATGATGATTTGAAAGTTGAAAGATAATGTAAGTCAAAAGTAAATTTAAAAAAGTTAATTAAAAAATCAAAAACCCGTCTCCTTAAATTTCGATTAAAAAAAGATTCTATCTTTCTCTAGGTTTCTATCTTTTTTTTGAGTTCACTTTTTTCGCAGTCGGGTTTTGATTTTTTAATTACCTTTTTTATTTTACACTTTTTAGTTAGGGTTATAAGACGGTAATTTAGGTTATTTACTCACTTATAATCAGGTGATAACGGCCTCTTACTCACTCACTCCAAAAGTTCGGGATAGTTTTTTATCATTTCTCATTTAAATAATATTTTAACTGTATAAAAGATGGAAACAAGATTTTACTATAAACCATGTCATGCAGTCGGAGGCAATAGGTCTTTGTTAAATTTAAGAAGATGTTCCGACTGCATGAGGTAGTTTATAGTAAAATCTTGTTTCCATCTTTTATAAAGTTCACTTTTTACGCAGTCGGGTTTTTAGATTTTTTTAATTACATTATTTTTCTATAAGCGATTCGCACGAAGTTAATTTATTTGTTTAATCGACAAATCTAGGAACACGTATTAGGCAATTGGCACATAAAATATTTTGTTTTATAATTATTTACTCATAAATATTTGCAGAATAAAGTATAAACTTGTACAAAAATAATTGGTAATTATGTAGTTTCTAGTGTACTTTTTTCATAACTTTCACAGTTCGAATGTTATGCAATAAAATTCGAAATGTGCCAATTGCTTAAAGGCTCGTACAGACTCGCGCGATATCGCGGGCAGCGACAAAGAAATTATACTACTAGTGTGGCGTCGCGCCCGCGATATCGCACTAGTCTGTAGTACCTTTCATACGTATTTCTGGAGTTGTCGATTCACCCACTAATAAATTAAATTCATGCAAATCGCCTACAGAAAAAAAAACATATTATTTAAAAGTGTCGATTCATCCGTTTTGGGCTAGTAAATTCGTGTGAATCAACCAATAAGCATTTTTTTTTTGGGTGAGAAATTATTAAATAACTTCGCTCTGGGCGGAGGGCGTGTCAGACATTTACTGACTAATACCCACCCGTGTTCCTTCAGATGCCTGTGTGCCTATCCCTTTCGGACGAACTCGTAAGCCTGGCAGGCATTGGCCCTTTCGGACCCCATCAATTGGTGTTGACATCTCTTTGAGGCGCGCCTGGAACACAACGCGCCGTCGACCCGGGCCTGGTCCTTATCGGACGGCGAGCTACCCATTGCTCACTGTCCACAAGCCCTCGCCTACGGTGGCCGGGAATCGGCCTGCGACTCCCGACGGCCGGGGTGTCTCCTGCAGTGACTAAGGGCGCGAGGGCGCGGAACTTCCTCACGCGTTCCGCCTCCTACTTCGCGAGCATTACTGTTTCGCAGAAGGAGGTGACGGCCTCCCAAGCACTCTCGCTCCGAACCAGGGCCCGACGCGAGAGATCGTCTCCGCCGATCGCCTCCGTGAGGACACGGTGGTGCTCCACCCAAGCCGGGCAGACCTCCACCGTATGTTCCACCGTGTCCTCCGGACGATCCACACAGTGGTGACACCCGGGCGTTTCGTCCCGCTTTATCCTGAACATGAACCTCCCGAGACAACCGTGTCCGGTGAGGACCTGCGTCAGGCGGAAGGTGAGGACGCCGTGGTGCCTCTCTAGCCACTCCTCTAGAAGGAGAGTTATCGCCACAATTGTGGCGTGCCCAGCACTGGGTTGTGACAATCGCACTCTCCGTGTCGCCATGAGATCCCGCCGGAGCTCCGTCCGCTGTGCCGTGATTTCTTGCGGCAGCGGAGTTACGCCCCGGCGTTTCGCCTCCTCGCGCCAAACCCAAACGTCGGAAGTGCTCCACAAAGTTCCACCGGCTGTCTAGGACGAGTCCCAGGTACTTCATCGTTGACTCCGAGAAAATCTGAATCTGAGATAATTGTTAAGTTTTAGAACCATAAGCTCAATGTTCAAGACAAAGTTCAAATTACATTGCAGTGAAAAAATATGGGACTTTTTATTACAAATGGTCACTCAAAAATCAAATTAGAATACACAGTATCTACTTTGAATGTTGAATAAAACTTTGTGTTCCTAAGAAAACAGTAAACGGTCAAACAATAACCGCTCTCCAAAAACAGAGCGTTTTTAGACATCTTAATGTCAAATACTGGTGAAAATTACAGATTTCCATGACAGCCGTTATAAGACGACCGCGACGGAACCGCTTTCCGAGGAAACCCAAGCCAACCCGTCATATTTTTCATACAAACGCTCGTACGTGATTGTAAAACATTTTTCTTTGAAATTTTTGGCGATGTAGGTAATGTAAATAATCTGAAAGAATTAATTCCAATGTAAGATCAAATTCATGTGCATTCACACTCGATAAAGGTTTAGTCATCAAATTCGGTGTTTAACAAATTAATGTTAACCGTCGTAATTCGATTAATAGCATTGAAATGTAAAAAGGTTATGTTTATGTATTTTTAGGGTTCCGTACCTCAAAAGGAAAAAACGAAACCCATAAAGGATTACTCGTGTGTCTTTCTGTCCGTCTATCACAGCCAATTTGCTCCGAATCTACTTGACCAATTAAGTTGAAAGATAGGTACACATAATTATGAATTTATGTGACCCAAACACGGACGTGTAACGTAAACAAATGAATTTTGAAAAAAATACAGCAAATAGTAATTATTTACCCAATATATAACAGGAAAATCTATAAGAAGTCTATGGTCTTAAAATAACACGGTAAATCTCTCTCTATTGTGCATACAAACTTACATTTGCAGTTGGAATGTATCGGGGAACATGTTTTTCAACTACAATGTTAAGTTAGTTATTGGGATAAATTCGGAACCCTTCATTGTGCGTGGTCCGACACGCACTTGGCCGGTTTTATTTTATTATTAAATAAACAGTCAATTAAACGATTAACATTCATATCTATTATTATGAAATTACTACGTAATTTTAGTACAGAAGATATTTTAAAATTAATATATTCCATTATTTCCATTCAAACCTTCCCCATATAAGTATAGGTAACAATTAATGTTGCCCTCTAAAACAAAAATAATAATTGAAGTGTCAGTCTCTTATAAAGCATAAATATTATGATGAATTATCTTTAATAACAATAAAACCTTTAACAGACCCATTATATAATTATGACTTAACTTGCATAAATTCAAGCTCAATCATTGATTTATTCAAAATCATTTACATTACAAAGCTTGTCATAAAAATTACATTATGAACAGAATAATTCGCTGATGATATAAATAATCTGAAATGTATCCTAACATAATTATAAATGCGAAAGTGAGTTTGCATGTTACGCTTTCACGCTAAAACGGCTGAACGGATTTGGATAAAATTTGACACATGGGTAGACCATGACCTGGATTAAGACATAGAATAATTTTTATCTTGATATTCCCATGGGATTGAGACTTCTGCGGGTGAAACCGCGGGGCGCAGCTAGTTGTATTTAAAAACAAAAGGAATTATATCCTATAAAGGCGAAAGTTTTCTTGATGAACTCCTTCTTTAAGAAACAGTCCCAAAGGAAGTAGACGTGGCGAAGCCCCGATAATATGACGAAAAATGAGATAGACTTCATCATATCAGATAAAAAGCATATATTCAGGGATGTCTCAGTGATCAACAGGTTCAACACCGGCAGTGACCACAGACTTGTCCGAGGCTCTCTGAATATTGACTTCAAGCTCGAGCGAACTTGGTTGATGAAGTCTAGGCTCCGTCCAAACATGCTGCAAACTATGTTAGGATCTGAAGCGTTCCAGTTAGACCTGGAGAACCGATTTGCTGCCGTGGAAACTACAAATGCCGTTGACCAGGCACTTGACCAAATGGCGGAAATCCTCAGGGACGAAGGCATGCGATTTTGTGAAATGCGGCGTACGGGCAAGAGGTCCAAACTTTCGGAAGAGACTCTGGAGCTCATGACGGAACGACGTCAAAACCCACCTATCACTTCGTCGGAGCAACGGGCACTCAACAAAAAAATTAGAACACTGGTACGACGCGACCTCCGACGCGCCAATACGCGCTCTATAGAGAAAGCTTTTGAGCAAAATCGGGAATCGAAAGTGTTCGTCCAGTCACTTGGGAGGAGCCACCTGACGAAGTTGACTAAATCCAGTGGGGATGTCGTCGTTTCGAAGCCGGAGATCCTTTCGGAAGTAGAAAACTTTTACGGCCAATTATACGCATCGCACGCATCTCGACCTGATCCCGAAAATGAGGATTCCAGAGCCACTTTAACCCGCCATTTTACGGAAGACCTGCCAGAAATCAGCCAAAATGGAAAAGCCCCCGGTGAGGATAGGATTACGACCGAGCTCCTGAAAGTGGGAGGAAGTCCTGTACTGAAAGAGCTTCGGGAGCTCTTCAGCTCTGTTCTGTTCTCTGGGAGAACTCCAGAAGCGTGGCGAAGGAGTGTGGTTATACTGTTCTTTGAAAAGGGTGATAAGACCCTTTTAAAGAACTACAGACCCATTTCACTCCTTAGCCACGTATATAAGTTGTTTTCAAGAGTCGTTACGAATCGTCTAGCGTGAAGACTCGACGAGTTTCAGCCATCGGAGCAGGCTGGGTTTCGAGGAGGATTCAGTAACATAGACCACATCCACACAGTGCGACAAATTATACAAAAGTCCGAAGAGTATAATCGGCCCCTATGTCTTGCATTTGTGGACTATGAGAAGGCTTTTGACTCTATCGAGACCTGGTCTGTTTTGGAGTCTCTGCAGCGATGCCAAGTTGACTGGCGATACATCCAAGTGTTGAGATGTCTTTATGAGAACGCGACTATGACCATCCAAACTCAGGATCAGCGAACTGAGCATATCCCTCTGCGTCGAGGGGTAAGACAAGGCGACGTTATCTCCCCGAAATTGTTCTCTAACGCATTGGAGGATGTGTTTAAGACGCTGAACTGGGATGGACGTGGCATCAACATCAACGGCGAGTACGTCTCACACTTGAGATTTGACATCGTCATACTGGCTGAATCGCTGCATGACTTGCAGCAGATGCTCGACGGCCTAGTTGATTCTTCTGTACGCATTGGTCTCCGGATGAACTTGGACAAAACCAAGGTTATGTTCAACGAACACGTCACTCCAGGACCGATTGCTGTTAATGGCGGTGCTCTCGAGGTTGTTCAAGAATACGTTTACCTCGGGCAGACTTTGCAATTTGGTAAAAACAACTTTGAGAGGGAGGTTAACAGAAGAATTCGGCTGGGCTGGGCAGCATTTGGGAAGCTTCGTCGAGCCTTCTCGTCACAGAATAAGCAAGCTGAAGTGGCAATGGGCCGGCCATATTAGCCGTAGAACCGATGACCGTTGGGGTAGACGTGTTCTTGAGTGGAGACCGCGAATCGGCAAACGTAAGGTACGCCCTCAGGCTAGGTGGAGCGACGATCTTCGCAGGGTGGCTGGTGGCAGCTGGATGAGAGTTGCCGAGAATCGAGCTGAATGGCGTGCAATTGGAGAGGCCTATGTCCAGCAGTGGACTGCTATAGGCTGATGATGATGATGATGATGAAAGGCGAAAGTTTGTGAGTGTGTGTGTTTGTTACTTCTTCACGCTCAAACGGCTGGACCAATTTTGATAAAATTTTGTATGAAGGTAGCTGACACCCTGGATTAACATATAGGCTAATTTTAATCCCCATATTCCTACGGAATCGAGACTTACGCGGGTGAAACCGTGGGGCGCAGCTAGTTGTATTAAAAAATAAAAGGAATTATATCTTTAAAAGTGAGACTAACATTTGACTATAGCTTGAAAGCTTATTGATTATTTTATTTAAAAAAAAATCTGTCCTGAACTTTTCTCAATCAACAGGGTCAAATTAAATTAGCTAGTGAAACTCTGCAGACGTGATGGGTAAAATAAAAAATAAAAATATTCGTTGTTTTTTTGTAGGAGGGTCCAATAACGCTGGCAACGTTGTTACTTGAAAAGTATGAGTTGAGAATGTGTTTTCTTTTATTTTACCGTGTTTAGATATCGATACCAATCAAGTCTGTCCGATATTTCAAGTAACTACACAAACTACGGTCGAAGATCTAAAAAAAACCGGCCAAGGGCGTGTCGGATCACGTACAATGTTTCGTTAGTAGTTCGTTCCGTAGGTGGGATGTATACCAAAAACAAACTACTTAACTTTGTAGATGAAAAACATGACATTCTCCCATACATTGATATACGTCACGGTCAATTCTCCAACTGCAAATGTAAGTTTGTAATCATAATTATTTTTTTATATGATAAAACTACAAATTAACAATTTTTCGACGTACTTTTTCCTTTATTTGTGCTGAGACCTTGCTTCTTGCCAAATTTCATGATGCTAGGTCAACGGGAAGTACACTAGGTTTTGATTTATTTACGCGTATCAAAATATGTCGCATAAATTGCCGTATTTTTTAAATTGCGTTGACATAGTAGCCTGATTTTTTTAGAGCTCCAAGGGACCTTAGACGTGCGTATTTGATATTAATTATAACTTGATACTTCCACGCGTTTCTGAGAAAAAGGGCCTTGACAGACTGACAGACAGACGGACAACGAAGTGATCCTATAAGGGTTCCGTTTTTTTTTTCTTTTGAGGTAAAGAACTCTAACAAACATTAAATTTATTTATTTATTGTTTTATCATGTTTAGATATATCCATATACTCGTATCATCTGGTACCCACAAGATCTGCGGAGTTTCGCTAGCTAATTTAATATGACTTTGTATATTGGCCAGTAAGAAAGCTTGGTCAACCTACAAGAGAAGCTCGCATTGGAATTTGTAAGCGGGCAAGGTCGAAAATTGATGCCCGACCGAGACTAAGTGTCCGTATGTAAGGTACAACCATTCAAATAGGATTTGTGTGTCAAACGTGGTCTGTAAGAGGGAACCAAAATATGCCATGAATTCCACGAAATTGAGAAAGAAGAATTGATTGATAGATTGGCAGTATTGCCTTGCTTTCCTATAATTTAGATATATGGGAGATCTACAATTATAACAAAGATTGAGGGTTAGTGCTGAGTTTGTATTTAATCGGTAGGCCTTTTAAAAAAAAAATACATATTAATAAGATAATTATGGCCTCACTGCCATGTTTATCTAAAAGTTTCAACGAGTCAACGCTTATGAAAATGTTTCATAATAAATAAAGCTTTGAATATAATTAAATGAGAATAACTTTCGGAAAATCAAAGATCTAGCTAAAAATACATACAAACCAAAGTTTTAATAATAAATTTTGTATAAAAAAACGAATGGAAAAGACTACGGTCTGAAAATCAAGTTAAAATAAGGGCATCTGATGCAGTGTTTCTTTTTGTCTATTTCCTTATAGAAAAGCTTTTTTTAAAGTGCTTCTTTGTCATGAAAAAATAAAAACATATTTTTTCAACCAAATGAAATCGAAAACATAATGCTGACTTAACGAGGCGCCTTACATAAAACCGTCCACGACAATTAGACGCATCCATCCTCGAGCACAACATAATAACGTGATTATGAAACATCGGCCACGACTTAAGATGAAGTAGATCGACCTACACCCAACTATATATACTGTACTGATATTGTAAGGTTATCAGTTGCATCCACAGCTTCTGGGTAGCAAGTTCATTCTTCTAACAATAGAATAAAAAAAAAGAAAAATGAAATTGGTAAGCTTTGATGAGCTTCTTGATTTAACTTTGAAATTTTTTAAATAATCTTCATAAAATTATAAGAAGAAATATTTTTGACACTGTCGATTAGTTCTTCAGGATGTACACAAGTATCTTGCTGTAATTTCGAAATTAATTCCACCGACTTTCGATCGAATTCAATTCACATAAAAATATAGAGTAGTCAGAGTCAATTGAAAAAAATCATAAGCTAATTTTCACGTTTTGCATTTTCCAGTTCATCATCCTAGCTGCCGTCACCTTGGCTCAGGCCGCCAAACTGGACAGGATCTATCTCCCACCCAACGCTCAGTCTTCTGCAGGATCCAACTTCCTCGACACTCCTCGCCAATCCAACGGATTCCAAGACCAGACCAGCGCTTTCTCCAGCAATGGATTCTCCAACCCCAATGCTTACAACCAGAATGGAGCTAACTCAGGCTTTGAAGCCCGTCCGGAGCGCGCTCAGGCTACCTTCGAGAGAAACGCTGCCATCCTCCGTCAGGACAACTCCAATGATGGAGAGACTTACGCGTATGCTTATGAGACTGAGAACGGTATCTACGGCGAAGAAAACGGAGTGGCGACCAATGGAGTCCAGGCTCAGGGCGGGTATTCCTATACTGGTGATGATGGCAAGGTCTACTCTGTGAGGTGAGAGACAATTTCTAACAAAGATTCCACTTTTAACGTAATATCATGACAGAACAATAACGATCTTCTTTGATTTTCATTTACAGGTACACAGCTGACGAGAACGGTTTCCAGCCCCAGGGTGAACACCTCCCCACCCCTCCTCCCATCCCCGAAGAGATCCTGAAGGCTCTGGAGCAGAACGCACGTGATGAGGCTGCTGGCATCTTTGATGATGGTAAGAATTTAGACTTTCTTAGAAGTTATGTGACATTTATATCAAGTTTAATAAATTACTATTAATGTTTTAGTTATGCTTCTGCTTAACCCTTCGGTGTGAAACGTGATGTTACGTTATGTCTAATTAATTATTTATTTGTCTAGATATTATTATAATTGCTCAATCGTTTGTTATTCGTTCTTCAGGTTCCTACAGCGAAGGCAAATACGACAGCAACAGCCAACAACAGTACTACAACAACAACGCTCAAGCCAACAACTACAACAACGCTCAATCCAACTACAATAATGCTCAATCCAACTACAACAACGGACAAGCCAACTACAACAACGGACAAACGAACTACAACAACGCTCAATCCAACTTCAACAACGGACAAGCCAACTACAACAACGCTGACTCCGTGGCCACCAACAACGCTTTTATCCGTAACGACGCTGCTGGAAGTGGCAGCTCTGTCGCTGGAGTCCAGAAAGCGTACCTCCCACCCGTCTCTCAGAGGAGACAATCCTCCTTCAACGCTAGAAATGGCTACCAATATTAGAGACTGTTGATTATTCTTGTTGAACGACTTATTAAATAATGTATTTATAACCTAAACTATTATCTTTGTTTTACTTATTGCTGTTATTACAAGCTGACATGTTATTAATGGGATTCTGATAAAAGATAGCACCATTTTACTATATTTGTGCAGCAACTATGAGTATTAACTCGAACAAAAAAAACTGAAACGTAATGATAAGTGAAACAAAGGAGATGTAAGTGGACTTAATGACCTATAAGAGTTGTGACCACGAAGTTAATATACCATACTTGGAGGCTGTAACCGTGGTTGTAAGTGATCATGGGAAATTAACAGATATAATATAGATCATGACAAAATTGACTAGATCTCCGCCTGAAAAGTGGTAGACGCTAAAATTGTTTTTGACGACTTTCCTCTATAGCGATATACAAAAATGTTAAAATAGAACAGTAAGTTCTACGTTACTGCTTAAACATAAGACTTATGACGAAAAAAATCTTAGTAAACAAAATATACATTTGTAAAAGACTTGAAACTGAAGTCACTGAAATAAGCTATAAAACTTAGTAGCGTTTTGTGTAAGTATCTCAAGTTACCAGAATCTACGAGTACGCTACTGATCGATTATTGTTGAATATGTTTGTTGGTTTGTATGTATATATGTCTGTATGGAGAGTGGAGTGGTTGAGTGGATAATGAGTAGTAGGTAGTTTATTAAAATAGACTGTTTTAATTAATCGAATGATGTTTCTTTAAAATTCTCTAACGTCATTAAAGCTATTCTACACTTAATCCTATAAAAATGTATGGTAGCTTTTTTCCGTTTCCATTCTATAATAGTTTGTAGAATTGTAACTGGAGGTAGCATCTTTTTTTTTTTTTTTTGGTGGGCAATTATCAAATAACTTATACCCTAAGTCATCAATTCAGATAATTTTAGTAAACAAAGAAATGTCACTGTCAAAATGACAGGACAGTGCTGCAAAACAATTTATCATAAAAAAAATTCTATCTTTTAATTACAGTTAATTAACTATTTAGATGAGCTATGCAAACAAAATACCGTAGCCGAACAGTGTTTGTTCTGTGTCGGAGTCGCGGTTTATTATTATTATAATCAGCCCTTTTAAGTCCACTGCCAGGCGTGGCCTACGCCTAGCAGTGGACTTAGGGCTCCCATAATCGCCGTTTTCATCCTACATGTGGCAAATGTCTTGCCTGCCTCAATTAACAAACAAAACTTAACAAAAACACAACAAAAACAAGGAAATATAACAACTAACAACAAAATGAAACACTTAACACGATGATAACAAAGCACAATTAACAAACACGCAGCGAATAATATGATCGGAGAAAAGAAAACGAACGTATTGAAAAGACGCGAGTTTGCAAATTATGTCAAATGAAATTTGAGAATGTTGGGAACTCCTGTAGTGTTACCAGTATCATAATATTTTTTATACCACAAAATTTTCTTTTTTTAATAACTTTGTTTAAAACCGAAAACTTATAAAAATTAACACGGTATGATAATTGTTTAATTATTATTTCTAAAATCAGTACATAAAAGCCAATATAGCCTTGTTTTCCGCCATTTTATGTGAATTACCATCATGACGATATTTTTTTGATCTGTTATCACCTTTGTTGACATAAATTATCTGAATTGATGACTTAGGGTATAAAGTTGAAGTTAGAAGCGGTTTTTGTCAGACTTTTACTGACAAAAACCCACCCGTGTTCCTTCAAAGGGTCACGATATCCCTTTCGGCCAGGCTCGTAACCCTGGCAGGGAGGTAGCATCTTACGTCGTCCACCCTCCGTCGCGCTCGTTTATATAAATCTGACATACTCGCGCTTTCAATCAAGTCGCGTATGTACCTAATTTTTAGACAAATAATCGCGTAAGTGCGTATTCGCGCGACTGTTGCTTTTGATCAATACACAGAACAATATAAAATGATGGTGATATTGATAGTATGTAAAAACAAATTATAGGTTTTGCCAGTCTACTGTGGGTGATCCAAATACATCTACCAAGATTATGAAGGAAAAAAAAAAGCAATATTGCCGATTCTTTAGTTGTATTTCTACCAGCCCAATGACGGTTACATAGCAAACTCAAACTCAAAGCATTTATTTCAAATAAATCAATTACAGGCACTTTTGAATTGTTAAGGGGTCGGTCAGTCATAAAGATGAAGCTAGTCACCCATTCCAAAGCTTAGTAGGTGGTACCTATGGGGAAGAACGGGCAAGAAACTCCACGGACACTCTTTTAAATTGACGTATGGTTACAAAATATTGGTTACATTATTTGTGTTGAAATTAAACATGTGAGAACGATGCAAAACGTCAAACGCGTCCGTAATAAAAATAATTAAAAAAAAACAATTCTAAAATTAAAATAAGCCATGGCCGCTAAGAGATGACCAGTCCCTACTGATGGCGCCCGTTCACGAACATGACGCATGGATTAGCACCATTCAGCTCAACCATTTTGAAGCTAAATGATCCAACCCACCCGCCACCATCAGCGAGACATTACAGTGAGCATGACATACTTTCAGCCGCCAGGGCACTTTCAAGTCAATGAAAGACGTACCCAGTAAATGGTAGCTTTATAGTAAGTACATAGTACTCACACATGTGCTATGCAATTATATAATAGGTACTAATAGATTGAATTTATACAATGCAAAGATAGTTTTTGAAATCTTCAGCAGCTCCAACAGTACCTATTTCCAAATGCTAATCAATTAAGTTTTTGCGCCCTTGTGGAGCAGGACCAGCATTGAGCCAAGCATTTTTATCAGCGATGTAATCCCCCAACTTATAATATGCCTGGCTGCATAGTGTGTGTTTTAAACATGATTTAAATTTTGTTTCATTCAGTTGAAGTATGTGCAGAGGTATTTTATTGTAACATTTTAAACAGTACCCCATGAAAGATGAGTCTACTTTAGCTAGCCTGAAACCTGGTTGAACTAATTCGTCCCTATTTCTAGTCCTATAATTGTGACTTTCACCTCTTTTACTAAAAATATGTAGATTTTTCCTAACATAGATAATGTTTTCATAGATATATTGACAAGGTACCGTCATGATGTTAATATCTTTGAACAGTTATCTTAGAGAGCCGCGCCTGCGGAGGCCTTATATAGCTCTGATGGCTCTTTTCTGCAGAATAAAAATAGACTCGATGTCTGCAGCCCGTCCCCATGGTAAAATACCGTATGACATAATACTATGAAAGTAACTAAAATAGACTAGCCTCGCGGTATCTACATCAGTAAATTGACGGATTTTTCTCACAGCATATGCTGCTGAACTTAGCCGTCCTGCAAGGGATGTTATATGCGGACCCTATTGAAGCCTTGAGTCGAGCGTGATCCCTAGGAAAACAGTTTTATCGACGAATTCTAGTTTCTCTTGATTCAATACTATCTCACATTTACTACTTTTAACATTTGGTAAAGAAAATCTTATGCACTTAGTTTTTTTCCCATTTAATACTAAATTATTAGCAGTAAACCAATTTTGGACCTGCAGTAGGATATTATTTACGTCGTCATGATTTGATGCACGTCTATTAATTTTAAAAATTAAGGAAGTATCGGCAGCAAATAACACCATTTGTGGTTGAGTTTTTAACAATTGGGGTAGATCATTAATATATACTAAAAAGAGGAAACGACCCAATATCGAGCCTTGTGGTCCACCAATTTTTACTTTTAAGCATTTAACGTTATCATAAAAAACTTCAGTTCATGGATTATTACGATATCCAATGCTAGCTAACCTACAGTAGCGGCACACTTGAGATTCGTTATACTATCGACATAACAATTCGAGGAATAAAAGCATTTACCATCCGATAAAGATGACCCTGCCAAATAAATAGGTAAAATACTTGTACCTACTATAGTCTGTTTGAAACATATTTTATGATAGTGTAAACACACCCGCCTGCCAAGCGTGGCGATTATGGCAAACACCCCCTTAGGGGGGGAGGCCTATGTCCAGCAGTGGACGTCTTTTGGCTGAAATGAAAAAAACACACTCACTACAGGGAGTTAATAACACATTCATCTGTATTTATAAGGTTTCAACGTTCACCACTTATTCCAACAATTATTGTTTGAATAACATTATTATATAATAACAGAAGTTGAAAAATGATCGACGAAAATTAAGGTTATAAAATTAACCTCAAATTATTGTATAACGAAAAACATATTTTAGGCCATAATTTAAAACATCGTTGGTCGTAAAAAAATGTACTATGCTGATTTTTGGGATGTTGTTAGGATGGATAGAATAAAACCAAGTTTTCAGCTTCGATAGACCTGTGGTAACTGTGTGGTGCTTGAAACCTCTCGAAAGTTACGGAATTATTTCAGTTTTTGGCTTATAACTGCTAAAAATGTCACTCTACGGAAAAAGTAGTCCTATATGTTTTTAAAAGATCAAATTTGCTACAATTTGAGCAGTTCACGCAGTTCTGTAGGTCCGATAGAAGCCGTGATACAGCACTTCAAACATTGGTCGTTCTATCCTATCAACATCCCAAAAAAATCAATAGGTACGGTGCAATACTTTTTACTTAACTCGATTTTTGTGTCTACGGGACTGGCCTATTTAAGGTGATTTAAAATTAGAATTTCGGGTATACGTATTTAAATAATCAAAGTAAAGCACCCACAGGTACGTTTTCTGACCCATTTGTTAACTATTTCGTCATAATACTTTTGGAACAGACCAATTATATCTGTCTGATAACTCGTCAAGGTAAATTGACGTTTCCGGCAATTGCGTTCCAGTTATTGACCCATCTGCTTTTTGCGCGTCTCACGAAATTGTAATTAAATAATATTGGTCAAGGTTTAGTTCATATTGTTTTATTTTGTTGAATTATATTCTTTCTTGAGAGGGCTTTTTTATAGAATAAATCCCTTGCCGTAGTAGGCACTCACATAAAATAACATAACATAATCGCCTGTTATCACCAAAGGGTTCGGCAGAGGTCCCACATTTCACTAAATAGTTATGTATAAGTCATAAGTGATAGAGGTAATCCAATTGCCAATAAACCAACCAAAGCTCTAGACTGCTATTAAAAAGCTTATAAATGAACTCAATACCCGTAAATTCAACAATCACGCTTGAAAACACAAGAGACCAATGAGGTAATCATTCGTAGGATTCGTATTTCTTGAATGATTTAAATGATACTAATAAGTACTACGCTCTTTTCAACTTATGACATAGTTGTTATACACAACCCAAATAAAATGGAAAACATACAGCTACATTGCATGACCTCAAGCTAGATCCACCTTACCCTTACTAACTTGACTTTCCACTGTTAAAGTCTTACAGGTTGATTTTTAATTTTTGATTCACTCCCCTTGAGGAGCCTTGTGCCTTTACTCCTGAATTTTTCAAAAATAAAACATTAATCAAAAGTGCTGTCTGATTACTGCTACCTAAGGGTTAAAATTTTAAAACCAATAGTATCTCATTTTACCTTCCTAATACCAAGACTTTCGTTTCAGCCAGCCATACCAAAGGTCATCTACAATTAAACAAGTCAATCCTCGGGCGTAACATCATATCGTCATTAAGAAGCATTGACCACTACTTACGATATAATTGATCGATCTTCATCTCACTATAAATACTGTGATAACATTGTGAGGTTATCAGTTGCATCCACAGCTTCTGGGTAGCAAGTTCAATCTGTTCATAAATTAGAAGAAACGAAAATGAACTTGGTAAGTTTTAGAAGGGCTTTTTGAATTTACACTTTAATGTTTTGGTTGGCTGAAACGAAAGATTACCAATGATAACATAGCAAATATTGATCTAATTTTATAATTGAATTTATTGAAATTCCGATATTAAAACAAAAATCGGATTTTTGGTCCCGTCAGCTGTAACAAAGGTTTTTCTCGAGATCTGTGCAACAATCGTTTCAATTTTGAATTTTGGCATTAAGAACAAAACATTAGTTTTTAACGTAACCCTTCTTTAAAATTTTATATTAGACAAGAGTATTAATATAAGATCTTTTGAGTCTAAAGAATAACTTAACTATACGCAGATAAAAGGGACACAGATAGTATCAAAGTGGTAAATTTACAACCTTGTAATAAATTCTTACCACCAATATTGCATTTCCATTTTCAGTTCATCGTTTTAGCATCTGTAGCTCTGGCTCAAGCCGCCAAACTGGACAGGACCTACCTCCCACCCAATGCTCTAGACTCTGCAGGATCTTCCTTCCTCGAGACTCCTCGCGAATCTAACGGATTCAAGGATCAAACCGGTGCTTTCTCCAATGGATTCTCCAGCCAAAATGATTTTGCCCAGAACGGAGCTTACTCAGGCTTTGAAGCTCGTCCCGAGCGCGCTCAGGCTGCCTTCGAGAGGAACGCTGCCATCCTCCGTCAGGACAACTCCAATGATGGAGAGACTTACGCGTATGCATATGAGACTGAGAACGGTATCTACGGCGAGGAGAATGGAGTGGCGACCAATGGAGTCCAGGCTCAGGGCGGGTATTCCTACACTGGTGATGATGGCAAGGTCTACTCCGTGAGGTGAGAATTTATTTAAAACTAGCTGTCTCGACAGACGTTGTGTTGTCCAAATTTAAATCATTCATACAAAATTCCCATAGGACACTTTCAGTTTTCTCGAATTTTCCCGGAAAAATTTCATTTTTTTTGTCCCGTAAGAGCTGATTCGGACTATCATGAACATTTTAAAACAAAAAATAGCCAAATCAGTCCAGCTTTTCCTAAGGGATGCGCTGATCAACAAACAGCATTTCATTTTTATTTTATGTACCTATAGATAATTAAACAAGTGCCTGTGGTATTCGTAATTATGTTTTATAATTATTTAACTTCTTTATCAAAAATGTTCAGGTACACAGCTGATGAGAACGGTTTCCAGCCCCAAGGCGACCACCTGCCCACTCCTCCCCCCATCCCCGAAGAGATCTTAAAAGCTCTGGAGCAGAACGCCCGCGATGAGGCTGCTGGCATCTTTGACGATGGTAAGCATTTCAAGTTAGTTACTTTATTTTGTAAACCTTTTGCATCATTTAAGTGCTAATAACACACCTTTTGACCAAAATATCTGGGATGAAAGTTAACTGCCACCGGCATCATGTCTCATCAACTTTATTCCGTATTCCAGGATCTTACAACCAAGGCAAATACGAGAGCAACAGCCAACAACAGTACTACAACAACAACGCTCAATCCAACAACTTCAACAACGCTTACTCCCTCACCGATGCTGCTGGAAGCGGTAGCTCTGTGGCTGAACTCCAGAAAGCGTACCTCCCTCCTGTCGTCGATCGACGCAACGACGCCACTGGAAGCGACGGCGCAGTGAGACAACCCACCTTCAACAACAACGCTCTTCCCCGAAATGACGCTGCTGAAAGCGGCAGCTCCATCGCTGGAGTGCAGAAAGCGTACCTCCCTCCCGTCGCTCAGAGGAGACAATCCTCTTTCAACGCTAGAAACGGCTACCAATATTAGAGACTGTTGATAATTCTTACTAAACGACTTATTAAATAATGTATTTATAACCAAAAGAATATCGTTGTTTACTTGTTGATGTTACCTACTTAATTTCAAGATGCAGATACAATATTTATTAACTAGTTAACATTTGATACAACAATATTATACATATTTCAGATCACTCCATTAATTAATGGATTAAGCTTCCGCCTGAAGAATGGCAGACACATTTTGTAAATTAGTGTTGATAACAAGTACGAAAGAAAAACTCTTATAGATATAGTTCTAAAAAGAATCATTGTATTTTTTTTTACCCATTACTTTATGTCTGAATAATATATACGCTGACAGACTTAAAATAATAATATGTAAATGTATATAAAAAAGGAAAGGACACAATCATAGGGCATCAAAAAATTCGACCGCATTACTGACAACAGGAAAAGTGCCCAAAAGGCTGGCAGCATTGCCACGTTATACGGTGATGCTGATTCTTTTGACCAAAAAAGAGGCCAAACCTCTGGTCACGTAAAGAGTCGACCAACCGCTTGGCGATATCTTAAAAAACCAAGTGGGCACTCGGACCCCATGGCCACAATGTTTCATATAACTCCCAATAAGATTTCATCATTACAGTGAAATTAATTTGATGCACGGATTAAAACCTGACGGCATTTAAGTATGTAAATGTATTATAATATCTCATATTGATTCGGAGTACTAACGGGGCCAGTGTTTTGTATTTGTTTGAAGAAAACGAATCCTTGAAATGAGATTAAGTTTATTATAGATAAGCAACAAATGGTTGTACCTAATCAAAGGCCTTTACATGACCGATTCGGCTTTAAATAGGCTTATTACTTTTAATGAATGTAAACATTACGAAATATTATGTGCTATCCCAAAAAACACGACGTACTTTATGTGTTGGAAATGTTTTATTAGTAAATTCCATGACGAAACTAGGAAAAAATAAAATTTACTTATAGACGTGTACGATAAGGAATAACTTGTTGTTGTTATCGAAGTTGTCTGTTTTTTTGTTTTTCACCGCATTCAGCGATAATTAGCCTAGTAAAGAAATGACGATAATTCGGCCGATACTTCGGTTTAGCGCTTCGGAGTAGACCCCCAGGACTGTTTTCCCTGCTACAATAAAAACGACATATTGGTAAAACAACAGTGTTTGGTAAACTGATGGATGATTGGTAGCGTTTGGTGAAATCCACGTCAGACAAACAGTTTAGGCTTCTTTGTCACTTCACAGCATTCACTTGTACGCAATAAAAGAGGGCTGTTCTGCCGGGAGATAGAAATAGGCTTAAATGGGTATGTCATTGCTTTGAAGCTTTGCTTATCAAGAGTACCTACAACCAGGGACCATTTTGGTTACCTATTGAAAGGGTTTTCGATAGGGTTTTTCTAAGCGGTTAATCAAAAACCCATACGGTGTGGCTAATAAGTAGCCAAGCTAAAATTAACTCTATGTTACATGCAATAATGATCATTTATGTTTTTTTTTGTATTAAATAAAAATTGAGATACAAATATCTCGAAAACGGTGCGTCCTAGGCAAAAAATTACAGAAATTTAACCCCCCCTGTGTTACCCGTGTGCAAGCACCATGCCAAAATGAATTTAAGTAAAAAAAAAACAACATTCATTTAAGGAAAAAATAAAAATTTTTTTTCGCTGAACCCATTGAAATGGTTTTCAATAAGGTTTTTATAAGCGGTTAATCAAAAACCCATACGATATGGGGTTTTACTGGGTTTCCCTTTTACTGGGTATCCCTTTTACTGGGTTTCAAACAAAAACCCATTCAAGGAGCTACTTCATAAACGACTTAACTCTTAACACCGGGGTTGTGCGGTCCCTTCCTACAACATACCTTATGAGATTTCTAGATTTTTTTTATATTTCCTTTTGTACAATTTTTGCCTGCGCAATAATGATAATGCATTACACACATCGATATCATAAAGAACTTTCGTTTATCATAGTCCTCCAGACTGAATTTTGGCCATGTCAGCGACCATGTGACCATGGCCGCGCTTGCGACCACGAGACGGGGCAGTTAATAGCATACGTCTCGATCCCGTGGGAATATCGGGATAAAAGTATCCTATGTCCTAATCCAGGTCATGTGCCAAATTTCATCCAAATCAATTTAGCTGTTGTAACGTGACAAACAAACAAACAAATAAACAAAAAAACTCACTTTCACATTCATAATATTAGTTAGGATTATGACATCGAATGCTAGTCCAACCTACAATAGCGACACACTTGCAGGGATTCGTGATATTTTTCGACATAACCATTCGAGGATTAAAACCATAACATCCATTGTAGATGACCCTGCCAATCAAGGGTGGTGATTCGGCACAGTCGGGTGGTAAAATCGAATATTTATGTAAATACTTGCTGCACCCGCGGTTTTACCCGCACAAGTCTCGATCGCGTGGGAATATTGGGATAAAAAGCTTAGCTTAGCGTGAAACCGTAACAAACAAATAAACAAACACACTTTTGCATTTATAATATTAGTTAGTATTAGGGTATTTTCGGGAAAAAGTCGCTTGACTTAGCTTAACTTGTGCCAAGCCGACCCGAACATGATTAAACAAAGGAACTTGCCGAACGAAGTTTGGCGATCGGTACGAGCCGAACGAAACCCGCATAATATGTGTAGTAATTGCTTCGGGTAGGCTTTGCTGTAGGAGTTTTTTTGAGTTTGGTTCAGGAGTAGGCAGTGACCTGTCGCTGCCGGCCGTGATCGTGTCGATGGCCGGCAGCGAGGAGTCCTGGGACGCGGTGGTATCCTTCTGCGAAACAGGCTGCGGAAAGGGAGCGGGAGATCTCGTCCGCTCATCCGGCCCGCAGCAGGCGCACTGGGCGGTGGCAGAGGGCAGATAATGCGCTCTTTCGGCCCCCCTAAATGAGTCCGGACGTCTGGCGCCCCCTATCACACTGGACCCGAGGTGGCCTGCTGAGGCGGGCCGGCACTACCCGGGGATCACGGAAGTAATAACAGATCCCAAGATCCCCGGTGCAAATGTGGGAAGGGAACACTGGGGTGGTTTTTAGTCAGTAAGAGCCTGACAGACCCCTCCGCCCGCCTTTGTTGTTCAACAAAATACTGCTGAATCGAATGTACCAACCCCCCGAGCAGGTAAAATACCTGTACCTCTGATAACAACTGGTCAAGGCGAATTGACGTTTCTGCCAATTGCGTACCAGTTATTGAACCATCTGCTTTTTGCGCATCTCACGAAATTGTAGTTGTACTTAAATAATATTGGTCAAGGTTGAGTTTATATATTGTTTTACTTGCTTCTTTCCGGAGAGGGCTCCTTTCATAGAATGGATTCATAATATAAAATTGGCCCTGTCGCAGGCAGAGGTTTACAGTACTCTCACATTTCTTTTTTTTTTTTAATAAAAGTACATAATCCTCTAGTTGGGTAAAGCGATATCAAAGGTTGCCGAGTAAAAAATTTGTTTTAAGAGGTTGTGGTGGCATTTAAATCGCCACATGCGAACTACGCATCACACTGACGTCACGCAAAGTCCTGCATCGCGCAAGCAGAGTTTACTGAGCGACTAGTATAATATTTATAACGTCCCGACATCAATCGTCGGGCAGTTGCCCAGCAGACACAACACCCGTCTGGTCGGAGGATCCTCCTTCTATGGAAGATGAGTGCACTTTAAACCCTGTTCCTCATGCCTATATAAAGTAGAGAGATCACGAGAAGACCTTAAGGATCATCAGATGGTAAATATTTTGTCGCAGATTTGGTTTACGAAGCCCGAGAAAAAACGATTGCAATCGGTTTATGGTTCTGTGGGTTATTAACACGTTAACGCAGAAAGTCATCATCATCATCATCATTTCAGCCAAAGGACGTCCACTGCTGGACATAGACCTCCCCCTCCCCCAGGGGGGGTGTTTGCCATAATCGCCACGCTTGGCAGGCGGGTTGGCGATTGTGTTAAAATACATAGAGAACGCTGCTGTCCATTCTCTAGTAAGTCCCTTAGTCGTCTTTTACGACACCTACGGGAAGAAATGGGGTGGTGCTATTCTTTACGTCCGGCACCACAAGGAGCAGAAAGTAGTAAAAATCTATTCTATTAGGTTCAAACACGATCCTAAAAAAGTTTTCGGCTGGAGAAAACGAAGCAGGAGCACGCAGTTTCTGGTACGTAGTCAGGAGGCTGGAACATGGCATGAGCTGGAAAAATCTTGCTGAATAAGATCAACTATGGATGACACAAATAATATATTATGTAAACTCTCATTACTGAAGGTAATGGCTCAAAATTATTTTGCGGCTTTCATGATGGACTGATTGACGGCAACTGCCCAGTTTTCTCAATAAAAAATATGATTACGTTCAATAAGTCAAATTCAAATTTAAAAATAAAAATAATTATGAATAAAATATTGAAGGACAACTAGGAATCTAAGAGTCGTAACCGCAGAGGTCATTCTGCAGTATGTAATAAGGGCGAGCCTATTGCCACAAATCTAGCAAAACCCTTTTTTATATTTTTTTCGGGTGGGAAATTATCAAATAACTTCTCCCGCTCTGGGCGGAGCGTGTCAGACTTTTACTGACTAAAACCCACCCGTGTTTCTTCATTTGCCAGTGTGCCAGGGCCACGATATCCCTCAAAGTCAAGGTCAAAGTCAAACCATTTATTTCAAATAGGCACATAAGAGGCACTTTTGAACGTCAAAATTTACAAAAAAAATAGAATAGATTCTAGTTGCCCCTTTCGGACAAACTCGCAACCCTGGCAGGCATTGGCCCTAATGGACCCCGTCAATTCGTGCTGACGTCTCTTTGAGGAAAACCCTGGATTGCGACTGAGCTTTTCCAAATAAAAAAACCCGAATGCTAATTTGCTCAACCCGGGGAACCCAATACCCCTAAAATCAGCAGTCATGCTTGAAAGCTCTAGACCAATTAGGCCGTTAGTCTTTGGGTTCGTATTTCCGTAATGTTTCAAGTTTTATAATATTTGTGAGTAATAAGTTGATCATGACAGACCAAAATAAAATGGAAAATATACCAACAAAGATATTATGTTCGTATATTTTATATTTTCTTTCTAACTCAAAGTTACTTTGTCTACTTTCCGCAGTTACAATCTTTGACGGTTTATCTTACTTTTAGATTCATCTAGAGTGTTATATTTAGAGTAGTTTCTTTTAGCGTATTGTACCCTTAATTATTCTGCATTGTCCAAATGACACTTTAATAAAAAGTACTGTCTGATCTGTGCTACTTATAGGGTAAGATTTTAAAACCAATAGTATCTCATTTTACCTTCCTAATACCAAGACTTTCGTATCAGCCAGCCTTACCAAAGGTCATCTACGATTAAAAAAGTCAATCCTCGGACGTAAAATCATATCGTCATTAAGAAACATTGACCACTCCTTACGATATAATTGATCGATCTTCACCTCACTATAAATACTGTGATAACATTGTGAGGTTATCAGTTGCATCCACAGCTTGTGGGTAGAAAGTCAATCTGTTTATAAGTTAGAAGAAACGAAAATGAAATTGGTAAGTTTAAAAAGTGATTTTTGGATTTAACACTTGTTTATTCTTGAAGATTGAAAACAAAATGTTTAAATAGTAAAGGCAAAAATACGAGAAAAGTGGGTCACTTTTGCCTGAATAAATTCTATTCTGGTTTAAATATGTTTTGACATAACGATAACTGCAGCAGTTATAACAGAAAATATAAAATAGTCAACCAACGACAGTCATAAATCAATTGAATACAAGTCTTAAACTCATTCATTCACTAACATACAACGCACAGCCTAAACAGCTGGGTCTAAATGCTTGAAATTTTGCACAAGAATTCCTAATACTTAAAGCGAAACTGAACACTAAGGAAGGATTTAAGAAAAACTCACCCCTAAATGGTTTAAAAATGGGATGAAATATTGTACTGAATTTCCTCATTTTTTTCTGATAACAAATCCCATCGACCACACGGATTGTTCATTAATACTAATATTACTAATTTACCTATACAGTTCATCGTCATAGCTGCCGTCACTTTGGCTCAGGCCGGGAAGCTTGACAGGACCTACCTCCCACCCAACGCCCAAGGCTCTGCAGGATCTGCCTTCCTCCAGACTCCTCGCCAGTCCAACGGATTCAAGGATCAGACTGGTGCTCAATCCAATGGATTCTCCAGCCAAAACGCTTATTCCCAGAATGGAGCTTACTCAGGCTTCGAAGCTCGTCCCGAGCGTGCTCAGGCTGCCTTCGAGAAGAACTCTGCCATTCTTCGTCAGGATAATTCCAATGATGGCGAGACTTACGCGTATGCTTATGAGACTGAGAACGGTATCTACGGCGAGGAAAACGGAGTGGCGACCAATGGAGTCCAGGCTCAGGGCGGGTATTCCTACACTGGTGATGATGGCAAGGTCTACTCTGTGAGGTGAGAGACAAATTTTACAAACATTGATTCTACTTACAACTTAATAACATGTATGACCTTATTTTATTTCCATTTTCAGGTACACAGCTGATGAAAACGGTTTCCAGCCCCATGGCGACCACTTCCCCACTCCTCCCCCTGTTCCCGAAGAGATCCTGAAGGCTCTGGAGCAGAACGCCCGTGATGAGGCTGCTGGCATATTTGATGATGGTAAGAATTTAGACAAGTAAAAATAAAAATTAAATTATCGGCTTTATTACACAATTGGACTGGGATTCCAATTGGGTAAACGCCTCTAAACTAATGAGTTTAGAGGCTTTTATTATAACGATTTTATTTTGTAAACTGTTTGTATTATTAAAGTGCAAACAATATAACTTTTGAAGACGAAGGTGGTCATTGAACACAAATATCAATGATCTTATTTTTCTGTTCCCAGGATCTTACAACAACGGCAAATACGACAACAACGCTCACTCCAACAACTACAACGACGTTTACTCCCGCAACGATGTTGCTGGAAGCGGTAACTCTGCAGCTGGAGTTCAGAAAGCGTACCTTCCTCCTGTCGTCGCTCAACGCAACGACCAGAGGAGCGCAGTGAGACAACCCACCTTTGTCTGGAAGCGGTAGCTCCATCGCTGGAGTCCAGAACGCGTACCTCCCTCCCTTTGCTCAAAGGAGACAACCCTCCGTCAATGCTAGAGATGGCTACTGATATTAGAGACTGATAAAAGAAGAAAGAACAATATAGAATAAATATTTAATTAACACAACACAAAAATGTTTTCTGATTTTTAAATTATGGTGTCATGATTCGGCTAAACGATAAAAAAATATAGTGTAATTAGTAATTTGTGAAATTACAAAGCCTTTCTTGATTAACTATGCGCGATAAGTGACCAAACTATTCCATTATTACTATTATATCATGTATTCGGATAATGATCTGAAGAATTGTTTCGAAGGCTCAAAGTAACGTCCAAAACAAATTGATCTTATAAATCACGCTGTTTGACATTGTATCTTGGATGCGAAATCTGGTCAATCATTACGAAAGAAATACTGTTAGTTTGTTATATAGTACAGACATAATTATACAGTTGGATCTTATTTATAACAAGATTATTGAATAAAATACTGAAAGAGAATGTATTGCTAACACATGACTTACTGATATTAGATGATCCTCTGCCTATAACAGCAGCTGTTATAGGCAGCATTATGAAGCTGATTCAATACCTCGTTAGCTATCATCATCTATCGAGGACATTGCCTTACATGTCATTGCATGGTGAAAATCCTAGAGACAAAATTGATAATTATTTTTATGTGTGTTCTTATTTCCGTTGCAAATACTACTGCTTACTATATTATTCGAGCACTTTCCAACTTTGTCAAAACTTGGTTCCTTGTCCATGATGAAGTGGCCTTTATCACGTCATGTATAATATTTCGTATAGTCCGACGCATCATTTTTAATCGACGAAAATAAGGAGGAAGTTCTCAAACCATCGCGTATATTTTTTATGTATGATCAATTGATCACGCACAACTTTTAACAAAATAGTCCGATAAATTGACGATTTTTTTAGGTTCTCAGTTACACGGTCAAGGTGTTCGTAGGTCGATTTTACCTAATGCTTGTCGGTGATGATGGTGGTGCTTCTCTAGTTGAACTGTTTCACAAGCAGCTTTACTTTTCAAATTACTTTTAAAGATAAGATTGGCACGATACATCTTGTGAAGCAATTGAAGTTACGTCTAAAGATTAAATTGAATTTTAAGATGGTTATGTTGCATAAACTGATGAGTAGCCTACTGTCTAGATCAGTCTTTATCAGTTCACTTGTGAAATTTTTATAAGAAGATTAGCACTTTATCTTGCACCATTTTTTGTAGTCTTTTCTAAGATATTTTCTGACAAACAGAAATCGTATGAAATAATTAGTTGTGGGGAACAAAGTGTACGAAGTCTGAAGATAAAAAAGGTTTTTAAATTTTTTGATGGTCTAGCCGACAATATTGGTGAAGCAGCAATAAGGAGATAAACCCAAATAGTAAAGGCGTGGCCTGCTTATCGATCTCCAATCGTTCTCATTACCAACGAGAACCCACTGCCAGCTTGTGCTTGTGCACAAATACCTTAGTTGGAAGGGTTACCAGAGGGCCTAGACCAAGTGATCTTCTATTAGCGATAACGATGATGTATTCAAACATGTATTAGAAAGAATCGTTGTAAGTCGTTGAAAAAATACGAACCCCTTTGAAAGTGATTATGATGCCAGGCTCTCTTTATCTATCTTCTATAAAAATAAAAGGAAACCATGACTGACTGGTATCAACCTGTAGCTCAAACCACTGAACGGATTGCGCTGAAATTTGGCACACACATAGTTGTTATGACGTAGGCCTCCGCTAAGAAGGGGTTTTGGAAATTCGACCTTTAAGGGGGTGAAAAGGGGGGATTTTATTTGTATGAAAAATCTTATTCCGTGAGTTAATAAACTTGAAACTTGGCAAGAATACTTACCTAAGTAAATTATAAAGTTTGTTAGTTTTTGTTTTTCTAAAATATCCCCTAAAGTGTAATTGGGGGATTTCAAAGTAAAAAAGAAAAAAGAAGAATAAAATAATTTTAACGCACGATCCGATTGATCAGTTCAGTGGCAAACCACTCAGTGATTCACTATTCCGACATATTTTTCAACGTCATAGACGCTCGCTACGCGATCAAAGTCGCGGGCAGAAGCTAGTATTATATAATACTGCATAATTATGTATTATGCACAGCTACAGCTGCAGGGAGAAGCCCGACCCAACGCCTTTCCTTGTCTTACTTAAAGATTTCGAAAGATTTACCATGAAATTAGTACTATTGATTATCGTAGAAATAAAATGCAGTACTGCATCGGTTGTCAAATCTTTACATTAAACATCAATCGCTTTTCGCATTTCCTTCAAATGTTAAGAATCCTATTACTAACGAACAGTTTATATTTATTCATCCCACGATAAGCGTGGGATGGGAATTATTATAATTTTATAACCTTTATCTGATGCACCTTCAGATTTTTAACGTATTTACTGCCTGATATAAGTTACTATGTTCAGAAAAAAAAAAACGTTCATGTTGACAGCTAATATCGTGCGTAGTAGTAATGACGATAACTTTTCAGTTAAAATTTATTTGGAAAGTTTAGCACAACGTTCTGTATCCGATTGATGGATGTCAATGATGGAAAAGGCAATGGATGATATACTAGTTATGTTAGACTTTATTGGATTCAGCCATCACTTTCGAGAGTAAAGCTTTATAGATTAAAAACTATACTTACAGAGTCAATTTGTGAATTTAACTACAATGTCGTGTAATAAATTGTAAATGAAAAAGTAGGTAGTTACAAATATATTTATTTACAAATCAATTAACATTCATAAGTCTCTAATAACGGTAGCCATCCCTCGTGTTGAAAGAGGGTTGTCTTCTCTGAGCGACGGGAGGGAGGTACGCTTTCTGGACAGTAGTGACAGAGCTACCGCTTCCAGAAGCGTCGTTGCGAGCGAAAGCGTTGTTATTGAAGGTGGGTCGTTTGGCAACAACCTGATTGTTGCGCTGAGCGAAAGGAGGGAGGTACGCTTTCTGGACACCAGCGACAGAGCTATCACTTCCAGCATTGTTGTTGTAGAACTGTTGTTGGTTGTTAGTGGCTTCACGGTAGGTACCTGGATAAAAACAAATAATTAAATATATAACGTTGGTAATCTTAGAATTTCAATAAGTGATTGATTACCGTTTATTGGATTTACGTTTTTATTAATTTGATTAGGTATAGTGTAGAGGATTGATAAGTGGTCTCACTAATTAATAATTGATTTAAAACTAACAACGCTATAAAATGTAAGTCTTGCATATTGGCTAACGGTACACTATATTTATCTAAGTTCAGATCAGTCTGTAGGTATACATAATGGTTTCAAAATGTATCATTCTCAAATGCTTACCATCGTCAAAGATGCCAGCAGACTCGTCACGGGCATTCTGCTCTAGAGCCTTCAGGATCGCTTCGGGGATGGGAGGAGAAGTGGGGAAGTGGTCGCCTTGGGGCTGGAAACCGTTTTCATCAGCGGTGTACCTGAAAATTTAAGATAGAATTGTAAAGTAGTATCGTTAGGACCAAAGTAAGCAACAAATACGATGCAATGAACAATTACTATGTTGATATAAATGGACCCTTACTTCACAGAGTAGACCTTGCCATCATCACCAGTATAGGAATACCCGCCCTGAGCCTGGACTCCATTGGTCGCCACTCCATTCTCCTCGCCATAGATACCGTTCTCCGTCTCATAAGCATACGCGTAAGTCTCTCCATCATTAGAGTTGTCCTGACGCAGGATGGCAGCGTTCCTCTCGAGGGAAGCCTGAGTGCGCTCGTGATGAGCTTCGAAGCCTGAGTAAGCACCGTTCTGGGCATAAGCGTTTTGGCTGGAGATTCCATTGGAGGAAGCTCCGGTTTGGTCCTTGAATCCGTTGGACTGACGAGGAGTCTGGAGGAAGGCAGATCCTGCAGAGCCTTGGGCATTGGGTGGCAGGTAGGTCCTGTCAAGTTTTCCGGCCTGAGCCAGAGTGACGGCAGCTAAGACGATGAACTGAAAAGACAGAATTGCTTATAATTAAAATGTTACTTGAAAAAAAAAAAAAAAACCCTTAACCCGTTTGGGTAGTTACTTTTCAGGATCAATATGGTACGGGCTACGAATGATCCTGTTCTGTTCTTATATTTCTAGTATGGATTTTGAGGTTTTCTTAAAAAAAAAATTAAGATATGTTTTTTAACTTTTCTACCAATCATCATCTGCCTAGCCTTTTCCCAACTATGTTGGGGTCGGCTTCCAGTCTAACCGGATGCAGCTGAATACCAGTATTTTTGTATGGAGCGAGTGCCTATCTGACCTCCACAACCCAGTTACTGGGTAACACGACATCCCTTGGTAAGACTGGTTGTCAGACTTTTGGGATTCTGACGACCCGTAACAACTGTCAAAGATCTACAAATGAGAGCCGGGACCAATGGCTTAACGTGCTTTTCCGAGGCACGGAGGAATCTTGGTATGAACAGATGGTCACCCATCCACGGACCAACCGCGGCAAGCGTAGCTTAACCTGATCGATCGACCCGTGCGGCAGTTATTATTTAGCCACAAGCTCCTCTTTTTAACTTGTCTACCAATATTGTTATTAAACCCTTACCAATTTCATTTTGGTTTGTTTAATTGAACTTGCTACCCAGAAGCTGTGGATGCAACTGATAACGTTACCGTATCAGTACAGTTTATATACTTAGGTGTATGTCGATCTGTTTCATAGTAAGTAGCTGTCAATGTTTCGTCATCAACATTCGGGGATGGGTTAGTCTAATTGTAGATGACCTTAGTGAAGCTTGTTGAGATAGTTTTGATATTAAAAGGCGTAATGATGACATTAAACTGTATAATAATCTTGTTTCCTTGTAGGTTACGGAGGTCAGAAGGAGGATACGTCAAAATATAATTAAAAGCATCGTTCATGATAAACTGGCGCTATTAAATATCGGTAAAATAGCTTTTGAACTCTGATCGAATTATGTAGGTACTATTCAAGAATCTTGCAAGTTTAGACATCATTGTAACTGTACGGGACAATGAAGACAGGCGGAGTGGTGGCGAAGCGACTACTTATGTAACAACTGAAAGTCTAAAAGGCGTAATGATGACATTAAACTGTATAATAATCTAGTTTCCTAGTAGGTTATGGAGGTCAGAAGGAGGATACTTCAAATTGTAATTAACAGCAACATTTATGTAGAACCGGCGCGCCCTCGCACTACAATTATGCACTATCTAAATTCAATAAAATCGCTCGCGCGCTCTGATTGAATAACGTACTATTCACGAATCCAAGGTTTAGAAATCATAGTATTTATAACGTAATAAAAACACACACAAAGCGGCGTGAAGTGTCGTCAAGTGGTGGAAATTTCAGCCGTAAGCTATACTGAATGAAATTGACTGTCAGTTGTTATATCGTCGACCGTAATCTAACTTGGCGTAAGGGACAAATTGCTACTTTTCAGGAGAGCCAAAAAACTTTCTTTTTTTTTGGAAATGAGATCATAACTTTTTTTATTTTATAGGGTATATTGGGTTATTATTACGTGGTTTATGTGGTTCTGCCTAACTTGTTGGCCTCTAAAACTTGATATAATCTACTTGCCCATTAAGGCATTAGTTACAAAGATAGCATGTCCCTTACGTCCAAAAAATTAAAAAAAATGTCCATTAAGCCCCAACTTTTTTTTTGCACACGAGTTTCAAATGACGTATGACTATCAACACTGTTAAATACAATGAAAATGGCGTAAGTGTTTTATCAGGTAATTAAAGTTTTATTATTAGTAAATAATATATAGACAAACAAAGGGTAATGCAGTAAAATATAAAAATACCAAAGTGTTTTTATTAATATTATAATATTTTGAAACTGAAAATTAACTCTTTGAATCCATACAAACATAAACACTTCCATAACTTTAATTTTAACAAAATTATTATGATTATTTAACCTTTTTTTATTATTAATTATTTATATTTACATTTTATTATTAATTTTTGCTTTAAAAAAAAATGTTGTCTCAGTGTAGCAATAATTTTTCAATAACTATTGACATTACTCAAATAAACTAAACTAAATAATTAAAAATCTATTCTTCTTCATCATGAGGGCTTTCATCATTGTCACTTTGTAATAACTTGTCTTCAGTTGCTTTAGAATATGGAAGTTTTAAATATTCATGGTGATAACATTTTGGAATAGTTCCATCAACACACAACTTTTTTAGATCATTATACTTTTTCAAAGATACTGGAAGTCGTGTTGATAAAGTTCATTAATTGAAACCATATTGATTCCACTAGGCTTGTTTTCTATATTACTTGCTTTTTCTTTACCTACACTCTTTTTTTTCCTTTTCCTTTTCCCTTACCAATTAGTATTAAGTAGTATTATTAATTAAGTATTATTATTTACTTATTAGTAATTAAGTATTTTTGAATCAAATAAAATCTCAGTCGCATTAACAGTTTCAATCATACTATATTTTACTTCCATTTTCTCAATGTTCTTCTTTTACTCTTAGTCTTAAGTTTTTGTCTTTAAGAGTAGGTTTGGTAAAAGTCTCAGCTGTGACTGCTTCAAAATTTAGGAATTCACTGTGATCCATTACATGTACATTATAAGGTCCAGTCCTTTTCCTGGAACTCTCTATGAAAGATGGCCATTGTGAAGGGGCCCATACAATTATCTTCTGCACAGCTTTCACAATAGTGGCATGCATTGAGTCTACTGGCATAATTTATGTATGACCAGGTAAAAGGTAATTCATTTGTATGGTTTCCAAATTTACGGATGTTTTTAAAAAATGGCGAAACATTGCAAGAATGATTTTATTTTTGTTTTGGCCAGTGCAGGAATCACAGTATAATAATAACTTGCAATACCCTCTTTTATCGACCTGTAAATATTTATAGAGACAAGTGCCTATCTCATTACTCCCACGTTTGCTTGCGTTTTTTTTGCAGTAATTTGTTACGGCGAGCTATGAGTAAATCTAAATTAACTTCACTCTTATCCTCCATAATTAAAACAAGCGTGTAAGCTTATTATGCCAACAATGTCGAATGCGAATCGGTTTAAGCACGAATGATAAATAAACATTGGCACGTGGATGAAGATTCAATTACTTACCTACTATAAGTTTTACTTTAAAGCATAGCGACTAATAATATTAGGTTCTCTTTCTTTTAGCAGTGCGCGAAAATGAGACGGATACTACTCTCTAAAATTGCTTCAAAATACAAAACAAAAACGCGTGCATATTAACGTAATGGACAATTTTACTTGAAGCATATTGACGTAAGGGGCGCGCGGGCATTCAGAATCAAACAAATAAGTTACTTAGGACCGTATTACAGAACGTTACTCAGATACTCGAGCATTACTTAAAACTAGTTTCAACCAATCAAATGGCTTGAATTAAGTTTTAAGTAATGCTTGAGTATTGAGTGACGTTCTGTAATACGGGCCTTAATGATGTAATAGCCACCAAGAAATATATATTTTTTGACGTAAGGGACAGTTAATACAAAGTGTGTATTTTACGCCAATGTGATAAGTTATTACCAATACATACGTCAATCGCATTTTTACTTTTGTCCGATACGTCATGTTTTTGTATAAAAAATGTTTTAGAAACGTCATTTTTCTGTGGCGTATCGGACATTTTTTTCAAGCTACAGCGTTGTTATTTATATACCATTCAAAAGAGCATAAAAAGCTGTATCGGACTGCATTCAAAACTCATTTTGAGCTAAATGTCCCTTACGCCAAGTTAGATTCGTCGACGATATAATTATTTTTTTTTTTTTTTTTAAATAGTCGTTTTGTCGCCTCTCCGTCGATCTGCACTGATCCTAAGTGATTTGTTGTGGTCGCTCAGCGCGCTATGGGGCGGGCTCAGCTCGAAGTTACTTTGGTTTGGGTTATGATAAGGATCCGTAATCAAAATTTCCGGAAAAGAACTGCAGTTACCGACATAGCAGAGTTAGCAAGCTAAAGTGGCAGTGGGCTGACCATGTTTGTCGAAAGACCGATGGATGGTGGAGAAAATGAGGCCTGGAGTGGAGAGCTCGTATTGGCAAGTGTAGTGTAGGCCACCCACCAGCTAGATGGGCTGCTGACCTAAAAAACGGTGGCAGGGACGACTGGATGTGGAAAGCGGAGGACCAGGTTTTGTGGCACATCTTGGTACAGGCCGATGTCCAGCAGTGGACTTTGATAGGGTAATTTGTTTAAGGCAATTCGTTTACGTTGTACCATTGATAAATTAATGATAAATGATTTTATTACTGTAAGTAGGTCTGTACAAACACTTTTACACGTCAATCATTATTTTCAAAACTAGATGAGGGCGGCGTTTCCTGCCCGACTACTCTGAGAAGAAAGGCCGAAACAATCTCAGAGGTCACAGTCTCTTCTAAAATCCAGACATAATCTTGGTCAGATCATTCGAAGACCATGTATAAGATTGGTGCCACATAGTCTTCATATTCACAATAATTAAAATAATAGAATAGTTTACAAAGTACATATTCATATTATCATTGTATAACATTCATCAATGTCTATGTGTGTATAAAAATCCGGACATAATCTTGGTCAGATCACTTGAGAACCATGTAGATTGATGTCACACAGATTTGAGTGGAGCTGGTCGTCAGTGCACGCATTTGTCAGTAATCGTGCAGCTAGAACTTATGGAAGGAGTTCGATGATTCGACGAACAATACCAAAGAAAGGACATTTGGGTAGACCGCATAAAGTACCTACTCAAACTGCCAGGTCACAACTGCCATCATTAAAAACAACTGAGAAAAATAAAATAAAAACAATGACCCACATAGGTAGTCCTCACATTCACAATACATTACAAAGTAAATATTCATGTCATTGTCGTAAAATGGTTTAATAGAAAAAGAAAGTATAATATCATCAATGAGTCTGCAAAAAAAAAATATTACTGTGTTTTATTGGAGCAGCTCAATCCTAATTATTACAAACCTATTTTTTTAAAAGGTTAATATTTTTATGTGCATACAAAAGATTTTAATAAATATACACAGTCACTGTATTATCTTTAAATTAATTGTCTCTCGTTGAGTTGCACGAGACCAACATTAGTTTAACGGAGACTTTAAATTCATGCCATCCCTTACATTTTGTAGTCATCATTAATCCAAATGAGATCCAAAAAGATGACTCGCTGATGTATTTGCATAAGTAATTCGCGCCTTTGTTCTCCTAATCAATCAATCAATCAACTCAGCCTATCGCAGTCCACTGCTGGACATAGGCCTCTCCCAGACTGCGCCACAACACCCTGTCCTCCGCGTTCCGCATCCAGTCTGACCCAGCCACCTCTTAAGGACGTCGGTCCATCTAGCTGGGGGGCGTCCCACACTACGCTTGCTCCTGCTTGCTTGTGCTCCTAATAATTGAATGGAATTTCATTTCTGTGATATTGTATTGAATAATTTTCTACATTGTATTTGATAGTAGTTAACGTTTTCTTTGACCTTAACATTGTATGGTTTAATTTCGACATAATTATTGTTCTAATACTCCTAATTTTAATTCTTTGAAATATTTGTACGCTGGAAACAGCAGAATATTATGGACATAATATTACGTGTAACACCTTTGTAACAAGAATATTCTAACAAATAAATAACTACCTACTAACTTACTAAGTGTATTTGTGTATGTCATAGTTTAGCTTACTGTACGAGTTGGGCAAGTACAGTAAGCAACTGCTTTTTAGGTAATTATATTGATTCAAAAAGTCAACCTGACTAAAAGAAAAGACTTTTATTTTGAAATTCACAAGACTTTTTCAATAAGATAACATTTATGTGTATGTACCCGTTATAAATGATATTAGACTTATCTAAGATCATTTATAACGGATATATACCACATCCCAAAACAACTTTTCATAGTCATTGAGATGAATGATCTCTAAAGATTGTGTTTGGGAAAAGTTTTTGCCATTTGTGACTTTCTAGAAGTCTAAGCTCCGTTGATCACTTACAGTTTTTTTATCCTTATGAGAAACAGGATCGATTGGAATAAAGTAAAGTTTTGTGTAAATTGCCCATTTTGGTGCTGACATTAGTACGTTTTTTCAAAACGTATCGCTTTTGGTCCAAACACCACTTTCGCCCAGTCTCCTTTATCGTAGTCTGGGCTGGCTCTGTTCATATCGAAGGTTTGATAATTATACACTTATATTTAGATTTATTAATCTGTCGAAGATTAAAACAAAAAACTAGGTGGTTAGAAATATATTATTTACAAATCAATTAACATTCAACAGTCTCTAATAACGGTAGCCATCCCTGGCGTTGAAGGAGAGTTGTCTTCTCTGAGCGACGGGAGGGAGGTATGCTTTCTGGACACCAGCTACAGAGCTACCACTTCCAGCGGCGTCGTTGCGGGCGAAAGCGTTGTTATTGAAGGTGGGTCGTTTGGCAACATCCTGGTTATTTCGCTGAGCGAAAGGAGGTAAGTACGCTTTCTGGGCACCAACGACGGAGCTACCGCTTTGAGCGTTGTTGTTGTAGTACTGTTGTTGTTTGTTTTCGGCTTCACGGTAAATACCTGGATAAAAAAAAATCCTAATGTAGTCAATTGTTGATAAAATTTTAGAAATTAAATATGCGCTGGATTATCGTTAATTGGAAATCGAAATTTATTCATTTGATTATAGTGTAGCGGGTGCTATGTGGACTCACTAATGAATTAATAGTGAAAATTAGCATCGCTATAAAGTCATGCACACTGGCTAGTGGTGTACCGTAGTATATTTATCTAAGTTCAGACCAGTCTTTAAACGAAAGTCTTTAAAGGAAATAATTGAAATATTGACTTGTGCGTACCATCATCAAAGATGCCAGCAGCCTCATCACGAGCGTTCTGCTCCAAAGCCTTCAGAATCTCTTCAGGAATAGGGGGAGGAGTAGGAAGGTGGTCGCCTTGGGGCTGGAAACCGTTCTCATCAGCTGTGTACCTGAAAATGTAGTATGTAAAGTATTATTAATATGATCAGATTAAGTATGCCGTCATGTTTCATGTTGTTGAAGAAACTGGACCCTTACCTCACAGAGTAGACCTTGCCATCATCACCAGTGTAGGAATACCCACCCTGAGCCTGGACTCCATTGGTTGCCACTCCGTTCTCCTCGCCGTAGATACCGTTCTCAGTCTCATAAGCATATGCGTAAGTCTCTCCATCATTGGAGTTATCCTGACGGAGTATGGCAGCGTTCCTCTCGAAGGCAGCCTGAGCGCGCTCGGGACGAGCTTCGAAGCCTGGGTAAGCTCCATTCTGGGAATAAGCGTTTTGGCTGGAGAATCCATTGGACTGAGCACCGGTCTGATCCTTGAATCCGTTGGACTGGTGAGGAGTCTGGAGGAAGGCAGATCCTGCAGAGCCTTGGGCGTTGGGTGGGAGGTAGGTCCTGTCAAGCTTCCCGGCCTGAGCCAAGGTGACGGCAGCTAAGACGATGAACTGGAAACAGAAAGATGATTAATTAATTTTCGAAAAGTTTATATGTTAATAATAAATTAGTAACCCATAACCCTTTTGGGTATTTTTCTGAATGAATAAATAAGGTAAGAGCCAAGAGTGAAAAATTTCTACCTATGACTTCAATGATTTCCGAGTAATTTTTTGCACTTGTTTTTATACTGCCACTCAGCCTGGGCAAAGTTCTTCCCCAAATTCTACCGTATACTGTATTCTGAATTAAAACTTAAAAGCCATGAGTGACATACTCGTAATTATCTCGAATTTTAATTTGAGTTGGATAATTTGCGAGGTTATATTTGTATACTGTCCTACACCTGGGAGAGGGATTTCTCAAATTCTTCCATTTATTCTTTTCCTTATTTTTTTGTAAGAAATATTATTTTAACTTTTGTCAACCAAAGCTATCATTTTAATTCCAGTAGCTTACCAATTTCATGTTTGTTTTTCTGAATTGAACTTGCTACCCAGAAGCTGTGGATGCAACTGATAACGTTACCGTATCAGTACAGTATATATACTTTGGTGTAGGTCGATCTGTTTCATAGTAAGTAGCTGTCAATGTTTCATCATCGACATTTGGAGATGGGTTAGTCTAATTGTAGATGACCTTAGTGAAGCTTGTTGAGATAGTTTTGATATAAAGAGGCGTAATGATGACATTAAACTGTATAATAATCTAGTTTCCTTGTAGGTTACGGAGGTCAGAAGGAGGATACGTCAAAATATAATTAAAAGCATCGTTCATGATAAACTGGCGCTATTAAATATCGGTAAAATAGCTTTTGAACTCTGATCGAATTATGTAGGTACTATTCAGGAATCTTGCAAGTTTAGACATCATTGTAACTGTACGGGACAATGCAGACAGGCGGAGTGGTGGCGAAGCGACTACTTATGTAACAACTGAAAGTCGATTTTATTTACTAAAGCATACGGCTGAAATTTGTATTACATAATAAAAACATGAAGCGGCATGTAAAGTCATCGAACGTGTGTATTCCAGTTTTCCCGTAGGCCATGTCCCATGTCATGTTACTCGTAAAGAGGACAAAGGGAATTTAATAAAATAATTAAAATTAATTCCCGTTGTCCCCGTACGCTGTCCCCGTTAATTTACAGCCGTCAGCTATACTGAATGGATCTCTGATCGAAGTTCAAATTCAAATTCAAAAATTTCACAGTACATAATAATAAAATTTCCAGATGTCAAGTGAATGCGCAGTCCACTGTGTTTACCAATTCAGGCATGCAAAATTCATCATTAAAATTATACAATATCAATTCCATAAATTACAAAAGAAAGTCAACACATAATTAAGAATAAACAAATTAAAAATAAATTCAATAAAATAATTTCAATAATAATAAAATAAATCTGACTCAAATATTCACCATACTTATATTTATATTATACACACAAATCTCCATCTGACAGGTATTCATTTAAAGTGTAGTATGTCTTACTTATCAGTCGATTATTTAGTTGCTTCTTAAATACATTGACATCTTTAATACATAACAAAGCATTCGGTAATTTATTATAAATACGTGGTGCTATTCCTAGGAATTTTTTATGGAATACCGCTTTTTTGTGTTGCCTACTGCTTATTTTATTTCTATGTCGCGAGCTGTGTAATTTTTCATATAAATGCAAGTTCGTCTTAACAAATACAGCCACCTCATATATGTATAGGCAGGTTACTGTTAGTATGCGGAATTTCGCAAAGACCGGTTTGCAGCTTTCCGTGCTTTTTATACCGCATAACACACCTTTTTTGCGCTCTAAATACTGTCACCATGTTCGTGGAGTTGCCCCAATATATAATCCCGTATCCTAATGTAGACGTAACATATGCATGATATGCCGTAACCAAAACATTTTCATTCACCTCCTTTGCGAGATTACGCAAAGCATATGAATGTTGACTCAGGCGTTTACATACACTGTCAGTATGAGTTTTCCACGACATGTCTCTATCCAGTTCAAGCCCTAAAAATTTTGTAGTGTTCGTTTCTGAAATTATCTTATCTCCATATTTTATGTCAAGTTTTTTATGATTTGTCCTTTGCTCAAAAGTCATTATTTTAGTTTTGTCAATATTAATTTTTAAATTATTCGCTCCCATCCATTCTATTAGTACTTGGATACAGTGGTTTATCTCTCGTTCAAGTGTCGTCGCATCATTATTGCCACTAAAAACGACCGTGCTATCATCAGCAAACAAAACCATTGGGTGATGTGTTTCTCTGGGCATGTCATTAATGTAAATAATAAATAATAAAGATCCTACAATACTTCCTTAGGGTACACCGTAGTTATTAACTCTCTGACTCGATACATACGTACGCTCGGTTTTTGAGGTAACGCAGACCTTATCTAACGTCGTAACTTGTTTTCTGTCGGACAAGTACGATTTCAAAAGGTTCAAAGCATTGCCCCTCACTCCATACCTTTCCAACTTCTTTAAAAGTACTGTTTTGCCCACAAAATCAAACGCCTTGCTCATGTCCATGAATAAAGCAGCTACCGGACTTCTGTTATCTATGCTAGTTATAATTTTTTCAAAGAGCTTGAAAATTGCCATATTTATATTATTTTTCCTTCTAAAACCGTATTGTTCATCAGCAAGTTTCTTTGAAGGATAAGGTTCTGAAATAAAAATTTCCGTAAAAGAGTTACTAAGAGTTACTACGGAATAAACTGCAAAGTTAGCAAGCTAAAGTGGCATTGTGCTGACCGTGTTTGTCGAAGAACCAGGCCGGTGGACCAAATGGGTCCTGGAGTTGTGTGGCACAATTTGGTAGAAGCCTATGCCCAGCAGTGGACTGCGAGGGTTAAATGTTCTTCAAATGCGTACCGTATCAGTTTTTCATAGTAATAAATATTTACACAACTGCGGCGAAGTCCAAAAGAAGGGTAATGTCTTAACCCGCATTTTAGTATGTTTGCATGTATTTTCTTCTTCTTAGATAGTCTTTATTTAAGTTACGAATAAACTAAGCGTAGGGCTGGTCACTCACATCGGCGGCACCGCGGCGTTTTTCTTACTTTTAGCAATTTTTATACCCGCCACGTCGTAACTTCTAAACGAAGGGTCTGATTCGAATAATTTGAAGAGGAATTTACATGTACATAATCACCCCGCGGATATTTTTTGATGAGGACTATAAACATGTAGTACGTTGTTTTTATGTATCATCAATAATTCACGCAGAGCACGCCAAATAATTTAATTATTGCTTTTTTATGCAATTTTTGATAGCTTGGGATTACATTATTGTAGTTTTCGTAGGGATCTCTATTTAAAAAAAAAAATCAGCCGCAAAGTAGCATTCTATTGGTGAAATATTTTTTTAAATCAGTTTAGTAGTTTTTGAGTTTATCCATTACAAACAAACAATCAAAAAATCAAATCTTTTCTGTTTATAATATTATATAAAATATTATAATTATTTATTTTATAATTACTATAATAATATCATATTATACACCGTGGCATTTTAATCGTCTTACAACGGCAGCCCACTTCATGTATCCAATGACTACTAATCATTCATGAAAGTAAAAAAATATTTATTAACATTTTTCCTTTTAAAATTCATTATGACGCGTGACGTAGATTGAAACGCCCTGTTACAAGTGCACTGCGAGCCTTGCGTTCCAAGGGCAGCGTGGAATGGAGTGCAATGCTCGCACCGCGCTCATAACAGGGTGTTTCAAACGACATCATGCGTCATAATGAATAATATTTAATTATTTTAATTATTCAAATATTAATAAATATTTTATTTACTTTTATGAATGACTTAGTCATTGGATACATGAAATGGGCTGCCGTTGTAAGACGATTAAAATGCCACGGTGTTGACATAAATATAAATATTAAATCTTTTATATTATATTATAATGATAAGGTATTAACCACGCTCTTTCTTTCTTTCATACATAGTCCAAATCTTATAATAATAATAATACATACATTTTTCAAATGTAATATTATCAAGTAACTGCGTTATCACGTGGTGGCCCAGTGCTTAAGGATGGGCGCTTCTCATGGACGAGGTTGTGGGTTCAAATCCGGTCAAATACCAATGTAACTTTTTCAATTTATAATAATTTATGTACTTTCTGAGTTTATCTTGGACATTACTGACGTATGTAGATGTAGGAAAAACATCGTGAGGAAACCTGGACTTATATTTAAACATGAAATTGAAAACCCGTCTTGTGCAAGCGTGGTGATCAAATTGTTTGATAAGAGGCCTTTACCTTGTGGTGGGCCAAACAAAGGCTGATGAATTTATACTACTACTAGCTGCGCCCCGCGGTTTCACCCGCGTAAGTCTCGATCCCGTGGGAATATCGAGAGAAAAAGTAGCCTACGTCTCAATCCAGGGTGTCAGCTACCTCCATACAAAATTTTATCAAAATTGGTCCAGCCGTTTGAGCGTGAAGAAGCAACAAACATACACACACACACACACTCACAAACTTTCGCCTTTATAATATTAGAGTGATGTGATGTGATGTGATGATGATAAATACAATATGTTTTGTGGTGCTGGACGTAAAGAATAGCACCACCCTATTTCTTCCCGTGGGTGTCGTAAAAGGCGACTAAGGGACTTACTAGAGAATGGGCAGCAGCGTTCTCTATGCATTTTAACATACTGCGATCGCCAACCCGCCTGCCAAGCGTGGCGATTTTGGCAAACCCCACCCTTTTGGGGGAGGCTTATGTAAAGCAGTGGACGTCTTTTGGCTGAAATGATAATGATGACTATTGCTATTGATTTTCTATTAGGAATTTCTCAGTAACAGCCCGGAGTCTGAATTTTTGCCCGGTTGATGGCAATAGGCTCGCCCCCTATTACATGGGACTTAAACATAACTGGCAAAATGTGGGTGTAATATAGGTACTTCCTGCCTAACCCTTCGGGAATTACAGGCGTGATGTTATGTTATGTGTTAATTTATTTGACCATAAAAACTACACCAGTTTTCTCTTAGGGGTTACGACTTACGCAACCTTAACCTATCAACCTCGATTCACAATCATTACTCGACCGAACAATTTAAAACAAAACATTGCCAAATTGGTCCAGCCGTTCTGAAGTGATGCGCATACCAGCGAACAGCATTTCATTTGTATTTTATAGAAATTTATTTATATAAGAATATTTGAGAATTACTTTTACTGAAACAATTTGAGAGCACTTTCAGATCATCAACGTTTATTACTACCCAATAAGAATTTTTCGCGTATTTCATCCCGTGGGCGTCGTAAAAGGCGACTGAGAGACTTACTAGAGAATGGGCAGCAGCGTTCTCTATGCATGTTAATACCATACTGCGATCGCCAACCCGCCTGCCAAGCGTGGCGATTATGGCAAATCCTTCCCTTTGTGGGAGGCCTATATCCAGCAGTGGACGTCTTTCGGCTGAAATTATGATGATGATGAAGATTTTTTACTGTTAGATAAAATATTTCAATCAGACAACTTGTATTGCGCGTTCTTTTTTTAGGAAAGTAGGCTCACTCGCAATAACTTTTCAGTTAGAATTTGATTTAAGAAGCTACAGTAAAACGTCATTAACGGATTGATAGAAAAAAAGCAATGCGCGATGCACTTGATAACATTATTTTATTGGATTCAGCCGTTAATTTCGATAGTAAAGCTTGGTAGATTTAAAACAAGAGTAAACTGGGGCTATTACTCTTAATTCACAGTAGTAAAGGAGACTGGGCCATCTTGTATGGAAAGTGTCATAGCGGTTTTGATATTTATGTAGGGATACCTCATCTAAACCTTTGTGCAAAGGGGTATCTAAATCTGACCCGGTGATTTTGAGAAAAACATACTTCCAGAATTTACAGGATTTACAAGGGCACCTCATTATTGTAGCTACATGAAAACTTTATTAGGGCACTGTCCATAATCCTTTGAGTCTTGCCTACTGCATTCATAAAGTTTGTAAAAGTACAGACTGCTAAAAATTGAAAATTCTTACCTACGTTCTATTTTTATGGTGCTAAATGCTCTTCTAGACCAACTAAGACACTTAGACTTTAGAGTACTACTACAAAATTCACAAATAAATATCGTTTCCCATACATTTTGTCAGAAATTAACGTGAATAGGTATCAAACAGTACTTTCAATAGACACTTTATATAGTTAAAATATAAGTACTAACCGCTCGCAAACGTAATCATTAACCCCATGATTTACGATATATCGATGACTCCTTGATGTTGCTTAAGTAAGTGTATTTGTGTATGTCATAGTTTACCGTACCAGTTGAGCAAGTACAATAAGCAAATGCTTTTGAAGTAAATAAATTGATTCTAAAAGTTAACCGGACTAAAAGAAAAGATTTTTATTTTGAAATTCACAATACTTTTTCAATTCGATAACTTTCATGTGTATTTATCTGTTATAAATGATCTTAGATAAGATGACTGATCTCAGCAGATTGTATTTGGGAAAGTTTTTGTCATTTGTGACATTTATAGAACTGTAAGATCCGTTGATCACTTACAGTTTTTTTATCTTTATAAGAAACAGGATCGATTGACATTAAATTAAGTTTTTGTGTAAATTTCCCATTTTCTTGCTTTTTTTTCGTTTGTCATTGACATTGTACTATTGGCCCCTAGACCACTTTCGTCCAGTTTCCTTTATCGAAGTTTGGGCTGACTCTTTTCATAACGTACTTTTGATAATTATACATTTATAAATAGATTTAATCTATCGAAGATTAAAACAAAAAACTAGGTGGTTAGAAATATATTATTTACAAATCAATTAACATTCAACAGTCTCTAATAACGGTAGCCATCCCTGGCGTTGAAGGAGGGTTGTCTCCTCTGAGCGACGGGAGGGAGGTATGCTTTCTGGACACCAGCTACAGAGCTACCGCTTCCGGCGGCGTCGTTGCGGGCGAAAGCGTTGTTATTGAAGGTGGGTCGTCTGGCAACACCCTGGTTGTTGCGCTGAGCGAAAGGAGGTAAGTACGCTTTCTGGAGACCAGCGACGGAGCTACTGCTTCCAGAAGCGTCGTTGCGGGTGAAAGCGTTGTTATTGAAGGTGGGTCGTTGGGCAACACCCTGGTTGTTGCGCTGAGAAAAGGGAGGGAGGTACGCTTTCTGGACACCAGTGACGGAGCTACCGCTTCCAGAAGCGTCGTTGCGGGTGAAAGCGTTGTTATTGAAGGTGGGTTGTTGGGCAACTCCCTGGTTGTTGCGCTGAGCGAAAGGAGGTAAGTACGCTTTCTGGACCGCACCAACGGAGCTATCGCTTTGAGCGTTGTTGTTGTAGTACTGTTGTTGGTTGTTA
Source organism: Tiliacea citrago (assembly GCA_963921375.1). Classification (NCBI taxonomy): domain Eukaryota; kingdom Metazoa; phylum Arthropoda; class Insecta; order Lepidoptera; family Noctuidae; genus Tiliacea; species Tiliacea citrago. The sequence continues at coordinate 4,233,591 of OY992799.1, forward strand.
GCGGCTTCACGGTAGATACCTGGATAAAAACAAATTTGTTATTTAATCAAATGTTAGTAAAGTAATGAATTATCGTCCATTAGAAATCGAAATTAATTAATTTGATTATTATAGTGTAGCGGGTGATAAGTGGACTCACAAATGAATTATTAATTGAAAATTAGCAACACTATAAAAGATTAGTATTGGATATTCGCTAGTAGTGTACCGTAATTATAGTGTACCGAAATAATTTAAATATTGACTTGTGCATACCATCATCAAAGATGCCAGCAGCCTCATCACGAGCGTTCTGCTCCAAAGCCTTCAGAATCTCTTCAGGAATAGGGGGAGGAGTAGGAAGGTGGTCGCCTTGGGGCTGGAAACCGTTCTCATCAGCTGTGTACCTGAAAATGTAGTATGTAAAGTATTATTGATATCATCAGATTAAGTATGCCGTCATGTTTCATGTTGTTGAATAAACTGGACCCTTACCTCACAGAGTAGACCTTGCCATCATCACCAGTGTAGGAATACCCACCCTGAGCCTGGACTCCATTGGTTGCCACTCCGTTCTCCTCGCCGTAGATACCGTTTTCAGTCTCATAAGCATATGCGTAAGTCTCTCCATCATTGGAGTTATCCTGACGGAGTATGGCAGCGTTCCTCTCGAAGGCAGCCTGAGCGCGCTCGGGACGAGCTTCGAAGCCTGAGTAAGCTCCATTCTGGGAATAAGCGTTTTGGCTGGGGAATCCATTGGACTGAGCACCGGTCTGATCCTTGAATCCGTTGGACTGGTGAGGAGTCTGGAGGAAGGCAGATCCTGCAGAGCCTTGGGCGTTGGGTGGGAGGTAGGTCCTGTCAAGCTTCCCGGCCTGAGCCAAGGTGACGGCAGCTAAGACGATGAACTGGAAACAGTAAGATGATTAATTAATTTTCGAAAAGTTTATATGTTAATAATAAATTAGTAACCCATAACCCTTTTGGGTATTTTTCTGAATGAATAAATAAGGTAAGAGCCAAGAGTGTAAATTTTCTACCTATGACTTCAATGATTTCCGAGTAATTTTTTGCACTTGTTTTTTTATACTGCCACTCAGCCTGGGCAAAGTTCTTCCCCAAATTCTACCGTATACTGTTTTCTGAATTAAAACTTAAAAGCCATGAGTGACATACTCGTAATTATCTCGAATTTTAATTTGAGTTGGATAATTTGCGAGGTTATATTTGTATACTGTCCTACACCTGGGAGAGGGATTTCTCAAATTCTTCCATTTATTCTTTTCCTTATTTTTTTGTATGAAATATTATTTTAACTTTTGTCAACCAAAGCTATCATTTTAATTCCAGTAGCTTACCAATTTCATGATTGTTTTTCTGAATTGAACTTGCTACCCAGAAGCTGTGGATGCAACTGATAACGTTACCGTATCAGTACAGTATATATACTTTGGTGTAGGTCATTCTGTTTCATGGTAAGTAGCTGTCAATGTTTCATCATCGACATTTGGAGATGGGTTAGTCTAATTGTAGATGACCTTAGTGAAGCTTGTTGAGATAGTTTTGATATAAACAGGCGTAATGATGGCATTAAACTGTATAATAATCTAGTTTCCTTGTATGTTACGGAGGTCTGAAGTAAGATACGTCAAAAGATAATTAAAAGCATCATTCATGATAAACTGGCACGCCCTCTCACTATTTAAAATCGGTAAAATAGCTTTTGAACTCCGATCCTCCGACTGATATTCAAGAATTTGAAGTCTTGAAATCATAGCAAATAGTAATTTCTTTATGTACGACGTGAAATTGAATGTTCTTCTATTGCATACAGCCTAGATTTCATATGAAAATGATCTAATAATCATTCTTTTATGAAGAAATTTTAATGAAACCCTGTAAAAGAAAATCAACAATTCGATAACTTTTTGTAGGTATGTATCTTAAATCAATATTTATGATGGAAGTAGTAAAAAACACACTTAGTCCAAATCGATCAATCATCTAACAATCCATCCATTGTGTTTTCAAAAACACTTTTAAGTAAACAATCCGCATCATACATTATATATGATGCAGTTTGATTAATTTCAAAATGTATTTACCGTTAATGAGTCGTTTGTTTACAATCAAATTTAAATGATCATCAAGGATACTTTACAGATCTATAAAGACCATTTCAGTTTCGTCACCCACATAAATATCCATCTTTCTAAGCCCACCTAATATCGACCTTAATACAGAATCATTATTTGAGCATTACTTTTACTGAAACTATTGAATTATTTCACCATTGAGCTTTTGAGAGCACTCGTAATCATTATGATTGCGGTATCATCACGCGTATATTGAGGTAGGCAGTGTAAGGCAACGGGGTGAAGGTCGTTTTAAAGTGTTGTGTTAGTTCTTGAATGGTATGATAGATGGCGTGAGCTATCGATGATGATAAAAGCTTTTGTGGAGGGTTAGGGTTTTCTTTTTTAGCTTAAGAATTTATTTTGTAGCCCTTTTTTAATGGTGGGGAAAATCCTCGCCCTTGCTTATGATTTAGGTGATACTGTCTTGTTAGGCTGTGATGTGCGTTTACTTGGCTTTTAAATTGTTGGGTTACGCTAAACACTAATTAGTAACACAATTTAGTTTTCTGCGAAGTTTTGTATTTCTAGCCAGGTTTAGTAATCATAACTAATATTATAAAAAATATCAAATTATTTGTTTGTTTATAAGAGGTAATTTCTGGAAGGATTGATCCGATAAAAAAAAATCATCACCAGATAGAAAGCTACACTATTGTCGAGAGTCATAAATTATGTTATTATTATTATTATCATTACTCATATTTTATGTTGTAGAATGGACTTCCTCGCGGATGAATTTTTTTTTATTATAAAACTACAAATTAACGTTTTTCGGGCTTTTCCGTTTACTTTTGCTATGAGACCTTGCCAAATTTCAAGATTCTAGGTCAACGAGAAGTACCATAATTATAGGTTTTTATTTATTGTGAGTATCAAAATATGTTGCGTAAATCACCGTATTTTTAATTGCGTTGACTTAGAAGCTTAATTTTTTTAGAGCTCCAAGGGACCATAGCCCTGCGTATTTGAAAGAAAAAAAAAAGAAAGAAAAATATTTATTTGGGACACGCACAAGAAATACAAAAATAGAAAAATTAATTGATTAATTAATTTCAACTTGATACCTTCACGCGATCCTGAGAAAAAGGGTCTTGACAGACAGACAGACGGACAACGAAGTGATCCTATAAGGGTTCCATTTTTTCCTTTTGAGGTACGGAACCCTTAAAAAAATTCCTGGAGGTAAACGAGTAGGTACTATTTTTTAAAACCATGCTGTTTCTTCGATGGAGCAAGTAAAAAATATATGTTGCATAAAACGTATAAGTTCATAGAACAATACAATTAACTGTACATCATTCGACCTTCTCATGTCTAATTCAGAAACAGAAACCTGGATCAGATACAAATTATTGAAGCTTGATTCACCATCCTTTTATTGCTCATCTCAATCTGATATTAAAAGACATTATCGATCAATCTGATTGTGAAATCGATCCATCTTTGCAACATCCTTTTATGACTAGAAATTCCAGCTAATAGTGCGTACCTGAAACGATTTGTATCGATATAAAAGTCTGCATAAATTTTTCTGGGTAACTTTAGTGTGAAATTAAGAATCGATCGATAGTTTTTTTGGTGATCTAGTTTAAGTTACGAAATACGACGAACTAAAATTAAAATTGCGGCACTGCATGATTGCTATTGTGACGTTTGCACGTTTTTATGGATTTTCGGCTAAATGTGAGGAAACAGATGAGGATACTACATTGTTGCGCCGCTAGAATACTGCACCGCTGAAAAATAGTAGATTGTTGCACCGAGCGCAAAGTGAGTTATTAACACATGAGTGTTATGTTGGCACAAAATTAGCACGAGTGCATTTATTACTCACTTTAGGAAGGTGCGTAATCTACTTTTCTTTCAACTACCAATCTACCTAATTACCCTGTTAATTAGATTTATTTAAGGGTGAGAGCCTGGTGATCCGTCAAACAGGGTATCCTAGTTGGACGCCAGTCTATCACAAAGGATCATATTTTATGCATTTTTGTCAAAACCCTATAATTCTTGTCTTTATGTCTATAACTATGTGAACCTTTGTGAAGAGATAAATAAAGATTATACTTATACTTATTATACTTATACCTACCGTGATAAAGCATATACCTACTCAAAATAACAACTCAAGGTAGGTAATGAAAACAAAGTTTTTCACCAAGTCGGTTTTATTCAGCCGATTTTTATTTTCAGCCAGTATCTTTTTGATCTAATGCATATATTTTATATTAAACTTAATGGGAGACATGAAACCTCTATGGTAAATTTATATCTAAATAAAAAATGAAAACAGTGCAGAAATGTTGTATGAAATCCCATTGCTGCACTGTACTACAGCATTTTTGTCTCATGAAGCGACGCGCGCTTTACTTGTGGTTACCAAGTGTACAAACACGCTGTGAATGTGTGTGTAAACGCAGGAGCTCTCGGTACCGTCGCGTGGCGAAGTTGAAGTAGTGTGTGTGTTTTATGTGCTGATGGGTCTCCCTTGTTTGACCGAAAGGAATTTGACAAATTTTCACTTCCCAAAAAAATTCTCGCATAATTTCATTTGCCAAATTATTACTTAGCAAAAAATCTATTCACAAAAAATTGTAACGCAAACCTAATGTTTGACAAATTAACGTTTAAACTATAACTTGTTTACCAACTAGTACTTTTAACATTTTTTATTTAGTCAAATATTTCAGTTGGAATAACAGTTTTTACGCAAAATCAAATAATAATATAAATAAATAATTAACCTAATCTAAATAGTTCAGATCCGGGTAACCTACTAAAAACAATCTTTTTTTTCTATTAATGCAAGTCGTTTCTGGCACTCGCCGGCCGCTACCGCGGCACCGCTCGCTTCGCTCGCTCGGCTCGTGCGTAGGAGGTCACAGTTTTAACCTAACCTAACCTACCCATTTTTTTTTTAAAGAAATTAACCTAATCTAAATAGTTATGTTCCGGGTAACCTACTAAAACAATATCTTTTTTTCTATTAATGCAAGTCGTGTCTGGCACTCGCCGGCCGCTACCGCGGCACCGCTCGCTTCGCTCGCTCAAAAACGTTTATTGTCTGAAGATTGTTTGCTGTAATAAATCATTTGATTAAAGACCAAATGCCATAATGACATTATACTTGGTAATATTTTGCCAAGTAAAAATTTGACCAAATGAAAATATGCGTACTAAAATCATTCGAAATATTGCAATGGTATAAAAAAAGGTTGCTAAAATTTGTTTGGGTAATGAAAATTTGGCAAAATCTTTTCGGCAAAACGGCAGGATCCCTGTGCTGATGCTACTCGTCTTCACGCAAACATTCACGGCGTGTTCGTACACTTGGTTACCAAAAGTAAAGCGCGCGTCGCTCCATGTCATAAAAATACTACTTATACAAGAAAATCTCTACTAACGTAAAGCTTAGGTCTAGATTAAAATCTCTATTGATTTTAAACAAATTGAGATAACAAATACACGAGTAAGGAAAATGTTTTTTCACCACAACAATACTAAAACGCGTTTTAAGAAGTTAAAGTAAGAAAAGTTAGGTATATCATATGGCAAGGATTTTAGTTGCCGTCGTTACTGAAAAAAACACATGTACTTAATGCAGTGGACTCATACAAACTGAAATAAAGTCACAATCAATCAACACATTCATACAAACGTGTGTACTAAGCTTTAAATCGATTATATTCTCGCTGCATTTTGACATCGGTCGGTATTCGATCCAAAAGCGCCGTTTCCTCACGGACCGCCCAGTTTTATAACAGTCGGCTCATTCATGGAGTTAAGGTCAAGATGCGTTAAAGAAATGGATAGACACCGATTTTACAGTTTATACTATTAAGGAAATAAGTTTATTTTTGAATAGTGCTTTAATTCAGTGATTCCGATTTGCGAATTAAATTAAATTTGTCAAAAAGAGACTGCTAAGAACTCAATTTTAATGAGCCTTTTGGCGACTTTTTCCATTGACAGCAATGCGGACAAATTGTTTCATGCCCAATGAGCTCTTCCCCCTGTTTATTATTGATTTTTTATTATATACTTGTAGGTAAATACTATAAAATATTTTAGTGTTAGCTTGTGTATTTTAATTAAGGTAAATGTAAGTTTAATATTAATGTAAATAAATCTTACTTAATTAATATTTAAATGAGTATTATATATATCGTAACCATCATTCATTTAAAATCGTTGAAGAGTAACATTTTTGACCTCTAAACAATGAATTCTAAAATAATTCACAAGCTACAGCACCTACAGTATTATACCTAAATACTGACATAATTGTGACCCTACAGCAGTTATCAATTATTAAACTAAAAATAAGCCTTAAAAGCAAGTTCACAGTTCACGGCCGAGCAAGTAATTATAAAGACAATAACGATTATCTTACGAACGTCCGATCGTGTGTCCGACGACCTTTCATTCTATATGTTTAGTAGGCTGAACGTTGATACCACAAGCGCTTGGTTGTATGTGAAACCATGTCTCAAAATGAATGATCCACAATCTATACCAGAGGTCCAGCTTCATACGAAAATCTTGAGTCTAGACAAAATCAAACTGGTTGCTATTTTAATCGTATAATTTGTTATTTTTATGATATTGATTTTACATTTTGTGATTATCAATATACTTTAAAAAGTTTAGGAAAACATATACTTTTACGATGTTTGTAAATATGTGAGCACCATGTATCTATCTCATAATTAAGTTACTTTTCATTGCTTAGTTTTTAATTCTTTTTACCTATTATGGTATAATAATTGTATTCTAGGTGCATCGTCTTCACATAATCATTTAATTAATGTACTCAAACAAAATATTGTAAAACATTTTTTTAAGTGAGAGAATGAGAATGGCATAAATTTATTAGAGCTATGTGTAGAGAACACTTTGTGTGTTATGAACACTATGTTTAATCATAGAAAGGTTCACAGGTATACGTGGGAAAGGCAAGACTGTAAAAGTATGATTGACTTCGTGATTGTGGATGAAAGATTAAAATGCAAAGTTACAGATACTAGAGTATATCGGGGTGTTAATGTAGGGACTGATCATCATCTGGTTATGTGTCGGATGGATGGTGTGTTCAGGCATTGGCAATACCGAGGCCGAGTTTCTGTAACTGCTCTAGAAAGAATAAAAGTGGAAAGACTGCAAGAATTGAAAGTAAAAGAGGAATATAAGAGGGAAGTAAAAGAGGAATATAAGAGGGAAGTAAAAGTGAGGACGGATAAAATATTTGATGATACGAATGATTACAGTCTAGAAGAAGTATGGAATATAGCGAAAAATAGTATGGTGCAAGTAGCCAGAAAAGTATGTGGTCGAGCGCAGAGGAAATGTGGTAGTAGAACAAATGATTCTTGGGTAGATGAAGAAGTTAAAGAGGGTGTGAGGAAGAAAAAAGAGGTCTGGCCTAATATGTTAGCCTGTAAGGCCCAAAATAGGATGAATCAGGCAACGAATGTGGCAGATGATTTGGAAAAAGTGAAGAAGAAATACTCTGAAATAAAAGCGAGAGTGAAAACAATTGTAAAAATGAAGAAGGATGAAAAGGAAGAAAAGTATAACAGGAAGTTTTCTGATAACTTCAGGGCCAATGTTAAGCTGTTCTGGAATCAAGTAAGATTGGCTCGCGGAGTGACAGGAACATCGAGTATGAACGTTATAAAAGCAGAAGATGGATGTTTATTAAGCGAAGAATGTAAAGTCTTGGAACGCTCTGGAAGGGACACTTTGAAAGTTTATTTAGTTGTCAGGATAGTGTACAAGGAGTGGGTAATTGGGCAGAAGCCAGTTTTGAGGACCCAAGCTCGCATGCAGATGAGTGGAATGAAATAGAAATAGATGAGATTGTAAGAGCGTTGAAAGGGATGAAAATTGGGAAAGCTGCAGGGTATGACAGAGTGTCTGCTGAAATGCTGAAGGGTGGTGACGGGGTGGTAGCAAGCCTGTTTTGCCGGACCTTTAATATGTGTTGGAGATATGGCCATGTGCCAGATGACTGGTGCAAGGCTGTAATCGTACCACTATATAAGGGAAAAGGCTTTCAGCAGGAGTGTAAAAACTACCGCAGCATCAGTCTTTTGAGTGTTGTCGGCAAACTGTATGCAAAAGTTTTGATAAATAGAGTGGTAAGAATGACAGATGAGAAAATATGGGATGTGCAGGCTGGATTTAGAGAGGGAATGGGATGTATGGATCAGATCTTCTCTTTAAGGTGCATAGCCGAAAAATATCTGGCAAAGCACAAGAAAGTCTACTGTGCTTTCGTTGACTTGGAGAAGGCCTATGACAGTGTATGGAGGGAAGAACTGTGATCAACACTATCAGTGTACGGTGTGGACTGGAGCTTGGTACGGGCACTGAAATCTTTATACAAGGATTCCAGTGCTTGTGTTAGGTTAAATGGGGCATACACGGACTGGTTCTGCATCTCAACACAGGGTTGTGTAGCGTCACCGTGGCTGTTCAACTTGTACATGGATAGTTGTCTGATAGATTTGAGAGTGAGTGCGGATTGAGAATGAATGAGTTGGCTGTCGAATGCCTTTGCTTCACAGATGATCAAGTTCTACTTGCTTCGTCTGCAGAACAGTTGCAAGACATGGTGACTGTGATGGATGAAGCATATAAGTGGAAAGGGATGAATATAAATGTGAATAAGACGAAGGTTATGGTGTTTGAAAGAGAAGAGGATGTATTGGTGTGTGATGTGGAAATAAATGATAAGAGTGTGGAGCAAGTAAGTGAGTTTATATATTTCGGGAGTCAGTTTACAAGGGATGGAAAGATTGATGAAGATGTGGAAAGGGGAAATAAAGTGAATTATTAGTTGAAGTGTGGAAAGGGAAGTAAATGCGGGAAATAAAGTGAATGGTGCTATACAAGCGATTGTGACCAATCAGTCGATGCCCAAAAAGGCTCGACTGGCTGTTCACAATCGTGTGCTGGTGCCTACGCTTATGAAAGAAGTGAATGCAGATGCAGTGGATGTGAGTGTGTGCGCTTGTGGAAGTGAATGTTGAGTGTGGCAAAAGAAGCATGAAAGTAGAATAAATGCAGTGAAAATGCGTTCCTTGCGAAGCATGTCTGGTGACTATGAATGATAGGCTGAAAACTGAGGTGATAAGGCAACGGTGCAGTTTAAAAGAAGATGTAGTAACAAAAATTGAAAAGAGTATGCTTAGATGGTTTGGTCATGTTGAGAGGATGAGTGGAACGCAACTAACAAAAGGTATTTATAAAGCAGAGGTGAGTGGAAACGCCGGGAGGGGACGCCCTAGGAGGACATATAGTGACCAAATTGGTGATGTTCTTCAGAAATGTCAGGTGCGTAGTACTCACAATCGGCGTGCGTGTATGACCAGATGTATGAACGTAGGCGAAGCAAAAGGAGTATGTAAGGAGCGTAGCAGGTGGCGTTCTATAGTTTCTGCCTACCCCCATGGGAAGAAGGCGTGAGTTTATGTATGTATGTATGTATTTTTTAAAGTTTCTTGCTCATACGAAACTCCCTTTTGGAAGGGGCAACTAGAGTCAATTCAATTTTTTTGTAAATTTTGACGTTCAAAAGTGCCTCCTATGTGCTATTTGAAATAAATCATTTGACTTTATAGGAAAATTAATACATATTTTCTAAGATTCGGAAACGGTGGGTACTAAAAAGTGACATAAACCCTTTAAAAGTAAGAACTTAAAACTGAGGGTATGTTTTTGTGTATACAATAATTTTGCTGAGTTTGGGATTTAATTTAGGTCGAAGTAGAGAGGTCGAAAGTGGGGTTAGTCTCAGTAAAATTTCAGTATTTATTTATTTAACCCTAAATTCACACATAAACATACAAGAAAAAAGGAACAGAAAAATACGTACAAAGGTGATGCTTATTTCTAAATAAATCTCTTCCAGCATACCTGCGATAGGAAAGTCGATAAAGAGATGTAGACACCGTGTGTAAGAGTAGAAGAGTGAATGGTTTTTGATTTTATGTATTCTATTTGAATACATAAAATCAAAAACAATTCACTTAATAAAATATAACAAATAACATGAGAACATGACATACTAACATACATTCTTCTAAAATAAATATCACTAGAATATTAATAATTATAATTAAATTATATGGGAGCAGTGGTGGCCGAGTGGTAAAGGCCGCGGCTTACGAGTTGTAGGTCGTAGGTTCGAACCCAGACAGGCGCTTTACTTTGTGTAAATTATTTCATCACCACTGCTCTCAAAACGGTGAAGGAAAACATCGTGAGGAAACCGGCATGTCCTAGAACTAAAAATTCGAAGACATGTGACATCTACCAACCGGCACTGGGCCCGCGTGGTGGATTACGGCCCACTCCCTCTCACAGAAAGAGGAGGCCTGTGTCCCAGCAGTGGGAACATTATAGGCTGATTATGTGTGTATGTGTATAATTAAATTAAAATAATAAATACATACGCAACTATTACGAAAAAGTGGAAGGATAGTGTTCTTTTACTTTTCTTTTAAATACTTCAACAGTTTGGCAGTCCCTAATGTCAGTATCATGAGAGTTAAACTTTGTCTTTAAAGCTGGCAGCTCTTCAGCAATGTGTACATACACTAAAGTTCTTTTTTTAATCCCAGATATAATTTGACAGGTGCAAATGTCAAACTCCGCATTGAAAAAACGCACAACAATCATTTGAAATGTCAAATTAGTCTCTGGAATTAAAAAAACGAACTTTGAGACTATTAATTGGCTGCTAATGACACTTCTGTCATTTCGTTAAAAAATGTTCTAAGTTAATGACGAAATGACAGTAAAAAGGGTCATGTTACTGCAGCTAATTAAAAGTTCGACTATAGTTTTGCACATAGACGTGCAAGCGTTTACCATCGGCCTGTTTGCTAGAAAAATTTAGTTGTAAATAGAAACATAAATGGGGCATCACCAGCCCACAGCTTTATGTTGGGGTCGGCTTGCAGTCTAACCGGATGCAGCTAAATACCAGTAATTTACATGGCGACTGCCAATTTGACTTCCACTCCTTAGTAAGACCGGTAGAAAACAAAAACACGCCCAATACAGCCCCTCGTTCTTATTTGGAAATCGTTCAAAAATTATGAGATCAATTCAAATGTGATCCTTTCAGTCTATAAACTTCTGGCATTTTATGCTACTTTAATGACTTGAGAAACCCACACATATAACATCACGCCAGTAATCCCTGAAGGGTTTGGCAGAGGTGTATCTATTGTACACCCACATTTCGCCAGTTATGTATAAGATCTATTACCACCAACTGGGCACAAATCTCGACTTTGGGCAGCTACTAAGAAATTCCAGATGGAAAAACCCAATAACACTTTGCCCGACCAAGTCAAATTTTAATCAAACCCAGGTTATAAAGCTCAACAGTCGCAGCGAGCACTAGACCATATTTACACTGTTTTAGTATTGCAATTCTTACCCTGAGATAGTGCTCTAAACTAGACAGTCTACTGAGATATGATTTATTACTATTTTCTATACCTTATAACCTTTCAAACAATGGCTAATTACAGTGATACACAAATGATTAATTAGTTGTGATAATGTTTCTACTAATGATTCATCTTGTTCTATCGTAATGATGAGATTTCTATCAATGATTGCTACTAGATTAATAAATCTAATATAAATAAATATATTATAAAACATTGACACAAGAAATCTAAGAATGTGATCGAAAAGCAAAGTGCGGTCAGTGGTCTGCATTACCCGACCCTTCTTATAAAGAAGAAGAGGAGAAAAAGGGTCGGGTTATGCTGGTCACCGACAGTACTAGGTAACGACGAATTGATTACCTAAACTCACACTGACTTATTTATTTTTATTTTTTTAGGAAAACATATACTCTTATGATGTTTGTAAATATGTGAGCACCATGTATCTATCTCATAATTAAGTTATTTTTCATTGCTTCATTTTTAATTAGTTTTACCTATTGTGGTATATTAATACGAAACTACCTTTTGGAAGGAGCCACTAGAATCAGGTCAATTTCTTTGTAAATTTTGACGTTCAAAAGTGCCTCATATGTGCCTATTTGAAATAAATAATTTGACTTTGCTCAATTCTCCAACTGCAAATGTAAGTTGGTCGACTATTTCTCGTTAACTTGTAAAGCCTACTTAGCTGTGTATAGTTTTCCTTTTAATTTCGTTATATGTACTACTGCCATAAATTTTAACTGGCGGGAGACACTTGATCTTTACAAAAATTAGCATTTTAATAAAGCTTAATATTATGCAAATGGATCCCTGAATTGAAAAATGATCTTCACAGACCCTCATTCAATATTGAACGGCCTATTCAACGATACCTCACAACATGACATAGACGAGAAAAAAAATATCATCCCACTTTACATGTAAAGGTGTACCCCAAAAAATATTATTTGACGTAATATGTATACCCATGCCAAATTACAGCTTTATTAAAAAGCTGTAATTTGGCATGGGTATACATATTACGTCAAATAATATTTTTTACTAATTACAGTGATACAAAAATGATTAATTAGTTGTGATAATGTTTCTACTAATGATTCATCTTGTTCTATCGTAATGATGAGATTTCTATCAATGATTGCTACTAGATTAATAAATCTAATATAAATAAATATATTATAAAACATTGACACAAGAAATCTAAGAATGTGATCGAAAAGCAAAGTGCGGTCAGTGGTCTGCATTACCCGACCCTTCTTATAAAGAAGAAGAGGAGAAAAAGGGTCGGGTTATGCTGGTCACCGACAGTACTAGGTAACGACGAATTGATTACCTAAACTCACACTGACATATTTATTTTTATTTTTTTAGGAAAACATATACTCTTATGATGTTTGTAAATATGTGAGCACCATGTATCTATCTCATAATTAAGTTATTTTTCATTGCTTCATTTTTAATTAGTTTTACCTATTGTGGTATATTAATACGAAACTACCTTTTGGAAGGAGCCACTAGAATCAGGTCAATTTCTTTGTAAATTTTGACGTTCAAAAGTGCCTCATATGTGCCTATTTGAAATAAATAATTTGACTTTGCTCAATTCTCCAACTGCAAATGTAAGTTGGTCGACTATTTCTCGTTAACTTGTAAAGCCTACTTAGCTGTGTATAGTTTTCCTTTTAATTTCGTTATATGTACTACTGCCATAAATTTTAACTGGCGGGAGACACTTGATCTTTACAAAAATTAGCATTTTAATAAAGCTTAATATTATGCAAATGGATCCCTGAATTGAAAAATGATCTTCACAGACCCTCATTCAATATTGAACGGCCTATTCAACGATACCTCACAACATGACATAGACGAGAAAAAAAATATCATCCCACTTTACATGTAAAGGTGTACCCCAAAAAATATTATTTGACGTAATATGTATACCCATGCCAAATTACAGCTTTATTAAAAAGCTGTAATTTGGCATGGGTATACATATTACGTCAAATAATATTTTTTACTAATTACAGTGATACACAAATGATTAATTAGTTGTGATAATGTTTCTACTAATGATTCATCTTGTTCTATCGTAATGATGAGATTTCTATCAATGATTGCTACTAGATTAATAAATCTAATATAAATAAATATATTATAAAACATTGACACAAGAAATCTAAGAATGTGATCGAAAAGCAAAGTGCGGTCAGTGGTCTGCATTACCCGACCCTTCTTATAAAGAAGAAGAGGAGAAAAAGGGTCGGGTTATGCTGGTCACCGACAGTACTAGGTAACGACGAATTGATTACCTAAACTCACACTGACTTATTTATTTTTATTTTTTTAGGAAAACATATACTCTTATGATGTTTGTAAATATGTGAGCACCATGTATCTATCTCATAATTAAGTTATTTTTCATTGCTTCATTTTTAATTAGTTTTACCTATTGTGGTATATTAATACGAAACTACCTTTTGGAAGGAGCCACTAGAATCAGGTCAATTTCTTTGTAAATTTTGACGTTCAAAAGTGCCTCATATGTGCCTATTTGAAATAAATAATTTGACTTTGCTCAATTCTCCAACTGCAAATGTAAGTTGGTCGACTATTTCTCGTTAACTTGTAAAGCCTACTTAGCTGTGTATAGTTTTCCTTTTAATTTCGTTATATGTACTACTGCCATAAATTTTAACTGGCGGGAGACACTTGATCTTTACAAAAATTAGCATTTTAATAAAGCTTAATATTATGCAAATGGATCCCTGAATTGAAAAATGATCTTCACAGACCCTCATTCAATATTGAACGGCCTATTCAACGATACCTCACAACATGACATAGACGAGAAAAAAAATATCATCCCACTTTACATGTAAAGGTGTACCCCAAAAAATATTATTTGACGTAATATGTATACCCATGCCAAATTACAGCTTTTTAATACGAGTAAGATTCGAGTCGAGTAAGAGTCTCTGAGCTAATCCGGGGACAAACAGACAGACGGACATGACGAAACTATAAGGGTTTCTTGTTTACTACGGAACCCTAATAATAAAGGTATATGATATACAATGTGGAGACAACAATACGACAATAAATGAAAACACTGGCAATACTAATGCATATGAGTATTTTGGAACGATCAAATAAATTCTAGCATCGACATTAAAAACGATTGATTTATTCAAACAAACTAAATAGCAGTGGTGTGATGACTATGGGTTTTCGAATCTTTGACTAGCTATAGCGACTAAATCAAAGCGACTATCCAATATATATTTGATTTAATTTTCGTGTGCAGACTGCGAACATGTCATATTGTCGTTTCCACGTTGTATAGTAGGTATTAAGAGGGTTAACACTAGGAGAATGGCTCACCTTCTGGTATATTTTCACCTCCACTAATACCAGGGGCTTCACAGGTGCGCTTTCATCCTAGAGACAAACCGGAATTTATTTCGGTCCTGTAACTACACTGGAACACAGCGCTGCTTCAGCAATAGAAATGGGTATAGTATATATCTGTCAAATAAGTTTGAAATCCGTTGTTCGAATTTAGTTCTTAGGCGAGCTAACAAAAAGGCTTTATAATTTGAAAGCTTTATCAAACACATTATGTCACTTTCAAGACATGGGCATGCGTTTGTCACCAATAAATTACAGTGCTGGCCATAAAAATGCCAAGGTCCTATAATTTTACCATTTGTGATGTAATAATAAAATAAATACGCTTAATACGTTGTGTGTGGTGACAGCAACAATTAGGGGATTGTCACGCTGTCCGTCTGTCACGTACCCACGAACATCTAAATGGTCATTATGGGTTTATGGGTGGTATAAATATCATTTGTTTTTTTGGGATTATCACAAATCTCAAGTGAGTCCTAGTGAGGATACAACAGCAGAGATGAAGTGGATCTTGGTAGGTTTTCAATCATTATTTTGTAATAAAAAGTTTCTTTTAAAAAAAATACAATCAATTCAAATAATACCTACAATTATTTCAAATTACGGCAAAACTTAAAAAAATATTCTTTTAAATTTAATTCTTACAATTACTTGGATGTCTTGGTTTTCATAAGCGTAGCTAACAGTTTCTGAAGTAAAATTTAAAGAAAAATATAGTTTTAATAATTTGATGTTGTACTTTTCCATGTCCCGAACTGTATAATGTAATTAGAGGTAAGCGAAAGTCCTCAAACTCTGCCGGTGACAATATCCATCGTCAATGAGCTCTATATAAAGATTGATCTAGTAATGTACTTCCATTGTGTTTCTGACTAACACAATAGGATACATTTGAGTACTTTTTTAGTATAGAATAGGACCTATTTAAGCTATTGACTTATTTGTGATTGTCGTAGATTTCTGGGTCGGGTTGCATGGTACAACTAGAAATCCTAACTAATATTTAAAATGCGAGTTAAGTTGAGTTTGTTTAATTTTGTTGTTTGTTATGCTTCCACGCTAAAACAGCTGAACGGATTTGGATGAAATTTTCCATATGGGTAGACTATGACCTGGATTAGGACATAATATACTTTTTATTCGGATATTATTCCAGGATTGAGACTTAAGCGGGTGTGACCACGGGGCGCAGCTAATAACTTATAAAGCGGATGTGAAGTTTTTGTTCTGGGAACTGTTTACTTATTATAGGTTATTATGTGCATCGTATTTGTTCTTGTAAAATTAATTATTTAACATTTTGATATAATTTTCGTTTTCTTTTCAGATTTCCCTGGCCATAGGCCTAGCAGCTTCTGATAAATTGGACCGCACCTACCTTCCACCACCAGGTGCACAATTCGCTGGGGGAATCCTTGGGCACCACGATGTTCCCTTGGAACCTCCTCATCATACACATTCGGGGCAAACACCCGTGATTAGAGAACAAGGATCGCAACCAAACATTGGAATAAACGGAGAATCTGTAAACTTCGGTGATAAAATACCCAAGGTTCCTGTTACGACCACCTCTTTTGCATTTTCCCAGACAACAACCTATCCACCTGGACAAGGCTTCGAAACTACTGTTTTACCAATAAATCCAGTTACTGGACCGCCAATTCAATTGGAGCAAGGAAATTTCCCTTATAGTCCTTCTCAAGACCAAACGCCAAACTTTGGAACTAATATTCAACCTGGATTTGCTCCACAAGGACCAACATCTGCTCCCGACAACTTTGACAGCATACGTGATCAATTTGCTAATCAGCCTTTGGGTCAATATACAGGACAAAATGTGATTACACCTGGAGGTGCTCCTCAAATCCCTGGATCATTATATCCAGGTCAAAGTCAGGGTCAGTTACAGTATCCAGCTGGGCAGGCTAATACGGAACAACAAGGATTTCTACCCACTGGTGCTCCTAATAATCAGCGTTTGGATCAATATCCAGGACAAAATTTGGTCAATCCTGGAGATGTTATTAAAATTCCTGGCGAAAATCAAGACCTTGTACAGTATCCTTCTGGTCAGATTGTAACAGGACAGCGAGGATTCATACCATCAACTGGATCTCCAATAAATTTTCAACCAGGCGGTAATCAACAAGGCGTGAACTATGATGGTTCTCAAGGAGCTCACACTGGTCAGCCGATCAATGTTCAAAACCTAGGTGGAACTCAACCAATCCAAACGTCCTACCAAAACCAGGAACCTATCAATGTTGGAGGAATCCCATCACAATATCCGAATGGAAACCAAAACTACGGGCCATCTGTACCTACTGGATCTGAAAACGTATATCAACCTGGGTCTACACCTTCTACCATTCCTTCATCATACAACAATGGTGTCTCTAGTACAACTCCTTTACCTGGAGTACCATCCTCTTCTTCAGCATATTCCTCAGTTGGACCAGTTTACCGACCAGAACGGCCTCAAGCTGCAGCTGATAGAAACGCCGTAATTCTCAACTATGAGAATGTTCAAACTCCAAATGGCTACTCATATAGTTTTGATACTTCAAATGGAATTCATGCCGATGAAAGTGGTATAGTTGATAATGGAACGAAAGCTCAAGGATCCTATTCTTACATTGGTGATGATGGAAAAGTCTACACTGTTATATACACTGCTGATGAGAACGGTTTTCAACCTCGTGGTGATCATTTGCCTACTCCTCCACCGATTCCTGAGGCTATCCAGAGGGTAATTGAACAAGCTGCTAGAGACAAAGCTGCTGGAATTGTACATGACGGTAAGTTAGGCCAAGATATTACATTAGTTTTACTTAGCTTACAAAACACTTAATTTTTGTCGTGAGAATTTAGAATACAATCAAAGAAATGTTATTAATTATTTTACTGTAGATCTTATAGACGGTAAATTATTCAATTATTCAATCATACTAATGCATTATTTCTAGCCGTACAATAACATTTCACATATCATTTTACTTAAGATTACTATCTCATCCTGTAAGTGTAGCAATAGCTACGTCTGTTATTGCACAGATTATTTTTTTAAACAAAATTATACATTTAAAATAATTCTAAATTTTGTTGCAGGTTCATATGACGAAGCTAAATATGGTGATCACCAATACCAAGGAACTAAAAGTCATCGTCGGCCACAAAATCAAGACGTTACTCAATTTGGCAATAACCAATCCAACGGAACAAAAGATGATGTAATAAAACCTATCATTGGAATTAAAGACGAAGAATATCAGGGTATTGTAAAGGATCAGTTTAACAATAATCTCCCAGTTCCTGGCACAAGGAAAGATTCAAACGGAAAAACAACATCCAAATACCGTTCAAATAAAAATAATGGTAAAAATAATGTCCAAGATATTTCTGTAGGAAACGGAAGAGTTTCAGGGGACTTTGAATCACCAAAAGGAGATTTTTATGGGAATAGTATGCCAATAGTAGAAAAAGGAATCAATCAGCTAGATAATTATGGCACAACAAAACCAGGACCCGGAGGTCGCCATCCAGTGTTAAACGGAAATAATCTACATTTAGAAGCGAAAGATTCCGATCAAAATAATAAACCTGGATTGAAAAACCGTGGGCCTTTCACACGCCGCCCAATATCTGGTAATGTAAAAGATATAACGAAAACCAAGTATCCTGGGTCTAATGTAAATATTGGTACTGGTGACTACTTTGGAGGAGATGGATTTAATAATAACGAACGTCAAGATAATATTGGTTCTGGTAGCCCAAACGTATCCAACGGATCAGGAGAAAACAAGAATACTAACTTTGATAAAGTTACAGGTGCTCCTATTACTGGAAATAAACAACCAATATTGAGACAAAGAGTCAAAGGAAATAGAATACCTGGCTTAACAGGCAATACATACACCCAAAATAAAAATGGCAGACCTCAAGGTGAAGCTTTCACTCAAGAAAGTACCAAGACGCCTTCTTTTTCAGATTATTTTCAAAAAGCTATCGCAAACCAACAAGAAACTGAACAAGATGATACTGGATACCACTACCAGCAACCAAATACCAAGTTTGAACAGAATACATTTCCAACTCGATTCAGTCCTCAAGAAGCACCGTCAACCCAACCTGATCAACGCAGAACTGAATACGTAGAAGGCACGACACGAAAGCCTTTTATGACTCCTAACGTTTACGATCAAAATAATAAGAACAAACAATCAACTCCTAACACATACAATCAAAAGGATAAAAAGAGCCAATCAACAACCAGGAGGCCTTTTACAACTATTGGTGTCACATCACCTACAGATAATTCTTACAATGATTATAACGACGGTGATAATTATGCAACTAATCAAGCTATTGGTGACGATAGAATCGGATCCACCAAAAAACCTACAAACAACCTTGTTACGTCTCGACCTTATCAAACAATATACTCTACATCAAGACCTCAAAATGTTCCAGGTGGTCAGAGAACTCTCGTCAATCAAAAAGACAATGTAGCTCCTGGACAAAGAACTGAATATTCCGGATCCATATCACAAGAATATACCTATGGGTCAACTACTCAGATGCCATCCCAGAAATCCCGATTCGGAAGTAATGAAACTCTCAGAAGAATGAAACCTCAACAGCAAAGACCATCAACCACTATCTCAGATTCTACGACTGATGTTGGTAGTCCTGTTACGACTCAGTCTCCCTCAGGAATTAGACAGTCAGACTACATATATCAGACCACGGGACCTAATTCTAAATATTCTGGTACAAATGTTAGGTCTGGTTATCCAACCACTGGTTCTTTCCCTGGTATCGGCTCAATGTATACCACTCCAGGAATATCAACTCCTCAGGCCTATTATACTTCTACCTACGAACCACAACGTTACTCCAGCACAACGTCTGTACCTCCAACATCTGGATTCATACAAGGTTCTGGCTCTCAAACTCCATCCGGTACTCCTGGGTCATTACAATCTTCTTCGGACCAAAGTTTCCACACTGGTTATCATTATGGACCTCCGAAGTCTGATTCATTCATGCCTGATAATACTGGTTTTTTCACACCGACTGGAAATTCTGCAGTTTTTCCAACTTCGCCAACTGGAACTTATCAACAAGGCTCCGATGGTTTCCCGTCGACTGCGTTAGTCCCCTCAAAACCTGGAAGTCAAGGAAACTTTATTACATCCCAACCTGGAACCTTTGCTCCAGAGATGTCACTAACTGATACTTATCAAGCAAATTACCAAAACGGACCTTCTACGCCTGATTATGTTACCACTATTGTATCTTCAACTACAGAAGGTAAACCTGTCTTCAGATACCCGGGATTACCTGGAGTTCAGGAAAATACTGAATACAAATATGGAAGTTCAAAACCAACCTATTCAATAACTGACTCAACCTCGACCATAAGAACAACTCCTGGTTCTTTCATACCATCTGGACCCACTGGTCCATCTCAAGACTATTTCACCACCTATCGTCCTGGTTTAGAAACTACCAAGGATACTTTTGCGGGTCTACCTGTTGATGGTTTTGGAAGACCAATAACAACTGAAGATGCTGGTGCGCATCCTGGATTTGGACATCCCACACAAGGAACAACCGGGCCAGGAATTAGTATAGGACCATACTTTGTTGGTACTGACCAGTCTACCACATATCCTGGTGGTTTTGATCAGACCAGGGTTATTGGTGAAGACTTTAGTGGACCCAAGCAGCCTCAAAGATATGACCCTATAACCGGTTACCATTATAAATGATTGATGTCGTCTGATGATATTTATTTATAATAACTTTTGAGAGTTAATAAAATGTTTAATATTGAGGATGCTGTTTTAATTATTGTACTAGCTGACTTGTCACACGTTGTCCTGTCAAAGAGTTCATACAAAAATCGAACAGAAAAAAGTAACTTTCTGCTCTGGTCATCAAAATATACATATAATACAGCCATAAAAACCCTAATTACATTCGAAATCATATCATCAATCATAACACGATCACAAACAACACATCTATTCAAAGGAAGTGACGCGGCGACGTCCAAATCCCTATATTATTACGATTCACACATATTATGTTATTAGTGCCACGTACCTAAATGTCAAGATCAAAATAATAATATGTGGATCATTTCTCACCAACGCATATACTAATCAATTATACAAAATGAATGCATACATTACAAGCGAATTTAATTTGCTTATACACCAAATTAAAATTACATAATTTATCATTTTTAATTTTGAAGCTAGTCACGTTTGATGAATAAAATGATGCTCTGAAATAAAATGAAGAACATTATTTTACCTTGCTAAAAGCTGTGAAATATAAGGACTGATTATCCACCAAATAAATTGTCAACACGCATCCTTGTTTAATTTCACCAATCAGATTACATCCCTTATAAGATTACACCTACACGTATATTTTATCAAAAGCTAGGTTAACTGCTTTCTTTACTAATTTTCAATATAATAAAACAAAGAGGGAAAGCTCCATCTACACTCAAACTATCAAAGTTGGCCAGTGATCTATGATAGTTCTGTTCACACGCATCTCACGCACACATGCAAATTAGCTTCTAGTTTTAGACGACAGAATATAGATGGCGCAATTATCAGTGTTGAAATATTATAACATAACCACACGTATGTATTCCCCGAAGGGTTAAGCGGAGGTGTTTAGTGCACTCTCATTTCACCAGTTATGTTAGAGTCCTATGTAATAGGAAACGAATCTGCTTTTGATAGAAAACTCAATAAAACTGCCTTACACAGATATGAATTGTTATAGGTAACCCAATTTTGAATCAAAGGCTTCTGGACAAAATACTTTCATTATTAATTTATTGAATTTTTGACTTTGATAGAAATCTACTTAAGCCGAATTAATAATACCATTAAAATCATATTTTACTTTATACACAGAATCTGCATGATCTACGGTGTGAGATGTGATAATTATAATAACGTATGGTTCATATTTTTCCTGAACAGCAAAAATCTAGTAATTGTACATTTTCACACAAAGATAATCCAAGTTCACATTCATATCATGCACCGCAAAGCCTACCTACTGTAAAAATGTATGGCGATAGCACCACCTCACCAGAAAACAATAATAATATTGCAACAAAACGATAAACTTCATCATTTATATTTAGCAAGAAAACTATTGTTTAAATAATCTGCACAATAAATTGATCATCAACATTTGATGTGATATCGTGAGAAAACCTACACGTTTATAATAAATGGCGATCGTGTGTGAGAGTGACGACAGCGCCACCTGTGAGACTGGGTGTGACTTACCGGCGCCGGCGTAGCTTGGGATCGTTTGAAGTGTTGCTGTAATGCTGTCCCACGTTTGGGTAGCCTTTCACTGCTTCCTTTGATTGCGTGTTTGTGTCTTCAAAGCCTTTGGGGTAATCCGAGCAACAGATAAGTGTCTAGGAAGATTCAAATCTCAGACTGAAATGATTTGCGTACCTTGGTAATTTCCTTGCACACAATATTTTTAAGGCTACGTTGGTGGAAATATGCAATAAAAAACAAATCATTGTGGTAATAAAACGAAAACATCTGTAGCTTTTAGTTGTGCCATCCTATCACAAAGGACAGCAATATGGTCTACTTTATGGAAGACTCTAGACCCCAGGACGGCTTAAATCGTAATGTCAGTTTTTAAAATGAAGATAAAGATAATTTTATTTTGCAAATATACGTATAGAGGATAACACAAATTAATACACGATCAGCCATATTTTACCATGCAGGCATGCAAAAGATACACAAAAACATACTAACATAAAAAATCTTTTTCATAAGAAACTCACTTAATTTATCACCACTAAAAAGCTTCGAAGTCTTTTTAAGCCCTTGGGATCTGCTCTGAACCGATAATCCGAAGTATCGGCCGAATGTTCGCCCGTTTCTTGACTTCCGAAGTTTCCTTTTTTGACTTTGAGTCTTTACCGGACTTCAAGTCAAATCTTTGACTTTGACTTATCTCTTTGACAGGCGTTTTTTTTTTCGCCTTAGACAGCCATACTCAGGAAACAGATCTTCGGAGTTGACCCCTTGTTTTTTTAGTTGCTAAGAAGCAGCAGAGTTTAAAAACTTATGGTACATTATCTCATGTAACAAGTATTTCAATTACCAAGAGATGATTTCCGGGCATGAATGTGAAATTGATGTCTGTAACTGTTTGTACGATTTAGGATAAAGACTTAGTAATGGAACAACAACGCTGCGAGTATTTATTGAAGTAAAATGAAAACGACTTACCTTGCAATATGCAATAAATGATGGAAACAACGCATTGGCAATAAGAGCATAATTATTTTTTGCAAAACTAATATCCAACATCGAGCATAATGAAATTTAGTACAATATTATAACACTCGTTTGGATGATTTATAATGGTTACACTGGTTGTTTTAATGTTGGCAATAAGCTAACTGTTTCAGAAACTTTTATAGAGGATTTATAGCATGGGTGTAGATAAACATTATTACCAAACTGGATTCCAAAAAAGATGCTCCTAATCATATCAAAAGTTACAATTAAAACGGGACTTAACAAACGTTTTTATTTTTATTTATTTTGCTGCAAATTGTAGTTAACTGGCGAATACTAACAATTTCCTAAGAACCGATAAAGTAATAGAAGCCTATTAAAATAATGATTACCTAATACTAATAACGTTCAAATTACATTATTTAACGAGCACGCATGTTTTAATTTGAACAAATCATAGTTTACAATTGTATGTAATTTTTTTTTTGTTCGTCTGAGTTTTTGTTGGATGTTAATGGCTTTGCGTCAGTTAAGATCCGGTTCCTTTTAATTTTGGACTCAAGGTCAAGGATGGGCTGTTAGTTTATATTGTAGGGACTTCTTGTGGTTTTGCTTAAAGGGCTTGGAGATTTTTATGTGTGCAAAAGGCTTTGCTGTTGATAGTTTCTGAGAAGAGACGAAGAAGGCAGTTTCATTGTATCATAACGTTCTTGTTTCGTTTGATAGTTTATTTATTTTTGTACACACTAAATACCTAAAAGAGGAAAAAAATCATAAAAATAGAAGAGCACAAATTTACTATTTATTTTATAAGAAATCATTCTTTGATTCGTTTGTTCTTTGTATTACGAAGGTTTATACGTATTTGGCGAATATTTAGACGGTCAATTCAAAGGCAAAGTAGACATGAACATTGTAAGCTGTTTGAATACTCATTTTATTAAAGCTTTTGAATAATAATTGGAACAAAACAGTAGCTAAAAAAATCATTCAGAATTACTAAAAGTCTCTTTGGTAATTCTAAATGAAAGTCTTATCTACCTACAGCTTTGTTTTTAGTCAAAAGATTAATGAACTGACACTAAACTATGTTCTAAATACACTGCTACTATTCTTGAACCAATTAGTCACAAACATAATGATATCGGGCACAAAGGTCACAGAGGTAGTGACAAGTTAGTAACTAAACGCCCACGTACTCAATTAGTGCACAATTCGCATCGCGTGGGTGAAGCAGAGGATGTAACTAGCAAAAATAATAGAATTCCGAATAATTCTCGTCGTAAACCTATCCTGAATAAACTACGTTATTATAATAATTTTAATAATAGTTGAAGACCTTATTATGACCGAATGTATTATCTTTTACAACGCTGGTACTACGGTCAGATGGTTAAATGTCTTTTTATAAATAATATTAAATTGGGTCGCATTTGACCACTATGTCATCAGATGGTTAGTGATGAATGATAATATATGGTTTGCGATAGCGTACGCTTACCTAGCCTCTCTCACAGAGTCTGGCAGGAGATTTAATATTTCGCAATCAGTACACATTCAAAATCAAAATTATTTATTTGCTGTAAATGCGGTAATACAAAAGGTGGTAAAAAAAAAATCTGTTGCAATGGCATAGCATATTTTGGCATGTAAACATCAATATCTTAGTAAGGTGCTAATTTGATTAAACAAGGGTCTATACAATAAAAGATAATTACTAAACATTGAATCATATAAAGTAGGAACATAAACCTACTTAGAAAGTTTATACACAACATAATATTGTTAAAAAGACACATTTGACACAATTTAAAAAAGCAACACAATAAAGTTTAGTGTAGATATGAAACTTTGGGATTTGGAAACCAGAAGTTTGGTATCTCTACTGCACTTTGCTTTAAAGTACCTAAAAATCCGTGCTATGGCGTCATCCATGAGCCACTTTTGTATCTTATTTCAAACTATTTCTGATGCTGACAGTACCTACTTAAGTTCATATTAATATCAGTAAAAGGAGCATTCGCGATCACAATATATTTATGTTTAGCCTCCATATTGTCAGTCAACCACGGATCTCGTAATTTTACGAGATTATCTGAATTTACCTAACCTTACCTACCTGTACCTACTAGGTTCATGAGGTGCTCGTGGCTAAGTAATAACAGCCGCACGGTCGGCCTTTCCACAACTATGTTGGGGTCGGCTTCCTGTCTAACCGGAATCAGCTGAATACCAGTATTTTGACACGGAGCGACTGCCTATTTGACCTCCACAGCCCAATAACTGGGTAACACGATACCCGTTGGTAAGACTGGTTGTCAGACTTTTGGGCTTTTGACGACCCGTAACAACTGTCAGAGATCTACGAATGACAGCCGGGACCAACGGCTTAACGTGCTTTCCGAGGCACGGAGGGGACTCGGTATTTAAAGATGATCACCTATCCACGGACCAACCGCGGCAAGCGTAGCTTAACCCGACCGATCGACCCTTGCGGCTGTTATTACTTAGCCACAAGCCCCCCCCCCAAATACTATAGACCAAATAGTTGTCTAATAATTGCATAGTATTATAAAGATCATAAAAATGTTTAGCCAGCATGGCCACTTCTTCAATGAGCACTGGTCCAGAGGTTGCAAGCGCGGCTGTTGAGAGAGGTCATGACTTTGCTTACCAGGTGGGGGAAGCATTACATGGTTCATCGTTATTGAGTTTCTTGTGGTAATTCTCAATGGCAGGCTGAAGCTTAGAACTCAAGTACCGGCCTAATATAATAGGCAGTAATTACATCCTTTTTTAACAACCAAAACTACACAACATAATCGTTGACTGACACAATCTTCTCAAAATCTAAAGATGCTACGCAGCACGATGTGCCAATCTTTGAACCCCATCATGTATTTATCTCAACAAAATAATAGAGCTATGTCAATATGAAGAGTACTCCTATATAGGGTGCGGCTATACGATACGGAATCAAATCTTGTACATCACGCTCACAGCACGTGACATGCATCAGCTGAGATGAAAGGGCCGCCAAGGTGAGGGAGGACAGAGATTCTAAAACAGTGCATAGTATTTAGCTTCAAATGTATGTGTAGCTAGCTTTATATGTACTTATTTGGCAACTACGGAATGTTCGCTATTTAAATCTTCATTCGTCACGAGCTGTATAGGTACGAAAATAGCTCAAGCCATGAATGGTGAAATGATTACCAATGTTGGTCAGGAAAGACTGTCCTCATGTCATGGAGGCAGTAATTCAAGGAGGCAGAGGATATCCGTGACAGTGAGGTATTCTTGATAACTCGTAAAAAATAAGCAGAACCGAGAATTTGAATTTGTTACAGCTATAGCTTTGTGTGGGCGGGCACGCCCATTATGCCTGGAGGCTTTTATTTAGGTACGTTCTGTTTACGTTATTTCTGCTTGAGTATAGTTTTCGACGATTTTTATGTTTTTTTTTTTTTTGGTATAGTGGCGTGTGCTAGCTAACATAAGGCAAATAATTTAATTTAATGTTGTATTGCGTAGTGCAAATTCTTTTACATTTTATTGTATAGATTCAAGTTTTATATCTGAACAGACAGCAGTGCTGCTGGGGAGTTTGTTGCGCCACTTCTTCTTCCCAGCTAAAGCACTAGGAAGTGGTGAAGGGTGGGCGTTTTTGTGGGGACTGTCTTATGTAACTTTTGACGTTCGAAAAGTGCTGATTCTCAGCCTAGTTTGAATAAATGACTTTTGATTTTGATTTTTGATACAGAAACTTTTGGACATGGTGCGTTCGTCTCTGAAACTTTGACCACCGGCCAGCAGCTTTGACCCAGTTCTTAATATACTAATAACCAACTGTGGGTACAACAAAGAAATTAGACTTCGAATGAATTCACGGCACGGCAACGATGCACAAATCTACGTTCCTCATGTTCGTAATTTTTTGTTGACCATCGATGATGTCTTGACCAATTCGAATTACAAATACCTACATGTCTTGTAAATATGGCATATATTTTAAAACTGATTGGGTGCGGCAGCATGACCGTGGAATCTAGTTCTGAGCAAGACGTTCATCTTCTAGAGACGTGACTATAGCATTGGGTACAGTCTAGAAATCTAGACGAAAGGACCGCACTATAAATAAGTGTGTACGTACCTAACTAAACATTTTGCCTATTTGTTACTTAATAAAAATCTTACAATTCATTCATTCATTTTATTCATTCTCTGACAAACACCGCCTGGGAGCATGAAATAGCGTTTCTTATGCACTGAAAATGAGCACTAAGGAAGGATTTTTCAAAAGTCATCACCTAACGGTGTTAATATAATTATGGAAAAATAATGTGTTTTCTGTCTAATCTCGATGGGTTTTGAAACGGAAAGATTAACACGGCTACAAAAGCATTTAGGTGATTCGAATGCCATAAAGTATTTTACAGAAAAAGCAAAGTAAAGTTTGTAGTTTCTTTTGTTTGTTTTGTTTTAGATTTCATGGAGGATCATTTTGTCGTATTTGATCGAAATTTCGTTTTACTATTCATGCCTGTGCTGACTAACCTAGTAAGTAAAAAAAAAGGAAATATCAACCAAACATTTCTACAATAATCTTGAGAACCGCAGAACACAACCTATGATTCATTGGAATCTTCCAAGAACAAACCAAAAAGATACCTGCCAATATCATGTCAAACCTTCTTATATAGTCTACGAAATAGCAAGGTTGCCACAACAAAAGATTTTGCGCAATCAGCTCACATTGTGGCGAGTTCATTTCGTTGGGACTTGACCCCTGAGAGGCAACCTTAGACTGAATGAATGGATATAGATCGAGTAACCGTCTGATAAATCCGATGGCCATATTGGTAACGATATCACGATTCTTGGAGCAATTGTTTTTCTTCAAACAATAGATACGCTTTTGTTTTTAATGTTTATAACTTCTTTTATAGTTATGTTTAATGGCGTTTTAATGTCTCAATTTCTCGTATTTGCATCAGATTATTATTATTGTTTGATGAACTATCGATATCATCAAATGCTTACTGACAAAATAAGATATTCATTGAAGATTACATAATATGTATTTAAGCAATGGACTCTGAACTAAGGTTAATTTAAATTATATTTAAAAAAAAATACTTAGTCTTGCACTACGAGTAACTTATCACTTTTAATGTCCTAGATAAACTGTCACATCATTATGCCTACAAGTATTTTAGAAAGTCTTGTAGCAAAAAATTTGAACCAGGGAACGGCTCATATAAAAGAAGAATTGAACTCACAGGGACGTTACTTTTTGTTCACGATTAGTAAAATTCTCATGGATGTCTTGCGTCCTGGGGCGGGCTGAGGGGTCTGTCAGACTCTTACTGACTAAAACCCACACCTACACTTACACCAGGGATCTTGAGATCTAGTGCGACTTCCACGATCCCCGGCAAGTGCCGGCCCGCATCTGCAGGCCACCTCAAGTCTCGGGGGGAATGACGTGTTTAACCGCCCTTGTGACGTCTGAATGGGGCGCGCGTGGAGCACTACGCGCCACCACCTCGGGTCCAGTATGATAGGGGGCGGCGGACGTCCCTTTGTCCGCCGTCCCTGGTCCCATTTAGGGGAGCCGGAAGAGGGCATTGTCTGCCCTGATGCAACATAAAAATCTCTTAAAAAGACAAAGATCCAAACCCATCTGGCAGAAACAGTGTTGCCAACATTCCGAACAACACCTACTACCAATCAAGGCACTTGCCGACTTATAATGATGCACAAAACAACGATGATCTACATCGCATGTCGCAACTATACTAAAGATCCCTCGATCCAGTAATCGGTTCGATAACGTTGTAGACGAGCAATTATATTTGGACTTTTAAAACACTGCGACATGCGGCTTCAAAGTGTCAAGTGAGGAGCTTGTGGTTAAATAATAACTGCCGCACGGGTCGATCGATCAGGTTAAGCTACGCTTGCCGCGGTTGGTCCGTGGAGGGGTTACCAAGATTCCTCCATGCTTCGGAAAGCATCTTAAGCCGTTGGTCCCGGCTGTCATTTGTAGATCTTTGACAGTTGTTATGGGTCGCCAGAAATCCAAAAGTCTGACAACCAGTCTTACCATGGGATATCGTGTTACCCAGTAACTGGGTTGTGGAGGTCAGATAGGCAGTCGCTCCATGTAAAATACTGGTATTCAGCTGCATCTGGTTAGACTGGAAGCCGATCCCAACATAGTTGGGAAAACGCTAGGCAGATGATGATGCGGCTTCAAAGCAACTTCTGAAGCAAGTATACATATCACTGGCCTAATCGATCCTTACGTACTGTGTGCCTTGCTGGGGAGGGACAGCAAAAATATATTTTTTTAGAACTTGAGAGGGCGCAGAGAACTTTGCATAAGGGTTATTTAAACCCTATAGCTTCCCTACCCAAAGCCTCTACCTATTATCTGATATTTTGTCTGTAAGAAAACTATATATTTTGCTTCAACTCATACCAAAAAAACACACATCCCTCCCGTATGATCCCTCTGAGTCTAGAAATAGAAGGAGCTACTAGAGACTGTAAAAAAGTTGTAGGTACACCAAAACCTACGACGATGTTGAGTCTATTATATCTACGCTTCAATAATCAAAATAACTACATTTGGGTTGTTGTGTGCATGGTTAGTGGAAGAAGATTTATTTGGCTTCTTCCGATCCGAAAGCATAACAAGCAAACTAACAAATAAAAAAACACACTTTTGTATTTATAATAATTATAATTATTCGACAGGATATTAATTAGGATAGGAGAACTAAATTATGCTAATTATGTCTCATACACTACACACCCTCACTCTTCACACTGATCTCCAATAATATGTATTGAAATTACATTTGTAATTAAAATAAACATTTTTATTTTATTATTATTAAACTCCAGAAGTGATATTCTGTTAAGGTAACTAAGAACCTCACTCTGACCCATAAACTCAAAATTAACTCTATTTGTAATTTCCCTAGACGGTCAAAATTGCTTGAATTTACGTGCTTGACAAGCACTCTTGACGTGGCTTGAACTTGCGTTATAACAGAAACATTCTGTAAACAAAAATACAAAATGTCTCTGAATGCAGATATGGCGCTTCTTGCTCCTACAATTGCTTTGTACAAAAAAAAAAGAAACGAAGAAGAAGATGGCTCTATGACTAACTCTGCTCGCTATCACGTTCCGTAGAACACTGTGTGTTGCTTGACAAGCTTTGCAAAAATATATTTTTTTATCAAGTATTAATTATCAAGCACGTAGCTTGCTTGTCAAGCACACCAAGCTTCGTTCTAAACTGTCCAAATCACTTGACAAGCACGAAAAATTCACGTGCTCGTTTTTACCGCCTAGAGACTCCAGCTTGGGGTCAATATACGGTCAAAAAGTTTTTTTTCTTAAATTAAGTTGTAGATTCACTCTGCAACACTGTTTGAATTTCGAAAAGACGTTTGCTGAAAGATGAATGTTGATGAAGAATGTTTCAGCCACCGTTTTATTCCCGGGCGTCTTTCAGAAAACGTCTTTTCGAAATTCAAACAGTGTTGCAGAGTGAATCTAAACTTT
The DNA here is from genome assembly GCA_963921375.1 of Tiliacea citrago. Classification (NCBI taxonomy): domain Eukaryota; kingdom Metazoa; phylum Arthropoda; class Insecta; order Lepidoptera; family Noctuidae; genus Tiliacea; species Tiliacea citrago. The sequence continues at coordinate 4,264,497 of OY992799.1, forward strand.
TTGACCGTCGACTTTGTGACCCCAAGCTGCTCCAGCTTGGGGTCACTAGACGGTCAAAATGTTTGTGAAAAGACGTTTTCTGAAAGACGCCCAAGAATAAAACGTTGGCTGAAACATTTAGCTTCTGTAATCGCCCACCGATTCGATTCCTGCGCTGAATACAATGTAGTTGAATCGGCTGCCTACAGTTGTTCCAGTTCTGTGATAACCATGTAAGATATGTATAAGAAAGCACGTAATCTACATTTTTTTCCACACAAATGGTGCAACGAGTTTTTCTCCACTTTTCTCGACCTATGGGCTGTACCTATATCCATCATGCTTCCCTTCCACCTTCCCTTGCTTCCGTTTTTCCTTCTTGCTTGCCTTCTTGTCATAGTCATGACGTGCCAGCAGCTGCCGACTATTTTTATTTTGTTATATTTCTATTAATGTTACTTACTTTAATTAATGTTACTTGTTAATTATCTTTTTCTATTCATGTGTTTCTGTGACAATTATTATTTTTATAAATTATTCTTGTTCAGTATAAATTATATTGTTATGTTTGTATTTGTGTTTTTTATTGGCGCACATGTTTACCGAAAATAATCGTATTTTCTTTTTTCTCCTATATATAATTTTAATCGAATCGAACTTTCCGAAAAGTTCCGACTGAGAAAGGAATATTGCTAATGATTATATTTTGACATCAAGATAAGCAAAGCCAATACGTAATGGGTCCCTTGCAATTTGTCTTTCGTAAGAAGGACGGTTGTGGATGGAATGCCAAGCATTTATTACGATGCCATCTTATTTAACGTTCGATCTTACTAATGTCATAAATGCGATAGTTTGGTTAATTGGACACTTTGATCTTTGACAATATCGGTGAATCGATGACTGAATTGATTTGGATGGAATTTGGTACGTGAAATTTCGTGGATGTGACGCATATTTTCCACCAACTTGTTCTTTTTGTGTTTGTATGCTTTATTTTTTTTTCTTTACGCGTCACGTTTAGTGCAAATAAATATATTTCCTTTCTTTTTAACCAACTTCTAAAAAAGGAGGAGGTTCTCAATTCGGATGTTTGTATTTTTTTTTTTATGTTTGTTCACGCATAACTCCGTCGCATGCGAACCGATTTGAAATAATCTTTTTTTGTTGGAAAGGGTATACTTCCCAAATGGTCCCATGAAAATTTTATCGAAGTCGGACAAGCGGCTTTTGAAAAACCAACAAACATCTAAAAATGTATCTACATTGTCTACATTAACGATCTTTTCGTTTACTCTGCATTGCGTTTTTTGTTCGCGCATAACTCTCATTTACGAACCGATTTGGAAAATTCTTTTTCGGCACTAAAAAGTGAAAAATAAAAAACTTTTTACAAAAAAAATAACCGACTTCCAAAAACACACTATAAAGTGAAAAATAACTTTAATTTCTGAAGTCGGTGGCATAAAACTAAAATACAGATCCAAAGACACCGACTTCCGAAATTAAAGTTATTTTTCACTTTATAGTGTGTTTTTGGAAGTCGGTTATTTTTTTTTTGTAAAAAGTTTTTTTTAAGTCGGTGTAATAACAGTGACTAAGAATTCTTATTCGTAAATATTTCCTCTCTATACAAGGTTTTCGTAACCTAGCTAGGAGAGCAGTTCACACCCACACGTTTCTAGATATAGTACTAATTTTGTAAATCTGTATTTTTTTAACGTTGTTTAACTGTGTGTGTTATTGTAACTTTGTTTGAGTAAATAACAATGATTTATTTATTTATTATTGTTCCGAATAAAAAGTTATAATTTTGTTTTTACATGGGACTTAAACATAACTGGCAAAATGTGGGTGTACTAAAGGTATACCTCTGCCTATCCCCTCCGGGATTACGGGCGTGATGTTATGTTGTGTGTAATTTTGATTTGATCGTTTTCTCTTTATGTTATTGGACAGCCAACAAGCCGGTGGTCAACCTGATGGTAAGTTGCTCCTGGCATTGCAATACCAGAGGCAATAAAGATATTCGTTGCTTCGTTGCCATGCCAGAAACAAATTTATTTTATTTTTTGTTACTTATTCTTCTATCACCGGTTTTTTACCAGTCGTGGGAAGAGACTTGGCCCTGCAATCTCAACATAGAAATGCTTAACAAGATTGTAATTTTTTCGTGCATATCAAGCAAAGTTTACCGTCTAGAGATCCCATTAGGACTTTGCGACTCCGAAGATAAATCCCAAGTATCGGCCGAATTTTCGGCCATTTCCTGACTATGACTGAATACGGCGAAAGAAAAAAAAACGACAGTCAAAGAGGTTAGTCAAAGTGAAAATGTAAATTGAAGTCGGGTAAGAACTCTAGTCTAATAAGGAAACTTTGGAAAGTCAAGAAACAGCCGATACTTCTGATTATCGCTTTGGAGTAGATCTTGAGTGGCCAAAGCTAATAAGTCAACACTGTCTTTACACTGGATTAGCATATAAGTTAACTTTACTTTAATTTCTCATAAATAAGATCAACCAGTTTGGGTGCAGCCACGGGCACAGCTAGTTGATTATGACGTATCGACATAGTAATTTAAGCTTCTGCCATTTTTTCAGCGCGGGTTCGGTTTGTTGCATTATGTATGTATGTCTATTTTATCAATTACCGATATACGGAAAACGTATTATTTTATCAATTACCGATATACGGAATACGTATTATCTTAGTAAACGCTCCTAAAAGTAATATCCGACTGCATAGTCTGCAGGCCACCGCACATCATTGGTAATAGTTTGACATTGACAGCGCCTTTACGTTCTAGCTGTAAGGGTGATTTTTGTAGTGCAAGTGATGACCAGTTGACTGTACAAAGCGATCAGTTAAAGTTATGTATAATTACTATATCCTTTTACCAACTCCATTGTTTTGTTTCGAATATTTATGTCTAATTATTTTACAGACCGGTTACTTTACAAAGAATGCTACATTTTAGTCGCTTTTCCTCGAAACTGGTTCATCATTATCATTTCAGCCGAAAGACGTCTACTGCTGGACATAAGCCTCTCCCAATAGGGGGTGGGATGGGGGTTTTGCCATAATCGCCAGGATGGTGCTATTATTTACGTCCGGCACCACACGGAATAATGGTTGCTTAAAAATAAAAATAGTCAATCAACGTTAGGCTGGCCATTTTTGTTCTACATTGGCTGACCTGACCTGAAGCTTACCCAACAAATCAATTAACTCAGCATAAAGCAGTCCATGATCACTGCTGGAGTTAGGCCTCTCCCAAGTTGCGCAACAATACCCTGATCTCCGCCTTTCGCATCCAGTGTATCCAAGCCACTTTTTTAAGATTGTCGGTCCATCTAGCTGGGGGACGTTCCACGCTACGCTTTGCAGGCACACTTTTACTGACTAAAACCCAAGCCGTGTTCCTTCAGTCGCCTGTGCGCCAGGGCCACGATATCCCTTTCGGACAAACTCGCAACCCTGGCAGGCATTGGCCCAAACGGACTCCTTCAGTTGGTGCTGACATCTTTTTGAGGCGTGCGTGGAACACACCGCGCCGTCGACCCGGGCCTGGTCCCTATAGGACGACGAGCTACCCATCGCTCACCGTCCGCAAGCCCGTGCCTACGGTGGCCGGAAATCGGCTTGCGACTCCCGACGCCCGGGGTATCTCCCGTTGTACAAACACTTTACACGTCAATTGTCAAAAACTAAATGAGGTAGTATAAAGAAATCACATCACACTAATATTATAAAGGTGAAAGTTTGTGTGTGTATGTTTGTTACTTCTTCACGCTCAAACGGCGGGACCAATTTTGATAAAATTTTATATGCTGACACCCTCGATTAAGACATAGGCTACTTTTTATCCCGATATTCCCACGGGATCGAGACTTACGCGGGTGAAACCGCGGGGCGCAGCTAGTAACAAATGAAGCAGCCATCACAAATCGTCCGTCTGCCCAGTTCGACGCATGCGCACAACCGCAGGCTAAACACCGCAGCACGAACTATTACGTAGTGCGATACACACCACATTATGAGTTGCAGCAACTGCCCGAATGTAGGGCCGTGGAGCTTTGACCTTTGAATTGAAAAGTATTTGGTAGATAATTATTTTAATTTTGATAAGAAATAATTTACGAAAAAGAGGTGTGCGTTGAAGTCTTTTTGTCGCGGTTCTACTGCTGACACAAAAGACTTCAACGATCTACCTCAAAACAAATAAGTGATACTGTCTTTACAGTAAAATTCTGAATTATTTGGCAGGTTACCACAAGATATTTTTGAATTTTTCCCACCTTTGAATTTTTCCGGTATGATGGGTGTGTTTACAAACATTAATCTTACATAAAAATACAGCCAGACCTGGAACCACTACCAGTAAGTAGGTCATTTAAATAGTTCCGTACGGGAATAAAACCCGGGAGGCCGCGATACGTAGTTCAGCTTCCAATTGCTCAGCTAAGCCACTGCATCAACTATTATTGAACGAGCGACCGAAGCGAGCGAAGTGTTCTCTCCTCTGCTTCCTCTGTCAGTTTGTTGCTACTCCTCTACAGCACCACTTAATCGAATACCACCACCACCATCACCACCCACCGACCACCTATTTTATAACCGATCTAGACGAAACTTGGTATACAAGTTTTACGACTTTATAGATTTTTTTTTGTCGGCAGGGATTTTTGATTGGAGGGGTATTTCCTCCAAAACGGGGCAAATAGTGGGCTGCTGGATATCTCCGCCTTACGACTGCCGATTTTGATGGCTCTTGTTTTGAAAAGATAATAAATTTAAGTTGGTTCCATAGAAATTTGGTGAAGATCTGATGAGGATATTCAGCGTGATAAGCAGAATAGCTCCTAAAATGCAGTAAATTGCTCAATTTTAGATTTCTACCAGTGGAATCGGCCCTTTACCTTTTGATTGATAGAGCACCTAGAATCTTCTCATCACAAAGCTAGGCTGGAGCGTTATCTCTGCTAATTTAAACCTATTAGTTATTTATTCTAGCTGGCCTACAAATTATTACTCATAATTTTTCTTTACAATGTTTTTAAAAACAAAAAACATGGTAAATTTAATTGTTGCAAAAAAGTTTGTGCTCGCTAGGTCTACTGTTGATAGACCTGCTAGTGACCAATTAGTCCGTAGTGTAAACTCCTACCAGCTTATGCCACAGCGTGGTATGTCAGCTCTCTCCCTATCTTATGCCACAGCGTGGTATGAGAGCTCTCTCCCTATCTTATGCCACAGCGTGGTATGACAGCTCTCTCCCTATCTTATGCCACAGCGTGGTATGACAGCTCTCTCCCTATCTTATGCCACAGCGTGGTATGTCAGCTCTCTCCCTATCTTATGCCACAGCGTGGTATGACAGCTCTCTCCCTATCTTATGCCACAGCGTGGTATGACAGCTCTCTCCCTATCTTATGCCACAGCGTGGTATGACAGCTCTCTCCCTATCTTATGCCACAGCGTGGTATGACAGCTCTCTCCCTATCTTATGCCACAGCGTGGTATGACAGCTCTCTCCCTATCTTATGCCACAGCGTGGTATGACAGCTCTCTCCCTATCTTATGCCACAGCGTGGTATGACAGCTCTCTCCCTATCTTATGCCACATCGTGGTATGACAGCTCTCTCCCTATCTTATGCCACAGCGTGGTATGACAGCTCTCTCCCTATCTTATACCACAGCGTGGTATGACAGCTCTCTCCCTATCTTATGCCACAGCATGGTATGACAGCTCTTTCCCTATCTTATGCCACAGCGTGGTATGACAGCTCTCTCCCTATCTTATGCCACAGCGTGGTATGACAGCTCTCTCCCTATCTTATGCCACAGCGTGGTATGACAGCTCTCTCCCTATCTTATGCCACAGCGTGGTATGACAGCTCTCTCCCTATCTTATGCCACAGCGTGGTATGACAGCTCTCTCCCTATCTTATGCCACAGCGTGGTATGACAGCTCTCTCCCTATCTTATGCCACATCGTGGTATGACAGCTCTCTCCCTATCTTATGCCACAGCGTGGTATGACAGCTCTTTCCCTATCTTATGCCACAGCGTGGTATGACAGCTCTCTCCCTATCTTATGCCACAGCGTGGTATGACAGCTCTTTCCCTATCTTATGCCACAGCGTGGTATGACAGCTCTCTCCCTATCTTATGCCACAGCGTGGTATGACAGCTCTCTCCCTATCTTATGCCACAGCGTGGTATGACAGCTCTCTCCCTATCTTATGCCACAGCGTGGTATGACAGCTCTCTCCCTATCTTATGCCACAGCGTGGTATGACAGCTCTCTCCCTATCTTATGCCACAGCGTGGTATGACAGCTCTCTCCCTATCTTATGCCACAGCGTGGTATGACAGCTCTTTCCCTATCTTATGCCACAGCGTGGTATGACAGCTCTCTCCCTATCTTATGCCACAGCGTGGTATGACAGCTCTCTCCCTATCTTATGCCACAGCGTGGTATGACAGCTCTCTCCCTATCTTATGCCACAGCGTGGTATGACAGCTCTCTCCCTATCTTATGCCACAGCGTGGTATGACAGCTCTCTCCCTATCTTATGCCACAGCGTGGTATGACAGCTCTCTCCCTATCTTATGCCACAGCGTGGTATGCAGCTCTTTCCCTATCTTATGCCACAGCGTGGTATGACAGCTCTCTCCCTATCTGGGCCCAGATTCCACCAATTTATAAACATTTTAGTGGTCTCAGATTTGTGATATGAAATATGTCAAAAACACACAATCTAGAGATCTGTTCTTGAGTCACCCCAATCTATTGATACTTACGAAGACAATGTACAACTTAAAGAATCACTTTTAAGCAAGTATTTTCAATTCAAACATTATGCTAAATTTATTCCATTAATTTCAAATCTTACCAAACCTTAAAAAGGAGTAAGCTGAGTACATCTGCTCTTAATTACCTCAAATCCGGTTCTGTAGGTGAAGGACAAACAGCCGGGGGGTATTAAAAGCAATTAGAATTACTAATTGTGGTTAATGCCCATCGGTGCCATCAGCCTGCGTTATGTCATGTCAGAACCATGGTCATGTTCTGACAAGTTGGCTTAATTGGGTCTATTTGGAAATTAAGTGGCAAGAGTTTCTTTGTTTCGTAACTGTAGGAATAATATTAGGTACAGTAAGTTTTTTTTTATATTAAGGCTCCTGACACCTGTACGAATGGGTAACTGGTAATGATAAAATGGATATAATAATAAACAAGTTATAGTTCGTTGAAAATTATAGAAATAATTTATAAATATTAGGTAAGTACTACCAAAGTTGTCAAGATAGCTCACAGAATAAGCAAGCTGAAGTGGCAATGGGCCGGCCATATTAGCCGTAGAACCGATGACCATTGGGGTAGACGTGTTCTTGAGTGGAGACCGTGAATCGACAAACATTAGGTAGGACAGGCAGGCTAGGTGGAGCGACGATCTTCGCAGGGTGGCTGGTAGTAGCTCGATAAAAGTTGCCGAGAATCGAGCTGAATGGCGTGCAATTTGATATGTTCACCAATCGGCTGCTATGGGCTGATGCCGTATGCCTGTTGAGGAAAGTTCTTACTTATTGCGAATAAGATGGAACACCTAAGACAGTACAGGTACCTAAGTATTATCTGAAGAATATTAAAAATCCGGTCAAGTGCGAGTCGAATTCGCGCACGAAGGATTCCGTACCATTATCTATAAAAATGGCAAAAAAATCACGTTTGTTGTATGGGAGCCCCCGTAAATATTTGTAATATTTTAATTAAATTATTTATTTTTAAAGTGAATATATAAATAAATATTCTGTGAACATTTTAAGCGTCTACCTGTTGCCGTTATCAATATCGAGCAATAACGAGAAAAAAATCACATTTGTTGTATGGGAGCCCTTAAATATTTATTTTATTTTATTTTTTAGTATTTGCTGTTATAGCGGCAACAGAAATACATCATCTGTGAAAATTTCAACTGTCTAGCTATCACGGTTCATTAGATACAGCCTGGTGACAGACGGACAAACAGATGGCGGAGCCTTAGTAATAGGGTTCCCGTTTTAACCTTTGGTTATGGAACCCTAAAAACTAGATACCTAGATAGAATACTCTCTATTGTGCACGATGTAAAATTATAAATTAGAACTTAAGGTAATTTAATCCTATCTACGAAAAAGAAAATAAACGACCACTCGCTCATGAATCTACTTAAAACGTTTTAGAAAACTAACACAACTTGACCTCAGCTTTCAAATCGGATTTTTTACAATTCCCTTCGAAGGAGATGTCTCCATTAGAACGTAAGTATTACAGACATCTTGTGGCCCAATTGTATACGATTAGCAATGTATAGGTAAGGCCTACAATTCACACCGTATAAGACAGTCTAGTAAGGTCAGACAAATGGTCTCATCTTATTAATTAAAACTATGATTAATAGGTGTTAAGTGCATCTTAGAATCAAATGAGATAAGGCAAAAGCTTTGAACAAAATATCACTACTTTTAAAGAACATGATTACCAGTTGTTGTCCGCGACTTTGACTGCGTGTATTTAGTATTTCATAATTTTGCTATACAAATATCCAGGCTGAAAAGACGCTTAATTATGTCCTTCCTCAGGTCACTGGCTACCTATCTGTTAAATTGCATAACGATGAATACTAACAGACAGACAGAGATTTGTATTAGTATGGATTGAGCAATACTTAAACTCAGATCACGACCACCTCTTGCAAAAATATTTGTCATAACTAAAGGAACTAGCAACAACAAAAGGGGATTCTTGTGCACCTGTCACGAGGTCACGAAAAAGAAAGAAAGAAAGAAAGAATAACATTTACAAAAGTACAAATAAAAAAATTAAAAGCTTAAAATAATGTTCTAACAATAATAGCGAGTGCCTCATGGCTGCGCCAAAAAGGTTAATTTTAGCATTAATGCCAGACAGATGCTGTCTGACGCAGGTTTGGTTTTCTAATGATCCTTTAGGGACAAGTGACGGGGAGTACAAACAGTTTCAATATACCTAATACATAATTCTTTTACTTATAAATAAATTAAATAATTAAAAGCAGAGGTGAGTGGAAACGCCGGGACGGGACGCCCTTTTTTTTTTTTTTTGGTGGGAAAGACTTTTACTGACTAAAACCCACCCGTGTTCCTTCCGTTGCCTGTGTGCCAGGGCCACGATATCCCTTTCGGACAAACTCGCAACCCTGGCAGGCATTGGTCCTAACGGACCACGAACACAACGCGCCGTCGACCCGGGCCTGGTCCTAGGGGACTCCCTAGGAGGACATATAGTGTCCAAATTGGTGATGTTCTTCAGAAAGGTCAGGTGCGTAGTACTCGCAATCGGCGTGCGTGTATGACCAGATGCACGTAGGTGAAGCAAAAGGAGTATGTAAGAAGCGTTCTATAGTTTCTGCCTACCCCTTCGGAAGAAGGCGTGAGTTTATGTATGTATGTATGCAAATAATTAAACTAGGAATCAAATATAATAACAAAACAAACAAAAAAATACGAAAACAACAAGAACTGTCGCAGCAAATCCTGTGAAAAATGATGAGAATAATGTATGTTTTTTTTTATTTTTTTACTGCCATAATTTTTACTGCAATTATTTAATTACTGCCATAAATCCTGTTACATATATAATTTTATGTTTAAAATCATAGTAGCTTTTTTAATGGTATTTGACTTTGATAATTTAGTATATATCATAATTTCTGATTTCCTTCTATGATCTATGGCTATGACTAACGGGCGCAGGTAATGTTGTTTTATGCCAACATAGACGTTAATGGTATAATGGCATAATGTGTGAACGCGAAACTATTTATTGATATTTAATTGGCCGTACGTTACGGATTGAGTTGTTTAAATCAATAATGTATGAAAAATATTTGCTCTGAGTGATAATTACATTATTTGTGGTTGAAATTGTTTTCTGTTGTGATCCAGTAATTACTCTACTGTGTTTTATTGTAATTTTACTATTCAGTTTTGGGACGTAGGTGTTCAACAATTAAATTTGATAGTAACATACCTGAACAAGCCTTGGCACTCTTGGGAGAAAAGTTGGTCATGTCTCATGGCAGTTTTGATAACTGCTTTAAAACTAATTATTTATTTTGTTTCTAACACATTTAAATCATTAAATCACGCAACTAACTATTTTCGCTAGTTACTAAATTATATTACTAACTAACTAAATAAACAAAAAAAAAACAAAGAAAAAGGGTGAAAAACACTTAAGCGTCGAAGTACTCGTCCGCATCGCTATCATCCGGTAACGTGCCCAGAAGGCAAGGCAATGCTAATTCTTTGGCCAAAGAACGAGCCAGCCCTCTGGTCACGAGAAGAGTCGATCAGTCTGCGAGAAATAGAGCATAAGCTATCCTAGCTAGGATTTGTAAATATTTCATGCGCCAGTAGAGTCTACCGGCACATAAAATTCTGCTTTCTGATGTTGTAACATAAACAATAAATAATTTTAATCCAAGGTACCATCTTAACATTTCGGGAGTGGCATAACTAATAAACTCCAATAAATTGTTAAGTAGAAGCATCACCGTAAATCTTAGCGCAAGTGCCATAACTTAGTGTCCTAACTGAATGCCGTCAAAATAGTTCAACTATTATAATTGTAGACTAAATTTAGTTTTAGTTAGAACGTGCAGACGAAACGTGTGGGAGCGGTTATTCGCTATGTTTTACGGAATCTGTAGGGATGGGACATTAGACAATCATTATCTGCCTAGAGTTTTCCCAACTATGTTGGGTTCGGCTTCCAGTCTGACTGGATGCAGCTGAATGGCAGTATTTTACATGGAGCGACTGCCTATCTGACCTGCACAACCCAGTTACTGGGTAACACAATAACTCTTCTTAAGACTGGTTGTCAGACTTTCGGGCTACCCGTAACGACACGGAGGGTATCGGTATGTAATGGATGTACTCATTAGATTACCTGTTATTAAAATGTGGATTAGATGTTTCATTATTTGTGTTGCACGCTGGTTGCCCAACAAAATGATCCTATTTTCGGGGAACAAAATTTTCCCCCTTTGAGGGAGGCCTATGTCCAGTAGTGGACATCTTTCGGCTGAAATTATGATGATGATGAATAAGAATTTTTAATATCAGATAAAATATTACAATCGTCTGATTTCATTTTTTTTATTTGGGATAGGCCTTTGTGCGAACTTCGGCCTTCTCAATTTTCTTTTATGGTGCCGAGTCTTGAACGATAAAACAGAGAGAAAGGGCGATGACCGGTGCGTTTGAAACGTGGTGTTGGAGACAGATACTGCGAATATCATGGACCGCACGACGTACCTACCAACATATCCATCCTAGAGGAGCTCGGAATAACCAGGCTGTCCGCTACCTATTTTCAGCGAATTCTCAAATATTTTGGTCACATCGCTCGGAGAAAACCTGACAGCCTAGAGAAGCTGATGGTACTTGGCCAAGTCGACGGGAAAAGACCACGGGCGCTCACCTATCCGGTGGTCTGACCTTGTAAAGATGCTCACTGGCCAACCAGTATCCATGGCTATTAAGACCGCTGAGGACAGAAACATTTGGAAGAGCATAGTGCATCGAGTGGTCAACACTTCAGATTAAGAACGACCTTCAGAAATGAAGTTAACGACTAAGAAGAAGAATAGATGTCCAGCAGTGTACGTCTTTCGGCGGAAATGATGATCAATGGTATCAAACTATCAAGTATCCAAATATTTAACTAGTATATATTGTTTGAGCCTCACAATATTTCACAATTATAAACAGAACACAATACATTGAAGAACCACTAGCACCACTAGCACTAGCATTGAGAGTTGAAACATCAACCCGTTTGTACTTGAAAAGTTTTTAATGACGTAAAATTTGTCTTCCTAATACTGTATATTAAACTAAAAATTTGTACATACATTACTAAACCGCCTATGGGTATAAGAACGAATAGCTATTATTTTATATTTTGAACAATAATAGAACAATTGTTACGGTATTTCTTGCCAAAGGCGATAGTAGTATTCTCATTGTTAACTTCGATTGCGAAGATTTTCGGATTTATTTAGGTACCATCACGCTTTGGGTCATAAAAGGGTGAGAAGAACACGAGGTGTGCTAAAATAGAGGAGCCACATAAGGGAGCAATAAATTAGATGTAAAGGTTACTAGGTCGGTTTCATGTTTCAGAATAGATAATATTTTGGAACAGAGAAATGAGTGACCCCATATTTGGAACATTAACAACAACAGAACAGCAACAGTAACTAGTACACTGATGATTTTAATTTATAAGTTAATATTGTAAATGCTGGTTTGGCAACTGGTAGTTAAAGCTGTATTTCTGAATAAATCAGTTTCCACTTTTCCTATAAAAGTACAGTTTTTTTTTAAACGTTGGCCCTCACTACGAATTTTTCCTGTATCGTGGGTGCGTTTAAAATTTTTTTTAAACGTTGGCCCTCACTACGAATTTTTCCTGTATCGTGGGTGCGTTTACAAACATTTAAACTCACATACATAAACAGCCAGACCTGAACAACTACTTGTAGGTCATACAAATATTTGTTCCGTGCGGGAATCGAACACGCAGCGCGGCAGTCAATCGTTTAACCACTGCGCCAACCGTGCCGTCAATGTTTTTGCCACGTTTTAATTAATTCAGTTACTATTCGAATCTTGTTTCATGGTATCAGTATAAAAAGTGAAATCTTTCTAAATTGTTTTAATTATAATAAATATTACTTAGATGTAATATTTAATATAATTAAAACAATTAAATTCGTCTAAACATTAAGAAGTCACAGCACTATTTCATTTATACTCTATAATCGAAACACGACTGTTATTGCGACGCTAGTGTTGTCAATCATCTGGCTCTCGTCCCGAATTATCACAACTATTTCAAAATGGCGGATTGTTTGAATTTATAGAATTGTGTAACAACTTCGCGAGGAATTCGATGGTAACTCCTACACATACATATATACGTAACATCACGCCTTCTTTCCCCGAAGGGTTGGGCAGAGGTGTACCTATAGTACACCCATATTTTGGTAATTATGTTTAAGTCCCATGTAATAGGGGGCGAGCCTATTGCCATCAACCGGGCACAACCTAACTAACTTATACTACTTTATAATATTAATTGAAATTGTTAACAGTGAGAAGTTGTAAGTAGTTGTATTCAAGCTAAGTTCATTAATTAGGTACCAACCAGGTTTTTTTTGACTGTCCCAAGTCGCTGTCAGTGTGACATTGTGTATTGTCTATGTCATAAAAATATATATTTACTATGGACTTTTTCGAATACTGGTCTTTTGGTCATTTTTATAGGGTGCGCTTTGTTTGTGCAGATTATACGATTTTTCTTTATTCTTTCTACCTAAGTGTCAGTACGTAATAGCTTCATGAAAAAAAAAAGAGATATTCCAGAAATTCTAGAAATGATGTACCTAGATAGAATTGAGGATTAAAAGAGAGTGAGAAAATTTAATGGGAGAAGCAAAAGAGACAAGAAAGAACGGAATTATCCGGTGCCGTTTATGAACAATTTGCTAAGTATAGTAATTTTAGTGTTAATAATTTCTAATATCTTACACATAAAGAAGGAAATTAGAATACAACACAGTATAAAATTATAAAAGCTTTTTTCATTTTTAAACCCAGCCAATGTAAGAACATAAAAGAAGCACCTTCGAATTAATGAAAATGATTAGCTTAGCATACCTGAAATTGGGCACGCCAGAATTGTGGCGGTAAGTCTCCTCTTTGAGGAGTGGCTAGAGAGGCGCCACGGCGTCCTCACCTTCCGCCTGACACAGGCTCTCACCTGACACGGTTGTTTCGGGAGGTTCCTGTTCATGATAAAGCGGGAGGAAACGTCCGGGTGTCACCACTGTGTGACCACCATACGGTGGAGGTCTGCCCGGCTTGGGTGGAGCACCGCCGTGTCCTCACGGAGGCGATCGGCGGCGGCGATCTCTCGCGTCCGGGCCTGGTTCAGGCCATGGTTCGGAGCGAGAGTGCATGGGAGGCCGTCACCGCCTTCTGCGAAGCAGTAATGCTCGCGAAGGAGGAGGCGGAACGCGTGAGGGTGAGGCAAGATTCGCGCCCTCGCGCCCTTAGTCGCCGCAGGAGACGCCCCGGGCGTCGGGAGTCGCTAGCCGATTTCCGGCCACCGTAGGCGCGGGCCTGCGGACGGTGAGCGATGGGTAGCTCGCCGTCCGATAAGGACCAGGCCCGGGTCGACGGCGCGTTGTGTTCCACGCGCGCCTCAAAGAGATGTCAGCACCAACTGACGGGGTCCAGTAGGACCAATGCCTGCCAGGGTTGCGAGTTTGTCCGAAAGGGATATCGTGGCCCTGGCACACAGGCAACGGAAGGAACACGGGTGGGTTTTAGTCAGTAAAACTCTGACACGCCCTCCCGCTCCGCCCATAGCGGGAGAAGTTATTTGATAATTTCCCACCCAAAAAAAAAAAAAAACGCATACCTGAAATACCGATAATAAAAATGTACCAATCGGTAAGAAGGTATAATTACATTATTATATTCATAGATCAATAAATATTAACAAGTCTAACACACATAAGTAACATAATAAAGACGACTACACTGAATAAACTGACCTTGTCAGTGAATTGGAACAGTGGATCAATACATGATATTATAAAGTTCATCTCAAACTCATATTGAGTATTTTAATCAGTGTATTTGGTAATATATGTATATTATGTGCATTATAATTATTAGAAAATCAAGACACAGAAGTTTAATTCCCTACATAGTGCTAAGAATCAAACTTGACTAATAACGAGAATACTGTGGTTGTTTTTATTGTCATAGCTATTAGACAGAATACTCAGTTATATCTACAGATATTGACATGAGAGAGTGGCATTTAGAGCAACACCCAAATACGATTAGAGACACTAGATACGCTGGTGCTGTGGTAGTAGAATTTATATTTTAAACACCAATACACTTGCCCAAATGGCCATGCCAATTCCCGTAATTAAAACTGTTAAATATTTAGACTTAGTCTCATCTCAGCAACAATCAATGTCAAATACTTGTCAAAAATTTAGGTAGATTAGAAGTATTTTTGACAAATGCAGACTGAGAGTAGAATGCGAACGTTCTTAAAGATACAGGAATAGGGTATTTGACTATTATCAAAAATATACATGAATTAATACTTATTTGTAAAGGTGTTACTAAAAAACCGGCCAAGTGCGAGTCGGACTCGCACACGAAGGGTTCTATATCTATAAAAATCACGTTTTTTGTATGGGAGCCCCCCTTAAATATTTTTTTTATTTTAATTTAATTATTTACTTTTAAAGTGAATATCTATATATTATTTTAATATTTCAAGCGTCTACCTGTTGCCGTTACCAATATCGAGCAAAAACGAGCAAAAAAATCATGTTTGTTGTATGGGAGCCCCCTTAAATATTTATTTTATTCTGTTTTTTAGTATTTGTTGTTATAGCGGCAACAGAAATACATCATCTGTGAAAATTTCAACTGTCTAGGTATCACGGTTCATGAGATACAGCCTGGTGGCAGACGGACAAACATACAGACAGACGGCGGAGCCTTAGTAATAGGGTTCCCGTTATACCCTTTGGGTACGGAACCCTAAAACCGACGATTTTTGAAAAAAAAATATGAAATCGGTGGAAAAATGGAGAAGTTACATGCTTTTTAAATTATTCTACTATCCCTGTCACGCAAAAGAATCAGTGTTAAGAATGGCGCGAATTTACTATGGCGTTCCTGTGTTATGACGTCAGATCGCAGCAGTGCTTTCTGTCTCCTTTAAACCGACATTATACAGACTTTAAAACGCATACAACATCGGCATTTTTTGAGATACTTAAACATTTTTTTTTACCATGGCTTAATTTTTTTATTGGTTTCGAAAATTGAATTAAAAAAAACAGTCATATACCCTATTGCCCCTAAGTGCAATAACAATGTGAATAAAACGAATCTTTGAAAGGTATATATTGCTTGTCTAATAAAATCAATAAACTTTAGTTTTATAACAGCTCATTTACGAATCTTCTGTTTCTACGTTTTTGTGTTGTGGCTAAATGAAGAGAATTGACCTTAATCAACAAGTGCAGAAAGGTAATACATTTCTTTGATCGTGCATGTTGCGAATCTGGTTCATGTGTGGTTTGGCTTAGATTGTATAAACGTGGATATGTTATTGATTCATGATTAGTTTCATCTTTTAATACATTAATTAAAAGATGAAACTAATCAAGAATCAATAACATATCCACCCACGAAAGAAGTCGTCACCGAGTCGTCGTCGAATTAGTGTGTTGTCTTTCCCCTACCCCTAAACCTTCGCGGGCGTATGCAGAAAAACTCACCAAATTTACCCTTCGGAGTCCATAGAGGACAAACAGACAAACAAAACACATTTTTATTTATATAGAAGATATAGTTATCATCATTTGTAATATATTTTTGCCGGTTATTCCATTTTTACTGCAAGTAAATTCCATTTAGTATAAGTCAATATCAAAAATCTAAATAAAAAGCCATTTATTGTTACTAAGCTGAAAATCAGCACTTTTTGAACGCTAAAATTATATAAGACAGTCCCCTAAAACACCCGCCCTTCACCACATCCTAGTGCTTTAGCTGGGAAGAAGAAGTGGCGCAATAAGCTCCCCAGTAGCACAGCTGTCTGTTCAGTTTGAAGAAGCCCGTTGAAGTCTTTCTGGAAATCTAGTTACCAAAGGAAACAGACGGGACGAAACGAACGAACGATGCACGGGCAGGCGAAAAAACGATTACTGCGAAATGATCAATTGCTGCTTCCTAAACTGCCAACTGCGTATTTCAGCATCTGCCGTAACTAGACATTCTAGAAAAAAGCTAACTCACGCTCCAATATCTGATTACCCTTTCCAATAATTATTTATTCCAGCTGATGTACTATCACATCTGCCGCCAGAGGTCACAGGTGCGATTCCGTAGACAGCCTTGTGTCTGTTCTGTTTCACCTTACCTGTAACACGACACACTGTAGAGGTCGCATTGTCTTCCAAAATACGTGGGAGAAAATGTGCTAGCGAAATTATAGGTTACATCTGCGGAAGTTGTAGGCGAAATTATTTATTAAAATTATTTAAGTTCGGTGAAATATAATATTAATTATAAAGTAAGTATGTGGTTGCAGTTAATATTCTACGGAAGTTGTGAATATTTAAATTAATGGCGTTAACATCAGGGAAGCGCGTTTTATCTTGATCGTCTTCGGGTTTGTGTACCTATAATTATGGTAAACGATAGCCAATTTCAGCAAAAAATAACATGCAGCTGGAAATAATGGGTAAAGTAAAAACACAAATTGAAGGCTAAAATAAGACATATTGTTATTGATTTAAACCAAAGAAACACAAAGGAGTAAAATTGTAATTATAAATATTTTTTTTTAACACAATACACAGAAAATAAAAAAAAAACCGACAATTCGACCACCAACTACCAACATTCGTATTATTTTTGTCTCTTATGATACATATCCTAGTTAATGAGAAAGGGTTTATGTTTTGTTTATATAGATATTATCTATCATTTTAGTATAATTATCTACAACAATTCTCAACCTGTGTCTATGTATTACTTTGGATAAATAAACATTTTCTTTTTTTTTACTATTTGAAAAAAAATATTTTGAGATTATTAAAATAAAAATATGATATCCTAACCTAACTAAAACTATTAACAAATTAATTTTTTTTTTTTATTCCATCTATCAGAACGCATTATCACTCACAACCCAACAAGCTTGACGGACTGAACCTGACCTATGTAACTTCTACCTTATATCAAACAGCTGATCAAATCACTTGATTAATTATAACATAATTATCTATTCTGTCGCCGACGACTCATCGCCCCACACTTATGGTCTGATCACTTGTATTTAGATCAATTTCGATTTAGCATCCATTGAGACTATTTAAGTATTTGCTGACTTTATTCTAGAATTGAATAAACTTGAATATACATTTTATTGGTTTCGGATTAAATCTACATCACTGATGGTTATATATGGAAATAACTGGCTGTATCAGAGTTTTTTGAATAAAAAGCGTACTTAACAAGAAAGGCGCAGGTTCGCAAACATAATTCAGTGGGAATTTCACTAATAAAATAAAAACTTGGTCTCTTAAAACACCAATTAATACAGAGAATGTTCAGGCAAAAATTAAAATATAGACTTAGGTAGAAAATACTTAAAGCTTACTAAATGTAGCGACAATAATAATTTAATAAGGTTTGGTAAAGATGTTTCTCGTGACTCTAAAACTGGTTTGCACTTTTAAATTACGTTGTTGTCTTTTAAAATTAAGTTCGATATTTTATAATTATTTCTAATAACATCATCGTCGGTCAGGATCTAATGGATGTGAGAACTATGTACCTACACTTTACCATGTAATTATTTTATCACGATGTGTTACAATATTATTTTCTATCGATCTTCACACTTTAGTACCGTGATGAAATTTTAAAATAATAAGGTGCACGGTAATCGTATGTGGCTGTGATAAAACGTTAACAGTTGGAGTACCAACACGCAGATTTAATACTTAATTCATACAATGATACTAATATTTGAAGTTTCTTTGAAGGATAATGAATTAATATGAATATTTTTTTGATTTTATGTATTTTATTTTCTCTTCCACTCTTTCACACGGTGTCTACATCTCATTTTATCTTCTTTCCTATCGCAGGTATGCTGAAAAAGATTTCTTTAGAAATAAGCACCACTTTTGTACGTATTTTTCTGTTATTTTCTTCTTGTCTGTACTTAAACGAATTAGTGATATTCGTTTCACCGAAATAGCATGCACGTATGCACATGGGGGATGGGCTCCCATCCCCCAGCTATATAAAATGACAACCACTGCGCTGGGTTAAACTGGATTCAGAAGGCAGATAACTGGACGTTGAGGCGTATGCCATAATCTTATAGTATGTATGGAGAGAAAGAAAGAAATTTCTTCCGAGACTAAGGCACAAAATATGAGAATAAAAATACAGCAAAACCAATATATTAATAGTATTGTGTGACATTTTATGCAATTATAGACATATTAGACTTTTGATTTTTAGCTATGAGTGTGGCAACGAATCGGTAAACCTTTTGATGATAGGTGCTGGTTGACCACCGCTGCAAACCTATTTCATAAGAGATAAGCCAGACTCCTTGTGTTTTCGTTGCTTATTGCCAGTCTAGCATTGCACTGTGAAATTCGAATCAGATTGCATCGTATTGGGATCTTACCACCTAATTATTCACTCACGATGTATTGCATTTTTTTGCTCTGATCTCTACCGGTAGGTAAGTAACTATGATGAAATTTTGTGCAATTTGATATTTCTCAATTCTTTCAAGAACTCGACCATCCCACGACCTGTGTACCTGTACTTTATTATATATTAGTTATGTAATAGTATAAGTGTGGTTTACACTGTTGTAAAGCTGTTAGATATCACAGTGATATTTTTCAAGGCTGCTAAAGTCTGAAGATGGTGCAGGCCTTATTAATAATGTTTTAATCTTTCAAAATTGCAATTATTTTTAAAGTTTTTTTACAACAATATTGTGCATAATCATTAATCAGATAAGCCGACAAACAAGAGTACCTACTAAGTTGTTTCAATGGCAAACATCATTCTTAAAAAACGCTTGAATTGACCCGCGACTCTTAAGAAACCTTCGGCATCAGCATTTTAGATTTATAGTAAATGTTCTTGTCAATCAATTTATTACAGTATGTAGATACATACATACATAAACTCACGCCCTCCTCCCATGGGGTAGGCAGAAACTACAGAACGCCCTACCTTCTACGATCCTGACATGCTCCTTTTGCTTAGGCCAACCCCGCCCTGCCAAATGGTTCTGGATGGAAGTACAAATTACTTTAGTAAGAAAAAAATGTGATTCATAATAACATAATACTTATGTAATTAAGAGTAAGTCTCAAATGAATCAATCAATCTGCCTAGCATTTTCCCAACTAGGTTGGGGTCGGCTTCCAGTCTAACCAGATGCAGCTGAATACCAGTATTTTACATGGAGCGACTGACTATCTGACCTCCACAACCCAATGACTAGGTAATACAATACCCCTTGATTAAGTCTCAAATTAATAATAAATACATACATAAAAGGTTTTTTTTTTAACTATTCCGGCTTTCGTGGCAAAATATCCGGCTAAATATGAATCTATTTTTGGGCCTGACAACACTCGCACCTGGTCTTTCTTTAAAAAAATACCAGTCTGTAGATATTTCTAACAATAGCCAATAATATTATAGCACTTATCAAAAAGAAATACTATCTATATCAGTTACCAGTGACACTAGATAGCAATACGAGTACAGCCTATTGCATCGATTAAATTTTTGTAATTTAATCGATGCAATAGGCTAGCATATGCGTATGCGTAGGCGTTAAATAAACAACAATAATAACAACACAGTAGGTAGTGCAATTAACTTCTTATTACATACTTTATTATTAACGTTGTTTAATTAAGTTCACTTAAGTTTATAATAAACTGTATATTATAAATTAATGGCCATTGCAATAAATAGTATAATTTTTTCGAATATCTCTATGGCCTAGTAGTAAGCGCGGCTGGTTGATTCGCACGAATTAACTCGCCCAAAACAAGCGAATCGACACTTTTTTTTCTATAAGCGATTCGCACGTAGTTAATTTATTAGTGGTTGGATCGACAACTCCATAAATACGTATTAGGCTATTAGCACATTTTAAATTTGATGCAATAAAGTTATGAAAAAGTACTCTAAAAACTTAATTTATCAGTTGTTTTTGTAAAAGTTTATATTTTATTAAGCAAATGTTTATGAGTAATTGTAAACGAAAATATTTTGTGTGCCGATTGCCTAAATAATACTTATTTCTGGAATTATCGGTTCGCCCATAAATATATTAACTTCGTGCGAATCGCCTACAAAAATAAAAATATTAAATATTTAAAAGGGTCGATACACCCGTTTCGGGCGTATAAATTCGTGCGAATCAACCAATAAAGCCGTAAGCGCGGCTGTACACTCAACAGCAAGTTTGACAGGAAATTTTCAGTAGTGGCCGTAATTCTCAATGGTGGAAATTTTCAATGGAGTCTGGATTTTTCACTGGTTAATGACAAAGCTCGCGCCTATTAACTTTAACTTTATTAATAGAACTTTAACATAACATGCCTCGAAGAGCCTCATTGGTGTAGTGATTGCAAGCGCTACTGCTGAGCATGAGGTCCTGGATTCAATTCCCGGATCGGGCAAGTGTTATTGGGTTTTTCCATCTAAAATGTCTGTAGCAGCCCGAAGTTTAGATTTGTTTCCAGTTGATAACAATAGGCTCGCCCCCTCGCGAAATGTAGGTGTACTTTAGGTACTCTTCTGCTTAACCCTTCGGGGAACACAGGCGCAATGTTATGTTTGATATTATGTTTAACATAATACACATAAACTAAAGTAAGCTTCTATCTATTTCTTTGGGATTTACAGTCGTGGTATTAAGTTTATAATATATGCAGCATTTGTATAAACTAATGAAGAACATAATTTGTACTAACCATATTAATACGGTAATTCCATTGCAAGTTACATAAACAGCTAAAATGTACTAATTGTGTAATTTACCATCTTACCATGACAATGGTACCTTACTCATCTTAGCACTTCTAAACCTAAATGGTAACGTCTTTATTAGAACATACTCGTATGTCATTTTAATGGTAAATTACCTTTTTAGGATGATAGAACTTGAAGAGGCATAATCCGTTCCTGCCAGGGTTACGAGCCTGTTCGAAAGGGATATCGTGGCCCTGGCACACAGGCATCTGAAGGAATACGGGTGGGGTTTAGTCAGTAAAAGTCTGACACTCCCTCCCTCTCCACCCAGAGCGGGAGAAGTTATTTGAAAAAAAAAAAAAAATCCGTTAGTTACAATGCTTTTGCATTTCTATTGCAATTCTTTTGGATTTGAAAACCGTGAGACCTTTGTCTTGCCTTGCTTCATAATAATTATGCAGTAATCACTTAATAGGTCTTCATTTTCTTCATAGTTATTATTTTTTGATGAAAATAATCGACTAATTAGCCTATGTATATTAATACAGTCTTTGTTTTTGGTGTAGGTTGTACGTAAAGAAAACGTAACGTAAACGTAAATCTTTTTCAAAGAACATTTCAGATGGGTACCCAGGTTTTTTGAAGTCGCTTAAACATCATCCTTACTGCTATGGTTAGCATCCTATTTTCTAAACAAAAAATATTTTCTGTTTTCCTTTGCTTTTCTATGTACATTTTTTCTACTGCATCTTGAGGAAATTAATCAGATAATAGACTGAAACTCTGCATCAGCATCCAGGATTGCTAAATAAATTTAATATTAATTATACTACGTCTCAAACAAAAAAGCTCGACAAATTCATTTCATTTACACACCAAAGTAATAATTTTATTAAGCTCTTTAAAAACCCTGAGGCTACAAACCATTATGAATAAAATAAATGTAGCAAACCCGAAGATCCGCATAATAACAACAACAATATTAATAATTTTAACATGAGTGTGATCGCACGCAGCTGATGTGTTCCGGCAATATGCTACAAGGCTAAGACGATCACTTGTTACGGGTGATTTGAGATATTGGAGTACTTCCAGCTATGAGATATACGAAGATATATTTAACAAAGAAAATATTAAGTTAACTTTTACTTTTAAAGTTGACATCGAGTGTAAAAAGTTACTGTTAGCCTCAATCATCCCAATGCTGGTCCAAGACATCCCGCACTTCCAGTTGCTCAGACCTAGGGGCATGCAACAATCATTTTTTTGTTTTTGGATGGGAAATTATCAAATAACTGCTCCCGCTCTGGGGGAGGGCGTGTCAGACTTTTACTGACTAAAACCCATCCATGTTCCTATAGATGCCTGTGTGCCAGGGCCCCGATATCCCTTTCGGACAAACTCGTAATCCTGGCAGGTTCTTAATGAGCATTGATTGTTGTACATAATAAAGAGTATTCTATTCTATTGATTGTTGTCCAGCTTATTTTTATGAAGGATGGTCGATAGGTGGATATTAAGGTAATGACTCGTCACATGATTATTCAATTCAAAGTGGCTCTTATAAATGACGAAGTAAGTACAAATTTTAGAAGAAATATTAAACGCTACAAGGAAGGACAAATTTTTTGCACGTGTGTACGTGTACGTATACGTGTGTAAATTTTATATGTATATATATAGATATGGTATAGTATAGGTATATTTAAACTTTTCGTATTAGACTCCACATATTCATATTTTTGTCTTCTTGTTCTCACACACTATTATCTACATTTCTTTTTCATTTCTCCTTTCGCAGGTCTGCTGGAAGAAATTTCTTAAGAAATAAGCAGTACCTTTGTACTAATATTATAATTATGTCGTATCTCTCTGTATTTCACTGTGTGTACATAAATAATAAAATAAATAAGACAAAGTATTTAGAATAAGCACAAGTAACAAACCATCTTTTAGTGGTATTTTTTTTAAGTAATCCTTCTTTTGCGTCGCTCATTTGTCGCTTAGCTTGCACTGTACCACCACGCTGCGTATGGCGGTGAGCGGTCACATTATGAGCTATTAACAGGCCGCTCTTGATCCAATGCGATGCTATTAACTGATTCTATTGCATGATCCACTAGGATGTTTTTATTAGATCCTTGTGCATTCCGGACTTATTAGTTGTTTTCGGCTGTAGAAACTAGGTAGATATTTTAAAAAAAAAAAAACGTTGCCCCACACTAGAAATTTCTCCTTTATCGTGGGTGCGTTTACAAACATTTAAACTCACATACACAAACAGCCAGACCCAGAACAACTAGTTGTAGGTCATACAAATATTTGTTCCGTGCGGGAATCGAACCCGCGACACGCAGCGCAGCAGTCAATCGCTTAACCACTGCGCCAACCGTGCCGTCAATAGAGAGTAATGCTTTTAGTTTTGTTTTACCTTCTGAAAAAGCTCTTACTTTACTTTTAATGACTTACTAGCTTCTGCCCGCGGCTTCGTTCGCGTGGAAGTCGTACTCGTACCACGGGTTTACAAAGCAGGCGTCGGACCACTAAGCTATTGGCTTTTTTGAAAGTTGACTAAAATAGCCGTTCATAAATATATCATGATGAACTGATTATCTCCATAAAGGTATAGCGAGATGATAATCATTTAAAAGGGTATATCTATAACTACCGGCAATATTGAAACCTTTTGGCTCGTCTCTTTACAATTTAATGTAAACTGAAGAAGAATACGAACATAATGTTATATTACTCGTCCTCCATACCAAATAGCATTATGGTTAATAGCCTACAGACCAGACCAGACCAGACTTATAGGGAATATATATTATGCAAAATTTTAACTAAATCTGTCCAGCATTATTTGCGTGACATACATTCAGACAAACATAAAAGTTCTAACTACGATTTTTCGGCATAAGAATTGTTCTCAGACCTTGTAGCAATAACCTTTTCATAAATATTCAATGTAGGTACAGTTTTGACTCCGATTTTATTATGTAAAATTTCGATAACAATACAATCGATTACGGGATGTCTCCCATAATCGATTGCATTGTTTTAGAAATTCTACCATTCAGAAATGCTCCGTGTGGTGCCGGACGTAAAGAATAGCAACACCCCATTTCTTCCAGTGGGTATCATAAAAGGCGACTAAGGGACTTAGTAGAGAATGGGCAGCAGCGTTCTCTATGCATTTTAACACCATACTGCGATCGCCCACCCGCCTGCCAAGCGTGCCAAGCGATTATGGCAAACACCCCCCCTTAGGGGGACGCATATGTCCAGCAGTGGACGTCTTTTGGCTGAAATGATGAATGATGATGACTATTCAAAAGGGTACATAACTTACCGTTAGCTTTTATTAAAGCCCACGGTTGGACGTTTTATTAGATATTCATTATTTTGTGGGATAGCCAGTATGAAATATTTCACCTTTTATATTACGATTATTGTCTTGTGTACCTTCCATGTATAAAAAGTTATGCTAAATTTGAGATATTGTACAGCTTTCCAAACATAATTACACCAGAGTGCAGTAAACCGTATGAGAACAGATAGGAACCTAATGGGTTTCTAACACAAGCTATCTAAATTGCTAAACAACCACATAATCAACATAGTTCAGCCGTCAATATTGGGCACGGCCACTTACTGCAACTAATTGCTCCACTCGATTCAAAGAGATTGTCGCCGAGCAATTAAAATTGCCCATGCGATTTGTAACTTACTTACCTACACAAAGAGTTACCTATGACACAAGAAGAAAAATATCTGATATAATTTTCCGTATCTTCCATAAAAAAAAGATTAACTTTTAAACCTAATTATTATGAAATAATTAAAGCGAAGTTAATTAAAAGCGTCCTGTCGGTAATTGCAGAAGTTACTAGGTAAAGGTTAAGCGCATGTATTAATTTGAAATCGTTACAATTTTATTAATGTTTATTTGCAGTGTCATTATCTTCCTTATTGGGTTTATTGAAGAATCTTGTTTTGACGGTATACTTTTGACCTATGTGGTTTTTTTTATTTTTAAGATTTGGGAAAAATTAGTTGTTTAGTCGTTTGCCTAGTTTTGTTGCTATAAGTTTTTTTTATCTATTGGAATCGCCTGTTTGCAGTTAGGATTTCTAATGGACTATTATGGATGAAGGGGGAAAAGTTCTGTCATGAAAACTTTTGTCCTTATGGACAAAAGTGTCATGACAGAACTTTTCCCAGATGCTTTGCTTTGCTTTGAACTTTGCTTTTTTATTTCATAATATATTATCTTTATCTTATATGAAAGGTTTAATATAATTGTAACATCACTTTTTTATTAGAGCATGCATAATTATTTTGTTTTTTGGTAAATAATGCACATTTTCGTTTCGATTGAATTGCATGCGTCATAATAATTACGATATTCAGTTGAATTTACTTATTGGTGCTCCTACCATTAAGCTTTATTTTAAAAGTAAACGAATTAATCTATTTTTACAAGGATTTCCTAACATCAATTGAAATGCAAGTAATCGCTGGTAATTATAATAATAAATTGATGCTCTGTATAAAT
Organism: Tiliacea citrago; assembly: GCA_963921375.1. Taxonomy (NCBI): domain Eukaryota; kingdom Metazoa; phylum Arthropoda; class Insecta; order Lepidoptera; family Noctuidae; genus Tiliacea; species Tiliacea citrago. The sequence goes on from OY992799.1 coordinate 4,290,716, forward strand.
TATTTTTGTTTTGCACCCACGGTTATAATTCATGATCAGCTAAATGTCATGAACGGGTCTTGAAGTAACATTAATTTTACTTATTCGGCTTATAAATATTAAAGATGTGTAATTAGCGAAATAAGATCGTAAAATAGTTGATTATTTTATTTATTAGGTCACTTGTATGTACTTGTAATTAAGAAAGGTAGGCGTTAGCCTGTGGCTCTGCCTGTTTGGAGAATGACTTTGAACTGAAAATATAATCCTACTAATCCAATTTGGCCGCGTTATCAGTCTAGATATTTTTTGACATTTCGGGCTCGCCAGGAGGGGTTAATATTATCTTGTTACTTTAATTTAGTTTTAGGCCCCCAGAAACCAAATAATTATGTTAAAATAACCATGATTGGAAAATTATTGGTAATGCACCTGTGTAGAATAGAATAGAATACTCGAACGACTGAAAAACAACCTCTTAAGGGGTCATTGTACTCATCATTATGAACACCTTTTACTATGGGACCAAACCTGAAATCGCGAAAAAAAATCTGCTGTTCCCCACATTTTGACCAGTTATGAGAACATAATAATGTAGGGAACAGAAGATTTTTTTGCGATTTCAGATTTGGTCCCAAAGTAAAGGTTGTTCATAATGATGAGTACAGTTTGTGCGTTATTTATGTTTCATCTTGTCTTTGTTTATTTGGCCTGCGCAAATATGATCACATTTCCGAATTTCGTTCAAAGCTCAAGTGGCTTCCCATACATACGTCTTCGCCGGAATTCTCATATCTAATTTCAGCTATAGGGTATTCTGTTCAATCCTACAACCTCTTATCTTAAAAAACGTTTCAAGTTCCTTCATGACACACATAATAGATATCTGAGGTCATCGGAAAACTTGAGACTAGAGATGCCGATGCATTCTACCAGTTTTTATGACAAGTCTTTTACAGTTCAACCAGTACGGTTATGGAATGCCCGTGTCGATAAGGCGTGCTCAGTCTTTGTCCACTTTTAAAATTCTGGTAAAAAAACACTTTCTCTGTTCTTAAACAGCATCATTACAGAATACAGTTCCTTGATCTTGTTTCATGTTTATTATTGTATATATATATTATGGATAAGTTATGCTTAGTGTATGTATGTATTTATTGTACATGTAAATAGTTCACCACTGACTACCTGCAGTACTGTCTCTCCTTCTCCCTTTAATCCATCCAAAGGTTGTCTGTAAAATATCGCTTTTAGCGATAAGACCGCCCATTGTGTCACCTTAGGTAAAATTTCAACATTTATATCTGTAATTTTTATGGTGTACATAATAAAGAGTATTCTATTCTATTCTAAAACTGTTACCAACTTTGCTCCCAGCAAAGACCTAGTAAGAACGATTTTGATCCATCAATCATTTTACCTATCTGACTAATAACAATTTCCTTTATAAACAGGAAGCAACATTAAACCAGTCCATCACTCCACACAACCGGACAAAATACTTAAAAAAACATACTGTATCAACCAGTAATAATAATTGCTCCATCTTAACATAACACTAGTTTGCCGTCGATAATAATTAGTGTGAATTGAAATTCTGTGCGGTAGTCAACATTATCCTTGAGTTGAGAACTCAAGGATAATGTTGAACTCTTATTTAGGATAAAGGTTAGTGCATATGATGATTTTGTTATGTTTTGGTTGGTTAAGCAGAATAATACGTTCTGTGTGGTTCAATTTCTAGGAAACTTCACCTGCACTACCAATGGATCTGGTCAACGGAATGTGTATCCTTCTTTCTGCTAATCGTCTTACAACGGCAGCCCACTTCACGTATCCAATGACTACTAATTATTGGCATGTATTTAACGCGGCGGCAAATTAATCTGAATTTGGGATTAAAAAATAATTAAAGCCGGTAGCAAAAATAATAGGTTGGCAGCAAAAATAATAGGTTGGCAGCTACAGCGAAGTATTATTTTAAGTAGAAAGTAGCACCTCAATAATCAGTTTTTAGCTTTATTTTAATTTAAACTGGCATCGAATTTTTGTTTTGGTAACTGAATTTACCAACAATAGAGGGGATCTGGCGCTCGGCGGCCGCTAGCGCGGCACGCTCGCTTCGCTCGCTCGCCTTCGCTTGTTAATGGTTACTGTTCTAACCTAACCTAACCCAAATGATTCAATAACAGTAGATGACTTTGCAGCGATTAAGAAATAATATTTAATCGCTGCCAAGTTATTATTTTAGTAGCAAATAGTTAGTCGCCCTTTAAGTTATTAGTCGCCAAGTTATTATTTTAGTAGCAAATAGTTAGTCGCCCTTTAAGTTATTAGTCGCCAAGTTATTATTTTAGTAGCAAATAGTTAGTCGCCCTTTAAGTTATTAGTCGCCTGGAAAATTATTATCCCTAATCATTCATAAAAGTTTTTTATTTTTTATTAACATTTGATATTTTTATGTCAGTAGGTTATTGGCTGATATGATTAGATGCTATATGGCTACCTCTCGTCAACCTACCAACATAATAATGTATTTAATTTGGTTTTACGTTAATAATTTGCTAATTAATTAATTATTACTTTCAGTTTCTTTTTTAATTAGTTACTTCATGCTTTGTACAGTCAATGTCGTACCTACGTCCGGTCGGCTACTGGCAACACAGACGAATTCAGTGTGGCTGTAGACTTGCATCAAGAATATCTGGTTCTAAAGGTGTTAAAGCATATCTTCATATTACGAGGCCACTACGATCCGTTTTGAAAAAAACAATCTTGTTTACCTCAGTGTCTTGTTGTTATGGTAACACTAGAAGTCGTGCTCATCCCACACCAGAAAAGCCTTGGCAACACCAATAGCTACACGAACACATACTTCGACGACGAACGATCATACTCACGGATGACTAGCCACAAGAGAATGCTAATCATAACGTACCTACCTAGTTTACATTATAATACCTACTTAGGCAATACTGCTCCAGGCAATTTGAGGATCGAATATGTAATAATGAGGATTAAATATCATCTTTTAAAAACTTCATAGGAGAACAGTGCCATAGGCTATGAATATAAAATGGCTTGTGTAATCGTAATATGTGTTGATTTGGTCTCGTCATCATTGGTAGAATAGCAACCAGGAAGGGATGGTCACCTGCAGTGCGTCTAGATGTCCGATAATAGACGGGGGGCGGTGGAATGAGGTCGTGGAGTTCTGAGGTTAGAGATCAAGGAAAGAATTTGTGATCGATATTTTTATGACGCCATTTTGGGATTGGTATTTTAATGGACAATTAACCATGTGCAATTAATTATTTATAGCAACCAGACCGTCATCTGACCATCACTGAAAAAGGTTATCGACTGTTCGGCTTTTGAGCCAAGTCCAACCGAAAGTACCCTGGAGTGAATGTTTGGGTGACAGTAACCACAAGTTCTTTTGATGTTATGTGTTGCAGATACCACATAGGTGGCAGATTCCACACTGTTACATGTGAACCGTTGGTATGTTACCACATGTTTTTCAATCTAAAACAGAAAAGTCACTAGAAACTGTTTGCCCTTATTTTGGACCTATGATAATCCTAACTTAATATTATAAATACGAAAGTCAGTTTGTTTGTTTGTTACGCTTTCACGCACGATGAAATTTGGAAAATGGGTAGCCATGACCTGGAATAAGACAAAGGATAATTTTTATTCCGATATGCCAGTGAAACCGTGGGGCACAGTTCGTAGATAATAAATGTGCACTTCCATTTATATCTTAATCAGAGAGTTCACTTATTTTAATTGAATTATGATCAAAGGTGACACACCTTATTAGATAGGTCATATGCTCGTAATCATCACCAAGTAATGTTATAATTAATTATTAATTAATACTGCCATTCCGAACACCATGTTTCTCAGTATCGCGTGACTGGGAGATGAGCTAATCAAGCTCTGGTCATGTTGTCATGGACGACAGTGGCATGAAGTTTATTAATATTACCTTTATGTAATTTGTATATTTTATGGATTTATGACATCGTTCTGAATTTTATTAATATGTTAATAAATAATAAACTTGCCATCGTAAATATGTCAAGCAAAAAAACTTTTTACAAAAAAAAAAACAACCGACTTCAAAAAAAAAACACTAGAAAGTGTAAAATAACTTTAACTTTGGAAGTCGGTGTCTTTGGATCTGTATTTTAGTTTTTTTGCCACCGACTTCCGAAGTTAGTTATTTTTCACTTTCTAGTGTTTTTTTTTGAAGTCGATTGTTTTTTTTTTTGTAAAAAGTTTTTATTTTTCACTTTTTAGTGGGTCAGTTTGTAATTTATCTAATTTACAATAGCCTAATGTCAAATGTTCATCAAATTTTACTAAATATTGCTTTTCCCGATGCAGGGGCGTTAAATGTTGAGGACTTCTCTTGGTAAGAACCAGGAGAACTGATGGTGACTTCACCATATGCATTTTGATGAGCATATATTGCTTATCAACCATATTAAAGTGCCTAATCGAATCGCAACGGTGAAATACTTATTATTATGTAGTTCCGGTGGCCATCTGTGGTCTTCATCATCGGTCCCACTTCACCAAATGGTGCTTTCCGATACCTATATGCCTATAAAATTTGAGGGTTTCCCTCGATTTCCATGGGATCTCCTCATCAGATTGTGATTTGGTGGCAATGGGACCACCTCGGGAGCATACCCTTCCAAACAAAAAAAGAATTTTCAAAATCCGTCCACAATTGACGGAGTAATCGGTGAACATATATAAAAAAAAAAACAAACATACAGCCGAACATATAACCTCCTCCTTTTTGGAAGTCGGTTAAAAAGTCGACTTTAGTGCCAGAATGAACGAATAGTCATCTTAAATGGTTTTCATTGAATAGGTTCTGAGGTGATCTTAAATGGTTTTCATTGAATAGGTTCTGATGTGATCTTAAATGGTTTTCATCGCATGTTTCCATCGATGAGGATAGACACAAGGGAAAGCCATGCACGGAAATCTTTTTTAAATTTGGATATGGCCGCCACTCGTGATTTTTTTTAATTTTTTCTGTATTTATCAGGCCAGTGCAACTCCTACGAGGGCTGCACTAAAAGTATCGGGAATGGAATATTTCCACTGTTCCTGTCATATTAAAATCTTTTTAATTAAAAACTCCTTGGTTTTAAAAATCGAATACCATTTTTTTTTTTTTTTTAAAGATTCTCGGTCTTGTCACAAGGTTTTGTCAAACTTGTTTAGTCGTTGAGAAAATGGAATTGACTCGAGAAAATTCAAGAGCGATGATTTATTATGACTTTCGAACTGGTTTAACACAAAAACAGTGTGTTGACCGGATGATTTCTGCATTTGGTGATGAAGCCCCATCCAAAACCACAATTTATCGCTGGTTTGCTGAATTTCAACGTGGACGTGTCAAGCTCAGTGACGATCCCCGTCAAGGTCGTCCAAAAACTGCAGTCACCCAAGAAAACGTTGATGCTGTGCGTAAGCTGATTGAGGAAGATCGACATGTGACATACCGCGAAATTCAGGCAACTTTAGACATTGGCATGAGTCAAATACAAATAATCTTGCATGAACAATTAGGTGTAAAAAAGTTGTTTTCCCGATGGATACCGCATTCGCTCTGTGAAGAGCAAAAAGCGGCTCGCGTTACTTGGTGCGTCAGAACTCTCGAAAGATTCCACGCAAGATCCTCAAATGCTGTATACAACATTGTATTAGGTGACGAATCCTGGATATACGCGTACGAACCCGAAACAAAAAACCAGTCACGAGTTTGGGTGTTCGAAAATGAGTTAAAGCCAACAAAAATTGTTCGTTCACGGAGTGTTGCAAAAAAAATGGTGGCCACGTTTGTCTCCAAAACCGGCCATGTTACGACTATTCCTCTTGAGGTACAAAGAACGGTTAATGCAGAATGGTATGCTAGCATTTGTTTGCCACAGGTCGTTTCTGAACTCCGTAAAGAGAACTGCAACCGCCGCATCATCCTCCATCACGACAATGCGAGTTCTCACACCGCGCACAGAACAAAAGAGTTTTTAGAGCAAGAAAACATAGAATTATTAGACCATCCGCCGTACAGCCCCGACCTAAGCCCTAATGATTTCTATACTTTCCCTAAAATAAAGAATAAATTGCGTGGACAGAGATTTTCATCACCTGAAGAAGCTGTGGACGCCTACAAAACGGCCATTTTGGAGACCCCAACTTCCGAATGGAATGGTTGCTTCAATGATTGGTTCCATCGTATGGAAAAATGTGTCAAATTTCGCGGAGAATACTTCGAAAAGCAATAAATACATTTTTAAATAGTAATGTTGTGTCACTTCCTTGATTCCCGAAATTTTCAGTGCCGCCCTCGTATAACGAAAAACGTACAGAGGCATTCGGTCGAGAAAATTATAAAGAAAAAACCTAAGAAACCTGAAAAATAATGTTCTATCCATGCCTTGGAAACCACACGAAAAATAACCAGAGGTTCTAGCGCGAACGGGCGACGAAAATTCGAACAACAGTTTTTGAATCGAAAATTTGCACAGCTTGAGCATTTATTTATTTATTTATAGTTAAATAAAATAAAATATAAAACAAAACTATACAATGCAGACAATTACGTCATAACTAATTATTCGCCAGTTACTAACATGGAGCAGTGGACACCCTGGCGTACTGTTTCTCCCAGAACATCAGACATACGCGCATAGTAAGATCTTATGAATACAGTCTTGAAACTTGGTTATTATTAGCTTTGTGCGAAACGAGTATTTTCAATTTTAAAATCGTTCGAATTGACGTTATATTTATTCCGCACGTTCGTGCTAAGCCTACAGAAAAGAAAATAAGAGGAGTAAAGCCGCATTTACACGGTGCACGTTTCTGAAACGTTCAAGAGAAATAATCGCATGCCATAAAGCACGTTCAATTTGATTGCCATTCAAGAATTGCATGCAAGTGTTTACACGCGTGCAATTTCCAAAAAATACATACAATAACTGAATGCAAGTTTTGCCGTTCAACAAAATTGCATGCGACTTACATCAAGGCAATTTTATTGCAAGGCAATTATTGCATGCAATTTTCGCCTCGTCCTAATACAGAGTTGCACGTCCTTGTACAATTGATTCAAGTATTACCCGTATTTGCGCTGCCAAATATTTCATTAAAATTTTCTTTTTTTCTTTTTTCATTCGTTCGTAATTGTAGAGTTGAATGCGGTTTTATTGCTTGTACAATTTTATTGTATGTGCTGTTTACACCTATACCAGTTTTGAACGGCAAGTAACTTGCACGTAACGTGCAACAATATTGTACGTGTTGCTTGTGCAACACGTACAATATTGTCGATGTTATTGATGGTGGTGGTGGGTTGTTGTTGATGGTGTTATGTTTGTTGTTGTTGTGTGTTGTGTTGTATTGTTGTTGTTGTTGTAGGCAAGTTTGTACTTGCACCGTGTAAATGGAGCTTAAGAAACAATAGTCCACATAGATACCGGTATGTTTCGATGTGAATTGAAATAAGTATTTTTCACGTCAATCCTCATTTCGATAAAATCATTGATAAAAATCGATTTACATGAATGAATCATTATAATTCTCATGAATTATAAACTTACAAGTCATGATTGCGCGGTTCTTTGTTTCCTTCTATGGTCTAACACAATTGAATCACGCAATTTGCTCTTTAGGCTAAAAATTTCATTGTTGTATAATAAAGTAATGTACTGGGTTAAAGGTTGCTAAAATAGTAGATTTGGCAATCTTTTAGCTTAAAACTATTGACTGGCATGACGAAGTATGCTTGGATAAAATGAAATGACTGTTGGTTATGTGTAAATAAAGGCCGGACCTGCATAGCTATTCAAAAAGACATACATACATACATACCTTACTACCTTTTGGAAGAGGCAACTAGAATCAATTCTATTTTTTTTGTTAATTTTGACGTTCAAAAGTGCCTCTTATGTGCCTATTTGAAATAATTAGTTTGACTTTGACTTTGATACCTACCATTCGAAAATTACACATTTTCAATTACTAAATTATTTGCCTTGCCCCGACAGCAAATAACTATTGGAAGAATGGCGATCGCCCATAGGAATGTTAAACTGACCTTGTTTTTGGACTTTGGATTTGAGAACATCCTTTAGAGGACTATTTTGATAGCATTTATTGATGTTCGATTCGGCACGAAAGTGCACCAAACAAACGGCTGTGAATAGCTACGTTGCTCGCTACGGTGAAAAATACTTCCTTATTTACTTTACAAGCCGTGTGCCCGATGGGATGTCCCATCGAAACTTCTCAATACCCTTAGGGGATGAGTTTCAAAAGAACGATGACACAACTAGCATTTACTTATAAATATAAGTATAAGTACGAACTTCCACGTTTCTATCTTCAAAAAACCGACCAAGTATGTGTCGGACCACGCACAAAGAAGGGGTCCGTAGTTGGAATGAATTTATCCCAAGAACAAACTTAACATTGTAGTTGACAAACATGTTCTCCCATACATTCCAACTGCAATGTAAGTTGGTCGACTATTATTCGTTAACTTGTAAAGCCTACTTAGCTGTGATGATTGTCCTTTTAACTTCGTTATATATATTACTGCCATACATTTTATCATATATTCAAAAACAACCATTTAGCTGGCAAGGGGCCCCCCCCTTGCCAGCTAAATGGTTGTTTGGACACTTGATCTAACATAAATTATTACACACTTTAAAGCTTACACATAACACATAATCAGCCTATAATGTTCAGCTTATAATGTTCAGCCTATAATGTTCCCACGGCTGGGCAATTGCTTTAAAGCTTAATATTACGCAAATGGATTCCTTAATCGAAAAATGGCTTTCACAAAATTTTTGAACGGCCTATCCAACAATACCCCACAGCATGGGATATACGAGAAAAATAATATTATCCCCATTTTACATTAAAAGGAGATACTTAAGAAAAAAAAAAGATAATACTTTACGTCTTTGTTGGCGTGATTAATGTTTATGGATGCCGAATTACAGCTTTCTAGTACTAAGAGTCTCTGAACTAAGCCGCGGACAGACAGACGACAGCAGACATGGCGAAACTAAAAGGGTTCCTTGTTGATTACGGAACCCTCAAAATTACAAACTTCGATACAATCTTTCATCACCTATTTAACGGCTTTAGGGAATGCATTTTCAATAATCGTTCATTAGGCTCACCATCAATCAGAACTCTTGTGGAAAAAAACAGCGGTTTCGACTGTGCGTTGTCTTTCAGTGAATTTATGGCATCCATAAATCATCATCATCATCCACAGCCCGACTTCACCCACTCCTGGGGCTCTCTTTTCTAGTGCCAATCATCACGCTCCTGTGCCAGCCTCATCCAGGTTATGCCAGCGATGGTAATGTCTTCCACCCATCTCGCTCCGTCCAGATCTTAAGGATAGTTTTTATATTTTTATTATTATTTATTGCAATCTATCTGGGCGATATTCAGAAATAGCTTTGTATTTGTTTGTACCAGGCCTGTGTGGTGGATGTCCAATGACAAGTCAACTTTGTCTCAGTCACAGCCTACAGTAGGTTTTTCGGTTTAAGTCGTGGCATTCGGTTAGTGGCATGGTTGGTTCGCTCATTAGGTGTTTTGCAAGTGCGTTAGGGTGGTGTGTGATCCTCGATTTATAAATGTCCATTCTATTTTTATTCCTTGCTTAAGACCAGGCAGTCTAAAACAAATTTCCAAACTCCGCCCCTTGCTCCCCGCCTCTTCTATAAGTGTTAAACGCTAATACATCAATAATAAAGTTGAATATCACGTGCGCTCTATGATCGTGTTCGAACACGAAACTAAATAGCGAAAGTCTCAATTCTTATTTCGTTTTATAACTAAAGTAATAATTGATCTAGAGAAAAAATATCTAGTGTCGGGATAATAAACTATATTTTCTTGCTGTGAATATTTATTTTAGACATAAAAACCAAACAATCTTGTTTGTTTTTATAATTATCCTTAAAAAAGACATGATTTTCGAATAAAAAATTTATTGACAGAAAATATTACAATTACGTAACTGCCTTCAACATGGAAATAAAAGATCCAATAAATCATATACTTAAGTTTCATTATGCTTGTATGTGTGACTGTTTCAGAATAGTCATGCAAAATAACATAAAAATAGGCCTCCTCTTAAGCCGTGGCATTCGGTTCGTAGCATGGTTGGTTCGCTCATTAGGTGTTTTGCAAGTGCGTGGTGGTGATCCTCGACTTATACATTTCCATTCTATTTTTATTTGTTGCTTAACTGTCATCATATTAGGGTCGTGGTGTAATCTTTCAGCGGTTATATAACATGCTGCAGTTGCTATCATTCGTAGCATCTTAGACTGAAATCATTGTAGGATTTCAACCTTTGAGTTTCCTATAAATAGTATACTAGCTTCTGCCCGTGACTTCGTTCACGTGAATGTGGTACTCGTACCACAGGTTTGCAAAGCAGTCGTCGGACCACTAAGCTTGGCTTTGTTCAAAGTTGACTAAAATAGCCGTTCATAAATATGTCATGATTGACTGCTTAGCTCCATAAAGGTATAGCGTGATGATAATCATATATAGTATATGGATAGTTAATAAGTGTAGAAAAAAAAACAAAAAAAGAGTGAGTAAATAGTACTTTGGGGAACAATTCTGAATCTAGTTTTCCCACAAACCCGTAGACCACCGGCCAAAGAATGCAACTGCCCAGCTACAGCGCCAATCAAATTCAAAGCATTTATTTCAATTACCCCGTTAAATTCATTAATCGAACCGTCATTAGCTGCTTTTATAATTATTTTACCGCTAACGGTAAATTTAACAATTAGTATTTATATTTAATTGAAATTAAGTTCTAAAACCTTATTTCAATTAAATATAAATACTAATTGTGTGAGTTATTGAATCAGGCGTTATTTTTTCCTCAAAGACTACCAGGCTTGGTTAAATTTGGCAAAAAATATGCACACGCAGAAGGTGCGATAATTATAATTCAACATGCAATTTATAAAGAAAAGCGCCTGGCTGGATTCGAACCCACGACTCGTATGTCAGGGCCCTTGCCACTGGGCTACCACTGATCTGCACTGCTGTAAATTATCTTATCACCACTGCTCTCAACACGGTGAAGGAAATCATCGTGAGGAAACCGGCAGGTCCTAGAAACAAAAATTCGAAGACATGTGACTTCTACCAACCGCACTGGGCCCGCGTGGTGCATTACAGCCCACTTCTTCTCGAAGAGAGGAGGCCTGTGTCCCAACACTGGGAACATTATAGGCTAATTATGTTATGATAACCAACTTAAACCTATAAGTTTGGGTTGCATGTTGCATCTATTCTCCATTTGAAATAAGATTAGTTTATATAAACCTTTTTTACAGTCCGTTCACCCGATTTTAATTTCTATTGCGTTGGTAGCGTAACAAGTGGCAGCTGTAATAAACAGTTGGTATTGTAACCACGTGTTTACTTTGAATGCCATCCTTATGTCTACGGAATAGAATTCAAAATCGGTTGACCGGACTGTAAAAAAGTTTATTAAAATTTCAATATTATTTCAAATGGAGCATACTCCATAGCATAAATTAATTTTTGCGGAATTAAAACTAAATATTTTTGCATAACATTTTACTAATTGTGTAACTATTAAATAGGTATTTATTATGTTCTAAAGCCACCCAACAACGAATCACCATCACTACAGGAACTTGCAACACCGAATCTGCTAACTCGATCTTTTGACCCTACCACCTTTATGGTAACATGAATTCAAAACTAACAGCTCCACATAAAATTATACGGTCCAATATCTTTGGTATACATTGCATGTCTGAACTAAGCTTTACATACACTGTAGACGTCTCTACAAGTTAGTCACGGTTAGTTAAGCTTGATTATTAAGTTTTGAGCACATGAGTGAACATACAACAGAGACCAAACTTTATAAAATCAGGAGAACAGATCGAGAGCGACGAGACTTTTCAGCGGCACTCTTTTATACGGTCAAGGAGGTGGTCTTAGGTAAAAAGAGTAAAAGAGATATATAGCCCCTTACCTTCTCCATATTATTATAGAAAGAGGCAATTAGGATTACCTTCCGTCAAAAAAAATTATCTACATAATAACATGGATGCCGTGGTTATTAATGCTAAGGCTATCGCAATAAAGCGAACTATACTTCGCGCACTCTCTGTCTACTCAGAAACGTCGAGAAGTGTGCGAGAGAGAGCGCGCGAAACGTAGTTCGCATTGTCGCGTCAATGTAGCCGTAGCAGAAATGCTATCAGCCAATAAGAGAGTTAGTCTCTGTTGATTACATACTCAGTGCTCATGGGCTCTGAGTACATTGCCCGAATTCCTAACGTTTATCGTATGGGATTGGTTAAGTTAGGTTGTAAATTATACTGAGTTCATTACTTCATCAGCTAATTAGGTTAAAACTGTGATTTATTGATCGTTATTATTTTGTTAATTGTTTTCATCCTCAGGGGGAGATTTATCAAAACAAACAAGTCAGAGTAGGGTAGTTTTTTTTTCTATGTATTCGTAACAGTGGCTATTTTTTTAGAGCAGCAGATATTATCAAGAGTGCATGATGTCCTACCGTGAGAAATAAAATAATGAGGATCGTCATCTTAATTTTTTTTTATTGTAGTGCCCATTTCAATTCTTCATAGCATTCTGCATACTACCACTAAACGTATTCCTGTCATTATTTCTCAACCCTCTTACACATCAGATGACCTCATCGGTACGAACCACAGGTCACAGCTACTCATAAATTCCGATACCAATCTCAATAAATCAATAAAGAAGCGTAAAGCGATAAAGTAACATCACCATTAATTACTCCTCGTTTACTTAATTAGTCTAGGAGTTATGTTCGTAAGACCTTTTGGTTTTTATTGGGTGACTCCTAAAGTCCGTTCCCATTTGCCAAGTGTCGGATCGGTCTATAAATGGGATGTCACCGCCATAAAACGCGGATGTGTCCGTGGCATTATAGCGAGCCCTATCGGAATACCACTGCTGCGGTTTTTTTTTTTAGTATCTCCGTATGATGCGTTTTTGGGATCGCAAGGGTCTTTTTCTCGGTTATTTTATTAGTTTTTATGTTCACTATTACATGGAACTTAAACATAACTGGCGTCTGTGTTTCCGAACGCATACAACTCTAATCTCTTCAAAGTGAGAGTGAACAGGCTTCTTCTGGGTAAGCTCACTCCATCGTCGACTTTGTCTCTGTCACTTCTGAACTAGACTAAGGTCAAAAAAATGTTCTGCCACTAGAACAACCAATTTTTTTTCGAATCAGACATTCTACAAGTGGGAAAGACCCGTTGAGACCTTTGATATTTTCCATAGGAAGTGATCTTGTTCAGTGGCCTTCATTCGATGCAAAGGTGTTGTGAGATCCGTGTGAAGTCCGGACCTTTGCGGGTAGTGGATAAAGGAGGCTGTTTTTCTGAAGGTGACTGGCAGGTGCAGTTATTGATGATGACATGCAGATTGAAATGGATGGTTTTTGTGGAGTAGGTACTTATTTGTCGAGGCTTATTCTGTAAATTTTGATGTTAGTCGTAACGATGATTTGATTACAAAAGTTGGAGAAAAACAACTAGCCTTATCCTTATTGTCCGGTTCCTCCAATAACATTCTTCGCAAATTATCGTAGTTATCAGTGAAGACAGTTTCCTCAATTTAGAAGCCTTTACATTGCAGATCAAGATTGCTTTTAGTACAATTTCAAATTCTCAACTGATTTGAACCCAAAAGTGAGTATAATAATTATATAGTACTAGCTGCGCCCCGCGGTTTCACCCGCGTAAGTCTCGATCCCGTGGGAATATCGGGATATAAAGTAACCTATGTCTTAATCCAAAGTATTAGCTACCTCCATACAAAATTTTATCAAAATTGGTCCAGCCGTTTGAGCGTGAAGAAGTAACAAACGTACACACATACACACTCACAAACTTTCGCCATTATACGAGTATTAGTGTGATTTCATTCAAGATAGGGTTGCGGAGGTCAAAAGCCAATCAGTATATGTCAAATTAGCTCTACAAGTAGCCGATAAAATACATACAGATCCGTGTCTGATTAAACGTTGATATGCACCTTGCACACAAAGCTATAAATTATTATAATTCTAACGTTAACACCCACATGACGTCTAAACGGCTATTAAAGGGCTATACGCATCTTGATGAATAATGTTGACTGTTTCAACTTATAATTGATTTTAATAATTATGTTATTACTTACCCACTGTAGAGGCCTGCCTGGAGGTCACGTACGAGAGGTGTGATTATAAAATGGTTGTCTACATCCGGTAAGATTAAAAACCGTCTTCAACGTAGTTGAGAAAAATATATCTGATTACATTTTATGAGGTCGCGGTTAGGATAGGTTATAATTATGGGAAGCTTAAAAACACACTGCTGTGACCTTATAATTGTAACATATTTTTTTTTTGGGTGGGAAATTATCAAATAAAATCTCCCGCTCTCGGCTTTTACTGACTAAAACCCATCCGTGTTCCTTCAGTTGCCTGTGTGCCAGGGCCACGGTATCCCTTTCGGACAAACCAGCAACCCTGGCAAGATAATTGTACCACCAAAGGCTCAATTTTATATGCATGTAATTTGTTAGTCATCACTCTCCGTGTGTGTAGAATCGTACTCTTTTAATATGAATGAACACATGCTGATTATGTGCTACTTGGTAGCATCTGCTCGCAATCAGCATGATTTTGTGCTACTTTTTTTTTCTCCTGTGGCAACTCTACAGCTAACAGCTGATTTGAATTTGTCCCTGTAATTTTAATTTTAAATAATAGATTTCCTTCTTAAATAAGGCCTATTTCCAATTGATTAACTAGTTTAAAGCGTAATTAAGTGTTTTCTGTATTAAATTTATGCATTCAGTGCAAATTATGTGTAAAAATCTCATTGTGATTCGTTGACAGTTACTTTACCGGCTCAAGGTTGCATTTTCATCTTGAATATCAGGTACAATACTATATTATTTACTTGGTAGTAGATTGTGTACGTTCTAATATTTTGCCTACAATTAATTAGACTACTTTTTCTTACGGCTACAGGTTTATGCCAATGACCTTAAACACGTACATAACCTTAATTCGTTTGGTGACAGAGCTTCTTTCTTTACAATCTAAACTTCATATTCCGTTCAACTAATCGTCTGTTACTGTAATCACTACTTACTCTTTTCCTTTTTTCTTTTCTCTTTACTCTTTAATCATGATTATGACTCGTAGCGCGCGGGCTCGCCTTGAAGAGTCCAAACTCAAAGGGTAATGTGAACAAAGGAGAATTACTCCAATATTATAGATCATTGTGCAACATAAGTTTAAGAAAAATTGTGTTGTTCACATTCCCATATAGCCAAAGTTTGCCACAGGAAGAAAACAAACTTAGATCAGAAATTAATATGACATTGCATAATTTGACTTATAATAATAATTTATTTCAATTAATTGACACTAAGTAATCAGTAATTATGTTGGTAATCATTTTTATTTGACAAAGGATAGATTTTTTAAGGATAGGTACTATCTTTCTAAATACTGTAAAAGACACATAGCTGTGTCGCTATCTTATTATTTTTCTATTTCAGCCAAGAATTTGGCTAAACAATTTGCTTCTATTGAGCAATGCGATGACATGTTAAATAATTCAGCCAATAATTTGGTAACAAAAATTGACATTAAAAATAATTTAAATTAGAAATTAGGACAATAGAGTCAATCTCTAGCAATAATGTACAGAATTGCAAAAATAAATCAAATAAAAGTTTAAAATCAGTCAATAGTATCAACCTGGTGCATCAAAATATTCAAGGATTTCTGAACAAAGATTTAGAAGTAGAATTATTTATGAATTTTAACAGTATTGATATTCTTTGTATAACAGAACATTGGCTTAAAAGCCACCAGTTCTTGTTAAATTTTAATAATCACCAGGTTGGTAGTTTGTTCAGCAGAGTAAATGCTATACACGGTGGCTCATTAATTTTAGTAAGTAACCAGCTTAAGTTTAAAGACCGTAAAGATATTGTCAGCCTATCTGTTGAGCGGACTGTTGAAATAGCCTGTATAGAATTGGAGCAGTTTATTGTATTAAGTGTGTACAGACCCCCTTCAGGATTGTATGACTGCTTTAAAAAGGTAATGGATGAAGTGTTGCACAAGATTTGTAACTCAAACAAGTCCATTATCACTTGTGGTGATTTTAATGTTAATTTGTTAGAGAACTCAGGTTCTTGTAGTAAAATAATAAGTCTGTTTCAGTCATACAATCTTGTAAACCTGTTTTTGGAGCCCACAAGAATAACCTCTACTAGTGCCACATGTCTAGATAATATTTATACAGATATTATACCAAGCCACAAAGAAATTATAAATTTACT
Organism: Tiliacea citrago; assembly: GCA_963921375.1. Classification (NCBI taxonomy): domain Eukaryota; kingdom Metazoa; phylum Arthropoda; class Insecta; order Lepidoptera; family Noctuidae; genus Tiliacea; species Tiliacea citrago. Next base: position 4,307,174 of record OY992799.1, read on the forward strand.
TGATTCTGATCATTGTGGGCAAAGGATTACTATCCAAAACCGAAACAACAAAGTGGCTAAAAAGGATATCACTGTTAACCCCAAAACAGCACGTCGCTTGGAAGCTTTTAAAGGTAAACTCATTGATAAATTACCAGTTCCATCTATTAATGATGATCTTAATCATCTTTATAATGTTTTTTTTTAATATTTACTGTCAACAATTTAATTCCACATTTATTCCCAAGACTATCTCGGTTAATAGTAACGCATCTTTCAGTGATTGGGCTACCATTGGCATTCATAAAAGTAGAACACGGCTTTATGAGCTGTACAATGAAAGGTATTATGTAAACACTGATGAATTTAATTTGTATGTTAGAAATTATTCAAAATTATTTTAAAAAGTTTGTTGTATGGCCAAGTCGCGTTATTTGAGTTCGAAGATTAAAAACAGTAGTAATGTAATTAAAACGACTTGGAATATTATTAATAGTGAAACGGGAAGGTCTAGGAACCGAAATACTGACTATAGCCTGTCAATTAATGACAACATAATAAAATCAGACTCACAAGTCGCCGTGGCCTTTGAGAATTTCTTTTCGGATATTCCCGTTTCAACTACTAAATCCCTAAACTCATCACCTTCTGTTGCTGAGTCTTTGCTTAAGGAAAATGTAAATGTTTGCGATTCGGAATTTCATTTTGAACATATTACCTGTAGAGATATAATTAAACCTTTAACACTTTAAATGTAAAAAAGACTGCAGATCTGTGGGGTAATTCTGTAGAAGTTGCTAAGTCTATTATAGACATCGTAGCACCTACTTTAGCTCTTATCTTTAATAATTGTATTGACTGTGGGGAGTTTCCTGACCTCATGAAGAATAGTAAAATAATACCGTTGTTTAAATCAGGTAGTACATCAGACCCCACAAATTATAGACCTATTTCAGTACTACCTACCTTTAGTAAAATTTTTGAGAAATTAATTTTGGACCAATTGCAAAGATTTTTTAATAAACATAAATTACTACATAGCAAACAGTTTGGTTTTACAAGGGGCCGTTCGACTACTGTGTTGAACTGTTAGGACATATTTATAATGCATGGGAAGATAAATGCGATGCCTTGGGCATTTTTTGTGATTTTTCCAAGGCTTTCGATTGCATTTTTCATGAAACGATAATCAGGAAACTCCGCCACTACGGGATCCGGAACACCGCTCTGGATCTTCTTACTTCATACTTGAGTAATAGGATTCAGAGCGTTGACGTCAATGGAAAAAGATCTCCCGGATCTATAGTAACAATGGGAGTTCCACAGGGCTCAATTCTTGGTCCTTTCTTGTTTCTTATTTATATTAATGACTTGCCTTACCTCATAAAGGATAATCATGATATAGTGTTGTTTGCAGATGACACTTCACTTTTGTTTAAACTTAAACGTCAGCAGCTGGTTACTGACAATGTAAATAGCGCGATCTCAAAAGTAGTTCACTGGTTCAATGTTAATAATTTACTTCTAAATGAAAAAAAAACCAAATGCATTAAGTTTACGCTACCTCACGTTAGGCAGGTGAAAACTGATGTGTTGATAAAGGGCGAAGAATTGAATCCTGAAGAAAGCACAGTATTCTTGGGCTTAACTTTGGATGCTAAGCTTCAGTGGGGCCCACACATAGATAAACTGTCTAAAAAGCTAAGCTCCGCAGCATATGCTGTTAGAAAAATTCGTAATTTAACTGACATAGAGACAGCCCGTTTAGTGTACTTTGCCTATTTTCATAGTGTAATGTCGTACGGTATTCTGTTGTGGGGAAATGCCGCCAACATTCAGAATATCTTTGTTTTGCAGAAAAGAGCTGTACGATCAGTTTATAAATTAAGTCCAAGACACTCTCTCCGAGAGAAATTTAAGGAGATTAATGTAATGACTGTACCTTCTCAGTATATTTTTGAAAATCTTTTATATGCCCATAAAAATATAAAATTGTTTAAAAAATATAGTGATATCCATAATATAAATACTAGAAACAAACATAAATTTGTTGTACCTACAACAAGGCTCAAGAAAATAGGTGGCTCGTTCCGATGTCAATGTATACGCTTTTATAATAAACTTCCAAGCCACGTTCAAGATCTAAGCCTTAATAAATTCAAATCATTCATTAAACGTAAGTTGTGTCAGAAAGCTTTTTATACCGTTAAAGATTATATTGAGGACAAAAAGGCTTGGGATTGAGCTGCTCCAATTTTTACTTATTGAAGTGGTTTATTTTTATTGTTTGATGTTTTTTTTGCTAAATTTTATTATTTTATATACGTAACGTAATATATACGTAATGACATGATTATTTACTTGTAAAGTATTATATTATTTGAATTATTGTGAATGTGAAGACTATGTGGGTTATTGCTCTTTTATTTTTATTTTCACTTTGTCTTTTATTCTCAGTTAGTGTTAATCATGGTCTGGCAGTTTGAGTCATTTAAGCGGCCTACCCAAATGCCCTTTCTTTGGTATTGATCGTCGCATCGTTGAGCTCCTTAAGTTCTGAGTAGAGCTGCACGATTACTGACAAATGCGTGCACTGACTGGTCAGGTCCACTCAATCTGTGTGGTTCTTTCCTCAAAAGACCATTTCAGACACCAATCTACATGGCCTTCACATGATCTGACCAAGATTATGTCTGGACTTTAAAAGAGACTGTGACCTCTGAGTTTGTTTCGGCCTTTCTTCTCAGAGTAGTCAGATAGGAAACGCCGACCTCATCTAGTTTTAAAAATATGACTGACGTGTAAAAGTGTTTGTACAAACCTACTTACAGAAATAAAAATCATTTATCATTTACTACATAGCATGTGTAGTCCAGGCTTATGAGTTTAGTAGGTATGAAAATTAACTGGATACATTGTTAGCAGACCGCAATTTAAAATCGGGCCAGAATTTGCTAGCTATATAGTTAGCAGACCGGAGTTTAAAATGGGGCCAGAATCCCAAATTATGTAAATAATTTCACCTCAATTTCAGTGGACTACATACATGAATCCTTCACAAAATGAGTGCAAATAACATGTTGCTCTAAGGTCTAAGCAAACTTATAATCTAACCTCTTTCAACATAACTCATACAATTAGGCTTTATTCAGACTGCGCAAGACGAGATAATCTTTTTAGTACATGCCCGTAACAAATGTAGTCTGCTTGCCTTATAAGTGATTATTTGAAGAAGTGTTTTACTGCGATAAACCTGCCTCAAATATGGCAATATGGTATACATACATAGTAGAATGATGGCTGTTTGACATTTACTGTAGTGATCTAGAGAGAACATTCTGGTGACATGAACCGAACGCACAAACCTTGTGCGGTTTAGGGCGCATCTGTATAAAGCGGGTGGAACGCTTTATTTTTAATGTATTTTTATTTGACATTTGAGCTTTTACCCGCGGCTTCGGCCGCTTGGAGGTCGGGAATAATTTCACTAGAACATTTATTACTGGGGTAAAAAGTATCCTGTATATTTTATAAGATTCTAACTGTCTAACTTAAAAGTCATGATTATTCATTTTAATATTTTCACTATTAATTTGAAATATTCTTGCGCTGCCATTGGCCACGAAATGCCCACATGTTAGCCAAATTATCTGCCTTAAATTGTAAATTGAATTAACTGTTTCAATATTTCATGTGGATTTTAAAACCATCACCTAGGATGTTATCACCTTCTGAGCTGAACTAGCTTCATATTTGTAACTGACCGACTTGTTGACAATTCAAAAGTGCCTGTAAATGGTTTAATTGAAATAAATGCTTTGAGTTTGAGTTTTGAGTTTGAGATGATTTAACAAATTCGTAACTCTTTATTTCTAACCAAAACCATAAAGAATCCTTAAAAAAATGCTGGATTTCCCATACAAACTTTCATCCCATATATCACGCCTTTTACGATTAATTTTCAAACAAAAATGTAGCTATTAGTCTTTCCCCAGAATGCCATCTACATTTATGGTTTAGGAGTGAGAATATAACTGTTTTATTTACGCCAAGTGTGTAATATAAAACGTGCGATTAGGAACTTTGTTCAAAAAACTTTAAAAAATAAATCCAGTCAAATGCATCCACGCATGTAGAAAGAAAATACCCGAACATAATAAGTCACAGTCAGAACATTGTCCGTGTTTTATTACTCTATCAACTGTTATGTCTAATACTCGTAATAACATTGCTTCAATTAATAGTTCTACCAAATTGATATTCTCTTTAATCGATTCAATTTTACGGTAGAATTTAATACCTTGAGTGACGATCTTTCTTTGTGTTAAACTTTATGATTGTCACTCCGTAAGTGCACAGTGAGTAATAAATATAATTATTATGTGAATTCTTAAAAGTTACGTTATAGATACTTTACAAGTATTTCGGCTCAATATTGTAGTACCGGAGTTACCGACATAGATTGCAGAGTAAGCAAGCTGAAGTGGCAGTGGGCTGGCCATGTTTGTCAAAGGACCGGTGGCTGGTGGAGCAGACGAGTCCTACAGTGGATACCGCGTATCGGCAAGCGTAGTGTGGGTCGCTTCCCAGCTAGATGGACCGACGACCTTAAAAAGGTGGCTGGGATAGACTGGATGCGGAAGGCAGGGTGCTGTGACGCAGCCTGGGAGAGGCCTATTTCCAGCAGTGGACTGCTATAGGCTGAGTTGATTGATAGTAGTAAATTGTGGGTTTATTCGGTTGAATATAGTAGTAAATTCTGGGTTTATTTTGGATACCAGCTGCGCACATAAGTCTCGATCCCGCGGGAATATCGCGATAATATCGTATGTCCATGTGCCAAACGTCATCAAAATCCGTTCAGCCGCTTTAGCGTGAAAACGTAACCAACAAAAAAACTTACTTCCGCATTTATAATATTACTAGCTACGCCCCGCGGTTTCACCCACGTAAATCACGATCCCGTGGGAAGATAAAAAGTATCTTATTTCCTAAACTAGTGCATGGTCTACCCATGTGCCCAATTTCATTCAAATCCGTTCAGCTGTTTTAGCGTGAAAGCGTAACAAATAAACAAACTCACATTCGCATTAGTAATATTAAGTAAGGAAGTATAGTAGGATAGTTAGGATTACTGACAGTGGTGTAGGAAACCATCGTGAGGAAACCTGGGCCTGCAGTCTCGACATAGAAAGCGATCGCTTTACAACCGAATTCGGTCGCAAAGTCATAATGGGGTCCCTAGACCGTAAAAAATCACAATCTTGTCAAGCAATTTTGACCGTCTGGAGACCCCATTAGGACTTTGCAACCAAATTCGGAAAAAACCTATCTATGTCGAAACTGCAGGCCCTGGAATTATAGTTAACAATATAAGTCTGAAATCGCCAACCCGCTTTGAGCAAGCGTGATGATCAATACTCGTGCCTTCTCTGTAAGAGAAGCGGCTTTTGCCCTGCAGCAGGACAATAACAAGCTGGTATCATTATTTTATAGCAGCTTAGCTTATTATTTAAAGGAGTTGTAGATGTTCCTGCACAACGTAAGCAGCGAAAATGAAAGGATTAGAAAAGTATTTGAAAGTAAACAAATAAATAACTCGTCTACCAGTATGACCACTGCTAGAAATCAAAAGTAATTTATCCAACCTAGGCTGAGAATTAGCACTTTTTGAACGTCAAAATTACATAAGTCATTCCTCCAAAAACACCCGCACTTCACAAATAGGGCTCTTAGTAAAAATCGCAACAATTACTGGGTTTATTTTTCACAGAAACACGTGCATACAAAAAGTTAATTTATTTCGAATAATAAAGAAAACAAAAAAAAAATACATCCATAATCATGAGCACAGAACAAAAATTATGCTGCACGTCTTATCTGTGACAAAAAGGCTTCCACTCAGCATCCACAGCACAGCACCGAACATTCCCGCATCCAGTAAATTTCGTCTACCTTCACTAGATAATCGGTTCCCCAAGTGGGTCTGTGCAATAATTAAACATTGGTCAATATTAAAGTAGAGTTCAGTCTAAGACGCGTTAATATATTAAAGCCTCTCCTATAGTAATTTATACAGAACGGAGTCTTATCAACTCGATGGGCTAATTAAAAATTATATTTAGCAGGCTAGACGTAACGAAGGCACATACCCACTTAAACCGATTACTAAAATAGTAAAAGACGAACTGATAGTCAAAGGTCATCCACTTACAATTTACAGCTTTAATCGTAATAATATTAACGGTACTGTTTCATCTCGATTATTAATAACAGCCAGCAAGCGTAGTGTGGGACGCTCCCCAGCTAGATGGACCGACGACCTTAAGAAGGTGGCTGGGTCAGACTGGATGCGGAAGGTGGAGGACAGGGTCTTGTGGCGCAGCCTGGGAGAGGCCTATGTCCAACAGTGGACTGCGATAGAATAAGTTGATTGATTGGATTATAACAGCCCTACGCGATTGTATTTTTGTAGATGCTATTCAGACTTCTTTTCTTCTTTTGTATGAATTTGGAATTCGTAATGGTGTAGTGGTTCTTAGTTTTGGGCAGTTTTAGCAAGGTCTAATGTTCCATGAATGGTTAGTAAGTCCAATAACCAAGCTAAGTGGGTTCAATAATGGTTTAGTTATCCCCCACCAAGCTTGGTCGCTTGGCCACTTTTGCTTCAGTAAGCACCTGAATAGGATGGGATGCGAAGCTACTGGTATCACTATGCATGAAAATTGAATGCATCGTTAGTTTAATAATCACAAACGCGAGTGAGTTCGATGTGTTATTGGGTTTTCCAACATGAAGTTCTAAGTTGCTGCTTAGGGTCTCAATTTATGTGCGGTTGATGACAATAGGCTCATTTCCCACTACTTACGACTTAAGTGTACCATAACTGGTGAAATGTGGGTGTACTATAGGTGCACCTCTGCCGAACCCTTCGGGGATTACAGGTGTGATGTTATTTTATGTGCTATGTAACTGGCGAGATGTGGAAGATCACTTAACATATCTTGAAATACAGGCGTGATATTTCTATCTGAAAGAACGTTTTAAGTTCCTTCATGAGATACATAATAGGTATCTGAAGTCATCGGAAAACTTGAGACTAGAGATGCATTCCACCAACTTTTACGATAAGTCTTTTACAGTTCAAGCAGTACGGTTATGGAATGCCTTGCCCGTGTCGATAAGGCGTGCTCAATGTTTTTAAACCACTTTTAAAATTCTGGTAAACACTTCTTCTCTCCTTAAACATCATCATTACAGAATACAGTTCCTTGCTCTTGTTTCATGTTTATATATATTTATATAGATAAGTGTATGCTTTATGTATGTATGTATTTATTGTCTATGTAAATGGTACACCACTGACTACCTGCAGTATTGTCTCTCCTTTTCCCTTTAATCCATCCAAAGGTTGTCAGTAAAAGATCGCTTTTAGCGATAAGACCGCCCATTGTGTCACCCTATGTAAAACTACAACATTTATATCTGTAACTTTTATGGTGTACATAATAAAGAGTATTCCATTCTGCCTATCCTTTTTCCAAATATGTTGGGGTCCGCTTACAGTCTGACTGGATGCAGCTGAATACTAGTGTTTTACATGGAGCGACTTCCTATCTGAACTCCACAATCCAGTATCGATATGGGAACACGATACTCCTTGGTAAGACAGGTTGTCAGACTTTTGAGCTTCTGAATACCCGTAACGACTGTCAATGATCTAAGAATGACAGCCGAGCTTAACGCGCTTTCGGAAGCACAGAGGGGTTACGATATGTAATAGATGGTCACCCATCCACGAAACCACCGCGGCAAGCGTTGCTGAACCCTACAATCGACCCGTGCGGCTGTTATAATTTAGTCACGAGCTCCTCACAGGCGTATTATGAAAATATACCAATTTAGCAACTACATAGATTGTACCCATCAATCTATCAAGTATATGCTCATAATTTAATTAAGGGGCCGTACATCTCGTCATAGCATTACAGTAGGTACTGATGAAATTTAAATTAAATAATTGCCACGTATGTAGTCATTAAGTGAGAAGCTAGAACTATCCTAATTACTTAATTGCAGAGATAAAGAAAATAATGTTGATTGTCAGTTTGTTTTATTCTATACACCTGGAAGATTTTCTTCGTGGTATTCCTGGTCTAGCAGTGGAGGCCCAGTGGTAAGGACCGTTGTACTTACGAGTCGTAGGTCATAGGTTCGAACCCTGACAGGCGCTTTACTTTGTGTAAATTATTTCATCACCACTGCTCTTAAAACGGTTAAGGGTAAAACATCGTGAGGAAACCGGTATGTTCTAGAACAAAAAATTCGAACACATTTATAACATCTCGCACTGGGCCCGCGTGGTGGATTATAGAGGCATGAGGAAAGTTCACTCATCCTCCATAGAAAAAGGGAGGATCCTCCGACCAGACGGGTGTTGTGTCTGGTGGCCAACTGCCCAACGATTGATGTCGGGACGTTTTATATATTAAACTAGTTGCGCGGTAAACTCTGCTTGCGCGATACAGTATTTTGCGTCACGTCAGTGTGACGCGTAGTTCGCATGTAGCGATGTTGATGCCGCCACACGGCCCTCTCCCTCTCACTGAGAGGAGGCCTGTTTCCCAGCAGTGGGAACATTATAGATTGATTATGATGATTCCTGGTCTAGCACTTTTCAACCGAAAACTTGAGTAATTTAAGGCTACGAAAAATTTCAGAAAGTTGATTTTACCTACATCTCGTTTCTTTAATAAAACCAAGCTGCGTTGGATTGTGTTGTGTTGTGAAATATCTAAACCAAAATGATTTATGTCTGATTCTAGTCCTTGAGAATTCCTGATGCCTATCTTTAAAATATTCCACCGGCAAGAAGCTGCTAGACAAGAGTTGGCGTTACTCGTACCAATGCGTGTTATAATATACATTCAGTAGCCTGTCTTCCCAAGTCAGGCACCCTACTGCGCTAAAGCCATAACTTAATCTCGAGCAAAGCCGCAGGCAACCGCTAGTTCCATCAACTGAGTTCAATAGGTTAGTTCACCATTTCACTATCATTAGACATTTTAAGTGGTCGTAAATTTTGTAATCTTTGCCAACGATTCATGCTTCAATACCGGTAATAATATTTCGGAGTGCATCTTGTACATTCACCTTAGCTAATTAATTCATTGAGTTTACAACTTAATTACGGTGAAGTACTATTGTTTAAGTATTTCTATTGTAGGAATGTGTGTTTTATTACGAGTCTTCTCATTGCATTTGCTTCTACAAAGGCAATGAGAAGACCGATTGAGATTGTATGGTAAAAAGTTAACAGTGAGAATGCTCTTATTATCTTTACAGTCGTTAATGCTTCACTGCTCATGCTGGTTGAACATTGAACATGACACGCCCATAGACTTCCACTGTTCAACTATTATTTATAATAATTATTTATTTATATCACAACGTTATCACCTTTACAGACTCATCCAAGGCGATGTTATAAGTCACAATGTCTACACAGATTTACAAATAACAAATAACCTGTTAAGCTTCAAATCTTGGTTTAAATGAGTTTTTGTTTTTATTATTTTAGTAATATTTTATATAGCTTTTTTAATTTGTGAATGTGAGAAAGTTGAAGACTTAATAGACTGTAGCTTTGTAAACCATTTTCTATTTTGTTAAGTACCTCGTACTTGTTGAATACACTGTCCTCCCCGATCTATTAACATTGTAATTTGAAAACATTGTAAAAGCCCATTATTTTTAAAAGCGTACCCGTGGAGTTTCTTGCCGACTCTTCTCCATAGGAAATGACCAATTGGAACCGTGCACCTAGCTTCTGACGTTTCATAAGTGCCCATGTAGGTTTATGTGAAATAAAACATTTTGATTTTTATTTTGATTGAAGCAAAATTAATAACAATTATAACATTTTTAATATATGTACAAGTATAACATCCTTTATAGTATAATACCTCTTTCAATTACTGTTGGTGTCATTTGAATGAATCTCGTGCATATCGTGACCATCCTATTTATCATCGTGATTCTGACCAATTTATCTTGACTAAATTCTCCAGTTCTTTACAAAATGTGTAAATCGTAAGTATTGGATTTAAGCATTAAATAGACAGGCATAATAGCATTATGGCCAAGGGAGTGGGACAAATCGCCAGTAATAAGATTCCTCCTAGATGACGTAATTAAAATTCAATGAAACTAATTTAATTATAGCTCAACAAAGTCAACTCATCGGTGGTTTCGTTGCTGACATAATAATGTCGATAAATGGTTAATAATATCTAATGATGTATAATATTTGCACTATCCAGCCCAGGCCATAGTGGCGTAGTTGGTCATAGGGGAGACAACTTGTTTTACCCGTGATAAACTCATCTTATTTATTTGCAGCACATTGGGGATAACAGTGCCCTCCACTAGATTCCGGAGCCCCACCGCATGTACTGTCAGGGAAATAAACTGTTAAGAAAATTGACACCCTACGTCAATATTTTGTGTTATAGTGATTTAATACAACTATCAAAACGGTGAAGGAAACATCGTGACGAAACCGGCATGTCCTAGAACCAAAAATTCAAAGACATGTGACATCTACCATCCCGCACTGGCAGATTTACAGCCCACTCCCTCTCAAAAAGAGGAGGCCTGTGTCCCAGCAGTGGGAACATTATAGGCTGATTATGTATGCTATACAATACAACTATCAAAGCATGACTGTTGTGATTAGAATATACGGACGGACAATTCAAGTTGGTAGTCAAATTTGCTTAACATTTAATTTCCCTGAGCTTACCTACTGAGGATACACACCGAGGAACGTCTATCCGCTAAGAATTCGAGAATCCTATGGCAAAAAACAATAATTTATAAAGCTCAGCATATACCCGGAACAGCACAGTAACTGACGCGACACCACAGCTCAGCTTAGGCGAAGAAATTCTAGGTAACAACATGTTCAATTACAAGCATTGATAAATCGTGGTTAAATAAATAAGTGGTTTTAAGTTGACTCAGAGAACTTTATCTCTGTCTGGGAAATGTAGACATAAGATTGCTATGTTGATAGCATGTGATATTAATGAGGTTATAGCTAATATAACCAATTGTAGTATTAGTGACGATTCTATGTTGTCTAGTTATACTAACAACATAGTGATTAATTATGATTCATCATGTTGTACAAAGGAGGATCCATCTATAATACCAACATCCATGGAGGCCACTACCAGTCAGATAGGGTATTCTCTTCCTGCTGGAACTCATACAAGCATTCTAGACTCTTCAGCTGTAGTTGTGGATGTCACTCCGGATAATTATTTAAAATAGTCAGTAAGACAACAGAAGTTACCCCTTCCAATAACCAATTATTATTGTTAGAGAATAATAAAATGGTATCTTCTGGCAATTTAACTCATAAAAAAAAACCAAAGGGAGTGCAACATACTTTAAAATTATTTAATCAAAATATCCAAGGCTCTTCCAAATTACTGGAAATAGAATTGTTTTTAGAAAAAACGAAGTATGATGTCATTTGTTTAACAGAACATTGGTTAAAAGATCATCAAGTGATGTCAATTAATTATGAAAATTATTGTGTAGTTAGCCATTTTAGCCGAAAACGTATGATACATGGCGGATCATTAATATTAATTAAAAATTCTATTAAATCAAAAGAAAGGAAAGACATCATCGGACTGTCTGTTGAACACTCCATTGAATTGTCACGTGTTGAGCTTGATAAGCATGTTATAGTATGCGTATACAGACCTCCAAGTTACCAGAATTTATCTGTGTTTGATTCTGTAATGTAAGATGTATTAAAAAAAACTTAGTACTAATAGTCTAATATGTGGTGATTTTAATATTAACTTATTAGAAAATAACACGAATACTCTCAGATTTTTAAGTCTTTTTAGGTCATTCGATTTGTCAAATGTTTTTATTGAACCAACCCGAGTGACAGCTTCTTCTGCCACTTGTATAGATAATATTTTTTGTAACTGTGATTACTTGCACAAACAAATTGTAAATAAGTTGCCATCTGATCACAGTGGACAAACAATAACATTTTGCTCCTATATGCCTTTACAAAAAATTCAAATAAGGTTTAGGCCAATTACAAGTAAAAATTTAGAGATATTAAATAATTCTTTGGCCAGTAAATTATGTGTTCAGAGTTTTAATAATATTTGTGACCCAAATGAGTTCTACGCCGAGTTCTTTTCACTATTAAACACGCAATTTAATGACACTTTTCCACTGAAGCCTAAAAGTATTTACTCAAAGTTCGTATTTAGTGATTGGGCGACTCCAGGTATTCTTAAAAGCAGGGAAAATCTTTTTGAACTATATGGCCTAAAGCAACATATGAATAATACAAGCTTTCATCAATATGTTGCAAAATATTCTAAAACTTTTAAAAGTGTGTGCAAAATAGCTAAAGCTCTTTATATTAGCAATAAAATAAAATCAGCTGATGATAAAATTAAAACTACCTAGCAAATAATAAATAATGAAACAGGTAAGAAAAAACAGCGTAATACTGAATTTAATTTAGAGACTGCACATGGGCCCATCACTTCAGAGGTAGAAATAGCTCAGGAATTTGAAAACTTTTTTGCTAATATTCCCCTTAAAACTACTGAAACTTTAAGTTCCTCACCCGTGCTTTCTGCTGCCTTACTTAGAAAGAATGTAAAGGTATGCCCTTTGGAGTGTAGGTTTCAGCATACAAACCCCCAGGCTGTTATAAAAACTTTTAAAGATCTTAAAATTAAATCAACAGAAGATCTCTGTGAAAAGTGCATGTCTGTAAAAGTTTGTAGATCTATCATCGAAACCATTGCGCCCTATTTAGCTTTCATATTTAACACCAGTGTGGACCAAGGAGTCTTTCCGGATCTCATGAAGCACGGTAAAGTAGTTCCTTTGTTCAAATCCGGAGATAGTAAAGAACCCAACAATTATAGGCCCGTGTCAATTCTGCCAGTTCTCAGTAAGGTGTTTGAAAAGTTGATGCTCAATCAAATGTTACGTCACTTCAATAAAAATTCCATCTTTCATGAACAACAGTACGGTTTCACTAAAGGTCGTTGTACCACTGACGCCGGTGTCACCCTAATAAAGAACATTTTTAACGCCTGGGAGGAAGCACAAGATGCCATTGGAATCTTTTGTGACCTGTCTAAGGCTTTCGATTGCGTTAACCATGAGACACTTCTGCTGAAACTAGATCATTATGGGATTAGGAATACAGCTCTTGATTTACTTAGATCATACCTGAAAGATAGAAAGGTTAAAGTTCAAGTAAACGGCGTGAACTCATTGGGGTCTGAAATGGCAATGGGCGTTCCTCAAGGTTCAATATTGGGTACATTCCTCTTTTTAGTTTACATTAACGATTTACCCCAATTAGTTCAAAATCAACCAAAGATGGTTTTATTTGCAGATGACACGTCATTGATCTTTAAAATAGACCGACGGTCTCAAAACCTTGACGACGTGAATAATTCTATTCTTCAGGTCCAAGATTGGTTTACGGTAAATAATTTGGTTCTAAATGAAAAAAAAACCAAATGCATTAGATTTAAACTACCTAATGTTAGAAGTAGCGAATGTGATATCATATTGAATGGAGAAAAACTGGAATGTATTAATCAAACGGTTTTCCTAGGAATCACTCTAGACGAGAAACTACAATGGGGACCACATATAACATCTCTTGCGGGGCGGTTAAGCTCGGCCGCTTATGCTGTTAGGAAGATAAGACAGTTAACAGATGTAGAAACCGCGCGTTTGGTCTATTTTAGCTACTTCCACAGCATTATGTCGTACGGTATTTTATTGTGGGGTCGGGCTGCTGACATTGAATCCATCTTTATTTTGCAAAAGAGAGCTGTCAGAGCCATTTATAATCTACGTCGCCGAGAATCTCTTAGGGAACTCTTTAAAAGGATTAATATTATGACGGTACCTTGCCAATTCATTTATGAAAATATTATGTATGTAAGAAAAAACCTACATCTTTTAAAAAAAATAAGTGATAGACATAATTTCAATACTAGAAATAAAGATAAAATAGATCAGCCATGTTTCAGATAATCTAAAGTACACACATCTTTTATGGGGTATTGTGTTTAATGTTACAACAAAATACCTTGTGATATATTGCAATTAAATTAAAGAAAATTTAAAACATATAAAAAGTACACTTTGTAAACAAGCTTATTACAAATTAGAGGATTATATCCAGGATAAGAACGCTTGGAAACATGCAGTCCAGCTCCATAGGACAATCTAGAGTCTAGACAAAATCTAACTGATTGCTATTTTAATTGTATGTTTTATTATTTTTATGAAATTTATTTTACACTCTGTGATTACCTTAACTCACACACTGAATATTTTTGGAAATCTTTTTTTTTTTTTTTACAATGTTTGTAAATATGTGAGCACCATGTATCTATCACATAATTAATTTATCTCATTGCTTCATTATTAATTCTTTTTACCTATGGTGGTATAGTAGTTTTATTCTAGGTACATCGTCTTCACATATAATTATATAATTGATGTACCAATACCAAATATTGTAAAACATTTTAAAACAGTAACAGTGGAGTTTCTTGCCCATTCTTCTCCATACGAAGCTACCTTTCGGAAGGGGCGACTAGAATCAATTCAAGCACGTATCTTGCGACCGGGAGCTTTGATATAATAACCATTTGATGTAATGATCATTAGAACATGGAGTTGCCGTGTTTGATTAATTTTAATTCAATAAAATGTCTGTAGACAAGGTCATTTTTTTATATTCTTTATTTCGGACTACATATACATTTACACACAATCCATACACTATTAGTAACAATGACTTAATAACTATGTTAGTTAACTTTTACAAACTAAAACAACTACTTAATAGCGACGTGGCCCACCGCCCAACACGCGTTGGCACATGCCCAGTGCCTTACGAAGGGACTGTCCATTTTGTGTAATAATGTTTTTAGGATGTTGTTGGAGCTTCCTTTTCTTAATTAAAAAAAAATTGTAATGATGACATCAACCTATTTATTAACCTATTAAGTTTCTTTTAGGATGTTTTCACTATAATTCAGTTAAAAGGCGAGTGGCTGACCAAACGACAGCCTGTAAAATTATACATGTGGCGATATGTAATTATACATGTGGCGATGTGTAATTATACACGTGGCGATATGTAATTATACATGTGGCGATGTGTAATTATACACGTGGCGATATGTAATTATACATGTGGCGATGTGTAATTATACACGTGGCGATATGTAATTATACATGTGGCGATATGTAATTATACATGTGGCAATGTGTAATTATACATGTGGCGATGTGTAATTATACATGTGGCGATGTGTAATTATACATGTGGCGATGTGTAATTATACATGTGGCGATGTGTAATTTTTGTGTTCCTAATCATTACAATTTATTTTTTTACAATTGCTCCAGAAAGCATCTGACGTCGCAGCAAGCGGCGCTGTCTACTTTTGTTACAAAGTTAGTGGAATCACCGAAAAGGTCAGATAAGTGTGACAATGGCTGGTGACAGTCTCTCTAGCAGAGCGTCGCATCGATGGTTGCGTGGCGGCTGTGTTCTGATGACAAAAGAGGACGTTACGGGAGCCGCTGTCGTACCACTTCCACGACAAACTGCTATATTCCGGCACTATTCTGATGTTATTGAAGCTGCTGAACCACTAATACGATGATCACTTCTGGTAAAGGCTATTCTGCGCCGTTAAATATATTATTGAACGTCCCATTTTGTCGTACTGTAGCTCCCCTATACCGCGTATGTGACGGTGCTCAACGTGCTCGTTGAGACCATCTCTGGATTGCACTTGTTTGCCGATGAATGAACGACGATAATGTCAGAATGTTAGTTTATTAGGTAATAGCTAATTTTCTGTACTAGAAATATAAAAAATTGTGAGCTGTCACGGTACGCCTGGCAGATGTGAAACATCAAAATACATATAGCGTGGCGACGCGTTGCCACGGCATGCGTCGCCACGCCAGCAATCGGTTTTACGTGCGGCTATAGATGTTTAATATCAATAATAAATCAATCAATCAAGGCAGACCACAAAATGATCCTACATCAAAATATAAAATTATATTATTTGGATCGAATATGTATTTGTAAAGGATCAAAGAGAATGCCATCAGCTATAATTATGCAAACAAAAAGCCTAGAAAACTAGAGCTTTCCTACCTCAAGATTGATGTCAACAAAAAGTCTGGTGCAGCCGAACATTTGGAAATCATTGGACCAATCATAATGGCCAATCAATTGTACTACATTATCTACAATGGCTACTGAGAAGTCATTACTGAGAAGATGAGTATTAAAAGAATGTTTCAAAATCTTTCGTGTTCGCACGACAGTTGAAAATACACGGGAGGGTTTTGTGTCGAGCTAAACGTCGGTTTTATGTTTTAGGACATTTAAAATAATTATCTTTTGTGATTTGGATGAAGGAGGTTTTTCCCAACAGTTGAAGGAACTTACAAAAAATCAAAATCAATTATTATATTTAGGCTGAGAATCAGCACTTTTTGTTGTTCAGTCCCCTACAACGCCCACCCTTCACCACTACCTAGTGTGTAGAGAAGTGGTACAACAAACTCCCCAATAACACATTGTCTGATAAGCTAGAAGAACTTGATTCTATACAAAAATATGTAAAGTAATTAACATTACAAAACAAGAAAAAAATGCCTTAATTTTTTTTTCTTTGTTTATCTAACATCACTCTAATTTTGTACATGTATTAGATATTATTCAGTCCTTCAAAATGTGATAGATTGTATTTTGGATGGCAAAATGTGTTCAAAAGTAAATAATTATAAATCCAAAGCCACACTAGATCCCTCACATGCATAATTACCCTATTATTATATATATATTTATTATTAATGTTCCCACTACTGGGACGCAGGCCTCCTCTTTGTGCGAGGCAGTGAGCCGAAATCCACCACGCGGGCCCAGTGCCGGTTGGTAGATGTCACGCGACTTCGAATGTTTAGTTCTAGGACATGCCGGTTTCCTTATAAAGTCCCCTAACATGATCTGTACACATTCCAACTGTAATGATTTATTTTGTAACTTTACTCCCGTTTCTCTTAATTTACAATAAACATTCAATCAAGTTCTGACAACTTAGTACATAATAAACTTTCTGACATTTATTAAGAAATGATTAACACGTGTTACTAACTTACATTCTTCGTAATAGAGCATCGTAAAAGCTAATATCAATAAGTAAGATACCGGAACACTCAATAGGGCTCTGCCTACGCAGTAGCCACCTGCCATCCCTTACAGGGAACAAAACCTTAATGATGAATAGAAATACTTTATTATCCATCCATACAATATATGTATAACTAACTACAACTAGGTAATTAATAAAGAAGGGCTATGAGTACTAACGGATATCCTGGGATGAATAATGAGCTCATCTGAGATCATAGCTAATCAAATGATCTCATGCGAGGTCACCAGATTTAATCTAGAAAATTTCAAATTGTTGTTCCTAGAATAAATAATATTGTTATTGTTGAGTGCTCTGAAAGCTTAGAGTTAATTGAAATGATGTAATATTAAATGTAAAGTAACATTTAAATGTAACGATGATTTGCAAATCGAAGCATGTAGGCTGTCAACTGTTTATCATCTCATTTTGTACGAGCATGTAATTTAATTTTGACAGAAGACGATTCGTTTATTTCTGGATAGATAGATAAATAAAAAAAAATAACATAAAATTTTGAGCATGACTGGATAATTTTGTGTTTATGTGTCAAAAGCGAATAGAAAAAAAAAACAACAAAAATTAATATGTACTTTAGGCTATTTTATAGTTATCTGAAAATCGATGAGCAAAATAGACACGAAAATCTAATTTTGTAAGGACAAGACACTGACCATTTTTTTTCGATAATTTGTTCTTTGGCGTCACAAGTTCATCATCTTAGCCAAAATTCGTTCATTGTTGGACATAGACCTCCCTCAATAATCGGCAGAACGACCGTTCCTGCGCTTCCCGTACCTAGCTACCTACTTGATCTTAGTTTCGGTTGCACAAAAAACTAACCCGTATGTTACTTCTAAAAGCAAACATAATTATTGTCGTCACAATAACTAAATAGATAACACAAGTTCGCG
Organism: Tiliacea citrago; assembly: GCA_963921375.1. Classification (NCBI taxonomy): domain Eukaryota; kingdom Metazoa; phylum Arthropoda; class Insecta; order Lepidoptera; family Noctuidae; genus Tiliacea; species Tiliacea citrago. Next base: position 4,325,376 of record OY992799.1, read on the forward strand.
TCTGCGCAATTTCCTAACGCAACTGTAATGGGCGCTTATTTATAGGGTTCCGTGCAACCGCAATCAAAACGCTCTAACTTTATCATAAAGTAAACTAATTTGAACTTGTGAGCTGTCACTTTCAAAACCATTGTTATGTTATGAGTGGATCATACATGAAATAACTTTAAATGTTTACTTCTAAGTATAGTCAATGTTTCTAAGTAATGTTAACAGTTAATGTCAGTTTAAAGAATGCATCGTAAGAAATGGAATGGCCCTAAAGCTGCAAACAACGTAGGTAATCAATGCTTGTTTATTTTCTGTATGAGAACTGGCATTTTCCTTAAAGTGGAGTAATTATGAGCTAGTATAACGAACTCATCATTCTAGTTCGTAAAATATATACTTACATACAGTTTATGCCAATCCCTCAAACAACTAAACGTGGTTAAACCACGAGGAATTCTAAGAAGCATTTAAGTTTATTTATGAAGAAACAATTAAAGAGCCTATTAGCTTTTAGTCAAATATTGATTCGAATCGACAATAGGGCACTAGCTACGGTCGACTGGCTATCAAAAGGTCACAAGTACAAATCGAAGTAAATTACATAACGTAACATTCCCACAACTTAGTAACTTATGTTGTGATCCCAATCTTAAGTTTAAATGTAAGTTTAACTAAGTATAAACAATTGTAAATTATTTAGAAAACAAGAGATATATTGTACCCTCTTATTTACAAGATAATGCTAACAAGATTTATACCTAAATGGTGTTAATAACCACTGCAAAATTAAATAACAACTGTACCTACGCTTATTTTAATAATCACTTTTCTCTTATTTTCTTGAGAAACGCACCTGTATATTAAGCCCCGGTTTTAACCTATCTCGCTGATTTCTTACCACAGCATAAACTGATACTGCATAGCTTGTGCTGACAGAAGAAAAACGATAATTAAAAAAAATATATATTTAGTTGATCCTCTTGAAACTCATTTACCTTTTAATGATGAACGGTTTTTAAATAAATGAGCCTCTAAAACCTGGCCGGCGAGCGCTACATCCAAGTTGGTAGCAGTTACTTGGCGTATTTAGTATTTTTAGAACACCAAAATTGGAATTATTTCTGACTCACAAAAAGAGGCACATTTATTATATTAGAATGTCCATTAATATTTTTGAGTAATTAAAATGCGAATTATTTGGGGTTGATTAAAAACGTGCCATTAGAAAAACCGTTTTGTGAAATAAAAAAAAATACGGGACCCTCCACAAATATTTTACACAGCATACCTCTGCCATAATCTGACATAATAAGCAGTTTGTAGAATGATGGACAGTTGGCAAAAAAGGCAATATCAAACTGCAGGTCGGGCTCAGCCCACTGATTCACATAACATGTGTGTTTGTAGGATTTTGTAACGTTTCATTTTATCGTAGGTTTGTGTGTGGCAATGTAAAGTGGCTGTAGGATGAGAACAGGCTACACGTTTTGTTCCCATGGGTAATTTATAAAATACCTTTTTCAGGGTTAAGTTCAGAGTGAAATGGACCTTGGCATTTTATGCAGTTGATGAGATCAGAATTTAAGTAACGTTCTACAAAGTGATTTTGAATATGATTATTTTTACCCGACTGCCCCAAAAGGAGGGCAATGAGTTTCGAGAGTATGTATATTATAGGTAAGTCTATTTATATGGCATGCTCTGTAGCCTAAACAGCTTGATGGACATATAACGTGTCATTATATTCTTCCTAATTGTGGGAGTGACTTAAGCATATTTATTTATTGCACCTGCAAATATAAATAAAAGGGAGGGGAAGGTTATTTAAAATAAATTACAACAATATTGGTATTAAATAATAGCTAGTAATGAGTCGATTCCATATTATATATAATATTAGTTTTAGTATATGCGAAACCCGAAACACGTGTCGCTAGTATTTTTATGTAAAGAATCTATGTACAAAATTTCAAAACTATCATGAAAAATCACAAAGTTATAAGGTTGTTATGTTACCGGGTTGTCCGTACAAAAACATGCTAACAGCGCCCCCACTTCCAGGGTCGTCTTGCGCTCATTGATAATAATTTGGCAGTAGGTACCTAACCATACGGCGATTGTATTGTAAGTAATTAAATGGTGATAACATTTTCCATCACACTTAAATATTTTCGGGACAAAATACACACAATTTTTACACCATGTTGGTGTAAAAATTATTGAAATCGATTCAGTTCCTTATTCTGAACAAACTATATTCAGGTTTTGCATATACTAAAAATAATGTTGTATGATAAAACTAAAAAGCTTGAAATAAAGCACATTATTTACAAAAAAACAAAAAACCCGACTGCAAAAACACATAACTGAAAAGACAAAAACAAGTAAGTATCTATAGAATTTTTCAAACAAAAGGTACACCAAATTTCAAGTTATTGGTTTTTCGGGGGCCAGAAATTGTGTTTTTTATTAAGATGAGTCTACCTGAATCATGACATGCGTATTATGTAGAAGTTGCAGTATTTTAGGCAAAGTGAAATGTTATAATTTAGTATCAAAATGTATTTATTTATAAGGCAGGTTATACAGTAGCTTTATAGTACTACTAACTAGGTAAAGGTACTTAAGACATACTTTTTTAAAATATAAAAAAAAATCTTAAGTGACAGCACGTTGTTCTCAGAAAGATCCTGAAGTGTAGCTCGCTTACCGGAAGACACAGTGTTGGAAGGCCTCCTACAAGGTAAAGCGATGATGAAGGCCGCAGGTATCCGCTAGATGCGGGAAGCACATAACGTCCAGCAGTGGACGTCTTTCGGCTGAAATGGATGATGTAATCATCATCAAGAAAATACCTTCTTATCGGAACTGGAACTTACATCAAACTTAAATCAAATCAGCATAAGTACCCGCAAAAAATAAAACAGTTTACTCCATTATAGATCTAGATAACATTTCCTGAGTTCTCAGCGATCTAATCTTAAAGCCTAACACATAATTCAATAGGAGCAGTGCAGTGGCGGAGAATTTCCGACTGTTATGCGCCCGCGCCGGGTCGCGGGTCAAAGGCATTAAGGATAATATTCTATGTTTTCTTCAGGTTTTATACGAAAGGTTTTAGAAGTATGATACTTTAGTAGAATGTGTTGTTTGGTCTTGTGATTGTATGTGCGACTATTGCAAGTGTGGTCCTGCATTCGATTCCTACCAAATTAAACAACTTTTTTTTTTTTTTTATATGTTGGTCTAGTGGTCGCAAGCACTACTGCTGAGCATGAGGTCCTGGGTTCGATTCCCGGGTCGGGCAAAGTAATATTGGGTTTTTCTATCTGGAATTTCTCAGTAATAGCCCGGAGTCTGGATTTGTGCCCGGTTGATGGCAATAGGCTCGCCCCCTATTACATGGGACTTAAACATAACTGGTGAAATGTGGGTGTATTATACCCACAGAGGTTGGGCAGAGGTGTACCTACACCTTTGCCCAACCCTTCGGGAAACAAGGCGTGATGTTATCTGTATGTGTGTGTGTAAAATAATATTTATGACTTTCTCATGGCTAAGCTATAACAGCCGCACGGGTCGATTGATCAGGTTAAGCTACGCTTGCCGAGGTTGGTCCATGTATGGGTGACCATCTTAACATACCAAGACCCCTCCGTGCCTCGAATAGCACGTTAAGCCGTTGGTTCCGGCTGTAATTCGTGTTTCTTTGGCTGTCGTTACGGGTCCTCAGAAGCCCGAAAGTCTGACAACCAGTTTTACTACGGGGTATTGTATTACTTAGTAACTGGGTTGTACAGATCAGATAGGCAGTCGCTCCATGTAAAATACTGGAACTTAGCTGCATCCGGTTATACTGGAAGCCAACCCCAACATAGTTGGGAATAGGCTAAGTAGTATATTCTAGTAGTTTCATTATTATTATTCTAGTAATTTTTGTTCCCATAATGATTTTATTTTTCTTTTGTGTCGACAATTATACAAGGCTCTTACTTACCGTGGTTAAAATTTAAGCTAGTCAGCAAAGTGCACCACAAGTATTGGCTCTCGGGATAGCTATTAAGCAAAATCATAATGCATTAAGTTTACAGATTACCAATTAAAGTGTTTTTAGATTTGCATAGACGAAATTATAACACTGCGCGCTCTCCATTTCTTTCGTTTTTAGGGTTCTGTAGTAAACAAGAAACCCTTATAGTTTCGCCATGCCCGTCTGTCTGTCCGTCCTCAGCTTAGCTCAGAGACTCTTAGTACTAGAAAGCTGTAATTTGGCATGAGTATACATAATTATCACGTCGATAAAGTGGTAAAATAATACCTATATTGAAAAAAAAATAAGCTTTCAAGTGCAAGTTTTTGTTAGAGTCAAGTGTCCCCCCCCTCCCTGCCCGCTAAATGGTTATTTAAAAAAAATCATGGCAGTAGTATGAACAGGGTCTAACGGACGGCCCTCCGCAAATTGACAGGGTGCATTCAGCTCCTTATTTTGAATCATATTTCAATGAAAAATTTCCTTGTCATCATCGTTTTTTCAGTTACTACGAGTATTCCTTTATTTCAATGTAAAATTACATTCTATGTACGCAGTACTCCATTAATGTAAATAACACAGCTAAAATAAAAGCTCGCTGCGCTACCGTTCGCTGCGTGTTTTTTTTTTTTGTTTTGTTTTGCCACGGTAGCGATACATTGCGTGTAAGGTTTTTTTTTTTCTTTATTTTAAGGGCTTTATCGCTTAGCGATAACGTCACCCTGTAACATCAGCACAATCAACTTAACCTAAAACACTTTATCATTCTAACGTTAATACTTTAAAACATAAAATGCCAGTTTGTACAATACCCTAGCTTGTTCCGATAAAGGACCAGCCAGGATAGCATTATACTCTTCAATATCGCACTTATTTGCTAGAGCAAGTAAATTAAATCGGAAAGCTTCATTCCGCGCACACTCCATCAAAACATGTTGCACATCTTCAACCACTCCACATTCTTCACAGTTGGGTGATGTAACCTTTTTCATGAGGAAACCAAACTTTTTTGATGGAATGTGACGGGAACGAAGTCGTAGTGCCATAACTAAATCTCTTCTGCTAAACAGATTTTGATCAGTCCAATTATACACTGGGAGCTGTGGTTGGATGGTCTTGTACCAAATTCCCTTTTCTGTTGACCTTTGGTTAGAGTATTCACTCCACACATCTATACACTGCTGTTTTATTAATCTTTGTATTATGTTATGTTTTTTTATTCTTATATAATAATAATAAAAGTTTATTCAGGTAAAAAGGTAAAAATACTAAATACAAATTTAGTATTTTTTTATAATTTTTATAATTTATAATTTACAAATTTACAAAACTAGGTTATCCTGTGTTTCGGGCGTGGCAAGGCATAATATTTCTAAATAATCACATTAATTATAAAAATCTAGTCATCGAATAGGTATTTAAAAAGGTGTAAATAGTACAAAAATCCTACTTGCTAAAATACTTAGCTAAACTTAATTAGTACAAATACAACTAATTTAAGTACAACTAATAACTTCTCTGTATCTTCATAGGACATACTTTAAAGAGCTTCCTTTAGAGTTCTTTTGCAATTATTATAATTAAGAGAATAAATTTTGGCTCTTGCATTTAGTCTGTTATAAAGTAATGGTCCTAGGAAGGCAAAAAATTTGGCTGCGAAAGCATCCATCTGACACGGCTTGATTGGCCAAAACATCTACTCTTTCGTTATCTTGAATCTGTACGTGAGACGGGATCCACTGTAAAACTACCGAAATTGACTTTTGACCTAACATAAATATAGACTTCAAAATCATGTTGGCTATCGGTACTCCTCGCACGGACGAAGTGCACCGAGCCAATTGTTGCAGCGAACTCTTAAGGTAATTAAACAAATCAGGTTCATTGGATTCCCATAACGTTCCTGAAATAATTTAATGTACCGGTTATCTTAGTACGATATACTGAATTCACCCCATCAGTATGCGGAGGGTTGTCCCTTACACCCTGTATAACGTAATTAAAAGGAAAACTATCACAGCTAAGTAGGCTTTACAATTTAACGAGGAATAGTCGACCAACTTACATTTGCAGTTGGAGAATTGACCGTGACGTATGTATGGGATGTTTTTCAACTAAAATGTTACGTTTCTTTTTTGGGAAAAATTCATCCCAACTACGGAACCCGTCATTGTGCGTGGTCCAACACGCACTTGGCCGGTTTTCTAAAACAACCACGGTTAATGGTTCTCCCAGGTTATCCCAAAAAATTACTGAATTCTAAACTCATTATGAGTCACAAAAATACCAGACGTGTTAATAATAAACTGTTCTTTGTCTAAGTTATTGTTAGTTAATTCTCATATATATAATATCTTATATATTTAATAACTGGCCGCTATGATTAATGACAGCAGCACTAAATAGCTTGGACAGCTCCAAGCAGTTCAAAATATTGAACTTGATTTATTAGTCTGTTTGTGTATTATGGAGGTGAGTCTTGTAAAAATGGTTTGGTATTGTTGTTTATGGTAATAACGGACATTTTTCAGCCACAAAAAAGGTAAGACGAAAATATCGACGCATGGACTGTGTGAAAGATGATTATATGGCTAGAAAGGGAGTGACTACCGAGTTGACGACTAATAGAGAAGTATGGAAGAAAGGGACATGTTGCGCCGACCCAAATAAATTGGGCTATAGGAAGAATAAGCATGATTTTTCAGTTACAAAATATACCTAACCTTTTTCTTTTAAATTAACTTCAAAAAACGGAGGAGGTTCTCACTTCGTTGGAATCTTTTTGTTAATGTATGTTCCCCGATTACTCAAAGACCATGGTTCCATATTTTTTTTATTAACTTTGCTTGTGTTGTTTTTAAGTTAGTTTCAATATTAGGTACGTATTTTTCCCACTTAATCTATGACGATTATGTTATAATTTCTTCATGAAATTGTTATTTACATAGCGGGTAGTGGTATTCGAGTTTGTGTAGGGTAGGTACCACAACTAAAAAGTGAAAAATATTTTTTGCCGCATATACAGCGTGAGTCAGTAATCTGTGGACATATTTAAGGCTGTGCAACTTTCTCCATGGGACAGTTTCTATTTTGACCATTAATTGATGATTTATGATTGATCTCATCAAACATTTTACATAGTTCAAAGTTTAGACACTATTGTAATTTTGAAATACATATTGTATACGTTGTTAATTATTAATTTCACATAGGACAAACAACCTCGAAATAAAACCACGAACATTTAAACCACCTACATGATGATGGATATCGAACCAGCAGCCGTCAGAGATCCAAGCTCTTAACCACTGCGCTATTGAGCGCGCTTTGTAGCATCGTAAAGCGATGAGATAGCTTTTTATTTCACTAGCTTTTTCCCACAGCTTCGCCTGCGTGAAGGCCTGAAAGTATCCCACGGGAACAAAGTATCCAATGTCCAAACGCGGGTCATGGTCTATATTTTTTTTTTGGATGGCAAATTATCAAATAACTTCTCCCGCTCTGGGCTGAGTGGGAGGGGCCCGTCCCACTCAGCCCAGAGCGGCGTTAGACTTTTACTGACTAAAACACACCTGTGTTCCTTCAGTTGCCTGCCAGGCAACTGCCAGGCAGCTGTTGTGTGCCAGGGCCACCGTATCCCTTTCGGACAAGCCCGCAACCCTACCGGACCCCATCATTTTGTGCTGACATCTCATTGAGGTGCGCGTGGAACACAACGCGCTGCTGCCCCGTCGACCCAGGCCTGGTTCTTATCGGACGGCGAGCTACTCATTGCTCACCGTCCACAAGCCTGCGCCTACGGTGGCAGGCAATCGGCCTTAGATCCCGACGCCCAGGGCGTCTCCTGCAGCGTCTAAGGGCGTAAGGGTGAGAAATTTGCCACTCCCTCACGCATTCCGCCTCCTCCTTCGCGAGCATTACTGAATCGCAGAAGGAGGTGGCTGCCACCCATGCACTCTCGCTCCGTACCATGGCCTAGACAAGGGTCGGACGCGAAACATCAGGTTATGGTCTACCTCTGTGCCAAATTTCATCGCTATTCATTCAGCCGTTAAAGCGTGAAAAGGTATAGGACAGATAGACATAGTTAAGTACTTTCTTATTTATAATTTATTCTATCAATTTACATTTAGTGGAAGGTACCAGGAATCATGGACTTCGTATTGTTACAATGACAAGGCTACAAGGTCAGAAAAGCCATGCTTTATTGACATAACCATCAGCTTTAGAATTGAAAGATTCACATTATCACTTGATTGATTTGTGACCTTATTGAAGAATGGAATTGATTTAAACAGTGCCTTCATCAATATTTACTATAATTCATTTCCATGTTTGGTAAAACGAGAAGGTTATTTTTCCAGCAAATTAATAAAATTCCAGTCCTGGTTTAAAAACACCTCTGGACTCAAAATAAAACTCTTCAATATTTATCTATAGAAGCAGAATTATTATATCTTTTTTTAGATACAAAGTATTATAAATTGGTAGGCAATGATGAATTTATCGGGAACTAATTTCTCTTCTTCCAAAGTGGGCTAGGAAGACCTTTTCTTTAAATATTGTAGTCTTCTAATATCTTATCAATTCCTAACTCTGCTTGGAGCAAAATTACGCCATCTTGTTGAAATATTCCTTCGAACTTTATTTAACCTGACTGTAACAAAACGTGATCAGACTTAGCTTCTAAATAGTCGTTATATTTTACTAAATATCTACCCACGTCTTATTTGTCGAACAAGTAAATCTACCTACGTCTTATTTGTCGAACAAGTAAATCTACCTACGTGTTATTTGTCGAACAAGTAAAATAGGCATGTATATCTAAGAACCTACATAATAGATGCCAACAGAATTTAGTTTTCGGTTTTCGGAAATTTTCTGTCGAAATATTCTTTTTCGGCAATTTACGTTCAAAGATTTTTTTTTCGGATCAGTGTTTTCACTTCTTGTATTCAAAGGAATTAAATAATTACAACAATTACCTCCTGTTTTCCGTATTTTTTTCTTATGCATTTTAAGTTATTGTCCTCAATAATTGTAAAATGCAGAAAAAAATACTTTTTCTCCTACGTATAACAGCAGATTAATTGATTTTAATAATTATGTCTTTGAGAAAAGTTTTACGTTTAAACAGATAAATATAATGATTCAAAGATTGACACTGCATTTCTTTTACTTTGAAAATAAAAATCCAATAAAATTTTTTTTTTGGGCGGAAATTTAATTAAAGGACGACTCCTTTTGTTAATCTCGTTTTTCTTTCTTTTTTAGGTACCTACTAACCTATATCAAAGATTCTGTCTGCTAACAATACTAAACGGCGATTACCAATTTCAATCTATCGTGGTGGTTATGGAAATACTGTTATTTAAACTATTCATAATAATAGTATTGTTCACAGAGGGGATAAAGTGGACGATTACTTACAAGGGTGTAGTTTGAGGCCCAAGACTCAGCCGTGAACCTTAATACACACGAGTTGAGGGATACATACCTAGTGCTTTACTAATCTACGAGGAAAATAAAAAATATTTTTTTTAGTAAAGTTAATTCTGGCGGTGTCATCAAATCTTCACTACCACTATTATACGGCTTTTCGAGTAGATCGTAAACACAAATTGAAAATTCAGATGAATAAAACAAATTGGTTGGCGCAGTGGTTAAGCGATTGACTGCCGCGCTGCGTGTCGCGGGTTCGATTCCCGCACGGAACAAATATTTGTATGATCTACAAGTAGTTGTTCCGGGTCTGGCTGTTTGTGTATGTGAATTTAAATGTTTGTAAACGCACCCACGATACAGGAGAAATTCCTAGTGTGGGGCAACGTTTTAAAAAAAAAAAAAAAAGCTATCCACGCGCTAGCGATTTTCACTTGTTCATTAATTTTTATTCTATTTTCTTTATATCAATGTTCAGCTAAAGTATGTGGCCAGTAGCATTTTGCGCTAAGTGATAAAAACTATATCTTTTGTTATTATACTACTACGAGTATCTCGTATTTAATTAGGATAGCTACTGAATTGCACTAAATTAAAAAAAAACACAGCACGTTAACAATGGATTTTCATACACGTTTTCGACCCGCACATTTGTACAACAGTAATGTCGTACATTCTGACTCATTAAAAAAAAAACCGGTCAAGTGCGAGTCGGACTCACACACGAAGGGTCCCGTACCATTATCTATAAAAACGAGCATAAAAATCACGTTTGTTATATGGGAGAGGATTACATATTTATTTTATTCTGTTGTTTAGTATTTGTTGTTATAGCGGCAACAGAAATACATCATCTGTGAAAATTTCAACTGTCTAACTATCACGGTTCATGAGATACAGCCTGGTGACAGACGGACAGACGGACAGACAGACAGACAGACAGACGGCGGAGCCTTAGTAATAGGGTTCCCGTTTTACCCTTTGGGTACGGAACCCTAAAAAGTAATAAGGTACCTACTTACTTTCCGAGCAGGTGGGTATAGTATAAATATTATTATTAACTATTATAAGTAATGAATTATAAGTAGTCTCAGTTGCATGAAAGTCGCCTACATTTAGTGGTTTACCTTTAGATCACAAAAAGCGAAATTACTTAATAGAATAAAAGTTTTCCCTTAATTAAGTCATCATCTACCAAGTCTTTTCCCAACTATGTTGGGTTCGGCTTCCAGTCTAACCGGATCCAGCTGAATACCAGTATTTTACATGGAGCGACTGCCTATCTGACCTCCACAATCCAGTTACTAGCTAACACGCGATGCCCCTTGGTAAGACTGGTTGTCAGATTTTTGGGCTTCTGACGACCTGCGATCTACGAATGACAGCCGCGACCAACAACTTAACGTGCTTTCCGAGGCACAGAAGAGTCTCGGTATATAAAGATGGTCACCCATCCATGGGCCAACCCCGTCAAGCGTAGCTTAACCAGATGGATCGACCCGAGCGGCTTTTATTAGTTAGCCACAAGCTCTCGAGTGATTCCACCAATAGCATAAAATAATATAGAAATGCAGCCAGTTTGCAAACAACAAGTCATGCGTTGCAATAATAGCAATAGAATGTACACGTGAAATATCTAAGTAATTGCATAAAACAATGTAGGCCTCAAGCTCTTTCTCTCATCTTAAAATAGTAGGTATATTGGAGAGCCCGCCGATTGAAACACAGGGTCATGGTCTGTTTAAAAGTCCATGAATTTGTGATATCGACGAAATACCTGAGAATAATTTAGGGCAATGTTTGAACGTTCCTGAGTTGGTCTAAGCGCGTCCTGTTGATCAAATTCAAACAAAATTATCATCTACGCAATCTTTTTACAAAATAGAGAAACAAAAAGCGACCATCATTCGCTAAATGACTACGTATCAAATGCAGCGCCACCTATTACTAATTAATAAGTCTAATTAACTAACTGAATGACAAAAATCAACCCTTCAACCAACACGGATGTCGACACAAAAAAAATGTATATCAGCTCTCGATCACATTCTCTTAATAAAGGAAGACCAACCTTCTTACGACGCTACAGCGGCCCTGATATCATTTTCAGAACGATTCTCACTCATCTAGAGAGGTATATATTGGTTGGAACGCTAGTGCACATCACAGTCAGCGCACCATCGCTCAAGACACAAGTCGTCTTCCTTAGAAATATTATATTTTAATATAAAATAATGAAATTGGTAAGTCAATTTCGTTTATCGGGAACAGTGGTGCAGTTTGGGGTTAAGACGGTACAAGCGTCCCTTGCGTTTGACGGCCGAAAGCTGTGACATATCAGTCAGATTTGTCAGTCTTTTGATACCTGACTGACAAGATGATCTGATAAATGTTCTAATTGGTCTGGAGACCCTTAAGCTTGTCAAGCAAAAGTTGTGATTTTTCCAAACAACTTTTCCCTCCCTAAGGTTTTGTTATTCAGTATAAAATAAGCCTTACTATTAATTGTGATAGGTAATTAAAATATCACATAACTTGAATGTACCGTAAAGCCCTTTAATAAGAGCCATTTAGTAATCAGTTACGAAAGATCTTTCAGCGATTCAGCGACTAATTGCTGCAGCTAACTGAACTCAAAATAACTCAATATTTTCATGTTGTTTTCTGTCAATGTGGCAACTATAATCTCCTTCATATCATAAAATACCCCTTTAGTAATACAGTGATTTCAAAAATATTACTAAAGCCCCTATGGTTGCAAATATCAAACCACGTAGCAAAAGAATTAAAGGCACATGAAATCCTCGTCATGAATGCATCTACCATTCGCAACATGAAATCGACATTTCGACGTATAATTACGAACACATACATAAACTTAGGAGTGCAATTAAACAAAATGTCTATAATTAAAACATGCTCATCATTGATTTGAATTTCAATGAGGTACTGGCCATTTGCAGCAAAAAAACTGGGTTAAACAGAACCAGGGCAGGGTTGAATAATAAACTTTTTTCCATATCCCTTGTTTGTCTATGCGGTGAATCTTACATTCCCTTGTACTGTTTTTTAACGAGATTCCTCGCCTTGTATTTTCCAAAAGATATCTTGTATCAAATCCATCTAATAATCAAGTGTTTTGTCCTCTTTACAGCTCGTGGTAGCCGCTGTCCTCGGTGTCTGCTTAGCAGACCGCCTTGACAACAAATACCTCCCTCCCAGAGGGAACTCCGGTGCTGGTGGTTTCGGCCCCGGCTTCGGCGCTGGCGGTGCCCCTGGCTTCGGTGGTAAAGCCGGTGGTAGCTTCGGAGGAGCTGGTGGTGCGGGTGGTTTCGGCGCTGGAGGCGCTGGTGGTTTCGGCGCTGGAGGCGCTGGTGGTTTCGGCGCTGGCGCTGGAGGCCGTGGAGCCGGAGGTTATGGAGGCGCTGGCTCCGGATTCGGCGGTGGTGCCGGATCTGGTTTTGGTGGTGGTGCCGCGCACGCTGGAAACGCATACAACGCTCCCGCCGGTGCCGGTGGAGCGTACAACGCTCGCGGTGGTGGTGCCTCCGCTGATGCCGGCGCTCAGATCCTGAAGCTGAACAGCGAAGTTACTGCTGAAGGATTCTCTTACGACTTCGAAACCTCCAACGGCATCCGCGCTGACGCTCAAGGCGTTGCCACCAACGGAGTGCAGTCTCAAGGAAGCTTTGCGTACAAGGGTGATGATGGCCAGGATTACAGCATCACGTACACCGCTGACGAGAACGGCTACGTGCCCCAGGGTGCTCATCTTCCCACTCCCCCCCCGATCCCCGAAGAGATCTTGAAGTCTCTGGAGCAGAACGCCCGCGATGAGGCTGCCGGCATCGTTGATGATGGTGAGTGATACATTTTTACTACCTATATTCATACCAAGCTCATAACATTATTTTTTATGTACTTTATGCCTAAAGTTCTAAACACCTTAGCAAAACATGCTGTTTCGTTAGAAGCTCCAAACTTTGTACTAATAACTATAACAATACCTAAAACACACACACATAAAAATTTTGACACAACTGATTGATAGCTAGATAATTTAAATTCAAAACTAATGTCTATTTTTTACGCTAATTTGCTCACAAATCAAATTTTACTAACTAGAAAAAATGTGCTAACCGCAAAAACTCATCTTAATCGCGTTTAATAACCTCAGTGGTACAAAACATTAGTGTAGTGGTCAAAAAAGTTCAAAAGGATTACACAAAATTACAATAATTAGTATTAAAAATGACTGAACAAGAATTATAATGATTCAGTGGTAGTATGAAAAAACGTAGTGCTAATCTTTATAGTGACCACAAATCCTAAAAGTGCGGGTAACGAATTAACCTTGTTGATGATGTTGTAAATGAATGGACATCATTAAGGTAAAAAAGTAATGCCTGAAAAAATGATGCACAGTATACGTACATTAAAAGTCGTAAATGGCCTATAGACAGGTAATCTAAAACGGTCGCTATGCAGATTCTGACGTTAAACATAATACAGTGAACTTGAGAGCATGTCTCATAAACGTCGCATAAACTTAACATCATATTAACTCTCCAACAGCTATATTCATTCGTCAAACTTTGCCAATATTCCTATCAAACAATATTCATAAATAACACCAAAAAACCATCAGAACCGACCGTAATAACATTATCCCTGCCATTAGAAAGCCTTCCATTTACAAATACATTACAATTTACTAACAAAACACTGAGCAATACTAGATGTCGTGTACTTAATCTTGTCAAGTCCCAACATTACCTCAGTAACTTGAATCGGAGATAACTCACTATGCAAACACTTGACTCTTTTCATACAACGCTCTGCACACAAATAGATACATCATAAAATATGGCAAAAACTCCACGTAGCATAATCAGCCTATAATTTTCCTACTGCCGGGTCACAGGTCTCCTCTTTGTGAGAGGGACCAGCACTCGAGCCCAGTGCGGGTTGGTGGAAAACACCACGTGAAAATCTCAATTGCATCCCCATCAAATTCTGTGTAGACGACTATTTCATATGTGTGCACGGAGGTAAGAATGTAAGGAGTCTTTTTAACTCTGAAGCATGTGATTGGTTCCCTGAGTACCCTAGTACTAATGAGTTACAAAATGACGTGGGATCATTGCCTCATGCATCGTGATTTAGCTTGAAGCAAAGTAAGGCACTACATAGGTCGGATTTTAATTGATTTCACAGCTATTCTGGGTGAACATTGCAGATGAATGAATAAGGCGGGAAATAAATGGGCTAAACTTTTACAACCAATGTAAAAGTTTAGAGAACAATAATGTGGCCCAAGTAAAAGTTTTATTTTTCTGTCTTTCAAGAACAAAGAAATTATAAAAAGGTATATTGAGAAAGCTAAAAATCACAACGTAGAAATATTTCAGTAAGAAAAAGGAGCGTCGATTCACGATCAAATCGTGAATTAAAAACCACAAGATATTCCTTTTTTAAATCATCTCAATTACCATTACATAACGCAAGAGCCTTGTCGGTCTTAAGGAGTCAAGATCTTACAAATTAAAAGCAGATGCACTAATTAAATCAAACTATTTGCCTTTGATTGACCATAAATAGGCTTTAAAATGTAAATTATTGGGTTGGAACGCAGTCATAAAGTGTGCAGCCATATTCGAAGGCAGATCTTCTTAGCCTTGCGAAATGAGGATTCTTGGCTATCCCATATTGCATACTTTATTGAAATGGTCAGTTCAATAAATATTCATAGGATTTTCATTTATAATTCGGTAGTAAATCATTTATTAGATCCACAAGTTACGAATCTTATAGAAATATGGAGTTACAAATCAGATGTTTTATCGTGGCGTGTGAATTCTTGGGGTAATTGGTATTCGTAGGCGTGTGTTACCTTACCTAGTATTTACAGATAAACTCGATCTTATAACGAAACGGTCTATTGTTTCAAGTGTCTTCCAGTGCTAGTAAGGGCCACAGACGAAGTTCTAGACTGATTTTATGCATCACTTGTACTTCTACCTTGTTCGTTATTGACAGCTTTGTCACCATTGTGTGTTCTATCAAAGTCTAGCTATGTTTAACGAGCGATCGAGTACTCGTTTCGAAGCAAATTGATCGTGTTCTTAACTTCGATACTTAATCTGGTCACCCAGGTATCATCTATCTTGGGTAATCATTAATAAATTTTCAGTGTGTAATATTTCAAGACGGAAATTGCTCGATCATAATTGAGGGCTATATAAGATTAATGACAGATTCATGGAGATAATACAACATATCGTGTATCTGAGTCATATTATTTTATTATGAGAAATAATGTCCATGTGTAATCCAATGTAGTGCTCCTTCAACCTGTCACTTCGTTAATTATAAAACAAATCTCATTTTTACAAAAATCCCTTTTGTACCATGACTGTTCCCATATTTTATTTTTGATTTAAATATGTGCATCATCATGCTCTAGAAATCCAAACTATTTTAGGAATCAATTCAAGTCCCAATCTTTTACACCTATTTCACTGCTGCAAATAGCCCTTTCTAAATCCCTATATTTGGACTACCGAAAACTTCAATGCTTTTTCGATCTCAAGTTACTGTGCCAACGACACAATGCTACCAATCCCTTTCAAATAATCCCAAGTTATGCCTATGTATTTATCCGAAGTGTTTGAACATATAAAATAAGCAATAGACCGTTAACACAATTGAGTTTAAAACAAATACCAAATTCAGAACCAAAAGTCAAGATAATAACTAAAGATTTATATATTATGTAACCAAAGCGACATGTTTGGAGAGTGATTAGTGAACGCACAGATGAATCTGATAACGTCGACGATGTAATTATAATCATTTTGTTATGTCTTGACGAGATGATTGCGTTTATGAATTGATTCATGAGTTTGTGAATCATTCAACACTTTTACTATTTTAAAAGTTGCTTTATCTTAATTTTATATGTCTTTACTTTGGAAATTATAATTTTCATGAGTTAAATATTCGTGAAAGCATTCTCAAGTTATTCGTGGTACTGATAATTGATCCCAGCTTCCTGAAAATAGTAGTGTAATATTGCAATAGAAAATATACTAAAGAAAATTGCATAATCAAAAGCAAATAATCCTAATGCATAAACTGCGGTACTCGAAACATCACATTATTCTCAAATCATTGTAATTCACACCTAGCTTGTTCGTAAAATGACCAATTTCTCAATAGCTCAGGACTATAATATTAATGTCTCGACTTACATGAACTGTAGTACTTCAAAGGTTATTCTACAATCTTTGCTTCAATTAACCCGGTTCACTCTCGGTTTCTTCGCGGAATAACCGATTTCTTGGTAATGTCAAAACACACAGGGCACATTAGAATCATCATACAGTACTAAAATCCCCCCCCCCCCCCACCCACCCCCTTGTTACAAAACAAGGTTTATCTTCAGACCCAGGTTTAAAACATGGAGCCATTATGGAATTTCGAACTTTATTCCGACTATAGTAAAGTTCCTAAACACAAAACTGACAACTTAGTACCGAACTAAGTTTTCAGTTTTGTATAAAAATCGGTATTACAATCACTGTTACGTTCTTATTACAAAAACTAGCTGCATGGTTTAAGCCATGTCAAAATATAAATCTTGTTTTATAATAAGGCGGATAGTGTCAAGAGCCTCATTTTAAAAATCAAAATGAAAAAGCTAGTCAACATTTAAAATAACTGTAGTTTTATCAAAAAAAAAAAAACATTTTGCTGTGTGCACCTTGCATTAAGAAGAAGAAATAAAGCCAATTCACGTGAGAACAATTCAATGCCAAAATATTATCAATACTATAAATTACTATCGGATACCCACTAAGCAAACATAAAGATACAATTCAATTAACCAAAGCCAAAACAAACAACAACTTACAACAGAATAGAATAGAACTTTTATGATTACAACAGTTTGTACCAATTATCGCGATTCACACAGTGTTCTTAGAATGACCAATTTCTCAACAATATAGGACGATACTAATGCTTTGCCTTCTTGCACTGGGTCACGACGTGACCGCACCACTCACTGTAAGGCGTGGAGCACATGATCCAGACTACAGATAAACGAAAGGTCAGACATGTGCAGTCTGTCTATTGAGTGCAGAATGACATCTAGTATCCGTGATTTGTTGTTATAAAATTTGAGAGAGAACTGCATCTTTTGTGGAATTTAATTTTGTTTCGTGTTAAAAATTGGTTTGTGTTTTTTTATAATAGTCAATGCATTTAGCACCAAGGTAGTGGTCATTAATAAAATGATGATACCTAAACTCAACTGAAATAAATATGAAATAATAAAACAATAAGGTACCTTACAAAAGCAATAACGACCAAACTCAAACCACGATGGCTTAAAAGCTAGACCAATTTATTAGATCAACCTGTCTATATCAAAATCAAATGATTAACCAGCTCACCTAGTTACTAGAAAAACATCAACAAAACACATGTCCCAGCGGTTGCATTAACGAATTACTCAAAAGCAAACGTACCATAATGAGTGCATTTACGAGAGATGGGCGGTAATCGCGAATATTAATGACTCCTGCTACAGTAATAAAGGTTTCATCTAGATAATGACGCGTTGCAACACCGATGTGCACTGAGCTTTACATTTTGTAACTTTTGCTAAGTTTAGCGAAAGTGTTTGTGGGATCTTTAAGTTAGACTGGGAATGAAAGTAACGTTGAGAATATTTCCAACTATTTTACTTAATATCATCTAACACATCAGTCCCTACTTGCCTAATAATATAATAAAATTCTTGTAATGTATGTATAAATACTTCATTTTCTTTGACCCTTCTCAAATGCTCTTTCTATTCTCATGTAAATTGAATCTCCGTATGTAGTCGTTTCATAACATTATCATATGCACAAATGTATCAGGTTCATAGCAGGGCACCATAAATATCACACACAATATCTAGATTTACAATATACTCAGAAAAAACCCCTTCATGAACTTTTTCTCCCACTCTCAACAAAGGAGGTCTAAAGTCACAAATATTAATATTATCAACACATATCAAAACGGAATAAAGAATATTTTCTTAGAACTGTACATGTATGTTAGCAGTTATGACGCTTTGTTCGCCATTCCCATAGTTACAAAATGTGGGAACATTAGATGCAACGATATTTCACACTATATTAATTACCTTAAAATTTACAACGTGTTGGGAAACTAGAATGAAGTTAAATCTTAGATCTGACATCGGTTAAACAGCGTGAAGATTTTGTTAATTTGTTTGATTGTTATCTGAAGCTTTATAATGATTCAATTTTGTTGCTTGAATCAGAAGATTCATTATTGTGATGACTTCTGTTTTACAATCATTGATTCTTAAACAATTATTTTTCTCTTGTTTTATATGAACTAGTTCATAAAGGTTAGCTTGAAGATCAGTGAAAGATATCCCAATATTATGGTTTACATTATCTATATCAATATTATTATAAGGTATATACCTACCATCGTTTCAGCATTAAGATGGCCTTTCATTTAAATAGGTTATTCAACAAATAAAAAAAATCCAGTACTCATTCATTACCCAGGATTATCAGATTTGTGTCATTTTCACTCATCAAAATTGAGCAAGTACATAATCACTATTACCTGTCTTTCTAATATTAGACACAACATAACATTTATACAAAGAATTTGCGCACAAAAACGTTGTGTGTGACTATTTATTTTTTCGTAACTGACTTGTCAAACTGAGAGACAGATTAGCGGTCTTACTAAAGTACTTACATAACAGGTCAACGATGAGCTAGTTATAAGAGAGATAGTTAGGTACTGATAATGAAGTTAATGCGATTTCTGAGATGGTCAAATTATAATTACGTCATGTTAATGTAATTGTAATTGGATATTTATATGAGTAAGCAAGTTACATCTGGTGGTAGGGATTCGGTGAATCGACTGATGTTTAGAATACCGCTGATATAGATACTATATAATTTTGGGAAAATGTAACGGTCTATAAAAACTTTCAAGAGTATATAGAATTAAGACTCAGACATCATGCGTGATCCGAAGGATCTATAGATAAACCATTCTGGATCAAAATTCGGAAATAAAAATCTGCCATGCTTTTAAATATACTAACTTGACAAGCATTCCACATCGTCCACAGACACAGGTATATTAAAAGTCTCAGGTGTCTCCAATCAGTCATTAAGTAAACTTGCGTTTAACCTAGAAGCAGCATACCCATGTAGTGCGGTCATCTTCGCATTCTAAATAACTCGATACAATTTAAATAATTCGAGCGAACGTTAACGAGAGCGTTTATTGCTAGCCTTGGAGCTTTCGATGAGTCGAGTGTGGCCAAGAAATTTGCGAGTAAGCGAACTTTGTAGTAAGACTGTAGAATTTTGAGATTTACCGACACATTTATTTACATGGATAAATTCACGTATTTTTCCAGTAACTGCAGAACGCCACCTGTTACGGTCCTAACATACTAATTGTCGTGAATAATTTTAAATTTTCGAAAAATCAAAGTAAAAATAAAATAACAATGTTAAAACTGCAATTATAAGGTAGCAAAATTTATAAACGACGATTTAAATAATGACAGCAGAATTCTCAAAGCTACACACTCTAGGCTACCAATTTACAACGACAATGAGAAACATACTAAACAAAAACAATTTAAAATAAACGTCCCGACAATTATAATATTTGCACGTGACGCTTACTTTACGGCCCCCAAAGTAAACAATACAGAAATATTATGTGCGTGATCGAAATTACACAATTATTTCGTAATTGAAAATGAACACAAATTATATGCCCCACTTGTTACTATATTACAAAAGGTCATTTTAAATACACATCATTTTAATCATCATTTATGTAGACATAGCTAGCAAGACGATTTTAGTATTATACCACTTTGCTTTGTCTAAAATAATTGTTTTCTAAGACTCTGTAATAATAGAACAACAGCTTGGAACATGATTTATATCCCGAAAAACTGTCAAAATGCATGAAAAGTACTTTTATTATTTTCAATATATTTTCAAAACCGTGAATAAATTAAAATAATTGCGAGGATAAGTTATAGGTTACACCTATATTAAGTCAAATAGTTTAGGAAGCAGAAAGATTTGAATATCATTAACCAGCCTGCCCTTTACAAGGCCAACTTTTGACCGCCAACGCCAGCATCCAACGCTCTATTTCTAATGAACTTGTTGCTTACTGCAACATTGAAATGTTGGTCGATGTTGGCAGCTAATCTGTTAGTCATTACGCTTGTGAACCCGGCGCGTGAAATGCCCTGAGAACGACAGGTTGCGCATAAATTACGTTGTCTGATGCTGATATATTGAAAGCATGCACTGTAATTAACAAACTTTAATTATATTATAAATAATATTATGTCGGATTATGAAGTGTCATGGAGTTGAAAACATCGGTTCTCATATTTAAAAAAAAAAACATACAAAAAATTGTCGTTGATAGGTAAGACACCCGTTTCATGTTGCAGAAACTGGAAACCCTGAAAATGGTGTAGGGTCATGTAATACATTTTTCTATGACCTCTTAACTTTCTAGTTTCCAAAAGTCGGTGATTATCTCTAAATGACTTTAACTCAACCGAAATTCTCTCTATTCCAGGAACCTACCGCGGTGAGGGCGCTGGCGCCGGCGGCAACGGCTACGGATCTGGACCTGCTGGTGGAGCCGGCGGCTACTCTGGCGCCGGAGCAGGTGGTTTTGGCGGAGCTGGTGGTGCTGGATCAGGATTTGGCGGAGC
Organism: Tiliacea citrago; assembly: GCA_963921375.1. Classification (NCBI taxonomy): domain Eukaryota; kingdom Metazoa; phylum Arthropoda; class Insecta; order Lepidoptera; family Noctuidae; genus Tiliacea; species Tiliacea citrago. The sequence continues at coordinate 4,346,654 of OY992799.1, forward strand.
TGGCGCTGGTGGTGCCGGATCCGGTTTCGGTGGAGCTGGTGCTGGCCGCGGTGGTGCTGGGTCCGGTTTCGGTGGAGCTGGTGCTGGCCGTGGTGGTGCAGGAGCCGGTGGTTTCGGAGGTGCCGCCTCCCGCCAGTACCTCGCTCCCAACGCAGGAGGTAGGGGATCCGGATCGGGCAACTTCAACTCCCAAACTGGATACAATTACTAAGATTGATACTCTCGTGGTGATGCATGGAGGTGATGGCTGTGCAAATGTAGAACAGAAATTAAGGAAAAAATCAAAGTTTTTTACGTAAACTTCACATGAAAAATTGTGTCGCTGAAAAAATACAAATAATTACGTTGATTTTTTATAAAAATTAAAGTAACTGTTATCTATTTTTTTTTGTGACAAAAATACCAAATTTTTATATGTTTTGATTTGCACAGTCGTTAATACAATTTTCGTACAACTTTGTTACTGAACATCGTATTTATTACTTTAATTTTTTTTTCGCCCTCTTTTATCGAGCTACCCTCCGCCATCATTCACTGGTATGCGATGTGAAAATAACGAATATTTTGCTGTGAACCGATATATGTGATGATTATTTTTAATAATATTGTTATTATTTTCGTTTATATAGAATAATACTGTCTCTCTTTCTCTTTATGATGTGATCTCAAATCTTTGTATAAAACTCTTTTTTTTTTCTAGTATGAAATTAAATTCTTCCTGTTAAAAATGATAGTTATAAGTTTTTAAACAGCAATAATACAAGGACAGTATAGAGTAAGTTGGAAAATGTATAAAAAAAGTTACATTTAGTATTTAAGAACTGTAAATATGAAATGAAGCAACGAATATACGACTTAATGCAAAAATAATGATTTTATTTCGTTTCCTAAAACCCACCATCAGCACTATTTATTTATTTAATAACACACAAAATAATTGTATACATACCTACCTAAAATAAACTATATATAATTAAAACACTGCGCCGCTCACAGATTTACAGCGGAAAGCAGTTGAAAATATTAAACTACATACCTAGGTCACATCTGACCACATAGCTTAAAAAATTGTTACCAACTCTGACCCAAATCTCATCAAAAGGCCATACCGCCATTGCACCCAATAACACAAATCAATTTAAGTGACATGATACATCCCAATTCTACAAGTTAACATTTATATATATAAGTATTTATTCATTCACATCCCATATGAAAAAGCCTATCATCGTTTTAACAAGCTCTAAAATGAATGATAAGTACATCTCAGGATCTACAAGTACATTAACTTCCTAATTCCTAGATGAAAAAAGAAATGTCAATTACCTTCATAGTTATTGCTAACTGCGCCCCGCGGTTTCACCCGCATAGTCTCATTATCGCATAATCTCGATCCTGTGGGAATATCGATATAAAAAGTATCCTATGTCCTACAAACCTACCCCGCGTACCAAATTTCATCCACATACGTTTAGCTGTTTTAGCGTAAAACCGTAACAAACAATTTTACAAACATTCAAATCTTTCTCGTTTATTTAATACTAGCTGCGCCCTGCGGTTTCACACGCGGACGTCTCGATCCTGTGGGAATATCGGGATAAAAAGTAGCCTAAGTAAGTTAATCCAGGGTGTCAGCTACCTCCATATTTTTTTATATCAAAATTGGTCCTGCCGTTTCAGCGTAAAGAGGTAACAAATACACCCCCCACACACACTCACTCACAAACTTTCGCCGTGATAGTGTGATTAAGTTTAGATAATTGTCACAAAAATAAAGATTTGGCTTATTTTCTGCCTGAAAAATAGACTTTAAAATAAATTTTTGGTGGTAAATGGAGATTCAGTCGCTCCGTGTAAATACTGGTATTCAGCTGTATCCGGTTAGAATGGAAGCCGACCCCAATAAAGTAGGGAAAAGGATAAGCAGATGATGATGGTGTTAAAGTTGCATTTTTTGAACAAACAAACCAAATTACATAATATTTCCATAACGTTCAACCCAAGTAGCAAAATTCTCCTATAGTCATTGACTTAAAAGACTAAAAGTCTTATATGAATCTAATAGATGCTTTGACCAATGTCACGGATCCTACAACAGCATCTTATGAGATGATTTGTGCTACAAGTACTTACGATCCTATTACTAGTTTTAAAAACGTTTACTGGATTACTTTATACGATTCTTACTAGAACTTTCAGCCTTATAAGCGCATGTTATAAAACGAATTAGCAAAGTGTTACTTTTTATCCTATATGCGCATTTAATAGAATTGTTTACTCTTGTTAACGTCTTGTTTCATTCTTCTATAAGACATGCACTCCTATAAACGATAATATTGGATTGATTTGTCTTAGTCGTGACTTTTAATAGACTGTTAGCACCAAACTAACATGCCCTCCATGTGTGATGAATGATTTTTATAGGTAAGATTCTATGTATATGTGTACTACATTTTCTATTACTAGAGTAATCGGCCAAGAACGCTAAAACATAAATATAGTGGCGAAGTAGATAAGTCCTGTAAAAGTCATAACTTTGACCAGACAGCTGTGCTGCTGGGGAGTTTGTTGCGCCACTTCTTCTTCCCAGCTAAAGCACTAGGAAGTGGTGAAGGGTGGGCGTTTTTGGGGGACTGTCTTATGTAATTTATGACGTTCGAAAAGTGTTGATTCTCAGCCTAGTTTGAATAAATGACTTTTGATTTTGATTTTTTGACTAAATTGTATTATAAAAGTTTTGATAATGCAATGTATGCACGTGATCCAGATCCTATGGCGGCCTAAGTATTTGTTAATTATTATCGAATTAACAAATAATAAATATGTGTAGTTTTGAAAGGGCATGAAAATATGTTTAGTATCATCGAACACTTTATCAATAAAATTAATTTCGCAAGTTGAATAAGCATTCTTTACTCAACAGTCAAAAGACAAAAGCTAATAACAGCTATTAATGTGGATTGTTGATTGAAAATATTTTTTTCTTAAGACACCAGCACGTCACCGTTACAAAAATAATGAAGAACGAACGCTCTAGTAATGGCATCACGTTGACAACTGTTGGATCAATTACACCAGTAAAGGACCTAATAAGATAATTATAAAATCGAATTGCACTTAACAGGACTGTAAAAAAACGACTATAGCGCATAATAGCCCTATAAACTTCGCCCTAATGCGGTCCTTTAAACGTTTTTAGGATTTCTATAAGACAAAAAAATACGTGGTCCTAGGATACTTACAGAACCACATTTTGCTTTAACGCAATTTTTTTGTTCAGTTTTTTTCCAACTTTGTACTCCAGGATATACACACATAGCATCACATATGTATTCCCCGAAGGGTTAGAGCCGGGACCGACAGCTTAACGTGCTTTCCGAGGCACGCAGGGGTCTCGGTATGTAAAGATGGACGCCCATCCATGGACCAACCTCGGCAAGCGTAGCTTAACCTGATCAATCGACCCGTGCGGCTGTTATAACTAAGCCACGAGAAACTCATAAATATTATTTTACACACAGACATACACATAAAATCACGCCTTGTTTCACGAAGGGTTGGGCAGAGGTGTACCTACCTGTAGTACACCCACTACATTTCGCCAGTTGTTAAGTCCCATGTATTATGGGGCGAGCCTATTGCGAATACATGGGGCGAGCCTTAATATTAAGTGCCGGGTTGATTAACCGGGCACAAATTAAGTAATCATTTAAAACATACTTATTAGGCTCTTAGTAATTCTTTCTCAATAAAGGAGACGTTTACAAAATGTATGCGGCTTGATACACAAATAATTGAAAATTTAAACAGCCTTCTGACCTATATACGCGAAATACGCGAAAGAGGGTCATTTTTTTTTACAGCCGCCCGTTTTTTTTTTAAAACAAGTGTTCAAAAATAAAATGTTTACATCACTAACTACAAGCATTATTTATATTTTAGGGTAGGCAGCCCCTTGGCAAATGACGTGACAATGACAATAACAATGTCAGTCAGCAGCGGGCCGAGCACGGGCGTGACAAGACATGATAAATTATGTCATATCAATTTGTACTAGCTTTTTGTGACAAAACAGTTTTATCGCTCAAACTGTGATAAAATGTGTGACTCAAGCCATGTCATAGTAGGCCATGCTTGCCCCGCAGGACTCGGCTTGACACTTACAGCTTTGACTTTTTTTTTCGACACGTTTTGTTATTGCATTGTCATGATAACCAATATATTTTCTCTTAATTAATTTCATGGAGCTGCAGCTAAAATTATAATAAAATCTCAAAGTATTTATTAGAAACGGAAACTTTAGCCACATTTAAAATTGTGTTTGTAAATAATTATTGTAATTATAATTATAATTATAATTTTGTTTGTATTGAAACACTTTTCACTTTTTCACAAAAACGGGCGCCTGAAAAAATCTGATTTAACTATAATCGAGTAGCATAATAAATAAGCTTTCTAATAAGGTACATCACATTAGCGTTTAAAAATCTTCGGAATATTACACCACTTTTGACCTCTCCTTTACTATCCTAATAATTGTGTTAGTAGTTTGTGGCACTTGTGATAGGTGGCGCTACGTACCTGTTTTAAAGATGATACTTATTTTCATTAGAGCTAACCTGCTAACCGAAGCAACGGATGACTTAGCACTATTACGTCCTACTTTGGTTTTTACACATTTCCTTTTAGACTCTAGAGTCAGCTTGGATTATGGACGTATTAGGAAAACTCCATTTTACTATACAGCGAAAAAGTCGTCGAAGGCAGACCAATTTCATGATGGAAACCAGGAACTACATACCATATTAGATTGAGATAAAGTCAGGCAATGTTTGTTTGCGTGAAAACTTGGTACTTTTGGTTAAGACGTGGAACGGGGAAACAAGACTAGAAAATATACTCAAATGCACACTTTCATGTTTACTTTATAACAATCAATATTACTAGCAGGATTATACCAGGCTACATAGCAAAAACAATGGAGTTGAAACAAAAATAGGCTGCCTAGCTAGGACCATTCACTTCATGAATATTAAAAGAAGCTCTTCGTATTCAATTGACTGAATGAAAAAGTTACAAATCAGACAACATAACAGGCTTTAAAAGGCAAACAGAAGATGCTAGATCTTCAGTTAAAAAACTGGTCCTATCGCCAAGGCGTCGACTAATCGTGCCTAAGTATGGGATGCACTCTAAGCCAAGTTTGAGGTACAAGATGATGGTAATATATTATAGGTAATTGAGGGAATATAGATTTGTCAACGGTGACGTACATGGATTGAATGGTAATGCGATATCGCAATGTGCCGAAGCTATGTGTTGGGACATTATGAATCAATGGGTATTTGATGTAAAATGTCAGAAATGTAATAAGTAGAATAATGGTATTTAGCTTTTAGATATATTTCTTTAATTAATATATAGATACATGAATGACCATGAGGGGCATGGGGGAGGGGGCATGAGGTATGACTTTTTTCTAATTAATTTATATAAAAAAAAAATTATATCCTATATAAACTAAAACTATTAATACTCGTAAACTAAAATATGGCGTCAAAACATTCCTCCGCATCGCTGTCGACTGGTAATGTACCTAAGAGACTGGCAGCATTGCCACGTTGTATGGCAATGCTTAGCCTCTGGCCAAAGTAAAAGCCAGCCCTTGGGTCATGGGAAGTGTCAACCAGCCTTATGGAGATTTCTTTGAATAAAACATGAGCACTCCACGGCCTGAGGGTTACAACCCGAAACGGCATGAAAATATAATTACCGATAAGGTTATTATAATTTCGCCGCTTGAGATTTTCCGCAGACTGATCTAGAGAGAGAGATCTGAGATACTATGTATAATTTAATATTTCCGTTTGCAAAGCTTACCCCGAAGCCGTAACATGGTCTGAAGAACACCATGGTGTAGTTTCCATAGGTGAAATATAACTTATCATTCACGCCAGTAATCTCGAAGGGTTACGGAGAGGTGTACCTATAGTACACTCACATTTCGCCAATTATGTATAAGTCCCATGTAATAGGGGGCGAGCCTGTAGTAGGTAGGATAGGAACTCTCACCTAAACGGAGGGTAACCATAGGCATTTCCACTCAAGAAAAAAGGTATTGTTCAGCAGGAACTGCTGCTGCTGATCTCTAGGCAGTAGGAGCTATACAAAAAAGACCATGCCGTGGTAAATAAATTAGCCAGTAGCCAAGATTGGTAAGGTAGGGATGCTGACTGCCCCGATGCACCGGATTTAGATTCCATATTATCTGGGTACCATACCTGAGAAACATTTTCATCATAGAAGTAATTGAATTAACTAGTGGTCGCCCACTGCTCGAAATTCTACCCCCTCTACGAGTACTTACAATCTATCTATCTCTCACTTCTGTCATCTACCTATCTTCAAGTCATGAGGCCCTGTTACTATAAATGTGTGTGTCAAACGCATGGTAGTGTTTTTTTATTTATAATGCTTTATATCAAAATATTAGCTTTCTGCACTCCTACTCCTTAAAAACTTTAACTGTGCCAAATCTCCAACCGTCCGCGTAATTTTTGAAAAATGGGGTACTTTTTCGTTTTACGTATTATTATAATGATAATGATTATGTATCTCATAACTTGGAAAGATCAGTCTTAAGGAGTACTTAGCACATTTTTTCATGTATTGAGCGTGGATCTGATAGTAAATATTGTTCATAATGATGAGAACAATGGCCCCTTTTTAAGATTTACAATTTTTTTCAATTTCTCCATGTATTACAATATCATACCATAATTGGTTCTAACGCCATCTATTGCTTCGAGACTAAACTACAAACGCTACGAGCTTAGTAAGCTCGCGTCACTTTGCTTAAGCGCTGCTTAGATCGTGCATTTACTTTGATAGTACAATGTTTATAGTCTGTACCAATAGCGCAGTGGCGCTTTTGTCCGTCTCACTGATGACATAGATTCATAACAATAGCATTACTACAGAGACCTTATTAATTACTGGAGTTGCTGGAGAGCCTTACTGATAGTTGTTTTTCGTGATGTTTAGCTTTTTTAAGGTTTGTAGATTAATTGAAGCGTATGCTTTATTCATGACAGGCTGGTGACAAAATTGAAGAGTATTAAAACAATAATGTTATTCTACTCTCATATCTAAGACATCCAAAAAAGAGAACAATTTTCGGTGGTTTGACAGCAATGGCCCGGCTGCGAGTTATCATTGCCAAAATTATTTTGCTAAAGCCTATTTAGGTACGTCTGCCAAGATGATGTATTTACTCGTAAATCAAATATGTAGCAATAGTGCGTACCTCACAATTCTCGTGATCCTATCTAAATTGCTCCACTCCTAATTTGTTACAAAGTAGGTCATCAACGAAGGTCTGTATCATATCAATTTGGCAAATGAACAATATGTATCTGACTTCATTAGTTTTTATCAGATACCGTGTGTTCACGATTTTGTAATCTGTCTATGTGCTGATCTCTTAGAACTAATTAGGTTATTTCTATTGGTGTAGCATCATGCTTCGACTTTCAGAGCTGGATGATTTCGATTTGGATAAATTTTTGGGACGTTTGTAAGATCATTCTGTATTTTAGAACTCACGTCAGCTACTATAGTAATGCCGAGAGACATTCCTTATTTTTCGCCCATAATTATTTATTTGTTTATTATGGCACCAAGTCCCAAATAATGAATTGTTGTTTTTTTTGCGTCTTCTGATTTATTACTGAGCTATCGCAGAGTGACTGGTCCTATAAATAGATTGACAGATAACCTGGAAATAGGTGATCAATACTTGGAATACGAGTAGTGTTATTATGCATGGATAGCGGAGTCCTTTACCCAGCAGCCAACGAAAAAAAAATTAATTAGAACACTCTTTTTACCCGACTGCGCAACGCAAAGGAGGCCTAGGATCAGCCTATGTATGTATGTTTATTCCTTACTCAAAGTTTGTGGCGCTCTAGAGACCAAACGCGTGGGCCAATTTTTTATAGTACGTGGTGAAATTTAAGTAAAAAAAAAACGAGCGAACCTCACAGTAGTCGCTTATGAAGTGTAACATCTGACATCTTACCTACTAATTCCATGAGTACACTAATTCCATGCTATTATAAAGTACTTACTAATTCCATGCTATTAAAAAGTACCTACTAACTCCATGCTATTAATAAGTACTTACTTATTCTATGCTCAACCTGTCACACACTTATTATTTATTTAATACTTTAAGCACACAAATGCACAGAGGCCGAATTGGAATTTTCTACCAGTCAACCTTTGGGATTACCCAAAGGTTGACTGGTGGAAAATGCAGACACCAACAGTGGTAGGTGCAATAACGCAAATTTTGGAATAAATATTTATTTAAATATAAGGATAGGTATACATAATGTACATACATACCTATTAAAGACTTTAAATATAATATTATACAGGGTGGAAACTTTCAGCGGGGCAGTAAGGGGAAGTACCTTATCCGTTGCAGCTACGCGAAAATGGTCTTAAGAGACTATCCATAATTTTTTTGAAATTTTGATCCCCATTCACAGATTTTGAAAAAAATGTACAGTCAGCAGGAAAATGGGCAATTTTCACAAATCTTTTTTTTATGCCAATCGATCCTTTCTTATAAGGATCAAAAACCTCTATTGGCCCAATTGAGGTTTGAGTACTAGAAAAGTCAAATCGCAAAAAACTTTTCCCATACATTTCGTAGGAAATGAGAAGTTCCAACTTACATTTTTTACCATCGATAAACTGGCCGCTACAAAAAAGACTGATCGAAAAACAAATAAAAAACTATAACTTCTACTTTGGGTATTATTTCACCTTAAAATTAAAAACTTGAAACTTTACATTTGGACTCACCTAGAAATTTTACTTTTGTGCTCTAAGTTATGAGGTGTTCAGAATGGTAGCCGTTTTGACGTAGGCATAGGTTTATTCTCTTTACTACAGACTGGGTAGCAGCTGATAATGTGCTAGGATTAATTCCATAGAGAATCGTGGTAAGTAAATCTTTGAGTTCCTGAACACTGTTGTATTTCTTTTAATAAAGTTCCATTTTTAAATAGCGCCACATAAAAAAGTGTAGAGGCGTGAGATCAGGGGGCCGATCGCGCTATTTCTCAACGTAATTACCGTTCGAATGGAACGTTTTTGGTTTTGGTTTAGTTTTGGTTTAGCTGATGTAAGAAACGGTATCGCGCTATTTTTTGTGAGAGTATTGTTCGATCGATCGTTCCTCCACCGTAACTTCCAAAGTAAAGCTAAATCGTTTCCGTTGAAATAATTAGCGCGATACGAAATGTGTCTTTTGGTTGTGGTTTAGTTTTGGTATTAACGTTAAAAATTAGCGCGATTGGCCATCTGGGGCCCAAGTCTGCTATTTTTATAAATTCAGTCATTCCACCACGATCCCATAGTCATGCCATTGTCATTTTGCTAAAAGCTCGTAATCTCATAATGGTCGATCATTGGTCGGTCAACGTTTTCGTAATAAAATTGTGTTATTATAATGGCATTGTCGTATTGCCATTATTATAAAACACATTAGTAGAAATGTCATTCATTTGTCATTATGTACGAGATTACCAATATATGCAATTTCTTTCAATGTAGTGTCAGTGGCCGACCATTGGAAAGTCATAATGACGCCATTATAATAGTAGATTACCGAACTTGTCAAAATCAACAATTATGAAATCAATGATCGACCATTCTGACACTATTGTAATAGCAGACTTGAGGCCCTGGACTGCGAGGTGGTCACGTTATAGGACCATCATTATGTTTGTATTCACTGCCTTGCGAATTGCCGGAATTCGATTTCGAAATATGAAGTTTATTTATTTTTGGCCAGTCTTCGTTGTAGCGGTCCATCTATCGATCATAAAAAACTAAGTTGGAGTATCATTTCTTACGAAATGTATGGGAATTTTTTTTTGCGTTTTATGACTTTTCTAGTACTCAAACCTCAATTGGTCCAATAAAAGTTTTTGATCCTTATAAGAAAGAGGATCGAATGGCATAAAAAAAAGTTCTTGTGAAAATTGCCCATTTTCCTGCTGACTGTACATTTTTTTCAAAATCTGTGAATGGGGATCAAAATTCCATAAAAAATTATGGATAGTCTCTTAAGACCATTTTCGCGTAACTGCAACAGATAAGGTACTTCCCCTTACTGCCCCGCTGAAAGTTTCCACACTGTATACCTAATTATACATAAATATAAGACCAAATAAATACACGAATATACTAAAACAGATAAGACAAACAATGGGAAAACATTACCGTTATAATGATACTGCCAGCTTCTTACGAATGTGCTCGCGAACTTTAACTTTAAAGGACAATCGGTTGGTTGCCATCCTGATTTCCTGGAGAGCGCATTCCACAGACAGATAGACTGAACGAAGAAGGAAGAGTGAATGAAGTCAATACGGTGAGTGGAACATTGAAGAAGACACAATTCCGTCCCTTTCACGAAATCACTCCCACAGAAAACGAGAGAAAATATGTAACAAAAACTAAACTGAAATAATAATGTACTTATTGTCTATTACAAGATACTTATTACTAGAACTCATAATAAAAACAGATCTAGGCAAAATCCTATTACAATATAATTTCACGAACAACTGACATCATTTATTCTGAATCAGATAAGGGTTAGTGCTCATCGTTCTCTTATTATTGCTTTTTAAATTAATCCTTTTATGGAGTCACGTCTACTGTCAAGGTTTAAGATCTATTCTAGTTTATTATACATACACGAGATTTTCACGTAGTGTGCCTAATTTTGCACGTAGCGAAGGCCTGGGAATTTTGGCATTTATGCAATTCGCGACATCTTCGGAATGAGGTTACAAGATTAATTTTTGCGACAGTAGCTGAACAGCTGGTGGGCTTTTTAGTTTTGAAACTACCGAGAACGGAGATCGATTTTTAATTAGAAAATCACTTTTCAAGCGGTGGACACTCATTGGCTCAACCGCGCTCCTATAGGAATGAAAATATAAAAGTGTTGGAAGCAATTCGTGCCAAGTCAATATGCAATAGTTTGTTTTTAATCCAAGCAAGTACCAATGCGACCTTTTTAATTCACTGGTACTGTCTGGGCTCATCTTAGATATTTATGACATTCGTGAAGGAAAACATCGTGAGGAAACCTGGAATTGTAACTAATATAAGTCTGCCATCGCCAACCCGTTTTGAGCAAGCGTGATGATCAATGCTCGTGCCTTCTCTATATGAGAATAGGCTTTTGCCCTCTAGTCGAATAATGATAGGCTGGTAAATTAACTTTGAAGTCTGAAAATGGCACCGGTGACTGAAAAGTTGTGAGGAAATCGGTTGTCATGGTACGGGCATGTGATGCGGAGGAATGAGGAAAATTTCCTGAAAAAAGTTTTGAGTATGGATGTCGATGACTATAAAAGTAGGGGAAGACAAAATAAACGATGGATGGACTGTGTGAAAGATGATATGGCTAGAAAGGGGGTGACTACTGAGATGACGACTAATAGAAAAGTATGGAAGAATAGGGACATGTTGCGCCGACCCCAAATAAATTGGGATATGGGCAGAAGAGTGATGATGATATTATTAATTTTGTAGTGGCCTTCAGCCTTACATTAAAAGTAACAGAAATCTACCGTAACAGCCTAGTTAGTTAGAATATCTAAAGTACAGACGGCTACACATCAAGACGGCTATACAATGCTAGACCAGCTTTTACTGGAAATGTATAGCTTGATGTGTAGCCGTGTGTAAGTACATAAACTAACGCAGTATTAACGTACTCGAAAATTGTTATATGTTTTTGTTCCAATAAAATATTTGATATTTGATTTGATCTTTTATGGGGTACTGTGTTAAAATTTTTATAACAAAATACCTTAGTACCTTACAAATAAATGAAAGAAAATTTAAAACTCATATTTAAAGTACACTTTTTATAATGAGCATATTACAAATTAGTGGATTATGTCCAAGGTGCCGTGTGGTGCCGGACGTAAAGAACAGCACCATCCTATTTCTAAAGGCGACTAAGGGACTTACTAGAGAATGGGGCAACCACCGCCCTATTGGGGCAGGCCTATGTCCAGCAGTGGTCTTTCGGCGGGAATGATGATACTTAATGAAATGAAATAAAATTTAAAAACTCAATAGAAGTACACTTTTTATTTAAGCATATTACAAATTAGAGGAACATAAAGAATGCTGAGAAATATGCTGGTCCTGCTCCATAAGACAATCTAGAGCAGCTATACTCAACCTGCGGCCCGCCGGGCTTTTGTTATTGGCCCATCTGAAGTTACAAATTTATTGTAAACCATTTTAAATTTCATCAAACATCTTTGTTAAAACTTATTTTTTCATTAATAAAGTAACGACATCGTTACCTTGGAATTACGTTTTAATTAAGACCTAAATAATTTTTCGGCTCTCGACATCATGGCTGAAAGGTATTTGTGGCCCCTTTAAAAAAAAGGTTGAGTATGGCTGATCTAGAGTCTAGATAAAATCAAACTGATTGTTAATAAAAATGTATTTTATAAATTATAATTTTATTCTAGATATACATCGGCTTCACATATATAATTATATAATTAATTTATACCTACAAAAAATTGTAAAGAATTTTAAAAGAGTAACGGTGGCGTTTCTCGCCCATTCTTCTCCATACGAAACTACCTTCTGGAAGGGGCGACTAGAATCACTTCTAATTTTCTATAAATTTTGGCGTTGAAAGTATCTATTATGTGCCTATTTTAAATAAATAATTTGACTTTGATTCAACGATTTGTCTTCTATATTTAAAGTGTATATTTGAAAGGATAACATACATTTTGATTAATCTTTACTGCCAATTATTATTACCATAAGATCCAAATATGGATTAATTTTATGAGTTACTCATTTAACTAACTATAGCCCTCTGTAATTAACAAGCATACCACTTAAAAGTCAAAGATGAAACGAATTATTTTGCCAATTAGCAATCAACCACTAACCAAACCATTATATGCAAAGACGCTTAGTTTTATGTACTACGCTTTATTATTAGAAGTTCAATAAAACCAGGCTTAGTTTTAACTAAAGGCAAAGCCCCATTTACACGATACAAGATTCTTGCCTCTGGCATAAAATAAGATTGAATCAAACAAATGATAATCATCAACATCGTCTAAACACTGTTTAGACGGTGCAATTTTTATTGTTGCTTCAACGTATGGTATGCAACGTGCGATTAAATTGCACCGTGTATCAGGCTTAAGGCTTAAGGGTCGGGTAAACGCCATTGATCTTGACCATACAAAAGCGCGCTGCGCTCTCGCCGCGCTGCCGTTCGGTTTCAAAGAGAAACCGAACGAAAGAAGAACGAAAATAAAATAAAAAAAGCACAGATTTAATTTTATTGTAGATAATAAAAGACTGAAAGTAATGTCAATTTATATGCTTTGGGTAGACATTACTAACTTCCTGAATTTATTTCACATAGTATTTTACTACAATACTTAAATATTCACATATAGAATTGATGTGTACGCGTTCTAGTTTAACATACTTTTTTTGCATAACTTACTTGCATTATTTGAAGGCGTATTATCAGATTTAAAAGTCACTAAAATCATATACCTGTACGCGCATTGATATGAAATCACCAATAACTGCAGTGGTATTCTGTAACCATCTCACAGTGAAATCTAAGGTGAAGTGAGCGTGGAGGGAACTGTCAGTGTCATCCCACCTGATACTAGCGATGGACCAAGGATAACATTTACAATCTTAATCGAGATTTTAATAATAATTTTGGTTAGTGTCTAAACATTACTATTTGTGGGGTTTTTTTATATAAAATAGCAAAAAGAAATTCAGTCAGAAGCTCAATTTTGTTTTTTTACATTTTTATCCTAGAGTAGTCTTTAAGAGGGCCCTTCCCGGTCCGTCTATCGTCAACGCGAGCATGGTCGAAAAGTTTGTTGTTTCATCCAGCGCAAGTTAAAACTATTAACAAACGAGTGAGAACGCGATAACATTTAACGAAAAATAATGTGCGGAATTTTCATAAAACTTGTTCCCGGAAATACGTGTTTTTGAGTAAGCCTTACCAGGTTGTGAAATAAATGTTGGTCATTTAGAATTTCCATTACATTTGCAAGGTTTCTATCGTAATGTTTTCTTAACATTTACAATTTATAAGTACATTATGAATGGCCAAAGTTCTGGTAAATTTGTGCAAAAAAGCAGATTTTTGCAGGCTTATACTGAATTTGTTTATCAAAAATTTTATTTTTTGCTTGCGTAGAAACCTAGATATAGTGCACATGATACCTATTGGTTCAAAAATTTCAAAGAAAGATGTGTTACAGCGCCATAATCACGTACGAGCGTTTGTATGAAAAGTATGTCGGGTTGACTGCTCTTAAATAGCCTGAGGTGCGAGCGCGTCACGCAGGTACAATAAATATAATAAAATATACGTCTAAGCTAACATAAAATGATCTGTTAAAATCTCGATTATGATTGCAAATGTAAATGAAACCCTTAATCAATCCCTAGCATCAGTGGAATGACACTGACAGCTGACTCCACGCAAGAATTCACGGTGAGATTTTTACAGAATCGACATGCTGAACGTGTTATTTTTGAAACATTGTACGTGATCTGGAAAATAAGGCTTTACAGACAACAGTATCCGATCGTAGGCTGCACCCTAACTCCCTTATTAACTAACCAGCAGTTGACTAAGTTGACTTACATCAGTATAAACTTCGGTTTAACCATACATGTTTCAAAGTTTGGCATAATTTAAGGTACTTCTGGTTAATAATTAAAGGGCCAATGTATTATGTAACCAGCCTTAGAATTTTTTCTTTTCATGTAATTGATCCCTTTGTTGTAACTTTTTGACAATAGCTGATCGATTGTGTGAAAATCTCGCCATGAAAATTTAGGTGAACTTAGGTGGTCATTAGTGTCAATCCCTAGCTTCTGCATGGTGGGATGGTAGCTCAATTCAAGTTTATTTCACCTAAGTTTTTAGGGTGATTTTTTTGTAGAGTAGACCGGTTGGTCTTGCAAAATGGCAGTGATGAACTACGAGGGACCAACCACAATCAAAGTGATCCCAAAAATCAATGACCCATCATTTTATATACGAACCAAGTTCCGTTTAGACTTCGGAGCCTTCAGATGTTCACGACATTGTCATAAATAACCGATCTTGAACCGATTGATCGATAAAAAATCGTTAATTGATCCCATCAAGAGCTGTTAATCAAAGCGTGAGATTATTACGTACGCGGAAATCGATTCGATTTACGATATTTGATGAAGAATCGAATAAAAAATCGGTACTGTTGACAGAATTGTAATAAAATAGAAGATGTTTCAATAATGATTCAAAAAAAGATTTATATAATTTTGCAAAATCATAATGTAATTTATTCGATGATTAATCACGTAATTTTTCTCAATAAACTTTTTTGCTGATAAACGATTATCGGTAAGATCGATCATCGGTAATCGTAATATTTATAAATAAACCATTCTAAATCAAAATGTATAAAGCCATTTTTTTAGCGCTGTCATCAATCAATCTGCCTAGCCTTTTTTCAATTATATTGGGGTCGGCTTCCAGTACCAATACCAATATTTTACATAGATGAACTACCTATCTGACCACCATAACCCAGTTACCGGTTAACACGATTCCCCTAGGCAAGACTGGTTGTTAGACTTTCGGGCTTTTGACTATGTAACAATTGTTAAAGATGTAAGAATTATTTTTAGCGCTGTCATTAGGGTGTTAAAATTATTATGATATTGAGTAGGTACTTCATAAGAAATAGTAAAATTATAATTTACCATCAGTAGCACCGTTCAAGAATATCTCCTCTCATACTCCACAAATCTTACTTCAGCAGTGAACGTCTTTCGTTAGAATACATCGTTGCTTTTTCAGAATATCCATGACCTGATTAATTATTTTATCATTCAGTCACACCATCTATAAATCTAGGAAACAGAAGTGTGGAAATAATATGCGTTCAAAAATTAAACATGGAACTAATGGAATTTAGGTACATAAAAACTAGAATAAACGATGCAAGGAAGACATTATAAGTATTTATTTTACAATGCATTAAAGTAAACAAAAGCTAGATTTTCTTAATTCCGTGTCTAAATCACTAAAAATGGTCACGCATTTGGAAAACGAGATTTATGACGAAACAAAAAAAAAACAAATATTATGAATCGGATTTTTGATAATGGCATGGATTTAAACCGCTGCTCTTAATCTCTGAGTCGTCGAACGGCACTCAGCTATCAAAATTTGTCAATAACAATATTTATTAGGTACACAAAACAGTACGGTTTTAGAAACTAAATAGTAATTTTTAACCGACTTCCAAAAAGCAGGAGGTTATATGTTCGGCTGTGTTTTTTTTTATGTATGTTCACCGATTACTGCGTCAATTGTGGACGGATTTTGAAAATTCCTTTTTTTTTTGGAAGGGTATGCTCCCGAAGTGGTCCCATTGCCACCAAATCAAAATCTGATGAGGGAATCCCATGGAAATCGAGGGAAATCCTCAAATTTAATAGGCATACTTATAGCGATTTGAGTATTTTTTATAGTAACTCGTGCATTTGCACTCGAAAAGCACCATTTGGTGAAGTGGAACCGACCACAGATGGCCACCGGAACTACTTAATACTAAGTATTTCACCGTTGCGATTCGACTAGATTCGATTAGGCACTTTAATATGGTTGCTAAGCAATTTATGCTCGTCAAAATGCATATGGTGGAGTCACCATCAGTTCTCCTGGTTGTTACCAGGAGAACTCCTCAACAATTAACGCCCCTGTATCGGAAAAAGTAATATTTTGTAATAGGAGATGAGCATTTGAAATTAGGCTATTGTATATTACAAACTGACCCACTAAAAAGTGAAAAATAAAAACTTTTTACAAAAAAAAACAACCGACTTCCAAAAAAAACACTACAAAGTGAAAAATAACTTTAATTTCGGAAGTCGGTGGCAAAAAACTAAAATACAGACCCAAAGACACCGACTTCCGAAATTAAAGTTATTTTTCACTTTGTAGTGTTTTTTTGGAAGTCGGTTGTTTTTTTTTTATAGTAAGTAATTCGGTATTTACAGGCACAAGACATTTCACCTTAGTCAAATCAAATCATTTATTTGTTTCAATAAGGGTACATAAGGTGATACATACAACAAAAGTTTTTTAATAGTTTCATCACTTTTGCGCACTCGAAAATATAGTTTATTTCACCGATGATTTACGTAATGAAGATATTGTAAAATCATAAAATAAAATATTGATTTTATCACAAGGATAGCTGAAGCCTAGTGTGTTATGATTATTATGGTTAAATTTCTTGATAATTATGGCTTGTTAAATAATAGGAAAAAAAAACATTACCTACAGGGTTTTTAAAAAAATATAGGTTTTTCAACATTATTTTTCTGCAATATTTTGTATGGAAGTTGAAAAAACTCCAAATACAAGTAGACCGTAAAATGATGTTGATGATATTTTTTAATGTTCAAAATCAAAAGAAGTGTATTTTAAAAAGATGATCAAACGTCAGTCTCGCGTCATTTTTCGGAAAACTTATTGCGAATATTAGTGATTTTCCTTGAATACTTAATTTATTCGAAAAATCCCTTTAACCCACATGCAAAACAAAGAACTCGACTTACGCAAAACACAACTAATTTTGTTTCAATTGTTTTTCCCTTTCTCACAACCAGTGAACAAAATTGATCAAAATCAGCCGATTTCGTGCACGTTAATTCAGATTTGTTACAGTTGTAATGGCAATTACTCGTATGTTATTTGGTTTTTTATTATTTTATTAAAACTTTATATATATTATTTTATATTATTGTGAATGCGAGAACGTTGTAGGCTTAATAGAATGTAGATTTGTAGACCATTTTCTATTTTGTTAATTACCTGGTACTTGTTGACAAGACTACACTGTCCTCCCATACCTAATAACCCGTAATTTGAAAACATTGTAATAGCCAATTATTTTTAAAAGGGTAACCGTGGAGTTTCTTGCCGGCTCTTCTCCATAGAAAACGACCAACTGGAACCGTGCACCTAGCTATGTGCATGGTTCCAATTGGTCGTTTTCTAACCTACATGGGCACTTATGAAACGTCAGAAGCTTCTGACATTTCATATGGGCCCATGTAGGTTTATATGAAATAAAATTATTTATTTAATAATAATCAAGAAATAATTAAAGAAACATCCATCACACAACCTTAATGAATATCTAAAATGTATAACTAAAATATATTATTAGAACCTTGCCTAAAGGGACCCCCTTTAGGCAAGGTTCCGAAGATACTGGCAGCGTTCCCCCTTTGAATAGCTAGACTAATTCTTTGTCCGAGGTAGCTGCCAGCTCTTCGGTCTCCTGTGATGTCGACTAACCTTTTTGTAATTTCCTTAAAAAGCGATATAGCGCTAGGACCCCACGGACCAAGGGTCTCGACACCGAATGGGACAAAATCATATTCGGAGCCTAGACCCCTGTATTTGGATATTGATATTTTTCAGCCGCTTCACAAGCCGCACCAGCTCTGTTGCTGGTTCCATGCAGATGGGAAGGGGCCAGCGTGTCTGAACAGGTTGCATCCCATACCAGCACCCGGCCCATCTTCCATGCAATCAAACTCATACCATCCGGTTTCTTGCCATCGTCTCTTGCAATACCAGTCGGCTCAAGTAGAATATTTTGAATTTGATCGTGGACGTGTAAGCGTGCTTGTGTAAACCTACTTACATAAATAAATTCATTCCTTAATAAGCAGCTGTAATCACATAGCACCTGTTTGTTTCCAATTCAGTTACATGAAATGTTTGACGTTCTAAGACACCAGTCCCACAGCCGATGAGGAAGCGAGTAGCTACCGACTACTTCGTCACTCAAGAAACGTACAAAAGAAGAATGAGAGAAGTCCCGTGTAAGTTAAAGAGATACTTAAATTGAATACTATTGCTAACTGTTCTCACAGTTGCCATCGTCAGCCAGTATCCGATTTTAGCAGCAACAAGAACTGTCAAAGAGTACTCGCTTAGTGGCGCTCGCTTGGCAGGCAGAATACTCGCTGAGTCGTTGTTCATGGTTTGACCAGGCAAACATGCGTCGGCGTCGGCTGAAAAATGTAATGACTCTTCGCTATCGATCGGGACACATTACAATGAACAGTTTTGCGTTTCTCCAGGGTAAAGTTGCTTTACCATAAACCTACTGATCAAGTGCGTCCGCAACGAGGCCGAAAGAATCACATTGTTGTCCAAGTCACTGGATGTTGGAAGGTGTAATATAATAGCATTCTTGCATCCCCATTATCAAAGGATGCAAAACTTGCCCCCCAAAACTGAGCCCACATTCAAAATTCATTTATGTATGTTACACGTCCGTGTTTGGGTCACAGAAATTCATATGTGTACCAAGTTTAAATTTAATCGGTCCAGTAGATACGGAGCAAATTGCCTGTGGCAGACGGACGGACAGTCAGACAGACACACGAGTGATCATATAAGCGTTACGTTTTTTTTTCATTTTGAGGAACGGAACCGTAAAAACACTCGTTGAGAAACTCGCGTTTGGTACATAGGCATACCAGTGAGTAATCGCTCGTCGGGAACGCGAACTCGCTGCTCGTTGCTCGCTAACTCGATTTTAGTTACTAACTCTACTCGCTTGTTAGTAACACTCGTGAGGATGCTTCTTCCCGACCTTTAAAGGAAGATTTAGGATTTAGTTTGAGTTTTGTTTTTAACCGACTTCCAAAAAGGAGGAGGTTATATGTTCGGCTGTATGTTTGTTTTATGTATGTTCACCGATTACTCCGTCAATTGTGGACGGATTTTGAAAATTCTTTTTTCGTATTGAAGAGTATACTCCCGAGGTAGTCCCATTGCCACCAAATCAGAATCCGATGAGGGGTTTGCCCATGGAAATCGAGGGAAACCCTCAAATTTTATAGGCATACCTATAGCGGTTTGAGTATTTTTTATAGTAACTCGTGCATTTTCACTCGAAAAGCACCATTTGGTGAAGTGGAACTGATAATGAAGACCAGAGATGGCCACCGGAACTACTTAGTAATAAGTTTTTCATCGTTGCGATTCGATTAGGCACTTTAATATGGTTGCTAAGCAATTTATGCTCGTCAAAATGCATATGGTGAAGTCACCATCGGACGTTAATTGTTGAGGAGTTCTCCTGGTAAGAACCAGGAGAACTCCTCAACAATTAACGTCCCTGCATCGGGAAAAGCAATATTTTGTAAAAGGTGATGAGCATTTGACATTAGGCTATTGTAAATTAGATAACTCACAAACTGACCCACTAAAAAGTGAAAAATAAAAAACTTTTTCCAAGTTAAGTTTTTTTTAAAGTTATTTTTCACTTTGTAGTGCTTTTTTTGGAAGTCGGTTGTTTTTTTTTGGAAAAAGTTTTTTTTTTGGATTTTTA
Organism: Tiliacea citrago; assembly: GCA_963921375.1. Taxonomy (NCBI): domain Eukaryota; kingdom Metazoa; phylum Arthropoda; class Insecta; order Lepidoptera; family Noctuidae; genus Tiliacea; species Tiliacea citrago. The sequence goes on from OY992799.1 coordinate 4,367,200, forward strand.
TGGTGCACAAGAGAATATGTGTAAAGAGTATTCTATTCTATTTAAAGGGACTTCTGTAAAACAGGAAGCATCACTAACAAAGCTACATACCTACCGTACCAAGTTAAAAGTCGTGACCGGACACAAACTGCCTACTAGTTAAGTAACTATGGACTTACGAAGTTTATTTTACACATATACATTAGTAGCATAGTGTAGGTACATAATTCGCAAAAAAATATTCATTAACCTTTGGTTGTCGGGCACAAGGCTCGAGATAAATATCACTGGCATCTTCAGTTTTTAAGACATGTAATTAAGACAAAAAACACTTAACTAAGTAGTATTAAATAATATTCGCATGGTAGAAAAATTACCTGTCTTAAAATTATCTGACGAGTGTAAACCGGGGACCATTTTGGTTACCCATTGAAATTTTTTTTTTGGTTTTCGATAGGGTTTTTCTAAGCGGTTAATCAAAAACCCATACGATATGAGTAACCCTTTTGAACGGCTTAAATTAAATTTTGATTACCCGTTGAAAGTGTTTTTGATTAACTGCTTAGAAAAACCCAAACGAAAACCCTTTCCATTGAAAGGGATTTCGATAGGGTTTTTCAAAAATGGTAACCAAAATGGTGCCTGGGTAGAATAGAGATAGAATTGGTCATGCTCCGCGTGCTGGGCGGATATCGAAATAACATTATATTATGATTTTTTCATATCAATGGGTTATCATGTAACCCTTTCACTGGATTTTAAGTATAAAACGCATTCAATGGGTTAGCATGTTGCCCTTTCACTGGGTTTCTAGTATAAAACCCATGCAATGGGTTACAACATGATAAAGGTAACCCATTGAATGGGTTACCCCTTCGAAAGGCTTAACTCTTAACCGGGTTGTACGGTCCCTGGTGTAAACAAACCCTGTTCAGGTTAAATTCTTACGCAACCACTTATTAACACATTCATCTGTATTTCAAAGGTTTCAAATTAATATCTTACCATTTTTTCCAACAATTTTAATTATTCTCATTATCATCATCATCATTTCAGCCCAAAGATGTCCACTGCTGGACAAAGGCCTCCCCCAAAATGGGGGGTTGCCAAAATCTGATCGCCACGCTTAGCAGGCGGATTGGCGATCGCAGTATGGTGTTCAAATGCTTAGAGAACGCTGCTGGCCATTCTCTAGTAAGTCCCTCAGTCACCTTTTACGACACCCACGGGAAGAAATAGGTTGGTGCTATTCTTTACGTCCGGCACGTACACACGGAACGGTAATTATTCTATTGTATTTGAAAAAAAAAATCAACAATAACTGAGGTTATAAAAGTAAGGTGGTTGAAAATTATAATTTCACCGTTTAAGTGAGCAAGCACTCAATTTGTAAGTGGCGCTACAAATTGGTATCCACAGGTACATTTCCTAAACCATTTGTTAACATTTTAGTTCGATACTTTTGGAACAGACTTTACATGATGCTTTTTTTGATGATTTTGTTTTTTTTTTTTTGCTTTGCTTGATGGGGCTTGTGGCTAGGTAAAAACAGCCGCACGGGTCGATTAATCAGGTTAAGCTACGCTTGCCACGGTTGGTCCGTGGATGGATGACCATCTTTACATACCAAGACCCTCCGTGCCTCGGAAAGCACGGTTTAATAGCTACCTTACCAACAGGTCTCAATATGTAGAGATGCATAGGGAAGACGGGTCGTCGGTGTCATCCCTCCCCCTCCAAGTATCAAGGGGTGTCCCTCAGGGATCGATTCTGGGGCCTTTGTTGTACATTCTGTACAGTGCCGATATCTTAAAGTCCTTTGTTAACTGCAAATTTCATATGTATGCTGATGATATCCAGTTGTACATATCCTTCAAGGGGAATGAAACATCTTTGGCAGTGCAGAAAATGAATGAAGACTTGCATAGAGTGGTTGTATGGTCGGAGGAAAACTCTCTGGTTCTGAACCCTCTCAAATCTAAATTTATGGTGCTGGGTTCTAGGAAACAAGTTAGTGCAATACTGTCTGCCAACCCTGAGATAGTTATCACGGGAGAGAAAATTGAGAGAGTGGAACAGGCATGCAATCTAGGGCTAATTATTGATCCAGCGTTGCGCTTTGAGGCCCATGTGACCAATGTTCTCCGAAATTGTTTTTATAGGTTAAAGGTCTTATATGGAATACGGAAATTCCTAAGCGTGCCAATTCGGAAACAACTTGTTGACAGTCTCATCCTATCCAAGTTAAATTACTGTGACACAGTCTATGGGCCATGCCTGCTTTCAAGAACAGAGCATGTGATCCAACGTATCCAGAATGCATGTGTTCGTTTTTGTGTTAACATTCCGCGGAGAAGTCACGTTACTCCATATATTAACCAATTAAATTTATTAAAGATGAATGCCACTGTACCTCTGCGGTCATGGCATGCAGGCACTGGCTTGGGATCTCCTGGGGCATGGGCTGCTTGGGATTCGCTCTTCTGTTAATGGGGTTGTATTAATCTCTCTCTTGTTTCTGCAATTTACGGTTAAACCTAATTTAATCAACTGACAAACTATGGCTTGTCAGGTATAATTTCCTTGATATCAAATTTATCCTAATTTATTATCCAATCCAATCTAATTTCTTTTATTTAATAGTATTCAAATTATTTATTATTGACGATCATAAATATAACAATTTATTTTGCACTTACCATTTTGTCCTGCTCTGTGGTTGAAGTCACCGATTTTGTCATCAACACCATACAAATTTCACGAACACTGTACAAATACCATACTTATTTAATACCCAGTCACCCAATGAATCCTTTGTTAGATAACATCCTAGCATTCTTTACATAATGCGCCATGTTGTTTAATTATGTAACCCTCTCTGACTGAGATGTAACCATTACGTAAAACGCCAAATTCTTTATGACAGCTGACAGCTGCACACACAGATTGCGTAACATGCGCTCGGCGCTTGAGTCATTGCCGACGTTACTGAATGTTGCCATTCTAGATATTATATTTATATATACATAGATAACGAAGTATTGCATTTATTTTATTTTGTTTATTTTTATCTCATTGTGCTGCACCGGTTGACGTCATCACGTCAACGCCGGCGGTCGCTGAAAACCAGCGCTGGAGCTCTGTCTAGCATAGGGTCGCAGCATTATGCTGAGCGATGGCCGTTTTGCGTGAATGTGACGCATATTTTCCCTCAACTTGTTCTTTCGTGTTTGTGTTTTTATTTCTTTGCGTTATGTTTACCGCAAATAAACGTATTTTCTTTCTTTTCTTTCTTTTCTTTTCACGTTAAGCCATTGGTTTCGGCTGTCATTCGAGGATCTTTATCGATACGGGTCGTCAAAAGAACGAAAGTCTGACAACCAGTCTTACAAAGGGGTATCGTATTACCCAGTAACTGGGTTGTGGAGGTCCGATAGCCAGTCACTCCATGTAAAATACTGGTATTCAGCTACATCCGGTTAGACTGTAAGCCGATCCCAACATAGTTGGGAAAAGGCTAGGTAGGTGATGACTTTTGGAACTAGTTTAAGAGTTATAGTAGGGTAGTCATTACTATTGCCGAACCTGGTTCGGCCACAAAGCACCGTTGTCATATGGGTCCTGCACTACTATATTTCCAGCTTTTCCAGTTTGGGTTCACATGAGCTGATTTTATCGGGGATTTGCCACTGTTTTCGGAAAAGAAAGAAAGAAAAATATTTTAGTTGAGACACGCACAATAAACACAAAAGTAGTACTAATTTAAAACTAACAAAATTGACATATTTGTTCGAACAAAAAAAAAAACAATCAAGGCTTGTGCGACGCCAAAAAGGTTCCTATCTCAGCAAAATGCTGCAATATTTCCGACATTTTTTTTATCAATGCACGGATGTATTGATATTCAATAGACCGTCTGCAAAATCATTGTTTTCGCAGGCTGGTGTAAAGACGAAACCTAATAAAATATTATTATTTCGTAGTTTTAGTGGTGAAGAGTTTTTGTGAAAACTTGTCCGCCCTCCTTTTGAATTTTGGTCGTTAAAATTCCGCTAGTGGCAGAACCTATATTTAGGCTAGAGATCATCATTCATATATAAAAAGATATAAAATAAAACTGAGATGCTACGGGTTGCTACCGAAATAATTATAATAGAAGTAAAGTATTAATTTAAGAGCTAGTGCTTCAAAAACTAGTGTTAAAATCGTGTCTAGTTAATCAATCCACGTTTTTACATTATAAGCACTGACAATTAAGAGTATAATGATTTTTTACCGCCAAGGTGCCTTCTGCTAAGCAGTCTAATGTCTGTAAGTCACGAAAAAGAATTAGGTTGAAATTAATAATAGGTCCCGGTTTTATGAAGATTATTAATTTGTAAAAACTACTAAAATTAATAATCAAAGTCATCATTCAAATAGGCGGAATATTTTCACCTGATTGGCATTTTGTTAAAAGTTGATAATTATTAGATAAATCTGAAATTGAAGAAATCCATCGACTTTTGGTGGTCTTTGACTTATCATTTTTAATCTATTTTTGAAGTGAAAACTTATTTAAGCGCGTTATGCGATTTTTGGTAGGCGAAAAACTTATACCCCCCTATTACATGAGTCTTAAACATAACTGGCGAAATGTGGGTGTACAATAGGTACACCTCTGCCTAACCCTTCGGGGATTACAGGCGTGATATGCTAATGGGAAATGTATACCCATATACATTTCCCATTATACATGATTATATGATTTTCTAAAGATTTTAGTTATCAATTCTGTCGGCAGTCCCCAAAATCAATCTGCCTAGACTTTTCCCAACTATGTTGGGGTCGGTTTCCAGTCTATCTGGATGCAGCTGAATACCAGTATTTTACATGGAGCGACTGCCTATCTGACCTACCTACTGCCTATATTTTATTGATGGAGCGAGCGAAGCGCCTTTGCTTCAACTCTGGCAAAATTTTCTTTCCTCAGTCAGTTCGTTGGCACTCCTCTACAGGTCGTATTTTACAACTGATCTGGATGAAACTTGGTATACAGGTTTTATGACTTTATAGAAATTTTGAAACGTTGGGGATTTTTGTTATGTTGGGTACTTCCTCCAAAAAAGGAAGCTACTGGATATATCAGCCGTATGAGATCCGATTTAGATGGTTCTTTTTTATTTAAAAGGTTAAGTTGATCACATAGAAATTTGGTGAAGATCTAATGAGGATCTTCGGCGCGATAAGCAGGATAGCTCCTCAAAATGCAGTAAATTGAGTAAATTGCTCCTTTTATATTTCTACCAGTGGAATCGGCTCGTATATTAATTGTTGCAAAATAGTTTGTGCTCGCGAGGTCTATTGTTCGCAGACCTAATAGGTGTTAATTGAGTACTACATGCTTCTAGTTATTTAAACTAAGCTCATAAGTGGTCTAAAGACTTACCTATAGTACTTCCTCAAATTCACTTCTAGACTACTGGTTTTACAACTAGAACTAATGACAAGAAAAACATGCCTAATCAGGAAAAGCTTATCAGCTAGTTCACGCTACACCGTTGTGAAAGCATTACATAGTAAGAAGAAAATTGGTAGGTACGAGTATACTAAGGAGTCGAAAATGTGTCCAAATGAAACAAGTACACTTAATAAGAAAGTTAACGCAACCAGCAAGCAAGTAAACTTTTCTGTTTGGGGTCGTGATAGTAATTATTATTATTAGTTTATTTATTCATTGAATTGTACACTTAGATTTTTATCCATATAAGTTTTTGCAAATATAAACTCATTAGAGTTTTATCGTGCACCAAAATCATCGACCACATAATTTAGAGAACTAAACCAAACTTAAGTTCTTCAACAAAAATAACAACAAGGCTATTTGGAGAAATATTTATCTGTTACTAAACAAACGAGCGAACATCGATAAAAGATGTTACCGGCCTTTAAAAAAAAAAAGTGGTAGAAGAGTCTATTGTTATCTTGATAATGAATTTCATTAAAAGCGGCTTCGGCCCCTCGTACGCTTTCCAAGGATCCGGGACCCCAGGGTCCCGAGAAATGTCAAGAGACGTAAAAATAATAATAATAATGTGACTTAGATTGATACAGGTTGTTCCTAAAAGTATAATTATTTTTAGCAATAATACATTTTCTTTATTTTAATTAGTCATTCGTTTTCGCAGAGGACGTTTTAGTAATTCATTTACAAAGGGACCGCGTCTACTTTTTATCCCAGAGAATTAAAGCCTTAAATAAGCTTAAGCAACAAGAAGCAAAGTTAGTAGCTCATAACAACACGCCTCTACCCCGAAGGGTTAGGCAGAGGTGTATAGTACACATTTCGTGAGTTTTGTTAACACCCACGTAACAGGGGGCGAGCCTATTGCCATCAACCGGGCACAAATCCAGAATCCGGGCTGCTACTTATAAATTCCTGATGGAAAAAACCTAATAACACTGCCCGATCTGGGAATTGAACCCAGGATCTCATTATCAGCAGTAGAGCTTCCGACCACTAGACAAAAAGGCAGTAGCTAATAATAAATAGCGCTCAAAGAGCGCTAAATACGGATCCATTTAATAAGATGGTAAAACCCAATAATTAAGATGAACAAGCCAAAAGGTTATCAAAATGTAACTAAAATCAACTTTCGACCAGGATCTTTGCCTTGGTACTTATTTTTTCCACATTAACGCCGTAACAAGACTTACAAAATATATCGTCAGAATGAACTTTAAAATCAATCACTTTTAGATACTTTGTTAATGGGTAGCAATATTTGAAAGAATCTAAGGCCTGGTAGAGACAAAGCCGATGAGCGGTTAATAATATATTTAATACTATCTGCTGCTTGCGGCTTCGCTTTTCGGCTTTTTCTAAAATGTTGTCAGCGTCTTAAGTACCGTATAGGTTCATAATTATGCATTCAGTAAAAAGCTGTTATTTCTACATTACATACAAATAAATAACGGTTTTTTTGTGAGAATTTTGGCATCTTTATTTTCATGTAATTTTTTTTATAATTTAATTGTGATTTTATGTGTTGTGCTATTTCTTTTATGAGCACTTACTAAAGGAATTAGCTATTTATCTATCTCATTTGTGCTTGGTTCTTGTTGAGTGTTTATCAGACAGATAATATGTACTCGTCAATTTCACCTACGCGATTAACCTAACCGCTGACCGCTGCAACGGTGTGACTTTGAAGACTGACAAATGACAGCCTAGTCATTTACCCAACAAAAATAGACACACATGATAGAAGAAGCAATCTGTCAACCTGACTAAACTGTATTGTATTAACGGGCTTTCTAGAATATATCAGGTACCATTTTGGTTACCCATTGAAAAGGTTTTCGATAGGGTTTTTCTAAGCGGCTAAACGCAAACCCATACGATATGGGTAACCCTTTTGAACGGCTTAAATTAAATTTTGGTTACCCGTTGAAAGGGTTTTCGATAAAAACCCATACGGTGTGGGTAACCCTTTTGAACGGCTTAGTTTAGGCCATTCAAAATTACCCACGCCGTATGGGTTTTTGATTTACTGCTTAGAAAAACCCTATAGAAAACCCATTCCATTGAAAGGATTTTCGATAGGGTTATTCTAAAATGGTAACCAAAATGGTCCCTGGGTAGAATAGAGATAGTATTGGTCATGCTACGCGTGCTGGGCCGACATCGAAATAACTTAATATTATGATTTGTTCATGTCACTGGGTTTCAAGTAGGTTTCAAGTATAAAACCCATTCAATGGGTTACGTCATGATAAAGGTAACCCATTGAATGGGTTACCCCTTCGAAAGGCTTAACTATTAACCGGGGTTGTACGGTCTCTGGAATATATACTAATATTATAAAGCTGAAGAGTTTGTTTAGTTGAACGCGCTAATCTCAGGAACTGCTGGTTCGAATTGAAAAATTATTTATGTGTTGAATAGTCCATTTATCGAGGAAGGCTATAGGTTACATAACAGCACGCTACGACCAAGAGGAGCGCAACATCAATGAAAAATGTAGCAAAAACGGGGAAAAAAATCTTCTTGAACGATTAAAGTTACGCAAAAATCATATATGGCGAAATTGCTCCCCTTTAAAAGTTCTAAAAAAAATCTGCGACAGCATATGTCTATCTTTTAAGGTTGACTCTAACCTTTTTATGGTAACCAAATTTGTTCTAAAATAATGCATTATTTGCAACGGTGTTTTTGTAAACATGATATTAATCATGCATGAGGTCCTGGGTTCGATTCCTATGTCGGGAAAAGTGTTATTGGGATTTTCCATATGAATTCCTCAGTAGCAGCCCGTGGTCCTCAGTGGAGTCTGGATTTGTGCCCGGTTGCTGGCAATAGGCTCGCCCCCTATTACAAAGGAATTAAACATACCTAACTGGCGAAATGTGGGTGTACTTTAGGTAGGTACACCTCTGCCTAACCCTTCGGGGATTACAGGCGTGATGTTATGTGTTATGTTATTAATCCTTATCCAAATAAATACGTTATTCATCACAAGTATTTAATTTTGAATAAAATTGCCCGTGACATCATATCATCAGATTTCAATGTCAGATCATAGTTTTAAAAAAGCGAAAGATTGTGAGGATGGATGGATGTTTGTTACGCTTTCACACAAAAACTACTGAACGGATTTAGATGGAATTTGGCACACAGATATAGTCTATAACCAGGATTAACAGATAGTTATCCCGATATTCCCACGGGATCGAAACTTATGCGATTGAAACCGCGGGGCGCTGCTAGTATAATATAAAATGTTAATTTCCTAGAATGGGATACAGATGTGTTCCTTCAAAAAAAAATTGGTTCCAGGTACATTCTACCATTTGGCAAGCAAAAATGTGTACTTTTAGCTAAAACAATATCTAATTGGTGACACTAATTCTACAGTTTGGGTATATACGATTGATATGTATATACAATTGAAGTTCTATATTTTTTGGCCATAGAATCAGCATCGCCATGCAACGTGGCAGACATGCTGCCAGCCTTCTGGGCACTTTTTCTTTTGACAGAGATGCGGACGAACTTTCTGATGGTCTATGATACATTCCCCTCCTTTTCTATATACATATTATTATGATTATTTTAAGTTTGTTAGCGTATAATAATTTATGTAAATATTATTATTAAAAAAAAAAATGTATCTAATTCTAAATTCTCATCACCTACATTCTAATAAATCTAATCTGTACTTAAGGATAGTCGACCTTGTAATTGCGTTACCACTTTTGACAACAATTCCCAGTAACTTGAAACAAATAGACCTTGTTATTTTATGACGTGGAAGTGACATTCAACCTTAGGGTGGTATAGGAATTATTGGATCGACTATACGGGATAATGAATTTGAGAATAAAAAAAAGATAAAGAATGAAAAAAGTTAATGAAATTGAAAGACGATGATGTTAATTAAAATTGGGCATATTATATTAATTGGTCCGTAGAACGAGTTAACAATAATAATAAACAAGCTAATATGTAGAAATTCTTTATTTTAATTAATATTCGCAGGGTAGAAAAATCGTTTTTCTCTTGTAGAAGAGTGTTGTGTATTTCGCTCGTCATTTTAATTATCAGATCAGATCAGATTTCTTGTTTCAGAGATAAAACAGGTAGTTATTACTATTAATTACCGTTCTGGCTCATTAAGGCCTCATCTGTGTAAGATTTTAACATGGAAACTAATATAGCAAGCAAGCCGACAAGCACGAAATAATAATTACATCGATTCATGCAATGCAATTAAACATTCAAGATCACGATCCAGACAGTGAACTGATATGAATCGATTTGAGTCGATGCTTTCGTTTGGAATCGATTTATGTTGTGAGGTTTCGAGTACTTAAGAAATTGACCAGTTTCAGAGACAATGATTACTTAGATGCGTACTCGTAAGTAACTACCTCTAGCTTGATCAATTTATATATTTATCTATCTATGGTCATTTCTAGATCTTTGACAGTTGTTACGGGTCGTCAGAAGCCCAAAACTCTGACAACCAGTCTTACCAAGGGATATCGTGTTACCTAGTAACTGGGTTGTGGAGGTCAGATAGGCAGTCGCTCCATGTAAAATACTGGTATTCAGCTGCATCCGGTTAGACTGGAAGCCGACCCCAACATAGTTGGGAAAAGGCTAGGCAGATGATGATCTATCTCTTTTTCTTTTTTTTTTTTTAAAGTTGCCCCACACTAGGAATTTCTCCTGTATCGTGAGTGCGTTTACAAACATTTAAATTCACATACAGAATCAGCCAGACCCGGAACAACTACTTGTAGGTCATACAGATATTAGTTCCGTGCGGGAATCGAACCCGCGACACGCAGCACAGCAGTCAATCGCTTAACCACTGCGCCAACCGTGCCGTCTATGGCCCAATGATCGAGCCTGAAGCAGTTGTTCAGGAATTCATTATTAAAACATCGTTTTATGAATTAAAAAAATAATCTACCATTCATAAAGTTCATAGAGAGAATGGTAACGATTTTTTGTCTTTTAACATTAACATATAGATTCTATTTAAATAAAAAATAAACGCTGCTGCCATGTATCTAATCATTCTAAAATGTTATATACATACACACACATAACATCAGGCGTGCATGTAATCCCCGAAGGGTTAGGCAGCCTTGACGTCGAGTCCCGCCACGTCGAGTCGCCGCCACGTCTACTTCCAAAACTCCCGCTTTTATTCGGCAAAGGTGTACCATAGTACATACACATTTCATCTACATGTTCTGCATCTAGTTCTAATAAATCATAGAGTAATAATCGCTATTGTATTGACAGGTTTAAATAGTCAAACTGAAAGTTCTAATAATAAATAGGTAGGTAGGTACTAAATTCTAGCGCCAATGATCCTTTTCCCCATGGAAACCAAGTTAATGGAATCCTTGAAAAAAAACACTGAGATTTGACACACGAGGTCAATCACGTTCGATAGCTCAAAAAAGCTACAAACTAATTACATGAGGTCTCATAGCTTTGCTTCATTATCTTAGCTATAAAATGACGTCAGACGCGTGTGTTCAGGATCGACAGCAGATGGTATATAATAGGTCAGTCGACTCGCAGCATCACAGTTCAACTTGAGCTTCATCTACATTAGGTTTTGAGTGTTCCGACAACTACTAGACAAAATGAAACTGGTAAAATTAATTATCGTTTGGTGGAAAATATTTAATATTATTTTCTTATTTAATTATTTGTAATTTAGCTTAATTTTCTCATCCATCCTGAGTATAGATTGGAAACTAACTGGAATTGAAAAATAACTGCTTAAATTGGAAAACGTTCGCAAAACGGTCTGCTCATTTACAAAAAAAATATACATTTCCATTAAATATCTTTGGAAAAATATTATCCTCGTGAGAAAACAGTGAAAATATTTAATCTATATTTTAGAAGACACTCGAAAGTTTTACAATCAAATATTTCGATTAGCTTATTACAACTATGTAATACTGATAATGTTCTTTCTCTCTTCACAGTTCGTGATCGCCGCTCTCGTCGCCGTGGCCGCTGCCGGTCGTCTGGAACATCTGGAACGCTCCTACCTTCCTCCTGACAACTCCATTGGAGTGGCTCATTCCTCCTTCGGTTCCAATGGAGGCTTCGGCTCTCCGAGCTCCCACGGATCCATCGGCTCTCCCAGCTCCCACGGATCCTTCGGCGCTAACTCTGGCACCTTCGGCGCTGCTGGAGCTGGTCAGCACGGTCACAACGCTGGTGGCAACTTCGCTGGTGCTACCTCCAACCAGTACCTGCCCCCTAACCACGGACCTTCTTCCAACGGTGGTTCCCAGTTCGGCGGTTCTCTTCACGGTAAGTCACACCAAAATAGTTTCAACCCAAAACTATGATTCAAATAATTTTCTGAACATAAACTAGAATAAAATATTAAAAAACGGGCCAAGTGCGAGTCGGACTCGCGCACGAAGGTTTCCGTACCATTATCTATAAAAATGGCAAAAAAATCACGTTGGTTGTATGGGAGCCCCTCTTAAATATTTGTTTTATTTTAATTAAATTATTTATTTTTAAAGTGAATATATAACTAAATATTCTGTGAATATTTCAAGCGTCTACCTGTTGCAGTTATCAATATCGAGCAAAAACGAGCAAAATAATCACGTTTGTTGTATGGGAGCCCCCTTAAATATTTATTTTATTCTGTTTATTAGTATTTTTTGTTATAGCGGCAACAGAAATACATCATCTGTGAAAATTTCAGCTGTCTAACTATCACGGATCATGAGATACAGCCTGGTGACAGACGGACAGACAGACAGACAGACGGCGGAGCCTTAGTAATAGGGTTCCCGTTTTACCCTTTGGGTACGGAACCCTATAAACTCAAACTATTTGCATCGGAATGTCAATTAAAGAAATAAAATATTGCGGTGTTAAATAAGACTTTAAAACCAATATTGTGATGTTTTTATGGCTATTTGGATGTATCATGATTAATGCGTTATAAATCATAATACGGGCTTTATCTTTTAAAAACCGCAATTTGTTGAATGTCATTGACAAATTACATAATGATATCACAATTTTGACAGCAGTTTGATTTACATCGTTCTAAAGTCCCACAAACTATAACTAAAAGCTGCGCTAAACCAAAAGATATATGCCTTCCCTTACCCACAGGATTCGGTGGCCAGCAGAACTTCCGCAGCCAGCAGTACAGTGGTCACCAGGCTGCCCCTGCCCAGCAGTACGCTGCCCCCAGCTCCCAGTTTGGATCTCCTCAGGCCGGCAGCTCGTTCAGCTCCCCAAGCTACCAGCAGTACCCCCAGCAGTCCGCGGCCACCAGCCGTCAGTACCTAGCTCCCAAAACCGGTTCCTACCAGCAACCTCCTCAGCAAGCCTTCGATGAACAAACCGGATACCATTACTAAAGACGTGTTTGAAATGTAATTGTCTTAGTGAATTGAATTGTTTGTCTGTATGTATATTAAAGAGCTGTATGTATTATTTTGGCCAATATTTTTTTCTTGTTTTAATACGCAATGGTCTCATTGAGGTAAGAAATGAGTTTTTGTCCAATCTATAATTAATGACTGTAACGACTATGCATCCAAAAATGGCCTGGTTTTAGAAGTGTACACAAATAATGCTGTTGTCTTTGTTATCATTCACAACGTTGGAATGGCGCTACCTTTTCATTTAGTTTTGTTGTGTGTTGTTGTCATTCAAAATCAAATTCAAAATATTTTATTTCACATTAACCTACATGGGCACTTATGTAACGTCAGCAATTAGGTGCTTGTTCCAATTGGTCGTTTCTAATGGAGAAGAGCCAGCAAGAAACTCCACGATTAGCTACTCTTTTGCAAAAAAATAATTGGCTTTTACAATTGTTTCAAATTACAGTGTAATAGGTATGGGAGGACAGTGTAGGCCTATCAAAAATTACCAGGTACTAAACAAAATAGAAAATGGTCTACAAATCTACAGTCTATAGGTATTAGCCTACAACGTTCTCACATTCACAAAATATAAAATAATCTATTTAAAATATCAATAAAATAATAAAATTGTATTTAAACCAAATTACATGATTGCCATTGCAACTGTAACAAATCTCACTTAATATCCTTTATACAAAAACTAACAATAAATAAACCATTTCCAATGATAGGTACTTCGATAAAATCACGCTATCTTTGTTGTACAGACATACTAGTCCAGAAAACACTGCAATAAAAAGTGGTTCTTAGAAAAATTACTCATTTCGAGAAATGGTTTTTACAAGTGAATGAGTGACCGCTGATCTAGCAAGGTCTAAGTTCAATGTAACTTTAACATCTACGAAACACTAATGATGTGTGTCATTAGGCTAGTATAACAAATCGACTGTTATAATATTATATAACACTTACAAATGCGGTTTTTAAAATCAGCGCTAATGGATTCTTGTTAACTATAGAATAATTTTTGTCTAGCATTATTGTCAAAAAATATGTCGGTAACACTCCACATCTCATACTAGGTATCGCTATCTAGAAAGGTAAAGGTAAATATTATAATAAAGATGTACACAATTAGGACAAACTCAGCCGCAAAGTGCAAATATTTGAAAACAATTTATTTAAATCGCACTCTTTTGAGTAATCGAAAGAATAGAATAATCATTTCTTATTTAAATAAAACAAGGGCCGTGTAAAATTTAAACTATAAGGAAATGTTTAAAAACAAGCACTAAAATTAGAAATGTCAATAAAAATCAACAAATGCGATGGTGATTCGCCCTCAGGCTAGGTAACGCCACGATCTTCGCAGGGTGGCTGGTAGTAGGAGGATGGGAGTTGCCGACAATTGAGTTGGATTGAAGAAGCCTATGTCCAGCAGTAGACTGATGTCATCTGAAGATAATGATGATCGCAACTCGTAATGTTTATTGTCTTTGGTCTGCCTTGACAAGCCCTCACACTGATATCGAGCAATGGACAACATTGTCAAACTTTTACCGCCTTATTACAAAACAAGATTTATATTTTGACATGGCTTAAACTATGCAGCCAGTTTTTGTAATAAGAACGTAACAATGATTGAAATACCGTTGTTTATACAAAATTGAAAACTTAGTTCGGTACTAAGTTGTCAGTATTGTGTTTAGGAACTTTACCATAGTCGGAATAAAGTTCGAAATTCAATAATGGCTCCATATTTTAAACCTGGGTCTGAAGATAAACCTTTTTTTGTAATAAGGGGGTAATTTTATTATTATTATTATATCTGTATAATGTACATCAGTCTTAAAATATGATTGTAATTGGCTACTTTGTATTAGAGTGTGTGTTTTTGTCAATTTTATTTATATTTTGGTAAAGTGTGCCTTGTTTGTGCAGAATAATTTTTTTCTTTCTTTCTTTCTTTTCTATGATCGCGTTTCGGTAATCTTCTCACAACTTGTGTCAACTATCCACGTAGGTATATGCTTAGTAAATTTTGTTTTATTTTCCCGCTTTCATTTACATAATACAGGAAATTATAGGTTATGGTTTCTTAAAGGTAACAGAAAGTCAGTACCGGTAACTATTCCATTCCATTCATTATTTTTCCTGCCAATTACAAACTGCGTCATCACACTTTGACAACTTACTGAGACCACGTCAGCTATAGCATTTATTAAACCATAGCTACAGACCGATTAAACCAAAAAAAAAAAACAAGAAAAAATATCAAAAGGCCTATTCATCATGGCAAGCGTACTTATAAGCATAGTAGGTATACTCATACAACCCATGTAGGTAATAGAGAAAATAGTAACCATGCACAAATCCAGACTCTGATACCACTGAGAAACTCTTGATGAAGATAACCCAATAAACCTGACAGGAAATTGTACTTGGAACCATTATCATACAGTAGGTCCATGATTCAGTCAAAAGAAGCCTACAAGATTACACAATGTATTGCCAAACTACACTTAATCGATTTTATTGAATGGAAAGCATTCAAGAGTTCAGTGTCTGGGTCGTGATCTTGAACACTTTAATTACCTGTGGTGCGTGAATACACGTCATTAATGATACATTACGCGAAGCTGCGTTGTAAAGAAAACGTATGATTTAGTTTTGATTAAGACGAACGTCTCATTTTGATTGAAATTGCTCAAGATTAGGAAGTTTGGATGAAAATAGGAGTCGTAATGAAACGTTTGAACAAGACACGAACATAGAGCAAGAGAGTTGAAGTTTTAAGTACTTAACATGTTATAAGTTCTATGGTTTTACATCACAAGCTAATAGATTTTAACAGCTTTCTGAGTTTTTATCATGTACCGCGTGCTTCTTTATTTAAATTCAATATATTTTATTCTTAATGTTCAGCAGATTTAACTATTCCTGTTTTTCTTTTGACGTACAATTAACACGTTTTTTATTGATTACAAAATCAATAATATTTTCATGGCTATCCATCAAATCAACGAGATTTTTGCTCATTCTTGAGCTAGCCCAAAGAAGATAAGCCTCTTCTTATTTGTTTGTTAAAACGCTATGATTTTCAATAAGTTGTTTTATATTATTATTGTCGATTTCAGTAAAATTCAAGAGTAATATTATACACAGCTAGTTTTATTATACATACAAATAATTATTCAATTGACTAAATCGTTTACATTTAGAACTACGACAGCAAACACTTAGTAATGATATCCGGTTTGTTCATCGAAGGCTTGCTGAGGAGCTTGCTGGTAGGAGCCGGTGTTGGGAGCCAGGTACTGACGGCTGGCGGCCGCGGACTGCTGGGAGTACTGCTGGGAGCTTGAGGAGCCGAACGAGCTTCTCGCCTGAGGTGATCCGTACTGGGAGCTGGGGGCAGCGTACTGTTGGGCAGGGGCAGCTTGGTGTCCGCTATACTGCTGGCTGTGGAAGTTTTGTTGGCCACCGAATCCTAAAGAACAAAAGTTTTGATATTATACGTAAGTAAGAGATATCATTTCTTTGATAATTCAAGCTGAATTCAAATGACTAAAATAAAAAATGGGCACAAATTACTGTTTTCTTGATAATCCGTTTGAATAACGTAGATGCTATCTATCATTAATCCGTTCAATAATGTATTGTTGATCGGATTATAGCAATAACAGTCTTAATTAATCAGTGATTACTGATCAATTAAGACTATTATTGCTATAAATTCATTTTAATACACACACTATTATTAAAACAAGGATTTGTCACTATAAATGCAAATGAACAAAGTTCACGATAGGTGTCACATCGATAAACAAAAACCACCTTGAAGGGAACCAGCGAACTGGGGCGCACCGTTGGAAGAAGGTCCGTGGTTAGGTGGCAGGTACTGGTTGGAGGTGGCACCAGCGAAGTTACTGCCAGCATTGTGAACATGCTGACCAGCTCCAGCAGCGCCGAAGGCACCAGAGTTAACTCCAAAGGATCCGTGAGAGCTGGGCGAACCAAAGTCTCCGTTGGAACCGTGGGGAGGAAGATAGGAGCGTTCCAGATGTTCCAGACGACCTGCAGCGGCAACGGCGACAAGGGCGGCGATCACGAACTGTGGGCACAAAGATAGTATACCATCAAACTCAAACTCAAAGCATTTATTTCAATTAAACCATTTACAGGCACTTTTGAATTGTCAACAAGTCGGTCAGTTACAAATATGAAGCTAGTTGCCCATTCCAAATAGTAGGTTCCTATGGAGAAGAACGAGCAAGAAACTCCACAGACACTCTTTTAAAATAAAATTTTTGATACAAAGTATTGGTTACATCATTCTTATTGAAAATATACATGTGAGAACGATGCAAAACGTCAGAAGCGTCTGTGATAAAAAAAAACAATTCAAAACTAAAATAATTAAAAATAAGCCGTGGCAGCTAAGAGATGACCAGTCCCAACTGACAGCGCCCGTTCACGAACATGACGCATGGATCAGCACCATTCAGCTCAACCATTTTGAAGGGAGCTAAATGATCCAACACACACGCCACCATCAGCGAGACATCTGAGTGAGCATGACATACTCTCAGCTGCCAGGACATATTCAAGTCAATGAAAGACATATTACCCGGTAAACGGTAGCTCTAGTGTACATAGTACTCACACCTGTGTTATGCAATTATATAATACAAAGGTGATTGAGTTTATACAATGAAAAGATAGTCTTACAATCTTCAGCAGCTCCAACAGTATTTTCAAATGTTATTCAATTAGTTGACGTTGTGGAGCAGGACCAGCATTGAGCCAAGCATTTCTATCAGCGATGTAATCCCCCAGCCTATAATATGCCTGCTTGCATATTGTGCGTTTTATACAAGATTTGAATTTCGTCTTATTCAGTTGAAGTATGTGGGGAGGAATTTTATTATAACATTTTAAACAGTACCCCATGAAAGATGAGTCTACTTTAGCCAGTCTGAAACCTGGTTGAGCTAATAGATCCCTACTTCTAGTACTATAATTATGTCTTTCGCCTCTTTTACTAGAAAGATGTAAATTTTTTCTTACGTACATGATGTTTTCATAGATATATTGACAAGACACCGTCATGATGTTAATATTCTTAAACAGTTCCCTAAGAGAATCGCGCCTGCGGAGATTATATATGGCTCTGATGGCTCTTTTCTGCAGAATAAAAATAGACTCGATGTCTGCAGCCCGTCCCCAAAGTAAAATACCGTAAGACATGATACTATGAAAGTAACTAAAATAGACTAGCCTCGCGGTATCTACATCAGTAAATTGACGGATTTTTCTGACAGCATATGCTGCTGAACTTAGCCGTCCTGCAAGAGATGTTAAATGAGGACCCCATTGAAGCCTAGAGTCGAGCGTGATCCCCAGGAAAACAGTTTTATCGACGAATTCTAGTTTCTTTTGATTCAATACTATCTCATAATCACTACTTTTTACATTTGGTAAAGAAAATCGTATGCACTTAGTTTTCTTTCCATTTAATACTAAATTATTGGCAGTGAACCAATTTTGGACCTGCAGTAGGGCGTTATTTACGTCGTCAAAATTTGTAGCACGTCTATCTACCTTAAAAATCAAGGAAGTATCGTCAGCAAATAACACCATTTGTGGTTGATTTTTTAATAAATGGAGAAGATCATTAATATACACTAAAAAGAGGAAAGGACCCAATATCGAGCCTTGAGGAACACCCATTTTTACTTTTAAACCGAGTGAATTGATACCATTTATTTGAACTAGCTGTTATCTATCGTTTAAATAAGATTTTACTAAACTAAGCGCAAGTTTTCCAAGTCCGTAATGCTCAAGATTCAAGAGTAAGGTTTCGTGACCGACGCAATCAAATGCCTTGGAAAGGTCACAAAAGATTCCTATGGCGTCTTGGGCCTCTTCCCACGCGTTAAAAATGTGTCTTAATAAGGTTACACCGGCGTCGGTCGTACAACGTCCTTTGGTGAAAACATACTGTTGATCGTGAAGGATTTTATTCGCGTTGAAATGATTGAGCATTTGATTAAGAATTACCTTTTCAAACACCTTGCTGAAAACCGGCAAAACGGATACGGGTCTATAATTATTTGTGTCTTTACTGTCTCCGGATTTGAAAAGTGGTATTACCTTACTGTATTTCATTAAATCCGGGAAGACTCCTTGATCCACACACAAATTAAATATTAAGGCTAAGTAAGGCGCTATAGTCTCAATTATTGAGGTAAAGACTTTAATGGACATTCCCCAAAGATCTTCGGACAATTTGATCTTGATTTGCTTATAAGCTTTTAATACTATTATGGGGTTAATATGCTTAAAGTTAAATTCAATCGGGCAGGCTGCAACGTTCGCCCTTACAGAGTCAAAAGCGAGCAAGGGCGAGGAATTTAAGGTTTCAGTAGTTTTAAGTAGGATACTGGTAAAGAAATTTACAAACTCTTGAGCAACTTGTTTGCTATCGCAAATGAGTCCACATGACGTCTCCAGTGCGTAATCAGAATCATGCTTTTTGTTCCTATTCGTTTCATTATTGATAATTTTCCAAACCGTCTTTATTTTATTGTCTGCTGATTTAACCTTGTTGCTAATGTATAAGGCTTTAGCGGCCTTGCAAGTGTTTTTAAAAGTTCTAGAGTAAGTAGCAACAAACTTATTAAAAGTTTCCGTGTTTATATAAGGCTTAAGGCCATACAGCTCGAAAAGTCTTTCCCTACTTTTCCTGAGTCCTTTAGTTGCCCAGTCACTAAATAAAAACCTAGGGCTGATAGTTTTAGTGTTCTTCTTAAAATAAATATTGAACTCGCTTTGGACTACCGAAATGAATTCTTTATACAAAATGTCAACATTGTTCATTGTAAGGTTCATAACACTTAACTTACAAATTAAAGTGCTGTTAAATTTATTTAAATTAACAGATTTTATTGGTCTGAATTGTATCTGCACCTTCTGTATTGGTATGTTGGACTCAAAAGTTACGGTTTGACCGCTGTGATCAGAAGGGAGATAATTAATTATAGCTTTATCTAAATAGTCGCAGCAACAAAAAACATTATCAATACATGTAGCAGTAGTCGTAGTTATTCGGGTTGGTTCTACAAACACATTTGACAAATTAAATGATTCAAACAAATTTAACAATCTACTGGTATTTGAATTATTTTCTAAAATATTAATGTTAAAGTCACCACAGATAATTACTGATTTATTCCCAGTTACAAGTTTTGCCAAAACATCTTCCATAACAGACTCAAATATAGAGTACTTTTGATAGTTTGGGGGTCTGTAAACGCACACTATAACATGCCTATCTAGCTCAACACAAGACAGTTCAATGCTATGTTCAACCGACAAAGCAACTATGTCTTTACGAGTTTTAGATTTAATACAACTTCTAATTAAGATCAGTGAAGCACCACGCAGCATTGATTTCCGGTTAAAACAACTAGCCACACTATAATTCTCATAATTAATTAACATTTCATAATCTTTTAACCAATGCTCAGTTAAACAAATAATGTCAAACATTGTTTTTTCTAAAAACAATTCGATTTCCAATTGTTTGGAAGAAAAACCTTGAATATTTTGATGAAATAATTTTGTGTGATGTGAATTTTAGGACAAAAAGGCTAAGCAGAGAAGAGATGGTTTATAGTTATGGCTATGGGCCCTTATTTTTGTGACAAAAACATTTCCTTTGTAAGCTATTTTTTTTAAACACTGTCTAACTAATTTACTAAAACGCAATATTAAAATCGGAGTAAATCGTTGCCAAATAGGTGCACCAAACAAAGATCAATTAATTACCAGTTTCATTTTGTCTAGTTGTTGGAACACTCAAAACCTAATGTGGATGAAGCTAAAGTTGAACTGTGATGCTGCGAGTCGACTGACCTATTATATACCATCTGCTGTCGATCGTGAATACACGCGTTTGACGTCATTGTATAGCTAATATAATAAACTAAAGTTATGGCAGGCCAAGTAATTAGTTCGAGTATTTTTAAGCTACCGAACGTGATTGACCTCGTGTGTCAAATTTCGCTGTTATTTTCAATGATAATATCCAGAAGTCTTTGGACAAAGAGCAAAAAATATATGGCACACTCTTTTGGTACCTCTAACCTGTTATACATGATTTTCAATCATTAAAGGGATTTTTGCTACGATGCGCGTCGCTGACGTTTTAACCGAATTAAAAACTTCCTAACTACCTATGAGGCATGTAAATTATCTATACAAAGAATCACAATCATTAGGCTTCAGTACTGAATGTGAACTTTTACGGGAAAGCTCCAAAAACCAATTTTTTATATATTTTGTGCCCGGCTAATGGCATTAAGCTCTATTGCAATGACAGACATGGGACTTAAACCTCGTGTACCAAATTTCTTTGTAATTTTCAAGTATTTCTGTGCAGTTCATGAACAAAGTACCAAAACGATGAGGTCTTATGGTACCTACGTAATTACTAGATTTTGCAAGTGACAGTAAAATTGCTCTTGTGGCTCATTACTTAAGGGGATCGCGGCTAAATAATAACAGCCGCATGGGTCGAGCGAAGGTTAAGCTTCGCCTGCCGAGGTCGGTCCGTGGATGGGTGACCATCCATTACATAGCTCCGTGCCTTGGAAAGCACGTTAAACCGTTGGTCCCGGCTGTCATTTGTAGATCTTTGACAGTCGTTACAGGTACTCGGAAGCCCGCCCAACCAGTCTTACTAAGGCGTATCGTATTACCCAGTAACTGGGTTGTGGAGGTCAGATAGGCAGTTGCTTCATGTTAAATACTGGTATTCCGCTGCATCCGGTTAGACTAGAAGCCGATTCCAACATAGTTGGGAAAAGGCTAAGCACATGATGATACATAATTTTAATTAAATTATAAGCAAATTTTCCATCTACGTCGACGTCTTGGCGGAATTAAAAACTGCCTAACCTAACTAATAAATTCCCTCTACAAAGTATCACATTACCCAGGACCTCTAAATCTCGGTACTAAAACTGAACTTTTATGGGTAAGCTCGAAAAGCCAAAGATATTTTTTGATATTTGTGCCCGGTTGATGGCAATAGGCTCGCCCCCTATTACATGGGACATAACTGGCGAAATGTAGGTAGACAACTATAGGTACACGCTAGGTACGTGTGATGTTATCAATACTCAACTCTTTATTGCAGTAATTAAGATCATCGTGCCATAGAAGCCATCACGTTTAAAATAAAAGATCTAATACAAACGAAAGTATTGCAAGTAATTCATTCGTATCAATATTCAGATCAATCACAGAAGAATCAGAGGGCAGTGGTGGCCTAGTGGTAATAGCCCGAACTTACGAGTTGTAGGGCGTGGGTTCGAACCCAGCCAGGCGCTTTACTTCGTGATATCTGAAGATAATGATGATCGCAACTCGTAGAGTTTGTTGTCTTTGGCCTGCCTTGATAAGCCCTAACACTGTTATCAAGAAATGGACAACATTGTCAAACTTTTAAGGTATTGACTACTAGGCTCTTAGCAAAAAAAAATCTTATTTTTATTTCTGTATAATATTTACATCAGAGTTTTAAAATATGATTGTAATTGGCTACTTTGTATTAGAGTGTGTTTTTGTAATTTTTTATTATATTTTTGTAAAGTGTGTCTTGTTTGTGCAGACTTTGGTTCGCCCAGCTCTCACGGATCCTTTGGAGTTAACTCTGGTGCCTTCGGCACTGCTGGAGATGGTCAGCATGTTCACAATGCTGGCAGTAACTTCGCTGGTGCCACCTCCAACCAGTACTTCTCACAACTTGTGAATGTTCTATCCACGTAGGTATATGCTTAGTAAATGTTGTTTTATTTTCCCGCTTTCATTTACATAATACAGGAAATTATAGGTTATAGTTTCGTATAGGTAACAGAAAGTCAGAACCGGTAACTATTCCATTCCATTCATTCTTTTCCATGCCAATTACAAACTGCGTCATCACACTTTGACAAAAGGTGCGTAGTAATCCATTCATAACTTACTGAGACTATGTCATCTATAGCATATATTAAACCATAGCTACAGACCGATTAAACCAAAAAAATAAAACAAGAAAAAATATCAAAAGGCCTATTCATCATGGCAAGTGTACTTATAAGCATAGTAGGTATACTCATACAACCCATGTAGGTAATGGAGAAAATAGTAACCATGCACAAATCCAGACTCTGATACCACTGAGAAACTCCTGATGAAGATACCCCAATAAACCTGACAGGAAATTGATCCCACCAGAAATCCCACCAGAAAATTGTACTTGGAACCATTATCATACAGTAGGCACATGATACAGTCAAAAGGAGCCTACAAGATTCATCATCATCTGCCTAGCCTTTTCCCAACTATGTTGGGGTCGGCTTCCAGTCTAACCGGATGCAGCTGAATACCAGTATTTTACATGGAGCGGCTGCCTATCTGACCTCCACAACCCAGTTACTGCAGGGTAACACGATATTCCTTGGTAAGACTGGTTGTCAGAAGCCTACAATATTACACAACGTATTGCCAAACTACACTTAATCGAATTTATTGAATGGAAAGCATCCAAGAGTTCAGTGTCTGGGTCGTGATCTTGAACACTTTAATTACCTGTGGTGCGTGAATACACGTCATTAATGATACATTACGCGAAGCTGCGTTGTAAAGAAACGTATGATTTAGTTATGATTAAGACGAACGTCTAATTTTGATTGAAATTGCTCAAGATTAGGAAGTTTGGATGAAAATAGGAGTCGAAATGAAACGTTTGAACAAGACACGAACATAGAGAGTTGAAGTTTTAAGTACTTAACATGTTATAAGTTCTGTGGTTTTACATCAAAAGCTGATAGATTTTAACAGCTTTCTGAGTTTTTATTATGTACCGCGTGCTTCTTTGTTTAAATCCAATATATTTTATTCATAATGTTCAGCAAATTTAACTATTCCTGTTTTTGTTTTGACGTACAATTAACACGTTTTTTATTGATTACAAAATCATTAATATTTTCATGGCTATCTATCAAATCAACGAGATTTTTGCTCATTCTTGAGCTAGCCGAAAGAATTTAAGCATCTTCTTAGTTGTTTTATATTATTATTGTCGATTTCAGTAAAATTCAAGAGTAATATTATACACAGCTAGTTTTATTATACATACGAATAATTATTCAATTGACTAAATCGTTTACATTTAGAACTACGACAGCAAACACTTAGTAATGATATCCGGTTTGTTCATCGAAGGCTTGCTGAGGAGATTGCCGGTGGGAGCCGGTGTTGGGAGCCAGGTACTGATGGCTGGCGGCCGCGGACTGCTGGGGATACTGCTGGGAGCTTGAGGAGCCGAACGAACTGCCCGCCTGAGGAGATCCGTACTGTGAGCTGGGGGCAGCGTAGTGTTGGGCAGGGGCAGCTTGGTGTCCACTATACTGCTGGCTGTGGAAGTTTTGTTGGCCACCGAATCCTAAAGAACAAAAGTTTTGATATTATACGTAAGTAAGAGATATCATTTCTTTGATAATTCAAGCTGAATTCAAATGACTAAAATAAAAAATGGCCACAAATAACTATTTTCTTGATAATCCGTTTGAATTACGTACGTATTATCTATCATTGATCCGTTCAATAATGTATTGTTGATCGGATTATAGCGATAAGTCTTAATTGATCAGTAGTTAATTCATTCTAATACACACAATATTATTTAAACAAGGATTTATCACAATAAATACAAATGAACAAAGTTCACGATAGGTGTCACATCGATAAACAAAACCCACCTTGAAGGGAACCAGCGAACTGGGGTGCACCGTTGGAAGAAGGTCCGTGGTTAGGTGGCAGGTACTGGTTGGAAGTGGCACCAGCGAAGTTACCGCCAGCGTTGTGACCGTGCTGACCAGCTCCAGCAACGCCGAAGGAACCAGAGTTAACTCCAAAGGATCCGTGAGAGCTGGGAGAACCGAAGTCTCCGTTGGAACCGTGGGGAGGAAGATAGGAACGTTCCAGATGTTCCAGACGACCTGCAGCGGCAACGGCGACAAGGGCGGCGATCACGAACTGTGGGCACAAAGATAGTATACCATCATTAAACTTGCAAGGTTTCAATGTGAATTTTAGGACAAAAAGGCTAAGCAGAGAAGAGATGGTTTATAGTTATGGCTATGGGCCCTTATTTTTGTAACAAAAACATTTCCTTTGTAAGCAATTTTTTTTAAACACTGTCTGACTAATTCACTAAAACGCAATATTAAAATCGGAGTAAATCGTTGCCAAATAGGTGCACCAAACAAAGATCAATTAATTACCAGTTTCATTTTGTCTACTTGTTGGAACACTCAAAACCTAATGTGGATGAAGCTAAAGTTGAACTGTGATGCTGCAAGTCGACTGACCTATTATATACCATCTGCTGTCGATCGTGAATACACGCGTTTGACGTCATTGTATAGCTAATATAATAAACTAAAGTTATGGCAGGCCAAGTAATTAGTTCGAGTATTTTTAAGCTACCGAACGTGATTGACCTCGTGTGTCAAATTTCGCTGTTATTTTCAATGATAATATCCAGAAGTCTTTGGACAAAGAGCAAAAAATATATGGCACAGTCTTTTGGTACCTCTAACCTGTTATACATGATTTTCAATCATTCAAGGGATTTTTGCTTGAAAGCTCCAAAAACCATTTTTTTATATATTTGTGCCCGGCTAATGGCATTAAGCTCTATTGCAATGACAGACATGGGACTTAAACCTCGTGTGCCAAATTTCTTTGTAATTTTCAAGTATTTCTGTGCAGTTCATCAACAAAGTACCAAAACGATGAGGTCTTATGCTACCTACGTAATTACTAGATTTTGCAAGTGACAGTAAAATTGCTCTTGTGGCTCATTACTTAAGGGGCTCGCGGCTAAATAATAACAGCCGCATGGGTCAATTGAAGGTTAAGCTTCGCCTGCCGAGGTCGGTCCGTGGATGGGTGACCATCCATTACATAGCTCCGTGCCTCGGAAAGCACGTTAAACCGTTGGTCCCGACTGTCATTTGTAAATCTTTGACAGTCGTTACAGGTAGTCGGAAGCCCGCCTAACCAATTCTTACTAAGGCGTATCGTATTATCCAGTAACTGGGTTGTAGAGGTCAGATAGGCAGTCGGTTCATGTTAAATACTGGTATTCCGCTGCATCCGGTTAGACTGGAAGCCGATTCCAACACAGTTGGGAAAAGGCTAAGCACATGATGATACATAATTTTAATTAAATAATAAGCAAATTTTCCATCTTCGACGACGTTTAAAAACCGGTCAAGTGCGAGTCGGACCCGCGCACGGAAGTTTCCGTACCATTATCTATAAAAATGGCAAAAAAATATACGTTTATTGTATGGGAGCCCCTCTTAAATATTTGTTTTATTTTAATTTAATTATTTATTTTTAAAGTAAATATATAACTAAATATTCTGTGAATATTTCAAGCGTCTACCTGTTGCCGAGCAAAAACGAGCAAAAAATCACGTTTGTTGGATGGGAGAGAGGGGGATTTAATATATTTCTTTTGTATTTGTTATTATAGCGGCAACAGTAATTGAAAAAAAAAAGAAAAAAAAATGATATGTAATAATGTGATAATTTTAACTGTCTAACTATCACGGTTCATGAGATACAGCCTGGTGACAGACGGACAGACAGACAGACAGGCAGACGGACGGACAGACAGACAGACGGTGGAGCCTTAGTAATAGGGTTCCCGTTTATCCTTCGGGTACGGAACCCTAAAAACTGCCTTAATAAATTACCTCTACAAAGTATTACATTACTCAGCACCGCTAAATCTCGGTACTAAAATTGAACTTTTATGGGAAAGCTCGAAAAGCCAAAGATGTGTTTTGATATTTGTGCCCGGTTGATGGCAATAGGCACGCCCTCTATTACATGGGACATAACTGGCGAAATGTAGGTAGACAACTATAGGTACACGCTGGGTACGTGTGATGTTATCAATACTCAACTCTTTATTCCATTAATTAAGATCATCGTGCCATAGAAGCTATCACGTTTAAAATAGAAGATCTAATACAAACGAAAGTATTACAAGTAATTCATTTGTATCAATATTCAGATCAATCACAGAAGAATCAGAGAGCAGTGGTGGCCTTGGTTCGAACCCAGCCAGGCGCTTTACTTGGTGTAAATATTTCATCACCACTGCTCTCAAAACGGTAAAGTAAAACATTGTGAGGAAGCTGTCATTTTCTATAACCAAAAATTCGAAGACATGTGATAACCCGCACAGGGTCGGCGTGGTAGATTACAGCCCACTCCCTCGCGAAGAGAGGAGGCCTGTGTCCTAGAAGTGGCAACATTCGCTGATTATGCAATAATCAGATCACTTTCTGGTGGATCACCTTGAAATGTACACTGCGTGCGAAAACATCGTGGTAGTGTCATATTTCATATCTGAATAACGCCGGATTTTTAATGGTATTATTCGCATACTTAACTACTTTTCATATTCAAATTCTTAAAAGTCAAATATCTTAATGCAACCATACTTGAGAGTTTCATGATCAAACTTACGCCAAATATTAATACGTCTTCCAAATTCATATATTATAATTTTAAACTTTTCAAACAAATTGCCCTTTATGTGTAATTCCACATAGCCTGAAGAATTTCCAAATTTAAGTGGAAATGGGCAGGGCGCATTGCTCGTAGAACAGATGGCTGATGGGGTCGAAGGGTTGTGGAGCGGTGCGTACCGGAAGACGTAGCGTTGGAAGGCCTTCCATAAGCTAGACCGATGACCTTGTGAAGGCCGCAGAAATCCTGTAGATGCGAGAAACACAGAACCAGTCGAAGTGGCGATACTTGGGGGAGGCCTTCGTCCACTGTGGATGTCTTCCGGCTGAAATGATGAATGAATGATTGAATAAACCCCAACTGTGACTGCCTAACCTTTCCGGGACAACAGTGCCCCAGTTTAAGATGGAATGTTTTGTTCTTTTCCGTGAAAAATCTGGTAAGCATCTAATCTAATAAACCAAGTTTCAAGCATCTGTGTTATTGAAAAAACAAACCAGACACTTTTGAAGTATAAGATTATTTAAAAAAAAAATGCCTCTTTCGTTCAAACCTTTTTTAAATCATGCTCTAATTGGGTTTAACTATCACTACGTTAAGACTTTGCACCTAGCTTCCAAACAACACACTATACAGGTTGGAATCTTGTAATGCCACCTGGAGGGAAAGTACTCTTAATACTGCAGATAGAAAATTTTACTCAAAGGAAACATTCCTTTATTTTTGAATAGAAAGCAAACTGCATTCAAAGATTTTCGGATATTCTCTTCTCCCACACCCAGGAATCGAACCGGCTAAAATCTGAAAAAATTATACCTTGTACTTTTATTGCATCGATCGTTAGGGTCAATTAAAAGGATGAAATCTCTCTAACAAACATGATAAATTAAATGAAAAGAAAACCAGGAAATCTGAAGTTACAAATTCAATCAGTCAAGTTAAAGCTCTTTAACTAACATCCACCTTTTGTAATGCAGACACCTTTGCGACATACTCGTAGCTGCGTGTATGAGGTAATTTAAATATGGAATGTTAGATTCAAATTTGAAAATTAGATTGTCATAGTTGTTATTCACATTTGATTGTTTTTACAACTCATTTCACATTTTGTCTCACGGTGAAAATGGCTTATCAAGAACAGTTTGATTTAATGGAAGCTTATTTTTTAAATAACAAAAACGTGAATCTAGCTCTGCGGTGGTATGGAGAGAGATATGAAGACCGACAGGCACCAACTCGGTTCGTATTGAAAAGAATGGTAGAAAATTTAAAGAATACGGCTGGTTTCAAGAAGAGACGGAAACTATTCAGCAAAACTATTTCGATTTTGAGCTAGATGTTTTAACATACTTTGAATCATTTCCAAAGGCTTACTTACTTACTACGTACCGTCACAATAATCGCTTCGTAGATCATTAGAGTTATGTTTATGTTATTTCATATTATAGATTAGTATGGTTACTGACAATAAAATATAATTGCTTTGTAAATAAGTATTGAAATAGATACTAACGTGTTAACATACATTGCAAGCAAGCACTGTCCCAAAAGTAGCTGAACAACATAAGCGTCAAAAGTATATTAACATACGGCAAAATTAAAAATATACTTTGTTAACCTAATTTTGTCTTTACTGCTGTTTGGTGACTTTTGATACAATGATGTTCAGCGACATTTGGATTGATGGTGTACAGCGACTTTAGGAATACTAGTGCACAGATACTTTTGAAATAGTCGTGTTTAACGACTTTTGTAAATTTCTGGTATACAGGCTATTTTGTTTCCTAGTTGCGACTATAACTTATGGCATTTTATTGTGAACAGGTGTTTTGTTATGTTGATTCTGTTCATCGACTTTTGGTGCTGACTGTACTTTCCCTCCAGGTGGCATTACAAAATTCCACCCTGTATACATACGAATCACCGAAAGCCTAGACAACGTGACATTCTGTCAGCGATAATTATGATGGAAAAATCAAAAGTGTATTGGATTGAAATAAACTGGCGAAAAGTTTGTCAATCTTGTTGAAAGTTTCTACAACGACTTTCAACATGATTGACAATTTTTTCGGCAATACGAAACGCTTTAATACTTTAGTATCTAAACGATTAAAAAAATCGTGCATATTGCGTCATTATCTCTCTTTTTGTGCTCATAATTTATAAATAAATAAAAATAAATAATTTAAACCAATATAATCCTAATCTTAGGGATCAAATCTTAACTTCCTAATATTATAAATGCGAAAGTAAGTATGTTTATTTGTTTGATCATCCTGAAATTTTGCATATACGTTGGCAGGTGTACAGAAACGGACATAAACTTAAATCCCGAAAAAAATTCCAGTTCCCGAGGAAAACAACAATATCGTTCTTATGAGAATAGATGGCGCCACGTGTCTTTCGAATCATGATTGAATTATATTACGAGACAAGCAGAGTACAACCCGAAATGATTGTCAAACTCTAAATTAACGCGAGTGAAGCCACGGGCAAAAGCTAGTAACTAATATTATAAGTATGAAAATGAGTTTGTTTATTTGCTTGTTACGCTTTCATGCTTAAACGGCTGAACGGATTTGGATGAAGTTTGGCACATGGGTAGACTATGACTTGGATTAGGATATAGAATACTTTTTATCCCTATATTTCCACGGGATCG
Source organism: Tiliacea citrago (assembly GCA_963921375.1). Lineage (NCBI taxonomy): Eukaryota > Metazoa > Arthropoda > Insecta > Lepidoptera > Noctuidae > Tiliacea > Tiliacea citrago. The sequence continues at coordinate 4,397,372 of OY992799.1, forward strand.
AGACTAATGCGAATGAAACCGTGGAGCGTAGCTAGGTTATATTTTATTGGGGAATGAACGAATGATGATTATTATCAAAAATATTTATGAGGGGTATATGAAATTGCTTGAAGGTAAAAACATACCTAGGCGGATAAACACTGAATAATAGTGAATGTTCTTCAAAAAGGTACGTTATTTTCGCAAGCATACTCTGAATTAACGCATTCATGTTTGATAGATAAATCATTCATATCAGATAAATGAACCATAAGGAGCATCGAAGATTTGTAGCACGTAGCTTTCTGTAGTTTGCATACCTCTAGGAAAAAGGCACAGTCAGTGAACTTATGTTCCGTACCCAAAGGGTAAAACGGGAACCACATTACTAAGGGTCCGCCGTCTGTCTGTCTGTCTGTCCGTCTGTCACCAGGCTGTATCTCATGAACCGTGATAGTTAGACCGTTGATTTTCACAGATGATGTATTTCTATTGCCGCTATAACAACAAATACAATAAAATAGAATAAAATAAATATTTAAGGGGGCTCCCATACAAAAAACGTGATTTTTTTGCCGTTTTTATAGATAATGGTACGGAACCCTTCGTGCGCGAGTCCGACTCGCACTTGGCCGGTTTTTTTATTATTTCTTACTTTCTAAATAATGGTGGAAGGTTTAAGCTTAACTTAAGGTGGATGAAGTCACGACCACCAAAGACTTGCTTCATCATCATCTTGATGGCAAAAAAAGATTTTTTTCTGTATGGCTCCCTTAAATGCCACATACTCATATCTAAATAAGGAGCAATGCAAATCACGACATAATAATGTCTTTGATCCTCATTCCCATTTCATTTTTCCACAAGAAATTTTCTTAGACAGACTCAATTTTGTAGAGTCATCATAATACAAAAGTCAAAATAAGGTTATGTACAGCAATTTATTAAACAGCTAAAACAACTTTATGATGTACTGGACACACTTAGTAATGGTATCCGGTTTGTTCATCGAAGGCTTGCTGAGGAGCTTGGTGGTAGGAGCCAGTGCTGGGAGCCAGGTACTGACGGCTAGCGGCCGCGGACTGCTGGGGGTACTGCTGGTAGCTGGGGGTGCCGAACGAGCTGCCAGCCTGAGGAGATCCGAACTGGGAGTTGCGGGCAGCGTACTGCTGAGCAGGGGCAGCCTGATGACCGCTGTACTGCTGGCTGCGGAAGTTCTGCTGGCCACCGAATCCTGAAAGAAAATAAAATTTATTGATATAGATTATAGCGTGGCGATTATGGCAGCCCCTCCCATATGTTGGGGCAGGTCTATGTCCAGCAGTGGACGTCTTTCGGCTGAATGATGATTATATGATCTGGGGTTATGCCCTCCTTCAGCACCTGAGCGATTCTTAAACGAATAGTCTGATCAATAAATGAATAACGTGAAAGATGAGTAGATCGACTTATTCGTGAATTACTAATTGGACTTTTGATAACCATAAAACAGTAATAATATTTGATCTACTGCCATTTAAGTGTAGTATTTACAGAGATCATCAAATTGCCTTCGTAAATAAAGTAAGTAAGTAAAGTAAGTAAATTTATTTCATAAAAAAGGAGATTGTAGTACATGAAGTTTACATAGAAAAAAAAAAAAAAAAAAATGTAAATAAACAAATTCATAATTTACTTTATAATAACTAAGACAAACTAAAAAATGGTCTCACCTTGAAGGGATCCAGCAGGGAACTGGGATGCACCGGTGGAAGCAGAAGGTCCGTGGTCAGGAGGCAGATACTGGTTTGAGGTGGCACCAGCGGAGATACCGCCAGCGTTGTAACCATGCAGACCAGCTCCAGCAGCGCCGAAGGCACCAGAGTTAGCACCGAAGGATCCGTGGGAGCTGGGAGACCCAAAACCTCCGTCAGAACCGTGGGGGGGAAGGTAGGAGCGTTCCACGTGTTCCAGACGCCCAGCGGCGGCCACGGCGACGAGGGCGGCGATCATGAACTGAAATACAAAGAGCATGGTCCATTTAACAAGAGCTGGAGATCAAAATTAACACACTTGAGATCAAAGTTACACTTTTTTATTGAAACAATTTTAGGGCCGAAAAGTGTAAACTTTGAAGATAACACCAAATTTTGAAACACTGCCAAAATTAACTTCATTATTGCAAATGCTGTGGAAACACTCTTCGCAAAAGACATTGCAGCAAAGATCAATTAATTACCAGTTTCATTTTGTCTAGTATCTAGTTGTCGGGATACTGAAAGCCTAATGTGGATGAAGCTCAAGTTGAACTGTGATGCTGCGAGTCGACTGACCTATTATATACCATCTGCTGTCGATCCTGAACACACGCGTCTGACGTCATTTTATAGCTAAGATAATAATATGTATCTAAAGTTACGTTATGGCAAGTGATTACTCCGAATCTTTTTAGCTACCGAACGTGATTGACCTCGTGTGTCAAATTTCACTGTTATTTTCGAGGCTAATAATTATTCAGAAGTCTTTGCACAAAGATCCAAAAAAATTGTCTTTTAGTACCTAACCTGTTATACATGATTTTCAATCATCAAAGGGATTGCTACGACGCGCGACGCTGACGTTTTACCGAATTAAAAACTTCCTAAATACCTATGAGGCATGCCAATTACCTATACAAACGATCACAATTACTCTGGACCTTTAGGCTTCAGTACTGAGTGTGAACTTTTACGGGAAAGCTCCAAAAACATTTTTTTTGTATATTTGTGCCCGGTTAATGGCAATAGGCTCGCACTCTATTTCAATGGTATGGGACTTAAACATAACTGTTGAATTTTGGGTGTACTATAGGATAGGTACCCCTCTACCTAACCCGGACAATTAAGACGTGATGGTATGAGTGATGTTATCAATACTGGATTATATATTGCATGAATGTAGATCATCCTGCAAAGAATCTAATTCATTACAGCAATAAGATAGATTTCAGATGAAAGTATTCCAAGAAGTTGATATGTATCAGTAATCAGATCACGCGGTCGCGATCTTGAGTATTAGATTACACTGCTTTTAAGTGGTCTATTTCACAACTGAGTAAAGGCTCTTACAGACTCACGCGATATCACGGGCGCGACTCGACACTAGTAGGAAAATTTCTTTGTCGGTGCCTGTCGCGCCCGCGATATCGCATGAGTCTGTAAGAGTCTTAACAGCGGCTTCTTTATGATATCCTATTTCATAATTCGCATACTTACCGCCTTCGCTTGCTTTCCATATTATATTTTGATGTTTTTTATAAAAGTTAAAAAATCTCCATAAAACAGGATTTGAAATGTTTTGGGGGTGACCAAACTCATCGATACGGGATCTACTTGAGCCGGTCAGAAAGAGCTTTCTGTATTGATTGTACCCCCTGTAAGAATTTCAATTATATTTTATGATTTTATAGTGTGAGTTAAAATTAAGTATAAATGCCTATTAAAATGACCTGTACAGAACTGATAACCAATGGAGCCCAAAGGTTCTGGAGTGGAAAACACGTGCCGGAAGGCGCAGCGTGTGTTCACCTCATGACCTCACAAGGTTGACCGATGACCTGGTGAAGGTTACGGGAATCCGCTAGTAGTAAGACGCACAGGACCGATCGTTTTCACGATCCTTAGGGGTGTGACGGCTTTTGGCTAAATATGATAATAATTATACTTTCTTATTTCTAGGTTAGAGAACGTCTGTTCAATAGACAAAGGGTATTTTGGTGTGTTCTTGATTATTAGGTATTTAAATGAAACTATAGTGGACTGTATTAAATAGGTTATATTGAAAACAAACTATTATTTAGCGGAAGAGAAATGACCGTTCGCTCCGAAGCTTAGAACGGAAGATTGAAGTGAAGGGAGGCTCGCCGGCGTCGGTCAGCTCTGATTCGTTCTCGCCGCCACGTCGCACAGTGGGCTGGGATTACAAGGTTGGGTCTTAAGAGATCAAATGTATTTTTTTGTATCTAGGCATAAATTTAAAACGTTTTTATTCTTTGACTTTTTTTAATTTAACGAGTACTTTCGGAGATATAGCCATATCAAATTTGTATGAAGAGTCATGTTATTTTAGTTAAGCAATTTATTCCAATTAAATTGAAATTGAAAATAATGTATACTAAACGGCCTGAAAACCTCAATACCTACTTAGTTCTTTAAAAAAAAAACAATGTTCGACATTTTCCACCACCATAGGTAGGGATGACGTAATTTGTTTTGAGACTTATTTCCGGGAATCAAGGGATAAGAGTGCGCGAGCGCAACAACAAGTTATGACGTGTCGTAACGTGATTGGTGCAACGATAGGGTATCTACGGAATGTTCGGTTGCATTCAAACGTACTTCAGTGTTCTATTACCCACCATAATAGACGCACATTCATTACTTACTTATTTGTTATTTTGTATTTGTGAAAATGTTTGAAAATTTGGTGACAAACCTTGATCTTTTCGTTATTTTAAAAAACAGTGGCAGTATTAAAAATAATGACAGTTTGTGTAGTGAGATAAGGTCTAAATTTTTAGTCGAATTAAGTGATGATCACGAAAAGACCTTAAAGTTGTTTTGTGCAAAATTTTGTTATAATTTAAATAGAAGATGGGAAAACGCTTATCGTAAAGAAAATATATTCAGAACTAAAAATAGTGAATGGTTACAAGAAAACATAATATGGCCAGACTTTATTAAGTGTTTAATAGGCAGTAATGAAGATCAACCAACACCGAGTACATCAACTCAGTATGTATCACCATCAAAAGTTTCTGTCGGTGTCTCCACCGAACAAAGCCCAAGAAAACCTTTTTGTGAATTAGCGCCTAAACAGAAAAAAAGACGTGCAGAAAACTTTCATTTATCTTCGGACGAAATAAAATATGCATATTTTGAGTGGTGGCAGCCAGGTGGCAATACAATACTTTAAGAAAAAGTGTTAACGAAAAAGACAGTAATATATTTCCATCTTATTATCAAGTGCAACATGCGAAACAGAAATGCTATCCACCAAAAGATGCTATTACAGTGACAGAAACCTCAGCTAAAATAAAGTTACAAGCTCTATTGGATATAACGACAACAAGAATAATGACGTCACTCGTCATAGATAGTGGTTGCAAAGAATTTACACTAATCAGTAAGTGGGGATTTGACGGTGCTTCTAATCAAGCCAATTACCAAGAAAGTTAACTTGACGATTCAAGCATATTTATGGGTAGTTTAGTGCCAATAAAATTAGTGTGCGGCGAACAAGTTATCTGGCAAAACGATTCACCAAATTCATCTTACTGGTGTCGTCCAATCTTTTTCGAATTTGTGAAAGAAAATAAAATAACGATATTGCGGGAAAAAAGTGCTATTAAGAAAGAGATTAAAAAGTTTGTGAAAACAGAAGTTGGAGAAATAAAAATTTCACACTCTTTATTAATGACTATGATAGACGGAAAAGCAACATCAATTTTATGTGATACTTCATCTCAGAGATGCGACATTTGTAAAGCCACTCCAACAGAGATGAATAATTTGCCCTTAATTGCATCAAAACCGACTGATCCAGATCTCTGTAAATACGGATTGTCATCATTGCATACCTGGATACGAATGATGGAATGCATTCTGCATATAGCCTACAGATTAACGATACAGACATGGACAGTAAAGGGAGACAACAAGTGCATCATGGAAAGAAGAAAGAAAGACATACAAGACGCTTTTAAAAATAGAATGGGACTTCTGATTGATGTTGTTAAACAAGGGCACGGCTCCACGAATGACGGAAATACTGCTAGAAGATTTTTTGCAAATCCAAACATGACTGCTGAGATAACTGGTGTTAGTGAATAATTAATAAGGCGATTTGCAATCATTTTAGAGGCAATTTCATCAGGTTACCACATTGACACAGCGAAATTTCACGAATATGCTCAAGTGACCATGCAACTGTATTTGGAATTATATAGCTGGTATTATATGCCTTCAAGTGTTCATAAAGTTCTTATGCATGGTGCAGCTATTATTGAAAGTTTTGGTCTAATACCAATTGGACAGCTATCTGAAGAAGCTGCTGAAGCTAGAAATAAAGACTTTCGTAGGTACCGCCAATACCATTCCAGGAAATGCAGTAGAAAAATTACAAATGAAGACATTTTAAATAATTTATTGACCAGATCTGATCCACTCATCTCAGCGAAACGTCACAAACTTCGCAGAAAACATAAAACTTTGTCAGTAGAAGCACAAAGTTTATTAGTAATTGAACAAGCGGAAACATTTGATGATGACGAATACGAAAATTTGGCATTCGTTAATGTGGATACACTTGACAGTGATTAAATTAAAACAGTGCAGTGGCCAGTAGTGATTGTGATTTTTACTTATTTATTTTATTAGTCCTTAGTGGATTAGGCCTAAAGGGGAGACCACTACATAAAAAAAAAACGCGCCTAGTTCTTAACCTCTATGGTGGTGTGGAATAGAGAACAAAATTTAAAATTGCGACCAAATCGCAGAAAATCGCAACCCGAGAATAGGTGCTAAAATAGGACAAATATACGTACTATGCATACGTAGAGTCAATTCTTTGAGAAAATTTGAGAATTTCGAGATTTTCACATTTTTTTCTTTTGCTTCATACAAAAATTACTTTGGATATTTATAACTCCGAAAATACTAAGTTATCTGAACGACCCTCATATAAATAATTACTTATAATCGATAGATAAATCCAATACAATATTTAAAATTTCAGAAAAAGAAACGTTTTTTTTTTAAAATGCTAAGTCCTTTACCGGCCCGTTTCAGCCCACTGTGCGTCGTCCCGGGTATCTTCCGCACCCTGCGTTCGTCTCACGTGGCACCGTGTCCGCTCGTGTACAAAGGGTTTTGGTTCGATATTAGTTCGACGCTATGCTACAAAGATTTCAAGAGCATGGATGAGACGGTGCGCGGTGGATGAAAGGTACACCTAAAACAGGACTGACTGGAAGTATACGCTCAATTAGGTCAATATCTAACCACGGCTTTACATCTGGTGATGCTGATAAACTAAGGGTTAAAAAAACAAAAAAAAACGTTTTTATTGTTTCTCATACAATTCTTCTACAGCACAAAATTGAGGCAGCCCCGGTAAGTTATAAAGATACTTTTGATGCGGTTACCTTGCAACTTCCCATGGGTACTATCTACAATGTTGAGACATAATTAATAGAAAAAGTTTAGCTTCTCGGATGTTACAAAATTGTTGTAACATGTTCGGTATGTGTAGTGTTTGTGTAGGTGGTTTATAGGTAGATATGTGGGGTGTGTGGGTGTGAGTAGGTGTGTGTGTGTGTGTTAATTATTGATTAACTGATGTATTTTATGAGTGGGTACAGGTCTTCATTAGCATATTCTGGTTAAGGTTGCCTAACTATTTTATAATTTTTGTCGTACCTATGTCATCAAAATAACGATTGCACGTATTTTCTGTATTTATTTTTCTTTAGCGTCGCCGCGTCGGTTTTGGATCTAGAGTCTGTCAAGCGAGTCTAGTCCCATGAAAAAGGCGGCAAATTCAAAAATCTTTCAGGTGTCAACACTGATATAGCACGCTGAAAACTTGTTGATACTTGAATTTTGATAAAAAAATTACTTGGGATAAATTAAAAAAAAAGCATTTCAATGTACGTATTTATTCATCAGAACTAAAATCAGAATCAAGAAATTCAATGCCTTCAAATGAGAAATCACTGTCAGTAGAATCATTACGCACAGAAATGATGAAGGGTTCCAACTCGGTTTCGGATATCCTGTCTCTTACTTTATACTTATTTTCGACACTAATAGTGTGATCTGTGCATTTTTTCCAATCATTGGCTGTGACACTATTAAAGCATTCTTTTATAAGGTTCTCCATTTCTTTACCTGGAATCCCTAAGTTTTTGCTGGCTATTTTTCTTTTAGCCAAACTCCATATGAGTTCAATTGCGTTCAGGTCACAATGATATGGCGGAAGTTTCAAAACCTCATGGCCATGTTGTTTCAAAAATTCTTCAGCTTCATACATTGGAGTTGTTTTATGTTCATTCACAAGGCACATAAGCTCAGCCTTTGTAAAGAATTCTTCATAATGAATTCCATTTTCAGTTAGCCATTTCTGAATGTCAGCCTTTAAATCATTCATAGATGGTGGCTTATTTATTTGTGTTACATGGTAGCTAGCGTTGTCCATAACAATGACACTGGGCTGACTTAAATTGGGTATTAATTTTTCACGTAACCATTTCATAAAATTATTTCTGTTCATATCATCATGATAATCTGCCATTTTTGATTTAGTACTGAATACCAATAATGCATTGGGAACAAAACCTTTTTCGGATCCAGCATGAACAACAATATGTCTTTTGCCTGACGATATTTTGTCAATTACACCGCTTGTTGATGGCCCTTGCCATGATTTTTTAACTTTATAATTTTGGTGGACATAGGTCTCATCAAGATAAACTATTAATTTTCCTTGTTTCCGCTTTTCATCAATAGCTCTGAGATACCTATGTCGCCATGCAGCTAGTTCATACTTTTCAATAAGAAGAGATCTCTCATTTTTATTTTTTTTGAATTCAAATCCATTTTTGAGTAATAATTGTCTCAATGTTTCATGACATCCAGTAAATCCAATTGACTCTCTTAAATCTGCAAGCAAACTTCGTAGAGTTGGAACTTGCTTTTTCACACAGTAAAATTCATTAATTTTATTGCGTATGGCTGATAAGTCAAAATTATCCAGATTGGCTACAGTTGGCTGTCGTGGACGTTTTTTCCCCGGTGTGTTCCACTCGCCTTGGTTAATAGCACCTTCTTTTTTAATTCTTCGCAGTGTTTTCACACTTAAATCTGAAAGTTCAATATGTCAGTTCAGTATCAAACGCACAAATTTTATGATAATATTTGTAGAAAATGCAAACAATGTAAACAAATAAATCTGTACTAACCTGTCATAGCAGCAATTTTTGTCAAATAGTCTGTTTCAGATTTCATTTTTTTATTCTCATCTATGGCTATGACTTTCTTAACTAAATTATCAATTGTGCTTTTTATTAATTCATCATCCAAGGTGGCTGAAAAAAGATGACAACAATCTCTTATAATACTTTTCACTTATAGGTGCCCCATTGAGATTCAATGTCATGTATACGACGTCTGAATCTAAACCAAAACCGAAATCGTGATCACATCATAGTAAAATAAACAAAATTAGACAATTGTGCTAAAAGTATCAACATTTTGTAGCCAACCTACCTGTTGTTGAAACAATTTCATCCAAAAGTCGTCGTTTTTCTGTTAACACGTCATCAGATTCAATCTTTACATGATTATATTTATTAATCATTGTAAACAGCAGGCTCCTGACACTACTTTTAATAGGTTTTGGCATTATAACATTAAAAAATTCAACAAAAACCGGAATGCTTCGAGGTTAGAACAGAAATTGTGACAATCTGTTTGACAGATAATAGTATTGCCATTATAAGAAATCAGTAAAATGGTTGTGGACTCGACTCGCTTGACAGACTCTATCGAACAGCTCCGTCTAAAGAGACCTACAAACTGGTTGGCTTAATATCTCCATAGCATGCCTACTTATACAAAAAAACAAAAACAAAAAAAATAAATAAAAAAAAACAAAAAAATAAGATATAAAAAAAATAAAAAGAAAAGAAGAGAGAAGATAAGAGAGAGAAGAGAGAAGAGAAGACAAGAAGAGAGAAGAAAAGAGGGGGGGGGGGGGTGAGAAGATTATAATAAAAATATGTATGTTTAGGCTAAGGTATTTATCTATGGGCCTGCGTAGCCAGAAAAAAAAGGAATATTATTATTATTTCCTTTATTACATTTTAAAATATTTTTATAAAATCATAAAAAAAAAACATTTAAAAATATAAAAAATAGTGACCCATCGGCATCAGGAACAGGGTCCAAGTTGCCGGTGGTTAGGGCTCTAGAAAGAGGAACCTCCTCACTATACGTGCCGTGTCCAGGAGTACTGCTTTCTGAATCAAGCCCTTGATCCAGCCGCGCAATGAGAGCCTCCTGAGGTGTTGGTCAAGGTTCTTCGCTATTAGGCCATTTACTGTTACAATTATCGGTACAATGATTGCAGAGTCCACGTCCCACATGTCGACAATCTCGTGTGCTAGGTCAAGATATTTGATTTTTTTATCTTTCTCAGCTTTCACGAGATTCTCGTCATGAGGGACAGCGATATCAACAATCATTGCACGGCGCTCTCGTCGATCTATCACCACAATATCAGGCTTATTGGCTACAATAGTCCTGTCAGTGATGATAGATTGATCCCAGTACAATGTGGCGTGACCATTCTCGAGAACTGGGTCGGGCACATACCTGTAGTATGGTACTTCAGACTCCACAAGGTTGTACTGCAAGGCAAGTTGCTGGTGGATAATCCTAGCCACTAGATTGTGTCTGTGCAAGTACTCGCAGTTAGCAAGACGAGAACAACCAGAAATAATATGTCGGATTGATTCACCGGGACGGTGGCATGCCCGACAGATGTCAACCGTACCGTCCTTGACAATGTATTTCCGATAATTATTCGTCATAATAACTTCATCCATAATCGCACAGACAAAACCTTCGGTTTCCCCGAAGAGGTCGCCGAAACGCAGCCAGGATACGGACGCCAGAAAGTCTACATCAGGCCCATGGAGGGCCCGGAAAAAGCGTCCATGAAGCTCTTTGCCTTGCCATACTTCCTTACGATCGTTAGTATCAAGAACTGTAGGTTTGCGCCAGTTCTCTTTCGCCAAGGAGAGCGGAGTGAGGCCCTTGTCCACTGCAACCACATCTTGGTGCATTCCCACGTCAATTTGAAGGAAATATTTCCTGAGACTGCAAATATCGCGGTTGTGGAGGGTTTTAGCATTTAAGAAACCTCGGCCCCCACACTTCCGCGGGATGTACAGTCTCATCACTGATGACCGTGGGTGATGCATTCGATATGCCGTCAGCAATGTACGGACCTTCCTATCCAGGGCATCACGTTCTGTCTGAGTCCATTTGAGTATGCCGAAAGTATACATCAAAACCGGCATGACCCAACCGTTGAAGGCACGTACCTTGTTTCCGCCTGATAGAAAACTATTTACTACTTTATTAAGGCGGCCAAAGAAGCGCTCCCCCAACGACTGTTTCATGTCGGCAACATTGATGCCTAATGCTTCCGACATACCCAAATACTTATAGGTTTCGGTTGAGGAAGGGATCTAAAGTGTATGGAATCCGAGAGTTTGGTTCCCACGGATTCCATAACCTCCCCTCGCTTTACATGCATGACTGCACATTTGTCCATACCAAATTCCATCCCGATGGCGTTACTGAACTTTTCTGTTTCCTTCAGTAACTCCATCAGTCGCAAATTGTTGGGGGCAAAGAGTTTCAAGACATCCATGTAAAGGAGGTGAGATATCACCTGACCACCTCTTCTCAACCGATAGCCTACACCTGAATCCTCCAGCAGTATGCTTAGAGGATTCAAGTCTAAGCAAAACCAAAGCGGACTCAAACTATCGCCCTGAAATATTCCCCACTCGATCCTGATCGGTTCGTCGATCCCCCGGATCTGTCGACATCCTGGATAGAGAAGGACCGTCCTCCATTGCCCCATACACGACATCAGGAAGGTGCGCAGAGTTGCATCTATCTTGTACAACTCCAGCACCCTCATGAGCCATGTATGTGGCACCGAATCATAGGCCTTCATATAATCTATCCAACATGTAGACAAATCCTTCCGGGATCTACGAACTTGTTGGCTTATGGTCATGTCTATAAGGAGCAGCTCCTTAGTACCGCGGGACCCATTCTTACATCCATTCTGAGACATAGACATAATTGAATTTTTGTCAATATGGTGTGAAATCTTTGCTCTAAGAATGGATGTAAGAACTTTATAGACCGTCGGTAAACATGTAATTGGTCTATAGTTTTTAGGTTCCGTAGTACTACCTGATTTATGGAGCAGGTGGGTAACTCCTGTTGTAAAGAACAGTGGTAGCGACCCAGTCTCTAAAGACGTCTGGAATTGCGAGGCTAAGCAGGCGTGTGACCTTTGTAGCCATTTAATCCAGAAATTGTGTAGTCCGTCCGGTCCCGGAGATCTCCAGTTAGGCAACTGACGGACTGCATGGGCCACATCCAGAGGACTAATAGTAATAGGCTCCATGTCTGGTATTGAATCACACGCCCACTCAACAACACGCATCCAATCACCTTCAGTGTGACTGACGGGCACCGACCAAATGCTTCGCCAAAAAGCACTCATGGCATCATTATCCGGTGGACGCGCGTCAGTCACACCTTGAGTGGGAATAGGCCGCTCCCATGCTCTGTATACCCACCTTTCATCGCTCTGGAACATGCGGTTCTGAGTGTACCGATTCACTCTTCGCTTATACCGGATACGGATACGGTTTGCCCATGCATAAACTTTCTGCTTCAGGAAGTCGATGCGCTCTGTGACGCGGGATACATATTCTAGAGGACTAATACTAGTTCCCGAGAACGCCCGCCTCACAAAGCGCATCACCCTTGGGCGTGTATTGCCCTCCCTGAAGCAGATAAGCTTCCCGATGAGTACCCTGGCCTCATTAATACGACGCTCAATCCTGCACTGCCAGGCTGGGGCGGCGGGTTGCGGTCGTACAGCTCGGTCAGTGTTTGGAAATTTGACACGAGCTATACGACATGCCGCAACAGCCGTACAATACAAGATTGAGTGTGTATCGCAAAGGTCTGCGCTGCTTTCAATAAAATTTGGTAACAGCGCATCCAGGGCACACACCAGTGCTCTGTTTTTTTTATTCATGGGCAAACGTGGTAGCCGTGGTCTAAGGTCAGGTAATGTGAACCGATACTCACGGATCGCATCTTCCAGTACGCTCCTTAATTCCACATTGCATAGGTTATCTGTAGAAATAGCCCTGGTGTCCTCCTCCACAGCATGCTGGTTTGCCCGCAGTGCAACTTCGACAGGCGCATGTACGACATTCTGGGGTGGGGTTATACATAGAATATGTTATAAAACGAACCAAAATTATTACAAAGCTCATGTACAGTCAGACTGAAAAGGACGTAAGCATCGTCAATAATTAATTTAACTGTCTACGGTCTTTCTCATATAATAATTCCATCAACGTGTAACCCCAAAACATATTACACAAATAAAAGTATTTTCTTTCCTTCTTTTCTTTTACACATTCGGTACTTAATTTGTACACATTCATATAGTATTATGGAAGAAAAATAGAATAGAATACTCTTTATTATGTAGGTACACCATAAATATTACAGATATAAATGTTGAGATTGTACAAAGAGCATCAGTCTTAATTAAACACAATTTTATCTGACATATCGCAGGAAAGACATATTCGACCTTGACAATTATGCACCCCAGCCAGTGGCTGAGTCGCGGGCCTGCGGATGGTGAGCGATGGGTAGCTCGCCGTCCGATAAGGACCAGACCCGGGTCGACGGCGCGTTGTGTTCTACGCACGCATCAAAGAGATGTCAGCATGAATTGACGGAGTCCATTAGGGCCAATGCCTGCCAGAGTTGCGAGTTTGTCCGAAAGAGATATCGTGGCCCTGGCACACAGGCAAATGAAGGAACACGGGTGTGTTTTACTCAGTAAAAGTCTGACATGCCCTCCCGCTCCGCCCAGAGCGGGAGAAGTTATTTGATAATTTCCCACCCAAAAAAAAAAAGCCAGTGGCTGAGTAACATAACTTAATTTCGTCGGATAATTTGCAATGAGGGCAAAATCGGTAAGAGTTGTTTGTTTTCGTTTTACCTTAATGCGACATTTTAGACATGTTATTTATTACTATACAATGATATCTATAATTTGTTACTGTTCAACATTTTTAACCGACCTCCAAAAAGGATGAGGTTATAATGTTCGGCTGTTTTTTTTTTATTCACCGATTGCTCCGTCAATTGTAGACCGATTTTAATAATTATTTTTGTTTGAAAGGGTATGCTCCCGAGGTGGGCCCATTGTCACCAAGTCAGAATCTGATGCCATGACAATCGAGGGCAATCCTCACATTTTATAGGCACACCTATATCGATTTCAGTATTTTTTATAGTAACTCATGCATTTGCACTCGGAAAGCACCATTTTTTGAAGTGGAACTGATGATGAAGACCACAGATGGCTACCGGCACTACGAGTACTTAACGCGCTGACAAGAGGCAAATGATAAAAGTAGGCTTGTGTTAAACAATTTTTTTGGAAAATCGGTATAGATTGTGGTAGCTGAAAAAATATATTATATGTTTATTCTTGAACATATTTCTCAGAACTTGGTTGTTACCAAAACACGTTTAGATAAAAAAATCTCGATACAAATTAACAGTAAACTAACTCTTTACTTTGAGTTTCAATCCAGAATATCTGTATTAAATATCAACGTACGGTTGGTATTTAATTAATACCAAGAACGTCTTATTTGTGTGCAGAACTTAGTTGTTTTTTATTTTCGATTACTCAACACATTTTTGAGTAAATGTTAACGCGCCAAAAAATGTATGTATTTTTTTAAAACACTATGTACGTAAATATTTTTTATTGTTTCTTTCAGTTTCGTTCCAAGTTACATTCTATCTCAAATGTCAAAACGGGCCTTTTATGTTTTGACAACTGTAGGCTATACGGTGGGCTAGGCTAGCTAGGCGTTGCTAAGGCCTAACAGAAATGCTAAGACCATTTGTCACAAACAAGTGAAGTTTTATGTGTGTATTCACTTATTCTTTTTTCCTACAAACAGGACATTTTTAAACGGATAATTTAGTACAGTCATAAAAAGTCAAAAAGTAAAAGCCAAAATTAGGTTATGTACAGCAATTATTTATTAAAAAAATGGTTTTGACTAATACAACTCTTTGTTGTAGTGAACACACTTAGTAATGGTATCCGGTTTGTTCATCGAAGGCTTGCTGAGGATGTTGTTGGTGGGAGCCGGCATTAGGAGCCAGGTACTGACGGCTGGCGGCCGCGGACTGCTGGGGGTACTGCTGGTAACTGGGTGCGCCAAACGAGCTGCTGGCCTGAGGAGATCCGAACTGAGACGTGGGGGCGCCATACTGCTGGGCAGCGGCAGCGTGGTGACCACTGTACTGCTGGGCAGCGGCAGCCTGGTGACCACCGTACTGCTGGGGTGAGGCAGCCTGCTGACCGCTGTACTGCTGAGCATGGGCAGCCTGGTGACCACTGTACTGCTGGGCTGAGGCAGCCTGGTGACCACTGTACTGCTGAGCATGGGCAGCCTGGTGACCACTGTACTGCTGGGCTGGGGCAGGTTGGTAACCACTGTACTGCTGAGCAGGAGCAGCCTGAGCAGGGGCAGCCTGGTGACTGCTGTAATGCTGCGCAGAGGCAGCTTGGTGACCACTGTACTGCTGGCTGTGGAAGTTCTGCTGGGCGCCGAATCCTGAAGCAATTGAAAGTTTTTGGTAATACGAGTATGCGTCACAGAAGCGGCAGCGCCAGCGTAAGCGTATTTGTCACAGGAGCTAGGGGTTTTCCTTCTACATTTGAGACATATCAAAATGAATCGTCTCATTAGTCATTGCAGATGAACACAATGAACTATATCTTTGATGAACCGATCGAGTAACTTTTTATTCAAGTATATTTTATTACAGATCTGATTAATGATAGCCATAAAATAGTAATAATATTTGATCTGAAGCCAATTACGTCTCTAATATTTTAATATGGGAGATCATTTTATTACCACTGTAAATCCAAATGAACAAAATCATAACTTAGGTTATAAATCTATCGATAAACTTAATAAATTGTCTAACCTTGAAGGGATCCAGCGAACTGGGATCCACCGTTGGAAGCTGAAGGTCCGTGGTTAGGAGGCAGGTACTGGTTGGAGGTGGCGCCAGCGGAGATACCACCAGCGTTGTGACCATGCAGACCAGCTCCAGCAGCGCCGAAGGCACCAGAGTTAGCTCCGAAGGATCCTTGGGAGCTAGGAGAACCGAAACCTCCGTTGGAGCCGTGGGGAGGAAGGTAGGAGCGTTCCAGGTGTTCCAGACGACCTGCGGCGGCCACGGCGATGAGGGCGGTGATCACGAACTGAAAAATATAAATCATCAGTTCAGCCGAACGACGTTCACTACTGGACATAGACATCCCCTCAAAAACGGGGTGGGTATTGCCATAATCGCCAAGGTTGGCAGGCGGGCAAAAACTTTTTTTTTTATAGAGAATTAATTTTTGGCTGGAATATTTACAGGGTGACGACACCAATTTTTAAAACACTGCTAAAATGAAATTCAATATCTCAAGTGTAATATTAGAAATAAATAATTACAAAATACTGCAAAGATCAATTTAATTACCAGTTTCATTTTGTCTACGAGTAGTTGTCGGAACAGTCAGAACCTAATGTGGATGAAGCTCAAGTTGAACTGTGATGCTGCGAGTCGACTGACCCATAATATACCATCTGCTGTCGATCCTAAACACGCTTCTGACGTCATTTTATACCTAATATATTAAACCACAGCTATCATACCTCATAAATAATTAGTTTGGAGGCTTTTTAAGCTACCGAACGTGATTGACCTCGTGTGTCAAATTTCTCTATAATTTTCAAGGATTTCATTAACTTTATATGTTTGGAGGCGGTAGTCGTGACCCGTAATTAGGTGGTAAGCCTATATAATACAGTGTCATCAGCTGTTTTGGTTATTCAAGAAGCATGGCTTGGACGCTAAACCTGATTGTGATGGGTACGTGGACAAATCGAAGACTATCATATCAGTATGTTCACTGAGTTCAGTGAAATAAGTGTATGAATTTTGTCTAATTACCCGACTGCGGTGAAGCCAAAAGGGGAGTGTTTTCGTGTTTGACCTGAATGTATGTTTGTATGTCCGTACCTATTGGTCCCTCACGGCTGAATCGATTTAGATGAATGATTTAGATTCGTCTTTATTGCGCGAGTGTCACTGTTTATTAAAATTAAAATAAATCAAAATGGCGGATTGTTTTCGCAAAAATGTAATTAAAAAAAACTTCCAAGGTAGGTAGGGTAAGGGTCGGGAGTGTAGCGAAACAGATTCACCACATAAACGTATAATTTTGCACTATTTAAGTATATTTGACGGCACGGTTGGCGCAGTGGTTAAGCGATTGACTGCTGCGCTGCGTGTCGCGGGTTCGATTCCCGCATGGAACAAATATTTGTATGACTTACATGCCTACAAGTAGTTGGTCCGGGTAAAAAGTTTAGTTGAAGCTTCTTTTTAAAAGACTCAAGAATTTAGTATTATTAGTTAAAAGGGGTAATGTTATTTAAAAAAAAGGCGTTGCTTGATCCGTCGGTGCGCACCACACCTAAACCAAGAAAAGATGCCCAAGCTAAACCAGTGAAACACACCGTGGCGGAAAGCAAGATGGGTCGTACCGCTCTCATCCGCGCAATACAATGCCGGACGAAAGTCAGAACAGGCGAGTCGTTCGTCACGAACGAAATGCTTAAAGTGTACCGGTAAAACACTCCGTGGCACGGCGGTCCTCCGCTCGAAGCTGGATGGATGTCAGATCAGGCGAAAATTGGGTAGGCTGTTTATTATAGCCGGTACCTTGGGCCAAAAAATCTGGCTCTTAAGGTTGATCACCAACCTAGGACAATGTATGAATTTTGTTGAGACCAATGAAATAAAGCATAAGTAAATATAAATGTAAAATGGATGGAATACATACCATTAAAAGAGACCAAAACACCGTCACAACGGTTGAAATAATGTTATTTTTCAATACAGTTGTTAAACATGGCGTACTTTCAGAGGCTATAAATATGATTTGAAAATTAAATCTTTTGTGTAGGCATCTTTCTGTTACGCGGTCGTGACTTTTGTTTACGAGCTCTGTCATTAGTTTTGCAGTTGAGTTTTAAAGGTGAACGGCAGGCTTGTATGGGAACTTCGTACCGCTAATAAAATTTAGTGTTTTGGGATATTTTTTGTTTTAATTGGTAGTTAATAAGATAGACAAGCCCTTTTTAAATTCTTAGATTTTTAGAAGTTGGGACGTAAAAGTTATAACGAGTTTTATTTTTTAAGGTTATGTACTAGTGTACCAATGTAGATTGTTACTTAAAGGTACATAAACATTGTTTTGGTGATAAAGTAAATGTTCTAGATTGCTTGTCGCTAGCTTTGTAGTGTTCTACTTACTATTAAATAGGTAGATTGAGATGAGAATCGTACCTACTCAGTGAGGGGTGTATTAGGAGATATCTATATCCAGCTGCGTACTTACTGCAACAGTTTGATAATGATGAAGTTAATTCGCTAAATTGCTCAGATGCAGTCACAATCCACAATCCAAAACAACAGCAAAGAACTGAACTACAGAACTGAACTGAAAGACAGTAATACAGATTTTCTTTACCTGTCAATAAATAATTGCCATATGAACAAAAATAATATTGATGACGAAAATCATTCCTATCATTATATTATTGTTAACTATTATGATTTTATGTAACAATCACGCATACTTAGGTATAATATATTAGTGTTTAATTATATTTAATGTTATTTCTATTTCTAAATAATTAATCTATCATTTCGTTATTAGTGTTATTTTACTTACGACAACTTTAAAAAACATAACTGCGTTTAGTTTACGATTTTATTACGTTTAATTATTAAAATCTTTTTATTGATATTATTCATTAATCCGAACTTCTAAAAATAGTACATTTACATGAAAATAAATGTCTTAGTTGCCTTAATAAGTGGTATAAATTCTATAACAAAACAACAACAAAAATATGCGGTACGAAATCTGCCGTTCGTCTTTATAAGTCAATTTAAAAAGTTTAGTAGCAAGGAGTTTTCATACATAGAATAAAATAGGATAGATTTTATTATATTCTTTTTTATTTGATAAAAATTAATGAGTTCGTACGTCTTAGCATTGAATTATCAAAAGTCTTTTAAATGGTTCTTTAATATATTTAATTACCAGTTTTAATTGAATTATTTTCACATCAACATTTGTCAAAAATCGAATAGGATGTATAGGCTGTTTTCGTTGTAAAAAAAATATGTCCAGTTGCAAAACCGCGCCATTTTCTGGAAATTTGAATTAATTCTTTGATTTGTTTTTTACTATTTCCCACAAGTGTATGGAAACACATCGTGTGATACACGGGTGTGTAGGTTATAATTATCAGAACCCACTTTCCACCCTTGTATCAAAATGAGTACAGTTCGACATGAAAAAAAAATTGTTTAAAGGACAAACATGCTGAACGCTCCAATGCTTCAACTCAACTGAAAAATAGTTCCTTTTGATAACATTATTTTGGAAGCTTTCGAGAAAAAAATTGAATTTGACAACAATCAATTTAAAAAAAAGAATAGCCTATTATAGACAAATGGTCTGAATGCGCAACGCGTGTAAAAAGTTTTAATGCAGGAATAATACTGCAATAGGTAGTGTAGGCAGGTAGGGTAGGGTAGGTAGGTAGGTAGGTAGGGTAGGGAGGTTGGGTAGGTAGGTAGGGTAGGCAGGTAGGGTAGGGTAGGTAGGTAGGTAGATAGGGTAGGAAGATAGGGTAGGAACGTAGGGTAGGTAGGTAGGTATGGTAGGCAGGTACGGTAGGCAGGTAGGGTTGACAGATAGGGTAGGATAGATAAAGCTAGTTGAGTAATAAAATAATTTGTTTATCTATTTGGTTTATCGTAAATGACAGTGATAAACAATTTACGTTATGAATACCACAAAACAATCCACTTAATATAAAAAAAACTGGCATAACGTAATAAAAAACCTCCACTGCGACCGCTTTTCTGAACCACTGGTCATTAAATCTCTGATTAGTAATAAAACAGTCGTTTTGCTGTTTCAATTAATTAAAGCTATACAGCGTGTTACGGAAAGGGTATATCAACTATATCCATACAAACAGGGTGAAGAGTGTGATATATATAAATATAATTAATATATGTTTAATATTTTATACTCGTTTGTTAA
Organism: Tiliacea citrago; assembly: GCA_963921375.1. Classification (NCBI taxonomy): domain Eukaryota; kingdom Metazoa; phylum Arthropoda; class Insecta; order Lepidoptera; family Noctuidae; genus Tiliacea; species Tiliacea citrago. Next base: position 4,417,430 of record OY992799.1, read on the forward strand.
AATTAATTAATGAATGATTTTTATAACAAACTTATTTTTCTGTTAACAAAACACTGATTTGACTCAACCGTCACTTGTGAATCATACTTGTTTGTTAACGGGTATAAAAGAGCGGAGCCACAGTGGGGCGGCACAAAACTCAGATCCCTCAAGTTAGGCTTTTTCAATGCCAACGGCATTAGGGGACAACGCGACGAAGTCGCCGAGTTCCTCCGCGTCCACAAGTTAGATATTCTCCTAGTACAGGAAACCTTCCTCAAGCCGAGTCATCGAAACCCGTCAATTGCGAACTATCGCATAGTTCGCAACGACAGGTCTCGATGCCACAAGGGCGGCACCTTGATCTATTATAGAACCCCTCTATACTGTATTCCTCTCGACCCTCCAACTCTCTCGTGTCTTGAAGTGTCTGCATGTAGACTAGGCATGTCAGGTCATAGACCGATTACGATAGTTTCGGCTTACATGCCGCCCACCGCGACCTCGTCAGCAGACGGTCTCAAACTGCTCTCTGACGATCTTTCAATTCTTTTTGGCCTGAGCGAATCCGTTATCATAGCGGGTGACCTCAACGCCAAACACCCGGCCTGGAATAGTACCAGTACCACGTTCCGAGGCAGACACTTGTTTGACCTCTGCCCCGTCCTAAACTTTGACGTCATCGCCCCGATGACGCCCACCCACTACCCCCATGACCCCAACCATACCCCTGACGTATTGGACATAGCGCTCCTAAAGAATATCAACCTCCGGTTGGATTCGATAGAGGCGATGGACGAACTGACTTCCGACCACCGACCAGTCGTCATGAGACTGGTCCCTCGCGACGGACTCCCTGACCCGGACGAACCCTCTCGTAGCAAAGTAGTCACGGACTGGAGGAAAGTAAGCGATCGCTTGAAATCCACCACTTCGCCTCTACTAGACTCTATACCAGATCAGTTTACCTCAATCGCTGACACGACGGCCGCGATCGGCTCACTCACGGAACACGTACAATCGGTCCTGAACGATTGTTCAAGGCAAGCTCCGGCGATGGACGAACATCGCTTGAGGCTGCCGGACGATGTGCGTGAACTGCTGACTGAGAAGAACGCGGCTACTCGTGCCTACGACGTCTTCCCCTGTGACGCCAACAAAGCTCACATGCGCTATTTGCAGAGATCTGTAAGGACACGCATGGCCGAGCTGCGTGACGGTAACTGGGACAAGATGTTGAGCGAGCTAGAGCCCACTCATCTGGCATTCTGGGAACTTCAGAGGAAACTCAAGTCCCAGCAAGTAGTCTCTATGCCTCCCCTGACACGACCCGACAGGACGATAGCATTCGACGACATCGACAGGGCTGAATGCCTAGCTGACAGCCTCGAGACCCAGTGCTCGCCCAGCTCTCAACCAGTAGACCAGGCTCACCTCGCCGAGGTGGATGCCGAAGTCGAACGTAGAGCCTCTCTCCCTCCGGTCGAAGACCCTGATTGTCCTCTAGACCCCGTCTCCCCGGACGAGGTTCACGATATAATCAAGGGTCTGAAACCCCGTAAAGCCCCTGGATCAGACGGTATCACCAATAGGGTGGTCCAGTTGTTCCCGGCTCACCTGATCATGCTAATGACCACCATCTTCAATGGTGCTCTTAGTAACAACATTTTTCCACAATCGTGGAAAAATGCCACCGTCATCGGTATCCCGAAGCCCGGCAAGCCTAAGACCGAGCCTTCCAGTTACCGTCCCATCAGTTTGCTCGACGTTTTCGGCAAGGTCTATGAGAGGCTTATTTATAAGCGTCTCAGAGACTACGCCGAGACGAAGGGGCTCATCCCCAACGAACAGTTCGGTTTTAGAACCCAACATTCTTGCGTACAACAGGTCCACCGTATCATAGAACACATAAGCGCCGGTTTCCAGCGCGGGTTCATGACGGGTGCTGTGTTCTTCGATATCGCGAAAGCGTTCGACAAAGTCTGGCACAACGGCTTATTGTATAAGCTATACAAATTCGGTGTGCCAGATCGTCTCGTGCTCATCTTACGGGACTATTTGTTGAACCGCACCTTCCGCTATCGCATCGAGGGTGCGCTCTCTTCCCCTCATCCGATCCGCGCAGGCGTCCCTCAGGGGTCTGTGCTGGCTCCGCTCATTTTTACGCTGTTCTCCAGTGACATCCCGAAAAGTAGAAAGGCGCAGTTAGCTCTGTTCGCAGACGACACGGCCATCTACTACACCGGCCGCAGTCAAGACCAGATCTCCCGCATCCTACAGACCGAAGTCAACAGACTCGGTGACTGGTTCAGGAAGTGGAGGATCGAGGTCAATCCTGATAAGAGCCAAGCGGTCCTCTTTTCTAGGCCCCGGCGTAGACCGGACCTACCACGACAGATCAAGATGTTCGGCAAGCCTATCCCTTGGGAGAAGCGAGCCAAATATCTCGGTGTGATCTTAGATCACCACATTTCGTTCGCTGAGCACATAAAGCAAGTGCGTTCGCGCGCTGCTTTCGCTCTCGGTAGGCTTCATTGCGTTCTAAACTCACGCAGCAAGTTGTCCCTTAAGGGCAAATTGCGTATTTACACAGCGTGCATCCGGCCGATTATGACGTACGCGTGTGCCGCTTTCGCACACGCCCGTCCCCATCTCATTCACAGAATGCAGGCACTTCAAAATCGATTTCTCCGTAAAATTACGGACGCTCCATGGTTCGTTCGGAACGAAACCCTACACGTAGATCTTAGAATCCCCACCATCAAGCAGTTTTTGAAACGCGCGACAAAGCGGTTCTTCGAGTCCGCAGATAGACATCGCAACCCCTTGGTTGTGCAGGCAGCTAGCTATAGGCCATCTCAAATCAGTAAGACTCGCCGACCTAGGCATACTCTCTTAGACCCGGATGACCCCATTACTCTCCTTCAGGAAAGCAATAGGGCCACAAGTACAGTGCACAAACACAAACCGTCATTCCGTCCTCGCCGCCGAGGTACCACGCGAAGATCAAGAATAAATTGTTCCCCCCGTCCCTTGCACGTCGAACCGCCAGCCCCGAGGCTGAGTGAGCCGTAGCATTTAATAGTAATCCCCGTTAATAATCATGAATTTAAACTTTTGATCCAGCCCGTCCCCAATTTGCTTTGTTTTTCCCCAACGACGCCCTAAGCCGAGGTTCGTACCCCACAGGGGGTGCCCTTAGAGCGCTGTCGTTTAGTTTTTAATACTTTTATTTACGCTCCTGGCTGGAGGCTTTAAGCTAATACCTTAGGGCACCCACAGGAAAGACCGGTTAAGCAGTCACGGCCTCTCAAGGTCAACTGCGAGATGCCATATACAAAAAAAAAAAAAAAAAAAAAAAATGGGGCGGCACAGTTGCTCTTCGACTTTCAAGGCGTTAACATCTAAGGTATGACATTATTCCGATTATTGTTGATGGTGAATTATATTGTATATTTATTATGAATAATCTAATGTTATTATGATGATTGGTGTATTTTAAAATACTGGTTATAATATCTAACTTGTTATTTAATTATGGTTGGAATATTGTAACGAAACATTGTGTTATATACTACAAGATAAAAGATAAATAAAATGTTATTATGAATTGAATCCTATAGTTATATTTTCCCTTAATACCTAATAAGTGACGCTAGATTAAATATAACACGTACATCTAGGTACATATCTACATATATACAAAATTTATAACAAGTGCATCTGGTTCAGAAGCTCTGTACAAAATTTCAACTCAAAAAGTATAATAACTTTGAAAATGTTTGTTTTTTTTTCTATAGTTTATTAAATATAAAACAAAACAAACGTGTCACCGCACTACGAGGGTCATTATCTATTATCTGTGTCTGTGCGCCTAGTACACACACACACACACCTGCAACAGCTCTGCGACACAGCGCCGCACAGACACGGGGCGGCGCAGGCGGCACGATTGGCGGCAGGATCAAACGAATGGATTAAAACGTGTACCGATCAGCTGACTTGGTCTAATGATGTCTAGAATTCAATTGTAAACATTTTATTTTTATTAGTTAAATGTTTCTTAACTATATAATTATGTAGGTATTATTAAAAAGCATGTTGCCATATAGTTTGTTATCACCAAAAGAATCCGTGTCTTTGATATGTACATATACCCTTTCCGTAACACGCTGTATAGCATTGAAGTCCATCTCCCTTCACAAGTGAAGGTTATTACAAATGATTAATATCACGTGATTATATAGAATAAATAAATTATGATCTTCACGTGGTAGTAATACGGACCATATCTTAATCCTAACTATCAAAGTTAAAGTCAAAGTAAAATTATTTATTTCAAATAATTAATAGGACTGCAGTAATCAAATCGTTAGTGGAGGAAGCTGTGACTGCCTTCTGCCGATCCCAAGACACTATCGCAGGGCTAACCAAAACCTAAACTGAATCCTAAAAACTAAACGAACAAAACTCATATAAACACCACCCTCACACACACACACACGCATTCAAAAACCCACTCGCATACATCACCAATGTGCACTTCTTTTTGTATTTTTCTTTTTAATATGTTTTTCAATTGAATACCTACACGGTTTATGTTATCTGGAAGACCGGAGTCACCTAACACAAGCATCTTTTTGCTTAAAAGGTGATCTCCAAAACATGTATGTTAAACACTAAGTAACAAAATTTTTTTTTTTTTAAATAGGCTCATTGTAAGGCAGCTTTGAACGTCAAAATTAACAAAAAAATAGAATTGATTCTAGTCGCCCCTTCCAAAAGGTAGTTTCGTATGGAAAAGAATGGGCAAGAAACTTTACCGTTACTCTTTTAAAATGTCGAATGTTTAAAATATCGTAACTATCCTAACTTTATCATTATATTTATACCTCATTGATTGATGAAATTTGGCACATGCGTATACCATGACCTGGAGAAGGACATCTTTTTTTTTTTGGGTGGGAAATTATCAAAATAACTTCTCCAGCTCTGGGCGGAGTGGGAGACGGTGTCAAACTTTTACTGACTAAAACAGCTAGTAATATTACAAACGCAAAAGTGAATGTGTTTGTTTGTTACGCTTTCACGCTAAAATGGCGGAACCTGGGTTAGGACATAGGATTTATATGAAACCGCTGGGCGCAGCTAATTAATTATTTTAATATTATAATACTGGCGAAATGTGGGTGTACTTTAGGTACACCTCTGCCTAACCCTTCGGGGATTACAGACGTGATGTTATGTTCTTTTGTTTTGTGTTATAATACTCATTATTAATAAGCTTCCTTAACTACGTGCAGAGAAATTGTCTTATTAGAAAAACATGAGCTACACCACCCGACGTCGTAGGTACACATATACGAGTACCTACCTACATGAGCATGACCTTATTTTTTTATACGCACGTGTTTTTCTGTGACAATAAACCAATTTTTCTTTATTTATTTTTCTATGAGTTTCTGGCCCATTCTTTAAGGCAGAGATTTTTGAAAATGGTCAAAAAGGTGGTTTTTTTTTAAGCAGTGTATCTCTTAAACCGTAAATATTTTTTCGAAAACAAAAACAGTATGATATTTTCATGTCTTTTGCGCATACGGTGATGGAACTCAAAACATAATTAAACATAATTTAATACACCAAAAAAATCTTCAAAGACAATTCTTAATTATTTTTAAATGCAGTTTATCCCTTCGTTAACAGTTATAATTATAATTAAAAGTATACCATAAAATTGCAAATGCCAAACTGCATCCGGTGATGGATTAATTTTTATTAATGAGTTAATATCTAATTTTATACGATTTTATTTGCATTTTTACGCCATACGTTGTGTCATCGCGCATTTCTTTCTTTTATTGCAATCTGACCTGTTGTCAGCCTCTTAATAGACACATCAATTAGGAACTAATTACTGCAACGCGTTGACGCCGGGTGACTTACTATTTAACACATAGGTACATAAACTCACGCCTGCTTCCCATGGGGATAGGCAGAAACTATAGAACGCCACCCGCTATGCTCCTTACATACTCCTTTTGCTTTGCCTATGGTAATACACGCATGCCGGCTGCGATTACTACGCACCTTTCTGAAGAACATCATCAATTCATGGTTAGGTACTATTTAATTATTTGTGTCAAACTAATAGAGTAGCGCCATCATGCTACGGCTACATTGTCGCGATAAGGCGAACTATACTCCGTTGATTTAAGTACTTAAATAAAGGTAAACAAAAAAATCCACGTGACGAGAAAGCTGTCAAGTAACCGACTAAACGTTATACCTGTCACTTCCATTGTCATGCTACGTCACACTTGTACTCTTAAATTTAGCAGCGTTTTACTTCGTTGACGTTTAAAGAACTATTTTGGGTTGGAGAGTATTTTTGGGCTCTTTACAATAGACAGATTACAAAATATTATAGTATTATCATAAACCTAACAAAGAAACTGTATTCAAGCAATAACATCTACGAAGAGTACTTTAAGACAGTTTAAGAATAAATGATAAAGTTTAACATATAGAAATAAAAGAGGAAACTATTGTAAAAATCAAAAATTAACTTAATTTGGGCCGGCAACATCGCCACATGCAAACTACGCATCACACTGACGTCACGCAGAATCCTGCATCACGCAAGCAGAGTTTACCGCGCGACCAGCATGTATACAACGTCCCTACATCAATCGACGGGCAGTCTGTTGCCCATCAGACACAACACCCGCCTGGTCGGAGGATCCTCCCTTTTCCTTTTCCCTTTTTGAGGATGAGTGAACTTTACACCCTGTTCCTCATACCTCTATAACCTATAAGTTACAACGTAGGTATTTTTAAACAAGAAATTGTCATCTTTAAAAACCTTTTTTATGATTTGTTTTCCTTTATTTTACTTCCTAAACGAATGGAGTTTAAACTTAGCGCGCTCCGCGACAATGTACCAGTAGCATCATCGTCATATTATTCCTGCTGTTGTTCATGTTCCCCTGGGGTCGGCGCAAGACGATTTCTCTTTCACAACGTAGCGTAGCACAATCATGCCTGTATTCCCCGAAGGGTTAGGCAGAGGTGTAGGTAGCTGTAGTACACCCACATTTCGCCAGTTCTACAGAGCAGAGACGAAAATCTTCATTTTCGTCTCTGCTCGGATGATTTCATCTTATTTTGTGATTTAAACTAATATCTAAATCGTAAGAAAACATTTCTTAAAACTTGCCGTGTCATAACAGATATGAAAAAAAATCATCAGCATTTGATTTTAAACGGATGATTAATAAATAATAATTGGAATCGTGATATCCAAGTATTGTTATTTATTAATTCTATCATTTTGAACAGAGCAGGTTTAAAATATTAAGTACACCTATGTTTATGGACATTGAGATAATTATTGATGTTGATTGAAATAATTACATTAATATACAGGGTTACATTAAATTAACTACGATATCTAAACACGATTTCAGATTATAACGTAGTAAGAAATTGATGTTTTTGTTGTATGTATGTATTATATTATTAATATTATTTATCCACACATTTGGCGAGTACATCCCACCACCTTTGTTATGCCGATGACGTCGTCATAATGGCAGAAACGCTGGAACAGTTAGACCAGATACTGCACAGCCTAAATGGAGCCTCAAGCAAGCGTAGTGTGGGACGCCCCCCAGCTAGATGGACCGACGTCCTTAAAAAGGTGGCTGGGACACACTGGATGCAGAAGGCGGAGAACAGGGTGCTGTGGCGCAGCCTGGGAGAGGCCTATTTCCAGCAGTGGACTGCTATGATTGATACATTTGAAGTAAACTGTTCATAATAGAACAATAAAAAAATAAATTTTGAAAAAAAAAGAAAAACGATAATAAAAAATATCCAAATTCAAGTCATCGGCCGGCTTCAAAGGGTAAGATCGCACTACGAGTTCATTGATAACTTATTCCGCGCGCGATCATTAAAAAAAAAGGACTATATTATGTCATAATATTATGCTTCTACTCCGTTCAAATAATATACCCTATTTTTTTCAAGACGGTAAAAAATCATCCGGTACTTATATTAAGTGACTACACAAACTGCGGTCCATGACCCCACAAAAAAAATCTTGTTTTTTTTGTTGTATATCATGTTAATATAACGATATCCTTAACGTCTGTGGAGTTTTGCTACCTGATTTAATTTGACCTTGTATTTAACAAATACAAGCATCTGATGCAATATTGTGCATTAGCAAGACTTTTCATCATTACTGTGAGTGTAACCTCATTTTTAATAGGATTTATATGAGGAGTAACATTATAATAAACATTTATGTACGTCAGGACAGACCACGTAGGACGCTATAATAAGCATACACACACATGCATGCATGGCATGCGCTATTTCTGTCATAGCGCCCTAAATGGTCCCTTTTTTTTTTGGGTGGGAAATTATGAAATAACTTCTCCCACTCTGGGCCGAGCGGGAGGGCGTGTCAGACTTTTACTGACTAAAACCCACCCGTGTTCCTTCATTTGCCTGTGTGCCAGGGCCACGATATCCCTTTCGGACAAACTCGCAATCCTGGCACCTATTGGCCCTAATGGACCCCGTCAATTCGTGCTGACGTCTCTTTGAGGCGCGCGTGGAACACAACGCGCCGTCGACCCGGGCCTGGTCCTTATCGGACGTCGAGCTACCCATCGCTCACCGTCCACAGGCCCGCGCCTACGGTGGCCGGAAATCGGCTTGCGACTCCCGCCGCCCAGGGCCTCTCCTGCGGCGACTAGGGGCGTGAGGGCGCGAACCCTGCCTCTCCCTCACGCGTTCCGCCTCCTCCTTTGCGAGCATTACTGCTTCGCAGTAGGAGGTGACGGCCTCCCATGCATTCTCGGTCCGAACCATGGCCTGAACCAGGGCCGGACGCGAGAGATCGCCGCCGCCGATCGCCTCCGTGAGGACACGGCGGTGCTCCGCCCAAGCTGGGAAGACCTCCACCGTATGCTCCACCTTGTCCTCCGGGTGATCCACACAGTGGTGGCACCCGGGCGTTTCCTCCCGCTTTATCCTGAACAGGAACCTCCCGAAACATCCGTGTCCGGTGAGGGCCTGCGTCAGGCGGAAAGTGAGGACGCCGTGGTGCCTCAAAAAATCAAAAAAATTTAGTTCACGTAAACCTACATGGGCACTTATGAAACGTCAGAAGCTAGGTGCATGGTTCCAATTGGTCGTTTCCTATGGAGAAGAGCCTGCAAGAAACTCCACGGTTACACTTTAAAAAAAAAAGAAAAAAAAGTGGGCTTTAACAATGTTTCCAAGTTACAGTGTTAATAGGTATGGGAGGACAGTGTAGGCCCGTCAACAAGTACCAACTACTTAACAAAATAGAAGATATTTTACAAAGCTACAGTCTATTAGGCCTACAACGTTCTCACATTCACAAATTAAAAAAGAATCTATAGCCTCTCCAGCCACTCCTCAAAGAGGGGACTTATCGCCACAATTGTGGCGTGCCCAGCGCTGGGTTGCGACAATCGCACTCTCCATGTCGCCATGAGATCCCGCCGGAGCTCTGTCCGCTGTGCCGTGATTTCTCGCAGCACCGGAGTTTCACCCCGGCGGCGGCGTTTCGCCTCCTCGCGACACTCCCAGATGTGCGCGAGGACTTTTGCCTCCAGATCCAATGGCGGTAGTCCGGCAAGGAGGCTCGCCGCCTCACGGGAGACCGTGCGGTAACCCGTACCAGCCTGATGGCCATGACCTTTTGGGACGCGTTCAATCGGCAGGCTGGTCGCAGCCTTAAGGAACGCGCCCACGCCGGTGCCCCGTAAAGGGCCATGGACCGCACGATCCCCGCGTAGAGCCTCTGGCAGGAGGCGTTTGGACCCATTTCATGGCATGTGCTAGCTGACATTGCAAATAATTTACATTTAGTTGGGTTACGTAAATTATTTGCCATGTCAAGTAAATTATTTTGCATACTATTGTATAGAACCATATTTTTCTAAATGAATAGACAGCTGTGGTGCTGGGGAGTTTCGTGTGCCACTTCTTCTTCCCAGCTAAAACACTGGGAAGTGGCGGGCGTTTTAGTAGTACTGTCTTATGTAATTTTTGACGTTCGAAAAGTGCTGATTTTCAGCCTAGTTTGAATAAATGAATTTTGATTTGAAATTGAAGCAATTGACAATATGGCTACAATTACAGTTGATTGCAATTGATTTTTTCTACCAGGAATGGGGAAACTTTTTCCTTCGCGTGGCAATATTTACTAACGAAATACATGGCAGGCCAAGTTGTTGCATTTTTGGCTATATTATTTACTGAAATAAAGATATTGATATGCATTTTCTGAAACACTATTATTGTGCAATATTACAAAATAACTATTGAAATAATAAACAAATTGCAATTAAATTAAAGTTTTAAGTTAGCTGTAAAGTAGAAGGTTGAGGAGCGCTGGTCTTTGTGGGGACATGTAACATGTGGAACTGTTTTATGCGAGCAGCACACTGCCAATGAGAATTAATTTGTAACAACACGAAAACTTCACTTGACTTTTGTTTGATGATCGCGGGCCGGAAATGGCCCGCGGACCGTAGTTACCCCATCCCTGCGTTAGACCTTCAATAAGATAAAGTACAAAATCAGATAGGCTAAAGTTAAAATATTTAGACCATATTTTGGTCCATGTCCTTCAAAAAGATCAAGATCACAATACAGTACGTTTGGTTCTCAGACCGAAATAGAAAGTACGGAGGTTTTTGATATTGTTTTGTCAAGTACAACTTAATAATTAAGTATTCAAGGCTCCCGATACGCGGTGTCATCCAAAAATATCGTGTTTTAATAAAATAAACGATTTTTGTCCACATATAAAAGAGGATGGAGTTCTAGAAAACGACACAGTTTGAGTTTTGGACTGAAAAGTTGAGGACAAATATAGCAACAATGAATCTGGTAAGTATTCAAGTAGAAGAAAATAATAATGGATTTAATTTAAAATAACCTAGGATTGAGTTTGCAAGGGTTTTCAAAATAGTTTAGTCAAATTTGTATACGAAATCAAAATCCTATTTCTGCATTCTATGTGCTTATGATCTAACTTAGATTTTTTTTTTTTGACGAAGCGGACTCTTTAATTGTCCATGCTACTTGCTTCTATTACCTATCCTCTACTAGGGTGGAATTAATCTAGGCAATATTATTTCTTTCAAAATCAAAAAATCGAAATCAAAATATTTTATATCACATAAACCTACATGGGCACTTAAGTAACGTCTGAATCTAAGTGCATGATTCAAATTGGTCGTTTCTTATGTAGAAAAGCTGGCAAGAAACTCCACGTTTACTCTTTTAGCAATAATGGCCTTTTACATTATTTTCAAATGACAGTCTCAATATAATAATCCTATCAACGCTTGGGAGGACAGTTCAGACCTGTCAATAAGAACCAGTTTCTTATTTATAACTTGTTCCAGTTAATCATCAGCGCAGTATTTGCCATAAGTGCAGCCCAAATCCCGTCTAGGAAGTACATCCCCCAAAACCAAGGAGGTCAAGGGGGACAGGGTAACTACCAGTCTTATCAGGGCTCCCAATCCGCTTTTGGAGGAGGTGGAGATGGGAACCGACGTCCCCAACAGGATGCTGAGAAGAATGCTGCTACTCTGAAACAGGACCAGGGAGCTAGTGAAGATGGAAGTAAGTGGCATGAGGAAGTTATTTTTCTTAAAGCGTAAAGAAAGCTTTAGATATTCAATCTATTTTGAAAATAACATCGTTTAAAATCTAACAGCTTTACGTAGTATTATTTAGGGACTTTAGTATTTAAAGAACATTTCAGGCGATCTATTCTCAACTATCTCACCGTTTAAACCGAGGTGAAGTGAGTTGTTAATAGTGTCAATCCCTCACTGACAGTTCACTCCACGCTCACTTCACATAAGTTTTCACGGTGAGATAGTTACAGAATAGCACTGCTGAATCGCTTTGAATGATGACGATGAACTAACAATTATAATCATGGCTCCCTTCGTCCTATTTGACCCCCTTTCCATATTTTTGATACTCGTTTAGACATAAAACTCTCTAGGATGATCTGCTACTAAATAATACATGCTTATAGCACTAATGAGCTTACCTAACTATACAACATTCTGTATAGTTATCCAGCATCTAATATTGATGTTGTGTATTATTTACAATCAACATAAGCTTTGTAAGTTAACAAAGCTTTTGAACTCAATAGAGTTTTGTATTTCACGAAACAATAATGAAAGTGCCCTTGGTGTGTATTGGTAATGCCAAGGTTAATAATAAGCCCATCGCGTACGTGCTCAAAATTTGCCCATTCACATCTTGCATGTAGGTATTGTTACATCTTTTCGTATCACTTACGTCTGTTTTTAGAGTTCCGTACCAGAATGGTAAAAAGGAACCCTTATGGTGAGACTAAGTCGGTCTGTCTGTCTGTCTGTCACAGCTGGATATCTCTAGAACTACTAATGCTATCAACTTGAAATTTGGAATAGTTTTAGATGACGTTTACCAAACTATTTTGCAAACAAGAAAAAAAATTTAAAAAAATACCTTTTTTGCAACAGGGCCTGAAAGGGGGTCTTAAAAATTCGAATGCAGTCTACTGCGGGTATCGTATGAAAGACCGCTGTTTGCACATTCTCAAACGTTTTATTTTTTTTGGCATCATAGTTTTCGAGTTTTGATGAAAAATGTAAAAAAAACACCGCCCCCCTTATCTCCGAAGTTTGCATAGAAATAAATCCGAAAATATTTTATGTGATAGAAGTTTATGTAAAGATTACAGATATCTCTAAATAGCACAGTTTTTCAGAAATCATCAACATCATATATACGTACGGAACCCTCGGTGCGCGAGTCCGACTCGCTCTTGACCGGTTTTTTTTCTGTCATAAGTGTTTCCGCGTCATTCAATATTATTCTACAAAATACTATAACCGATTATTATATATTATTCTCCATCAGCCGCAGCCCTTAATATTCCAATGCTACGCAATGGATAATCAAAAACATATCCCAATCCTCTTGGTTCTGTGTCAATGTTTAACCTATTCAGAAAATGAGTCTATTCCACTGCATTTCTATGAATCAATTTCAATTCCATTTTCAATGAATCTATTCGACTGCAATGTTTTATAGACAAATGTGTCGACAAATTGATCGGCACCATGAACCGAAGAATGGTTTTTTCATTGGTTTTAATCTAGTTATCATTGTTTCATTAAGCTATATGGCTAACTAGAAGAAAGGGACATTAAACATTCTTCAACATTAAATTATTATTTTATTTGACATTAAAGAAAATAAACATAAAATACACACATTAATCCAAAGTAGCCAATCGAAAAATTAGAAATAAAAAACCAAAGTAAGTAGAAAGCATTATAAATTTTTATCAATTATAAATTATTAACTTATTTTAACGGAATCCTTATTTCAACCACTTGTTCTGTTTATATTTAATGGTCTCACAGTACCCAATTGTACTTCTTCCAGGCTACCACTTCGGCTATGAAACCTCAAACGGCATTCGAGCTGAAGAAGCCGGCAACACAGCGCAGGCCCAGGGAGGGTTCTCCTACAAAGGCGACGATGGCATCACATACACGGTCACCTACAGTGCAGGAGAAGGTGGCTTTAGGCCTCAGGGCGAACACCTGCCGGTTGCACCTCCCACTCCTGAAGCTATCCTGGAAGCGCTGAAGAAGAATGAGCAGGATGAGGCTGCTGGCATCTTTGATGATGGTAAATAAAATAAAATTATAAAAAAACTTAATTAAAAAATCAAAAACCCGCCTGCGTAAAAAGTGAACTTAAAAATCCACAATCTCACACTCGCACTCTCTCTCTCTTTCAAAATCTTTATCTATTTTTAAGTTCACTTTTTACGCAGGCAGGTTTTTGATTTTTTATTTTACACTTTTTAGTGGACTTAGTGGACTTTAGGACTATAAGATGGTAGATTAGGTTATTTACTCGCTTATAATCAGGTGATAACGGCCTCTTACTCACTCACTCCAAAAGTTCAGGATAGTTTTTTTTTTATAATTTCTCATTTAAATTACATTTAAACATACAATTTGTATATATTTTTGTAATCAACTTTTAAAACTTTTCATTTTGATACCCACTCGATAGCCTTGGAAGATATTTTTTTTTCGAAAACACACCTTTTGGCGCCAAAAATTTGCAATTTTAATTTTTAATCATTTTAATATACCCAGTGACTCTCGCACAATAAAGACAAATCTAACGACATATCATTCATCAAAATCGGTTCAGCCATTTAGTAGTTACGAGGGAACATAGGGACGGACATACATACATACATACGTCGGGAAAGTCGGGTTAACAGACTGAGAATATTAAAGAAGCAAGACCTAATTTAACCGATACAAATAAAAATCATTTGATTTATCACTTAGGAGATGTGTGGAAGACTATGTGGACCTTTATTGAAGCTAAAAAACATCTAAGATAACGGTGGCGGTGGATAGAGAGTGTTTTGATACAATTAAAATCACACTTTGATGATCATTGATTTTGACTGCTATGTGACGACTACCACTGTCTTTCTAAACTTTCTATTTTCATCAGGTAAATACACCCCCGAACAGCATGGAGGTGGTCAGAGTAATGGCTTTGGATCCTCAGGCAACGGCTTCGGATCTGCGAATCACCAGGGAGGTTTCAACTCCAACACCGGTTATCAGTACTGATTCTATAATCCTCAGCAATAATATTTCTCAATAATAGGACTTTGGAGAGGTAGTTTGAAGTACATGTTTGAATGGTGAAAATGTTAGATACGATTTTAAGTGAAGGCTTTATGACTAGGTACTTATGAGTATAGTATGAGGAATCAGACTTGCAGTTCAAAAATTGACAAATGTTATACAAAACTGAAATATGACTGGATATTAGTACTTAAGTCTTAGAAATAAGTAGTATATCCAATGTAATTAATTGTACATAGAAACTTAATAAAAGAAGTAAGAATGATTTAATAAAGCCAAATGACGTAAAATATTGTAACAACATTAACTCGTTCAAAATGAAACTAAAAAATCATATTCATAAAATGTAGTCATACCGCATACCTATCAATGAATGTTAGCAATCAGGGCTCGGAAACCGGTTAATTTTCTATGTAACCTTAACCGTTATTATAAAGGTTTTCGAATATATTTAGTTAATTACTTAATATTTTGTTACAAAATCAATGCTGAACTTAATTTGATGAAGCAATCATTGAAACTAATATCAATTGTATCAAAAATAATTTGTATCTTCGGAAATAAAAATTAACCGGTTTCAAGCCCTGATTAGCAACTTCTTACCTACCTAATATTTATTTGTATAACTTCACCAACACGCACCTGAGGCAAAATGTATTTCATTTAGATTTAAGCAATTACTTTGTATCTCATTGTAAGTGAACCTATATATTGTTCATATGAGAATAAATTCTTTAAACCTAATAAAGAAGATCACAGCTATAAAACCACAGAATTTTTTTAAAGTTTATTTTACAAATTCCAATCATGAAAACAGAAACCAGCTAAAATAATTTTGTTACAAGCAAAAGAAACTTACAAAGATGGTGCTCAAGCCAGCGTACGCGCAAGGATTACCAACGCCATCTACGTTGTAGACTACGAACTAACACAATTCATAGTCAGCTTACAAAAAACTTCACATGAATTTGACATGAAGTCGTGCTACACATATCATCATGAATCAACATGTTTTATGTTTTAGTTGAGTTTCAAAGTGCTAAACTTATTTTTTTTAAATCTGTAAGTAGTTAGTAATACTAATCTTATTTTATCACCGTTTATTACTAATGATCGACTGGGCTATTTAATAAATAAATGGATGTTTTAAAACTTTTACTGAAAACTAATAATCCATAAACGAAATAACAGGCAAGCATTTACCATCCAGTGAGCAGTGATGGCCTATTGGGAACAGCCGCGGCTTACGAGTTGTAGGTCGAACCCGGACAGGCGGTTTACTTTGTGTAAATAATTATTAAATCACCACTGCTCTCAAAACGGTGAAGGACAACATCGTGAGGAAACCGGCATGTCCTAGAACCAAAAATTCTAAGACATGTGACATCTACCAACCCGCACTGGGCCCGCGTGGTAGATTACAGCCCACTCTATGAGATGAGGCCTGTGTCCTAGCAGTGGGAACATTATAGGCTGATTTTGATTCTACCATTCATAAATTCAAAACGTTTTTTTTTGTTTAGAGAAACTCTAATTTGTTCATAAATTAACCGTAAATATAATATTAGGGTCCCTGAAACGATCAAGAAGTTGCAATTGTACATTTTTACGTGATTGACACATTGACGCATTGATTGACCGTCTACCAAATGCAATTGAAGCGATGGACAATATTAATACAATATAAAAATTGACGGCAATTGATCGTTTCGGGGACCACTTACAGCTTCTGATACTGCATTACGGATATCTTTTATAATAAAATAGCTATAAGTCTAAGAGTGCTGATTTATAGAGGCTATAAAATAGCTGCAAATATATATTTGCAGTTATTTTTTTTTTTGGCTGAATATCCGTAGATTTTTTTTTGTGTTACAATTACAAAACATTTATATGACAACATTTATCGTTTTATATATAATACTAAGTGGTAAATGTAAAATTGTACAACTGGAAATAAAGATTATTATACTAAACGTTTATACGTTCATGTCAGACTCAGATATTGACTATCGCTTGGGAGGCGATCATTAGTATTATAAAGTAATATTTTGGATGAACATGTGTAGAATTTATTTTTGTGTTACAAAACTCCAAAAAAAATCTAGAAAATGTATTTTTTAAACTTATTTTAGAATGTTGTATGAATATATAAATTTCCGGATTATCTACAGAACTTGGCACCCATTCAGATCTCAGTTCTTTTGTCACAACCAATCATATTCATACGAGATTGAACTTGGGTCCCGTTTTCTTGATGACTGCCTTGTAGGTCTAGTGGTACCACTGAGCATGAGATCCTGGGTTCGATTCCCGAGTCGGGCAAAGTGATATTGGGTTTTTCTATCTAGAATGTCATAGTAGCAGCTCGGAATCTGGATTTGTGCCCGCTTCCTTTTATCTTCAAGATATCTCGAAGTTATACTAAAGACATATGAATATACCATATACATAATACCTTACCTTACCTAAACACCTTGACAATTTAAAAGTGCCTGCAATTGGTTTGTTTGAAATTAAATGCTTTGAGTCTGAGTTTTGGTATGTAAGATGTCTACAATACCAAGTTAAGAATTTCTAAAAGGAGAGGTCAAAATTGGTATAATATTCCGACGATTTTTAAACGCTAATGTGATGTACCTTATTAGAAAGCTTATTTATTATGCTACTCGATTATAGTTAAATCAGATTTTTTCAGGCGACCGTTTTTGTGAAAAAGTGAAAAATGTTTCAATACAAACAAAACGCACATAGTCTTTATTTATTCATTTCTATGCAATATAATTATTTTATGTGGCTAATGTTTCCGTTTCTATTAAATACTTTGATATTTTATTATATTTTTAGCTGCAGCTCCATGAAATTAAGACAAAAACTATTGATTATCATGACAATGCAATAACAAAACGTATCGAAAAAGTCAAAGCTGTAAACTCGAACTAAATATCCGCTGTAAATGTCAAGCCGAGTCCTGCTGACTGACTTTGTCATTGTCACGTCATTTGCAACAGAGCTGCCATCCCTAAAATATAAATAATGCTTGTAGAACATTTTATTTTTCAACACTTGTTTAAAAAAAAAACGGGTGGCTGTAAAAAAAAATTAAATGCCCAAAGACATTAAAATAATTACCCTCTTTCAGCCTATATAGGTCAGAAGGCTGTTTAAATTTTCAATTATTTTAGTACCAAGCCCCATACATTTCGTGAACGTCTCCTTTCCGCAGAGAATTAAAGAAGACTTATAATTTCAAACTTCACAAACTAATACCCGATATACTTTAGATAATCTACGGTGATCTCTTTTTACAACTTAGTATTCTAAAACAGATGCAAAATAAAATGATTCTCTAATAATTAATACGTAATTTGTATAGTTGTTTTGTCAAATCTTTCAGATTAAATTCAAACGCACAATAGTTTATCGTGGCTAATGAGCAGACATTTTTATAAAACCCATGGGCTTCAAAAACTACAAAGTAATTATATATTATAAGAACAAAAAAGTAAAAAAAAATACGTTGTAAAATTGTGTTAAATCAAAAAAAGAAAAACAAAATTAATCCAACAAATACATCCATAACACCATCCATCCGTCCATATTAATTTAACAAAGCTCAAAATGGCGTTAAATGCATATTATCTGATATAAGTACCAGTAAAGAAAATTTGGTTTTAGTAAGTTAGGAACAAATCAAAAACCAAATCATATCGAATTATTTATTTGCTTAATACAGCTACCTAGGTATAAACAGATGTTACAAATAAATATAAAGTACTGTGTATCATTTACCTAATATCCAGGTTACGAAAAGTAATTTATATTTTTAAAACCCTAAGACACTCGGCCGACCGTGAAACGCATGGTCTACTATGGGTACGCATTATGCCAATCACTTATTGATTACTGCATCACATCATGGGGAGGAGTCGCATAAACACACCTCATCGAAGTTGAAAGGGCACAGCGTGCCATACTCAAGGTTGGAGCTGGTCTCCCCTTTCGTTTTCCAACTACTGACTTATACAAAGAATGGGAAACTCTCACTGTCAGACAAACGTTCATACTAAGTACATTACTCAAAAAACATACTCAAATGCAGTTTGACGCTGAGCTACTCAAAGACAACCGACGCAAGGGTAGGGTATGTCCCACAGCTCAATTCAAATCCACGCTCCCTAATAGATTCTATTGCTTCCTTGGGCATTATATTTACAATAAATTTAATAAATTCCTAAACCTATATCCAAAAACTCGATCAAGCTGTATTAAAGAAATAAAAAAAAACCCTAGACTATCATACAACTGAGAATCTTTTGACCGTTCTGAAATAAATCTAATTTTAACCAACCCCACACATACATAACACAAAGGTGGAACACAACTGAGACATTTTTTGTACACTTTAACTTTAAGTCAGCTTTGTGAAGAGAGAATAAATAAAAACTTATCTTATCTTATCTTATCTTAATAAGGTGTGCAAATATTTATATTATTGTTAATCTAATTAAATAATTATTAAAATAACATTACAAAATTATTATACTCAAAAAAAAACAATAATAAAATAAAATAAATTTAGAATACTACAAACGTCGGTTTATAAATAAAAATTGTCAGATGAATGAATGAAGAATGAATACACATCATAGACTTTACAATTAAATAAATTAAATTAAAATAATAGTCCAAATTAAACTAAAATTATACAGATGTCGAATTAAATGAACGAACGAACGATTAAGTGATTTGGCTTCATATAAATTTATTCTTTATCATTCAATTAAGTATTAACTATTTCCCTTAAAAATTCTGTCTGTATATAGTACCTATATACTCAAGTAGCATTTATCTTGGCCAAACATAAGACTAAGTTTAAAACACAATGGGTGGAATTTCAATGGGTTTTGAAATTCTGAGTTAACTTAAGCAGCCCTGAAAACCGTATTTGAAAAACTGTTTTGAATTCTAGGACGACTTGAATTTATAAATCAATCACTATTTTGGAAAGTTTATCTTGGCCAAATCAATGTTAAGATATTTTAAAGACATATTAGATTTAACCATAATCTGTTTGGCCACCTGGGCCACTTCATTGCGTTATTTACGTTGTTGAGTAGGTAAACGATTTTTTCCTAATAAGCAATGGATTAGGAATTTCCTTCAACACTCTTGGATTTTGATTTAAAGTGTGTTATGCAATTCATGTGTCGTGTGGTGCCGAACGTAAAGAATAGCACCATCCTATTTCTTCCCGTGGCTGTCGTAAAAAGCGACTAAAGGACTTACTAGAGAATGGGCAGCAGCGTTCTCTATGCATTTTAAGACCATAATGGGATCGCCAACCCGCCTGCCAAGCGTGGCGATAATGGCAAACCCCTCTTGGCGGAGGCGTATATCCACCAGTGGACGTCTTTCGGCTGAAATAATGATGATGAAGACGCAATTCGGGTGCTGGTCAGTAATATGGCTGCGGAGCTTGTCCGGTGTGTACTGGGCACGTATTATTTTAATAGCTGCGCCCCGCGGTTTCACGCGCATAAGTCTCGATCCCGTGGAAATATCGGGTTAAAAAGTATCCTATGTCCTAATCCAGGTCATGTTCTGCACATGTGCCAAATTTGATCCAAATCCATTTAGCCGTTTTAGCGTGAAAGCGTAACATACAAACTCACTTTGGCATTTATAATATTAGTTAAGGATATCGCCACTTGTGGAGACTTCGTTTTGGCCCACTTGCGCCATTTATTCCTGAAATACTTTCGTCTATCACCTGTTTGTCAGTCAACTTAATTATTGTATCGGTCAGCTATTATAACAGTAAGATATTTCTTACAACGTGGACCATCTCCAGAAGTCAAGCTTGAAACATCTTTACCAATGGTTCCAAAACTATATCATTATGGTTGCTGGTAATGATTATTTTTGTTGTTAGTGTATCTTACTCTGACTACATTTCAGGTTTTCACATAAATTTGTATTTCCATGAGGATCTCTCCACAGAATAAAAAAAGATATACCTATTTAGTTTCAATGATTGTCAGATTCCAGCAATTTTTTTGCATTCTTTCATTAAGTCTTATAGTGATAAGTTATTGTTTGCTGTTTACTCATTGTTGACGTTTTTAGCTTAATTTCCATATTATGTATGTATTCAATTAACGTGTTGCTGTCATTCTTAATTATTATGAAAAATTAAAAAAGT
The DNA here is from genome assembly GCA_963921375.1 of Tiliacea citrago. Lineage (NCBI taxonomy): Eukaryota > Metazoa > Arthropoda > Insecta > Lepidoptera > Noctuidae > Tiliacea > Tiliacea citrago. The sequence continues at coordinate 4,438,370 of OY992799.1, forward strand.
TGGCAATCCTGTAAGAAACGCTTTTAATTATGCGATGCGCTTAAAATCGATGTTGTATACCATTATTATAATCTTGAGGTTTTTAGTTACTAGGAGTTGTAATAAAAATCAAAAGGTATATTGTAGAAAAAAAATATAAGTTTTTATTCATAGAATAAATAATTGCATCCCGCACTACTTCTCACTGGTAACCATTATGACTATATCAGATTACACATACTCATCACGTTTTAATGTTATTATACTCCATTTTAATTAGTAGCCTTTTATTTTTATTACTATCTGTAAGCATATTTTGACGTACAAAATTATCCAGAACTATTGACGTAATACTAATTCTTGAATATCCAACTATTATTTTATTATTCAAATATCACAATTATAATTTTGCCAAAATGTACTTACAGACGAGCCTCATCTCATTATAAAAATGTTGTAGAGCATATTTCGTACCGTCACATTATGCATGTATTCCATTTTCAAATTGCAACACTACGTTACTAGAGTGCGTAACTCATCTTAATTATATTCACCAATCAGATCGTACCATTACATTGGTGTGTAATGCAAACGATACGAAAGTTGCTCTACTTGATTTTTTTGTTTGTTTTATAAAATGAAATATAGCTAAATACTGGTATGGTATTGTGATTTTTAGTATTTGTAGGGTTGTCTGTAGCCAGCGGAAGCCTGTGCTCTCGCGAACTGGGGCTGTTGGCCGTAGGCAGCGCCGCCAGCGTTGGGAGCATCTCCGTACTTGCCGGGGTTGTATTGACCTGGAAAATTTAGAAGAAAATAATGTTAAAGCTGATAAGAAAACCATGTAAATTACGAGCTCTTAGAATATAATAGAATATTCATTCTATTAGCTCAGAATGTAGGTATTTACAATAAGGTGGTTATAATAATATTAATGAATCCGTGTATATTCTACCATTTTGGCATGCAAACATTGATGCAGGGCCTCAAGTCTGCTATTACAATAGTGTCAAAATGGTCGATCATTGATTTCATAATTGTTGATTTTGACAAGTTTGGTAATCTACTATTATAATGGCGTCATTATGATTTTCCAATGGTCGGCCACTGACACTGCATTGTAAGAAATGGCATATATTGGTAATCTCGTACATAATGACACATGAATGACATTTCTACTAATGGGTTTTATAATAATGGCAATACGACAATGCCATTATAATAACACAATTATGAATTTACCAGATTAAGAATTTTTAGCCAAATGACAATGGCATGACAATGGGATCGTGTTGGAATGACTGAATTTATAAAAATAGCAGACTTGGGCCCCTGTAGAATAGAAGTACTAATAACTATACTATTAAATGTATTTACTACTTTCTTATTATTCAATAGAAGTTTACTGCTGAATATTGGACAGTTTTTGACAAAATGAAGACACACTGTGGGATTTCCATAGCAAAAACTATTGTAAATATAATAAATATTTCAAATTGATTTTCTGCACATTATGTCTTCACAGTTCTCAAAGGTAGCTTGAAAATTATTACAAGAGTGTATCAAACATGAATTAGAAGATTTCATTGCTGTCTGATCGAACACTTGTACGGTAAATGCTAAATGATTGCAACAAGTCTGTAATAGCATTAACGTCTTCTAAAATTATAGGCCGCTATATATTCTCTCGTAATTAGTTGGCATATAAGGATGTCGGAACATGGACCTTGTTGAGGAAATTATTATTGAGAAGAACTTTATACGTATTACAATAGGTAGACCTGGATGAGATTTGCAAAGACCTGGGAAACATAGCCCAAAAGGAGGATGCCTATACTAGACAGTGGTTGGAACAAGGCTGCCAATTATGATGATGCTGATGATTTCATTAAGAAACTTTTTCATAATTTTTTATCGATAGCGCTGACAAAATTAAACTCTGCTATGAAGCTTGCCTGTTCGCCTGTGTCCCTATCAAATAATCTATTGTCAAATCGTTGGTATTTTCGTTTATCAATCATAACAAATACAAAGACCTTAATCAATTTAAGGTCTTGGGGTCAGGGGACACGATCAGGGTGACTAAAATCTGGCGGTTAATATTATAGATCTTGTATAAGCTGTATCATTTAAAACTACGCCATTTTACAATGTATTCAACAAAAACGGATCACAATCCATATTGAATACACATCCGGCTACAAAAACCAACACCACTTGCCGATTTCAAAGCCCCGATCGCCGCAAATCTCTACATGACCTTAGAATCTCCGTGGGACATTCCCTTCACTGCACTGACCTATTGTTCAGTAAGACAGTAGCTATTATCCTCCACAAACTTTAGTTCCCGTACATTATTATGAACAACCTTATTCTCAGATAACAACATGCAAAACCCCACTTTATTCTTCAAATCATAAAGTCTTACTCAACTGTAATTTAAAATTGGAAGCATCAAGAAGCGTATTAAACTTTTTGCTAAAGAAAATTACGCTTTATTGCTTGAGAATAAGGTGCAAACGTTGGGTTATCCTGAACGGTCACAGTGAGGGGTCATTGGGTAATCTTGTAAAGGTCAGTGTACTAGTGCAAGTGCTGCAGGTGATTCTGAAGTTATTTATAGATGTTTTGTTTTAGGCTTTGTTTTATTTTAAATCTTCACGCTATTTTTCAATTGGAGGTGCAGAAGAGAGGTCAATTAATCAATCAACTCAGCCTGCCTCTCCCAGGCTGCGCCACAACACCCTGTCCTCCGCCTTCCGCATCCAGTCTGACCCAGCCACCTTAAGGTCGTCGGTCTATCTAGCTGGGGGGCCACACACTGCGCTTACCGATAAGCGGTCTCCACTCCATTACACAGAAGGTCTCACAAGAGAGGAATGAGATGAATTTTGTAATTAGCTAGATTCTGGAAAAAAAATTTATGGGAAGTAGTGACCATGATACACCTGCTTACCAGGATAGTTTATTTAAAACAGCTAAAATTATTAATTTAAGGAAGGATTAGTAATTCCTGTAATCCTTACATTGGTGGAAAAGCCCAAGAATCATTATTAAAAGTGCTCTATACAAAATAATTAATTAGCCTTCACAAACCATTATAAGATCTATCTAAACCGTATCAATAATAATTAACCCAAATAAACAGAATAGCCCTCTAAACTATAGACCAACAAAGACATTTAGACGCGACACCCAAAGTCTATAAAGAGTGACATTTCCCACACATTACCGCTCCCTACCTGATTACTTATAGTCATTATTAGTCTGTGTCTAATGCCATTCTAAAGCAATTTGCTTGTTAGTATGCTATTTTAGGAGTCTTTAATATTATGTTTTGTAACCGAGAGGTGAGCTGACAAAAGGATTTCTGGAAATGTATTTGCATCGCAGATTAATTTATGGCTGTGTCAAATTTATCACACGGATTTTATCCATATTATACCAAATTTTAGTAATTTCATTAATGGTTATGATTTTGACAAACTATCTATAACCAGACTTTACTATCAATTGTTTCAAAAGCATTATTGGAAGTAATAATTTCAAATGTATGAAAACATTCTCTCAAATCTTTCGAATGTCATTGTCAATCAATTAGGATGGGTAGGTATATTTTGGTGTTGTGTGCCTACACCATCTAAAGTCAACACAAAGTTATGTCTAGTTACACTGTGTATTTCTTTATAAGGCATGATTTATCAATACTTGCAACACCATACCAGCTTTACGATGCTAAGTGTGTGGGTGTATACTGATGTAATTTTAGACATCTTTAACGTCTATCGGAATTTACTTTTGTAAATGTGTGAAATAACTTGTTATTGGTCGTAATTTGTAATTAGGAATTAATTAAAATTTGCCATTCATGTTTGAGCTGGTGTTCAATTACTAACTTTGGGACGTGTAAGGTGATCCTAATGGGAAATTATAGAAAATTACCTAATTAAATTAATTGACCTATCTTCTGATATAGAAAATTTACTGCTATAATTTTAGAGAGAATTACGTCCGAATTATGTATGCAACCAGAATAACAAACTTCAGGTTAAAGAGAGTTGATGTTACAAAAGTAACCCCAAACATGACCCTTTGAACCTAGGACTTACGAGAATATTCTTACAGTTACACAAAAAGACTCATCCATCAATTTTTTATACCTTTTCCCAAACTTCCAACATATTTCTTCCCAATCAAACCAAACCCATCCACTAAAAACTTTCCAAAAACATCAACTCACCATCATCGATGATGCCAGCGGCCTCATCACGAGCGTTCTGCTCCAAAGCCTTCAGGATCTCCTCTGGTACTGGGGGAGCGGTGGGGATGTGGGCACCCTGGGGCTGGAAACCACCCTGACCGGCTGCGTAGCTAATAGAGTAGACCTGGCCATCGTCACCGGTGTACTGGAAGCCACCTTGAGCTTCAATGCCGTCAGCCTGGAAGTTTAAAAAAGGGGGTTCTGTAAGTATGTGTTTCTTTGTTGTTGTTAATGTGTTTGGATGTAAATATAATAGTGATGGTATTGTTCATTTTATGACAGCCTTCTCCAAAAATTACGATTGCTTAGTGCAGTGATCCATATCTGGCACACGGGCCTGGATTGTTTTACTATTGTGTCTGTTTGTAAGACAGTGAAGGTATTTAAGGTTAGCAAAAAATCGCAAAGGCCCAGTCAGACATAGTCTCCTGAGTAGGTACAGAGGACAGCTATGAAAGACTTTTGAGCGTCTAAAATATTTTCCCGGAAAACTTTACCAACTCTTTGGATACTGTCCGAAATCAACTAAGTACAATCTACCCGTGACTTATTTTCAAAAGTTTAAAACAACTATGGTTTAAGATCGAGATTAAATTCAAGTTTTGAAAATTCCTGGCCAATTTAATTTTCCAGTTATTACGATGTCTCATACTGATAGTTGATTCTAAGAAAATGATGGCTCATAAAAGCCTGACCTGTCTTCCGTAACTCATACAGACCATTAAAAGATTTATCGTGAAGGATGTCAAGCCTTGATAACATCTATATGGCCGAGATTATTTTTAGTCCTAGCATGTATGTCTGACTAGGTCAAAATCCTACATGGATGAACAAGGACAGGTGATTTTTTTTTGTGTTTTCTGTGTTCCAGCATAATATCCATACAAAAAGTAATTCACCTAAAAGAATGTGTAGTTTACCAAATGCTGGATATTTTAGGTATCTTTCTTTCCTGCCAAATTCATATATCAGTCATCTCCACCGCGCTAAAATTTAATTCAACAATTTCAACTTCAAGTCAAAATTCTTCTTCCCATAGTAGCTTTTCCCTAATAGTCGAAGTTAGTAACAAAATTTCTTATAAATTAATCGTAAAACAACGGATAATGTTTCAAATTATTTTGAATTATTTTAGACGGATGGTCTAAATAGTTATTATCTAAATGTCAATGCAATAATGGATGCTCAGTAAATTATTATTTATTATGTTCACTGAGGATCGAGGTTAATTGAATGAATTACAATTATTGTTACTTTAGACCTTGACATTTTGTGGTTTTTCGAGAAGGTCAATTTTTGACCTTAGTTTATGATAGAGATTACTGAATCAATAATCCTTAAAATGACTGCAACCCTTTAAAAGCACGCTAATCTATGATAAATGATAAATTACATTTAGTTTAAAAATACACTTTTAAACGTCAAAAATATATTATGTTTTAAAACTAGATGAGTTCGGCGTTCCTATCTGACTACTCTGAGAAGAAGGACCGAAACAAACTCAGAGGTCACAGTCTTTTTCAAAGTCCAGACAATCTTCTATTCAGCAATTACATTTTAGATATTAGATGATTTCAGATTATATATCCCTTACTAGGGACATCTTTAGTTAGAAAAATAAACAAGGGTTTTCTTTCCTAAATCTAGAAGTTTATGTTTATAACCCACGCAAGTAAAGATCCTAAAACCATAAACGCCAAATGAGATTAAGTGTTAAAACAGCTATAATAATTAAATACAGCTAATACAGTTATTTGTTACATTAGCCACATTAACATATAATTTTATGACTACATAACTTACATACTATCTGATAATGATATTTAGTATTCAACAATATAATCACACAATTAGATAGTTGTAAATAAATATTTGAATATCTTAATGACAACACAAACGGTCTATAAAAACTAATTCAAACTGTTTGATCTAGACCTGTCAAAGTGTGTCAAGTTTTTGGTCTTATCTTTGAAATTTTGACAGTTTATTGCTGATAGTCCATTAGCAGTCAAATGTTTGCGAAGCGACATAGTAAATCGGTTTGTCAAAATAATGTGTCTAGTTTTTATTAATTGTCCAAACACCTGACTTTTCGGCGTTAGATTAGAAGTAAAAACATAGACTTGGATTTAATATTAACCTTTGAAAAATACATATGAGAATGTATTTGTAATTGTTTCAACATAAACTTGACAGTGCTTATCAATCATATCACTATGATTGACTAATACTAAAAGTTTGAAATATGCACTTTCGATGTTATGTAACTACGGGCTACAGGTTCGATTTCATAGCAGATGGCGTATGTAGGTGTAGCACATAGAGATATCGTTAATCAAACAATTGACGATCATGTATATTTTACATAACGTTTTTTAAAATCAGATACTTAATTTATTTCGATATTTAACATCGCAATAATAAAGTACAGTCCACATACCACCGAGATGGACTAAACAAACAGATCTAATAACTTCGAAACCGCAAGTATTTTGCATAATACTGACCTTTCGTAACTGGCCAGTGCCCTTTCAGACTCACCCCATATGGGCGAGCCGTTGAGAAAAAGATTACTAGGTCATCTGCTGATAAATGTTTTAGAAGGGACGGATACGATACGATTATTAGAACTTGAGACTATTTTATTTAATGATTTTGTAAGAAATTTATTTTTAATGCAGGAATTAAGACTTCATCCCACACTGGGCCTGCGTGGTGAGTTATGGCCCACTCCCTCTTACTGAGAGGAGCCCGTATAGTAGCAGTAGGAACGTTATACTAAGACCTTAATAAAACTATGAATAATCCGAAAGAAAATATTAAGAATTTTAAACTAGAAACTAGTCGAACAATGCCAAAAGAAACAAATGAGGATAATCGAAAATGATTAATTCATTGAATAAGCTACCAAAAAAATCTCTTGTTTAGAAATAATAATTTTCGAAGAAATGTGTCCCTTGATGACCTTTTAGACAAAATAGACACGATTAATGGAGGAGTCAAGCCATAATAGTATAATTTGTAAGTCATTTGTTACTGTCTAGTAATAAAATGTAAAGTCCAAGACCACCCATAATACAGGTGTCGTAAGCAACTAAGTGATAAAATTGAAAGTATGGGCAACATTCACTTGTGTCCTAATAACATTACGTTTTTAACGCATAGGCCTAGCCTAGCCTCTGCTTTGGCGGCTCGCACGACATGTGTCACATTTTGTGAGAGAAAATTAGCAAATCTATGACAAATGTTTTGGGTAGACGAATGTCTTTAAAAAAATGTAAGACAAAATAGTCGCCTCATTTAAATGTCTTTTTATTAATCATAATATTAAGAGTGTTCGTAATTAAGTACGTTTGATGAATTTTTCATAGGTATCATTGCCATCATATTGGCACAGGATGGCAATGATTTAGGAAAATAGCCATATTTTGTGGGACAATAAACAAAACCTTGATGTCAAGGAATTTAATTGAGAAAGAGATATCAATTTATACAATTGCCTTTTAAAAAAAAATTAAATACAATAATCGAATTGATATCTGAAGGTGTGCAGTGACTGTTTTTTTTTTTTACATTCATAGAATGCTGATTTTTCTATTAACTTTTTACACAGATTACTTGATTATTTGAACAAATAGATCTTGAGTGTGGTATTTTTTTTATTTTTTGTGCCCCTAATTGTACCTTTTTTTATGATAATAATCAATGTACTAATATGTGCTGTGACTTGATCAGGATGGGTTACAGAAGCAGCTGCATCAGCATTATTTAATATAATTGTAACATATTTTTGTCAAACGTATTGATTAGGAGATAGCAATATTTTTATACTCAAAACTGTTTTTTTTACCTTTTCGATTTTTTCTCAAGGAATTAAGTATCTGAGGATGATCACTTACCTCATGACCCTGCTCCTCAGCCTTGATTCCGTTCTCAGTTTCATAGTTGTATCTGAAGGAGTCTTCCTTGACATCAGAGTCCAGGGCTATGATCCTGGCATTCTTCTCGAAGGAAGCCTGGGGGCGGTTGGACTGTTCTGGGTACGCTGGCGGGGCGTAAGCGGCCGCGGCCATGCCGAAGAGAGCGGAGATCAGGAGCTGGGGAAAAATGGGGCAAGTTAGAAAATTCTTGAAGGGGCGAAAATGTTTTTAATACGATTTCATGTGTCGTAAGGGAAATTAGATGCGGTTTTAAGTAGAAGAAAAGCCATTAAATCAATAAATTGAATTTCTCATCAATATGTCAACTAGGATTGGTTGTTAGGATTTTGGCCAACCAAATTCTTACAACAGTCCAATTTGTTAAAACCAGATTTTAATTATTGAAGCTTTCAGAATCCATGAGTTACTTTGTCATAAGTAGTACAAATACATACTTTAATGACTGACATGGTAATTAGCATACAAAAGAGCAATTAGACATAAGAAATGCCTCATTGTCAAAGAAAAGACCCATATAATTGTGACATTAACCCGATGTTACTACTTAGTGTTCCAACTAGTTATATGGTAGTGAATAGAATATATAAGAAACTGTCAAATTATGTAAGTTTAATTAGTATGTACTTCCCCCAGGCTATAATTATGTAATTTACGGCCTTTGTGGTACGTGAGAGCGGAAACCTTTGTGATTATTTATTTGGATCATTTAATTTATTTATAATTTTGTTTTTAACATTATCTAAGTGTGATGTAAATATAAAAATAAATATTTTTTTTTTAACGTAGCAAATATAATTTTCGCTTTATTTATATTCACAGTGCGTGAAACAAAAGTTTATCCACAGATTTTTATTTTATGTTTTTTTTTTATACGGAACCACTTTTTTGCCCCTCTCAATTCGCCCGAACTTTGATACATGACCGTTAACATTGCACAAGTGCGACGCTTGCGCAAGTGTGCAATAGATCAGATATTATCACCGTCCCACCCATTGTCTTACATTTTGACACCGCTTCAAGTACGCGAACTATTCGAAACAAGTGTTATTACAAATTAATATAGCGTGTTTTTCCATTTTGTTTTTAGATGTTTGGTTGAGTTTTAAATTTTTAGACGATATATTTCTTATTAGTGCGTAACGTTATTCCAAATTAGTGTCTCCGTATTTTTTTTTACTCAATTATTAAATAGTAAGTAGGTACACTATGCCTAATGATCGTGACCTAGTATGATTTAGTGAAGCACAAAAAATTCTGAAGACTGTTGGTTTGAATTAATTAAGCGCATGAATAGAAAATACTAGTGATAATTTGTAACTTCGCCCATGCGAAATTTTTGCGCCATCGTTTGAATACCCAATATTTGAAACCGCATGTTTGTGGAAATTCTTTAAATAATAAAAATAACTTAAATACGATGATCTTATTAGAGTATTAATAGGTATTTAGGGATACTTTAATTAGACTTTTGACCCGGAAAGGTATTCAAATATAAATAAAGTAACACTGATATCAGCACATTGTGAGAAATTATTAACTTTTGTAAATCACCGGAAAAACTTAATCCCTTTTAGTACCACAAGAAAAAAATATATAATTATAAACAATAAACAAAATTAAATTCACTTTAACTGCACGATTTATAAATTACAAAACCCGAAATCCAATAAACACATCACGGTACTCCCCAAATCGATTCCCGCCCACTCGTAACTCTCTAAATCGTCTAACGAATCGTATCGACTACCGCGACTTACCAGTTTCATATTGTCAGGTCGGAGGTGAACACTTGAATGTAACAACGACGGCCCAGCCTGCATATATATACACATCGGATGATAGGGGAATTACAAAATTCATTCTAGTTCATAATGATGCCACTTCTAACAAACATTACTACGGATACATTTTTTTGCGTAAGTAATGACATTTCGGTGAAATGATTGGAAGATGAAATATGAGCGTTTTGGATCATCGGTACAAGGTCATGCAAAAGACCAGTTTTTATGCAAATACCTACAAATATGGTCCGGTTTCTGGGTCTTTTTAAGGGATCAAAGGAATTTCGACCCCTTTTGAACAGTAAAACAGTGCAAACCAGGAAAATGCTAGAACTATGAAAATTAACGTTTTTGGATCGTCCTTCAAAGATGATGCAACAATCAATCAATCAATTTGAAATCAAAATTATGGTCCTTTTTGGGGATCTTTAGAGGGATCAAAAGCACTTTGACCCGTTTTAGCCGGTAATCCAGTGCAACATCGGGAAAATGATAGGACTATGAAAACTGAGTGATTTCGGAACATGGTTATGCCAAAGCCAATCCATGTAAAATTAAATGTAGCCGTTTTTTGTGGAAGTTTTAGGGACCAAAGGAACTTTGAACTCTATTAGTCAGTAATCCAGTGCATCACCAGGAAAATGCCAGGACTATGAAAATTATGAGTGTATTTTCATCCTACAAGGTCGTGCAAAACACCAGTCTATGCAAATACCTACAAATGTGGCCTACTTGGTGGTCTTTTCAAAAGAACTTTGGGGTCAAAGGAACGTTGGACCTATTAGCCAGAAAATGCCAGTGACTATGAAAATGATCATTGTTGTTTCGTCGTGGATACAAGGTCATGCAAATTAACAGTCACTAGTAAAACAAATATGATCCTTTTTGGTGGTCTTATCAGAGATGAAAATAATGAACTTTAAAACCCTTATCACCAGTTTATCATTCGGGGAAAATTTATGTTTGGAAGAAACATGGATCTTTGGTCCAAGGCCAATAAGTTAACTTATCCTTGCAAAAAAAGCACAGAGGTCTTTCTTTCCTCTCTCCTTTGGATACTGGGTCATTATGAGTTTAATTTAACCCAGTTTTTGATACAGTTAGAAATTATATAATATCCAATTACATATTGAGCCTTAGGTCCAATAAATATATCATGTAAGTACATGATACAATTATTTGACCTCAGGCTTTAAAAAGATCAATACGAAAAATTCTAGTTATGTTGTGTAAGAAATATTGCAATGAAAAATTGTATTTGCATAGATTATTGGTACATAGAATGAGATTTAATGCATATAGTGAAGACATATAGTGACATGTTTTATTAATTAAACATTGAAGGGTTTCAGAGCTACAATTTAACAGTCAAAGAATAGGGTAGAGAGATATGTATATATAATATGTATGTAATACATATATATATATGTAGTTTATTAATAGTTTTAGTTTATATAGGATATGATTTTGTTATTTAGCTTTTGCTGAAATACATAATATCGTCAATGGTTGCACGTTTCCTGTACTAAAGTAGCAAGGCAAGATGTTTTGCAAGGGAGCAAAGTTCGAGCATAAAAGGGAACAATAAACTCATCTGAAAGATCTTTTTCACATCCTCGTTTTTGGGAATGCTGTAACCATAATATCCTATTATTTCATCATCATCAGCCCATAGAAGTCCACTGCTGGACATAGGCCTCTCCAATTGCACGCCATTTAGCTCGATTCTCGGCAACTCTCATTCAGCTGCTAACAGCCACCCTGTGAAGATCGTCGCTCCACCTAGCCTGAGGGCATCCTACTTTACGATTCCCGATTCGCGGTCTTCACTCAAGACACGTCTACCCCAATGGTCATTGGTTCTACGGCTAATATGGCTGACACATCATATTATTTAATGTGCATCATGCTACTGCATCATTAAAATAATTTGGGTTTAATAGAAAAAAGGTAACTTTTCAAGTCGAGCTTTCTTTTTGAGCACTCCTGTAATCAAAATCATATGATTCAAGATTATCAAGTTATAATTAACTTGTTCACTAATTAAAGGCTGCATGCTTACCATAATTTTTGTGCCTTGCTATTATGCTTTATCATAGCGTATTTCCCGCCTACGGTCAATGTCATCTCTCTCTGATTATATGCCTTAGTGCTTCAAGGAACTTATCATAATCAGAGGTATGACTAATGAACAAATAAGTACAAATAACTCAAGAAGAAATACAAAACGTATTAGATAATTTAAAAAATTCCTAACATCATGACGTGTACAAAGTTAATAAAGCAAATCAACATACATTCAAAAAACTTCAGAAATGTAAATTGCATTTTATAACATTACCTTAATAACTTAGAAAATTATGTCATTATAGATTTTTAAGTAGGTAGGTAAGTATTACTATAGTCTGCGATTGTATCAAAAACACATTAGGTGATAATCAAGTCAATCATGATGATGATCAATCAAAGGACATCATCTGAAAGACTTAGGAATCCCTAGTTAGTTGAAGTATCATACTACATAATAATAAAGAGCAATCATTGTCCTATTGGCTGAAGGAGCTCGTGGCTAAGTAATTACAGCTACACGGGTCTAACCATCAGGTTAAGCGACCCTTGTCGGGGTTGATCCGTGGATGGGTGATCATCTTAACATGCCGAGACTTCTCCGTGCCTCGGAAAGCCGCACGTTAAGCCGTTAGTCCCGGCAGCCCTTTCAGGATAGGTAGTCGTTAGGGGTCGTCAGAAGCTCAAAAGTTGGGTATCGTATTACCCAGTTACTGGGTTGTGGAGTTCAGGTAGGCAGTCGCTCCATGTAAAATACTGGTGTTCAGCTGCATCCGGTTAGACTGGAAGCAGACCCCAACATAGTTAGGAAAAGGTTAGCAGATTGATTGGTCGTTCTATTGGCTTGAAAATGTTTACTGCTAAGCAACAACATCAATGAAAAGAAAGAAAGAAAGACAAATGCGTTTATTGGCATTACATCAAAAAAGAAATCTACCATAATAACTATAAAAACAGGTAACAATTATGTACCTATGTATCAATTCCGTGTGGTGCCGGACGTAAAGAATAGCACCATCCTATTTCTTCCCATGGGTATCGTAAAAGGCGACTAAGGGACTTACTAGAGAATGGGCAGCAGCGTTCTCTATGCATTTTAACACCATACTGCGATCGCCAAACCGCCTACCAAGCGTAGCGATTAAGGCAACCCCCTCCCATTGGGGGAAGTCTATGTCCAGCAGTGGACGTCTTTCAGCTGAAATGATGATGATGATGTATCAATCTGCCTAGCCATTTCCCAAATATGTTGTCGTCTTACCTCCACAACCCAATGACTGGGTAACACGATACCCCTTGGTAAGACTGATTGTCAAACTTTTGGGCTTCTGACTACCCGTAACGACTGTCAAAGATCTTCGAATGACAGCCGGGACCAACGGCTTAAAATGCTTACCGAGCCACGGAGCGGTCTCGAAGTGAAATGAATGGTCACCCATCCCCGAGCCGTGGAAAGCGTAGCTAAACCTTTTGGTTGACACATGGGACTGTAATTATTTAGCCACGAGGCCCTCTACGGTAAACAGTGAAAGGAAATTGCTGGAAGCACCTTGGTTAGTGCCACTAAACAGCCATCAGGTCAGTCGTGGGGCAGAATGAAGTAAAATATTCAGTGGCGTCGGGAGTCGCAGGCTGATTCCCGGTCACCGTAGGTGCCAGCCTGCGGACGGTGAGCGATGGGTAGCTCGCCGTCCGATAAGGACCAGGCCCGGGTCGACGGCAAGTGACGCGTTGTGTTGTGCTTAGCGGAATGTTAGCACACAGAGCAGTTGACACTAATGACAGATAAAGAGATGTCACACGACTATGTGTTAGATGGATTTAGTAATCTGTGCAGTTCAGGCGTCCATACTTTCATCATCCTCTCCTGGACGCAAACGCTTTAAGGTCAAGCCCATTGATGTGGTGAAACCTTCATGCTTTGGACGACGGAGCCCTTTTGTTAATGCATTAGCGATCACGTCTTCAGTTGATCGATATCGAACAGCAACTTGATTAGCAGCAATCTTCTCTCGAACAAAGTGATAACGAACATCAATATGTTTGCTGCGTGGATGGTACATGGCGTTACCTGAGACTAATGGCACATTGATTATCGCAGTAAAGTGTGATTGGAGTACCTTTCAGTTTGGGTGCAAACTCTTCTTCCAGCTGTTTTAAACAAAGCGCTTCTTGTATTGCAGAAGCCATTGACATATATTCAGCCTCTGTGTTGGATAATGCTATAGTTTGCTGTTTTTTTTTTTAATTCCAGCTTATGGCTACTCCCTGAAATTAAAATATGTAGCCTGTGCAAGACCTTCGGTCTTCTATGTCATTTACCCAGTCTGCGTCACAATACCCATAAATGTTTTCATTCATATTTCTTTTGAATGTAAGTTTCATATTAATTGTACCTTTCAGGTACCTCAAAACCCATTTCACAGCTGCCCAATTTTGACCAGTTGGTTGGTTATTAAACCTGCTCAAAGAATTTACTATATAGGTTATATCAGGCCTGGTTCCCTGTGATAAGTATAGTAGGCAGCTAATTATTTCTTGATATGGTATATTCTTTAAGACTTCATTTTGAGTTTCAGCGTTTTTTAATTTCACATTGGCATCAGTAGGTGTCCATAATGGCTTACAGTTTTCCATTCCAAAGCGGGTAAGTATCATTTTTATATATATTGACTGATCTATGGAAACTTCATGTTCAGTTGTATTGTGTGAAATTTTAAATCGAATGCATTGCATTGGAAGTTGTCGAGTGAGACTGAACTTCCTGGCGAATTCACATCGCTCCCTAAATATTGGTATGGCAATCAACGTAACAATGTCAGGTGGGCGGGATCACTATCGGATGCGTATAGGTTGGAGTGTGGCGTAAGACAGGGTGGTCTGACTTCGCCCAAGCTACAGGTTAAACCTGTACGTGGATCAGCTGGTCCGTGAGCTCAGCAGCACTCAGGTAGGTTGCTCGATTGATGGAGTTTTTGTTAACAATATAAGTTACGCCGACGATATGGTGCTGCTGAGCCCATCGATCAGTGCCCTAAGGCGCTTAATAAAGGTATGTGAGTGCTATGCGGAGGCTCATGGGCTCAGGTATAACACGAACAAGAGTGAGGTGATGGTGTTCAAGTCCGGTACGAAGAGCTATGACACCGTACCTCAGGTCACATTGGACGGCAGTGCTCTCAAAAGAGTGCCGCAGTTCAAGTACCTGGGCCACTGAGTCACCGAGGCCCTCACAGATGATGTGGATGTTGAAAGGGAACGCAGGGCATTGTCAGTCAGAGCTAATATGCTAGCCCGTAGGTTTGCACGCTGTACTGCACAGGTAAAAATAACTTTATTCAAGGCGTACTGTCAGTCTTTTTATACCTGCAGCCTATGGGTGAAGCATACGCAGAAGACTTACAATGCCCTGCGTGTCCAATACAATAACGCGTTCAGAATGTTGATGGGGTTGCCACGCTTTTGTAGCGCATCAGGTATGTTTGCTGACGCTCAAGTGGGTTCCAAGCGATACATCGCAAGAGAATAGCGTCTCTGATGCACCGCATACGGGGCAGCCCCAACAGCTTCATGCAGCTTATTGCAGGGAGAATGGATGTGGATTGCTCCTTCATGGAGCATTGGACAAAACTACATGTACGAGTAGTGCGGTCCTGATCTAATGTTTCCATTGTTGTGTCATTGTGTGTGTGTCTATATTGTTAAAAATTAATAATCATGTAAGGATAATTATAATATAATAACGATTGTAATTTATCTGAAATAAATATTTGAATTGAATTGCTTTGTAATCCCCATATCCTTCATATCAAATTTCTGTTTTAACTTATCTTTTATAATCTGGGAAATTTCTTCATTATTATAAAAGTACAATAAAACATCAAAATACACTGCTATGAAAAGTATAATAATATCCTTTTCGTTTATTATGCGATGGTATATACACGGATCTAATTTGGAACGAGTCATACCTATTTCTATTAATACAGCATTTAGTTTTTTGTTCCACTGTCTGCTTGCTTGTTTCAGACCGTATATAGACTTGTTCAATCCACATACTTTATTTCGTTCTCCATAGCCAGGTGGTAGAACTATATAAATTTCTTTATCAATATCTCACTGCAAAAAAGCAGCAACTGCGTCCATTTGGTGAATTTTGAGATCATATTTTGCAACCAATCCAATTAAGTATCTTATCGAACAATAACGAACTAGACAAAGCTAGACTTGTAACGTGTTATGGAACCGTTTTGATCATTTTATTCGTAAATACCTGGTACCTCCAATAGAAACATTTTTCATGGGCCCACATACGTCACTGTGAATGAGGCCTAGAAGCTCCGTTGCACGAGAGCCCTAGCTGGGAAATGGTTGCCTGGTTTGCTTGTCCTCGAGACAAGTTATTCATATACTATTTTCCATTTGCGGTGACAACTTTACCCCTTCTGTACATTTAGGCTTTTTATTAATGTCTGAAAAATTTAAATGGCCCATCCTTTGATGCCACAGTTAAGTTTGGTGACAGGTGAATTTGCTGTCATTGCTTGCATTTTTTAATTTTTACAAGATTTTAACAGATATGTATCATTAATGAGATTTGCTGTTGCAACTAATTTATTATTTTGATTGTAAATCTCACAACCTACTTCATTAAACTGGATTTTGCAACCATTTGCAACCTTGCTTACTGATAACAATCCAATCCAAAACAGTTTTTAATTCTGGTACATATAAAACTTTTCTCACTTGTATTGCTTCAGTGCTGTCATTATTTGTATTCAATTTAAAGATACATTACCACAGCATTCAACTTTCAACACCTTATTGTCGGCAATCCTTATATTCTGTATAGGTGGAGCAGTGACATCGTTTAGCCGGTCCCGGTGCATGGTCATATGCATGGAGGCGCCAGAATCAACGTACCAGTTCACTGAGACATTCATTGTGAATGCTGAAAACGCTGCTACAAATCCTGTTTTGTTATCAGTGTTCTTTTGTTCGGTGTTCTCATTGTGCTGCTTAAACCAACATTTTTTGCTGAGATACCCATACTTGTTACAGTTGAAACACCTTGGTCCCTTTTTATTTTTTTGGTCTTTTTTAGACTGTTTTTTTGTGTTTGTATTTAATAAATTGCGGTAGTGTCTGATATTTTAACCTCTTGTAACAGTTTATTCTTTACTAACTCAGCACTAATTCTCATACCTGAACTTTCCAACCCCATAATCATTGGCTTGTACATATCTGGCAAGCCTGTCAGCATCAGAGTACCTAAAATTCAATGTGAACGATGAGTGCATATTCCTTAATTTGTGTGCTGCGGACATTATTTTATTCACATAATCTAACACTGATACACTGGTATCCAAATTAGTATTTATTCGTTCTCTTAATAGTCCAACTTTTCGACATAGACCACTATCTTCATATGCCCTTGCTAAACTTTCCCAAACCTGTTTAGCATTTACTGCCTCTTGGATGTGTACATATAATATTGGTTTATTTTATAATATTAGCTTCGATTTGGCTTTGATATCTTTCTTTATCGAGTTGGGTTCAGTGGATAATGGTTCTTTGAGAATGCAGTCATATAAATCTTCGTGTTGTAAGTAAGCTTTAACTGCAAACCTCCAACTTGCCCAATTATCTCTGCCAGTGAGTTTCTCAATTGATATCAATGAACTGTTATTAGCCATTTATTTCCAAGAGTATTTATTTGAAATTAGCTGAAAGCGCCGGTGAAAAAATTTGGTATTAAACGCCGTTGGTTTTTACTTTACTTTTTAAACTTTTTCAATACTGTTTACTTTGCAAAAGTAACACTATACGGCAGGTACGGGGTGGCCCATAACCTGCTGAAATAAAAACAAGGGCAATTTACTGTATAAAACTAATTGATTTAGTCAGATTAAGTTACAAGATATAGCCTGGTAGCACACCTCCGCCGCGAAACCATAGAGTGAAACCGCAGTAGTTCAATTGTACTGGTTCGCATCATGTTCCGCTACTCGCATCCTATTTGAGTTCCGCTACTCGAATCGGATGCGAGTAGCGAAACATGACGCGAACCAGTACAATTTAACTACTGCGGTTTCGCTGCTATGGTTTCGCGGCGGAGATGTGCTACCAGCGTAAATCTTAGCGGAATGTTAGCACACAGAGCAGTTGACACTAATGACAGATAAAGAGACGTCACACGACTATGTGTCAGATGGCTTTAGTAATCTGCGCAGAGTAGGAGTCTATACTTTCATAAAGGAACACGGGTGGGTTTTAGTCAGTAAAAGTCTGACACGCCCTCCAGTTATTTTATAATTTCCCACCCAAAAAAAGGGCATTCGTGGGGGGGAGAAAGAAGTGACATATTCACATGTATCCAGGAACTCAATTAGGAATCGATTCAGGTTATAAAACTGTTCAGCTGGGCGTCCGTCTCGGTTCTCCAAATCAATTATGTTTAAAACAGTTGTCAGCTAGGCGTCCGTCTCAGCACAAAGATAAAATGTCTATAACATTTAAAAATAATAAAATTTTATATTTTTAATTCCCACACTAAAATTATAATGAACGTGTTTATGAGATGAATTATATTACGATGATTACATTAATATAACCATTTCCTCTTTACATAGTTTTTAATTAGATTAATAATTGAAGTTATGTAATGAACCGTTAATTTAGTTCATCGAAGATTATTAAAAGTGGTTTTGTGGTTATAGTTCAATGTCATCCTATCAATAAACTTGTTGATGTAAGGAACATAGTTAGTCAGTAAGATATGTGAAAAGGTTATGGCTATTTAAAATAAGTTTGTAACTATCAATTTTGAATTACCAAGGAAAAAAAAAACGTGTGTGGTCAGGAACGAATTCCTTCTCACGTATGATTAAAAAAAAAAACTTGAGACCTTAAAATTTACTTTTTTCTAAGTTTCTTTAAGCTCGCATATACCGTTTTACCTACCCACAGACGCGTTTTAATTCAGAGCCATCTAGTATGAATTTTTAGAAGCTCTCATAAAGCAACCACACGCAAGAACTTTACGAGAGCTTCTAAAAACTTATACTAGATGGCTCTGTATTAAAAAGTCGTATAAAATTCACACTTTCTATTATATATTATAGAAAGAGACAGAGAGAGAGAAAGTCGCATGGAGCATAACGCTTGTTCCTTACGTGACGATTTCTACCAGTCAACTCCTACCGCAAGCCGCGCTAAGGAATTTCTTTTCGAAGCGAAGACGTCCATGTGGCAATAAGATTGTTTCAACCTTAGTGCAATTTCAATTTACTGGCACATGTTGTTAAAACTGGTAAACCTATTACGAGGTCGCCTATACCTATTACCAATCAACAAAAATATAAAAAAAAGAAGTGAAGACTGTGCCAGAAATGGTCGGTAGCGCTACTGCTGAGCACGCGGTCCTGAGTTCTATTACCGGGTCGAGCAGTGTTATTGGGTTTTTTCATATGGAGTTTCTAAGTAGCAGCCCGAAGTCTGGATTGGTGCCCGGTTGATGGCAATAGGCTCGCCCCTTATTACATGGGACTTTATATAACTCACGTTATGTGGGTGTATATACATCATGCCCCGTAATTAATGCACGTACCAACAAACACCCCAATTAGAATATTAATTAGAAAAATAAATTTTATTATTATGTATAAAACATTGTTTATTTATTAAATTAGTTATACTGGTTGTAGAAGGAAATTGTGGTCACATTACAAATCTACGCACACGCACAGTCTCACATGTTTATGATTATGAGTCTAGCGGGAGGACGTGGTGAGCGCTCTGTTCCCTTCGCGAAGGGAACATACTCCCCCGCCCATGGCTCCGCCTCCTGCGGTACCCGATGCGGACCACACCACCGACGACGACGACGACGATTCTTCGGAGGTGACCGAGGTAGACCTGAGAGTGGCGATAAGTAGGCTGAATGCCAAGAATACCGCCCCAGGACCCGACGGCTTGCCTGGAAAAGCCTGGATTCTGGCCTTGGAGGCACTCGGGCCTCGACTAAGAGGGCTCCTAAGCGCATGCTTGGAGAGGGGCCAGTTCCCACTTCGTTGGAAGACGGGGAAACTGGTCCTCATTAAGAAGCCGGGGCGCCCAGCGGACTCTCAGTCTGCTTACCGGCCCATCGTGCTGCTCGACGAGGTGGGCAAGCTCTTTGAAAGAGTTATTGCAGACCGCCTTGACGGGCGGCTGGTAAGGGTGGGGCCGGATTCGGCAGAGAGCCAGTTTGGTTTCCGCAAGGGTCGCTCTACGGTGGACGCCATCATGCGCGTTCGAGCCCTCACGACGGGGGATGCTGTGGCCCGGGGTGGGGTCGTCTTGGCGGTGTCTCTTGACATCGCCAATGCCTTCAATACCCTGCCCTGGAGTTGCATCAGGGAGGCACTTCGATATCACCGGATGCCGACCTACCTCTGTCGCGTAGTCGAGGCATATCTGACGGACAGGGCCGTCATCTACCTCGGTCACCACCACGGTACGAATGGGTGCTGCGCGCCGACCTCCCTAGTGGCGTCAGCGTAGTCTGCTACGCTGACGTCACGCTAGTCCTGGCACAAGGGAGTTCGCATCAGACGGCGGCCGAACTGGCGACAATCGTCGATAGGATCTGGTAATTGGGACTCGAGGTGGCATTGCACAAGTCCGAGGCAATGTGCTTTTATGGTCCTCGGAAAGCGCCACTGTCGGGTTCCCAGATAACGGCGGGAGGGGTTCACATCGTCGTCGAGTCGACGATGAAGTACCTGGGACTCGTCCTCGACAGCCGGTGGAACTTCGTCGAGCACTTCCGACGTTTGGCTCCCAGACTGGAGCGGGTCGGGGCTGCCTTGAAGCGGCTCCTGCCCAACCTGGGGGGTCCAAACGCCTCCTGCCGGAGGCTCTACGCGGGGATCGTGCGGTCCATGGCCCTTTACGGGGCACCGGTGTGGGCGCGTTCTCTGAGGCTGCGACCAGCCCAGCGGTTGAACGCGACCCAAAGGGTCATGGCCATCAGGATGGTGCAGGGTTACCGCACGGTCTCCCGTGAGGTGGCGAGCCTCCTTGCCGGACTGCCGCCATGGGATCTGGAGGCGAAAGTCCTCGCGCACATTTGGGTGTGGCGCGAAGAGGCGAAACTCCGGGGCATAACTCCGCTGCCGAGAGAAATCGCGGCATAGCGGACGGAGCTCCGGCGCGATCTCATGGCGACATGGAGAGTGCGATTGTCGCAACCCAGCGCTGGGCACACCACAATTGTGGCGATAAGTGGAGGTTTGAGGAGTGGCTGGAGAGGCGCCACGGCATCCTCACCTTCCGCCTGACGCAGGTCCTCACCGGACATGGATGTTTCGGGAGGTTCCTGTTTAGGATTAAGCGGGAGGAAACGCCCGGGTGTCACCACTGTGTGGATCGCCCAGAGGACACGGTGGAGCATACGGTGGAGGTTTGCCCTGCTTAGGCGGAGCACCGCCTTGTCCTCACGGCAGCGATCAGCGGCGGCGATCTCTCGCGTCCGGCCCTGGTTCGGAGCGAGAGTGCATGGGAGGCCGTCACCTCCTTCTGCGAAACAGTAATGCTTGTGCAGCGCCGCAGGAGACGCCCCGGGCGTCGGGAATCGCAGGCCCATTCCCGGCCACCATAGGCGCGGGCTTGCGGACGGTGAGCGATGGGTAACTCACCGTCCGATAAGGACCAAGCCCGGGTCGATGTGTTCCATCGCGTTGTGTTCCACGCGCACCTCAAAGAGACATCAGCACCAATTGACGGGGTCCGAAAGGGCCAATGCCTGCCAGGGTTACGAGCCTGTCCGAAAGGGATATCGTGGCCCTGGCACACAGGCATCTGAAGGAACACGGGTGGGTTTTATTCAGTAAAAGTCTGACACTCCCTCCCGCTCCACCCAGAGCGGGAGAAGTTATTTGATAATTTCCCACCCAAAAAAAAAAAAAAAGCGTAGATAGTACTTCGTACATTTTGGTTTGTTTTGACTATAGGTACAGTAATCGATTCTGAACAAACTACTTTCTTGTGTATTAAAAGAAAGAAAGAAAAGAAAGAAAAATAATTTATTTGTCACACAAAAAAACGTGCATACAAAAACATATCTAATATATATTATATATAAGAGGGCTAATTGCGTAACATACTATCAGTAGGAATCGGTTTCAATTTGACAGTTCAACAACATTCATTGCGTTATTTACGTTGTTGAGCAGACAAATTTTTCTAACATATAAAGCAAAAAAAAAAAAAAGGAATGGAATGAAATGAATGAATGAAAAAAAAAAATGAATGGATGGAATTAGCAATATACTTCAAAATCATTCCGATTCCGATTCAAACTGCGTTACGCAATTAGGGTACAGCTCTACATATAATTATTTCATTTACACATTGTAGGTGTACTCTGCCTAACCCTTCGGGGAATGCAGGCGTGATGTTATACAGTAACAGAAGAACTTATAAGTATAATGATCCTTAAACAGACACACAGCAGCAGTTTATGTTTAATTGATAGCAAACAAACCGTTCCATTTGGACAATTCTAACAACTGTAGAAGATAAGTTCATAATAACAGATCTCATTGATTCCCAGATATTATTATGGTTTATGTGTCGAAAACAGTTACTAAAACAGAAGCATGTTAGTATGTAGTGGCGGATTCTGAGAACAATTTAATTGTTCATTATGTACTTTGGAGATCGTTTCTAAGTGTTAACAGCCGCACGGGTCGATCCATTAGGTTAAGCTACGCTTACCGGGGTTGGTCCATGGACGGGTGACCATCTTTTCATACCGAGACTCCTCCGTACCTCGGAAAGCACGTTAAGCCATTGGTCCCGGCTGTCATTCGTGGTCGTTACGGGTCGTCAGAAGCCCGAAAGTCTGACAACCAGTCTTATCAACGGGTATCGTATTACCCAGTTACTGGGTTGTTGAGGTCAGTCGCTCCATTTAAAATACTGGTATCAGCTGCATCTGGTTAGACAGAAAGCCGACCCCAACATAGTTGGGAAAAGACTAGGCAGATTGATTATGTACTTTAGACGTATACAATTTTATTGCAATGCGATGCCTTAGGATTGTTTCATTTTACCAAAATTGATTTTGGTATGGTTTAGCGTATTGCAGGTTCAATTCCCACACGACACAAATATCTGACGGCACGGTTGGCGCAGTGGTTTAGCGATCGACTGCTGTGCTGCGTGTTGCGGGTTCGATTCCCGCACGGAACAAATATCTGTATGACATATAAGTAGTTGTTCCGGGTCTGGCTGTTTGTGTATGTGAGTTTAAATGTTTGTAAACGCACCCACGATACAGGAGAAATTCCTAGTGTGGGGCAACCTTTAAAAAAAAAAAAAAAACTTTCAGGCCAACAGGCAACAGCAACCTAATTGCACAACACACTTTCAATAACTATCTGAATGATTATGAAGGATACTGCTAATCTATTGCTTGATATGTTCGGAAAATTCGTCTGCTCAACAACGTAAATAACGCAATGAATGTTGTTGAACTGTCAAAATGAAAGCCATTGCTACTGTAAGTTTGTTACGCAGTTACGCCTCAGGTCTGAAAACAATGTGAGGTTGTGTTGTTGAGGCACCCAATATCTACAGTATGGGACAAAAAATAATCAGTCGTCCCTTATATTTGGGTCGAGTAGGTATTAAGGTAAGGAGAGGGTTAGGGGTTATTAAGATAGGTTTTAGGTAAGTTTTGTATGGGACAATGGATATTTTTCGCGTTTACGATATTGGTCCAATAGAGAAACTTGGTCAGTTTGATGTGCCTGTCGATGTGACCACAAAGGGTCTACTCCGAAACGCTAAACCGAAGTATCGGCCGAATGTTCAGCCGTTTTATAACTTCCACAGTTTCCTTTTTAGGGTTCCGTACCCAAAGGGTAAAACGGGAACCCTATTACTAAGGCTCCGCCGTCTGTCTGTCTGCCTGTCTGTCTGTCTGTCTGTCCGTCTGTCACCAGGCTGTATCTCATGAACCGTGATAGTTAGACACTTGAAATTTTTACAGACGATGTATTTCTGTTGCCGCTATAACAAAAAATACTAAAAAAACAGAATAAAATAAATATTTAAGGGGGCTCCCATACAACAAACGTGATTTTTTTGCTCTTTTTTGCTCGATATTGATAACGGCAACAGGTAGGCGCTTGAAATATTCAAAGAATATTTAGTTATACAATAAGTAACAAAAACCCTGTTGTTCCTTTTAGGAACGTATACATTTACCTACGAGTACAACAATGATGAAATTATAATTTTAAAAAAATCAACATTGGCTAGTGGAGAGGTCAAAATCAAATAACTATTAAAAACGACACATTCAAAAAAATGTTTGGAGTATCTGATTTTACAAGTATATCTTTATTTCGCTAAATAGCCTACGAGCTCGGCGGCTTTCTTTGATGCGACAGAAGATGCCGCCAAAACTTACCGCGGCCGGCGCACGTGCCCCGCGGGTCAGTACTACCCCACGTGCCTACCTACCCCTTTACCCCGCCACCCGCCGCCCTGCGAATCACTTCCTTAGTCTCCCGCGCAGCTTACTTCCGAACGGATGTTATTGTTGAGTTTGACCTACGTAGTGAGTGAGTGACTTGTGTTTTTTTACGTTAACGTTAACCATGTCTTATTCTAACGTAGAATATTTTAACATGTTGATGTGTCTTGGGAAATGTGACTGCAATTATGCAGAAGCACGCAGACTCTACCAAGAACGTTTTGCGAGTCTACCATTACCGTCGGCGATGGCATTCCAACGTTTGCACATACGTACGTACAATACCGGCAGTGTGCACGGACGAGACCAACATCGAGCTGACGCAGGCAGGCCGAGGACTCAAGACAGTGACATCGAGGAGCAAGTCCTGGATTTGTTTGAGCACGATCCAACGCGAAGTACGCGCTCAGTGGGACGAGAACTAGGAGTAAACCATATGCGCGTTTGGAGAGTACTCAAAGAAGATGGCCAGCACCCATTTCACTATCGTCGCGTCCAATCACTACTTCCCTCCGACTATGAGCCAAGAATAGAATACAGTAGATGGGTCTACTCATATCGACAAGATCGAACAAGATAGTGATTTCTTGAATTGGATACTGTTCACCGACGAGTGCTCATTTGTTAGAACAGGTGTATTCAATTCGCACAATGAGCACGTGTGGTCGATCACAAACCCGCATGCTATTAAACCAAGTCACTTCCAGCATCGGTGGAGGATTAATGTTTGGGCTGGAATTATTGGTGACAAAATTATTGGACCTTGTTTTTTAGACCAAACAATGAGCGGCGCCAACTATCTTCGTTTCCTGCAAGAACAGCTGAGTGATGAACTTGAGGAATTAGGGCTCCATATCGTGCGACGTATGTGGTTTCAACATGACGGCGCGCCGCCACACTTCTCCCGCCTTGTGAGAAGCTATTTAGATGTTGAATACGGAGAGAGATGGATTGGTCGCGGTGGACCCATCAATTGGCCCGCAAGATCACCTGATCTGACGCCATTAGATTTTTTCCTCTGGGGCACTGTTAAGCAACAGGTGTTCAAAAAATCGTGTGATACGGAGGTCGAAATGCGTTCACGCATAGTAGCAGCATTTGACCACATCAAGTCCGATACGTCCGTTCTGCGAAGTGTACGTGAAAATATGATTAGGCGTTGCAACAAATGTGTCGAGGTACAAGGTGGTCATATTGAACAGCATCTCCGTGGCCGTCAAGTAGACATCATAATAAATTAAGTAGGTACCTACATAAGGTTTTATGTGACAGACGCGGTGACTTTTTTTTCTTTTTATGTAAAAGTGTTAAAATAATGTAGTTTTAACATTATCAATTGTGCTTGTGCAAATACCGTGTAAACCAACATTTTCAAAGATTCATTCGTGTTCAGTGATAAACAACAGCTGACAAGGTCGCGAACTTGTGCAGAAAAATAGGTAGAGCGGCGCGGGTGCACGGGCGCAGCGGCACCGATCAAAGAGAGTGGCGGGAATGTTCTACCTATTTTCTGATTTCGCGGCATCGCTTTCATGCAGAATTGCAGAGGTAAGAAATCAGTTAAACATTTCAAATATTAATAATTAAATATTTATTTTAATTATTTTTGTTGAACAGTTTTTTATAAATGACTTGCTTTATTACGTATGTATACCGATTCTTAAAACGTAGGTAGAAGGAACAACAGGGTTTTTGTTACATATTGTATATTTACTTTAAAAACATATAATTAAATTAAAATAAAACAAATATTTAAACAAAAATTGTATTTATCCCATACAACAAACGTGATTTTTTTGCCATTTTTATAGATAATGGTACGGAACCCATCATGCGCGAGTCCGACTCACACATGGCCGGTTTTTTTTTTATAGTTATCCAAAAATCAGAAAAACCAGCCCTTTCATTACCTTTAATCATCAAATTATTCACTACTGTTAAAAAATTTTAATTATTTTGCATAATTATTTCACTTTTCATTTTAATCTTGTTTCGATAAAACCCAAAAACCTGACTCATATTTTCGTATCTTACCTCGCTAAAAATGTGATTACCTTCGGTAGAGACAAAGCGATGAGGCGTGTAACAATAACGTTGCAAGTAATAGCTTATGAAAGGTCACATTCCTACACAACGTTAAGACATAGACTCTTGTCTCACTTAGTAATATTCTAGTCAGCAGTCTGTATGTACAATAACACGGACGCGCAACGCAAAAGTCACGTGAATTCGAACAATTTTTTTAACGAAAATACAACAATTCTATAGCATTTTGATGATAAATATTATCCATAGGTATAATAATCAAGTCTTGAAAGCATTGTGTATGTTCAATTTTGAAAATCCTATTGGTTGGTTTGTACTTTATCGTTTATTCAGTGGCAATTTTGGAATGAATGATGCATGTTTAAATCAATCAATCAAATCAAAATATAATATTTGTTTTCACATAAACCTACATGGGCACTTATGAAACGTCAGAAGCTATGTGCACGGTCCTTGGCATATGCCCCAAGTGACATGGTTCCCTGAACAGTGGCTTCCACGCACCATGGCACTCCTGATTTTATTTTTAATACAGACTTATTTTAAATAGGCTAGCTAAACTATCAATATTTAAACAAATACGAAAATCTCTCTCCTAAATGGTACTGGTGAAGATGTGGTTCACCGAACCAGACTAGATTCCGTGAAGCACACTAATTTACTACCGTTTATTTTCCCAAACGAATGTTTGTTTTCCCTTTTTGAGAAATAAATATCCATAGCCGTAAATGGAATAAAATAAACCAACAATTAAAAACGAATTTCGCCAATGAAACTAAACGCAATTAGTACATTAAAGCCGCTTTTAAGAGCTGCCAGTGTCATCATTGTGTTTATCATTTATCATTATAATTTACTGACAGTTATTTAATGCCAATTAAGTGTGCTGATCGTGTTCAGTTCCATTGGTGAAATTCGCCCTAAGTATGTATTTCTGAACCCACCCCCTAATTTAACCAGAAAGTCTTACAAAAAACAAATAAAGCGTGCAAAATTATTTTTGCATTGTTGATTTGTTTTTTTCGAGCGGCGTCAAGTGCAAAACCGATGTCAGCAATAATCTTAATCTGAGATGCTGGTCTTCATGCTAAAGGTCTCCTGAAGATCAAGGGCTTCAAGGGATCAAAGGTTAACGTAATGAATCAGAACTTCGAACTGACATTCTCACAGAATAAAAGAAATAAATTGTTTTGTAGGTCCCGTTCCTATTGTAATTTGTAATTTTGTATGGCGCGGTCCGAATTCACGAACAGACACTCTAGACGTGTCTGTTCGTGAATTTTTTTTTTTTTCATACTTTGCCCTCACGGAACAGGTTGCCCCACACTAGGAATTTCTCCTGTATCGTGGGTGCATTTACAAACATTTAAACTCACATACACAAACAGCCAGACCCGGAACAACTACTTGTAGGTCATACAAATATTTGTTCCGTGCGGGAATCGAACCACTGCGCCAACCGTGTTTTATTGCTTTTATTTTCAATCGTTCGATTAATTGATTCGTTTATACTTTCCTAGAATGGTAAGTAGTAGAGGCCACATTGATGTCGCCTCACACAGGTGTTCAGGCACGACGGGCACATCGCAGTCAGCAATACTGAGACTCCTTTACCAGGCAAGTCAATCTTTCGCATCGAGATCTCGACTACTGTCTGAACACTCATTATCTTGAGTAATACCTTGGGGAATAAAATTGTTTGGATTTATTAAAAGAACAGCATACAGCTTTATCTAATTAAAATTAGATAGTTTACTATCTTTAAGAAGCTCTAAAAGTTCCTAAAACTCTGTCACTAGGTCACAAGAGGCGTGCGAATTTGTTTACAATCTGTGCTTGAGATGATTAATGGTGATTGCGGCTTTACCTCGCTTTATTTCGCCGCGGTCGGGCAAATATTTTGAAACAACTTGTTTGACGCCTTGTGCATAAGTTTCTAATGTGTTAGGTAATTAAATAGTGTATTTGAACTTGAGATGAATTTTGCATTCGACAAAAATATTTGACAGTAGAAGTATTGGAGGTATGAGGGACAGGGTGTAAAGTTAACTCATATATCTATACTCATATCTCTATAGAAAATGGAGGATCCTCCGCCTAGAAAAGTGTTCTGTCTGGTGGGCTACTTTTTTTTTTTTTTTTGGGTGGGAAATCATCAAATAACTTCTCCCGCTCTGGGCGGAGTGGGAGGGCGTGTCAGACTTTTACTGACTAAAACCCACCCGTGTTTCTTCCGTTGACTGTGTGCCAGGGCCACGATATCCCTTTCGGACAAACTCGCAACCCTGGCAGGCATTGGTCCTAACGGACCCCGTCAGTTTGTGCTGACATCTCCTTGAGGCGCGCGTGGAACACAACGCGCCGTCGACCCGGGCCTGGTCCTTATTGGACGGCGAGCTACCCATCGCTCACCGTCCGCAGGCCCGCGTCTACGGTGGCCGGAAATCGGCTTGCGACTCCCGACGCCCGGGGCGTCTCCTGCGGCGACTAAGGGCGCGAGGGCGCGAACCATGTCTCACCCTCACGCGTTCCGCCTCCTCCTTCGCTAGCATAACTGCTTCGCAGAAGGAGGTGACGGCCTCCCATGCACTCTCGCTCCGAACCATGGCCTGAACCAGGGCCGGACGCGAGAGATCGCCGCCGCCGATCGCCAGGGTGGGCTACTACTACGACCATTGATGTCGGGACGTTGTATATATGCTAGTAGCGCTGTAAACTTTGCTTGTGCGATGCAGGATTTTGCGTGACGTCAGTGCGATGCGTATTTTGCACTTCTATTGGCGTTTAAAATTAAAAGGGAAAGATTAAGGTTTAAAAGTAAAGTATAGGATCATCACCATCAGCCTATAGCAAAGGAGCATGAAGCCTCCTGGCATAGCCTATAGCAAGGCATCTATGGGCATAGCAAGCCTATAGCATAGGAGTGCTGCCAAGCGGACAAGCCCTTTAACTCGATCCTCGCCTACTCTTCATGATTCATCTGAGGGCGTCTTATCTCATGTTTTCCTATTCTTCTAAGCTTAACATTATATCACGCCATCGCTAGTAGTAATCCCCGAAGGGTTAGGCAGAGGCGTACCTGTATATACAATAAGTAACAAAAACCCTGTTGTTCCTTTTAGGAACGTATACATTTACCTACGAGCACAACAATGATGAAATTATAATTTAAAAAAAATCAACATTGGCTAGTGGACAGGTCAAAATCAAATAACTATTAAAAACGACACATTCAAAAAAATGTTTGGAGTATCTGATTTTACAAGTATATCTTTATTTCGCTAAATAGCCTACGAGCTCGGCGGCTTTCTTTGATGCGACAGAAGATGCCGCCAAAACTTACCGCGGCCGGCGCACGTGCCCCGCGGGTCAGTACTACCCCACGTGCCTACCTACCCCTTTACCCCGCCACCCGCCGCCCTGCGAATCACTTCCTTAGTCTCCCGCAGCTTACTTCCGAACGGATGTTATTGTTGAGTTTGACCTACGTAGTGAGTGAGTGACTTGTGTTTTTTTACGTTAACGTTAACCATGTCTTATTCTAACGTAGAATATTTTAACATGTTGATGTGTCTTGGGAAATGTGACTGCAATTATGCAGAAGCACGCAGACTCTACCAAGAACGTTTTGCGAGTCTACCATTACCGTCGGCGATGGCATTCCAACGTTTGCACATACGTACGTACAATACCGGCAGTGTGCACGGACGAGACCAACATCGAGCTGACGCAGGCAGGCCGAGGACTCAAGACAGTGACATCGAGGAGCAAGTCCTGGATTTGTTTGAGCACGATCCAACGCGAAGTACGCGCTCAGTGGGACGAGAACTAGGAGTAAACCATATGCGCGTTTGGAGAGTACTCAAAGAAGATGGCCAGCACCCATTTCACTATCGTCGCGTCCAATCACTACTTCCCTCCGACTATGAGCCAAGAATAGAATACAGTAGATGGGTCTACTCATATCGACAAGATCGAACAAGATAGTGATTTCTTGAATTGGATACTGTTCACCGACGAGTGCTCATTTGTTAGAACAGGTGTATTCAATTCGCACAATGAGCACGTGTGGTCGATCACAAACCCGCATGCTATTAAACCAAGTCACTTCCAGCATCGGTGGAGGATTAATGTTTGGGCTGGAATTATTGGTGACAAAATTATTGGACCTTGTTTTTTAGACCAAACAATGAGCGGCGCCAACTATCTTCGTTTCCTGCAAGAACAGCTGAGTGATGAACTTGAGGAATTAGGGCTCCATATCGTGCGACGTATGTGGTTTCAACATGACGGCGCGCCGCCACACTTCTCCCGCCTTGTGAGAAGCTATTTAGATGTTGAATACGGAGAGAGATGGATTGGTCGCGGTGGACCCATCAATTGGCCCGCAAGATCACCTGATCTGACGCCATTAGATTTTTTCCTCTGGGGCACTGTTAAGCAACAGGTGTTCAAAAAATCGTGTGATACGGAGGTCGAAATGCGTTCACGCATAGTAGCAGCATTTGACCACATCAAGTCCGATACGTCCGTTCTGCGAAGTGTACGTGAAAATATGATTAGGCGTTGCAACAAATGTGTCGAGGTACAAGGTGGTCATATTGAACAGCATCTCCGTGGCCGTCAAGTAGACATCATAATAAATTAAGTAGGTACCTACATAAGGTTTTATGTGACAGACGCGGTGACTTTTTTTTCTTTTTATGTAAAAGTGTTAAAATAATGTAGTTTTAACATTATCAATTGTGCTTGTGCAAATACCGTGTAAACCAACATTTTCAAAGATTCATTCGTGTTCAGTGATAAACAACAGCTGACAAGGTCGCGAACTTGTGCAGAAAAATAGGTAGAGCGGCGCGGGTGCACGGGCGCAGCGGCACCGATCAAAGAGAGTGGCGGGAATGTTCTACCTATTTTCTGATTTCGCGGCATCGCTTTCATGCAGAATTGCAGAGGTAAGAAATCAGTTAAACATTTCAAATATTAATAATTAAATATTTATTTTAATTATTTTTGTTGAACAGTTTTTTATAAATGACTTGCTTTATTACGTATGTATACCGATTCTTAAAACGTAGGTAGAAGGAACAACAGGGTTTTTGTTACATATTGTATATGTAGTACACCCACATTTCATCAGTTATATTTAAGTCTCATGTAATAGGGGGCGAGCTTATTGCCATCAACCGGGCATCAATCCAGACTCCGGGCTGCTACTGAGACATTCCAGATGGAAAAACCAAATTACACTTTACCCGGGAATGGAACCCAGGACCTCATAATCAGCAATTGCGACCACTAAACTAACAAGATTCTTCTGTAAACCACAAATTAAATTATTTGATAGATATTTCTTGATTGCTTTTGATTATTTTGTCTCAAGTCTACAAAACTATTAATACTAGAGGATATACACATATTAAACGATAACATCTGTTCGTTTTAATTAAAACAATTTACTTGAACATATAATTATAGACACTAGCTTACCCTGTGTCTTGGCTTATGACCTTTGGCGATAGGAAGATGTAACTTGTGCCTGATAGGTTTAATGTCTAGTCTAGTAATGGAATAAAATGTGGTGAGTTGGAACCTGTTTGCTGGAGATCTTAGTAATTAGGAAGAAAATAACTTCGCGATTATTTATTCTGAGAAGGATATCCAAAAAATGGTTTGCTGCTTAATGGCTCAGGCTGGGCAGTCATCTCCTATTGCTTAATAAAAGCGTTGTAAAGGCTGTACCCGAGCGCATTGCCGCGGAAACAGAGGGCGCCTAGCAGATTTCCAAAAAAAAATCTGTCGCTGGTTAGGAAACGTGGTAATACGTCTTACTTCTGTTTAATTCTAATTGAACAGTAACTGATTTAGTCCAATCTAAGGTCTAAGAAACTTAAGCAACAATTAAGAAGTCCAAATGAACAAACTAATATGATGAACGAAGATACTTATAATGACTTATTAGGAATTATCAAAATGTGCTTGAAATGTAAGCTGAGTTATTTTATGATTATAAACTAGTAAGATTTATTCATTAATAGATTTTAACTTTATCGATAAATTGATATTTCGAAACTTTTGATAGAATCCCAATAAGAAAAAAATGGTCAAGACTATCTGCTGTTATTAAATTTTCATACCTTGATTCTGGCAGAAGTTTAATCAATACCGTTGGTATACAAGCGATGGTGAAATAGATCGGACTGTTAAGCACTGAATTAATACCAGGTGGATGAAATGGCCACAGGTCACGGGAACAATTATGAAACAGGCGTTAGACTTGCAGTCTTGAATGGATCAGAAAGTTGAGCTACAAAAGGGTTGAATGAAAGTCAGCTGAGATGAGAATACGAAGAGGGATGTGTGGTGTTACGCGAATGGATAGAATATGAAATGAGTATATATTAAGAGGAAGTCTGATAGTGACGCCGGTGACTGAAAAGTTGTGTGGAATGAGGAAAACAGAAAAATTCGACAAATAAGTTCAGCGTATGAATTTGGATGAGTATACGAGTAGGGAAAGACCAAAGAGAAACAATGGATAATCTGTGTGAACGATGATGTGGCTAGAAAGGCTGTGACTACCGAGATGTCGACCTATTAAGAAGTATGGAAGAAAAAGTCATGTTGTACTGAGCCCAAATAAATTGGAATAAGGGGAAGAGAACGATGATACTGAGAATGATGATGAACTGAAAGTCACTACAGTCTACAGGGTGATTGCTGAAACTGTATCATTCCTTTGAAGAGACATGCAGAGAGCCAAGGCCAAAACAACGTATACAAACCACAAATCTATTTTTGACATTCACGCAATTTTAGACAGGTGCATACTTACTGCTCCCACCAACCCATCCCTCATACCGACATTTCCGTTTAATTCACATTCCAAAAATCCCAAAGATAAGTATCCTCTTACTTTCACAGACAAAGTTCACGACCTTTTCACCTGTCTTTCACCTTGTGATTCAAGACTAATGCATTCCTCACAACAATAGATCGAATGACTAATTCATGATCTTCCAATACAATGTATTGCCTTGATGGAGTCATCGCTTTTACTTATTCAATTACGCCTGTTAAGTATGTTATTTACATAATTCATTAGTTAATTGTCAGAAAATATCATCATTATCATCTGCCTAGCCTGTTCCCAACTATGTTGAGGTCGGCTTCCAGTCTAACTGTATGCAGCTGAATACCAGTATTTTACATGTAGCGACTCCCTATCTGTTTTCCACAACCCAGTTTCAGGGTAACACGATACCCTTTGGTGAAATTGGTTGTGAAAAAAATATATGAACGCTTATTATATTGGATAATTTTTTTTCGTAAAAAATTGTTTATATAATAGAATAGAATACTCTTTATTATGTACACCATAAAATGTACATACATAAATGTTTAAATTTTACATAGGATGACACAATGGGCGGTCTTATCGCTAAAAGCGATATTATACAGACAACCTTTGGATGGATTAAAGGGAAAGGAGCGACAATACTCCAGGTAGTCAGTGCCGTACCATTTACATAATTATACAATAATTACATACACTTATCTATATAAATATATATAAACAATATACAATAATAAACATAAAACAAGAGCAAGAAACGAGGAAGGAGAGAGGAAGTGTTATATTATCTGAATTTCAAGTGGATAAAGATTGAGCACGCCTTACCGACACGGGCAAGGCATTCCATAACCGTACTACTGGCATCTCTAGTCTCAAGTTTTCCGATGACCTCAGATATCTATTATGTGTGTCATGAAGGAACTTGAAACGTTCATTAAGATAAGAGGGGGTTGTAGGATTGAAAAGAATACTGTAGAGCTGAAATAATGTATGAGAATTCCAGCGAAGACGTATAGGTAGCCACTTGAGCTTTAACTGACTCACTATCATCGAAATTACCTGCTGCGGGGTAAAGGCCTACCCTTTCTTCTGCTACTGATACTTCCCGGTTCCTTGCATCTCTCATCCATGTGTTACCTGTGACTTTGACGATATCGTCAATCCTTAGAGCATTTAACCCGTTAATCCAACCTTGGACGGCCCTGGTTTTACTGACTATGAAAAGGAAAACGTGCTCAGTTTTGAAAACTGGATATCCAAGAAAGTGAGCACATAGCTATACAGCTATAATGGCTATCTAGCTATTTTCCTATATGATTAATAATAATAATAATATTTTTTTATTTCAAAAGTGTGGTAGATACAGTCTGTTACACAAATATGATTTAACAATTTAGGGAAAAATCGTAAAGAGAGTAAGTAAGAACATAGTTGAATCTGGCGTCCTAGCTAGGTTACATGATAACCTGTATTAAGGTTCGCCAGCCCAGGTTCCCAAATGTGTGTATGAGTGTTATGAGGTAGATGTTGTGTAAACGGAAGGGAAAGAGGTTGAGTTTGGATACGGAGTGTTAGAGAACTCACTACGATTGCGAAGTAAACAAATATTCAGTGTCGTCGTAGTTTAAACTGGATGATTGGCGAACAAACAGCTCAAAAATTGTTCCCGGTGCACACTGCTAGCATAGGATCAAAAGTAACCCCTTATAATCTTATGCTAGCAGTGTGCATTGGGGACGTTGATAACTAACGCGTTACTGCAATTTTGTCATTTTTTTTGCGAAATAAGAATAGCCAAATTTTCTTGATTATTAAAAAAATCTAATCAAATATTGCAAACATATTGCACAGAAGTTGGAATTAGATTAAAGTTTGAGTAATGCTCCGTAAGGGCACTGCAAAACTAAACAAAATAAATAAATTACATTACTCAAATACAAACGGCTTTTTGCTAAAAAACGTGGCGCTTTTCCACCTGTCCCTATTACCCCTCATCGATCAAGCCGCGACGTATAGTACCTCATAACAATAGATTGGTGACTAATCTCTAATCCACGCAGCTTCCAACACAGATCGTTCTATAGTCTACACTCTATATGATCGTCATCGTGTCCTTGTGAAGCGTATCAATGAATTCATTCTGTTATGCACTCGGATATTGGATGCTGGTTCTAAATTATATGACTTCGAAACGTAGCAAACTAGCATAGCTTCTTGCATTATTATTTTACCTAGGGCATTTGTGTTAGCTTCTGCTTGAAATACCTACTTAAATTGATTTTAGTGTCCATGGGAAAAGATTGTCCAGGGAGAACTTACTACCACCATACTCCAATCCTGTCCGCAAGCTTTTTAGAGTACCGTACCCAAAGGGTAAAACGGGAACTCTAT
Organism: Tiliacea citrago; assembly: GCA_963921375.1. NCBI lineage: Eukaryota > Metazoa > Arthropoda > Insecta > Lepidoptera > Noctuidae > Tiliacea > Tiliacea citrago. The sequence continues at coordinate 4,474,221 of OY992799.1, forward strand.
TACTAAGGCTCCGCCGTCTGTCTGTCCGTCTGTCACCAGGCTGTATCTTATGAACCGTGATAGTTAGACAGTTGAAATTTTCACAGATTATGTATTTCTGTTGCCGCTATAACAACAAATACAAAAAAATAAATATTTAAGGGGGCCCCGATACAACAAACGTGATTTTTTTTCTCGTTTTTGCTCGATATTCATAACGGCAACAGGTAGACGCTTGAAATATTCACAGAATATTTAGTTATAAATTCACTTTAAAAATAAATAATTAAATTAAAATAAAACAAATTATTAAGGGTGGCTCCCATACAATAAACGAGATTTTTTTGCCATTTTTATAGATAATGGTACGGAACCCTTCGTGCGCGAGTCCGTCTCGCACTTGGCTGGTTTTTATTAGGTAAGCTTTCTGGGTCTATTGGCAAAAAGTCTCTCTAGTAACCTTATTTTAATAATAACTATCATATAAAATGCTGTATTTCACAGAAAGTCAATCCATCATACCAGAGTGACCTAGAACACACAAACATTCTCGTTACGACATTAAATCAAATTATGTAAAGTTACGAAAGAAAGGAGGCTCAACAGCGTTAACCATGGTTCAATATCACATTGTCACTTGGTGCTATTGCGTATAATAGTTTTGTAGCGGGCAATATTATCATCACTAAGACCTAAGCTAGCTAGTGGTTGGAGAGACTTACCAACAGTGCAGTTTAAGAGTAGACTACGTATATTGTTAATGGATAAGATGTACTACAGTGTGACTGAGTTTTTACCGGATATTTTTTTTTGCTGAATTGCTCTGTATTTTAGATAAGACTTAAGTGAATAATAATATAAATGTTTGTATGCTGCATGGTGAAATATGGCGGAGCTTTCATGTATCTTGTCACCTATTATGTATTACCCATATTTGCAAAATAAATGTCTATTCTATTCTATTCTAAGACGGGACTAACGGCAGAGACAACTGTAGGCGTCTGCCGTGCCATTGGCAACGTGCCGCTCGTGTATATGAGTACAGCTGACTACTGTGATTTGAACATCTTAATGTCCAATAAAACTTTACTGTCTATTTAATAGTACAGGCGTTTATGTCTTGATATTGTAGTCAAAGAAATTGTGCAGTGCTCTATCGTATTATTCAGTCAGTATTTATCTAAACAATGAGCCACTTATGTGTCCATGAGCAAATATCTCATTATGTAAACCGTGAATACCGCACGATTACGCACACAAAACCATACAATTTTATAACTTAATCTCGTTAATCCATAACTTTAATATAGTACCCAAGGCCACATTTACATACACTATTACAGCTAAGTATGACTCAACCAGATATAAATCACAGCAGCTCCACTCATTTTTTTCCGTAACGTTACCGATAGACCGGCCGAGGCCACAGTGTGAATGTCAGTGGGTCAAAGTGGAACAAACTTGTTGAGATGGAACAGGAATGTGTTACAATAGGAGACCCGTAGGCTGTAATTGTGCTTAATGGTATTACGTCATGGTTTTATTGTTTTATGTGTATTCCAGCTTGATTGGCTATTCCTGACTTTAAATTTCTTCAGAATTGTAGATGCGTTAGCAGACACAAATCTCACTAGTGAGAACTCTAGTTTGATTCAACTCTTAAACTAAAATAGTATACATTTTCTATAGGGGTTTTGAATCTGCTACCTGTAACGAAAAATCCACTCAGCTACAGTTGCGCCAACAGTACTATTAACTACTACAGTACTATTTAATTTCTATTTTAACATTGTAATTAGAATTAAATCTAAATTTTGACATTGTGATTCCAATTTAATTTTAATTTTGACATTGTATTTGTTTTGTATTGTTTGTCTAGTGCATCTTATTTTGTACGCCATAAATGGCAAAACATGTAGCCACCTCATATTAATTATAAGACTTTCTACTCATGTTTTACAAAATAAATATTATCTTATCTTATTAACTGTTATTGATACGAGACTAGACTCCCAAGACGTTCTACCCTTCTATGAGGAAAAGTCAGGTCCACCTGTGGACACAGACCCTACTATCCAACATTCATAGAAACTAGAAAACGAAGTACAGCTATGAGATCTCAATACCAGAATTTATTATTTAAAACTAGCTTACTACAAAGAAATGTGATTTGTATGGCTCTTGTAATCTTTAATAAAATTACTGAACAAATTAAAAACTTACTGTTGCAAAAAAATATAAAAAACGTTTCGCAGATAAATGTTATTATTCTGTGCAGGATTTCTTAAATGGTATTTTTTTGTAATTAACTTGTTTTTATGTACCTACATTCTAAGCAAATAAAGACCTATTCTATTCTATCATTTCACTCCTTTCTATACCCAAGGTTGTAATAGGGTACGGGTTCTGCCAGGGTTGCGAGTTTGTCCGAAAGGGCACTGGCACACAGGCAAATGAAGGAACACGGGTGGGTTTTAGTCAGTAAAAGTCCGACACACCCTCCCGGTCCACCCAGAGCGGGAGAAGTTATTTGATAATTTCCCACCCAAAAAAAACAAAAAAAGTTTGTAATAGGCAGGTAAAGGAAACTGTTACTGTAGGCTATATTCTAATAATTACTGCCTCGTCTGACTGCCGCAACCACTAGACCAGGCACAGCTGACAGACAGCTGCTATTTGACATTAGACTTCATTATAGCAATTCATAATTTGTGGACCATTTTACGAAACTCCATACAAAACTGTCAAACAGATCAATTGCGGGATATGAATTGTATGCAGATCATATTATGATTCTGCCAAAGCGTCCATTTTAGGCCCCCTGTCTAGTGGTCGCAAGGTGAGCATGAGGTCCTGTGTTCGATTTCCGGGTCGGGCAAAGTGTTATTTCGTTTTTCCATTTGGAATTTCTCCGTGGAAGTGTGCCCGGTCGATGGCAATAGGTTCGTCTCCTGTTACATGGGACTTAAACATAACTGGCGAAATGTGGGTGTACTATATATAGCTGCACCTCTGCCTAACCCTTCGGAGAATACAGGCGTAATGTTATGTGATGTGTTATTTTCAGAATCAAGCTGAAAGTGATTCAAGCTGAGAGTGACCTACAAAGTCTAATGTTACATCATGAGTTTCTGTTTTAAAGGATGCGTCTGATTAGTGACTACGAGGCGCTAATTTTATTGGTTTTAGCATTGTTTGGATGTAATATTACGTGGTTCAGTGTATTGGGGTAACGGTATTCTCTCTGTAGTTTCGAAGGTCAGGTGTAGTTGCTATGGTTACTTTTCTATTAATTTTAGATTCTTTTCTATTTTGTAAATGTGAGAACAAGGCCTTGTAGACTCAAAGATGCTTCGATTTGTTGACCATTTTCCATTTTGTTGAGTACCTAGCACTTGATGACATTTCCACACCTATTAACCGTTCCATACCTGTTAACAAGCAATTTGCCTTTACCAGCAATTACCTGTTAAAAAACATTGTAAAAGTCAATTATTTTTATAGCAGTAACCGTAGGGTTTCTTGCTGGCTCTTCTACATAGAAAACTACCAATTGGAACCGTGCACTCAGCTTCTGACTTTCATAAGTGCATAATAATTACATAATAAAAAATAAAAAAAATGTTTATTTCAGTTACCTACATAATGTTTAAACGACATGTTTTGGAGATCACCTTTTAAGCAAAGAAATGCTCGTGTTAGGTGACTCCGGTCTTCCACATAACATAAACCGTGTAGGTATGCAATTGAAAAACATATTAAAGAGAAAAATATAAAAATACAACAAGGACCGCATATTGGTGATGTATGAGAGTGGGTATTTGAGTGCGTGTGTGTGAGAGTGTGTGATAGTGTGAGCGTACATTGTGTATATGAGTTTTGTTGGTTTTGTTTTTAAGATTCAGTTTAGATTTTGGTTAGGCCTGCGATAGTGTCTTGGGATCGGAACATGCCAGTCAAATAATTATGTAGGTTTATGTGAAATAAAATATTTTGAGTATGAAATTGGACTTCATTAGCCTATGGTAGGAAAGATGCTGCTTCTGATTTTTATCAGCTTCATCCAGTCTACTGATAGCAATAAATTGTAACCTTTGTAAATGTTACTATTGTAGATCAGCCAAGCTTGTGGCCGTCGTCCACGGTAGTTCTTTTATTATAGAGAACTCATGTTCCAAAATGACGATATGGTTGACAGGATTATATAGATAGATAGATAGAATATGCTTTATTGTACAGCTAAATTTAACAAAACTCATTTACATTACCATTAATATTAAAGGTACAATGGCGGTCTTATCGCTAATAGCGATATCTATCAGACATCCTTTGGATAGACAAGAAGACAATAAGTTAAGTTATAATTATAGTCTTGAGATTTTGATAGGTTCCGTCTACAAAATGTCGAGCGCTCAGCATCCGCAGTCAAACTTATCGATTACGATTCTGAATCAAAAACGATTTCAGTATCTATAAAAACATTTATTTTACAATAAAACAAAAACATAACAATATAATTTTGACGTGTCTATCTAAAAACATCAAATTGACTATTAAACTAGGTTTTAAATATTGGTCACGGATTCATATGCCAGCCATTTTTCTACAAAAGGTTCTAGCATCAATGTTGCAAATCCATTGACTAGGTTTTTGTAAAACAATTTTGAAATAGGTAGTTTTATAATTCTGTTAAAATTTTTATAGATCCATTGCTTCATTTGTAGGAAAAATGTTTGCTTATGCAGTAATTAAGTCGTCGATGGATGATGAAGTACCTATCAATTATGTAACGTGATACCTTCATCGACATGACAGTTTGACATTGACGTGTGGCAAACCGCCATTTTGGCAGTTCTGATTGACGTTTGTTTGATGAATCATTTACTTTGATTATTACATTTGGCTGCTATTTGTAATGCAGTTTTCGTCAGTCATCTTTACATTGCAGATTATATTATCACACACAACACTACAATCAAGAGATTAGCAGATAGTAATAAAAAAAACTAAGATTGCATGCATTTTGCATTTTGACATCTTGAAGAATATTAAATAGGTATTGTAATTTTTGATATTTCCGTTCAATCAATCCATACGCCTATCTTAGTCCAGTGTTTTGTAAAGGCCTTCGGTATAAAATGTTAATAGTCCATCAATAACAATGATAAGCTAACCCCCAGTTGATGAACCGTTAGTTCCATTTTTAGCTGGTATATGTTTTACACTGAACTGTTTATTGGTAACATTAAATATTTTCGAAATTAGTCTGTCATTTATTTTATTGCACTTATTTTATAATTCACTCACACATTTCACTTTGCAACATTTATTTCACTTACAACTCACTAATAATTTTCATTTGAACTTAATGATGACCATGGTACGCCAATCCAGGGCCAGAAGCATAGCCCGACTGAGCATAACCTGAATGAGCATTATTCGCTAATTGGGCTCCAGAAGAATGACTGGAAGGAACATGATACGTTAACTGGGCGTTAGAAGAATGACCCGAAGGAACGAGATACGCGATTTGAGCGGTAGAACCATGACCCGATGGAGCATGATACGCCATTTGGGCGCTTGATCCATGACCCGACGGAGCATGATACGCTAATTGGGCGCTAGAGCCATGACCCGATGGAACATGATACGCTGGTTGGGCACCAGACGAATGACTCGAGATTCCTGAGAGAGAATTACCCGAATGAGCATGATACGCTAAGTCAGCACCAGAGGCATGACCCGAGGGGAGATGATACGCCAATTCGGCACCAGAAGAATGTCCTGACGGTACTTGGTAGTCGACGGTCTGGTAACTGGCATCATACTGCTGGTAGCCATGAGCCATGCCTTGGCCAGATTGTCCCTTGTATTTACCTGGAAATAAGAAAAGAAAATAAGTAGATTATATAATAAGTCTCTTTTTAGGGTTCCGTACCCAAAGGGTAAAACGGGAACCCTTTTACTGAGGCTCCGCCGTCTGTCCGTCTGTCACCAGGCTGTATTTCATGAACCGTGATAGTTAGACAGTTGAAATTTTCACAGATGATGGATTTCTGTTGCCGCTATAACAACAAATAATAAAAAACAGAATTAAATAAATATTTAAGGGGGCTCCATACAACAAACGTGATTTTTTTGCTCGTTTTTGCTCGATATTGATAACGACAACAGGTAGACGCTTGAAATATTCACAGAATATTTGGTTATATATTCACTTTAAAAATAAATACACACACACACATAATCAGCCTATAATGTTCCCACTGCTGGGACACAGGCCTCCTCTCTTCGCGAGGGAATGGGCTGTAAATCTACCACGCGGGCCCAGTGCGGGTTGGTAGATGTCACAAAAAAAAAAAAAAAAATATTTAAGGGGGCTCCCAATAAACAAACGTGATTTTTTTGCCGTTTTTATAGATAATGGTACGGAACTCTTCGTGCGCGAGTCCGACTCGCACTTGGCCGGTTTTTTTATTTAGAGCATGTAGGTAGTCGCGCGAATACGCGATCGTCGTGCTCATGTATCACTTTTTGTTCGTTGAACCTGAACGCGTGGTCGCGCCGTCAGAGGTCGTTTTCCGTTTGTCTGAACAAAAAGTAACATTTGCACGCGATGATCGCGTATTCACGCAGCGATTGCTTTTAAATAGGACGCGGGGAGATATATCACCAATCGTATTTTCGATTTGTTGAAATGCATATCAATCATTTTCCCGACTAACATAATTGCACCCCCAAACCACGCAGAACACAGTGCTGCTCAGTGTCAGAAAATGGTATCAGAGGTAGAAGATTTATTTGTTTATTGCACTTAAACAGCTTGTGATCGAGTTTGAACAGAAGTTTGCTATTGACCTTACATTCAACAAATACAGTGTCAACAGTTCAGTCTGAATACCATAGATGGCGCTGCTACTGACCAATGTTTTGTAACATTTTAAATTATGACTGTCTCATCTTTAATCAATAGATTGAAAATATTAGCCAGCCAATAAGGTTGCTAGAAACACATACTGGAAAGTAAACCATTTTACTTGGCAGGGTGCGCTTTATGTATTTATGTTCCCAGGCTGTTTTTGGTTAGTTTTTAATTTAATTTTTCTTACTCTTCAGAGAATTAATGAAATTATACCTACCTCCCACATCGGGATCAATGTATGATGTATGATCAATCTATAATGTTCCCACTGCTGAGACACAGGCCTCCTCTTGGTGAGAGGGAGTGGGCCGTAATCTACCACGCGGGCTCAGTGCGGGTTGGTAGATGTCACGTGTCTTCGAATTTTTGGTTCTGGGACATACCGGTTTCCTCACGATGTTTTCCTTCACCGTTTTCAGAGCAGTGTTGAAGAAATAATTTACACAAGGTAAAGCGCCTGTCTTGGTTCGAACCTACGACCTACAACTCATAAGGCGAGGCGTTAACACTGGGCCACCACTGCTTTCCATAATTAATTATAAAGTTAACTTAAGTTTATTTAAGTTGGCAATTCAGTAACTAATCATAAAGTTTATACTCACCATCATCAAAAATACCAGCGGCTTCATCCTTAGCATTCTGCTCTAAGCTCTTTGCGATAGCCTCAGGTACAGGCGGGGGGGTGGGTAGATGAGCACCCTGGGGGTGGAAGCCATGCTCGTCAGCAGTGTAGGTTACGGTGTAGGTCTGGCCATCATCCCCCTTGTAGGAGTATGCACCGTGGGTGACTATGCCACCGTGTTCGGACGACTGGCCTACTTCCTCGGCTTTTATTCCTGGAAAGTGGGAAGAAGGGGATTTAGGTATAAAGGATATGTGCATGTTAAATAATGTCTTGTTCCTTGGTTTGATTAAAAACTTAAGAGCGTGATTGTTGTTATTTAGATGAGTAAATAGGTAACAGCATCCATCACGTGTCATACAGGTTGGAAGGGACATCGACGCGAAGCCTGTTACCATGGATTCAGTACATCATTCTTGACCACCCTGGGTTAAAAATTTTCGTCGGTTATTTAAAAAAAATTCGTGGTTCCATACATTTTGACCGAGTAGGTAATGCACTTATGTAGGAAACAGCTGTTTTTTTTTAAAATTACTGACAAGAAATTTCAACGCACGGGAGTCAAGTATGATGTACTGAATCCATGGTAACAGGCTTCGCGTCGATGTTCCTTCCACCCAATATAATAAGTCTCATAGCGACCATCAACAGTAGATTTTTGTTGCTATGCAGAATTTATAAATCTATAATGTTAATAATCTTTCAGTCAGTTTCAGTGGTAACTTTTTGATATATAACATCTTTTCTATCGCACTCTGTGGGAGTGATTTCATAAAAAGGGACGGAAGTGTGTAACAGGAAGTGACAGCTTGAGCATGGAATAAGTAAGTACTTTATAATAGCATTGAATTAGTGTACTCATGGAATTAGTAAGTACTTAAGTACTATATAAATTATTAGTATAGGGTTTCTAATGGGCGACCACTAGCAATGGATAATTATTCGAATAAAAATATTTCACTAGATGGTCCACACCATACGATTACTGTCAGTAAGGCTCGCTCGTTTTTACCCAAAGGATAAAACGGGAACCCTATTACTAAGGCTCCGCCGTCTGTCTGTCTGTCTGTCCGTCTGTCACCAGGCTGTATATCATGAACCGTGATAGTTAGACAGTTGAAATTTTCACAGATGATGTATTTCTGTTGCCGCTATATAAACAAATACAAAAAAATAGAATAAAATAAATATTTAAGGGGGGCTCCCATACAACAAACGTGATTTTTTTGCCGTTTTATAGAAAATAGTACGGAACCCTTCGTGCGCGAGTCCGACTCGCACTTGGCCGGTTTTTATTATTTTTTCACTCATGTAAAATGAGACAACTTTTAGCGATCTATCCACTCACCATTTTCAGTCTCATAGGAATACTGGTACTGATGCCCATTGTTCTCATTATTGAAGCTCAAGATTCTTGCGGTCTTCTCCCCGGATGGCCTGCTGTTATATGTCACTTCATGACCCACTGCTTCATGTCCCGAGAACGTCTGAGGTGCCTGTGTTTGCTCAGAATATAATCCACGCTGTTGGTGTTCGAGCGCTGATTGGTACTGCTCTGCTGACTGCGCGTACCCCTCAGCTGATTGGCTAGTGTAGATCTGGCCAGCTGATGCAGCGGCGATGAAGGCGGCAATTGGGGCGAGCTGGAAAGTTACAGTTTGGGGTCGTTAAGTTTAATTTTCGAAGAGTTTAAGTAACTTTTCGAAAAAATAAAGCTTTGCTTTAGTTTTCTTACAATAAGTTAGTGAATAGTTATGAATTTTACACAGCTGCTGACATATTTTATAAAGAAGACAGCTGCTTATGTTATCATGAGACATATTTGAATGTACAATTAGTATCTTTATCGTAACAATTAACGTAAGGTAAGAGATATGATGCTGTAGATTGATATAGGTATTTTCAGAGCTTTTTCACCCAGCCCCAAAAAGTTCCTCCTCAAACACTTCCACCCTGGATAACACAACCCCCACTTTCTCCCCAACTTAATAACCAAGGTTAACGGTTTCAAAAACTTTCACTGAAACCACTCTTAACTTTAAACCTAGAGCGAAAATCTAGACAAGATCCAATTAGATTTTAACTCAATTAATTATAAGCACGTACCAGCTTCATGATGGTAAGTAGTAAGTTCTTGAATGTAAGGCACTTGGATACCGAATGAGTTTGTAATTTCTTTCTTACGTTTATATAGCGATTTTTTTCGAGTACGCATAGATGTATGAACTCACACTTGGGATAGAAATGACTCTGATAACTGTGGACTTGAGCCATAATTATAAATTTGCACGACTACTCCTAGGGCCATATTACAGAATCTTACTCAAGACTTAAGCATTTACTTAAAACTAGTTTCAACCAATCAAATGGCTTTAAACGAGTCTGAGGTAAGCTTGAGTTTTGAGTGAGGTTCTGTAAAACGGGCCTAAGTTTTGTCGTCACTCATTGAATTTGATTGCATGTATCATGATGTTTTGTAGATTCGTATTATATATTTCTAGGTCTAATTTTAGAGAAACAAGTCCCAATTTTATGACTTAAACAAAAATGTACCGAGCTTTTAAGAAAATGCATTTTTATTCAAGAAACATAGTGCTTAATTGAAATCTTACAATATTAAGTTACCTCTCATAACATTTACTTTTAGCAATTTTATAAATATATTTCCAAATAAAATGTAGTACAAAAAAAAACACGATGACAATTTCGAGATAACTTTCTTTCTTTCATAATTATTTATTAAATACAATTAGTGTACACCACACATAACAAAAAAGCCAAAGTTGAAACTAGTGGCCAATAGGCTTTTCCTCATTGTCAGTCAAATAATCATTTCCGTCCCATCTTTTTTAGGGTTCCGTACCCAAAAGGTAAAACGGGAACCCTATTACTGAAGCTCCGCCGTCTGTCTGTCTGTCTGTCCGTCTATCACCAGGCTGTATCTCATGAACCGTGATAGTTCGACAGTTGAAATTTTACCAGATGATGTATTTCTGTTGCCGCTATAACACAAATACTATAAAACAGAATAAAATAAATATTTAAGGGGGCTCCCATACAACAAACGTGATGTTTTTGCTCGATATTAATAACGGAAACAGGTAGACGCTTGAAACATTCACAGAGTATTTGGTTATGTACGGGCAGCAGCTCCGCACACTGAGATGTAGGATGTAGGTGGATGAATCACTCGGGATGTGTACAGGAAATAAAATCACTGTTTTGTGTCCGATAATGATTGACCATTTATTTAATAAAACAACGAATTATATAATGCCAAAAGTAGGTGGCTTGTGGCGGGCGTAATAGCTTAGTCAGCGAATGTACATAAATCGGTGAATTAGCAACTGCTTGATCAGGTAAAAACTAAAACAATAAATATCATGTGGCGATGCTCGTACATCCTGCCGACTATAAAAGTACAAATGTCCAGTAAAATGCATTATCCAAGGGTAAGTAAAGTATGTAAAGAAAGTTATTGGAAGGTTCTATGTCCGTCGCTAACTGTCATTGGCGACGTTTCGCGATCCACCTTGCTGCTGTTAGGAAGATGTCTGGTGACCTCTTCTAGATCCGGGGTGTCTGCCTTTGCTTGTCCTTCCGTAGGGAGATGCCGTTCAGTAGGACTTGGGGCCATCTCAATCTCTTCCTTGTGCGCCTGCTTTCCTGTTCTGTTTCCTTGAGGTGTACGGAGACAGCGTGCTTTAATTTGGACGCATACCCATATGCTGAATATTGTTGCACTGGTTATCATACAGCCGTACAGGACGTAGTGATGGTGCTCCGCCTCCACGGAATTAACCATTTGTATGTCCTGTTGTTCTTTAACCAGCTCAATTTTTCTCTTAATACTCTTTAGTTGTTCTTCATGTGTTTCAAGTTCCATATTTGTTATATTTGTAATTTGACTATTGCTTGTTAATAGTTCGTTTAGATTTATCTCTGGTACGTAGATCTCTTGCTCATTTCCTAATTCCATGGTGCTTTGCATTTTGTAAGGTGCATGAATCAGATGTTTATCGCCGCGCATCATGCAACCTGTAGCTAAGGTGATGATGCCTGTATTTTGTAGTGTCTGTGACGTAATTCCCGCAGGACAGAAAATGCGCATAGTGCATTCCTCGCAACACGTAAACAACCAAGCTCCCTTACTGTGCAGTTTTTTCCAGTCATTGCTGCAATTCGATACCTTAGTGCGGCAGGTTGTTACTCCTCGATTGTTTATTATGCCTGCTTCGCACATTGTTGTGGCTGTTTTTATACTGTATATAGGTAGGTCAAGGTTGCATAGCAACAGCTGATTTGTGTTTACTTGTTCGCACGATGAAAGATGTTGTTGATCCAGTGGTATCATCATGTCTAGCTTCAAGTTAACGGCTATGTATTTGGTTGTTGGTATTATGTGAATCATGGAGGTTCCCTTTATGTTGCGGATTGGGATGACTTCGGTTAGTTCGTACTGTTCGTCTGCTACTAACGGGATTTTTACTTCGAATATGATGAAGTCTTCGGTTAGTTTTCCTTGCACACTTGCTAGTTTATACATTTCCCGGATACACTTGAACTTGTTTGAGCAAGGGAGAGATAGTCCTTTTGGGACTTGTCCTGCTATGATGTTCAACTGTTTTTCGAACGCATCGGGTTTCAACAGGTGAGTGTCGACCTTGCCGTGACGAAGATCTGTAACTAGGCTGATCAACATGTCTTGTATTCTCCGCAAGTTTGTTATCATCATGTTTGCGGCAAGTGCAGTAGCCGTAAGGAACGTTGCTTGGTCTTGTTCGGTTTTCAGTTGTTGGAGCGAGTCTCTGAGACTTTTGTTGATGACAATGAACTGCCGGTTCATTACTTGCTCGTTCCTCTTCAGAAGGTTATATTCCCCTTCGATTATTGAAGTCTGTTGTTTGTACAGATTGTACAAGTGGTCTTCATTGCTGTGCAGTAGTTTGATGTCGTTGTTGTATTTTTCGGCGAATTTGTCATCAAGTACTCCAAATAGCGAGTTGGCAATGTTCCCAATTCCGTTTATGAGACCTCGCTTGCTACGTATTCCGTGGTCGGATTGTAGTACTTCGTTGTAGTGTTTGAGCTCGTTTAGTTCGTGCTCGAGTTGTGTGGATATAGTCAAGTACGCTATATTTCGTTGACAAAGTCCGTGTAATTGCTGGACGTATTGTTCAACGGCAGAAGTACTTTTCCAGTAAGTTGACATGTTGTAGTATACTACCAGTCTCCATTCGTCTTGTATTATCTGTAAGTCTGCGGCTTTGTCAAAGTATACAAGGCGGGTCGGGTCTAGAGTTGTTACATTGACGAGTTGTTGCATGGACGGTGTCACACACGTAACCATCAGTACTAGTAACGTGCTTAGGTACTTGAGGACGTTACAGCTGGAAACACCCTTCTGTGCCCGTCTAGGGCTCACCCGACGTTGAGATGTTGATGACGTCGCCTCTGGTTGTGTTGGTTTGTTTTCTTTGTTGTTCCCGGTTTCAATTGGTAATCGGGACAATTTCGTTACGGGTCTCTTCATTATGTTGGATTTAGTTTTGAGCGTGACGACTCGTACCAAGTTATCCGGTCCAGGATGCGTCTCTATAACTCGCCCTAATAACCATCGGGCTGGGGCTATTTGTTCTTCCTTTACAAGGACGACGTCATTCACGGCAATGTTGCGTGTTGGAGTTTGCCATTTCCCTCGTAATTGTAATGTTTGTAGGTAATCTTTGGACCATTTCTTCCAAAATTCCTTGTACATGTTTTCTGTCAGGCGCCCTCGTAAAGTTAACTGGCTGTTGTCACTCTCTGACGTCATCGGAGGTGCCAGAACCGGTCCACCGACTAAAAAGTGGCCTGGTGTCAAGTAATCGATGTCGTCGAGGTCGTTTGTTAGGGCGACAAGTGGCCTTGAGTTGAGGCAGGCTTCAATTTGTACTAGCAAAGTAGTAAACTCTTCGTACGTAAGCCTTTGTTCCCCAAGGACGCGTTTTAGGTGGTGTTTCATACTCTTGACTGCAGCTTCCCATAGTCCTCCCGCTGTGGGCCAAGATGGTGCGTTAAAGTGCCATTCCATACCTTTTTCGGAAGTGTTGTTGATGAGGTCGTCGTTAACTAGAAGCTGCAGTGCCTCCTGGCGTTCTTTGGCTAGAGCTCTTGCTGCTCCGACAAAGTTCGTTCCGTTGTCACTGTAGATATGTTTTGGTGTTCCTCGTCGTGCGCATAGCCGCTTCAATGCTGCGAGGAATGTTATCGTGCTGAGATCTGACACCAGCTCCAGGTGGATGGCTTTTGTGCATAAACAAATGAAAATCGCGATGTAGGCTTTAACTGTTTTAATGCCGCGACCTTTGTTAGCCTTTATTTCAACGTGTCCCGTGAAATCCACGCCCGTGTGTGTGAATGGCCTTGAAGGTGTAACTCGAGGCGTTGGTAAGTGTGCCATTTGTTGATTGCTGCGTTGCGTTTTGTAGCGGTGGCAGGTGACACATTTGTTGAGTTGCTTCTTGATTGGTTTCATGCCGCCAAGTATCCAATATTTGTTACGAAGGTTTCCCAAAGTAAGCCTGGCACCGCCGTGGAGAGTATTCTTGTGGGCTTGGTCAATCAGGAGGTCTGATAACTTGTGTTTGTTTGGTAAAATTATTGGATGTTTTTGGGAGTCGTTTAACTTAGCATGTTCAAGTCTTCCTCCCACTCGAAGAATACCTTGTGCGTCTAGCATTGGGCTTAAACTCAACAGTTTGCTTGTAGCCCGTACCTTGTTATGTTTGTGTAGGTATGCTATTTCATCGCCAAATGTATTGTTCTGTGTAGTTTTCACAAGCAGGTGCTGAGTCTGCACAATGTCTTCCGTAGTTAAGTGTGACCTGTGTATGGCTCTTGTTGCGTCACGCGAGTTGTTTATGAATCGTCTGATCCAGCTGATGACTCGGGTTGCATAAGTCATCGTGCTGTATTTTTGCAGTAGTTGCTCGATGAGGGGCGCGTCTATTGTTTGTATTGCGCAGGTTTGACTTCGTTTATTTTTCTCTTCGTTCGTTGTAAAAATACCTTGTTTGGGTGTGTTGTTGTTTTGAAGCCAGGTTGGGCCTTTCCACCACAGTTCGTGAGCTATCAAGGCTGATGGTGAGATTCCTCTGCTTGCGCAGTCCGCAGGATTGTCTTCGGACTTGACATGGGCCCAGGAGTTGGGTGGTGTTATTTGGATAATTTTTGTGACTCTGTTGGCTACGAAACTCTTCCAACGGCTCACATCACCATGTAGCCAGCCAAGCACCACCATGGAGTCCGTCCAGCAATGTATGGTGTGGATCTGCGAGTTGATGGAGTTTTTTACTTTTTCGATCAGTCGGGCTAGTAGTACTGCACCACATAACTCCAGTCGTGGCAGAGAAATAGGCTTTTTCTGTGGGGCTAATTTTGTTTTAGCTGCTACTAGCCTTATCATCTGTTTACCTTCTTTATCAGTGGTCTTGCAATATATGACACATGCATAGGCTCGTTCTGATGAATCACAGTAGCCATGAAGTTCGAAGGGTTGTTGGGTGTCGCCGATCCAGCGTGGTATGGTTATGTCGTGTATGTGTGCGAGCTGATTGCGGAATTGCTCCCATTCTTGCTGTATCTTTAGTGGGAGTTTATCATCCCAGCTCGTTGTAGTTGACCAAGCATGTTGAAAAATTAGCTTGGCTTTCACTGTTACCGGTGATAGCCAACCAAGTGGGTCATACAGTTTTGATATATCCGACAGTAGTGTGCGTTTTGTGTCGACATCACGTTTGTTGCAGAGTGGTATTTGTTTGTAGGTAAACTGATCCGTGCGCGGGTTCCAAGTGATGCCTAGCGTTTTGTTGGTGTCTGCATCCTTGAAGTCGAACATTTTTTGGCTTATCAATTCATCGGATAAGCCTTCAAGTAGGCGCGTTTCGTTGCTAGCCCACTTTCGTAAGTTGAATCCACCGCCCTTCAGCATTGTTATAAGTTGACTTCGAGCTTTCTGTGCTGTTATGAAGTCGTGACTCCCGCCTATTAAGTCGTCCATGTATAGCTGATTGGACAGAATAGCCGCCGCCAAGGGGTACTGTGCGCCGTCATCCTTTACCAGTTGCCTTATGGTGCGCATTGCCAGGAAGGGAGCGGACTTGGTACCATATGTTACTGTAGTCAGTTGTAACTCTTGTAACGGCTCTGTGACTGAATCCCTCCACACTATTTTTTGTAAGTGTTGGTCTTTTTCCTGAATACGTATTTGTCGGTAGAATTTCTCAATATCCGCTGTGTACACGTATTCAAATGCCCTCCATCGTAGAAGAATAGCTTGTAAGTCTTGTTGTAAGTTAGGCCCGCATTCCATCAGTTGGTTTAAACTGTGTCCCGAGCTAGTGGTTGCTGATGCATTGAAAACCACTCGGAGTTTGGTTGTCGTTGAATCGGGTCTCATTACTCCATGATGGGGTAGGAAACAGCTTGGCGTGTCCGGCTCTGTGCACCTTTTCATATGTCCTAGAGCTTTGTATTCGCCGATGAAAGCCTTGTAGCTTGAAGCGAGGGTTTCGTCTCTTGTCAAACGTTTTTCCAATTGCTTGAATTGCGCGACTGCTTGTGGCTTTGATCGTCCTAAATATTGCTCGAAATTGGTCTTCATGGGGATTCTCACTTCATACCACCCATCTTCTTGTCTTTTTGTTGTATCAGCGTACAGCCTCTCGCAGTACTCCTCATCGACAGTCGTAGACTGGTCGTCTGATATTATCTCTTCAATTTCCCAGAAACGAGAGATATCGCTAGTGTCCACCACGACATGACAGTTGAAAGTATTCGTATTTCCAACTAATACCCAGCCGAGCTTTGTTTGTTGTGCTATTGGTGCGTATATGTTTCCTCGAGTAATGTTGCTCATGACTATGTCGCCATATACCCCAGCATCAAGTAGAATGTCAATCGGCCTTGATAAGTTGAATTGTGGGTCGGCCAGGTTAATGTTTTCTATGTGAGGCCAATCTTGTTTTTCGAAGGAGTAGTTAGGCAGGTTGTTGAGTAGTTTAGCCATTACTAATGCCGGCGTTGAAAACTCGTAATCTCCGTAAAGGGACTTACAGTCCAACTGAACGGTCCCGTTGCTCTGGCTGGCAAATGCTCCGATCCCTGACACAGTTGAGTTGTGGTTGCGTCGCGGAAGCCCAAGTCGTTGCACAGCCGATTCTGTTATAAGGTTCAGTTGGGAGCCTTGGTCTAGAAGGCATCTAAGTACGGTGTAAGTTCCATCTGCAGCCTTTACTTTAAGTTGTACTGTAGCCAGTAGAACTTCGTTAAAATTTCCTGACACGTGATTGGTTTTTCGCTGCATGTTGTTGTTTGTCACGCCTTCGGCCATTTGGCTTGACGACAGTGTCGCTGACGTAGTATCGCGGACTAGGTCATGTAGCGTGGTGTGATGTGCGCCGTTACACACTTTGCATCTTTTCTGCGAGTTGCATTTCTTTCCGTTGTGCGGATACATGCAGTTTTTGCAAATGTTCAATTGCTCAATTGTCCTAATTTTTATGGCTGGCGTCATTTCTTGAAACTCTTTACAGTAGAGCAAGATGTGGCTTGTTTTGCAAACTGGACAATTTCTGTCGGAGCTTGTATGGTTTGCTTTGGGGTAGCGTCTGTATCTGTTGTACGCATCCCTTGGTACTGTTGTCATCGAGGCCCCTTTATTTGGGGTGACGTCGGCATCCGTTTGTTTGTTGGGTTTACTTGTTTTCTTCACTACTGACTCCAGCGCCGTGAACTTCCCTTCGATGAACTGGATGAATTCCTTGAAGTCGGGAAGGCCTCTTGGATTTTTCCTCGCCTCCATGTAGTCAGCGTAGGTCTGAGTGTCTAGTTTTGCTGCCAGAATGTGCACCAAAATCGGGTCCCATGTTGCCGTGTCGATGCTCAAGTTACGCAACGCGTGCACGGTTTCGAGACTGGTGTCGTGTAGGCGCTTCAGCTCGTACGCGTTTTGATTTTGAGTCGTAGGTTGACTCATCAACACTTGCATTTGCTTGGTGAAGAGCATCTGCAAGTTATTGTACCTATGGTGGAGGATTTCCCAGCAGGAGTCGTAGTTGCTCTCGGAAACAGACAGATGTTGCACAAGGCGCTCAGCTTCTCCTTTTAGCTTCCCCTTCAGGTGTTGCATCTTCTGCCCCTTCGAGAGGGAAGGGTTATTATGGATAGCCGCGATGTATAGATCGAGGAATGTCGGCCATTGTGTGTAGTTTCCAGAGAATATCGGTATTTCGATCCTTGGCGCACTATCCCGTTGTTGGACAGCGTGGTTGAGTTTGCGGTTGAGACCTCGCTTTGTGCACTCGTATGTTTCTTCGTACTGCGAGAACTCGAGCTCGTAGTTTACGTCGCTACCGACGAGAACGTTGTCGAGCTGCCAGTGCACTTCGTCAATCGCCCTCCATCGCGATTCGAGGACCCTAAGCTTGTCTTCTATCTCCCATTTCTCAATAATGTCAGCAGTACGCAAGTTGCTGACGAAACGTGAGAAGGCTCTAAAGTTGGTTGCTTGTTGATTTTTTAGCTCGTCCGATCTCGATAGGACTCCAGTGTTCTGGTTCTCTTCTTCTGGGCGACTCGCGAGTTCCGCAGTGCTTGTTGACCATGTTTGCAGCTTATGTTGTATGTTTGAGTAGTTCGACTTGACCCTGTCGTATACCTTTGTTGTGTAGTATATGTCGGTCTGGTCTATGGCGCCCTGTAGCACGCCATGATTCATTTCGAATTCGTTCCAGTGCGCCTGGAGGGTATCCAGTCTGCCCCGGATGTATGTGGCGGTTTTGCGGTCAGGGCCATCTTTTCCGAAGTTGACACCAATTTTTCGGATGCCCTCTGCGATGATTTCCTGCCGCTTGAGAAGTTCTTGTTGCCTGGCGTCCATAATTGTTGCACGAGTATGTATGCGTGTAGTGGATGGACGTTAGCTCTGTTGACTTCACTGTTGTATTGTTGTATGTAGTTCCCGAATCACCAAATGTTGATGTCTCCCACGGCGATCGCAGGGTCCGAAGGAATCTCTCCGTACGATATTGTGCGCCTTCTCAATCTGACTGGGGCGATCCGCTTGTGGAAGACCAGTCAAACCGATTCGCTATCGTAAGTAGAAACACTTCGTACCTGTGCGACTTGCAGGACTGTTTGCTCCAGTAGTGGTTATCCGGCTCGAAGGACCATAAATGTACGGGCAGCAGCTCCGCACACTGAGATGTAGGATGTAGGTGGATGAATCACTCGGGATGTGTACAGGAAATAAAATCACTGTTTTGTGTCCGATAATGATTGACCATTTATTTAATAAAACAACGAATTATATAATGCCAAAAGTAGGTGGCTTGTGGCGGGCGTAATAGCTTAGTCAGCGAATGTACATAAATCGGTGAATTAGCAACTGCTTGATCAGGTAAAAACTAAAACAATAAATATCATGTGGCGATGCTCGTACAGGTTATATGTTCACTTTTAGAATAAATAATTAAATTAAAATAAAACAAATATTTAAGGGCCCATACAACAAACGTGATTTTTTTGCCGTTTTTATAGATAATGGTACGGAACCCTTCGTGCGCGAGTCCGACTCGTACTTGGCTGGTTTTTTTTATTTTTGATACACACAAACAACTCACCAATTTAGCATCTTCACAGCAACCACAAGAAAGTGCCTAACTCCACAGCCACCGTACTCGCATCATCGGTATGTGATTCAAGTCCGAGATCGTTGTTAGGTAACAGTAGTAACGAGATGCGCCCGCCGGCTGAACATTTGGAGCACTTGTAGAGTTAGGAACGGATAGAGGTGATTCCGCATACCACTGGTCAGTTTCCTTCAGTCGTCTGTTTATTTAATTTGCCAGTTTCGTTGATTAGTCAGTTTCGCTGATTGGTCAGTTTTGGGGATTAGACAGTTGCGTCAACTCGACCGTTTCCAGTGTTTGCCAGTTTCGTTGATTCGTGAGTTTTATTCAATTCGTCAGTCAAAGTACAGTCGGTAGAAAACTGCCCACACGTCTGCTAATTTAACTATGTACGTATTACGTAACATAACATCACGGCTGTTTCCTCAAAGGGCTAGGCAGAGATAAAATATTTTTTTTTTTAGAAAACATATTTTAAAAAAAATATTGTGATTGTAAAAATACAACTTTAAGTTTGATTTAAATTGGGTTCCTTACATTTTCCACTTTTGTTTATTTAAACGTAAACATATCTTTTACGTTGAGTGTACTAAACTGACAAATCGAGGAAACTGGCAAACACTGGAAACTATCGAGTTAACGCAACTGTCTAATCGGTAAAACTGACCAATCAACGAAACTGGCAAATTAAATAAACTGACGACTGAGCGAAACTGACCAGTGGTACGCGGACTCGGCGTACTATCTAAAAATTCCCAACTCTATGTCCACTAAGTAACTAAATTACGCCGTGGCGCAGTGTCCAAACAGTCGATATTATTTTGTATCAGCTAATAACTGATACACAATAGTTACGTTATGTAACAGTTACAATAACTTAACTGTAACCTGTTCGCACTTCGGGCGGTAATGATTGACAATTGGATCACTGGGTCAGTATACTTAGATTCCATTGGAAGTTTGGTTTGTTGCATTGGTATGATTACATGCTATTATTTTAAGTATAGTCACGCTTTTGAAATGATACCTTTTTATTGTGGCGCGTGCTGGGTTAGATTGATAGGTATATAGATCTGTTGTGCTATTCCGTAAAACATCTCACCATGAGAACTTAGGTGAAGTGAGCTTGAAGTGAGTTGTCAATGGTGTCAATCCCTAGCATCGGATGGGATGACAGTTCACTAGAACCTCACTTCACCCCCCCCCCCCCTTTCCTTTCCTTTTCCTTTGATTTTTACAGAATACACCGGCTGTTTTAGTTACAATTTTGATCAATAGCAAACTAACTTTTGAATTTAGAACTGAAACTTAGGCAGATGCTATGTGCTCTATTTCTTGAGATTACATAGGTGGTGTTTTTTATCAGGATCTGTAAACGAAACGTTGTGATTTTTTTAAATTTTAAATTATTACTTGCTATGTGGATTTCTCGTTTTAACAGCATTAGTATTGTTTAAGCTTTCAACTAAGCTGATACGCTTGTGCTATATGACGGACGTCCACAGCAACAATTCAGGTACTAAATCCAGCTTAAGATCTCTTTTTCTTCAATTGTCTTAACATTATTCTATACTAGCTGCGCCCCGCGGTTTCACCCGCGTAAGTCTCGATCCCGTGGGTATATCGGAGTAGCCTATGTCTTAATCCAGTGTGTCAGCTACCTCCATACAAAATGTTATCATAATTGGTCTAGCCGTTTGAGCGTGAAGAAGTAACAAACACACACACACTCACAAACTTTCGCCTTTTTAATATTAGTGTGATATTTATTTATTTATTTATTTGGATCTCCAACAAAGATTACACCTTACATGCTAAAAATAAAACATATAAAGATACAAATCCTTGTGCATCTTCAATTATAGGAGACCACAGCTTGCATTAAGATATCAAACAATCAATTATTAATATGGAAATAAAGTATACAATTTAAAGTAAAAATAACAAGAATCAAAATTATAAAAAAAAAAAAAAACTATATATATTGAGTTGAACAGTAGGGAGGAAGGTCAACACTTACTCAATATTAAGTTTTGCGTGTAACAGCAACTTAAATTTACTTACGCTGTTGGAGAAAATGTCTATATCGTCGGAAGAACATGACAGTGAGTTGTACTGATTGGTCATCCTAACAATCGGCGAGTGTTTACCTAGATTTGTTCTGTGTTGAGGGGCTTTCAGTAAAGGGCCGGGATAGCGAGGAATACGGGAAGGGACTGATGATAATTTGGATCAGTTTTTGTGTGCGTACAAATATTATAGTATATTAAAATATTAATTTTAGATAATGATCCAGCGAATACAGCTTTTAATGAGATCTATATATATCTAACACATATTATAAATTATAGTCGCTTTTCGTGTCTGTCTGTATAACCGCGTTATTCTTCTAAGCTTCGCGACGGAGTTTGTTGCGGTATTTACCATCATTTAGAGAATTAATTCCGGAAGATTGTGTATACATATAATAGATTAAAGTTACATATAATAAAGAAATGATGATGTTTTGTCCTATAGGTCCCATAGGTCCCTAAAAAAAAAATTAAATATGCGATAAGATTTTTTTTTTTTAAGAAATAAAATGTAAGAAAATACGTTTATTTGTGGTAAACATGACGTAAAGAAAGAACAACAATACAAAAAAGAACAAGTTGGGTGAAAATATGCGTCACATCCACTCAAAACCGCCATCGCTCAGCAGCATAATGCTGCGACCCTATGCGAGACAGAGTCCCAGCGCGTTTTGTTTGTTCGCTTTCACGCTAAAACAGCTGAACTGATTTGGATGAAATTTGGTACATGGGTACACCATGATCTGTGTTAGGATATAGCAGATTTTTATCCCAATATTCCCAATGGTCGATCCATTATGCGGGTGAAACAGCGGGGCGCAGCATGGTAATTATATAATTCGTCTTGCAAAGTTGCTCAGGTGCTAACACACTTCTACTAACTCATTAAAGTGATACAAATCTCAATATGATTGACACATAATAAGTCACACTCAATTATTTAATAAGTACTTTGTTGCGTACCTACTTACCCATTTTCGACGCTATATTGTCAACAACAGTTTAGACAAAACCCACGCAAAATTAACTGTTATTACGTAAGTATCTCCAATTTGAAATGAGCAGGGGGCCTAAAATGGACGCTTAGGCAGAATCATAATAATATGATCTGCGTACAATTCTTACATCCCGCAATTCATCTGTTTGACAGCTGCTATTTGACATTAGACTTCAATATAGCAATTCATAATTTGTTGACCATTTTACGAAACTCCATACAAAACTATCAAACAGATGAAATGCGGGATATGAATTGTACTCAGATCATATTATGATTCCGCCAAAGCGTCCGTTTTAGGCCCCCAGGGCGTTTTTTTTAAAGAAAAATACGGCATAGGTCATAAAATGATATACATAGTTGTTACATTTCCACTCCAGCTTTTCATATTACGCACATCTGGGAATGGCGCGAGGAGGCGAAACGCCGGGGTGAAACTCCGCTGCCGCGAGAAATCACGGCACAGCGGACAGAGCTCCGGCGGGATCTCATGGCGACATGGAGAGTGCGATTGTCGCAACCCAGCGCTGGGCACGCCACAATTGTGGCGATAAGTCCCCTCTTTGAGGAGTGGCTAGAGAGGCGCCACGGCGTCCTCACCTTCCGCCTGACGCAGGTCCTCACCAGACACGGTTGTTTCGGGAGGTTCCTGTTCAGGGTAAAGCGGGAGGAAACGCCCGGGTGTCACCACTGTGTGGATCGCCCGGAGGACACGGTGGAGCATACGGTGGAGGTCTGCCCAGCTTGGGCGGAGCACCGCCGTGTCCTCACGGAGGCGATCGGCGGCGGCGATCTCTCGCGTCCGGCCCTGGTTCAGGCCATGGTTCGGAGCGAGAGTGCATGGGAGGCCGTCACCTCCTTCTGCGAAGCAGTTATGCTAGCGAAGGAGGAGGCGGAACGCGTGAGGGTGAGACAAGGTTCGCGCCCTCGCGCCCTTATTCGCCGCAGGAGACGCCCCGGGCGTCGGGAGTCGCAAGGCGATTTCCGGCCACCGTAGGCGCGGGCCTGCGGACGGTGAGCGATGGGTAGCTCGCCGTCCGATAAGGACCAGGCCCGGGTCGACGGCGCGTTGTGTTCCACGCGCGCCTCTATGAGATGTCAGCACCAATTGACGGGGTCCGATAGGACCAATGCCTGCCGGGGTTGCGAGTTTGTCCGAAAGGGATATCGTGGCCCTGGCACACAGGCAACGGAAGGAACACGGGTGGGTTTTAGTCAGTAAAAGTCTGACTCGCCCTCCCGCTCCGCCCAGAGCGGGAGAAGTTATTTGATAATTTCCCACCCCAAAAAAAAAAAAAAATTTTCATATTAAAGCATAAACTACGAAAGATACTTACAATATTGACAGATTTTCGGTTTTTAATAAATAGCATATTTTAAAATAAATACTATTCAAATTTACCATTCCCCCACTCATGACTCCGAAACTACTGAGCCTTAAATTTGGAAAAAAATAACCTATAAGAAGTCTATGATCTTAACATGACATGGTAAATCTCTCAATATTGTGCGTACAAACTTACATTTACAGTTGGAATGTAATGACCAACTTAACATTTTATTTTAAAAATGATCATGTGCCCTACATGCTGTGTTTCAAATACAATGTTAAGTTTGTTCTTAGGATAAATTCATCTCAACTACCAGTACCCTTCATTGTGCGTGGTCCGACACGCACTTGGCCGGTTTTTTTTATATCTTTAAAAAACGCTATTATGAATAGTAACCGTTCGGTACCTAGTTACTAAACTACTAATTACTCTTTATAACTATTAGCTAATATAATGATACAGTTGTAATATCTTAAGTAACAGTCTCATAGACATAATGATGGCGTACGAATCAGGGTTAACGATTCGATTTTTATGTAACGATTTGAATCGAATCGGGACAAGTGATTGATTGAACTAATCATTAAGTACTTAGAGATGTTACTCCAATAGGAGGATATTATCTACGGGTTTGTAACACCTACCTCATTAAACATCATTTACGTCCACTGCTGGACATAGGCCTCCCCCAAGGGGGGAGGGGGGGGGGTTGCCATAATCGCCACGCTTGGCAATCGCAGTATGGTGTTAAAATGCATTTAGAACTCTGCTGTCCATTCTCTAGTAATTCCCTTAGTCGACTTTTACGACAGTTGTTCAATGTTCTCTTTGAATTTCTAACACCATACTGCGATCGCCAATCCGCCTGCCAAGCGTGGCGATTATGCCCCCCCCCCCCCCTTTGGGGAAGGCGTATGTCCAGCTGTGGACGTCTTTCGGCTGAAATGATGACGATGATGAAACTACCGAAAAGGTAATGTCAATCCTGTTGATATGAAAGTCGTTGTAGAAATCTATAAAAAATCTATTATAAAGAGGTTTTTTTTTTTGTTTGTATGTTTGTTTGTAGGGGATAATCTCCTCCAGAAACTCTCCAGAACTAATAATCCAATTAATTATTTTTTTTGTAACTGGTTGAAAGCTACATTATTCCTGAGTGGTATAGGCTATCACACTAATATTATAAAAGCGAAAGTTTGTGAGTGTGTGTGTATGTTTGTTACTTCTTCACGCTCAAACGGCTGGACCAATATTGATTTTTTTTTTTTTATTTTTTTTTTTTATTCCAATATTCCCACGGGATCGAGACTTACACGGGTGAAACCGCGGGGCGCAGCTAGTAAAATTATATTTAAGTATACCATGCATGTTAGCCGAAGCTATCACAATTTTTGTCTAGCAAGTCGGGGAGTCCGCTGGATGCGCGAAGCACAGAACCAGTCGAAGTGGCGGTGCTTGGGGGAGGCCTATGTCCAGCACAGGATTTTCGGCTGAAATGAAAAAGTACTAGGTTTGTATGAATTCATGATAGTATTTCAATCGTATTATGCTATTAATAGGATTTGGATGAAATTTGGCACATATAGTTCATAACCTCGATTGACACTTAAGACACTTTTATCCCGTTAGTATCTACGTTTCCGTCGGACAATTTACGACCTCGATCCACGCGGGTGAAGCCACGGATAAAATAGCTTTTGTCCGTGGCTTCACCCGCGTGGTTACGAAGTACTTTCAAAAACTCAAACTCAAAGCATTTATTTAAATTAAACCAATTACAAGCACTTTTGAATTGTCAAAAAATCGGTCAGTTAGTCAGAAAGTTGAAGCTATTTATATAAGCCCATTCTAAAACTTAGATCTCTATGGAGAAGAACAGGCAAGAAACTCCAAGGACACTCTTTTAAATCAAGATATTACAAAATCCTGGGTACATTATTCTTGTCGCTTCTATAATTATGTGTGAACAATGAACAAAAAAAAAATTTAAAACAATTTAAAATACAAGATTAAAAGATTACAAATACGCCCTGGCAGTTAAGAGATGACCTTGAACATGATGCGTGGCAAAACAATTACCACTTGCTTAGGCCCTCTGGATAACTAACGATGACACACAACAAAAAGAACCGCCAAAACTTATGACCAAAACATAACGGAACTTCTAATCCCAGGTGCTGCTCACTGCTAGCAACTCTAGACTAATTCATGCATATTCATCAATTTGCTTTTAAGTAATATGGTGATTAAGGCAATTAACAGCAGCATCCATCAAGAGGCGAGATAATAATGGACTCATTTTATTTCGACAGGCATTCAGATTTCTTTATTTGGTTATTAGCATTGCCTGTTATTTTTCTCTTTTTCAGTTAATCTGCCTAGCCTTTTCCCAACTATATTTGGTTCCTCGATAAACCTGTAACTGGTTAATACGAAACCCCTTGGTTAGACTAGTTGTCAGACTTTCGGGCTTCTGACGACGCGTAACAACCGTCAAAAATCCACGAATGATAGCCGGGACCACCGGTTTAACGGCAAGGAGTAGTCTCGGTATGTAAAGATATCACCCATCTACGGACCGACCCCGGAAAGCGTAGCTTAACTTGCTAGATAGACCCGTGCGGTTGTTATTACTTAGCCACGAGCTCCTTACTTTTCTCTTTTTGTTGGTGCATAAAAATTGTTTTTTTATACAAGAGTGCAAAGTTGCTTTTTAACCGCGTGCTCAATTTTCTAAATTAGAATCCTGAGCGTTAGCGAGGGAATCAAAAGAGCACGAGGTAAAAAATCTTTGCACTCTGCAAAACGTAGCTTTTCATCCCACTTCAGCGTGGAAATAACTAAATGCAAAAAAAATAAACATTTACAATCACAAGATACTTTTATTTCAGTTTAGGTATTAACTACTACATTATGATAGGTAAGTATTACAGAATAATCTTTGATCATAACAAATAATCGTTTTTTTTCGGTTGAGGACCAGATGAGGCCTTTTTTAAAAATGCCACTAATTTAGGATAGGTGTCGATATAAATGTCTTTTTTCATCTTTATTGTTGCTTTTAGCATTGAATACGTACTCCATAGAGTGCTTGATTTCTTGGTCTCAGATAATTCAATACAATATGGCAGCAAAACGTTTTCTGAGAAAGTTTTGGCTCCTTTAGCTAGTCGCCACGTGTTAAACATATCGTACTGTTTCAAATACTTCTCGCGTGATTTTTGAGGGAGAAAGCTCATTTGCGCATTATTAACAGTTTCAGTAAATTCTGTTGGCGTCAAATAAACTTCTTTTCAAGTTTTTCACTTGTTTTCAAGTTGTGTTTAATCTAAGGTTTTAACAATATGACGTGAAAAGAAAATGGCGCGCGCAAAGCTAATTAAAAAATAAGTACACCAAGAAGGTTCCGAGTCTGAGTTTTTAACAAATTAAAAAACGTTGTATGATAAATTCGGCACCATTGAGAAGTAAATAGGTTTAATAATGTTTTGAATTCACAAACTATTAGTGCACACGATGTTCTAAATTCAATTTACTTTATCCTCTAGCGGATAAAAACGGCTTTTGCACTCAGATATCGAAGAGCAAAAATACTCTTTCCGAGATGGGGGGATGAAAAGAGCATTTATTTCTAACTGTAATTGCGGCACTCGACGGAAAGAGAATAAAAGCGAGGAAGAAAGCATATGCTCGATGTAGAGGGAATAAAAGTGAGATGACTCTCTCCGCTAGAAGTAGAGGAGCTCGAATTATAGGGAACAATTAATTTCAATGAATTAATTTACTTTACTGCACTTGTTTTATAAAAAGTGCCGATATTTTCTAAAAGTCTGTTCTTTTATACTATTACGGTTAAAACGTTATTATCTACTGACTATTATTTTCAGTTAAGTGACTCCATGTGGTGTCAGACGTAAAGAATAGCACCATCCTATTTCTTCCCGTGGGTGTCGTAAAAGGCGACCGAGGGACTTACTAGAGAATGGGCAGCAGCGTTCTCTATGCATTTTAACACCATACTGCGAACGCCAACCCGCCTGCCAAGCGTGGCGAATAATCGCCCGCCCCCATTAGGGGAGGTTTATGTCCAGCAGTGGACGTCTTTCGACTGAAATGATGACGATGACTCCCATAAGTCGCGAGGTTGAGTAGGACCTAGTTTTTTTCTGACTGTTAACATTGGTATTTCAGGCTTTTTAACAGAGTTCAAAAAAGGAGGAGGTTCTATGTTTATTATCGATATTTTCGTCAATTGTGGACCGATTTTTGATTTTCATTTGGTAGAGGAACCATCGCGGTGGTCCAATAGAATAGAATACTCTTTATTATGTACACCATAAAAGTTACAGATATAAGTGTGTGTCCCATATTAATTTTATTACTTTGCTTGGGTAGTTTTACCCACTTATTCTATGTTCATGATGTTATAATAACTTCCTGGCACTGTTATTTACATAGCAGGTAAATAACAGTGACATATAATAAATAATAATGTCATATTATGGTGAGGTACTAATGTTGGTGAGGTAGGTACCATAACTAATGGGCGAAAACTTAAAAAAAAACTTTTTTCCAAAAAAAAATAACAAACTTACAAAAAAAAAAACACTATAGGTACTAAATGAAAAATAAATTTAATTTCGGTGTTTTGGTTTTGTATTTTCGTTTCTTAACACCGACTTCTAAAATTAAATTTATTTTTCACATTGTAGTGTTTTTTTTTTGATAGTCTGTTGTTTTTTTTTGTAAAAAGTTTTTAAACGTAGGTATAAAGAACTGGCTTTAAGTTACTTAGGCAACACAATGCAAAATGAGGAAGGACATGGGGCATTTAGGCCCTCGCCCAACAATGGGGCATTTAGGCCCGCTTGTAACATAATATCAGTAAATGTGTTTAGCGTTACACGCATTTAAAACATCTTTCTGTTAATCGTTGGAAGATGACAGAGATGATGTTTTAAATATTTTATTTTATTTTATTTGAAATATACAGCAACGACGTATTCACTTCAACATAATAAAAAATAACATATTAAGCATTGAGTTATGATGAATTAGTCACTTACATAGAAAATTGCTTCTTAAATCAACGTTCTAAAAGGATTTTTTACTTGTCGTGAGGATAGAAAAAATAATTAAAAACAAAGAACAAAACTTTAAGTAAAACATAAAGCCATAATCGAAATTAGAATCAAAAATTAAAATCAAAATCAAAATTATTATTAAAATCAAAATTAAAAATAAAATATGTTCTTCTTCTTAGCGTGTCGATGGTAATCTATACAGAGTGGACCCAGAATTTGACACTGAGTTCGGCATCTTCAGTAGCGTCCATCAGTTCCTGTAACGTGCAGACAACAGGACATAAATAAATATTAATACGTTTATAGCCAACCGCATTTAGTCATTTGTAGTGCAAGCGGGCCTGAACGTTAATAATTTATACAAATAAATTAAATTAAATTGTGTCCGTTTGTAATGTCAAAATAACAGCTGTTTACTAAATGCTTACGAAAGTTTAAACGGTACATATAACAAAAAAAAAAAAATATTATGATGTTTTTTCTTTATGTCTGTCTGTTTGTTCCGGCTAAACACCGAAAGAGCTTAACCGATTTTGACGGGACTTTCACTGGCAGATAGCTTATTATAGATAGATATATTAATTTCAGAAGTCGGTGTCTTTGGTTCTGTATTTTAGGTTTTTGCCACCGACTTCCGAAATTAAAGTTATTTTTTACTTTGTAGTATTTTTTTTTGGAAGTCGCATATTTATCTTTATAAAAAGTTTTTTTTAACACCAGCTATCTGCCAGAGAAATCTTTGAATATAAATAAAAAAAAAACAAACATACAGCCGAACATCTAACCTCCTCTTTTTCGGAAGTCGGTTAAAAAGGAGTAACTTCGGGTAACGTAGGCTACTTTTTTAGAAATAGCCACGCGGTTGAAGCCGCAGGCAGCAGCTAGTCTTTTACTAAAACATACGTGGTGCACAAATAATCTTTTAAACAACACAATGTTATATCATTGGTTCGAAACTGTAAAAGGAAAACATCAAGGATATTCATTTTAATCAATTTACATTTGATACAGTTTTTTAAATATTCACAAGAACCTCATAAATATCTAATAACATCCTTGTAATTTAAATTTAACAACAGTTTTAGACAGAATCCTATTAAAAATGTCAGAATCTATTGTTGGTATTGAGTTATAGCATTATTTTAAGTTATGCGATGCTTAAAATTGTATTTTTTGTATCAAAATATAGTGTTTCTCATGTTAGAGATAAGGTGATGCTACACTTCAAGCTGCAAGCAAGTTGCGAGCTAAGCTTTTAATTTACCTACTTATAACTGAACGGAGGAGCTCGTGACTAAGTTATAACAGAAAACAGCAACACGGGTCGATCCATCAGGTTAAGGCGCCGATATATGATTTTAGTGACTCTTAAATCTGTAATTACGCATTCATATAATGCAAGTAAGTTATGCAAAAAATCTATGTTAAACTAGGACGCATACACATCAATTCTTTATGTGAATATTTAAGTATTGTAGTAAATTATTTTATGAAATAAATTCAGGAAGTAATATCTACCCAAAGTATAAAAAGTGATATTACTTTCAAAATACTTAAGATGTTTTCATTATTTTTTTTTTGAATGAGCAGAAAATTTTATTGTCTATAGTTCTATTTGTGATTTTTTTAAATAATCTTTTTTTAGTTACTAAAAATAAATATTCCCTATGAAAACGAACTGCGCGGCGCGACGTGTGCGGGACACGCATTTGTATGGCCAAGGTCAATGGCGATTATCAGATCCTTAAGCTACGCTTGCCGGGTATGGTCCGTGGATGAGTGAGTCCCTGACCACCTTTACATACCGAGACTCCTGCGTGCCTTGGAAAGCACGTTAAGCCATTGATTAGTAGTAATTCGTGGATCTGGGACCAGTCGTTACGGTTCGTCAGAACCCCGAAAGTCTGAAAACCAGTCTTACCAAGGGATATCGTTATAGCCAGTTACTGGGTTGTCGGCAGTCGCTACATGTAAAGTACTGCTATTCAGCTGCATCCGGTTAGACTGGAAGCCGACCCCAACGTAGTTGGGAAAAGGCTAGGCAGATTGATTGATAACCACTTCTTAGAATATCGCTTGTCATTACCAACTTGAGGTATTTATTAATTTTTGATGTATACTTGAGTGTAACATCATTGAAAACCTATTATTATGTTGTTGGTTCCAAGTGAAATTATCCTAAATAATATTATAAATTAATGCGAAAGTGAGTTTGTCTGTTTGCTCACTAAACCGTCGTTCGCTAAACCCGCTGAACGGATTTGGATAAAATTTGGCTCATAGGTAGACCATGACCTGGGTTAGGACATAATTGATCATTTTTATCCTGATATTCCCACGTGATCGAGACTTATGCGGGCGAACCACGGGGTACAGCTAGTATATCTATATAAATTAAAATTAAATGCTGTGCGTTCATAAGCGCATCACTTGAGAATGGCTGGACCGATTTGGTTATTTTTTAATCTGGGTATTAAAACACTCGTGTTTAAATACCCCTCATTATGCAACAGTTTCATAAACTACTATTACAATTATCAGGTACACAAAAACCACTATGAACTCTGAGAATGTCTTTTTGAAATGCAAACATTTATTAGATTTACTTTTAATTCAAATAACTATTTTATGATTAAGTTAGCATTAGCATTAAACAAGCATAGCTTCTAATGGAAGCATACTTTGCTCTCTAAAAAGGTTTCCAAGGTTTTTGTTATGATTTACTGTTTCATTCATAGAGCAGTAGCGGCTCAGTGTGAACGGGCCGCGACTTACGAATAGTAGTACTTAGGTAGTAGGTTCGTACCCAGACAGACGCTTTACTTTGTGTAAATTATTTCATCACCACTGCTCTAAAAACGGTGAAGAAAAACATCGTGAGGAAACCGGCATCTCCTAGAATCAAAAATTCGAAGACATGACATCTACCAACCCGCACTGGGTCCGCGTCCCTGAGGCCTGTGTCCCAGCAGTGGGAACATTATAGGCTGATTATGCTACATACTTGTATAATATTATTGTATGGGCTTTTCAAAGTTTAAACTTGGGTTGGGTTTACTGAAAGTACAGGAATTTTCAAAACGATGCAATAAATAAGATGATTTTGATTTAGTTTAATTTGGATTAATTACTAGCTGTTGACCGCAAGTTCGTTTGCGATCCAGGATAACAGGATAAAAACTATAGGCAGCCTATATCCTTCTCCAGGTCTCCAAGTATCTGCGATCCGTTTAGCCGTTTTGGCGTAAGAGCATAGAAAACAAACAATATCACTTACGCATTTATAATTTTAAATAGTTAGGATTATTCCAGTAAATAAACAATGTGAAATTATATAATTATGTTAACAAAGCATAATATTTTCAGTACAAATTATTACGTCTTTTTATCAGCAAAATTATAAGTATCAAAAACAATATTTTGGAACCTACAGAAGTTGAAACTCAAAAATGAATTGTCCTATAGAAAAATATGATATTGTTAATTGTAACTATTGAAAAATAAGTAAAAATAATGGTTTCAGTTGTCGCAAAAAATGTGTTACAATGTTATAACTAGAGAGCCGTCGTGAAAATAATTAGCTTAGAAACAAGTGTGGTAGTAACGCAGCTAACTCAAAAAAAAAATTGTTTGACGACACGGTTGGTGCAGTGGTTAAGCGATTGACTGCTGCGCTGCGTGTCGCGGGTTCGAATCCCGCACGGAACAAATATTTGTATGACCTACAGTAGTTGTTCCGGGTCTGGCTGTTTGTGTATGTGAGTTTAAATGTTTGTAAACGCACCCACGATACAGGAGAAATTCCTAGTGTAGGGCAGCGTTTTAAAAAAAATACATCTGCATCATAAGCTTTAACTTAATGTTAAGGCGAAATTCAAAAAAGAAAACGATCTAGATAATAAAAAACGATAAAATAAAAATGCGATCTAAATTATGATATATCTATGATTCGCTGCCATATCAAATAATTATTTATAGAATTATAATCATAAAAATAGAATAGAATAGAATACTCTTTATTATGTACACCATAGAAATTACAGATATAAATGTTGAACGTTTATAATGTTGAAAAATCAACAATATAAGTTTATATAATCCTATTGAATGACTATTTCATGACATCATAACATTTGAGGCCAATTCTATTGCAGATTCTAATGATTGTAATTCTGTGGAGCCATATTTGTTACATACCACTCAAGAACATACAAAGGTTCATTGACCTTTAATCTGAAACTGAACTAACATAAAATAGCATCTCGCCTGTTATTTCCGAAGGTTAGGCAGAGTTGCACCTATGTAGTACACCCACATGTCGCCAGTTATGTTTAAGTCCCATGTAATAGGGGCGAGCCTATTTCCATCAACCGGGCACAAATCCAGACTCCAGGCTGCTACTGAGAGATTCTAGATGGAAAAACCTAATAGCACTTTGCCCGACCTGGGAATCGAACCCTGGACCTCATACTCAACAACGAGGCAGTACTTAGCACACACAATGATTCACTGACCTATATCCCGAACCTGTAACCTTTCATCTATACAAATATTTTAAAGAGGTAAAATTTGTTTGTAAGTTTGTGTGTAGTTTTATGTATTTGTAATCTCCAGAACTACTGATCTTCCCATTAGTGAAAATCTTTCACTAATGGGAAGCTACATTATCCCTGAGTGTCATAGGATATCATTCATTCATAATATCAGCCGAAAGACGTCCACTGCTGGACATAAGCCTCCCCCAAAAGAGGGGGCGGGGATTGCAATAATCGCCACGCTTGGCAAGCGGGTTGGTGATCGCAGTATGGTGTTAAAAAGCATAGAGAACGCTGCTGTCCATTCTCTAGTAAAAAGTCCTTTAGTCGCCTTTTACGACACCCACGGGAAGAAATACGATGGTGCTATTCTTTACGTCCGGCACCACACGGCGGCATCCAAGCGAACGAAGTCGCAGGCAGAAGCTAGTTCCTAATACAAACACAATATCAAAATCCTTTGGTCCTTCACAAAATCATCCGTGATCCATGAATTATAAAGATCACCACTATGACATTATCAAAGCATGATTAATGCACTAAAGAGCACTGGATAGGGACAGATGTTAATAATAGCACATGATTATACAGACTAAGATAAATCGATGTTCATTACTGTTGAATTAGATTTGAAAATGAGGATGATCCGTGATGAAATGACTCGACATTCCCCAAAGGAGAGAAAGAATTTTAACATGTCGAGGGATTGTCGGTATGATTAATGTGCTTGGTTATATAGCTCTGTATACTGAATGGTGTGTTAGGAGGTTTTATTACTAAGTGGTATTTAATACGACATCTATGTGAAGTCCAACTCTGCTATTTTCAATGATTGGTCATTATGACGACCATACCAAGGCAACGCCATGACCATTGTGCCAATAGTTTGTAACCTCCTAAATTCATAATGGCGTGACAGTGGACCATAAGGAAGTCAAAATAATAGGAGCTTTTCAGTACGAGATTACCAATTACAGACAATTTTTCCAATGGAGTATCAGTGGCACGTCATTGGAAAATCATAATGACGCCTTTCAATTAGGAGATTAGCAAAACTGTCAAATTCTACAATCACGGTGCCAATGATCGGCCATTCTGACGCAACTGTGTTAGCAGACTTGGCCCCCTGGTGTGGCCATATTTACGGGTGTGGTACAACTCAGTTTGATGGTCTGATACTTGCTGTATATGATTTGCAACTACTGCTTTATGCTAGTGATCATATTTGAAGTGTAGATTACCGTGTAGTGTAGGTTTGTGTGTAGATTTGTGTGTGGTGTGGTGTAGGGATGCTGGAAAATACCTGACTATTAGCAACAAAATTCAAATGAGGTTTCATAAGGGTTTTCAAATTACCTACTTCTGCAAGCAAGCAAGCAAAATGCTGCTTTCTGGTTGATGTATAGGCCTATAGATAAATAGACTTATGTTCTTTTCAGATTAACTTTGTTTCAGGGTTGTAGGTACTTCTATTCTTTCTTTTTTTCTTCTATTTGTCTGTGTGCTGCCGGAAGTAAAGAATAGGACCATCCCATTTCTTCCCGTGGGTGTCGTAAAAAGTGACTAAGGGACTTTTACTAGAGAATGTCTTTTTTTCTTCTATCTGTCTGTGTGCTGCCGGAAGTAAAGAATAGCACCATCCCATTTCTTTCCGTGGGTGTCGTAAAAAGCGACTAAGGGACTTTTACTAGATAATGGCAGCAGCGTTCTCTATGCATTTTAACACCGTACTGCGATCGCCAACCCGCCTGCCAAGCGTGGCGATTATGGCAACCCCCCCCCCCCCCCTTTGGGGGAGGCCTGTGTCCAGCAGTGGGCGTCTTTCAGCTGAAATGATGATGTGGTACTTCTATTAACTTACTTTAGCTACTTGAAAAATACCCCTTTATTTATTAAAGGTTACTTAAGGTTATTTTATCGACTGTTTAACCATCCATTTATGGCATTTAAATAAATACGTATTTTCTTTCTTTCTTTCTAAATTCAAAAGTCATTTATTCAAACTAAACATTTATTTAAAAAAAAGTCTATTAACTAAACAACGCAACGCACGCGAACGCAACCGCGTTTTGCTACGTTTATAAATAAAACCCCAACAATTTTGTATGTACATTTCTGGTATGCAAATGCTTTTGACGGCTTAATAAGTACGAAGACTTGTAACTAAGCTTTATAATCCAAGGTTAATCAACTAACAAAATTATAGCAACACAAATTAATTGCAATCAAACTAGATTTCACACGTTGAAATTATAGTCTTATAGCCTACAATAATACAATGTAGTAACGGCATAACGGTTAGGCCATCTCAGTATAAAACAGTAATAAAGTTAATTTTATAGCCACGTCCAAACTGTACAAGAATTAAAGAAGTTCATCAAATATTATGGCTTTATTGCATCAATGTGAGAATAGAATCTAATTCTATGATTTGTTTTTTAACCGACTTCTAAAAAAGGAGGAGGTTCTCAATTTGGATGTTTGTATTTTTTTTTGTTTTATATTTGTTCGCGCATAACTCCGTCGCTTGCCAACCGATTTCGAAAGTTTTTTATTGTGTGCTATAAAAGGTTTTGTTGCAAAATGTGAAGTCTTAGGTATGGTAAAGAAGATATTGTTGTGCTTTTTAATCATCAACCCAACTAAACCTAAAGAAAATCGAAAGCCTTGTTGGGAGTCTAAAACTCGCAGTAATGGATCTTATGCCTCATCTCTTTTTATGTGACAAACATCATGAAAACCGAATTCTGCAGTATCTTTGTACTCATTTGTTAATGACGGATAAGAAAATTAAAGTTCTAACTAATAATTTGCTTGTAAGCCACCCTTTTGTCCTGAAGGAAACAGCCAGTTTCTCTCTCAACCGTGAAGGTTATGAAAACTTTGAAATGAAACAATAATTAAAAATATTATTGCAACTTTATTACTTCATTATACAAAATAACGTACAGAGGACCGACTCCTTACAACATACGATGGCAAAATCACAAAGTCCATTCGAAAAAACAACTGACGGTCGTTTGATCTTAACGGAGCCAAAGCATTTGCGACTTTACCATCATGCGTTGTTTATCGCAGACCTTCTATCCTTTTCTTTTCATTGTAAATATAATCCTTAATGTCTAATATCAAATGGCACTGTACAATGTTGCTGTCTTGTCTTGCTGTGTTCCTGCCTCAGTAGCGACGGTAGGGGCGGAAGGGGTTGTATCTCGTAGGGTATTGGTTGCGGGCTAAGACCACGCCAGGGGTGTATCTGGCGTCTTGGTAGCTTCCTGGAAAATTTTAAAACAAAAGTATGAATATTGATTGACGGAAGGCCGAGAATCGGGTGTAGTGGCGCAGGTTGGGAGTGACCTTTGTCCACAGCAGTGGACTGTGATAGGCTTATGTAAACTATGATAGACTAGCTGCGGTTTCACCCACATAAGTCTCGAAGCCGTGGGAATATCGGATTAAAGTAATATATGTGTAGTGACCCGCGTCATGGTCTACCCATGACAAAATTTCATCCAAATCCGTTCAGCAGTTTTAGCGTGAAAGCATAACAAACAAACTCAGTTTCGCATTTATAATATTAGTTAGGATACTAGATGAACTAGGCCCTATTATAGTACCGATAGTGTTTGGCGTTTAAGTTTTAGATATAAATATATATTTATTCATATTATTGATACCATTGTTTTTGTTAAAAACTCGGGGCTATTTTACCAATATCCAGATATTTTTCCTTCTTCAATTTAAAATTCAATAAGTGTCTAATGATTTGTATAAGATATTAACACTGTGAAAAAAACTATCGTAACATGTGCAAATGCTGCAATTAGTGATGGCTTATGGGCGTATTAGCCCGTTCACTATGGCGATAATTAGCGCGTTATTAACAAGATATCTAGATTAATGGATATGTTATTACATTGGACACGATAAAAACGTCCAACATGTGGTTTGATATCACAATTTTATGTGGGATTTGCAGATTTGTAGGAGCTATCACGTAGGGCCTATTAATTTTATTGCGGTGACTACAGGTGAAGTCTCAATTAGAAGGTTTATCCAATTAGAGTTATATGTAATTACGAGTCTTACTTACTTGCACTCCTAAGTGCAGTCATATCTTTTATCCCAAGGATATCATCATCTGCCTAGCCTTTTCCCAACTATGTTGGGATCGGCTTCCAGTCTAACCGGATGCAGCTGAATACCAGTATTTTACATGGAGCGACTGCCTATCTGACCTCCACAACTGGGTAACACGATATCCCTTGGTGAGACTGGTTGTCAGACTTATGGGCTTCTGACGACCCGTAACAACTGTCAAAGATCTACAAATGACAGCCGGGACCAACGGCTTAACGAGCTTTCCGAGACACGGAGGAATCTTGGTATGAAAAGATAGTCACCCATCCACGGACCAACCGCGGCAAGCGTAGCTTAACCTGATCTATCGACCCGTGCGGCAGTTAGCCACAAGCTCCTCTTTTATCCCAAGGAAGTATTGATTGATTATAATACATTTGCACATCATTGAATGTTAGATAACATAATATTGTTCACAAAGGTTTGAAATACTCATTACCTACAAATTATTATTTGTTATCAGCAAAATAATACGTATCAAAACCAATATTTTTGGATCCTACAGAAATCGAAACCCAAAAATGAATTGTCCTATAGAAAATATGAAAGTGTTGCCTACATCTTTTGAAAGCTCATTCAATTTAATCACAATAGCTTCATGAGATTTTGATTGGGTTTTCAGAAACATTATGAAATAGCTGAAATTTCCTCACCATCATCATAAATTCCAGCAGCCTCATCCCTCGCGTTCTCTTGGAGCGACCTGGCGATGGCCTCAGGAATGGGGGGTGGGGTGGGAAGATGAGAACCCTGGGGCTGGAAGCCGTTGGCATCAGCAGTGTAGGTTACGCTGTAGACCTGGCCGTCATCACCGGTGTAGCTGTAGCTACCAGCCGCCTGGATTCCGTTGGCTTCGACGCCGGTTTCATCGGCGTGAATCCCTGGAAAGATGGTAGAAGAGTTTTTGATGAAAATAAACTGTGCAGTTGGAAAAGTATGTATAAAAATCAAGCCAAGAATCACCTGAATTTGTCATGATCATATTAATTTGATAAGACTGCTTAAAATTGATCTCCCAATTGTTAAACGATTTGGAGAGACACTGCATATTATTATTATTAGACACAAAAATTAACACAAAAGTAATAGCACAAGTTAACAAGGTTTGCTCTAAGATTTCAGCAGTATACAAATTTGTTAAGCACTCTGTTGCAGTCAAAGAAAAGATAGACAGATATTTAAGAAATAGAAGATATTCTTAGTTGTAAGCTACATTTAAAGAAAGGACAAAATAATACACAAAAAAGAGAAGAAGACAAGCGTGCACATGGTGGTCTCAATAAAAGCAATGAAAAAGGCATGATGGGATAAGTTTATGACATACGATCTAGCTAATTAGATATTTCTAATCGCGGACTAGACAATACAAAAATAATGAATAATTTTTGGACCATTTATTCAAAACCAACTGTTACTAACTTTAAGACAGTGTTACAAATTGTAACATACGTTTGCCTAAACTCGAGCTCATTGTGAAAATGGCAAGTAATATGTGCTAGATAAGATCAAATCTATCCACTTAAGTGTAGTCTGCAATTATGTGCAACGAGCTAATATATGGATCGTTACTATAAATGTGTTCAATTCCATCTTATTTCTGAACGATTATGAAATGCACAGACCTTTTTGACTTTTAATCAGGCTAAGTAGTTAGAACCATGAAATTATAATATCCATCTGTTTTGTTTTACAATCAGTCACTGCCTTTTTTTTTTTTTTGGGTGGGAAATCATCAAATAACTTCTCCCGCTCTGGACGGAGCGGGAGGGCGTGTCAGACTTTTACTGACTAAAACCCACCCGTGTTCCTTCCGTTGCCTGTGTGCCAGGGCCACGATATCCCTTTCGGACAAACTCACAACCCCGGCAGGCATTGGTCCTAACGGACCCCGTCAGTTTGTGCTGACATCTCTTTGAGGCGCGCGTGGAACACAACGCGCCGTCGACCCGGGCCTGGTCCTTATCGGACGGCGAGCTACCCATCGCTCACCGTCCGCAGGCCCGCGCCTACGGTGGCCGGAAATCGGCTTGCGACTCCCGACGCCCGGGGCGTCTCCTGCGGCGACTAGGGGCATGAGGGCGCGAACCTTGTCTCACCCTCACGCGTTCCGCCTCCTCCTTCGCTAGCATAACTGCTTCGCAGAAGGAGGTGACGGCCTCCCATGCACTCTCGCTCCGAACCATGGCCTGAACCAGGCCCGGACGCGAGAGATCGCCGCCGCCGATCGCCTCCGTGAGGACACGGCGGTGCTCCGCCCAAGCTGGGCAGACCTCCACCGTGTCCTCCGGGCGATCCACACAGTGGTGACACCCGGGCGTTTCCTCCCGCTTAATCCTAAACAGGAACCTCCCGAAACATCCATGTCCGGTGAGGACCTGCGTCAGGCGGAAGGTGAGGACGCCGTGGCGCCTCTCCAGCCACTCCTCAAAGAGGGGACTTATCGCCACAATTGTGGCGTGCCCAGATCAGTCACTGCCTGAAATGTTATCTAAAGCAGAATCTAATTGATCTGAGTAAGCATTTGATTTAAATGTCATGATTTTCGCAGTATCTATGATACGGTTTGTTATGCTGCGAATTGCTTGATACCCAGATATAACAAATTATCCCTTATAATCACTCTATAAAGTTAAGTCATGATTTACATATTGTTATAATTAAGCTTTACACAATGAATGGGGATTATCTTGTATATGATTATAACGTTTGTACATGTGAGCTTTGTATTAAAATTTGTAATACTCGTATATCCATGACACTCAGAA
Organism: Tiliacea citrago; assembly: GCA_963921375.1. NCBI lineage: Eukaryota > Metazoa > Arthropoda > Insecta > Lepidoptera > Noctuidae > Tiliacea > Tiliacea citrago. The sequence continues at coordinate 4,514,340 of OY992799.1, forward strand.
TCACTTAGCATAAAACAACGTATTTACGGCAATGTTTTTTTTTTTGCATCACAGCAGGGCCTACCAGAAGACCAGCGCTGTGGTATAATTTTTTTTAATATCGCTGCATTATGCTGACATAGGAAGGAGTCTTTTTGGCATCGCACAAGTCTTGATTGTTTTTTTTTTTGTGCATATTGTCTGTTTTAAACGCTATTTTTGTATTTCTTGTGCGTGTCCCAAATAAATATTTTTCTTTCTTTCTTTCTATAATTATGTTCTCAGATAGGAAGGCATTTGCACAGATTGTCAATAATACCAAGCCAAATTAAAAGAAAATTCTAGCTATACGCGAGTTAAATGCACGCGCTATGCTTATGATCTGCACCAAACCTTACACTACAGATTTCAAATTAGGTCTTTTGCGTAAAGTTGCGTAAACTACGGTCGCACCCACGTTCTGCTTGATTGGGTTAATAATATGAATGCGTATCATCTCGCTTTTAAACTTATGTGGTAAGCAGAAATTGACGTGCCTATGTAAATATTTTGTGTAGCAGAGACACTAATATCACCAAAGCTTGCACTAAAAGTAGATATACACAACTGTGTGGGTTTAAAACTAATCTACTAACTAAAAGAAATCGTATTTATATTTACACCCTTGTGCTACACGCTATTTTTACGTTTTACTCGTAGTTATTTTTTTTTCCTCATGCGTGAGCTCTGAAGCCCACAAAATGATTTAGTATTTGTGATGGAAACTATTGGAAACTTCTGCTGTATCTTTAGTAGCTTTTTTCGATATTATGGCTCAAAGCTACTTTAAAACACTTACGAGTATTATATGTCAGCACAGCCTATTTAAAAATGGATACTGCTATAGGAGTAGGCAGATTAGCAATTCAGTAAGGTTGGTAATGAGACTGACGGTACAGTAAAAGGATTTAGAACAAGTATTGTGGTTCCTGTTAACCACAATACTTGTTCTAAATCCTTTTAAAGTACCGTAACATAATTCACTATGGCGTAACAACAGCGATTAACACACAAAGAAATCACACGAAAAACTCACCATTCTCCGTATCAAAAGCATAGCGGAATCCCTGCTCGCTGACTTCAGAATCCGACCTCAAGATGGCAGCGCTCCTGTCGAGTGAGGCCCTGGCTCTGGAGTCCTGGTAGTTGTAGGGGTAGCGGTACTGAGGGGCCACAAAGCCGGAAGGGGCGACGTAGCCGGGGAGGACGGCGGCAGCGCAGGCGCCGATGATGCAGGTGAGGATGATCTGGAGGTGGGAAATGAGGTTGTAGACGGTGCAAGTTAAATTGGAGAGCTAGATAAACATAACATCGCGCCTGAGTTCCTCGAGTTATATTTAAGTCCTATGTCCTAGAGGTGAGCTTATTGCGATAAAAAAAACGGGCAAAAATCCAGACTCAAGATACAGAACAAAAGAAAAGAAAACTGATGATTAAATTGCTAAAATATAAATAGGTTATATACAATTCTGCAAACAAAACTAAAGTGAAATATTTTTTTTGTGGTATTGACTGTTCTGTATGATTAAATCAATACACTAGAGAATAGGGTTTTAGCTGTAGAATTCTAAATTGAAATATAATTTTAAGAATTCTATCCTGACATAATACCTATAAATGATTGAACTTTTCACTACCGCGTTTTGCACTTCGCACTGAAAATTATTAACAATTAATAATTTACGTAACGTAATTGATTTAATCTATGCGGGTACTTTAGTAAACCTTCTTTTTTATTGTTCAGCAGTAACATCATACAAAACAATACCCATCAAACACCATAACAAAAACACTTCCCAAACTATTACGGTAACCGTTACCGAAGTGTTATAACCAAATTAATAACAATAAAATTATCAAAGAAAACACAAAGGAACCTCATAACGAAACCATTTCACAAATCACGAAAAAAACTATAAACAAACGTCACGATGAAAAAAAAAAACAATTGACACTACAAAGGAGTATTGAATTCAATAGCAAACTCTTTTGACACAAATTCTCGTGACTTTTTCGATTCGTCTAAAGCTTTTGATACACCTACCAACTTCATGTTGTTATCTGGTCTGAGGTTGGCAGAAGAATGCTGGTGTTGGTCCTCGTTCCACTATATATAGGTGTTGACCTGATATCCTGTGCCAAGGTCATGGTCAGGCAAAGTTGCGTTAGAAGATCTTATTCACTATTACACATGGATGATGATATTAATTAGGTCTCTTCGGAATTTGAAAGGGGAATTCATAAGTGAGTTCGATTTTTGAAAACTTTTGAACTTACACCTCTAATAAAGTTTACAAACCCAATAAAACTAATTACGATTTAATTTATTGTATAGAAATATCTGATATTCAATTTATTTTTTTATTAGTTCAGCCAATAACTACGATGGTTTGCCTGTCAAATAATTCATTTAAATCAATTATTATTTTATTTTTAATATCCGTCTTTTGTGTGATGAGATTAGAGTTTAATCAATGACCTATCTAAAATAATTTAAATCGTATAACACAAAAGCTTTCAGTTTTTTATTATCAAGTTGTAGTTACAGTTGCATCGCAATAATTAAACTAGCAATTAGTCATTGTAATAATACACTATCATTTAAAATGAGGTAGAAATAAGGTGACTTTTGTTTCTTAGGGATTTTCCAGATATAATTGACGTCTGACAGTTTTTGTCCGGATCATTACTGTCAAACATTCAAAATAGTTCCTTGGATATAGAAATCTGGCGTTTGAAAAATCAGTCCTTTGCAGATTATAAAAAAACCGGCCAAGTGCGAGTCGGACCCGCGCACGAGGGGTTCCGTACCATTATGTATAAAAACGGCAAAAAAATCACGTTTGTTGTATATGAGCCCCCTTAAATATTTGTTTTATTTTAATTTAATTATTTATTTTTAATGTGAATATATAACTAAATATTCTGTGAATATTTTAAGCGTCTACCTGTTGCCGTTATCAATATCGAGCAAAAACGAGCAAAAAAAATCACGTTTGTTGTATGAGAGCCCCTTTAAATATTTATTTTTTAGTATCTGTTGTTATAGCGGCAACAGAAATACATCATCTATGAAAATATCAACTATCTAACTATCACGGTTCATGAGATACAGCCTGGTGACAGACGGACAGACAGACAGAAAGACAGACAGATAGACAGACGGCGGAGCCTTAGTAATAGGGTTCCCGTTTTACCTTTTCGGTACGGAACCCTAAAAATTACACATTATGGTTATAGATTAGGTAATCTCGGTAGCTAGGGCTTGACCAATAAAGAAGATTATAGGTGCCCATAATTTGGCATGATCTAGTCTTCCACAAAAGAAGATCACCACTTTGGAGTAGACTTGCCAGCCCAAATTGAAAATTAAATAAAACAATATCGATTTACAAGTCCAACGATACGTTCTTCATAAATTTAAAGTTAAACCAGTCTGAGATTACATTTAATCAGAGCAAGATTAATACCGCCAATAAAGTGTTAAGTGAGCCTAAAATATTCACCACGTACAATGTAATAAAAACAATTTATTTCTGCGGCAGTCGTAAGGTATGACATCCTTGTACGTACGTAATATTTATAGATCCAGTTGTCAAAATTATTTTTAATGGTTTTGTAGTTTTTTTTTGTTTGATTAAAACGAGACGTTTGGAGGCACGTTTTAGATATATCTTGTTGATCGAAAAGTTTTTAGTTTTTTGGTTTATGTATATCCTCTAAGGCGTGGCTGTGCCCTACATATTGTGAACCAGTGACTTAGTCATGTTCGTGGGACCACTGGATGCGGCAAGCACAAAACTGCAGGTCAATTCTCGTAATTTAAAACGTTTAATATCTAGTCAAGAATTGCCCCTCCGGTCTTTCTTGCGATGATTAGGGATAAAAGGTCCAGCAGAGGGTCTTTATAACGATGAAACTATATAATTATTTTACTAAACCCATTCTGACGTTTACCTAACTGCAACCTTTTTAAAACACTACATATATCTCTCTCTATCTCGTCCACTTAAACCTAATAAGAGATTTTTTTTTAGTTTTATAATTTTAATAGTATAGCAGTTGTGCAGTTGTGTTGGTTTGGTTTGGTTTGTGTGTTGTTGTTTTTGTGTGTTGTGAGTAGTTGTGTGTTGTTGTTTGTGTTGTAGTGTAGTAGTTTTAGTAGTTACCTGCATTTGTTTTTGGGCCACCCAAAATTGAACTTCTGGCAATGTTATGCTATAGGCTGTTATTATCAATGATAATATCTTGCACTAATAACCTATGCTAATTACAGGTTGTGGGTAAGATTGCGTTTGGATTGACATTTTAGACCTGCATAGATTAGTTGCGCTTTTGAAGAGTGCACGATTCTTTGTGCCGAAACCGACTGCATATCTAAACACATCTTGGGTCACCTGCTTCTTAAAATCAAATGTCAAATGATAAACTTTATCTTGTAATGAATATCAGTTTTAAAACCATAGTCATTAAATCATTGTATATCTCGTTATAGTTCAGTGGTCGCACTAAGCATGCGATCTTGCGTTCGATCCTCAGGTTGGAAAAAGTGTTTTTGGATTTGTCCTTAAGAAAATTCTCAGTCTGGTATCCGAAGTCAAGGTTCGTGCCTGATAGGTTACATGGGATTACAATTGACTAAATGTGTATGTACTATACATCTGTCCAACCACTTTCGGAATACATGCTTTGTAACTGTTATGTCATATTTATCTTTTTCACTAGCTGCTTCCCCATGATCCCCAAGATCCCCATGCTTCAGTCAAATTTAAGGAACCTGATATTACTAACTGCACCCCGCGGTTCACCCGCATAAGCTCGATCCCGTGGAAACATCGGGATAAAAAGTATTTTATGTCCTAACCCAGGTCAAATTTCATCTAAATCCGTTTAGCCGTTTTAGCGTGGTAGCGTAACAAACATACTTGTACATACTATCGGCCAAAGTTCCGCATGCTCACCTTAAAGGCGATAATCGCATAGCACGACTCACGACTCGATCGCACAATGCACGAGTTTTGACCAATAGGATGCACAAAGCGTATTTTAGTGGTGTTCGTATTAGTATAATCATGTATAGAATGTGTGACACTCACACTAGGAGCGTACTATGCTCACTTGTTTCTGCTAAGAGACGAGTTTTTAATGGGCACGGCCAGCGCGGCGCGGCGGCGGCGTGAGCTCTTTGTTATTGAATTGAATTGTTATTTTATTATTGACAAGAATTAATTTTAGTACTCATATCTTCTGTTTGTTTGGTTTAGAAAATGTATTATTGATATTGCAGTATTTACAAAAATAATTTGTAATAACTAATAAACTACAATTTATATGTATTAATCCACTTTAATATTTTCCTCTCTCTATCGGGTCTATAGATATAGGTTATTTATGAACACTTTCACTGCCTCTCCAATTTTCACCATATCCTATGTGATGCCGCATGCCGCAGCAACCGCACCATATTCCCTTCACAATAAGATGAGACATTGAAACGAACCGTTTTATTACAGTCCGTTCCACCGATTTTGACTTCTATTCCGTAGGCTTATGGATGGCATTAAAGGCAAAAAAGTGGTTACAATACCAACTGTTTACTGCAGCTGCCATTTGTCATGCCACCAACACAATAGCATTCAAAATCGATTGAACGGACATTTATGGTTTGTTTACCTTTTATCTCACGGTTCCCTGAATACGTTAGGTATAGGTGCGTTGACCGGCACTGCATGAAGGTATCAAATGTTTATATTGAAATTTTTTGTGTTTAATCGACTTTATTAAAAGTAAATAACTATCTAAATTTCTATGTGTTTGTTTATACTTGGGCAATTTGGGAATACTTGAAAATTACAGTAATATTTGAACCAATACTCTGCGCAGTTCATACAATGTTATCAGAGCTTTTTGTTTGTAGCTAACGCAAGGCCGCAAGCCGCACAACTCTTGCAACTGAAATAAAAATAAGTTCATTATCTAAGACCCATTGTTATTTAGTGGGAATGTCTGGAAATTCGGTTAAACAATAGAGGACGGCTTAATACAAGGGCCATACGTTGTTTTATTACCTTAGGATTATCTCAAATGTTTTGCAGTTGTTCCTTGTATTTGGTTTAATACTTTTAACAGTAGGTAATTGTAATATTACCTTTTATTCATTAAAATAATACAGGGTGAAATTGAATTCATGGGCATCCTTTTAAGGGGTCATTGTACTCATCATTATGAACAACTTCAACTATGAGACCATACCTGAAATCGCGAAAAAAAAATCAGCTGTTCCCTACATTTATGTTTGCATAACTCGACAAAATGTAGGGAACAGCAATTTTTTTTCTCGATTTCATATTTGTTCCCATAGTCAAAGTTGTTCATAATGACGAGTACAATGACCCCTTAAGAGGATACCCATGAATTAAATTTCAGCCTGTATAACGAACAAGGTATCGTTGCAATTAAAATGCCCAGGCATGCCGTGCAGGATGAGCACTTTAAGACTGGATTATAATCAAACCAACACTTTACTCTTTTATAATTCATGCTCTAGTCAAAGTTTGACAATTCATGATTTTAAGCGAAATCAACGCTACAGGCGCGTTACCGGCATTGCATGTCAAGTTTTTTTTTGACAAATCTAACAATGATTCAGTTCCTACGCCACTTTAAAATTCAGAAGCTTATCAAGTAATTAAACTAAACTATAATTTGTGCCTTGGCAGCAGTTAGAGTGATTGAAATAAAATGTTGGGTACTAGTGAAATATATATTTTTAGTTTGTGTTCATTTAACATTATGCAGGATTAAAGATTTATTTAGGTTGATATTTAAATCTTATCTGTATAATAAAAGATGTATAGTAAGTGCTTTTTGTATGAAACTATCGGCTGTAATCTCAGTGTGAAAAAATAAACAGTTAGTTAAAATCTACTTGAGAACAATTTTAAGGATTTGCTGTTGTAGAAAAAAAAGCAATATAAGTAACTTAATTTATTTTTAATAGACTTTTTCAAAACATTAAAGATTCATCCAGAAATTAACATATTATAACAAAAAAATACACAGAAATTATCATCAAAATGCAAAATATTATAAGTGAAAAGATTCTTAACTCTTCTTCTAACACAACAATGACAAACAGACAACACAACAACAACAGGCAAAAAGCCTGTCAGTAAATAAGATTAGGAGAATATTGCTCGTGCAGTTCTAATGAAATTGAAAAGTTTTAAGATTAGTACAATTTAAGAATCTTAATAATTTTTATAATTTGCAATAATTACATTACACTACAGACTAGGTTTATCAAGCAAATGAGATCAATTATTTATGAGGTGGACGGATATGATGACACTACTGAATATGTAAAATAACAAACTAACGAGATCGGGACTTACGACAACATTGATTGTAAATAAAACAACAAATCCACCAATAAAGGCAACATGACACTAAATTGACATCAATAATTTTACAAGAAGACTTCAAAATCGTTGGCAATATTTTAAACTATGATTACGGTCTACAGTCTACCCTGTGACATTAATCAACGAAGTAATATAATACAAATTGGAATAATAAAAATAAACCTAATAAAAATAGCTATACAGGGTTATTTGCAAGCCGCCGGAGTCGCGGGTTGTTCGAAAGAGATACCATGGCCCTGGCACAGGCAACTGAAGGAACACGGGTGGGTTTTAGTCAGTAAAAGTTTGACACGACCTTCCGCTCCGCCCAGAGCGGGAGAAGTCATTTGATGATAAAACACTAATAAGCTCGTAGGACTATAATACTAACATCATAAATAACAACTTTTGTTGTATGACTTTTAATAATTCATAAAAAAATAATTTCATAATACAATTAAAAATATTTATTTTGATCGCTCTAAATTTGAACAACTCTACGCGGTACCAAAATATGTAAGTAGTTAAATAAACAAACAGTGCGTTGCGAATGCAGGGTCGCAGCGGTACTTACTACAAAATACAGATCTAAAAAGTGTTATTACAAATATTACAACAAAAACTTGAAAGTTTACTTTTGGTATTCTAAAAAGTCATAGATCAAAAGTGGTTGTACTAATATAGTCCTACCAGGTGTTAGAAAAATAACCCTGTATAATGTAATTATACAGTATGTTAATTAACGAAAGGCGTTCCCGTTAACCCGCAATAGTATAGCGTCCACATGCTACCAAAATATGACCATTCGAAAATTCACGAAAAAAATCTGCTGTTCATTACATTTATGTTCGCATACCTAGCTTAACAAAATGTAGGGAGCAGCTGATTTTTTTTCGCGAATTTTTAAATGGTAATATTAATTGTAGCATGTTTGGACTATTGCGGGTTAACGGGAACGCCTTTCGTTAATTAACATAGTGCATGTTAAAAATTATATTAACTTAATATTTCGTCGCATCTATCACAGCATCGCAACGGCTACGCATGGACCTAGCCAGGACTTCGCACAAATTCGAACCTCTGAATGTGTCCCAAACTTGTTCGCAATGTGTGACAAGTGCTTCCTTCGTTCTTTCTGCTCTACTATCCCATCTCTGGACCATTAAACCCCACAAATTTTCAATGTGGTTTAAGTCTGGCGATCGGGAGTTCCATGGCACTGTTTTAATTTGTGGTTGCCCTCGCAACCACTCTTGAACAACCCGCGCACGGTGTATCGGGCAATTGTCCTGGAAAAAATAAAATTCTGGCACGTCCAGTTGTGGATACACCGTGCGCACTGTGGGTACCATGATGGTTTGTAGCACCTCTAAATACGTTTGGCCGTTTGCCCTCCCTGGTATAAAAGCGAGCTCGCCTGGTCCAGCAGCACTCATCCAGCCCCACATGTTCACTACAATTCTTCCCGATTCTGCATTTGGGTTCACATTTCGAGGTTCGTATCTTGTGTTATCTACACGCCATAAATTCCGACGACCTTGTTGGCTAGACCTAAAGCACTTTTCATCAGAAAATATGGCGTAAGAGAAATCGAAGTCCCTGTAGTCACGAGCGAATCGCACGCGAGCAGCTTTCTGCTCCTGCGTCAAAATAATTTTTTTTGCGGGACGTCTGTGATGGACTCCAGCTCGATGCAACTCGTTTCTAATAGTTTGCATCGAAACTTCGTATTCTTGTGCGAAACTGCGAGTGGGTGTGAACGGGTTCTCTTCATACGTGGCTATCATATTATTTAACTCGTTTTCGTTTATAGCCCGGGGTCGAGGTGCACGAACGCGTTCTGTAATTTCTCCTTCTTCATATCTTAGCACCCAGCGGCGCACCGTTGTTCTCTAACGAAAAAAAAAAAAAAAAAACAATCAGCATCGATTTTTTACATAATATAGGAACTAAGTATAATAATACGAGTACACTACAAAAGTCTTATTCAAAGGGCACAACTAGTACACTATAAATAAAAATTATAAGTATTGAAATACTTAAGGTGTGCTTTTTGGTTGACTTCATGATAAATAAACTCTTAACTTTTCTATAACTAATTTAAGTAGTTATAACATTCATAACTATATTTTAAAATACAAGTTGTAAATGCAATAACTGAAAAAAGGGGTCTTAAGGGGTCATTACTCATCATTATAAACAACTTTTACTATGAGAACCAAACCTGAAATCGCGATAAAAAAGCAGCCGGTCCATACATTTTGACGAGTTACGCGAACATAAATGTAGGGAACAGCTGTTTTTTTTTCGCGATTTCAGGTTTGGTCCCGTAGTAAAAGTTGTTCATAATGATTAGTACAATGACCCCTTAAGAGGTTTTCAGATATTGCAATTTACACCTCGTATACCTATGAGTAAGAAAAATGGCATAGCGTAAATTCCAACATTGTATGAAACTGTCCCAAGCAAATTTGTGCTTTATCTCTACTATTTAAAAGTGTTTATCCCGTGCGGGCTGGCAACGTGGCATTTCTAAAGGTTTTTCGTGGTTAAATACCAACGATCTAGTGCTTGGCCGAAAAAATAGTAAGTACTTGTTATTTTATCGGCCAGCCAAGCACTAAATCGTTAGTATTTAAAACTATGTGTGCTATTTTTTTTAAGTTTTTTTGGTAAGTATTTACGAGCACAACTAACAAAAATTTACATTATTGTCAATTACTTTCCATCTGCAGTATTATGATAAAATAAATGTTAAAAATAATTATAAAAAACAATTATCTTGTGCTTGGGCGAAAAAAAATTGTAGTTTGAAATATAATGATCAAGCCTCTAGAAATGCGACGAATGCGCTCTGGTTTTTCTAATTAAAATGCGGCAACGACGCTGTGAGATAAGGCACCATTGTTTAGGTTGTTTTGGTTTAGGATTTATTATCGGGTCTTAAAAGGCTCCAACAACGTCTTTGAAAGCAAAAATAAATAAAAAGAACAATCTTATTTGAATGCATTACTATAAGTAGGTAATATCTTATGAGACTTTTAAAAAGAATCCATCTGAAAGTTATAATAATTTTATTATTTTTATATATAAATCTGCCTAGCCTTTTCCCAACTATGTTGGGGTCGGCTTCCAGTCTAACCGGATGCAGCTGAATACCAATATTTTTCATGGAATTTGTTTTTAAATTGCAATATAAGGAAAAATGCAAACTATGAAATAATAATATTACTATCACTTTATTTATTTCTATATCTCTCCCTCTATCTGAATACAAAAACATAACTTACTTGCATGTTCAACTCCACTGCTATTTGGGATATATTTAACCCTTGTCTATGCAAAACAATAATTTGATTCCTTTCTTCCTGAATCAGGTTTCGGGTCGTCATGGTTGCACCACGTTAGTCACAGCCCACACACAATACACACACAGTCCAGGATACAAGCTAGGGTCAAGAAGAGGCTTTCGATCACAGTCCGGTATACAAGCAGAGGTCACAGTTAGGCAGGCAATCAGTCCGATAGAAATAAACAGGTCGTAAAATGAAATGGCGATAGGAATTTAAGGGAAGCGTCAACAATTAGCGAGAGCAAATTGGCACTGCCGCGCTCTAGCTAATGTTTGTTATTTTATGTTACTCGCTCATTACTCACACAAACGCATATTGTCTCTAATTGGGGGAAACTAGGAAGGGGTGTGGTTTGTCACTAGCCGCGCTCTCGCAGGAATATTTTCTTAAGTGAGCATGCTTAACTTGGGCCGATAGTACATAAAAAATTGAATCTGTTCTCTTTACAATATAAGTTAAGGCCGTCTTGTAGTGCGGTGTGTAGCCGGTTGTAACTGGCCGGCCGTTGCGAGCTCTTGAACTGCTAGATTTTGTGTATATTTGCTCCATAGAAAAAAATAGTAAGGAAATTATAAAATGTGTTCTCACCAAGTACTAAAAAACAATAAGGCCTATCTTTTGGTATAACTTTTACATGATTTAATGAAGTAATCTCTTCAAGGTACACGTTTTAAATAGCGATTTAGTGTCATCTGTGTGATTTTTTTTAATCGACCCAATTAATTTAATTCATGTTTCAATCTTCACACAGTGCTTGATAATATGTTAAATTTTCTTAAAATATTTTCTTTTTGCGCAAAATTTATATTTTGCTAGATTTACAGAGGTTTAAAAAAGTTAAAAAGTACTGCAACCTCGCCCTAAGATAAATCCCTTCTTCAATACAAGGGTCACGTACATAATATATCTTAAAACTTAAATGTCAAAATATGCACCTTGTAATGAACATCAACTTTATAACCATTGTCATCAAAATTAAGATCATTCAGATTAAATCTCGTCACGGTTCCAACATCCTGGACCATTTGATTGATTGGCAGAGCCACATCCTACAAAATATCGTTTATAAGTAAAACTTTAGGATTCATTTAGATTTCTTTATGTTTTGATATTATCTTTTTATGTACAAAAGACGTGTTTACGAGATTTTTATTGTCTTTAATTAGTTTTATTCATCAGGCGAGCTCTAAACTCGTGTAATCTATCATTATTGATGTTTTATGGAGTTTAAACTAGTTTCAAACTATGTCTTATTAAAGTAATATTGTTCGTCTGTATCTAGAATAGTTTCTTTTTCCAGTGTAGGTATGTAGTCAACTTTCCTTGTTTATTTGGTAAGATTGTTATCTTAATGAAACTATTTTGTTATGTACCTGGAACTTTTGACGGGCCTACACTGACCTCTCATACCTATTAACACTGTAATTTGAAAACATTGTAAAAGCCAATCATTTTTAACCGACTTCCAAAAAGGAGGAGGTTATATTATTATGTTCGGCTGTATGTTTTTTTTTTATTTTATTTATGTTCACCGATTACTCCGTCAATTGTGGACGGATTTTGAAAATTCTTTTTTTGTATAAAAGGGTATGCTCCCGAAGTGGTCCCATTGCTACCAAATCAGAATCTGATGAGGGGATCCCATGGAAATCGAGGGAAATCCTCAAATTAATAGGCATACCTATAGCGATTTGAGTATTTTTTATAGTAACTCGTGCATTTGCTCCATTCGGTGAAGTGGAACTGATGATGAAGACCACAGATGGCTACCGGAACTTCTTAATAATAAGTATTTCACCGTTGCGATTCGATTAGGCACTGTAATATGGTTGCTAAGCAATTTATGCTCGTCAAAATGCATATGGTGAAGTCACCATCAGTTCTCCTAGTTCTTACCAGGAGAACTCCTCAACATTTAACGCCCCTGCATCGGGAAAAGCAGTAGTTTGTACAAGGTGATGAGCATTTGACATTAGGCTATTGTAAATTAGATAAATTAGAAACTGACCCACTAAAAAGTGAAAAAAAAAACAACCGACTTCAAAAAAAAACACTACAAAGTGAAAAATAACTTTAATTTCGGAAGTCGGTGGCAAAAAACTAAAATACAGATACAAAGACACCGACTTCCGCAATCAAAGTTATTTTTCACTTTGTAGTGTTTTTTTTGGAAGTCGGTTGTTTTTTTTTTTTGTAAAAAGTTTTTAAAAGAGTAATCGTGGAGTTTCTTGCCAGCTCTTCTCCATAGGAAACTACCAATTGGAACCGTGCACCCAGCTTCTGACGTTTCATAAGTGCCCATGTAGGCTATTGTGAAACAAAATATTTTGATTATGATTTTGATTATGAATCGGCTGTTACTTGAAAGATAAACCTGATAAATATCTTCGGAAGATTGCGGCTGTTGTGAAATGTTAATTTAACAAATATAATATCGAAATCTATAGTAAAACTAAACAGACAGAGTCACAGTAAAAAATGAATCCTCAAACAAATTTCGTAAGTCTTTCCTTGAATAGGCCATAACATCTTATTGTAAAACATTCTAAATTATTATAACAATGTTGATTGTCGATAATTTCGATAGTAACGTTTTAATGATTTCAAGTATAACACCTAAGTAATTATAATTATTTTTGATTTAAACAAAATTACAAATAACAAGTTTTTAGCTAGCTTTGTCATGACTACAAATCAATTTTACCAAAAAGGAACTAGGTAGTTTAAAAAGCCTTAATGTGTCGCTTTAACGAATAAATTGGAGGATCCCAATACCTAAAAACCGGCCAAGTGCGTGTCGGACCACGCACAATGAAGGGCCCCGTACTGGGGATTAATTTATCCTAAGAACAGGCTTAACATTGTAGTTGAAAAACATGTTTATTCATACATTCGAACCGCAAATGTAAGTTTTTATGGTGAAGTGGTAAATTTTCGTATATTTTCTTAAATAATTTTAAAAGTGTTTATTAAAATACATATCTGAAATCCTTACACCAAGCCCTTTTATTTGATATGTCATAGGGTACAGTTTGCTAAACTGTTCTTTTTAATTTTCTAATTTGCCCTCAAAAGTAACCTCTATATTCAAAATTCATTTATTTACGTTACACGTCCGTGTTTGGGTCAAAGAAGTTCATATGTGCACCAAATTTCATCTTAATCGGTCCAGTTGATTAGCAAATCGGCTGTGACAGACGGATGGACAGACAGACACACGAGTGATCCTATAAGGGTTCCGTTTTTTCATTTTGAGGTTCGGAACCTTAAACTACATTAGCGGGAGGTCTCTAGTTAGCACTGATCTTTAATATACTGTTGATAGTTATTATAAACATCTTTCTTACTACACATGTTGCCAAGGTCAGCAAAAACTCTTAAATAAGATACCAAAACTAAAATAACAAAACAAATTATCATACAAATGTGCGTAAATGTATAAAAAATACAACTTCCAGTTCACGAATTACGTAATAATCGATAAAAATGTATAGATATAAATCACCGAGACACGTTTCGAGTTTCGATCTACTCCGAATATGTCAAATTGAATCGGTTGCTATAATAAATGGGGCCAAGTTCTTCTTTACTACGTTTTACACAATACGAAGTTGAAATAACGTAGTATAATGATAACCTTTAATAGTATAGTGTTTTGATTTTAGTTATTGAAATGTTAAACTAAAATAATATGATTACTGCGATGAACTTGGCATGCTTTACTTTATTGTTGTAATTTACAAAACAAGCTAGTTTATTTATTTATTGAACCATTTATGTACACACATATACATATGTAACAAAAACCCTGTTGTTCCTTCTACCTTCGTAGCCTTCGTACCTTCGTTTTAAGAATCGGTATACATACGTAATAAAGCAAGTTATTTATATATACTGTTCAATAAAAATAATTAAAATAAATATTTGTAATGTATAACTGATTTCTTACCTCTGCAATTCTTTGATTTTGACTTCTCGACTTGCCAATGCTTAATTTTTTTAAAATTATTATTCCATGGATGTTGCGCTTGAAGGAAAATGTATACGTCCCTAAAAGGAACAACAGGGTTTTTGTTACAACTGTATATAAACATACAAGAAGAAAGGAACAGAAAAATACGTACAAAGGTGATGCTTATTTCTAAAGAAATCTCTTCCAGCATACCTGCGATAGGAAAGTCGATAAATAGATGTAGACACCGTGTGAAAAAGTAGAAGAGAAAATAGAATACATAAAATCAAAAACAATTCACTTAATAAAATTAAACAAACAATATGAGAATACTTTACTTTACTTGGTTTTATACAACAATCAACGCAGCCTATGCGTCCTGCCCCCTCTACACCTTCTGCATCCAGTCTGTCCCAGCCGCCATTTTAAGGTCGTCGGTCGATCTGGTTTGGGGGCGTCTCTACACTATGACAATTTAGTACTAATACCGGAAATAACTCTAATGTTTTATAAAGTGGTTACACAGTACTTTAAATCCAGACATACTTACCCTTGATCTCAATATCCCCATACTTCGGTAAAATTTAAGGAACCTGATATTACTAACTGCAATCCGCGGTTCAGCCGCATAAGTCTCGTTCCCGTGGGAATATTGGGAGAAAGGTTATCATATGTCCTAACCCAGCTGGTCTGGTCTGGTTTGTTCTGTCCATGTGCCAAATTTCATCCAAATCCATTCCGCCTTTTTAGCGTGAAAGCGTAATAGAATAGAATAATTTTATTTCAGACAAATGTCCATAGGGTTAGTAACAATTATACTTATTATCTAGTGTTAGTACAGACAAAAATTAACAAAACAATTAAAATTAAAATTCAGCGTGGAGCTGCATCCAGCTCCGCCACATCGGGGAATCCCACCGATCTGTGACACATTGAGAATACTATTGGTGCTGCCGCGAACACGCGACATCAGGGATGCACATCTTTTTCTTATAATGGCGGCAAAACCATCAATGTTGTTGTCCGCAAACATCCCTGACGCACTACAACGCCACGGCAGCCGCAGCAGTACCCTCAGTGATAAATAAAAAATAGTAATAAACAAACAAACTAAATTTCTCATTTATATTATTAAAGTTAGGATATTATAGTTAGGGTAGTTAGGATTAGCGAAATCCGTCTAGAATTTTTTCTATAACGTTTATGGATATCGCCTTGCCAATGATAAGTTATAATTCCATAATGTTAGAATAAATCTGCCTGTAGTGCAAGGCCATGATATAATAGCCAACTTATTTTTAATTACAACTAATGAGATTATCACTTATAATGACATTGTATCTAATCGCATCAGCTGTATTTGTAAAGGCAATTATTAAATTCTCATATGGTAATATCGGCAATAGGCTATGAGAAAATGCATCGTTATCAGTAAGACCAATTATTAACTAGTAAAGTTCACTGCTCAAATAGATTCCCAATAAAAGTCAATTAAGAGTGACATTTCAGTAACGGTTATGGCTTAATAGCCATATTTAAGGGCTATTGAGAGAGCCTCCGCCTTTAGATTATGACTCATTTACACGAGGAGAGTTTCTTGCCTTGAATAAGAATGTAAGTAGATAAAAAAGTTGACTCGTGTAAACAGTATTTATAATACCTACTCGAGGTATTCAAAAAATCTTACTGAATGAATATTTCTGAAATAATGTTTCAGTTGGATTTTTTGAACTTAGAGAGTTGTTATGCTGATTCTAATGATTGTAATTCTGTAAAGTCATATTTATTGTGGACGCGATTCATATTTAGATCAACATACAACCTGTTACTGACCTGCAAATGGCAAAAAACGTAAGAAAATTTGAATTTCGCGGGCTACCTTAGCGCATCCCCATTAAGGGTGTCATTGTCCTATTTTTTATGTTAAACAAAACGTAGATTTTTCAAATTGTCTCGTTAATTAGGTATTTGTATGTAAGGACGACACAAGAACGATGTTAATTGTTATTTATTGCAGGGAAGCGGATACAACTCGGTACGTGAGTTCACTAGAAATTGAATACTTTGATATACTTTTATTGTATGATTAAATACATTTAAACATCTAAATCATCACCCTAGCTTTTTCCCAACTATGTTAGGGTCGGCTTCCAGTCTACGGGATGTAGCTGAATACCAGTATTTTACATCGACCGACTGCCTATCTGACTTCCACAACCCAGTTACTGGATAACACGATACCCTTTGATAAACTTAGTTGTCAGACTTTCAGGCTTCTGACGACCCATATACCTACCTATAGTCAAAGATATACGAATGTCAGCCGCGACCAACGGCATAACATGCTTTCCGAGGCACGGAGGGTCTTGGTAATATGTAGAGATGGTCACCCATCCATGGAACGACCGCGGCATGCGTAGTTTAACTTGATCGATCATCTTAATATGCATAGAAAATAAAATGATTTACAACCTTGCGCGAAGACATTAAAAGGTTTGCAGGAATTATTTACTTAAAATGCTAGAAGCTGAACTAAATGTAGGACATCATACGATCAGATTGGCCATCAGCAAGTTTGTTATAGAAAAGTATACATTTGATGGTATAAAAAATAATGCCCCCTCCTATGCTCCTAAATGCTCCATCTCGTACAGAGAAGGCATTTCAACACGCTTGTGCAAGATGTGTTGACGATTTCAAACATAATTTATACTAACTTTAAAACTAAGTTTCCTCGCGATGGTTTCGTTCACCAATGTCAGTAATATCCAAAATAAACTTAGAAAGTACATTTTTATTGAAAAAGCCACATTGGTACTTGCCCAGATTTGAACCCACAACCTCGTGCATGAGCAGCCTTCAAATCCATTACCTTGCAACGAAGATGAATATTAGGACCTCTGAAAACACATAATAATACCTAAATAATGTATGTGTGCTTTTGTAATTCAATCAAAGCAACGTGACTCAAAAATTACTGAATTAAAATTAATAGTAATTACCGTTTTATGATGAGCTGCAATTGTTTGATAATTATAGCTCCCAACTGGCTTTGTACCATTTAATTATTAAAATATTGAGGAAGAATTCAACAACCGGTAGGTAAACTTGTATCCTTAGGTTTAAACTGAAAAAAGAACTTGGTTATGAAAACGAGTAATATCTAATCAGAATCTCATTATTATTAAACCTATTATTAACTTATATCGTCAGAATTAATGAGGACATTTTCATAATTATCTATTTCGTACATAATAAAATCTAGATTAGTTATCAGACGATTTCTCAAATATTGGTGTAATTAAAATAAATTGATGAATCTGTAGATTTTTAAATGTAAATTACCCAAATTGTAGGCGAAGCACCATGATTTGATAATACAACAACATGAGTTGTAACTATGTTTTATTTACTTATAGCATGCCATAGTCAGATATGCTGTAACAGATTGTGTTACGTATCACTTTACATGATAACAACATTGTAACATAACATGTATTTTGATAACATCATCATTTGGATAATGATCGTAATAATGCAAGGTAAAAACTCGGGTTGAAACATGCATGATCAATCTTACGCAATAATATTGTCAATTGCGTAAGATTAATCAAGTTGCAACACGATTCTGAGGTGGCGACCTAACTCAAGGCCAAACCCAGCCACGCTTTGGTAACCCGTAGCATTGTATGGAAGAAAAGTTAAAACCCTTCAGGGCCCACACGCTACTTGAGCTAATGACCAAAGCCATATATACAGAAGAAATTCAAATTAAATTAAGTTCTAAACGCTTAAAAGTTCTTATTGTGTCAGCAAGTGCAGTCTTCGACAAGTCTCCGGTGAAGTAACAGCTCCTCATAACTGTTAGCTTTACAAGTCGCGAATTTTCTATAAATAGCTCAGGGCAGTCAAGTTATCATAGCTTAGGATTATTTTACTTCTCTATTATTGTGTATTTCCGTGTACTCTTTAATGATCCTTTATGCTTATTTGACTGTATTTCCGTGTTGTGTACAATTAACTAACCTTACGTATGTGATTTAAATTCGTGTTAAACTATTGTGTGTGTAAATAGCAAATATAACGTTTTAAAAAGTGCTGAAAGTGGTTTCAATTAAATTCCCTCGTCAAGGGAACATCATCACCCCCGCCTACATCACCTGACTCCCGCGTTAATAACATTTTGGTCCTGTCGAGCCGGATCAGGTTCAACTAGAGGGAATTAATAAATAATAATAAATAATAAATTAATTAAAAAACCACATAATAATGAGTTTAAGGAGCGAAATAACCACACGCAGTAAACTACGTAAGCTAACGGAGGAAATGAGTGTTCGTAGACATCAAGAGATGGTCTCTGACTCAGGTGTGACCACCGAAAGGGCACCAGAGTCACCGTCTGTTGCACCAACGATGGCATCCACGTCTGCCCTCAATATCCCACTGACGGGTGGTCGAGTAGTCGACTTCAGTAGGAGTACGCCAGAGGGACCACAGGGAGGACAGACAGCCACTAAAGACCGACATAGATCGCCGCGAAGCAAAGGCTCGTCTAAACATAGCCGAGTCGATTACTTAAGGAAAAGAGTCGAATACGAAGCTGAGCGCGAGTTGGTGCAAATGAAGGAGAACTTAGTCAAAAAGAGACTAGAAGCTGACATCGCCGAAATAGAGGCGGCTGCTGACAGCGATGACTCTCACTCAGATGTGAGTACGACACAGCGCGTGGAAGAGTGGGTGAATACAACGCCCCAGGTGCCGCAATTGAACGAAGTATTGCGCACACCGGCTGTGTCAGGCGCGACCACTGAAATGGCTGCGCCCCGTGAACCATCTGAAACTGTAAGTAGAGTGAATCGCGTACCGAATACATACCGTGCGTCGTCAGTGCCTAATGAAAATGTGTCGCGTATAACAAGGGCATCTGAGCCAGTACCGTTACGTAACATAACGGTACCGAGTACGCCATCATACGTGCCAGTGTCAACAGAAGGTGTGAGATTTCGTCTACCCGAATATTATCCCGTCTTTACCACTCCGGTCGCAAGTGTACCTCAAGTATCAACACTTGAGTCGGATACACGGCGGCAGACGCAGTACGGAGCGGGTGAAAGAGAGAGACGGCGAGAATCGTCGGGAGACAGAGACAGCAAAATCGACAGACTGGCAGAGGCAATCTCAAGCATGGCACGACCACGGCCGGTACCAAGACAAGCTTACGAATTGCCATATTTTAATGGGGACCCATCCGACTGGATATCTTATAGAAATATGTATTGGGATACGACCCGGCAATACGAATTTAAAGCGCATGAAAACTTAGCACGGTTAAAAACCTCATTACAAGGCGAGGCAAAGATATCAGTGGAGGATTTATTAAGGACGTCGACGGATCCCACTGATATAATGCGTGCGTTAGAGGACGAGTTTGGTCACCCGACCTTAGTGCTACAGTGCGTACTGAAGAAAGTACGAGATTTACCTAGAGTGACGGAGAGTTGCCGGGAGCTAGGTAAATTCTCTTCTACAGTAAGAAATTGTGTATCATTATTAAAAAACATACACGCAGAGGGCTACATAAATAACCCACAATTAGTGAGTGACCTGCTGAGCAAGTTAACACCGGTACAACGTACGCAGTACGGTGACTTTGCGATGGGCCTAGATAACGCGCAGGGGGTGGATTTAAGAGTGTCACCGAACTTAGAAATGTTCTCGGAATTCCTGACACACCTAACACGCTCGGCATCATACTACGCGCAAGCTAACATGTTCGAGTCGAGTCCACCCAAACAACTTGCGAAGCAACAAAAGCATGGCGCCGGTCAAACCCGACCAGTGACCAATGCACGCCCCGCTGCCAGCAGGCCACCGTGGGTTCAAAAGGTGAACACGCAAAGTGACGAATCCCTCGCACCGAAAGAGTGCATAATATGCCAGAAGAAACACACCATTGAAGAGTGTGAACAGTTTAAAAAGCTGACAGTGCAACAGCGTTGGGACACAATCAAAGATAAAAACACGTGTTTCAAGTGCCTGGTGAGAAAACACCCTAAGAGGTTTTGCCGCGCAAGTAGATGCGAAAAGTGCGGCTACGGGCATCACCTGTTGTTGCACGCGGACAAGCAGCCGAAGGAGGATAAACAGCCGAAAACTGAGAAAACAGAAAGCATCACGAACATAGGAGAGTGGCGAGCAACCGCGTTATTAAAAATAGTGCCGGTATCAATCAGCGACAATAAACAATGTTACGCATTATTAGACGATGGTGCGACGGTATCGTTGATAGACAGTTCTCTCGCTACCGACCTAGAGGGTCCGTGTGTACCTCTTTCGCTGAAGACCGCGGGCGGCCACGGAGTGACGGACCTAACCTCGCGAATGGTACAAGTGCGCGTGAAAGGACCCAATGGTCAGTGTCACAACATTAAGTGTCGCACAATGGTAGACATAAACCTACCAACGCAGACAGTGTCCGCCTCAGTGATAGGCGACAATGCCCATCTCAGCGACTTGGGTTGCGTGGAGATGAGGGGCGCGAAGCCGCTGCTGCTCCTCGGGCAGGACAACTGGGAGCTACTCGTCAGCCAGGACATCCGCCAGGGACGATCCGGTAAGCCAGTTGCCTCACTTACTAGATTAGGTTGGGTCATACATGGACCATTCAATAATTCTAGTTCTGATGAAATAGTCAATTGCATGACAGTCTCCCTCCCTGACTTACATAACTTAGTTAAGTCACAGTTTGAGCTAGAATCAATAGGCATTTCAGAAAATAAGCGCAAACATAGGGATGTCGAAAAGGCGTTAGAAGTGTTGGACAGCACTAGCCATCGCACCATAGATAAGTCGCAATGGGAAGTAGGTCTATTGTGGAAGCATAATAACGTACAATTGCCCAACAACTACAATCAGGCCCGGCAGAGGTTGTACGGTATAGAGAAACGAATGCGCAAAGACGCTAGTTTCGCAGAGGCATATGCGAAGCAAATAAATCGATTAGTGGACGAGGGTTACGCGCGCAAAGTAGAAGGCGAAGTAGCCAGTACACCGGTTTGGTATTTGCCACATTTTGCAGTGGTAAATCCCAACAAACCAGGGAAACTTCGCCTAGTGTTCGACGCGGCCGCCACGTCACATGGAACGTGTCTAAATGACAACCTACTGACCGGACCTGACTTATTAAATTCATTGTTAGGAATTTTAATAAAATTTAGAATAGGCCCTGTAGCCTTTTCAGGCGACATCGCTGACATGTTCCTAAGAGTACGAATCAGGGCAGAGGATCAAGGCGCCCAGTTATTTTTGTGGCGAGACGCGGACCAACATAGGGAACCAGATACATATGCGATGAATTCCATGATATTTGGCGCAGCCTCATCACCTACCACGGCGATATATATATTAAACAAAAATGCCAGTGAGTTTGGAACGACATATCCCGAGGCTGTTGAGGCAATAAAGACCAGGCATTACATGGACGATTATCTAGACAGTGCCTGGTCCGCAGACGAAGCCAATAGGCTGGTTGAGGAGGTGACCAGTATACACGCCTCTGGCGGGTTCATAATCCGGGGGTGGGTCACCAACTCACCAGAGCTTAGGGATAGGTTGGCAATAGATATGCCTGATAGGGTAGCCCTTGAGAAAGGAGCGGGCACTGTGGAGAGGACCCTAGGTCTGATATGGTCACCAAAGAAAGACGATTTAGGCTTTGATCTCTCATTTAAAAGGCTGCCGGCCGAAATATTGAACGGTAACCTGGTGCCCACGAAACGTCAGTTCTTGAGCATGATTATGTCAATTTATGATCCACTGGGTTTCCTTTATCCATGCGTTATTCAGTCGCGCATACTGATGCAGAGGATATGGAAATCGGGGATCCAGTGGGACGAACCCTTACTAGACAAAGACGCCAAGGTGTGGTTCATTTGGTTAAGTAATCTGAAACGTCTAGAAGACGTAAAAATACCACGGTGGTATGGTTTAAACCTAGAAAACCTAGAGTTGCATGCCTTCGGAGATGCTAGCGAACTAGCATACGCCGCGGTCATTTACCTAGTGGGTTATAACTCCGAAGGTAGCAGGGAGATTGTCATGCTGCTAGGGAAGGCTAGAGTGGCTCCACAAAAAGTAGTATCTATTCCCAGATTAGAGCTGCAAGCTGCGGTATTGGCCTGCCGGTTGGCAGACACCGCTGAGAAAGAGTTAGGTTTGCAAATTAAAAAGAAATTCTATTGGACCGACAGTAAAACTGTCTTAAAGTGGATCAATTCTGATGCCCAAGAGTTCCAACGGTTCGTTTCTCACAGACTAGCCGAGATAGATAGGTTATCAGACAGAGGCAACTGGCACTGGGTACCCTCGGAGGACAACCCAGCTGATAAAGCGACCAGGTTGTGTTGGCCTGATAACCATGCAGAGTGGCTCTCGGGCCCCTCTTTCTTACGTAACCCACAGGAGCAGTGGCCGGCATGTCGCGAGCCTGAGGAAACCGAGGCGGACCTCGAGCGCATCCAGCGGGTCCACGCGACCACAACGCCCGCGGCTCCACTTCTACAGTACGAGCGCTACTCTTCATGGGCACGCATACAGCGCGTCACAGCGCGCGTACTAATTTTTGTCGCCCGGTGTCGTAAACGCCGGGTCACTACCGAGCTAAGCCCACGTGACTTAGAGGAAGCACACGACTTCCTAATAAAGTTGTGTCAGGAAGATAGCTTCCATGACGAGCGGGCCGCAATCCTAAAAGGCCTGCCCGTCCCTATCAGCAGCAACGTCAAGGCGCTCGACCCGATGATCGCCGACGGAGGGCTGCTAAGAGTGAGGGGACGTCTAAGTGCCTGTGAGGCGCTCACATTCGGCGAGAAGCACCCAATAATTTTGGAGGGTCGTCACCCTCTGACTAGAAAGCTAATCGCACACTACCATGCGTTGGCTCTACATGCTAACCACGAAACAGTCGTTAACAACCTACGAGAGAAATACTGGGTCACAAAGGTAAGGACCTCAGTAAAAGCAGTAATCGCAAGTTGTCAGCTTTGTCGTATTTGCAGAGCTAAACCAGCCCCACCAAAGATGGGTGACCTCCCACTCGCCAGGATAGAGGTGAACCGAAGAGCCTTCGTTCGAGTGGGAGTCGACTACTTCGGCCCGATGGAGGTCGCTATCGGGCGACGGCGCGAAAAGAGGTGGGGAGCCCTATTCACCTGCCTCACTACGCGCGCCGTCCACCTGGAGTTGGCCGCCTCATTGAGCGCCGACTCCGCCATACTAGCCTTGCGGCGCCTCATAGCGCGCCGCGGGCAGCCAGCGCATCTGTACTCTGACCAGGGTACCAATTTCATCGGGGCAAATACCGAGCTCCGAGCGGCCCTGAAAGACCTCAACCATGGTCGAGTAAGGGACGAGGCCATCAATCGAGGAATCGAGTGGCATTTCAATCCCCCGGCGGCCCCACACATGGGCGGCTGCTGGGAGCGCCTGGTGAGATCCGTAAAGAACGCGCTGCGGAGCACGCTTAAAGAGCGGGCCCCCCGTGAGGAGGTTCTGTATACCCTCCTCACAGAGGCCGAACTGATCATCAACAGCCGACCATTGAGCTACGTGTACGACGACCACCACCAGCCCGTGGTCCTGACTCCGAACCATTTGCTCCTGGGCACGGCGTCCGGGAGTACTCCGATGGCACCAGCCGACGTCGACGACGTTGACTCGCGCCGGCAATGGCGGCGTGTAAACGCGCTCGCTGACATGTTCTGGCGGCGCTGGCTGCGGGAATATCTCCCAACGCTGCAACGTCGCGAAAAGTGGGCAGATAATGTGCCAAATGTGCGTGTCGGCGACGTTGTGATAATAGCCGACAATAACAAACAACGTAGTGCGTGGACTAAAGGAGTTATAAAAACAGTGTACCACGGGAGTGACGGCATCATCCGTGTAGTAGACATTAAAACTACAAACGGGGTCCTGCGTCGGCCTGTAGCTAAGATCATCGTGCTTCCCACAGACCAAGAAATGTAATACGGTTGAACCCTGTTACAGGGGGTGGAATGTAGGCGAAGCACCATGATTTGATAATACAACAACATGAGTTGTAACTATGTTTTATTTACTTATAGCATGCCATAGTCAGATATGCTGTAACAGATTGTGTTACGTATCACTTTACATGATAACAACATTGTAACATAACATGTATTTTGATAACATCATCATTTGGATAATGATCGTAATAATGCAAGGTAAAAACTCGGGTTGAAACATGCATGATCAATCTTACGCAATAATATTGTCAATTGCGTAAGATTAATCAAGTTGCAACACGATTCTGAGGTGGCGACCTAACTCAAGGCCAAACCCAGCCACGCTTTGGTAACCCGTAGCATTGTATGGAAGAAAAGTTAAAACCCTTCAGGGCCCACACGCTACTTGAGCTAATGACCAAAGCCATATATACAGAAGAAATTCAAATTAAATTAAGTTCTAAACGCTTAAAAGTTCTTATTGTGTCAGCAAGTGCAGTCTTCGATAAGTCTCCGGTGAAGTAACAGCTCCTCATAACTGTTAGCTTTACAAGTCGCGAATTTTCTATAAATAGCTCAGGGCAGTCAAGTTATCATAGCTTAGGATTATTTTACTTCTCTATTATTGTGTATTTCCGTGTACTCTTTAATGATCCTTTATGCTTATTTGACTGTATTTCCGTGTTGTGTACAATTAACTAACCTTACGTATGTGATTTAAATTCGTGTTAAACTATTGTGTGTGTAAATAGCAAATATAACGTTTTAAAAAGTGCTGAAAGTGGTTTCAATTAAATTCCCTCGTCAAGGGAACATCATCACCCCCGCCTACATCACCTGACTCCCGCGTTAATAACACAAATATTATCTAATATGTGATTGATTGCAGTCAATTGATTTCTTTAATTTTGTGTCCGGAAGCTTTGAACTCATAATAATGTTGATCATCTGTAATAAAACTTCATAAAGTAAGAAGAACGAACGAGAAAATATGCAGCTAGAAATCATCAAATTAGTTAATCGTAAATTGCCACACAAAAATTAAATATATAAAGTGAATAAAATATTGAATCATATAATCATATTGAATCATAGTTTTTAAAACAATATCAATTAACTTGTTATGATATTTTTCACAAATACTCTGCAGCTCATCATCATCTTCCTACCCTTTTCCCAACTATGTTGGAGTCGGCTTCCAGTCTAACCGGATGCAGCTGAATACCAGTATTTTACATGGAGTGACTGCCTGTGCCTATCTGACCTCCACAACTCAGATACTGGGTAATACGACACCCCTTGATCAGACTTTCGGGCTTCTGACGACCCGTAACAACTGTCAAAGATCTACAAATGACAATGACAACCGGGACTAGGCACAGAGGGGTCTTGGTATGTAAAGATGGCCACCCATCCACGGCAAGCGTAGCTTAACTGATCAATCGACCCGTGCGGCTGTGTTTACGTAGCCACAAGCCCCTCACAAATGCAGCTCATTTAATAATAACTTATATACTCAGTACGATTATTGACAAATGTGTGCACTGACTGGATAGGTCCACTCAATCTGGTTATTTCCTCAAAATACCATTTCAGACACCAATCTGCATGGTCTTCATATAATCTGACCAAGATTATCTCTGGACTTTAAAAGAGACTGTGACCTCTGAGTTTGTTTCGCCCTTTCTTCTCAGACTAGTCAGATAGGAAACGCGAACCCATCTAGTTTTTAAAATAGAACTGACGTGTAAAAGTGTCTGTACAAACCTACTTACAGAAATAAAATCATTTATTATTTATCAGTCTCAAGAATTTATATCTATACCTATCCTCAAAGAACAAAAGAACAGAAGTATTCATAAGTAACTGACAGTGAATTAGTATGTCAATCAAAGTTAGCAGGCTCAAAGCTATGTGCATTGCGTATGCTCTAGCGCATGGACTGAAAAATATGTGTTAAAGTCAAGGGTAGGACGAATGATTGAATTGCCTAATCTGCCTGTATCTAGAAGAAAGGAAAAGGTATCGTGTGTTTCTTAGAATAAGAGGTCATCCCCTCTCTCCCCTCTAACAAAACGTAGATTAAGAATCAATTCAAAATAAGAACCGGTTTCTAAAAAGCTGATTAAAGCAATAATTATCTTAGCCGCTGTCAAATTTCACTGAAATTGTAATTCATATTGCCTTTATACAACCTGAGGAGCTTGTGGCTAAATAATAACTGCCATACGGGTCGATCGATCAGGTTAAGCTACGCTTACCGCGGTTCGTCCGTGGATAGGTGACCATCTGTTCATACCAAAATTCCTCCGTGCTTCGAAAAGCACGTTATGCCGTTGGCCCGGATGTCATTTGTAGATCTTTGACAGTTGTTACGCGTCGTCAGAAGCCCAAGTTTGACAACCAGTATTTCCAAGGGATATCGTGTTACCCAGTAACTGGGTTGTGGAGGTCAGATAGGCAGTCGCCCCATGTAAAATACTGGTATTCAGCTGCATCCGGTTAGACTGGAAGCCGACCCCAACATAGTTGGGAAAAGGCTAGGCAGATGATTGTCTTTATAAAACCGGGAATTAAGTCCGTCTTTTTTAGTTTTCAACGTTTGCAGGATTGAATTACTAGACTATTATTCTTCAACATAAACAAAAATACAGCTTGGTACCTGAAAAAGGTTATAGACAGTATTTGTTCCGGATAATTCACAGCTACAATATCACATGAAACGTTTGCTTGTCTAAGTTATATCTAAAACAGTAGTTCACGGTTTGGAATTTTAAAACCCATTGTTATGTTGGTCTTAGAAACGGAGATAGTCATCGAATGTAACCGCGATACGTGAGGTCGTGAGTTCGATCCCGGACTTGTATCAATGTTCCTTCAAACAAACTTGTTGATATGCACATATTTTAACTTTTCAATTTTCTTGCCCACTGTATGCTAACAGTGTGGGAAACGCTTAAAATGACATCCTTTGGCATCTATTGAAAGAATTCTGTATTTCAGAAACATTCATCATCATAATTTCAAACGAAAGACGTCTACTGCTGGACATAGGCCTGCCGCAAAGAGGAGGGTTTGCCATAATCGCCACGCTTGGCAGGCGGGTTGGCGATCGCAGTATGGTGTTAAAATGCATAGAGAACGCTGCTGCCCATTCTCTAGTAAGTCCCTTAGTCGCCTTTGACGACACCCACGGGAAGAAATAGGATGGTGCTATTCTTTACGTCGGGCACCACACAGTACACATGGTCAGAAACATTAGAATTCTTTCAATAGAAAGAAGAATAAAAGAAGGCGTGCTGTTCTTTAACAACGGCAAAATTAATAATGCCTTGGAAAATACTCCATTGTTTACCTAACTGGGTACTGTCTTTGTGTTGTTTTGTTTTGGCAAGATTTTAAATGAATTTCTACTGCAGATTTATTATGTTAACACAGAAAAGATATTAGTCATCCTATCATTAAATACAATCACATAGCTCGTATTCACACACATTCACTCACATACACCAATTACATCAACAAACATCATCATACAAACATCAATACAACAACTTCTTTTAAACAATTTTTTGTCTAAATATTTTGCATATACTTAATAATTTTTAGTTTTACCCACCTTACGAATTTATTCATTAATACCGAACACCTGCTAAATGTCTCGAAATATTATGTTCACTATAAAGTACTGTTATGTGTGTGATTATTGAAGAACTAGATTCCTAGTTCTTCAATAATCACACACATAACTGACCTACCGTGATACAGTTTTTACTACTGTGAATTTACTCTCTAACAACCATTTATTTCAACGCACGACATGAGATCTTATTTTTTTGTTTTGTATTTTAATTATTTTTTTATTTATTTTCGTGTCGTTTCGTTGTCGTGTCGTATTCTTATGGTAGTTATTGCGATGCTGGAAATAAATGCTTTTTTTTTACAATTGTGAAGTTTGATCTTAAAGATGAATATCAAACTACCCACTAATCACAACGTTACACCCTTCTAAATAAGATACATTCATTCCCCACATCTATCAAACGAGGAAACAAAAATACGTTCTACCAAAACAACGATATAATAACATCAAAACATTCGTTAAATAAAGCTATTTACATACTAATACACGTGTATGATTGTTCGCCAGTGAATCATGACACCTTGACACGTGCGTGGGAGTCACAATGGGTGGAACGCGCGAATCGAAGCCTGGGAGAAGGATTTTTGGGTTTGTGGGTAGGTAGAGTTAGTGGTGCATGTTGTTAATGTGGTTTTATGATGTAGCTTCCGGTTTTTAATGATGTAACTTATTACTGCTTCTCTAATATTTAATGCAGTAAAGTTTTGGAAAAAGCCACGGCGAAATTAATGATAAATAATGATAAATTTATTTGCCATAAAAATACAGATAGGAACAAAGGTGATGCATTATAAATAGTGTACATTGTAACATCTGGTTCTATGTTAATATCTGAACTCAAGTATAATTGTAACCCTGCCTCTTAAACTAGGTAAACCTGTATCTTAAGAGACAGTGATCCGCCATGAGGGTCTTAAACATAGTTAATGACAAAAATAGGTAGATGTGAGATGTTGATTCATCCTTTACAATTAAATCTTACTATTTCATGTAACCAGAAAAAAAAATCTAATAAAACTAATAATAATAAAAAATAAAAATAAACCATACAGTCGGAGTAGATATCCGTTGTTGGGTATCTGTAGGGCTTACTCGAAATTACTTTGAGTATTGCTCTTTGCGCTCTCTCTACTCTAAGAAAGTTAGTTTTCCATGCACCACCCCAAGCAGTAATACAATACCCAAGAACCGATTGACATTTTTAGCGTAGTAGACCATCTTTAGCGTATCCGCATTAGCTGACTCCCTGAGCGACTTGAAGATGTGTATGAGTCGTAGAGTTTTGGTGGTGAGGGCATCAATCTGCTTGTCCCATTTTAGCCCATCATCTATTAGTACACCTAAATATTTCACACTATCGGTTCTGATGAGTGTGGGACAGTCACAGGGTCCGGCTGAGTTCAGGCAAGAGTGAGCTGTTATAGAGAAGTCTTGAGGCGGTGTAGTGTTACGACGGATTGCAAATGAAATGTAATTAGTTTTATGTAAGTTGAGAGTGAGTAAATTTGAGTTTAGCCATTGCATTATTACAGACAGAGCTGCCTCCGCTTTTGTTTTAACAATATCCTATGTGGGCCCACTGACTAGAATCGCTGTGTCATCCGCATAGACATATATCTTGCAGTTTGGCAGTTGCATCTTACACAGTTCCTTGACGTAAATCTGAAACAGCGTGGGGCCCAAGATGCTCCCTTGTGGAACCCCGTAAGTGACAGTTGTCTCATCGCTAATGTACTTGTCAATTTTAACACTTTGAGAGCGATTATTTAAGTAGTCAGTGAAAATTTGGAGAGGTTTACCACGTACGCCTATTGACTCTAACTTAAGGATAAGTTTGGAAACAGAAACTGTGTCAAATGCCTTGGAAAGGTCTAAAAAGATACCTAAGCACTTGGTTTTATTATCAAGATCCATTGCCACTTGTTGTGTTAAGTCAAGTATCGCATCCTCAGTTGACACCCCCGAGCGGAAGCCATACTGATTCGGAGCAATAATGTGATGTTTATTAAGAAAGCTCTTAAGACCATTATTGAGAATCCTTTCAAGGATTTTTGTGACTGCAGGCAGAACTGCTATCGGTCTGTAATTGTTGACACAGTTCCTGTCCCCGCTCTTGTAAATGGGATGCACCACTGCCCTTTTGAGAGCATCCGGAAAGGTACCAGTGTCTAAACACCAATTGAAGAGATATGTAATGACCGGGACCAGGATGTGACGGCAGCTTTTCAATAAGAGGGATGATATCCCATCCCAACCGACGGCGCAGTCACTGCGTAGTTGAAGGATAAGTGACTCTAGTTCAGCTTCGTCCACATCTAGTAGAGCAAGTGAGTTGACTCGATAGTATCTCGACGGTATGCGTGGAACGTATAGACGTGGAAGGAATGTAGGAGATTGCTGGAGAGGCAGGATTCCGTGATGGATGATCTTCCGCCAGTTTTTTGCCCACGTTACAAAAAAACTGAGAAACCTTATATAAGGAGGCTTTTGGATTATCGTGAATTTTTAGAAGTTCAGTGGGGGAGGAATGTATTTTATGTGTGTTGGTTATTATTTTAATTGTTGTCCACAGCTTTTTAGGGTTATTCCTGCCTTTTTCGAGCTCTTTTGTTTCATAAGATGCTCTTAACTTTCTAGTAAAGTAATTCATTACAGAAGTTACGGTAGCGAGTGTAGGTGGTTTTAAGAATTTCATTGTGAGGGTCCTTGGTTGAATTCATGTGCATTTTGTCACGATTTTGAATGCATCTCAGGAGACCAGGAGTCATCCATGGTTTAATGGTTCTTTTACGCCTTGGAACTTTGACTTGCTTTGTGTGTTTTGAGATGGCAGATTTAATTATACTTACAAATTCATTCATGGCTGCGTTTACATCTTGGAGGTGGTATATTACAGAAAAATCCCTCTCTTCCAGCTCTGAGATGATTGCTTCGTAATCTAGACAAGTGTTAACATGACTTACTTTATGTACTGGATTGGCGTGAGTAATAGATAGTAGGATAGGTTTGTGATCTGTAATATGCGAGTCCAATACAAGTGTAGTACGAGTAGCGGGGAGGTTAGACTTGAGAAGTATGTGATCAATACAGTGTTCGAGGCGAGTCAATTTATTTAAAACTGCTTTATTTTATTTTATGTTAAAAACAACTGTTGTTTAACTGCTGGGTTTTTTTATTATTTATTTATTTAATACTTTAAGCACAAAAAAATGTACAGAGGCGGACTTAATGCCATAGGCATTTTCTACCAGTCAATCTGAAACAAAAAAAAAAAAATTAAAAGCATCAAAATTTTCATGAAATGCATGATGAACAAAAAAATGTATTAATGATTCTGATGATTATAATTCTATAAATACATATCTGTCATAGTCGCGAATCATATTTTGATCAAGATACAACCTGACACTGACCTGGAAATAGCAAAAAACGTAAGAAAAATTGATTTCGCAGGCTACATTTGCGGATCCACCTTAAGTATAAGAATACTGAGAAAATATTATATAATACTGGTAAACAAGAGGGCTGCCTCCCTGATGGTAAATGGTTACTACCACCACACCGCCTATGAATACCTAAGTCGTCCAATGCTGGATATAGGTCCCCGCAAGCGTCGCCACTCCGACGGTCCTATGCTTCTCGCATACAGGGGATTCCCGCGGCCTTCACAAGGTCAAGGCCTTCTATCGACCTGCTTGGTTACAATTATTTATATCTCTTTACATTACTCATCCGGGGCCTACCCAGGGAGTCTACTCCGAAGCCCCCAAAGTCCGTCAACGAAGATACGGGCCCGTCTGAAAGTAGTTTATCCGTCAAAACAAGTGACAAATTATTTTTTTCTAACGGGTAAATACACATCGGGATTAGACCCGGCGCCCATTGGTAACACGGCATGCTATTTTTAGGCGACGTATAAAAATATAACTTAATCGTATGGAAATAAAGTTGAAATTTCTATGTACATTGAAATATCAACTTTATTTCCATAATATTAAGATATATTTTTATACGTCGCCTAAAAATACCTTGCCATGCCCTGCCGGCAATGGGCGCCGGGCCTTAGGGACAACTGTCAAATGGTGTTGTCATTGATTTAAGTTCGGGTCCTGAACTAATCTTATGTCCGTAAGTGATACGGAGTAGAACTCCTAAAACTTCAGCTGAAGCTACGGATTGCGATGATTAGGGAGTAGACCACCAGGGCCGTCATAAAGACAATTATCTCCCGAAAAATTAAGTGATGTGACAACATTGTCACGCAATAACATTTAGGGTACAGAATAAAAACTCACTCATATTATAATAATTCATAGCGTTAGTTCAATTTAACAGCAATTAACTCACTAACAAGCTACCTACCGTAACGACTTTCCAAAATATTCACTTTCATCCTCATAATACCTTGATTAATGTAATTAATACCGTTCTATGTAAATACAGCGTGCGTGGGCGCAACATCTAGTAACTACACCTTCCTGTCTTGATGTTGATCGGATCACCAGGTCTGTGGAACCATGGAGGACGATTTCTGAAAGATATTACAATAATAAGTAGGTTTTATGAGGAAGTCTCAAAGTTACACCGGTGGATCAAAAGTTTTTTGTTTTGAGAAAGCAGGTGACTACTGCGAAGTCACCCCTTATAAGTCATAATTATCATCTTTCACACTCCATTCATCGCTTCTTCTGTCTTCCCCTACTCTACCATTCCCCTTCCCTTCTTACTCTTCTTCATCTTATATCTTCCCCCAACTTGGTCTTTTTTGTATTTTGTGTTCCTTCTTTGCGTCATGATTACCGGAAATATTGTGTATCGGGATAAAATTGTGTATGGAGGTAGCTGACACCCTGGATTAACATATAGGATACTTTTTATCCCGATATGCCCACGGGATTGAGACTTACGCAGGTGAAACCGCGGGGTGGAACAAGTAATATTAAGATAAAATTAAAATAGTATGTTTAAAGTGAGGGGCTCGTGGCTAAATGATAATAATCGCACGGGTCGTTTGGAGGGTTAAGCTACGGTAGCCTTAGTCAGTTTGCGGATGGGTGACCATCCATTACATATTGAGACCCCTCCATGCCTCGGAAAGCACGTTAAGCCGTTGGTCCCGGTTGTCATTCGTAGATCTTTGACACTCGTTACGAGTCATCAGAAGCCCAGAACTTTGAAAATCAGTCTTACCAAGGGGATCATGTTACCTAGTAGGTCACTGGGTTTTGGAGGTCATATAAGCAGTCGCTCCATGTAAAATACTGGTATTCAGCTGCATCCGGTTAGACTGGAAGCCGACCTGAACATAGTTGCAAGAAGGCTAGGCAGATTGATGCAAGGAGGTTTTTTTTTACACAATGTTTATCGATATTTTAATTAATTGTGAACCGATCATCAGTTCTGGCGCAGTGGATTCAAAAACTTACAAAGCAAACTTAATAAAATTAAATCGGTGGGCGAATGAATTTGACTTAGTTTGCTTTGGTAGTTTTTGAGTTAGCTTCAATAATATTATGGAATTAATCCACTTTGTCACTGTTGTGTATGAATAACAATACAATTAGTGGTATACGAATTTGTGTGGGCTTACAACAACAAATTCGTAGACAGCTATAGTGAAAAATTAAAAATTAATAACTTTTATTTTGGTAGTGTCTTTCGGTTTTGTATTTTTGGAAGTCAGTGGTTTTTTTTGTAAAGGTTTTTAAATACCAT
The DNA here is from genome assembly GCA_963921375.1 of Tiliacea citrago. Lineage (NCBI taxonomy): Eukaryota > Metazoa > Arthropoda > Insecta > Lepidoptera > Noctuidae > Tiliacea > Tiliacea citrago. The sequence continues at coordinate 4,548,449 of OY992799.1, forward strand.
TCTGCATTTAGATAAGACAACAGCTTATAATGAAGATAAGCTTCACTTAGTACCTAATTCGTAGGTAACCGTATTATGTATTTCACAACCCACAAGCCGATAATTAGGCTATAATTATCACTAAAGTTCAAACCAGAAGTCATCGGACACTCAGGCCAACCAGATTACAAATTGCAGAAAATCCTCTAAGCCATTAACTCTTGGTCACAGTTCCCATAATGTACAAAGCAGGCAGACAGACAAATCGCATCTGTATCTCATTGTGATTGATCCTGTGATTAAACTGTCTTATCTTACAATATAAACGATAATTAATTCAATATTGTACGCATTTTCTATGTTCCTATGATTCTATGCTGGGTGACGTAAGTGTTTTGTAATACATTCTTCGAAGATGCGCTTGCGTTGGTGGAAATGGTACAGGTCGGTTTAAATGAGTCATTTTGAAACAGGTACTTGGCCTGAAAACTGTGATTGGATTTTGGATTTGTAAGCATTATTTTTGCGTATGGCCTAGCAAGTCAGAGAAGGGATTTATAATGATTTATTTTACTATAATATAAAACGGCAATCTGCCAATTGAAGATCTTGTAAGAAGTGGAAACTATGGTTAATTTTTTCTTTTAGTATTGTTTTCTGACTATAATTTCGTTGCGGTTATTCAAGACAGTTGAATTTACGACATTTTTGACTGGTGTTTTTACCTTTGACACGCCAAACTTTATTTCCACGGCGCTTTTCTGTTTGATCGCCACTGTCTCAACATTCTGGCTTACAGGAGTTGCAAAGATTGAGAATTTTGTAATTTTATGTCTCAATAAAAGCAATAGGTACCCACGTTGTTTGGTAGATACTACCTTTCTTGAAGATATTAGGTATTACGTACATCTTTATAAAAATCCGAAGAACTCGAAGATAGAAACGTTTGGAGGATATCATATCCTTTTCAGAAATCACAACAGTTATAGAATTTATTTATAACAATTGGTCCTTAATTAAAATATACAAGCTAACTCTAAAATATGTATAATATGTACAAGTAGGTATATAATAAAATAATTAAAAAGGGGGAGTGCTCATTGGGCATCAAAAAATTTGTCCGCATCGCTGTCAATGCGAGAAGTGCCCAAAAGGCTGGCAGCATTGCCACGTTGGATGGCAATACTGATTCTTTGGGCTAAAAATAGGCCAGCCCTCTGGTCCAGTGAAGAGTCGACCAACCGCTTGGCGATGACAAGAAATACTTGATGAGCACTCGGACCCCAAGGCCCTAGTGTTTCAACCCCAAACGGCTCAAACATATATTATAGCTCCCAATAAAGTTGTTATATTTGCGCCGTTTGAAGTTTTTTTTTTACTGAGTAGAATTCTCACGAAAGCTCGAATATCACTAGGTACGCTTCTTCATAGTTACGGTACGTTCAGCGCATCCTGTCTGAGTAGTTTAGCTGCTATAATTGTTTGGTAGGTAATTACGAGCCGAACTATTATATAACGTTTAATAAAAGATACTTAGTAATGGGTAATACCATACCAATGCCACCTAGCTGATTATCATGTGAAAGACATAAAAATATATTATATTGTGATTCCATAAATTCTACAACGTGATTTCTATGTAAATACTTAAACAGATATTGTATCCCGGATCTACTCGTGAGTACTTTTCTAAATATCCCACGATAAAAACTACCGTCTCTTTTTTAAGCTGCCAAGCCACCTCATCATTTAGCTAGCGTTTTCCCAATTATTTTGGTGTCGGCTTCAAGTCTAATTGGATGCAGCTGAATACCAGTACATATTTGACATGGACCGACTACCTATCCTATCCTTATACTCGTATAACCTGTGGTACTTACGTGGCAGGATAAATAACTAGGTCCGTAAAACGGGGTGAATAGAAATGCAGGGGTGAATCGAGATGCAACTTTATAATGGATTTCAACGTTGAAAAAATATCTTTTGTTGCCAAAAACGACTATAATGTGTTTGTTACCTGTACTATAATTAACGATTAAGTGCCTTGGCAACAAACTATATTATTTCAAGGTTAAAATCCATTTTAAAGTTGAGTCTCGATTCACCCCTGCATTTCTATTCACCCCGTTTTACCCGGTACTTAAAGATCTTCTCTCCCTGGGGCCTATTAAACATAACTGACAATGCGACATTGTTTGTAAAAAAAATACAAAATTGACACATTTTTATGGCAGGTGCTGTTTAAACAGCACCTGCCATAAGAATGTGTCAATTTCAAAGCACTATCAAATCCTACCCTTTTCCCAACTATGTTGGTGACGGCTTCCAGTCTAACCGGATGCAGCTGTATACCAGTATTATACATGGAGCGGCTACCTATCTGACCTCCACAACCCAGTTACTGGGTAACAAGAAAAGACTGGTTGTCAGACTTTCATGCTTTTGACTACCCGTAAGGACTGTCTAAGATCAATGATATCAATCACAGCCGGGACCAACTGATTGACGTGCTTCCCGATGCACAGAGGGATCTCGGTATGTAACGAATGGTCACCTATCCACGGAACGACCTTAGCAAGCGTTGCTTACCGGTGGTCGACCGGCTGTGATTATATAATAATTTATTTATTTAAAGAAATAAATTAATATATTATTTATTTAAAGAAATAAATAAATAAATTATTTAGCCTCTTTTACCTATCTGCCAATTTTGAACAAAATCTGTTCAGCGTTTTAGCAGCATCAACGAATAAAACAGACACACAGTAAGATAAACGTTCGTATTGCAATCTTTGTAGGAATAACATTGATGCAGGTTACAATAGAAGATGATTAGCATCTGTTATTAATAATGTACAGTCCAGCACATCAAATTACCACACATTTTAAAATTTTCTCATTCGATTTTGAACTTAACCATGAACATTTTAAGGTTTATAATCATTTGGAGAAATTTGACAGTTGACTGTACCTACTGGGAATGTTAGTAAAACACCATTAGTGTAATATCATCAATTTGTTTCAGCCCACATGGTGACCTAAGAGTTTGTTTGACTACTGATGAGAGGGTTGTAGGCGAAGACTATTTTCATTAAATATATATTAGCAATGACTAATGAACTTGGTGAAATATTATGAAAAAGAGTTTTCAGAGTACAAAACTGTAATTGCAGGAGCTCTCTGTACCGTCCGAGACAACGGCGAAGTCGGCAGTGCGTGTGTGTGTTATATCGGCAGTGCGTGTGTGTGTTATAATTATGCTGAAGCTACTCGTCTTCACACGCTGTGAATGTGTGTGTAATTGGAGAAGCTCTCGGTACCGTCCGAGAGAGAGTCGTCGAGAGTAGAGTCTATCTTTTCCATTGTAATGTTTATGTGAACCTACTTATGGCACATTTTAGCATTGACCCAACAGTTCAAATTGAGATCATGGATCAGCTATCTAATAGTAGATTGTCATACAAGGGTCGAAAGGAATCAATTCCCATACGAGGTATTTAGACGCCCGAGCGTAGCGTGGGCGGCTATAGTCCGAGTTGGAATTGGTGACTTTCACCCGTGTTAAACACTCTACTTTTCATTTCGAATATAAGGAAAGTAAAAAAATTTTGTTATTCGAAAACATTTTATTTTCTTCTTTGCTCGCCACTTCATAAAATCACTGTATAGTATTTAAATATATTTCCTTTGAAATTTCTGGCAAAAGATTTTTGATTAATGTATTTGCCTCGTCTTTAACCGAATCTAGGGTCAACATTTCAGCATCACTTGAACTCATTTTTAATCAAATATTAGACTATATAAAACCCAGATTTTGAATTTCGATACAGCTTACAGAGTTTTAGTATTCCGTCAAATTATAATAGTCTTTTTAAATTTTAAATATGGAACACACCGCTTCACCGCCGCGGGCCGTCTGGCTTAAAGGGTATTTTTTTTATTCACACTGGCTGTTTATACACTCACAAGACCGCAATATTTTTAAATCGATATTTTTCTTAATTATGTAAAAAAAATTCGTAGCCGACTACCTAACCAAATTTAGTTATATATTTAAAATGCATTTCTGGTCTAGGGACGAAGGAATTACAATGCCGCTTTCCACCCGCTACTCAGATCAAACAAACACTACCTTCCGAGTATGGGAAATGAAAAATTATTTACATAATAAATGAGATAAAGTGAAGCAAATATTATAACAGACGGGGGTAGGTAAAGTATTGTTATAAAAGTAAGACCTATGGTTTAAATCATTGAAAGGCAAATTTTTTTTTGTTTTCCAACAGTCTTAATTATTTTAGACACATTTCTCTTTCATTTCTCATTTTTCAATACTGAAATTTCCAACGCTTCACTTGCATTATATTCATACCATAACTGAAGAAATAGGGTTCGATCCGATGCGTCAGAAATACAAGTGCCTAATAGTATCAACATCGCGGAACTAAAATCTGTGGGCTATTACCAAGCGCACACACGTACGGCCAAATTATAAATGTAGTTATAATTTAATATATAAACATTTAACTCTTACAATTGTTACACAACCGTCACGCTAGGCCTATTTGATTCTGAGTAGAAAGCCAGCATTGTTTATACAAAGTAATTATTGTGAATGTAGATTTTTATAATTACATTTTGCATTGGGATCCATGAAAATTGTAGATTAGGTAGTTTTTTGGAAGAGCGTATCGTGATTTTAAATGGTACGAATTTTATTATAATGAAACTTTTATCTTATGTTTACAGTACTTGTTTACAATGGGCTCGAATCCGGAACGAGATGATCCGGCATTGAACTAAAGTTGTCAGCATAAACTCACAGAATAAGCTGAAGTGGCAATGGGCCGGCCATATAAAGTTGAATATTCGCAGGGTGGCTGGAAGCAGCTGGATGAGTTGCCGAAAATCGAGCTGAATGGCGTGCAATAGGTGAATCCTATGTCCAGCAGCGACTATGGGCTGATGATGATGATGTTTACAATGCTTAAAAAAAAATAAAGATAATATTATTATGTCTGTCTCAACAGTCCGCTTGGAAAAAAAAAACCGGCCAAGTGCGAGTCGGACTCGCGCACGAAGGGTTCCGTACCAGCATCTATAAAAATGGCAAAAAAATCACGTTTTTTGTATGGGAGCCCCCCTTAAATATTTTTTTTATTTAATTTAATTATTTGTTTTTAAAGTGAACATATAACTAAATATTCTGTGAACATTTCAAACATCTACCTGTTACCGTTATCAATATCGAGCAAAAACGAGCAAAAAAATCACGTTTGTTGTATGGGAGCCCCCTTAAATATTTATTTTATTCTGTTTTTTAGTATTTATTGTTACAGCGGCAACAGAAATACATCATCTGTAAAAATTTCAACACTCTAATATCACGGTTCATGAGATACAGCCTGGTAACAGACGGACAGACAGACAGACAGACGGACATACAGACAGACAGACAGACGGCGGAGCCTTAGTAATAGGGTTCCCGTTTTACCCTTTGGGTACGGAACCCTAAAAAACGGAAAAATACCATTCCTAATTAGCTATTTGTAATATGAAATTAAAGGATATTCGTTTCCTGATATAAATATGCAATAGACTACTTAGATATTTTGTTATAATTGAAAATTGAAAACTGCAACATTCCCTTACGATTTGCTCTTCAATATCGACATCTATCCTTGCCTGATGCACTACTGTGCATCTTGTGTGCATGTGTGTATCCCTAATACCTTAAAAATCTAGAACTAAAAAAAACCACATACAAAAGAAACCCAACAAAAATAAATGTAGTCACTAACCTTGCAATTACATCAGCCTTAGCATGAATCCTAAAATAGTCAGCTAATTGATTAAACTGAAGCCTACTGAGGTCACATCAGATTCATTAAAGTAATTTAATTTGAGCTTACAAGGGTCCTTCAGTTCCCAAAATGGAGGGAACGTCAGTGGTCGTAAAAGATTTGACCTTGAAAATCAAGACGAAATTATTTCACTTTAATTTAGATAAAACATCATTAAAATTGAATTTAAATCTGAAAAGTAATTGGATGTTTAAGAGGTGCTACAAAAATGCTACATACTTACATAATGGCAAAAAAATAAATCGATGTCCATAATTTGAATCGTCAAAAAACATGTTTGAAGGATTCTCTATTTATTTACGGAATCTTTAGGTCTAATGAAATAAGTGGTAACAAAAGTATTAAGCTTGATAATTGAGTTTTCATCATTTTAAAGCAACATAATGTTCAGAACTTAGAGAATCAACTCTATGGGGAGGAGTTTTGTGTCATAAAGCGACCTATAACTTATGTAGACCGTTGTTACTGATGTAAATAGATTCCTATTATAATAATAGATTTTCAGTTTACATTTAACATTTACGTTTATTCCAAACAGGTTGAGAGCCACTGCGCTTAGTGCGTGTGAACAAAAATGGCGGATTTTGAACACCTGCTGTTCAAAATCCGCCATTTTTGTTCACACGCACGTGCATCTTCCTACATATGTATTGTTTATTAATACATTGTTTCACCTCATAGGATTTGGGCGTAATTAATATTATGTTGATTGCCAATTGTTTAATTAATTTAACTTGATGCTGATATTCTTTTGTGTAAAGCATACTTGGTTGCGAATAAAACGTTTATTATTATTATTGTATTCGCCTACAAAAATCCCTTTCTCTTTCTTAATGATATTTTAACAAAGTTTAGTGTTTCATGTCTGAAACTTACTGTTTGAATGCCAAACAAATAAAACACAGATGCAAACATAAATCATCTTCTTAATAATCCCTTAATGTCCACACTTATTGCTTGTGACAGGCGTAGTAACAAACAACCATCTTCAATATCCCACACCCTTAATGAGGTACCCATACATATCTACTCATATTTATTTAAATCCTTCCCAGTAAAAGTGGGATAGTTGCCCCACATTTTGAAATTGATTTTTTTTTTCCTACAAATAAATTATATTTAAACCAATTTTTCAATATTATCGTACATTGGTCTATTATTTATTATATTTTAAAAAGAAATTCAATGCAGCTATTGCTTATACATATAGAAAAAAACAAAAGTTACAGTACTAGTTCTGAGTATAGATGCCTCTTATATGGGTTAGATGCCCCGATGCTGTTGTCACTATGAGGATAGTTGCCCTTAGGTATAAATCAAAGCATATTTATAATTAACAAGTTTTATTTTAATATTTAGTTATGGCACATTACACTTTGGTTTTAATTTTCATATTCTTTCACTAATCAGCTTCAGAAAAAAAATATTCTTCACTTTGGTTTATTCTACTTCTTCACTTAGGTATATTTCACTTCTTCACTTTGGTATACAATTATTATTAGTTCTTATATTAATCAGCTTCAGAAAAAAAAAGTATTTCTACAGTTCAGTCTACTTGTATTTTTTCGTATTCATTCGTTTAATCCTACCGCATTTATTGCAATAGTCGCCGTACATGGTACAATCCTCATGTAGCCATTTTTTACACATTAAACATTGTATCCAATCTGCAGTTGATTTGGTCTTTTTATATTCTTCAGAGCATTCTTTGCATTCCCAATCCTTGTATGCCTCTGACTCAGATTCATCCGAATTATTTGAGATCGATATTTCATCACTCGACTCCTTGTATTCTATTCGTCTTTTCTTATTATTTTTTGCTGGAACTTTACTCTGAATCTTAGCTTGAGATCTCTGTTTTTTTTTATGTAAAACAATTTCACCTGCTCTCGCCTGGTCGATATCTGAATCAGATTCATTAGAAATATCCGAGATGGTCATTTCATCACTAGATTCTCTAATGCCCTTTCTTTTCTTAATACATTTGGCTGGAATCTTCTTTGGAAACTTGACTGCAGTTCGTAACACTTTCTTCTGTACATCAGCTGTAGCTGTTCGACATTTATTTTTACAACGTATTCCTGGAGTAGCTTTACCTTTAACTTTAGATTTCTTCGCTTCAATATTTTCTTTACTGTTTAAAATTGCAGCTGATTGTTTTCCTCTCTTATGAAATGGAACCGGAACAATTGGCACCGGCGAAGATTCTTACAAATATTTGCTTGGTGTTTCTAGTTCCTCAATGTTGATAATATTATTATTCTGTGAAAGAATTGATGGGCTTGAATTAGAAAATCTCCTATCTGGTTGATCCGTATTACAAGGAGAAACGTTGGATAGATTTAGACCGACTCCCAGAGTTTGTACATTAGATGGACCTGGTTCCTGCTCAAGAGCTTCTTCATTTCTATAATAAATATCCATATAATTAGGAGTAACGTTAGAAAGAACTCGATCAACTACAGGACTTGATCTATTAGATGAAACTTGTTCCGGTTCTGGTGCATCATTTTCACCTGCATTGTCTTCTGTAGGCCTTTGATTACTCAAAGAAATGTCAGATATTGCAAAAAAGCTCTCTGGAACTGCAGAGGGATTGAAAGGGTAAATACCACAAGCCCTAAATCCCGAAATCGCATTGGAACTCGTGGCTGCTCGGGTCCACGCATTCCCAATAAGTTTTCCTGCAACTAATCGATTAATCTTTCGTTCCTTGTGTGACACTACCCAATTTTGTGTTTCAGCAGCAAAGAATGTTTTAAAAGGCTTAAATAAACTGCGATCCAGTGGTTGCAGCGCTTGAGTGGTGTGGCTGGGTAGGCAAAATAAAATTATATCATTTTCTTCGGCAGTTTGAAGCATATCTATAGCATTCGTGTGAGATGAATGACCATCCAGAATCAAAATAATCTTTCCTATTGGTTTTTTAGGTACAAGATGTTCTTTCAGCCACTTGTGAAATAATTCAGCATTCACGTACGCGGATTTTCTATTCATATAGACTTCTGATCCAGGTGGGAGCCCATCCTGAAATTCTGGTTTCTTGTTTACTCCTTTAATGATGACTACTGGGGGAAGAAAGTTCCCCACAGCATTGCAGCATGCTATTACTGATAAAGTTTCACCTTTTTCACCAGAAGTTATAGAATGGACTACTCTTGCGCCTCTTGTAGACTTTTCCAGTAGAGTTATTTAACTGGACACCTGTCTCATCTACATTGTAAATCCTATCCGGTTTATCCAGTAAGTCATGCTCTGTCATTACTTTAAGCAGTAGTTCAAACATTTTGTTAACTTCATCTCGATTTAATCCCTGTGCTCTTGCAACTGATAAGCCTTCTGCCTGACGAATACTTAACTCTTTATTACGTTCTAAAAATGATGTTAACCAACGCGGCCCAGCCTTTCGAGTCTCTTTATCAAAATTGGTTTCTTTACCCAGTTTTTCAGCAAACTCGAAAGCTAATCTTCGAATCATGTCCCGGGTTGGAGGGAAACCAGCTTTTTCTAATTTCTGTATATGACTCACCAAACGTTTTTCGTTTACAAAATCAAGAAGTGGGTGTTTTCCTATAAAAAAAAAAAAAATGTTAGGAATAATACGATTTTTTTTTACTTAACAAGAACTTAGGTCATACAACTTTATTACCTAATGTCAGTTTTTCCGTATTTTTGTTAGCGAATCTTCGCCTCAATGTTCTTGAGGGAATCCCATATCTACGAGATATTTCGTTAATTCCTAGAATGCCTCTCGAAATTTCGTCTATTGCAGCTATTAATGCCTCTTGCGTCCATTCAGCTCGTGGACGAACTCCAACCTTTCTAATATATTTGCGAGGCATTTCTGAAAAGAAGAAATGGGAACATGAACAAACATCAACTTAATCAATAGGGGATAGATGCCCCTAAGGGCATCTATACTCACAAAATACGAGGCGTCTATCCTTTTCAATAGGGATAGTTGCCGTAATTAAAATAAAAAAATCCCTTTTAAAAAATGACAAAATGTTACACTGACGGTAATATTCAAACTATACACTTGCAAATAATAATAAAATAATATAACTTACCTTTGGAAATGAAAAGTTCCACGCGTTTCTAAAATATCAAGATTCGTAATCCGCGATCTTTGTGAGCTAGCCCGTCGATCTTTCTTCATGAACACGCAACACGTCCGATCACAGCGGTTGCCGCTCGCACACTAGCGGGGTGGGGGGTGTTCTTTGCTTATAAGTATTAACTGCGATCATAGAACGTTTACAAGTCATAATTTGAATTTTGGGGCATCAATCCTCCTAGGGCAACTATCCCACTTTTACCCTAGTCCAATCACAAAAGCCGATGATGATTAATATCATCATAACACTCAAACTTAATTTAATGCCACTTCATACATAACATTAATGAATAATTCACCATGAAATCAAATCGCTTAGAATTCGTTCAAAAGCCTTGCCTATAACTGCGAATTACCAAACAGTTAATGGCTGTAATATATGGCGAAGCAAAGGAAGCGATGGCTCAAATAATTTATGATATCTAATGTGAGATCAAAGAGCTATGCAACCTGTTTGGTCAGCTTGACTTTGTAAAGCATATTATGAGAAGTAAAGGTTCTTCGTTTATGGGATTCGATTTTAGACTGTGTTGTAATTGGTTCTAATTGTTGTATATTTTTTTTTATAAAAAACGTTGCCCCACACTAGGAGTTTCTACTGTATCGTGGGCGCGTTTACAAACATTTAAACTCACATCCACAAACCCGGAACAATTACTTATAGGTCATACAAATATTTCTTCCATGCGGGAATCGAACCCGCGACACGCAGCGCAGCAGTCAATCGCTTAACCACTGCGCCAACCGTGCCGTCAAGTCAGTCATTGGCTACTAGGATAAGTGATTTCTGAACCTACACCATCATCATTATCAGCCACTAAATAGCTACTGCTGAACAAGTTCCTACCTGTACCGTGTGGTGCCGGACGCAAAGAATAGCACCATCCTATTTCTTCCCGTGGGTGTCGTAAAAGGCGACTAAAGGACTTACTAGAGAACGGGCAGCAGCGTTCTCTATGCATTTTAACACCATACTGCGATCGCCAACCCGCCTGCCAAGCGTGGCGATTATGGCAACCCCCCCCCCCTTTGGGGGAGGCCTTTGTTCAGCCTATGTCCTTTCGGCTGAAATTTTTGACAAGTAATATATGTTTGGATGTACTGTGCTGTTTCAAGCATTTAATTTTGTTCTGCCTCAGTGGAAGCAACAGCTGCGTTTAATGCTGGTTTTAGCATGATCCTATAGTCACCTTTCACGATATCCATATACGAGGCCCAGGGTCTGTGAGAAGGGCAGACCTGTTCTTTTCAAATCATTCGTTTCTTTAGATGGCCAAAAATGCTTCGCGATCAACACGCTGAACATGAAATCAAACACAAACTATTTATATAAATTAAATAATTTACAGGTACTTTTGAACTGACAAGGAGTCGATCACCTACTCTGAAAATTGAAATTAGTTGCCCATTCCAAAACGTAGATCTCAATGGAGAAGAACGGGCAAGAAACTGCATGGACACTCCTTTAGCTGTCCAGGATGAAGATACCATAATACTCTATCGTAGGTGCCATCTCCATATCTTTCCATAATGAAGCCAGTGATAAATCGTTTACGTAACGACGTTGGATAAATACATCAGTAGCACAGATACCTAGCTCATAAGTTAATGATGTCACATAAATATTTTCTTTACAAACTATGACACATTATAAATGATTCTACGTATTATGTTTGGCGCCCGTTATTGAGTAATGACGACTTCCCTGTCTTGTCGTAGTCTTCTGATTAACGGTTATTATCTTGTCTACCTATTCTGCTAATATTATTATTATTATAAGCCTGTGTTGTCCTACCCCAGAGCAAAGGCCTCAGTTCCCTCTTTCCCATTTTCTCATCCTATACTGCAATTGCAGGCCAATCCTTTAAGAAGGAGTCCAGCTCGTTCTGCCATCTCTCTCTGTCTGTATCGTGGGTAAACGCACCCACGATACAGGAGAAATTCCTAGTGTGGGGCAGCGTTTTTTAAGAAAAAAGATAAATAAAAGATAAATGTACTTAATCACTGAGTGCTGGTTTTTGCCCACTGCTCCTCCGACATGCGACAGATGTGGCCAGCCCAATTCTGCTAAAAAGTGGAGTTTCTTGCTGGTGTTTGTTTTCCAACAGCTATTACTTGGAAGTCTTCCAAGTCTTGAGTGAATTGGTTACTTCTACGCAAGCGTCGACCATCGTCAACTGAAAGGAATAAGACCAAAATGTTTGGAGCAAAATAACTTAAAAGCTCTGAAATAACTCAATTCGGACTGATTTTTAGGGTTCTGTACCCAAAGGGTAAAACGGGAATCCTATTACTAAGGCTCTGCCGTCTGTCTGTATGTACGTCTGTCTGTCTTTCCATCTGTCACCAGGCTGTATCTCATGAACCGTGATAGTTAGACAGTTGAAATTTTGACCGATGATGTATTTATGTTGCCGCTATAACAAAAAATACTAAAAAACAGAATAAAATAAATATGTTTTATTTGTCAGTCGATAGAAGTTTAAATTTATTAAAGCTGGAGAAATCATTTCAAAAGGGACCAATAGAGAAAAGCAATACTGCTTAGGAACAAAGATTGTCAGAAAAGCTCATAACCAGATATAAATCAAGCCAGGTTACTTAATTTCTTTGACTGAGTCTTATGACACATCAGTGCAAAGAATTGCGATATGCCTTTAAATAACCAAAGCTAACTCAGGCATCACCGATTACAAGATACTAATCCAATTCGTAAGTAAATCGAGCGGCTACTAATGTGATCGGACGCTCGATGTGTTTGTCATCGGCGGCGGCGGCGTAAGTTATCATAATTATAATTGTCATGCTTTAGTTAAACTCTGGCCAAAATTAACGGTAATTGGAATGCATAAGATAGACACTTGATACATATTTGAAGGGATTTGTATAAATTACCTCTTACAACCTACCTAGCCTTTTCTCAGTTACTTTGGGGTCGGCTTGACTTCGAAGTCTTACCGAATGCAGATAAATACCAGTATTTTACATGGAGCAACTGCCTATCTGACCTCCACACCCCAGTTAGAGGGTAACACGATACCCCTTGGTAAGACTCAAAGAGAATATTAGTCTTTGGTAAGACTGGATGTCAGACTTTCAGGCTACTGTATATTCGTAACGCCTGTCAAAGATCTACGAAGAATGACAGCCGGGATCAGCGGCTTAACGTGTTTTTCGAGGAACGAAGGGGTTTCGGTATGCAAGGGATAGACACCCATCCACGGACTGTCCGAGGCAAGCGTAGCTTAACCTTGATCGATCGAATTGGTTGGTATTTTGCAAAACTATATGTAAAGGGTTACAAGGCATCATTCGAACTGCAAATGTAACTTTGTACGCACGTAAGATCATAGACTTCTTATAAATGTTTTTCTGTAGAAAAAAAAAAATAGACTCAGTAGTTTCGGAAATAAGGGGGGAATGGTGAATTTTCATCTATTTACTTAAATGATTTTAAAAGTATTTATTTTAAAATTATAAAAAAAAAAAATATCTGAAATTCTCACAACAAGCCCTTTTATTTGATACACATAGTACAGTATTCATTTTTTATTTGCCAATTTGCCCCCTTATTCAAAATTCATTTATTTACGTTACACGTCCGTGTTTGGGTCACAGAAATTCATATGTGTACCAAGTTTCAACTTAAGCGGTCCAGTAGATTCAGAGCAAATCGGCTGTGACAGACGGACAGACACACGAGTGATCCTATAAGGGTTCCGTTTTTCCTTTTGAGGTACGGAACCCTAAAAACTAAGAATAACTTATGTCTGGAACTGGAATATCTGTCTAAAATCTAAACATACAAATCAAAAGTTTCTCATGGATCACAGGAACCGTCAGAAACTTAACATATCCATATTGTTGTCAGTAAAAAAACAATAAAGATCATATCTCATCTTATAACCCACGCTACCATACATTTCCTTGAACTTTCCATTTAGCTATGAAATTTTCAACCTTATGTCACTTGGAAATAGGGATAATGAGATTGGGGGATTAGAATGAGGCTTTGTTTTGTGGTCAAATAAATATTGCATCCGTATTTGTTTGCGTTTGAAACGTATTACCATTATGTTAATACGTGAAGCGAAAAGTTTGTCCCCAATTTTCGAAAATTACGCGGACGGAAGAATATGAAATTTGGCACAGTTAAAGTTTATATGGAGGAGGAGTGCGGAAAGCTAATATTTTTATATAATATGTATTAGAAATAAATTAAATAAATTAAAAAAAAACACATTACCATGAGTTTGACACACACACATAGTACCAGGGCCTCATGACTTGAAGATAGATAGGTGACAGAAGTGACAGCTTGAGCATGGAATAAGTAAGTACTACTCATGGAATTAGTAAGTACTATTCATGGAATTAGTAAGTACCATATAGATTGTAAGTAGTGTAAGTAGGGTCGAATTTCGACCAGTGGGCGACCACTTGTTATAATAAAACCATCAGGCCTAAGGCAGAATGCGATGTAATTAAGAATACGTACGAACTGTATGAAGAACATAAACTAATGGATTTTATATAGGAAGCTGCAATTTAAAAAACCATTCATTTTGGAAATCTTTTGATTCTAGGCATACAAAGAATTTCTGATTTTTAAGGCCCAATTTACTTTAATGATTGATTCAGCAATTCTTCAAAATGTAACTCGAATAAAAGAAGCTGTCAGGTTTCTTTGGAAGTCGGTTAAAACCTAGTTTTGTCGGATGTGTGATCCCTTCGATTTATTAACAAAAGGTTTGCATGTCACGGATCCGCCTATATACTCGTATGTGCATTTATCACGGTTCGTAGGTAATCAATTACTTTTTAAAGTTGAAAAAACAGTGTATATTATATGCTAAGAATAACACGGATCTTATTATCCGGTTCTAATAAATCCTAAACAAAAAAAAGTAAACAGTGGTTTAAACTGAACTATGCGATAAATCTAGAATCTAGAAAATAACACCAATTAATAACTATATTAATACAATGTAATTACTATTGTATACAATACCATATTTTTCATATTACTATACAATTACAAAAATGTAATAACGTCACAAACAATTATAATACAGCTGTATTAAAATTCTTAAGATATTAATTGATAGAAATTCCTCAGATATTCCTGTTTTGATGTGTAATGATTTATGAGACATTTAACTTGTAATGACACAATCATGTCTTCTCAGCCATAAGGAATTAGCTGCGAGGCTGTGACATTTAGGAGATGGATTTCAACTGATCTAGTTGTTGGTGATGAAGAGGGGTATGGAACATGGTGATAGGAGAAGCGGAAGGTAGCCAGTTGTCAGTCGCGCGATTTTGGCGGAAAGCGCGCGACTTTCGCGTACATCGAGCGGTTATGGCGCCCGTGACACAAACTACGATATCTCGAAAGTTACTTACAGGAGCTGGCTAAAAGATGTGTTGTTAGAATCGTTATGAAATAGGCTAACATCATTATGTATAAATTAGTCCTGTCTTGCCTTGTAATGTATTAGCAATTCTAGTTAGAAGTCAGCATGAGGGATTTGTCCCCGCTTCTTGTACAAAGGTCGTTTTAAATAATAAATTAAACTCGATTCTCTTCACACTGCTCGATATATACAAATTAAATAAAAAGAAAAGGAGATACAGTTCAAAAGAGAAGGATCTAAAGTTTAATCTATCCTAAAGATCATGAAAAAAATAACAATTTTCGTAATCGTCTATTGTATAATTTCATGTAACAATTTTATATTGTTGTCTCTGGTGCATTAAAGAGAACATAAATTAAAAAAGGCTAATTGCGTTCACACTGGACTGGCTAGTTGTTTTCTAATTTTCATCTAAAAAAATTCAAAGAATCATCCCTCAGAAGCAGAAAATCTGCATAGTATTCTTTTGTCCTGCTTTTCCATAAAATTAAGAGTACAATTTTAGCTGGCTTTATAACTTATACCGCAATTTAAATCTCTAATCGCTCCGCCTGTCACTAACCGCCCCAAATCAACACCTACAATCAAGCCTGGGGCACCCATAATTTCAATACTTTAATTAAATTACGTAGAATCGCAATTATATTGTAATTATTATTCTAAAGTTATTATACAGAGGTCGACAAGTCTTAATGCGTCTTCAATCCGGAACTAATGGTCTTCAATGGATTATAAACAAGATCATATTGTGGTTATAATGAATGGATGTCTGTAGATCCTGATATTAATTGGTTTTTATTGCTATTATGGTATCAAGCCTATTTATTTATAGTGATGATGATTAAACGTGGTGATGATGCAGTGTTTAGCAGACTGCGGTTACAGGTCATAATGACTCTACATTTACAAATATCTGTCAATAAAATATTTAAAAGAATTGAACTCAAGCACCCCACGCTTTTTAACTATAAAATAAATATTATTTCAAACTTATTTAAAATTATTTTCTACTGTTTAGTTTGATTTTCTATAGCGTGTTTTTTTTTGTTTTTTAAACTTTTATACGCTTTCGTAGTGGAAACTTCGACTGAAGAATTAACCCTGAGGAAGATCAGCCACTAAGGTAAAATAACGATGAATTGAATACGATGGTAGAAGTCGATCCGTATCAAACTACCAAGGAATTAGCGGCATAGTTTGATGTTAGCATACCCAAAATATTGACCCATTTGCATCAAATCGGTAAGATAAAAAAGCTTGAAAAATGGGTGCCCCATGATTTGACTGATCTGCAGAGAGAAGCGCGCGTTGAAGCTTGCCTTACCTTGTTGAACCGGTACAGGTATGAAGGGATTTTGGGGCGATTGTGAAGTGTGATGAAAAGTGGATTATTTACAAGAATTGCAAGCGAACAACGGCTGACTCCAGGTCAAACGCCGCAACATTGCCCCAAAGCGAAGCTTACTCATAGATAAGTAAAGGTAACTGTTTGTTGGTCACTTTATGGTGTAATTCACTACAGCTTCCTCAGATCAGGTCAAGCAATAACAGCAGATGTCTACTGTACTGAACTTCGAATAATGATGGCGAAACTCGCAGCGAGACAGCTCCGACTCGTCAACCGATCTTCACCACTATTGCTCCATGATAACGCAAGACTTCACACTGCTAGAGAAACCGTTTTAGCACTACAGAACCTACAGTTAGAAACCATCCACCATCCCCCGTACTCGCCGGATGGCCCCAACCAACTACCATTTTTTCCGCGATTAGGCCAATTTTTTACATGATAAAAAGAATTCATTTCCAGGAAGCAATACAAAATGCCATCACACATTTTGTTGAGTCCAGGTCCCCAGAGTTCTACCACAAAGGCATAAATGACCTTCCCATGAGATGGCAGAAATGTATAGACAATGAGGGTGAAATATGTCGCATTGTCAGTTATATCGAATAGGATAAAGACAATTATATTTATTGCATAGCTGTGTACATTTGTTCTTATTTTAAACCTAGGCCCTCATGGTCTTTCTTTTTCTGTACGAGTAGAGACCTTTGCCGAACCGTAGAACATTTCCAGTCTCGTATTATAATTGGTGTAGTCTATGCATAATAGCCTCTTCCATTGACTTGTATAATTAATTACGTATCTGCTAACTTCATTAACGAATCCAAATTCATAACTAAGCCTGCTCCTTTACACACTATTAGAAAACACTTTATATTACTAAACACAAACATATTCAAAATACAAAAAACCGGCCAAGTGCGAGTCGGACTCGCGCACGAAGGGTTCCGTACCATTATCTATAAAAACGGCAAAAAAAATCAAGTTTGTTGTATGGGACCCTTAAATATTTGTTTTATTTAAATTTAATTATTGATTTTTAAAGTGAATGTATAACTTAATATTCTGTGAATATTTCAAGTGTCTACCTGTTACCGTTATCAATATCGAGCAAAAACGAGCAAAAAAAACCGGCCAAGTGCGAGTCGGACTCGCGCACGAAGGGTTCCGTACCATTATCTATAAAAACGGCAAAAAAATCACGTTTGTTGTATGGGAGCCCCCCTTAAATATTTGTTTTATTTTAATTTAACTATTGATTTTTAAAGTGAATATATAACTAAATATTCTGTGAATACTTCAAGTGTCTACCTGTTACCGTTATCAATAACGAGCAAAAACGACCAAAAAAATCACGTTTGATGTATGGGAGCCCCCTTAAGTATTTATGTTATTCTGGTTTTTAGTATTTTTTGCTATAGCGGCAATAGAAATACATCATCTGTGAAAATTTCAACTGTCTAGCTATCACGGATCATGAGATACAGCTTGGTGACAGACGGACAGACAGACAGACAGACAGACAGACGGCGGAGCCTTAGTAATAGGGTTCCCGTTTTACCCTTTGGGTACGGAACCCTAAAAATCACGTTTGTTGTATGGGAACCCCCTTAAATATTTATGTTATTCTGGTTTTTAGTATTTGTTGCTATAGCGGCAACAGAAATACATCATCTGTGAAAATTTCAACTGTCTAGCTATCACGGATCATGAGATACAGCTTGGTGACAGACGGACAGACAGACAGGCAGACGGCGGAGTCTTAGTAATAGGGTTCCCGCTTTACCCTTTGGGTACGGAACCCTAAAAACTAGACTAATGCGTGTTCATGAACTCTTTAAAAATCTAGAGTAATTTCATTCGTCATTCTAAAATGATTTGTTGGACGTGTGATCTTCTTTGACTTTTGAATCAGTTATGACCTTGTGTACGTGCAATAGACTTAGTCTTCTTATACCAGTAGAACTCGCATTGCCAGGCGACAGGTGACCATCCAATAATTCGACAGTTCCACCATTTTTTTTCATACTGCTTTATTAAAAAGGAGGGCGTGGCTAAGTAATAACAGATGCACGGGTCGATCCATCAGGTTAAGCTGCACTTGCCAGGGTTGGTCCGTGCATAGGTAAACAATCTTTAAACTCCTCTGATCCTCGAAAAGCACGTCAAGCCGTTAGTCCCGGCTGTCATTCGTGGATCTTAGACAGTTGTTACGGGTCATCAGAAGCCCGAAAGTTTGACAACCAGTCCTTCCAAGGCGTATCGTATTACACAGTTACTGGGTTGTGAAGGTCAGATAGGCAGTCGTTCTATGTAAAATACTGGTATTCAGCTGCATCGGGTTAGACTGGTTGCCCACCCCAACATAGTTGGGAAAAGGCTAGGATTTGACAGTGCTTTATTAAACAGCACCTGTCGTAAAAATGTGTCAATTTTGTTTTTTTTTACAGACAATGGCGCGTTGTCAGTTATGATAAATAGGCCCCAGGAAAGAATGTCTTTAAGTACTTATACCTCTCGCTACGTATCTCAGTTTTGTTCCACCTGAACAAGACTTGTCATTCTGGGTGTCAGCCAGGGCAAATAAGTTGTAAATATAAGTGAAATTAAACTTTAACTCTGATATCTACAATGTCCTCTAGATTCTAGAACACCATCTGCAATATGCAGAGTCTAGATGTTGCAGATGTTGGAGCTGCGGTAATCATTCAGCCTGCTGTCCTAAAACGATAAACAGATCGGGTCACAAAAAGTTTTGTGAATAAAATTGTAAACGTACATTGAGAAAGAACCTGATTAATAAAAAAAAACCGGCCTAGTGCGAGTCGGACTCGCCCATGAAGGATTCCGTAGCAGCAAGTAAGTTGATTGAATGAACGATAAATTGCGGTTTACGATTTATGACGTATTAAAAAAAAACTACGTACTAGATCTCGTTCAAACCAATTTTCCGTGGAAGTTTACATGGTAATGTACATCATATATTTTTTTTAGTTTTATCATTCTCTTATTTTAGAAGTTACAGGGGGGGGGGGACACATTTTACCACTTTGGAAGTGTCTCTCGCGCAAACTGTTCAGTTTAGAAAAAAAAAATATCCGACTTCCAAAAAAACACTACAAAGTGAAAAATAACTTTAATTTCGGATGGATCTGTATCTAATAGGATTTCTGGATCTGTATTTTAGTTTTATGCCACCGACTTTCGAAATTAAAGTTATTTTTCACTTTGTAGTGTTTTTTTGGAAGTCGGTTATTATTTTTGTAAAAAGTTTTTTATTTTTCACTTTTTAGTGCCGAAAAAGAATTTTCCAAATCGGTTCCAAACTTCAAAAATTAAGTTATGGCAAAAAAACTGATTTCACGAGCTATCCACATACATATTTACCGCCACACAACGCAAGGCTATCTTCATTACAATCTCGGTTCAAACCCCGATACATAAATATCAGACAATGTCTTAACATCTCAATTGTTTTCTGATCATAACATTTCCCTGGTTATGGAGATGGTATCAGCAGACATATTGTGGGTGACCTCACAAAAATGAATAGTTGGCCTTCACCCTGGCAAAGAGTAATCTTCTAGAGCAGATGTGACTTTTGTTCGTAAGTAACAAAAGTTACATCTGCTCTATAGTAAGTATGTGGCTATTTCTCGGCCTACTCTTTCTCTAGATAACTTAAAAAAGGTTGAACGTATGAACCACGATTTTCTTAAAAATGACTTCATTATTTTTGTATTTGCCAAATTCATATCAGAATACTTTTCCAAAGTCACCGCTAAACAAAATTTTACAAAACAATGGACGAGAAAAGATATGAAAATAATAGTGTGCAAACATTTTGCCAATTTATTTACCAAGTGCCGAGTGTATGTAAATTAAGTTAATACATCAAATTAACCTTAAGAGGCTGACAACAGGTAAACTACCCGTATGTACAAAAGACTTGAAAATATCATACTGTTTTTGTTTTGAAAAATTATTTACGGCTTAAGAGATAGACTGCTTTCAAAAACAACCTTTTTGACCATTTTCAAGGAATCTCCCCCTTAAAGGCTCCCGCAGACAGGCGCGAAACAACAGCACGACACGACAGTGCTACGGGATACTAGTAGCACAATTTCTATGAAAACTTTATGAAAAGTGTCGCACCCGTGATATCGCGCCAGTCTGCACGAGCCTTCAATAATAAAATTAAAATATACTCTACATCCAGTGAGACGGGCAAACAATCTAATAAAAACCCATAGGTACTTGACATTTCACTAAGACACTAAAAAACATCTATTTTATGTAGTTGACCATAATAATTTGATAGACTGAAGCCTCATAGGTGACATTTACGAAAGCACAGTTCATTAAAGGTTCCGTATGTCTATAATGTACTCATAACGACAACAAACTGACATTATTTTGATTAGATTAGATTAATCGAGATCCACATTGATTGATCGAACGAAAAGTGATGCGGTGACATTTTGTTATTAGGAGTTTAGAATATTTCCTAACGTACGATAACTTGGCGTAAGACATAGGCACAAAAAGCTTGAGAGTGTACCTAATTTGTAAATACTCTGTAAATATGAAGTACCTACGAAATGTGTTATATTAAATGTTATTTTGCAGTATCCCTTGCTATTCCAATAATGTGAGTTATAATTTCTAACGTAACGATATTACCGTGTAGTCCATGTCCACATCCATAAAATATGTGTTATATTTTATCACATGTTATATTTATCACAGTTACATGCGTTTCATCTTTCCTCATCTCAGGACCATAGCATGACAAACGATTCTCTCCAAACTATTCTGCAACTGGCACCACCTTTTAAACTTCTTCTAATATACTGATGTCTTACATTATCCAGTCTTGTCACCCCTTGTAAAAATTCTACAATTATATCTGTGTTTTTATGGTGTACATAATAAAGAGTATTTCATCTATCTATCTAACTATCTATATATTTACGATAACAGACACCCACCATAGACCGTTGTCCGTTGTTATCGTCGTCCATGATAATATCGTCACGTTAGAAATTAGAAAATCGCCCAATGGATATTCAAATTCCAATTGTTTATTTGCAAGAAAATACAAGGTTTACAAGGGAAGATCTTACAGCCTTAAAGTCGTAGTATTCTGCCTACGAGCAGCGTGCAAATTATTCATGATTTTAAGTCACAATTATTATGCAGATTCTATTAATACCCAATACATTATTATTACATTATTATAACATTATTATCACGCAATAACCATTATTCCATACAAATGTCATTTAGACTAAAATAAATTCACAAACTAATTACTCTAACAGATATTTTTATGTTCTAAAAATTATTTTATGCTGTAGAAACACTTTTCATGTAACCACTCTGACAATTTTGTTTTAAAGACACTACCTTGCAGCAATTTAAATTCGTCTCGTACGGTATTAGAAATTAATAAACACAATATATTGAACACGTTTTTCTTATAATCAAAATTTTAATTATAACTTAATGACCACCTGGATGATATAAAAGTTTGCGAAACGAATAAAAGCCCTTTGCTGTCTTGGTATAACCTCGGTATGTAGCTTAAAATAATGCATGTGTGACCTTGTAAAAATGCCGATATCTCTAATATACATACAGGGCAGTGGAAGAATTTTCAATTTTTGAAAGTTGGGTTTACAGCTATCCAAGAACCATGCCCTGTTTAATACCCGGATGCAACGTTTTTGGAGCTCAAAAACTCTGTCGGCATTGGCCGAGTTACCCCAAATGATTAGAACAGATGACACGTAACCATGGTAAGCTGCAAGAGCAGCTTCCACAGACACATTTTGTCTCAACTAATAAAGTTTATATATATTATTACTTAGTTTTTGTTTATCCTTAGGTAGCTTTTATTATGGGCTTGAAAACGCAAAAAAAAATTGCTGTTCCCTACATTTTTGTTGATTTAAATGAACGCAAAGAATGGTATGGGATAGCTTTTCTATTCGATTTTTGGTTCAAATAAAAACTAAATCATTTATGTTTTTATTTTATTTGCGGGCCAAATTAGTATACAACACACGAATGTAAATGAATCCCTTTCCTATTAAATGCTTTGACTTTCATTTGCCGCACTGAGTCAACAACATCATAGGCACTTAGGTAAGTCCCAAAAATCAACTCTTCTCACACAACGTAATCTTTGCCCCGTCATAACCGAAAACACACCAAGAGTATAATAGTCGGTCTATAACAAGTTACAACATGGCACAACAATGCAGATTTTTGAGTACCTTCGTGAGATCTGCGGGTAGATGCATGTGTGTACTTGTACGTCCCACGCTTGTTTCGGATGTCAGCAGAGTTCCAGGTAGGTGTATTTTAGTGACTCATGGTTCAGGAAGTTAATGCGTATTATGATGATGTCTAAATTAGTTCTATCTAATGTACAGTTGTAAGCCCATAAATTTTTTTTTACAGTATATTAAAATTACAGTATGTATAATAAATATTATTACAGTAAGGATATAAACTAAATATAATTTTTATTCGAAGTTGTTTTCTTTGATGCGTCTTATAATGTATTGTTAAGATCATGTTTATGCAATAATACTGCAACATAGCTATGGGCCGACGATATTTCCAAAGTCGCGGGAACCGTCTGGATGAAGGACGCCTGGAACCGGGAAGTATGGCAGAAAGGAATATTAAGTAGGCCCAGGTAAGGTACCCAGCAGTGGATGATTCCAGACAGAAATCATGATTGCAATATTAACGGAGTGACTTAAGATCTTCTGTCGAAATAATTTATTCCTTGCTTCATTTCTTTCAATAAACTTTGGAACAGGAGACCAGGGCCTCAAGTCTGCTATTACAATAGTGTCAGAATGGTCGATCATTGATTTCATAATTGTTGATTTTGACAAGTTTGGTAATCTACTATTATAATGGCGTCATTATGACTTTCCAATGGTCGGCAACTGACACTACATTGAAAGAAATTGCAAAGAAAATGATCGACCATTATGAATTTACCAGATTACGAACTTTTAGCAAAATGACAATGGCATGACAATGGGATCGTGTTGGAATGACTGAATTTATAAAAATAGCAGACTTGGGCCCCTGGAGTTGCAGGAGACCAGGAGTAGCAGTTGCTGCAGTTTGTCCGTTTGAAAAGTTACGCTCTTCAACTTTTGATGACACGTAAATGAGACGATTATTACGATTCGTAAATATCTCGTAACGGCTATAAATAATTCTAACATTGATATCAGACAAATTAGAGCATTAAAATTAATGGCTGATATCTTGAGTTATTTCAAATTATTAATATACTAATCGAGTTTCCCATACGTTAACGAAGTGTTGAATAATTCACAATATTATTGATTTCATCAGTCAATTGATTAGGTATTGAAATCGATTGATTTATTAATAATTAGAAGATTAGATTAGATAATTTTTAGAAGCCTTGGAAACCCTACAGGGCTTCAAAAAAATTAAATGGTAATTTACTAATTAGATTGTAGGTAATTACAAGACAAGTTACACATAGAAGTTTAATGCAAATGGTAAGAGTGAAAAACGTACAGAATTATTTTCTGATAAGGAACTAAGTACACTATTTTCCGTCGGCACGGGCAAGAGGGGTGCCCTATCCACCAGCGATCCGGAAGCTATTATTACATAATCAGATGACGTTTTAGTTAGAATATAGTTTATAGGAGACGGCTGTAAATCCTCGTTTTCCCTACAAAGAAAACATCTAAGAGAATTTTCACACTGACAAAGCATGAGTGTTCCAATTTTGAAAGGGTAGGTATACATCCTAACTTCATAACTAATATTATATATATGCGGTATACGGTAGATCATGACCTGAATTAGGGCATAGGATACTTTTTATCCTGATATTCCTGCGGATTCGAGACTTATGCAGATGAAACCACGGGGCGCAGCTAGTAACTGATAAAAGCACCTTTCAAACTTTGGTTTTTAGGCCAGCAGTACTTGTAATGTCGCAAATGTATATTATTATTAATTCCTTGCGATCGTTCATTATTCCTGTACCTAAATGAGCTACAAAGTGTGCAGTTATACATAACACAGAAATGCTAGGTCAAATAGGTACAGAAAACTTTCCTTAATGTTCATCCCTTATTACTAGTAAGCATGCTTCAAACTCAAGCATTTATTTCAATTAAAACAATTACATAATAAACTACCTAAAAGCTGGAAGCAGTTAAGTGACGAACCGTTCAAAAAGAAAGTCAAAAATTTTCTAGCAGATAAAGCTTATTATAATTTAAATGAGATTATAGATGAGAGATTTTGATTATGTTTTTACTAATTTTATTATTTTAAATGATCTCTATAATTATAATAACATGAAATTTTTAAATTTGACTCGGAGTGGCATTTTACTTAATTTTATTAATATTTGCATGCCATTGTTTAAAGGCAAACGCGATGATCCTTATTCCTCTACTTTTCACACCTCTTGCATGCTGACAATTTGTGTACTCAGGTTTGAGCAAATAAATGATTATCTTATCTTACAGGTATTTTTGGATTGTCAGGGAGTCAGTCTGAAAGATGAAGCTATTTGCCCATTCCAATGCGTAGTAGGTTCCTTGGCTATTGTCTGACATACTATTTAATACTACATAATTAGTTATATTCAGTAGATCCTGTTTCATTGAAACCATTCGTATAGATGATGTATCGTAAAATAATAAATCAATTTTTGAATTAGGTTCAACGACTTGAGGCAATGTTCAAGGAGTAACATAATGTGGATCGAATTATTTTGATTATGCAAAAGTGCTAAACGTCAAGCGAATGAATCGGGTTCCGTGATTATGCTCGTCCTTTCTAAGCACTCCTTAATTAGATGTTTCTATGCCTAGCTAATTAAATCACCAGCATTTTGTAACTCATAGGTAGCAAGGTATATAGTCTATTAATTTGAAACTTTATATCAGCAGCTTTATATTTCGTAGTCACCTTTTACAACATCAGATTTGTCTAGCACTGGGTCTACAACAAAATGCTTTTTTCTGCTAATATTAGGTACAATAATCATCACCGATTTTTTAAGTCACTCACTGACCAGTGACAAATTATACGGGGTGGCAGGGACATCGACGCACAACCATGAACAGAATCATGTACATGGATTCAGTACATTATTCTGGACACCCCAGAGTTTAAATTTTTCGTCAGTTGCCACTCCGTATGTGTGTACCTAATTAACAACATTTAAAAAAAAAAAAACGGTAAATCTCTAATTTAACGGATTTGTAGAAAACAACAAAAAAAAACATTTATACATATATATTATTATATATTTAAACTGGCGTGTCCAGAATCATGTACTGAATCCATGTACATGATTCTGTTCATGGTTGCGCGTCGATGTCCCCTGCCACTCTGTATAGTTTCTATCCAGATTCCGAACAACCTACTCCATCTATTAGTGTGATGGAACTACGAGGCTTCCGACAAGCTTTCATTCTACTAAACTCCTATATTTTGCAACTATTAGTATAACGTGAGGATAAACAACGCCATCTAACGAAAGCATAGCGAACTATCAGATCTACAATTTATGCGAATCGATACTGCCACGACATTCTAATATTATTATTCAGATTACAGAGCCTTCAGGCTGTTCACGATCACATCATTATTGGACTTAGCAGAAGTTTGCTTTACGATGACAAGAGGGCGCTGTTCACATTCTGTTAAGTGAATATAATGTACAGTTCGGTATGAGCTTAATAACTTTGATGCCCCTAGGCCAATATAGCATTGTCATCATACTAATTTTTGAAGCTAAATATTTGTGATTTCGGGTACGGATTTCGGGCCTTTATTTCTAAAAGTGGTGAATATAGGTGAAATTGCAAAAAGCATAGGTTAAATTACTTAAGCAACAGGGACAAGTCTTATAGTCAAAAACCAGGGAAATAATGCACAGACTCGGACCAATAATAAAATCAAATAAGACTGCAGCCAAACTCAAAGTCAAAAGATTTATTTCAATAAAGCAAACCATTTAGAGTCACTTTTAAATTGTCTAGGAGTCAGAAACTTATAGCTAGTTACCGGTTCCAAAACATAGATCTCTGTGGAGAAGAACGGGCAAGAAACGACATGGACACTCTTTCCCCGACCTGAAAAATACTCTTGGTTGCCAAACTTAAAGGCGTTTATGCATTTTTTATTATATTTTTGAAGTCAATTTTCCTCCTTACAAAGGCATAAAATACTTCCTCTCCATTTGCCAAAGAGAACAGTGGTGGCCAAGTGGTAACGGCCTCGTCTTACGAGCAGTTCGAACCCAGTTGTCGTGATGAGTTGGAACCCAGACAGGCGCTTTACTTTGTGTAAATTATTTCATCACCACGGCTCTCAAACAGTACCAAGGAACACTTCAAACTGTACCGTGTGGTGCCGGATGTAAAGAATAGCACTAACCTATTGCTTCCCATGGGTGTCGTAAAAGGCGACTAAGGGACTTACTAAAAAAATAAATAATTTTTTTTTATTTCGCATAAACCTACATGGGCACTTATGAAACGTCAGAAGCTAGGTGCACGGGTCGTTTCCTATGGAGAAGAGCCGGCAAGAACCTCCACGGTTACTCTTTTTTTTTTTTAAAGTGGGCTTTAACAATGTTTCCAAGTTACAGTATTAATAGGTATGGGAGGACAGTGTAGGCCCGTCAACAAGTACCAAGTACTTAACAAAATAGAAGATAGTTTACAAAGCTACAGTCTATTAAGCCTACAACGTTCTCACATTCACAAATTAAAAAATAATCTATATAAAATATTACTAAAATAATAAAAATAAAAACCTACATATTTAAATGGGTTATTGCTCTTTTATTTTTATTTTCACTTTGTCTTTTATTCTCAGTTAGTGTTAATCATGGTCTGGCAGTTTGAGTCATTTAAGCGGCCTACCCAAATGTCCTTTCTTTGGTATTGATCGTCGCATCGTTGAGCTCCTTAAGTTCTGAGTAGAGCTGCACGATTACTGACAAATGCGTGCACTGACTGGTCAGGTCCACTCAATCTGCGTGGTTCTTTCCTCAAAAGACCATTTCAGACACCAATCTACATGGCCTTCACATGATCTGACCAAGATTATGTCTGGACTTTAAAAGAGACTGTGACCTCTGAGTTTGTTTCGGCCTTTCTTCTCAGAGTAGTCAGATAGGAAACGCCGACCTCATCTAGTTTTAAAAATATGACTGACGTGTAAAAGTGTTTGTACAAACCTACTACATTTATCATTTAAACCAAATGACTACATTTTCATTACAACTGTAGCAAAACTGAATAAATATTCTGTCCACAAGTCACTAATAAATATTTTAAATTAAAATTGTAGGTTATGTCAAAGTATGTAGAAAAAAGAAATAAAAATCGTAATTTAGGAGCAGTTAATAGACATTTACATAGTTATGCCGTTAATGAGGTACCAAGGAAGCCACATGTGCAGAAAGAATTATTGCCAAACTTCCTTGTCTTCAACGTAGTCCTTAATCTTATAGTATGTTTTTTTGAATAGGACACGTTTGATGTGGGTTTTGAACTTTCCATCGCTAAGTTCTATAACCGAATTTGGCAACTTGTTATAGAAGTAGATACTGTTTATACGAAATGACTTACTTGTTTTAGTTAATCTAAATTTGGGTATCACAATTTCATGTTTACTACGTGTATTTATATTATGGAAATCGCTTCTTATTTTGAAAAGTCCTAAGTTTTTGCGAACATATAAAATACTTTCTAAGATATAAAGAGAAGGCAGAGTTAGTACATCAATTTCTTTGAATTTGTTTCTAAGGGACTCACGAGGACTCATTCTATAGATCACGCGGATTGCCCTCTTTTGTAAAATGAAAATTGAATCTACGTCAGCAGCCGATCCCCACAGCAGAATGCCATATGACATAATACTGTGGAAATAAGCAAAGTACACTAACCTAGCTGTGGCTATATCAGTTAACTGCGTTATTTTGATTACTGCATATGCAGCTGAACTTAATCTACTTGAAAGAGCTCTAATGTGGGCACCCCATTGTATTTTCAATCTAAAGTAATTCCTAGAAATACAGTTTCCGTAACAGCATCCAGTTTCTTGCCGTCAAGTTTTAAATTTAGACTCACTTGGGGTACATTTCGTAATGTAAACTTAAGACATTTTGTTTTGTTCGCATTAAGTAAAAGATTATTAGCTGCGAGCCATTTTGAAAGAACATCCAAACTATCGTTGACATGTAAGACATCCGTATCTTTTCTATCTATTTTAAAAATAAGGGAAGTGTCATCAGCGAATATAATTATATTCGATAAGTTAGCCATCAATGTAAGGCAGATCATTAATATAAACTAGAAATAGGAAAGGGCCAAGAATTGAGCCTTGAGGGACGCGGGGACTCGGGGATCTTTAATAGAGACCCCAAGGACGTTGCCCCGTTAACGTTTAAAGAATGGGCAGCAGCGTTCTCTATGCATTTTACCACCATACTGCCAACCCGCCTGCCAAGCGTGGCGATTATGGCAACCAAGCCACCCAGCTGTGGACGTCTTTCGGCTGAAATGATGATGACGGCTCTCAAAACGGTGAAGGAAAACATCGTGAGGAAACCGGTATGTCCTAGAACTAAAAATTCGAAGACATATGACATCTACCAACCCCAACTCCTCTCACAGAGAGGAGGCCTATGTCCCAGCGGTGGGAACATTATAGGCTGATTATGTTATGTATTTGCCAAACGATGCCAAACCAAATTAGTATCATGTCCTGCGTGTCCTGTAAGCTGCACGTTACAGGAACTAATGGACGCTAGTGATGGCGCCAAACACGTAGCCGAATTCCGGGCCGAGTCCATTTAGATTGCCATCGATACGCTAAGAAGAATTTGCCAAACCAATTCACACGATATTGAATCTTATGTAACGAGCCGTGATAACAAGTTACACAATGATTGTCATCACTCGACTACAGTCGGGTCATTGTCATACATCATGGTGCTAATGACCTGTCACTACTTCAGTTGTCATCACTCGATCGGTACTTCAGACAAAAAAAAAATATTCTACTTGTTGATCTATTGACTTGAACCAATTGCTATTGGAGGTTTTTATTTTTTATTTTATTATCATTTATACAAAGGAAGACAGGATTACGTATTAAATAGCAACCAAAAAACCACTAAGTCTGAGTCTATCTCATTATCAAACTATACAATTATTAAATATTTTATAGGTACGCGTTATTGTTGATACAATTAATAACATCTTTAGGTTTTAAATAGTTCATTCCTACTAAGTAATATTGCTTAAGTTTACATTTGATATTTTTATGTGTATTACTTTTTTTTTATTTCTGAGGGTAGACTGTTAATAAGTCTCGGTATAATATAACCGGTAGTGTTGGCGCGTGATGTACGAAACCTATTCTCAGAAACTGCCCGAGTGCATACAGGGTGCTCGATTTTGATTCTTAAGGATTCATTGAAAAATTGTTCTTTCAATAACAACTTTTTTTTTTCTTTATGAACTGGTAAGACATTACAGTGTTTAAAGAGGCCATTTATATTGTCGTAAAATTGATTTCTAATTTTAGGAGATACTATTGTTTTTAAAATTCGAAGTTGAAGTTTAAAAATACTATCAAGGTAGGTTTTATAGGTACGACCATAACAGCTACTTAGGCAATACTGAATGTAAGATTCAGCCATTGCGTAATAAAGCATTATCTTCAGTTTGAAGGGCAGGCGGTTTTTTAATATGGTCATAAGAAGTATAATTATAGGGGTTAATAGGGACAGAAGGTAGTATTTATATAAGCTATATTTCTAAGTGAACTTAGATGCATTGCAGTCTTGTATTTATGTAGTACCTATGTAGGTACTGTAATTTGCAACTTGATCATTATTGTGAATAAAATCTGTAAGATGTAGTTAAGAACAGTCAGCCTGACCAATTGTTTAGCAAATTCGACAATATAATGTCACACGTACATTATACTTTAATTCTTTGCAAGGGATATCGTAAAACAATTTTAGATCCCACATACAAAGTCTATCATAAAGCCCCATTTATAAGGTTCAAGTTTCTGGAACGTTCAAGAGCAATAATCGGATACCGTTAAAGCACGTTCACTTATTGCCATTCAAGAATTGCATGGAACAAGAATAGCACGCGTGCGTTTTCCATAAAATGGTATACAATAATTGAATGCAAGTTTTTCCATTCAATAACTGCATGCGACTTCTGATTACACCAAGGCAACTATTGCATGCAAGTTTTTCCTCGTCTAAACATACAGTTGTCGTGACATCCTTGTACAATTGATTCAAGTATTGCCCCTATTTGCGCTGCCAAATATTTATTTCAATTTTATTGAACGTCTTCTCAAGATTTTTTTTAACTTGTTTCGTTCACTCATATTTGAATCATAGAAAATATTCATGTATTGAATGCGATTTTATTGTACATGCTGTTTACACGTATACCAGCATTGAACGGCAACTAACTTGCCCGTATCGTGCAACAATTGCTCGTGTTGTTTAGACGGTGCCAATCAATTGTTGCTTCAATTTATGGTATGCCACAGGCAATAAACTTGCACCGTGTAAACGGGGCTTAAATAATGTCTAGCTTTTTATTTGCTGAGTATTTCTGTTGCTATTAAAATATAGTTAAATGATAATTTTTTATTTCTGTAAGTAGGTTTCATATTTTAATAACTAGATGAGGTAGGCGTTTCCTATCTGAAGCAATCTCTAGGTTACAGTCTCTTCTAAAGCCCAGACATAATCTTGGTCAGATGATGTGAAGACGGCGTAGATTGGTGTCTGGAATGGTATTTTGAGGAAAGAACCACACTGTAGATTGTTTGGACCTGTCCAGACATTACTATTCATCACCTTTTACAAAATATTGCTTTTCCCGATGCAGGGACGGTCATTGTTGAGGAGTGGTCGTTTTCTTGGTAAGAACCAGGAGAACGGCGACTCACCATATGCATTGTGACGAGCATACATTGCTTAGCAACTTACCTAATCGAATCGCAACCCGTTAAATACTTATCATTAAGTAGTTCCGATGGCCACCTGTGGACTTCATCATCAGTTCCACTTCAACAAATGCTGCTTCCCGAGAGCAAATGCACGAGTTACTATAAAAAATACCCAAATCGCTATAGGTGTACCTATAAAACATGAGGATATCCCACGATTTGCATGGGATCACCACATCAGATTCTGACTTGGTTACAATGGGACCATCTCGGGAGCATATCCCTTCAAAAAAAAAAAAAAAAACTATCCACAATTGACTGAGAAATCGGTGAACAGAACCATAAGTATTACCTACTCCTAAGATGTTGAAAAGTGGCTTAATATAATATAAAGCAATAAAATTGAAACAAGCAATTCATCGGCAAACCGTGATTATCTTCGACCTTGTAATTACTTACTATCCGCACACAAATCATCAGCAACAACTTCATTAACCAGTTGCCTAATTGTTGATTAACTTTCTGCGTTAGCGCCAATCATCTTAATTAAGATAACATTCGACATTGCTGAGCGATGGATCGATGCGATCTAGATCGACGCGTGATCCACCGTCGTGATCTACGGACACGTCTCCGGTTGCGACTGCGCACCGCATTCCGAGCTTATCGATGTGATACAAGGTGTTCCGAAAATGTCATCGGAATTCTTGTATAGGTAAGTACTCAATACTTTATTGCATTTCATAATGTGTACATAATATAATGTTAAAACATCGAATCAATTATGGACCCTGTCGGGCACAGCAAAGTAAATTTTTAATAGGAGAGAGGATGAAGGCGCTTTTTGTTAGTACATGTACAAGTACATCGCGATTTAAGTGTAAGTAACCATTAGTACCTACCTACATAGATCCTCCTACCAATCTTGATGCACGTAATTAAAATGGCTTTATGTTTGACGACACGAATGAGAGATAATCCATGAGTGATAATAGAGACACGTCATGTAACACACCCTGGGCAGCAGCCAGTGAGCCAGCCCATCTTGCCCACTGGAAAATTATTACATTATGGCAATTTTTTCACACGACACCGCTTATGGCAACGTAAGAATAAAGTTGAGATATGGTTTTAATATTTTTTATCAAACTATTATTTTTTACGAAAGTAAAAAATACCTACTCTGAAAGATCGTTTGAAATAAATAGGAAGCTGACATTAATACTCTCTACAAAAGGCGATTCGACAAAAGATCAGCGTGATCTTTTTAGAATCACCATGTATTTAATAACCAACAAAATAATTGATTCTGTTCGCACATACAATACAGAATCGATAGCACTTAGCAGCGACCTCCTATGAGATAAACCATAACCTTTAGAACTTAAACCATTCTTACATTAAATAGTTCAAGTACGCATAATTTGATCGCTTCATCTTCACGAGCAGTAAACTGCACTACTGTTTGAGAAATACAGTTAATTTATTTAATGATAGAGCAGATTTTAAATTAGTTTCTATAAACAAAGATAACCTTGTAAAAACAGGGGTTAAAATAACAGTTAGCTGCATACTACGTACCTATTTGCTGGTAAAAGCTTTTGGAGTGTTCTTGTACACAAATAATGACTTTCGCAAATTAAGGATAGGTGGAAGTGACTTAAGTTTATGGCTGTCATTAAATAGATAGACTGCCGCTCATTTAAATCACGTTTTTTTTTAAAATAAGAGCTGTTTAAATCTATGGTCTTGTCTGGTCTCTGAGGTCTGGTCTGAAGTCTGGTATGTTTGTTGTTTTTTTTATTTTTTAAAAACGTTGCCCCACACTAGGAATTTCTCCTGTATCGTGGGTGCATTTACAAACATTTAAACTTACATACACAAACAGCCAGACCCGGAACAACTACTTGTAGGTCATACAAATATTTGTTCCGTGCGGGAATCGAACCCGCGACACGCAGCGCAGCAGTCAATCGCTTAACCACTGCGCCAACCGTGTCGACCGTGGTCTGGTCTGAGGTCTGTCTAATTCCTATGAAGGAAATCGAGCGAGATACTCCATCATACTTCATCATTACGTTGTGTCGAGCACAAAAAAAATTTCAAGTCAATGCAATTGACCTTTCACTATTCATAATCAACGTTACTTAGATAATTTCACAACTAAAGCCTACTCTCAAAAGAATCTTGTCAAGTGCCTACTTACGACGCAAGCCAAAATACTTAAAGCTCTATAAATTGACATTGCTTATGTATTACAACATTATACGGATTAAATGATTATGTGGGTCATTCACGTGTGGTCTTATAGTTTGTTAATTTCTTGCCAATTAAGTTGAGAGAAAGCAATTGGGATGGACATTAGGTATTTGATAGACAGGTGACCAGGGCCTCAAGTCTGTCAGAATGGTTGATCATTAATTTCATAATTGTTGATTTTGACAAGTTTGGTAATCTACTATTATAATGGCGTCATTATGAGTTTCCAATGGTCGGCCACTGACACTACATTGAAAGAAATTGCATATATTGGTAATCTTGTACATAATGACATTTCTACTAATGGGTTTTATAATAATGGCAATACGACAATGCCATTATAATAACACAATTATGTTACGAGAACATTGACCGACCAATGATCGACCATTATGAATTTACCAGATTACGAACTTTTAGCAAAATGACAATTGCATGACAATGGGATCGTGTTGGAATGACTGAATTTATAAAAATAGCAGACTTGGGCCCCTGGACAAGGTAGCGAGTAACCTCTGGATAAATATGTTCCCGAAGGGTAAGGCAGAGTTACCTATAGTACAGCCACATTTCGCCAGTTATGTGTAAGTCCCATGTAATAGGAGGCGAGCCTATTGCCTCCAATCGGGCTCAAATCAAGACTGCTGAGATATTCCTAATGGAGAAACCCAATAAAACTTTGCCTGACCTGGGAATTGAACCCAGGACCTCATGCTCAGCAGTCCGCAATAGCGTTTCCGATCACTAAACAAACGAGAAAGTCAACATCTCGCGAGATTTATAAAGAAATGACGGAGGTATTTGCAATTATCCGGGGACAGATTCATTTGTCCCGTCCGGTAGTACCTTTGAAAAGGATGAGCGTCAGCGTTTAAATATTGCGTGTTCAAGACACAAATCGCAGACGTCACCCAAAAAGCAGTCAAGCTAAAATGAGACTGAGCCAAACACGTTTGCCGCATGGGTTACTGAAAACGTCCAACGATATCGCGGAAGACCCATCGCGTAGATGGCGGGACGAACTTAACGCTTTATAAGAGGGATTGGTCCATATTGGCTCAGGATTGGGTCGAGTGGAAAAAGGAAAGAGAGGCCTTCCCCTTTTGTTTTTTTTTCGGGTGGGAGGTTATCAAATAACTTCTCCCGCTCTGGGCGGAGCGGGAGGGTGTGTCAAACTTTTACTGACTAAAACCCACCCGTGTTCCTTCAGTTGCCTGAGTGCCAGGGCCACATTATCCCTTTCGGACAAACCCACAACCCCAGCAGGCATTGGCCCGAACGGTCACCGTCAGTTTTTGCTAACATCTCTTTGAGGCGCGCCGTCTTCCCGGGCCTGGTCCTTATCAGATGGCAAGCTACCCATCGCTCACCGTCCGCAAGTCCGCTCATGCGGTGGCTGGGCATCGGCCTGTGATCCCCGACGCCCAGGGCGTCTCCTGCGGCGACTAGGGGCATGAGGGCGCGTTTGAGAGGCCTTCCTCTGTAGTAGGACAATACAGGCTGATTATTGTATTACTAGTAGTTCTGCAAACAGTAGAACTGGCGAGCGTAAACTTTTTAGCAATAATTAATTAATAAACCTCTAAACCGTTATTTAAAACGGGATATGGTAAAGAAAAATTATGAGTAAAAATTTGTAGGCCGTCTAGAAAAAATAACTGATAGGTTTTAATTGGCAGAGGTAGGTACCGCAGCAGCCTTGTTTTGTGATGAGAAGGTGGTTCCAGATGCTCCATCAATGCCCTACCTAGTAGTTAAAGGGCCGATTCAACTGGTATAAATCTAAAAGTAAGCAATTTACTGCATTTTGAGGAACTATTCTGCTCATCACGTGAAAGACCAAGATGAAATCTTCACCCAATTTCTATGAGACCA
The DNA here is from genome assembly GCA_963921375.1 of Tiliacea citrago. Classification (NCBI taxonomy): domain Eukaryota; kingdom Metazoa; phylum Arthropoda; class Insecta; order Lepidoptera; family Noctuidae; genus Tiliacea; species Tiliacea citrago. The sequence continues at coordinate 4,584,344 of OY992799.1, forward strand.
ACTTAAAATTACAACCTTTCAAACAAAAAAAGACCCATCGAAATCAGATTTCATAAGACGGAGATATCCAGAAGCCCCCTTTTTTGCCCCTTTTTGGAGACTATTTATAAGAATAGCACCACCCCATTTCTTCCCGTGTGTATCGTGTAAAAGGCGACTAAGGGACTTACTAGAGAACGGGCAGCAGCGTTCTCTATGCATTTTAACACCATACTGCGATCGCCAACCTGCCTGCGCCTGCCAAGCGTGGCGATTATGGCAACCCCCCCGGTGGACCAGCAGTGGACGTCTTTTGGCTGAAATGATGATCATAATGATTCAGATGGGTTGTAAAATACGACCTGTAAAGGAGTACCAACAAACTGACATAGGAAGGCAAATTTTCTCAGACTTGAAGCAGAGACGCTTCTCTCACTCGGTCAATTTATAAATAATAAGGCACATACATCGATAGCTAATATGCCTTCAAGTTGTAAAACGTTTAAGGTAGAGGTACTAACAGCCTATGACCTAGAAAAAACCACAGGAATTTACCCTTTAAATATTGATCTTGACCATAAATTTCGGAAGAAAAGGCGATATAGACCTTTGCTTTCGAAAAGCGCTTATAAAACCTCACACACCAGTTTTGACGTGATGATGATTGATACCAGATCAAAGATCATCTTATCTTGATCGATGTTTAAAAATGTGCTTTACCTAAATCCTCAATTACGTCATTTTATTCTGACACCACCAAAGTCTTTTATCGGGACGATCATCAAGCCTTAAGGCATTGTCTAACGAACTTTTAAATATTAAAAGCGTCTTCTACACGCTATATTATATTGTAGTCTGTGTCCACACGCTTGCAAGATTCACAGACCGCATTTTGCCATTACTTTGCTAGGTAAAGTAAGCGTCGCGTACGAATGTGAACATTATTTGAACGCTTGCTCACATTCGCTTAACGAATATGAACAGTTTTCTCCATTACCACCAATTAAAACCGTGCACCTAGCTTCTCGCGTTTTATAAATGCACATGTCGGTTTATGTGAAATAAAATATTCTGAAACTGAATTTGACATACTAATATATTGAAAGCTTACTTATAAAGTCAAAGTGCTATCTGTGAATCTTGCCCCTAAACGTAACAAGATTATGACAAAATATCTGAAAATAATAGAGTGAACTAAGTTTGTTATGACCACACGCCACAGGTAACGAGGCGTAGTATTCAGCAGGTGGTTCTAATTAACTGGCATGTTATATTATTCAAATAGGTGTGGTCCAAGTTGTAAGTTATTTAATTTTTTGAAGTGTATACTTTTTTGGCGCGTTGAGCGATATTTAGTAGGGGAAAATCGTATGGGTTCGCGTCACCGACATGCTAAAGTTACCAGTATATGTATAATATGTAGCTATGAGTAGGTATGACGTGTTGCGTTTGGCCCAGCACATTTCACTTCTTTCTTCTTTCGGCAGTCCTGTTTTTTTTTTTGTTGCATTTTACATCCGAGCGATTTTCAGAATGTTGTTGAATTACTTTGTATATCAAGTAACATATAATATTAATATTCGTTATTCCGTTCACTTAAGAATTATGTTAGCAGTTTGATCGGGTTACGATAGTGTACCTACAAAAAAAATCTAAGAATCAAAATCAAAAGTCATTTATTCAAACTAGGCTGAGAATCAGCACTTTTCGAACGTCAAAAATTACATAAGACAGTCCCCCAAAACCGGCCACCCTTCACCACTTCCTAGTACTTTAGCTGGGAAGAAGAAGTGGCGCAACAAACTCCCCAGCAGGATGTTTGCACGATAGGCACTCTTATTTTTCCATTATTTTTAGTATTATAAAACAAAATGGTAATTTTGGGTGGCTTACATCCCTAAAGGCTGTATTCTCCATTTTGCTTAGGTACGTGCCTTTTGTAATTTGATTATCAACGCAATAGCGATTTTTGTAAGGGTAGCTTCAACTTTCAGATTAACTGACCAACTCCTTGACAATTCAAAAATGCTCGTAAATGGTTTAATTGAAATAAATGCTTTGAGTTCGAAATTCAGTTGAATGTCCGCGTCGCCTATGACTTGAACCAGCGCAAAGTTCAAAGTTGAACCGTGAATACCCTACAATTAACAGGTTGTTCTAATCTCAGTAACATTTGGCAACTTTAATAATATCACTTGATGTGTATACCATATTATTTTTACTTTTACCATGGGTGCAATAGGTTAAGCGGTTACAGAGTTACGGCAACCATGATTGTTTATGTAATGGAGTTAGGTGGTCAAACCTAAGGAATTTAAATTAGTTAACTTGAAGTCCAGATTATGTAATTCGGTAGGAAAAACATAAACTAACATCACGCCTGTAATCCCCGAAGGGTTAGGCAGATGTGTACCTATAGTACACCCACGCTTCGCCAGTTATGTTTTTTTAAGTCCCATGTAATAGGGGGCGAGCCTATTGCCATCAACCGGGCACAAATCCAGACTCCGGGCTGCTTCTGAAAAACCTTTCTCGGAAAACTATGTCTTTTTTTATTGTACGACTTTAGGAGTGATTTCGTGAAAACGGACGGAAATGTAACAGGACAGCTTGAGCATGGAATAAGTAAGTACTTTTTAATAGCATGGAATTCGTAAGTACTTTATAATCGCATCGAATTAATGTACTCGTGGCATTAGTAGGTAGGTACTTTAAAAATTGTAAGTAGACGGGTTAGAATTTCGACCACTAGTAATGAATAATTATTCGAATAAATATTTCAGTATTAAGCTTTTTTGAGCTTAATTTCTGTCGCTGCTCAGTCGCTTGTTACCAAGGTGAGATGTCAGATGTTACACATTCTAAGCGACTACTGTAAGGCTCGCTTTTTTTGAAGACTATAAAGTGGACTTTTTTCTGATAATGACTAGATACTATGTTCACCAATCCATCTGCAAAAATTTGTGATCTGCAACACTATATCCTTTTATTGACGCCATTATTGGAAAGCCTGATTTCGGCAGAGAACGTCTCGTACTGGTATTATCAACCTTTTACCTATCACTCAGCAATGCCATTCTCAAAAAGCACCTTCAATCATCAAGCAAGATCATACGAATACCACAGTCTAACAAAATATCATTTTAATTCCAAGGTTTAATAAAGTTTTCAACGGATAGAACGTCGCGTTCCGGACCAACCTTAGAACGGCATGTGCTCTATATCCTATCTAAAGTTCATCTACTTAATGAACATGCTAAAATTAACCTTCACTTAGTAACTATTAAATCTATTTTCCCTTTTTCTTCGATCACCTCATCACCCACTGAATTTAAGAACGCGATCACAAGGTGATTTAGACATTAAGCATAGCTGGTAAGGTCGAGTTTGAATCGCACTCGTGCTGGTAAAAGGGTTTACCGCATGCAGTAATTGTTTAACTGCAAAACGTGAGCATTTTGCCACCGAAGTTGTAATATACATGACTGTGTGTTGACATTTTTGATCGTAGGAAAGCATACTCGTATCAAGGTAGTGTTTAGGCTGAAGTAAATAAAAAACACCTGTTTTTGACGTGGTCCAACACACGTTGGCACGTGCCTCCGTACTCAGTACCTTATTATAAAGGGATTGTCCACTGTGTCTAATAATGTTTTAAGGATTCTGTTGGAGTTTCCGAGTAATCTACCCATTATTGATGTTGTTCTCCTCCTCATAATGGCATGAAAATCGTCACATGGCTTCCCCGAACATCTGCGAAGCGCTGCAGAAACGGGGAAGCCCCTTATATATCCTAAATCCATTATTATACTGTACGCACAGGACGTTGTCGGCTCTCTGCGTATATTTCACCCACATGCTACACGTGTAGAAGGTTTGGCAGTACGTCTAGAAAAGCGAACCTTAAACATCATTACTACAACCCGAAAACATGCGAGCTACCATATTACATCCTTAAAGTGCCAGGCTAGCTCGTCAGTAGCAGGTTGTATACCTATATTAATTTTTGTACGATCGCGAATCATAATTTGATCAACAATCAAAACAATTATGTTTCGCGGCCGTAAGGGTCAGCTCACACCGAGACGCGACGCTGCGCGCACACTTTAAAAGAGCGACTCAAAATATAAGTTTATTTTCTCCACGAAAAGATACACATTTCATTGTGAGAATTTAGAATACGTTACACCACCCATCACTACGCCTCGTGATGCCTCGCGGCGTAGAGCGACGCATCGCGACGCAGCGGTGAATCGGAAACCGGAACGCGCGGCGTGCAAGAGCGGCGCTGCGCCTCACGAAGCCGCGCGACGCCCCGAGGCTGCCGTGGCGACTTGTCTCTACTATTTCCAATATAAATTAACTTCTCCTCGATCTCCATAATGCACCTGCTAAATATACGTCGTTCTCATGCGCTTGCAAATGGTAGACTGCGGGGCGGGGCGGGAGCACGTGGCGAATGTAGACACGTTCCGTTGCGCCGCGCGGCGTCTCGCTGTACAGCGAGGCGTCAGCGTCGTGTTGCCAACGATTTTACTATGCGCCTCACGACGTTGCTATGCGTCTCGCGGCGGCGCATCACTGGCCTCTTCCAGTATCGTCACGTCGCGTCGTGTCTCGGTGTGAGCTGACCCTAACACATTTGTATTGACAGAAATACAATCATTAAAAACTTATACAACAATAAACAACCGACTTCCAAAAAAAACACTACAAAGAGAAAAATATGTCTTGTCATGTCTTTGAATCTGTATTTTAGTTTTTTGTCACTGACGCATTTTAAAGTAATTTTTCACTTTGTAGCGTTTTTTTTTTGGAAGTTGGTTGTTTTTTTTTTTTGTAAAAAGTTTTTTTATTTTTCTCTTTTTAGTGGGTCAGTTTGTAATTTATTCAAGTAACAATAGCCTAATGTCAACTGCTTATCACCTTTTACAAAATATTGGTTTTCGCAATGAAGGGGCGCTAATTGTTTAGGAACTCCACCATCAGCTCCAATTCACCACATGCATTGTGACGAGCATAAATAGCTTAGCAACCATATTAAAGTACCTAATTGAATCGCAACCCGTGAAATAATAATTATTAAATAGTTACGGTGGTCATCTGTGGTATTTATTATTTATCATCAGTTCCACTTCACCAAATGGTGCTCTCCGAGTGTAAACTCATGAGTATACTACAAAAAATGCCCAAATCGCTATAGGTGTGTCTATCAAATTTAAGGATTTCCCTTGATTTCCATGGGATTCCCTCATCAGATTCTCAAACAAAAAATGATTTTTTTTTTTACTTCGGGCCTCAATTGATGGACAAATCGGTGAACATAAATTAAAACAAAAAAAAACATACAGACGGACATAATAACCTCCTACTTTTTGAAAGTCAGTTAAAAATCAACAATACGCGAATAGGGTCAGAAAGGGGTAATCTGTTTTCCTGCATAAAACCCCATGGTAAGCATTTGTCAGCAGTCTTGTATTTGGCAAGACTATTAAGATGTGTCGATCATGTCCAGTTAATAAATAGTAGATTGTTACACAAGGGTCGAAAGGAAGCAATTCCAGCATTTTTTTTTAATCGCTATTTTTCTTAATTATGTAAAAATGTTCGTAGCCGACTACCTAACCAAACTTAGGTCTATATTTTTAAATTTCATTCCCGCCCCAGGGCGGGAATCAATTACTATGTGTCTTTCCCGCCCAAGGGTGGGAAGCTGCGTTTTCCACCTACTACTCAGATCAAACAAACACTACTTTCCGAATATGAGAAATGAAAAAGTTATTGATTGCTCTGTGAACTGTAATTGAAAGTGAACCTGGAATACTGTAAGATTACAGACAATACTTGTAGCCCTAACGATGAGTGTTGTAATAATTATTACAACACTCATCGTGTCAGCTCTGCCCACGTCAAACAAGCGTGAAGCTGATATAAGATAATAACAAAATACCTTAGCCAACAATATCCCTACTAAATGATAAATCTTATTTATTTAACTTCGTCACCTTTCAAATATCACGCGGTTGCAAATTCGGTTCTCGATGCGTCTGTCAAGAATATATTACTCACCGGAATCAATAGTTTAGGAATATTCAATTAGATGCGACTAAATATTTTACTAGAAGCTGTAAAAGGGTATGCAAGTAAACCTTATAAGAGGCCTATCACAAAATTGCGTTCTGAAGGATTAAGCAGCCGACGCATCGCATTATGTAGCAATGTGGCAGTTTTAATTACGTTTATTCTAAGTATCATACAATTTTTTTTACTTTTTTTTTCCGAAATTTAATTTCTTATGTTGTTACTAATTGGTATAAAATTTACGTAATAACATTAATGTAGTTAGTTCTGAGTAGGTAGTTCTGAACGGTTCCACTAGTTTTTTTGGTTTTTAACGGGATTTTTTTATAGATATTCCATACATATTTAAATATTCTGAGGCCGCTATAACCTAAACCATTATTTAAGTGTATATTATTTTATTTTATTTGGTTTGCTTACGTACAGTAGTTCAATCCACGAGCTCGAAAAAGTGCCATCGCGTATTTTATGAAAACATGCTTCGGAATTTTGGCTTTATATAAATAAATAAGAAAAAATTGGGTAAAGAGAGTCCGCTATACTCCACCACTTAATAATTAAAAATTGTCGAAGTCTTTCAGTTTCTCAGAATAAGAACGCCAAAGTTGGCCATTTAACGCAAAAATCACTGAAATGTAATGAAAAAAAACCGGCCAAGTGCGACTCGGACTCGCGCACGAAGGGTTCCGTACCATTATCTACAAAAACGGCAAAAAAATCACGTATGTTGTATGGGAGCCTCCTTAAATATTTACTTTATTCTATTTTTTAGTGTTTGTTGTTATAGCGGCAACAGAAATACATCATCTGTGAAAATTTTAACTGTCTAACTATCACGGCTCATGAGATACAGCCTGGTGACAGACAGACAGACGGCGGAGCCTTAGTAATAGGGTTCCCGTTTTACCCTTTGGGTACGGGACCCTAAAAAGGGCCGCCTAATTTTTTTTAATGATATTTTCACCTATATCAAAAGCCTTCTTTATATTTTCCAACCGCACTTCTCCATGCATTGTTACGTGCCGAGCTCTTAGATAAGCGTCTAATTACATAATTTAGCATCACCTAAGATTTTAAATGACCTGCATACACCCCTGAATAAAATAATTGTATTAAGATACTAACCTAACCAGTGAGAGCATTGGTGGCCCAATGGTAACGGCTTAAAAGTTGTAGGTCGTGGGTTCGAACCCAGCCAGTCGCTTTACTTTGTGTAAATTATTTAATCACCACTGCTCTCAAAACGTTGAAGGAAAACATCGTGAGGATAACGGCATGTCCTTGAACCAAAAATTCGAATACATGTGACTTCTACCAACCCGGACAACACCGCGTGGTTGATTACAGCCCACTCCCTGTCGAAGAGAGGAACGTGTCCTAGCAATGGGAACATTATAGGCTGATTACCTACTGCATTCAAAAATAATATATTGGCAACTGCAGCAAGGAGACTGTACCTACCTATACCTTATATTATTTTTTTATTTACATAACATAACACATACATAACATCACGCCTGTAATCCCCGAAGGGTTAGGCAGTGGTATACCTATAGTAGGTACACCCATATTTCGCCAGTCCCATGTAATAGGGGGCGAGCCTATTGCCATCAACCGGGCACAAATCCAGACTCAGGGCTGCTACTGAGAAATTTCTGGTGGAGAAACCCAATAACACTTTGCCCAGCCTGGGAATCGAACCCCGGACCTCCTGCTCAGAAGTAGCACTTGTGACCACTAGACCACTGAAGCAGTCCACATCCATGCTATAAATCCTCTATATAAGTTACTGAAACAGTTAGCTTATTGCCAATATTAAAACGTTAATGTCTCCCATTAAATATATAAAATTAATGGGAAAATTATTGTCAGCCAGTATCTTTTTGATCTAATGTATACAGCATTACATCAAAAAGATACTGGCTGAAAATAAAAATCGGCTGAATAAAACCGACTTGGTGAAAAACTTTGTTTTCATTAACTTGAGTTTTTATTTTGAGTAGGTATATTTTATCACGGTAGTTAGATTGGTAGTTGAATGAAAAGTAGATTACGCACATTGCTAGAGTAGTGTTGCCCAAATGCAAGAACAAGACGAGACTTAGCCAGTCTTGGTCTTGGTCTTGCGCCAATACACCTGGTCTTGGTCTTGGTCTTGGTCTTGCGCTCCCAGTCTTGGTCTTGGTCTTGGTCTTGCAGCAAGAGTCTTGCAAGTCTTGCAATTACCTATTAGTCTATTACTATTTATTAAAGTTTACTTTAAATCTTAGAAAAACGTATTAGAATTGGAACATTGTGAGCTTGAATTAACATAGCCATAGTAAAGATCAAGCAGATTAATAAATAACTGAAGATTTGATAAGAAATTCGAAAAATCAACTGACCTATATGTCGTTTTCCATGGAAGTAACTGTTTCTTAATAAACATTTATGATTTATAAGCTTTGATTTATAACCTAATCATAATACTACTTGCGTGATCAGTATAATGTATTCATTTTCATTCTAAGCACTCTGAAACTTATTTATTCTTTGGAACACCTGTAGGTACTCTTAAAAAAAATCGAAATTATTTTGCATGAGTATACCTACGCCCTATGGCGGCAATCAAATAGTGTCACAAATGTTATGATTTCGGCGTGGCGGCAACGATTGTTTTAGATTTCAAAAGAAGCCGCCGGCGCGTGTATCATAACCATGTACTTCCGAAAAGCGGCAAATTTCTTTGAGAAGTAAGTACAAAACCTTTGATGCCGCATTATCAAAGTGCCGATGGTTAAAACATAACTATGCATGCACTCAGTTTGATTTTAATAGATATTTTTTTATTCGCTATGTTTATGGTATTAGTCGTAATGCGCATAGGTCCAGTTTTTCATATTCTTTGATACAGTTTTTTGCGTCTCATAGAATTCCTAAGCGTACCTACCTATACACCGAACTGTTACACCTAACTACTCAGTGAAATAGCGCTAAGTCCTAGCTGCAAGACGCAAGAGTCTTGCAGGCTATGTCTTGTTCTTGCTCAAGTCTTGCACGGTCAGTCTTGGTCTTGGTCTTGCTAAAAATACGCGGTCTTGTTCTTGGTCTTGGTCTTGCAAAAACGCAAGAACAAGACCAAGACTGCAAGACCAAGACTGAATTTGGGCAACACTATGCTAGAGTGAGTAATTAATGCACTCATGCTAATTTAGTGCCAACCAGTAACCATAGAATAGAATAGAATACTCTTTATTACGTACACCATAAGAGTTACAGATATAAATGTTGAAATTTTACATAGGGTGACACAATGGGCGGTCTTTTCGCTAATAATATCATCCAAACGTGTGTTATAATGTTGTACTAAATTTCATTATGCAACTCCTTTGCTTTTTCGATCAAACAGCCTCATTCTCACTACTGAATTCGTAGTATCTTTATGAATTTCATAAAAGAACATTCTCATGCAAGCGCGTTACACTACCACAGCGCCGGCTGACTGTTTTATAGAGGATTCATATCATGGGTGTAGGTAAAGTATTTTATGCAACTGTACATAATTAGGTATTAAAACACTCATGTGATACTACCCTTATTATAGAACAGTTGCTTACATAACTATCATTCGCTTTTTCTCTCCCAAAGATGATTGTATTTGACTTAATCAATTCACTTATGATTTCGACATAACCACGTGAAAACTCGTGGTTTGCTTATAATATTTACAGCATGAGTAATTACAGAAACATTGTAATTAAGATATTAGAAGACGTATAATTTAGTTTATAATAAAGTAGCCAAATTAACACATGCCAATAAGTTTTGATTTGATCCTCACTGTGACCTTACATACGACCTCTGATGATCTCGTCAATAACATAACATCATTAAAAGAGTAATAGTAAGTATACACGTTTTGAAAGAGTTCAATCGGGAGATTACTATCAGCTACCTTTTGTCTGTCTCCAAGAAACTCTGTTTCCGCCTCTCTGTTGCCTTCTATGGTTCCCTAAAAATATTACGAGAGCTGGTGAAGTGAGACCAAGTATGACTTTCAATAGTCTCGTAAGTTAGCAAATAATGGGCTGTCCTTTTGGTATTGACAATCAATACCAAAAGGACATCCATAGACGATATACTTTTCATAAGGGGTCTTGCTCAGTTTGCCAAACTGTACATGAAAACGAATATAATTTTAGAAAATAGGTAAAGAAGTCAGCTGCACCCGGTTAGACTGGAAGCCGACTCCAACATAGTTGGGAAAAGACACCAACACAACATAGCACATGATTTGGTAAGTAAACTGGTTGAAGATGCATTTTGACAAGAGGAAATCTCTTCAAAATGTACAATGAAGAGCATTGCATGACTTCTTTAACTCATCATCTGCCTAGCCTTTTCTGTGAAATGTCCTTACTCAATATAATCATATATTTACCCATCCACTATTTCGATGACCTCACCAAAAAGCGCAAACGAAATTAAATAAAAACACACAGTTATTTACAAAGAAAACACATGCCATACGTGCATCAGTTACAAATTAAGATTGATACTACCATCTCTGTCTGGTCCAAGGCCAAACATTTGTTAAAGTCAGAGAATTTCAGAAATAATTGTTTTAATAACAAATTGGTTCAAAGTTGCAAGGTTCGTAATGGAAACGTGTGTACTGAGATCACATAAAAAGTATGTTACTTTTGTGATTGTCTTTCTCAATTTTCAAGAATCAAATAAGTGAGTAAATTCTACATTACATACTCATGACAACTGAACTAGATGTATGTCATGTTTCTTGACAGCATAACCGTGCAAATCAAAAGGTTCTTATGAAATGGCATGAATCCACCATACAGATCATTTAACTCACCCTCACCTCATGACTCTTACCCCTTTAATGAACTTAGAGAAGTAATCAATCTTGTATTTTTTAATTTGGTAAAACCTTGTTTAAAACAATGATGTATCAGTACATAGGTAATAAGTTATCTGCTACTGGCTGTGGCTACAGTCGGCAACAGAAGTTATAGGACTTTAGAAAACGAAATATTAACAGCAACAAGATGTTTTTTTTATTGCAATTTCGTCTGTGGGAAATTAAAATGTTAATTATTTAAAAACTTTAATGAAGTTGCACATAAGTGCTAAATTAAGGACGCATCAGATTAGTACGATTTATAACATACCATCCCTGTTTTCCCCGAAGGGTTAGGCAAGTTAATACGCTAGATTTGTTTGTTTTCTTTCTTTGCACATCCTTTGTTTTAGATACGACCCAAATGATGTTCTTTCGACGAGTGAAGCCACTTACGCTATCGACTGTACTTCGTAACGTTACTTATGAAATCTTACGTCACGTTATCAAACATTTTATTGTAATGATCGATAGTTTTATCATAAGTAGGTACTTCTTAGCAAATTATTAGATCATGATGAATTGTATTCATGATAGATGATCGATCATCGGAATTTGATGAAAGCACTTTTGAATGACTACTATTGAACTAAGGCTTCTGAAATCTTTGTACAATAGGTCTGATGTTGTCCTTAATCTTCTAAGTTTAAGGAAACCCTTAAGGCTTACGCCGACAAGCGCGACAGGACTCTGGTGGAACAATTTCTATATTTCTTCATGGAAATTGTTGTACTGGAGCCTGCCTACGGGAGTCTTTAACCATCTCATTACAAAAGGAGTTCCGACCTTGGTTCAAACTAAAACCTTCGAGTCAGATTTGTATTTGTATTTTAAGGCTGTAACTGTTTGTTAACTAGGTCATCTTTATTAAGATAACTAACAAGTATGTAACTATGTAGTTAAAGTTTTAGCTTTAACTATTTCATATTCATGTCTAATTAAATGCTTTTAAGTTTGAATTTATCCTCTAAGACTCTTGTTTGATGACCATACCATGTTGTATGGTAATTAACTATATTATTTTCCTTAATAACGATAATAATATGGTCGTCCTTCATTACATGCATTTTAAAATAATCATAGATCAGGAACAGCAATCAATTCTATTACAGACCGCGGATTAAATTAGCGTGATGTAATGCTATTAATATTTCTGCAAAAAAATACACAGTAGATTGATGACACGTCATTCATACTTATTTATCAAAAACAAACTTTTACAGTTCACTTGTTAACCTTGCAATCAATACTAATGAATTACACATAAATAATTTGCTAATTGAAGTGCCGGAATATGAGTATCCATACACGATAATAATGTAAGTCAATGTGTTTCTGTGTATCTGAAGAAAAGGTGCCAACAAAGTAGGTTTTACAGCAAATGTTTAGATTTTTATCTAAGTAACTAAATATTCTAATAGCTAAGATTGATTGAAATGTTGATTTCTACATATTCAAATGCTTATAAACCGTAAGTATTGCAACAACAGGCATGTCGTTGCAGTACTTAGGTACAGTCACAAGCATAAATATATTACCTACTATGAACAGCTCGACAATAATATCTGTAATAATATTCATCCATCAATATATGACGGCAAATATATGTGATAATTTGTGGAAGGCATTGTATATGCCTACCACATAATTATGTGGCAGCACACATAATATGTGACATCGAAGAAACACCTATTTGGCGAGACAAGCAACGCAAAAATATAGGATGCTGCATCAGCTTCAAAAATATGTGTCAATGCAATATTAACGGACATGTCTTGCGACATAAATATCTGCCTACTTAGTTAAATTCAGAAAAATGGGATACCTCGTTGTGGCCGAGAATTTCTGACATCACTTTGGCAGCATAAAAACCTAAACTAATAAATTATCACATAATAGAATTGAATAGAATAATCTTTATTATAATATATTACACCATATAAATTACACATATAAATGTAGAAATTAATGTGGAATATGAATGGAATATTTGCCGTCATATATTGATGGATGAATCATGCAATCAGATATCCTTGCCGAGCTATTCATAATAATATATTTATGCTCGTCACTGTACAGTAAGTTTCATGCTTTTTTTAAAATACTTTTATTAAAACTACCAAAGAGCTCGGATAAGAGTGACACTGGCTGATTACTGTCACTCAAGCAGAGCGCCTTCTGACATTACAGATGATTTGAGGAGGAGGAGCCGCTGTCGCACCATGTCCACGACGAACTGCTATATTCCAGCTCAATGCTGATGATATTGAAACTGTTGAACCACTAATTCGATGACCACTTCTGGTAAAGGCTATCCTGCGGCGATATACTCATAAGGTCGAACAACAACACACAGCAACAACATGCACCTGCTCTCCTAAAAAGAAAAGGAAAAAGGTAAAAATAAATTTGATGGACGGACAAAGAGAAAACAGAAAGCCCAGTAGAAATTAACAAAGTTGCTTTGTAATACCATCTACATTTTTTTACAAACAAAACCGCAGGCTGCGCTAAGCACTAGAAACTATATTATGATCTAAATGTTACAAGTAATAACATCAATTACATTGATAAATAATCAAATAAAAAACAAATATTGAAGCTAACGGAAGCTTAGTAATAAATATAAATTGATGCACATAAATATTTGTATCAAAATGTCAAGTTCACCATTTATTGGAGTAAGTAATTGAGTTTTTTCTTGGAGAACGAATCGATTTGAGAGAATGTGTGTGGCCGGCGTTAGATAGAGTGGCGACGGGCGATACGTGTATATTTTTTTGCTGTTTTATTTGACTGTGTTGTTTAATAATTTAATAGGCCATAAACCTAGTTGAAAAATAATGTAGGCCAAACTGAAAATACACATAATATAATATAATTATACTGACTGACAGACAACCGCAAGCTAAACTGCAGGGTCTTGTTCCATTTATAACAAAGGTGCACTAAGAAAGGATTTTTGAAGATTCAGCCGTTAACCCTTTAACAGTCATAACGATTTAGTGATCGGACAACATTGCTAATTTAGTCATAGGTACTACGTACACACGGCTACACATCAAGCTATACATTTCCAGTATAAACTGATCTCGCATTGTATAGGATTTCCGTACAATGAGACGTAAGCGTATACTGGCAATGTATAGCTTGATGTGTAGCCGTGTGTACCTATTATTGGTAGAAAACAATTTTTCATATTTTTTTTTTTAACCTTTTTTGAATATTTAGTCAGTGATTGATAAATCTTCAAATAAAGGTTGTCAGTAAAAGGATAAGACCGCCCATTGTGTCACCCTATGTAAAAGTTCAACATATAAATCTGTAATTTTTATGGTGTACATAATAAAAAGTATTTTATTCTTTAAATAGCTTTTGAAAAACAATAGAATACCTACTTGGAACGCATTTTTTTATTTTTGTGCTGTAAAATTGGTGGTAAGAATATTCGCTTAGCCATAAAAAGGGGTTAACCCTTTATAAGGCAAACGGAATATTCTTACCCATGGGTTAAATAAGGGATGAAAGTATGTGTTACGTGTGGTTTCGTTTCATTGCAGAGTTTATGCTCTGCACTTTAGGCTCTGCAGGGAGAATTACCATACACTAGCAGCCGGTTGATTCTGTAAAATAGCACCATGAAAACTTAGGTTAAGTGAAGTGTGATAAAACGTATCCCAGGTACCCAGGTCATGGTCTACCCATGTGTCAAATTTCACACAAATCTGTTCAGCCCTTTTAGCGTAAAAACGTAACAAACATACAAATAAACTCACATTCGCATTTATAATTTAAATTTGTTAGGATAACTAGATATTAAGGATTTGACTTTTACGTTTTTGGTACTTAATTAAGTCGTGATGTCCGTAGCAGCTACTAAACCAGTACTACTAATGTAATTTATACATTGAAATCTAAAGTTGTAAAATGATTTATGATAGTATGCATTAAATGTGATTAGTCCATTCAATTAAATATTGGTCTAAGAAAGAAAAGTTGAAGTTTAACTAAGAGTTTGTGAGATATACCATGTATTTAATCGATCGTCAAATAATTTATATAATGCTTTCCTAAAAATATTATTTAATACTCTAACATTAATGAATGCGCCTCTTTTTGTGAACCTCTAATAATTCCTATTTAGGTGTCTTAAACATACTACATAGCCAAGTAAATGCGACCAACTTGGATGGGGCTCGCGCTTGGTTGGTCACAGTTCTAACGTAACTTTGGTCAGGGTGCTCTAACTTAGTTACTGCGACCAAATGTGAAAAAAGGCTAAAAAATCCTAGCGCGCGCTGAGTATATGTTCCACATAGGACATTTTGATAATAGTGCTATTCAAATTCCAGTTAAATATGACGTGAATACACGACAAGCCAAATCAAAATTATTGCAAGTGCCACGCAAAAATAACTTTTATGGCAGGTGTACCGCTTCTGTCACAATACCCAATTTCCAAACACCAACACCAAACACTGTAGACATTAAAGATTCAATGAATAGTAAAAACATAAATAGGTCACCAAATGATGCACAAAAACAACAAAAATATTTGAACTATAGGAACCTCTGTAACTAAATTGTAAAAACACTAAAAAACAAATATTATCAGGAGAAATTACACAAAAGTGACGGTAATGTCAAAGAAACTTGAAAAGTTTTAAAATAAGTTTGTGATATGAAACGCATTAACGAGCCATCAGAAGAATTATTGGGGATTGATGACACTCCAATAAAATCTCTGGACAAGGTGAAAGGTACTTTACATCAATTAGTGGTACCTTAGCTAATGATTTATTAAATAGAATGAACGCATGTGAACATGCCCTAGCACGTCGGACTAAAATTGATGAAGCACCTGTGCATTCAATTTCTTTGATACCAACGGATCCATGTGAGGTGAGAGACGTTGTTTTAGGACAGTGCTCTCGACTGGGACAAGATTCCTGCAGAAATCATAAAAGAAAATATCACATCGCTAGCCCCACCTATCGTTTTCTTATGTGTACCTTAGTCTGGAAACGTGTCTTTCCGGCCATATTCAAGCGGGCTGTGGTGTGTACGATATTTAAATCTGGAGATAAAACTGACTATCGTATCTCTCTATTATCAACGTTATCCAAAATACGAGTATTAGAAACAATTGTCAATAAAAAAATTAATGAACTACCTAGAAAAAAATGGCATGCTTAATAATGCTTTGCTGGCTGTTTGTGTATGTGAGTTTAAATGTTTGTAAACGCACCCACGATACAGGAGAAATTCCTAGTGTGGGGCAACGTATTAAAAAAAAAAAAAAAATCAATTTGGATTTAGATCCAACAAGTCGACTGAAGATGCAGTCCTAACTCTCACATCAAAATTGACGTCTTACCTAGATGGGGGTGACCAAGTGCTTGGGAGTCTTTTTGAATCTCCAAAACTCGGTTGGAAGACGTTGGTATAAGAAGTGTAGCTCTGAAATGGTTCAGGGATTTTTTGTCGGGCAGATCACAGTCTGTTAGAGTGGCAGGGAGTCGTGCTCGGGCCTTGAGGGGATTAGAGGCGTGATGTTATGTTATGTAATTCAAAAAAGTATCACCGTTAGAAGATCCATAACTTTTTAGAGGGTCAGTTAAATATTTCCCCTTAGATGACCAAATTTTCTTAATGCTGCATTATTTTTCAGTCACTGTGTAATTATTCCTAATTCGAGCTATATAAGAAAACTTTCGTGCAAATAAACTGCAAAAGTTAGAGATTTTTTTTTGACACTTAATTTTTGATTCTTACTATGCACGAAACTTTTCATACAAAAAAAAAATCAAGTTGTAATACCTAACCACGCCTTTTTAACTATATTGCATGTTATCCAAATTCAAATCTTTATTGCTTATCTCATGTGTGTACATACGAGTATCTTAATAATAGTTACAAAGTTTACATGGACACGTTTAATAAAAGTTTTATCATTTTGTTCCATTTTTATGTTGTTAGGTATTTTATTATATAGTTTAATTGATGTTACATGAGGACTTGTGCTGTGTAATTTTAGCCTAGATTGTGGTACTACGAGCGTGTTTTCGAATCGTGAACGCAGTGCATATCGGCGTGGTTGGTCTGTAATTTTAAGGTAGAAGGTTATCAGGATGATTAAGCCAAGGTTTCGTATTGTACCATCCTTCACGCTAATTTGACTCGGGAAGTACAAACGACAAAGATTCAGAAAAAAAACATAACATAACACCACGCCTGTATTCCTTGAAGGGTTAGGCAGAGGTGTACCTATAGTACACCCACATTTTGCCGGGCACAAATCCAGACTCCGGACTGCTACTGAAAAATACCAGATAAAAAGGGCCACATGCTCAGGTTTTTCAGTTTCGTGCCTACAAACCTCTTGATATGATGTAATTAGGAGCATTTTTGGTGATGGTAAATCATTCAATTCAATGCCAGAGAAATCGTGATAAGAATTGCGAAAAAACGAAGTATCTTCAAATAGATTTAATATCGTTATCGATGTTCAAATATGCGTACAGAAATCTTTCTGTCGTTTTTTTTAATCGTCTCGATATCTTGTATCATCTTTGTTAGAATTCTGTTGCATAAGCAGTCTATAGGTCTTCCCAAATAGGATACTCTTAGCTAACATGAATAAAGGACACAGACCGACGTAAAGCTAGTGTTTAATACCTACAATCACACTACTATTATAAAGGCGAAAGTTTGTGAGTGTGTGTGTGTATGTTTGTTACTTCTTCACGCTCAAAAGGCTGGACCAATTTTGATAAAGTTTTGTATGGAGTTAGCTGACGCCCTGGATTAAGACGTAGGCTTACTTTTTATCCCGATATTCCCACGGGATCGAGACTTACGCGGGTGAAACCGCGGGGCGCAGCTAGTGCTTTATAAAAAAGAAAATATACAATATGTAGCAACGTTTTAATCGAATCGCCGTTGCTTTCTTTTTCAATCAGCTTATCAACTTTTCTTCTACTTTATCCAGACCCACAAATCCATAAACACCTAGAATCGGAACAATCACTGTCTTTGGGACATACAAAATATAATATTTGTCCTATGCCAGAAAAGAACCCACCACCGGCTAAGCTGATACCTATCCATCCAACATCCAAACAACCGTACCATCATAATATTTAATGAACAAGTTAACAACTCATCATAGCCTTAAATAGCATTTAAATCCGTATCCTTAACACAGACATCTATTACCCAAATAACTGTACATACACAAGTACATTACTTAGTGCTTGTCGAGCTAAATGTTAGCGAACGCTATTTAGACTCCCAACTGCTATTAGGCGACATTTGTGCGACCTAATACATAAATATGAGCCTTGAATATAGCATCACTGTCATTTGGATTTGATCCTTTGAATCCTGGTTGGATCAATGACATGTTCATAAGATCAAGAGTCTTCCAGAAGTAACTTGATATGAATAGTATGGCCTATATATTATATTGAGGAGAATTTGAACTTCCTTGCTTAAAATGTTACTAGAAAGCTGTTTAAGGGTGCATTCTAGGGTCTTTCTTTGAACATCTTCTTTGGATTTTGGAAAATTGACTCGCATTGTGTAGTCACATTTGGATACTTGAGCTACCAATATCGCGGTAATCATCATCATCATCATTGCAGCCGAAAGACGTCCACTGCTGGACATAGGCCTCCCCTAAAGGAGGGGTTTGCCATAATCGCCACGCTTGGCAGGCGGGTTGGCGATCGCAGTATGGTGTTAAAATGCATAGAGAACGCTGCTGCCCATTCTCTAGTAAGTCCCTTAGTCGCCTTTTACGACACCCACGGGAAGAAATAGGGTGGTGCTATTCTTTACGTCCGGCACCACACAGACTTATCGCGGTAATCAAGTCCATTAAAGTGTTCCTGAGAGCTCCCGATGGTTTTTATTATGATGGTTCTTAACTGGACATCAAGATGAAAGGGGAGCTAGAAAAGAAGGGATGGCCGACAAGGAAATGTAAACTATCTGTCGATCCAGTATGGGATTAGTAACTAGTTATAGAGGAATATACGTTGCGCCTGATACATTTAAAGATATAAAACTCGCCAAAACTTTTTCATGAAGTTCAAGACCACAGCCCATTATTTTACACTATAATATTATCACCTTTCCAAATGCTTCCTCGTCATTACGTTTTTTCATGATAACAATGTGGCTCACATTATTATAGTGTTTATGTATTGCCAATAAATTATCCAGCAGATAACCTTTACCTTTACAAAAACATAATGACAGCATTTACAACAAAATGTTATTCATTATTGAACTCAGGTACTGGTTAGCTAAAACTTTTAGGTACGCGTGAAATAGAATGTCTTAAAAATAATCTAGACAGTTCAAAAACTTATAAGGAGATCCGTTAACATTTGAAAATTACATCTCCATTTGTCAAAACATAATTTTAAGACAACATCAAGGTCATTTTTAAAGACACGTACATGCCTGTAAGTGATTCTATTAATAAAATATATAATTTAGTGGTCCTTGCGGATGATACAGAAATACAAAAACCGAACACGGAAAATTGAACTTTACCAAAGCCACGTAAAGTAAAAAATTGTATGAGAGTAGCAGCTTTAAAGAGTTGAACTGTTAATGTGAGACCGAATGTATATCACTCAAAATATTGAGCATAGTAAGCGCAAGTATAAAATGCGGCAGATTCACTTTGCAATCACATTTCACTGGCATCTTCCTTAGAGGACACACAGCAATGAAATTCGTTAGTATTTGTGCAAATATTTGTATACGTTTTAAGCAATCATAATAGTGCAAACCTTTCTAATACCTACAAGTGTCATCGTCGAGTGAGTGTTAAGAAATCGTTATCAGTGATTTTGAAATTCGTGGTTTTCGGGTGTTTTGTGCAATGGGATTGTTTAAAGTATTTTTTTAGAATTTTATGGTAAATTTTTTTGTTGAAGAAGAGGAACGTTTTAAGGGATTGGGGATTCGTGCGTCAAATAATCTTTCGGCTTGGCCATCTTTAATTGACTGAACTTCAGAGTATAATATTGTACCTTAAACCGTTTACCTGTTTTAAACTATGTCCATCGCAGCTTTCTGCAGGATGAAACGCATACAAAATTGCGGCACGAAATTCGTTCTTACAATTTAATTTAAGTCCATTTTCGGCAATATCATAATAATAATCAACATAATTGTTTATATTTTACACACATAACATAATATCTCGCCTGTAATCACCGAATGGTTAGACAGAGGTGGTATATACACCCACATTTCGACAGTTATGTTTAAGTCACATTCACCAGTTTTGTTTCTATTTGCTGTTAAAATATTTCGGTTTTCAAATGTAAAAAAGCTAAACTGCATAGATTCTACAACTGGACATTTTCCGAAACCAAGACAAATCTAAATCGTTTCAAAGATTCCATTTTAGGGTTCCGTAGTTAACAAGGAACCCTTATAGTTTCGCCATGTCCGTCTGTCTGTCTGTCTGTGTCTGTCCGTCCGTCTGTCTGTTCCTGCCTTAGCTCACAAACTCTTAGTACTAGAAAGCTGTAATTTGGCATGGGTGTACATATTAGTTACGCCGGCAAAGTCATAAAATAAAATCTTGAAAAAAAACATTTTTAAGGTACCCTTACACGTAAAGTGGGGATGATATTTTTTTTTCTCGTCTATCCCATAGTGCGGGGTATCGTTGGATAGGCCGTTTAAAAATATAGTAAGTCTGTAAAATGGTTTTCACAGACTTTCGATTCAGGGATCAGTTTGCGTAATATTTAGCTTTAAAGTGCAAAATTTTGTTAGAGTTAAGTGTCCCTCCCCCTGCCAGCTAAATGTTTGACTGAATGATGAAGTTTAAAGGAAAACTATCACAGCTAAGCAGGCCTTACAAGTTAACGAGTAATAGTCGACCAACTTAAATTTTCAGTTGAAGAACTGACCGTGACGTGTAGCGTGTTTTTCAACTACAATGTTAAGTTTGTTTTTGGGATAAATTCATCCCAACTCCGGACCGGATCCCAACCCTTTATTGTGCGTGGTCCGACACCACTTGGCCGGTTTTTTTATACTAGTTTTTTCATCAGCTTTTGTAAATTCGAGTACTGAAAAGGAATTGTTTGATATATTTTACACGACTGCACCAATAACGATGTAATTGTTACCACTTGCCGCTCTATTGGACATCGATTGCGATAGTCTGCATGTATCTTTATTTATGTCACATTTAGCAAGTCTCATTTTTCTTATTGCTTCACATTCAAATACGATTTTTAATACGATCATTGGTACTTGCCCGAATTTAAACCCACAACCCCATGCATGAGAGGCTGGGCAATCGTGACATTATCTCTACCAAATTGGTACTTTCTTTCTCCGTTTCTCCGTTAGTAACTAACCTGGTGTCAGAGTTTTTATGCCACGCAAGGGCCTCTGACTTGGCTTCACATGCCGTCGAGAAATATCTCACAAGCATGGCGGATTCCTCACGATCTTTTCCTTCACCGTTTGTTAAGCAAGTGATAATTATACAATACGCACATAGTTCCGAAAAGTCAGAGTTGCGTGCCTTGGGTTCGAACTCAAGACCTATGACTTAGCAGTCCGACGGCCACACTAATAGGCTACCACTGCTACTATCTATCAATGGTATGTCATTATCTTTTATCTTAAGAATACGAAAAACAACGTGGAATAGGCTTCAGAAGCTCAATTCTTGTCTAATGTGAAATAGACAGGCGGGCAAACATTAAACCACTTCATTTCAACCTCAATTTTAATTTTGGATTACATAAATAATCTAACTTTCAAGATAGGCTTTCACAGTTTCGTGTTCATTCAAAGATGCCTAATTGTAGTACTTTATTCTCTTAGAAGTCACATACCAGAGCAACTAGAATAATACCTATAAGCATTTTACGAGTAGTATTTTAACTTGTTAATAGTTATAAAACATAAAATTTCAGTGTTGGCTAGATCCATTGTTATGTAACCAAGGAATTACATTAAAATTATTGTCAATTGGTTTTCAAAGTTATCTTGTTTTTCGGTGCACCTCTAATTTGTTAAACAACCTTCCGCCGTTATTAGAGCTGTTGTACTTGTTTAAGCCTAGTTTAGCCTTACTCTACACTTATTGGTCTTACTGCACAATCATGGGAATCGGAGTTCTAAAGTCAGATGACTGCTCATATCATAATTATTACCCAAGATGCGTTGAGTCATTTGGATTATTCAAGAACCTAGAACTGAAACTGAGAACTTCTGAAATTATAAACATCTAATATTAAAAAAATTGTTTATTTTAATAGAAAATATTTATTTACCAGTTTATAAAATAATATGTACATAAATAAACTACTTAATAATTAATAATAATTAAAAATTAAATTATTTATTAGTAATAAAGTATGGGGGAAACTTCGCCCAGCAGTGGGAACATAGATTAAAGAAATAAATATAATTATTTTCGTTATTTACCTTACTTTTCCTGATACAAAGGCATTGTAATAATATTTTGAAGTAATGACAGGCTGACGTTCTCTACGTAAATAATTAGCTCTGATGACCTTTATGGGTCAAAATATTCAACTCGATGCTATGTTGTATTAAAACATCATTATCAATACTCACCACGTTACAAGGTATATTGTAATTGGCATAGTATCTATTTAGTTATTGAAGGGAAAACTTCTTTAGGTGCGTTAAGCACTTTTTGGGTGAACAAAAATCATGGAACTCGCGTCATCGTCACCGAACGCTTTCCATGAGTTATATGTATACTGTTTTCACTTTTATCGGCAGTCCCCAAAGGCTGCCCCGCATTTTTTTATGTTGAGCGTACACTGTCCCTCTGCAGGACAAAGTCTTCCCTCAAGTTCTTACATGAATTATTTTCCCACGCCACCCAGAATCAGCTCTTGCAGTACGAGTCCAAGTCATTCCATCACCTCTTTCTAAGACAGACAGACAGTTTATCATCAACATCTGTCTAGCCTTTTCCCAACTATGTTGGGGTCGGTTTCCAGTCTAATCGGATGCAGCTGAATACCAGTATTTTACATGGAGCGATTTGCAGTTTACATTTTTGCTATTTACAAGCAGTGTTCACTGAAAGGAATTTTGCCGGCGCAATATGAATTTTTCTTCCAAACTTCTCTATTAATAGTCAACTCCATTTCTATATTCATTTCCCAAAAACCTCATCTCATTTCCAGTTCGTCACATTAATCAATGACAGAGTAGTTCCAAACCAGAGACCACAAATTCTTTTCAGCCCTAATTTTCCAAAATGTCACAACATCCCAAGCTTCCTCATCAAAGCTTTTATAACTTCACAACCGCACTTGTGAGTACCATCAACCACCACAATATTGCTGGTGTGACAGTAATGTCAGTGGTAACGTTATGACATCTGTGAAATAACCGCAGGCAACGCCGCGAGACGGAAGACTAGTGGCACCCGAAAATTAAGCAATCGGAAAATTGAGATTTGGTTAGGTTATTAGAGCACCGAACGACCGCGGCTTACGAATTGTAGGTCGTGAGTTCAAACCTAGACAGGTACTTTACTTTTTGTAAACTATTTCATCACCACTGCTCTCAAAACGGTGAAGGAAAACATTGTGAGAAATCCAATCTCTAGAACTTAAAAATCAAAGATTTGTGACATCCAACAACCCCCTCCTTTCTGTGAGAGGGGTTATGACCCCTCTCACAGAAAGGAGGCCTGTATCTCAGCAGTGGAAACATTTTAGGCTGAAGCAAGAGTAACAAAGGCAAGGGAAGGGTGGGTAAGGTGGGGGGTTCTAGGCAAATCATAATGAAACATACCTATTTCAAGTCTATCAAGAGCTACTGCTTTTCTTTGTAATTTTGTTCTTAAAATATTATTGCTGCTGTTTAATAATGATTGCTTAGTGTACGTTCATAAGAACTCGCTCATCCTTTTAGTTCCTCATCAGCGATTCCTTGACAGTCTTTCGAAATTCATTTTCAAAATGGCGCTAGAAATTAAAATCACAAATGGCGACAATATGGTAAACGTCTGTCTTTCATACATTAAGTTAAACCTTATTAACAACATTTCAAGATTAAGCTTTGCGATTAAGATTAAGTAAGCCGCTTAAACAAAAATACAATTTCTTTATTATTCAAAATTGAGTTAGAATAAACTATTTTTATTTTTTATACGGCTTAGTTTCGGAGTAAAATAATAAAACCGAAAAACGAATAATGATGACAGTGACTTATAAGGATAACATATAAAGATTCTTACTCCATAGTAATAAGGACTATAACATCGGAATGAGTGACGTCATGTTCATATTCATAATTATATTTATTTGCATTCCATAATGTATATGTAAAGGTGTTACAATACCTTAAAGCTATAAAAGCTACGTCAATTATACAGTTTCATTAATTCTGGCGTTTCGTCTGTTTAGACTGGAACGAATTTCAAACCTGTTTTTTTGACTGAAAACAAAGAAATACGGAAGTATATTATTAGATTTAATTGAATGTATGTTTAAGATATTATGTCTTAAAGATATGAGATGTTGCCAATTTCGAATTGAGAGATATAACATCAACAATCTATTTTATGTCATATTATTATGGTAGTTCAAATACATGATCCTCATACATAAGATCGATCGATCTCATACCCAGTAACTGGGTTGTGGAGGTCAGATAGGCAGTCGCTCCATGTAAAATACTGGTATTCAGCTGCATCCGGTTGGACTGGAAGCCGACCCCAACATAGTTGGGAAAAGGCTAGGCAGATGATGATGATGACATAAGATCGATATAATGTTATTAGAATCATGCCTTTCCAGTAATAAGTTTTGATATTATGTGTACAATTTTAATTGCATATTTGCCAGGATTAGTAATATATTTGTTGTACCTATTAGCTGTTTAGTTAGCAATGTTAACTGGGTCAAAGTTCTAAACTGCTTAATGCCTAGTTTATTATGCTGGCTCATTGCTGGCTGTAGTAAATCCTTTCCCTGCAAGATGCCAGTAGGTACCTACATAGTTACACAATTAGTGAATGTACTAGTAAGGCCTTATTTATTAGGTTTCCAGGATCTATTAATTAGTTCACACTTTTCTGAAAGATCAATTGTTTACAGCTTGTTGAATTTTCTTAAAAAACTACCAAGATGTAAAATCTAGACTAAGGTTAGTTCAATCCTCCCATAGCCTCTAAGAGTATTAAGAGGACTCAAGATATATTTAATAGATTTTTCTATTCGTTACTTTTTAAAACAAAATTATTTTAATGCACAAAGCGGCGCAAGACTGCCAGGAGCCTCATAGCAATGGATAATTAATTAGTTGTGTCTCATTACTAGATGCTCGAGTTAATTAGGTATCACTTTAGATTAAAAAAAAACATTTTCCTGTCAATATTCTAATATCCTACTCTAGCCTGGGAAATACCTTCCCAAAAAGCCAGCATATGAACTTTCCCAATTCGTCCTTAGAAGGCTTCCATATTGTTGTGATCGTGACCGTAGATCTATGGGGTCACATTCAGAACCTTAGCCTTTCCCATCGCCGCGTTACCTTCACCTCAATCACTTGCACTGTTTTGCTGTAAAACTTTGTTACTTTTGACTTTATAGGTTACTAGCTTTCGCCCGCGGCTTCGGTCGCATTAATTTAGAATTTGACAATCATTTCGGGTTGAACTCTGCTTTTTGAAATTTAAAGTGCTATTAAATACATCCCACATAATTCAATCATGATTCGATAGACACGTGGCGCCATCTATTATCATAAGAACGTTATTGTTGTTTTCCTCGGGAACAATACTTTTTTTCGGGATCAAAGGTGTGTCCGTTTCTGTACACCTGACAACGTATATGCAAAATTTCAGGATGATCGGTTCAGTGGTTTAGGCGTGAAAACGTAACAAACAAACTTACTTTCGCATTTATAATATTAGTTGTTTAAGGATCGTAAAATATAAAAGAATCGATGTGTAAATTAGTCCGTAAAGTTCAACTAAGCTTCGTTATGAAGGGTTTTGCATCAATAAACGTGTAGGATGAAATGTATTTGAAACCGTTTGTTGAAAATAACTATTGCACGTGTAATAAAGTTTAATTTTCACAATGTCTGACGAATTGCCACAGGTATTCTGCGCAAACTCCAATTAAATAATCACTGATAACGATTCTTCCCACGCTCTATGATAAGAAGGAACAAAATAAGCCTTCCTTTGACAAAGATCATTGTTGATAGCAGACTGACTGTCATAAGCATACGAATCTTCACTCGTGAAGGATCTAGTTTCTTCTATCTTCACTCGTAAGGCTCGTGAACACACACAATGAATCAATCAATAAAATCACCACTTCTACGACATCTTCAAACAATTCCACTATAATAATACTCTTCAATCACAATTCCAGTTCATCGTATTAGCCCTGGTATCGGCAGCGTCATCCGCTCGCCTAGACAACTCCGTCTACCTTCCTCCCAACGCCAGATCTTCAAGTGGCGCCAACGCTGGACTTGAAGCACCTTTGGGAGGGCAAGACCATGCAGCTTACAATGCAGGAGGTCAAGGAAGGCAGTCTGCGGGCAGCCAGGCTGAGATCTTGAAGTATGAGAATGAAATCAATGAGGAGGGATACCATTATGCTTATGAGACTAGTGATGGTACTAAGGCCCAACAGCAAGGTGAGTTTGGAATTGTTGTTGTTTAAAATTACGAATTGTTTACGACTGTTTCTAGTCTCTAGGACTTCTTACACATTTACTTTCAGTTATCACTTAAGACGCAGATATATGCCAGTGATCTTGAGTGGTTAGCTTGCGTGCTGTACTGAGCTCACGCAATGCGTCGTACGTTCAGCCAGTGATAGGACTCGCCCATCAAGGAGCGCTGTCCCCAATTTGACGCATTATTAATTTATCATACACAAAACATAGGTATTTTAATAAAACGCGTATACTAAAAGATCAGTAATTAAATTATCTTTTAATTGGTGAAGGTTTCAGAAAAATACGCTTGGTAGATTTTGCGCGATTCTCAGTTTTTTATCCGCGTTAGACATAACTTGATAAATTAATTTCACTATGTAATATAAACATAATCTAATATATTAAGTTATTGAGAAAATGCTTTAATTTAACATATATTTTTTTTTCAAATCATTAACACTACTCGTTTAGACGTGATCTTCAGTTTAAATCATTAAAAGTCGGTTATCGTCGCCTTAAAAAAGGTTAATTCTTATAAGCTTTACCTATGTTATTGAAAATTCACTTTTCATTTTCTATTGAAATTTATTTGATCAACGACTTTTTCAGTCTTCAGCTTCAGTCTATATGGCATGGTCCCATTTTCTGTAACCACTGCAGTCAATTTTTTTTTGTTTTCACCAATAAATTTTTCAGGTTAACGTCTAACTGCCCTTTAAGGTATAATACCTTCAAAATTAGTCACACCAAATAAAATCCTAAACTGCCTTCGTGCTCCAAACATTGAAAATAATAAACTTTTGTTGTACAAAGCTATTACTTTAGCCATAACATTTGAGGTAACTGGTATAGTACATGCAATGAATGTTATATCATACTTGCATGTTAAATGTTAATGATCTTTAGCAACTAACTCAGAAGCATTAGATGTATGTATTGTTTCATCATAAGCTTCGTTTAAATAAATGGCTTGTTGTTACAACAAATATTTTTACTTTTCAATTACACTACTCATTATATTATGATAAGCATTAGGCTTATTACAGCTTGACAGAACTAGGCAAGTAGACAGCGTCTATCATAATAATGTAATTTATAAATGTAGGTAGTTTGTGTTTGAGGAGGCACAATTATCTAAAATTAATTGGATTCAAGCAAATATTGAGCAACGGCCCCGGCTTACGCTACAAATCGTAAATCCCGTTTCATTCGTTTTTAGTCGAGTTGTAGGTCGTAGATTCAAACCCAGGCAGGCGCTTTACTTTGTGTAAATTATTTCAACACCACTGCTCGACGAAGGACAACATCGTGAAAAAACCGGCATGTCCTGGAACCCACAATTCGACGACATGTGACATCTACCCACCCGCACTGGCGCGTGGTAGATTACAGCCCACTCCCTCTCGAAGAGAGGAGGCCTGTGTCCCAGCAGTGGGAATATTATAGGCTGATTATGTAAGCAAATATTGGAAAGAGTTTCTACTAGGGACTCATTCCTATAATGGATAGTTACGATAGCAAATTACAATTACAATAACTTTTTTTTTCACAATTTATAGGGACAATTCTAAAAATCAGTTCCCTAACCTTATTATTATTTTAACTTATCTCAGTATTTCTAATGTTTTATTTATTTCACTGCCCAAAAGTTATAGGTAGTCCTTTGCCACTTTAGTATACAAACTTGCAGTCCAGGTTTGCTTTATTTTTTGAGCGTTTCTTCACATTTAATTTTAAATTCCAGGCCGCGTGATCCCCGGCGCACAACCCGAAGAAGGTTCCCTTTCAGTCTCAGGCTCCTACTCCTACATCGGTGACGATGGTCAGACCTACACCGTAACCTACACAGCTGATGAGAACGGCTTCCGCGCAGAGGGAGCTCATCTGCCCACCCCTCCTCCAATCCCCGAGGCGATCTTGAAGAGTTTGCAGCTTACGGATACGAGTAGATCTCAAGGTATGTATAAAACACTTAATGTCACTTAACAGCGTGATTGTGTTCCATGACTAACTGACTGTGTGCTAACTGACGAATTAGGAATGTCTGAAAGGTACATCACATGTTATCATAATATGTAATGTACCTACGAATAGGATAGGTACACATATTTCGCCAGTTATGTTTTAAGTCCCATGACACAGGGAGTGAGCCTCTGGCCATCAATCAAGCACAAAATATCCAGGCTTCGAGTTGCTATTGTGATATTCCTAAAGGAAAACCTAATGACACTTTTCCCGACCTGGGGATTGCACATGATCAATAGTCGCGCTTTTGAACACTAAACATGCTAATAGAAAACACAAAACCTTTTATCTGTGCACAACACGGAGTTATTAACACACAAAGTTGTATCAACTCAGCCTATAGCAGTCCATTGCTGGACATAGGCCTCTCCCAGGCTGCGCCACAACACCCTGTCGTCCGTCTTCCGCATCTAGTCTGTCCCAGCCACCTTTTTAAGGTCGTCGGTACATCTAGCTGGGGGGCGTCCCGCAGAAAATTGTCACATTTGTCACATTGTACATTAGTCTTATAAAGTTAATGTAATAAATTTATTTTCAGGCGCATACGACAGCAGAAAAAGCAGCTACGATGCCGACGCGGGCTACTAAAAAAAAACAAAATGTCTACTAACAAACTAAAACTAAAAATTAGAGTAACGACTAAGTCGTTGACTGTACAAGCCATAATACAGTCAAGCACAAAATTTAAAGAATAAGTTATTATTAGTCTCTCAGTGATTGATTGGACGAAGTGGCCAGTACCTGTGTTCTGTAGTCGTTAATGTTATTAATTTGTAATAAAACTCTTTTGTAAATAATTATGTCTTTGATTTTCTCCAGTGCTGGTGATTCGCTATGGATTTAATATTCATCATAAATCATTATTAATTAACATCAGCATGATCCTCTATGCATTGAAGGACATTGATTTTCACAAACAAGACTACTTTAATAATTGTTCATTTGAACAAGATTGTTTAGGTAAACGCCTGCCAGATATATATTGGCAAGATAAATAATGCGACAATGAGCTAAACTGATCGTTCAGGCGTTCAGTTAGCATCTCAAGTTATTTAATCTGGACTTTCTGTTTTTATTTTTATTTTTACTTTGTTTTATTTTTGTTCTTTTTGTTTCTATGAGTGTGTTTTAGTTTAATTTGTGAACTGTGCGAGTCCCAAAAAATGCTTTTTCTTTCTTTCTTATTTTAAACATAGTTTTAGCGAGCATCAGTGTGTCATTCATTATCTATACATATAATAAAACAGTAACGAAAGAAAAACTGAACATTGAGAATTTTCGACAAAAAATAAGTGGCTTTGCTAGAAAAACGTAACTGATGACAAAAAGTGACTTTTTAGAATTTTTGTCTGTTTGTCTGTGTGTATGGTACGGCTTCACGCCAAAACTACTGGATAGATTGAATTAAAATTCAGCAAAAATGTTCTTTGTAAACCAAGGAAGGCTTTAGGCTACATATTATCACGCCGTATGTTATGGGAGGTAAGCAATTTTGATTTTAATATTGGTTTTTGTTCGTAATTGAATGCACAAAATAATTGAATGCACAAAATGACATGTTATTTGTTAGTTAATAAAAAATTTACTCTGGGAACATAATAATCACGCTATTTTTATAAAGGAGCGGGGCAGTAATATTATAAATTGCAAGGGAACAGCTATTCAACAACAATGTCTACGGGGAATTTAGCGGTAAGGTCAGGCGACCGTTTACCGCACTAAATGGTGCGAATTCAAATCCCATAATATTGTTTTAAAAAATCGTAAAATTCTTTTTGTTAGTTTTTGCATTTTTTATGTGCATTAGGAACAATACTGTTATGAAATCTGAGAACTTTACATGTCCTATCTAATTGTATGGAGAGTTTCACACCAATATTACTAAACAGATTGATTGGTGGTACAACAAGCTACACTATCATGAAGTCAAGTCAAACTTTTGGTTCTAAGTTATATCTTACCAAGCACATTTGTTGTAGGTAATTGATTTAAGTATGTAATTCTTAGTTTTTTTCCTTGCTGCTGTTACCATATTTTTTTTAATGCAAAAATAATGTAATTGTCTGTTAAATTAACGACATTTAGTTTTATTCATAATTTAATTTGGGTAAATAATATGTAGTTTCCGTTTTCTAACTAGATGGCGTTGGCGTCGAGTTATATCGCGCTATGGTTTCTTTCCCAAAAAGTGATATTAAAGGTGCCGATGTGCCGCTCTCATCCTGTAGAAACGGGGGTTACCTTTGTTGTCTGTGTTGGTTGATGTGTTTAATTTTCCTGCGAATAATTATTATTTTTCTAATTACTAGCAATTCTTACGTACTTTTCATTGATTTGAATATCGTTAGTATCGGATTAAGAAGGAATTTTAGCTATGCCTTTTAGAAAAAGATCAAATCTGTCTCGAAACTTAAGGGTTTCTAAGATGCGCAGGTTAGTTCGATCTCTCGAAACCGACGCAGAGCGTGAACAACGGCTAGGTGCTAACCGTGAGCGTAATGCATTAAGTTTGTCCGCAGAAACTAGCACGCAGCGCCAATTACGACTAGATTTTAAACGAGTCCGCACTACTGCTTCTCGATCTCAGGAAACTGTGGAACAACGAGAAATGCGTTTAGATATCGACCGGGATCGTCATTCTTTGTCTTGCGCATCCGAAACGGTTACACAGAGGGATCAGAGGCTGAGTCTTCAGAATATCCGCTCTGAGACTGCTCGATCACTTGAGAGCAGTCAGGAGCGTGAGATACGACTTGCACGTGACCGAGAGCGTTATTCTTTATCTCGCGCTTCCGAAACGGATACAAAGAGAGCGCAGAGATTAAGTATTTAGCTTTTCCGCACTGAGACTGCTCGGTCGCTCGAGAACAGTCAGCAGCGCGATACACGCCAAGCAAGCGATCGCGAGCGCCACGCAGTATCTCACGCATCGGAGACTTACACGCAGAGAGACTCAAGTTTAAGCTCCCAGCGTATTCGCACTGCCACATCTCGATCACTTGAGAATCCTGAAGAGCATGAGACGCAACTTAGTGCAGACCGCTCACAGCATGCTCTAGCTCGGTCTTTGGAGACAGACGAGCAGCGCGAGCAACGCAACGCACTTGCGCGGCAAAGATATCACGACATGCGTGTTGAGGTGTCTGTTCATTCCACGCAAGAACGTGAGCGGATTCAGGAAATTCGGGCAAGTCAGTCAGTCGAACAGCGTGTGGCCCAAATTGATCTAGACCGTATACGTCGCAATCTTCGCAATTCATCCTCATCTAAAACTGAGTCTATGGTTTATGATCCTGAAGAGCAACCGTGGTTCAATAAAGTAAGGAGCGCGTTTTCCTATAACCCATTTATTAATTACATCGAACACGGATACATTGGCACCATGTCTGAGGTGTGTGCACACTGTCACGCGCGTAAGTGGAAGGGAGAGACCAAAGGAATGTGTTGTGCGTCTGGAAAGGTACGACTAAATTCTATGCAAGAGCTACCGGAGATCTTACGAGTTCTTTTGTCTTAGCAAAAGTTGTTTAGTCTGATGGGCATTTCCTGTTGACTTACAAAAATGAAAGATCTGGAACGTCTCGAATCGTCTCGCGCATCACGCTGTTTTCCCGTCCCTGGGCTCTTAGAATTCGACATCAGACGTTTCGGATCTTCGATTTTGACGACCCCGTTGTCGCTGGCATAAGCAACAGGATCCGCGTACGAAGTCGCGGGCAGAAGCTAGTTCAATTTAAAATGGAAACTTATTAGCCATGTTATAATAACGTCTAATTGATTTGTATAGAACATAAGTGTCCAACCCAAAAGCAATGTTCTCTGTATTTAATTCTTACTATGTAGATGGCGTTAGTAGAATTTTAGATGTTTCCCTGCCTATCAGAGAAAATATTTCTGGTATGGTTTTCAACAATAATAATTAATCATGAATGATAGATGTTGCCGCAGTTACCTATGGTATAATTCGATATGCTCCATTAAAGCACTTTGTGGCCGCTGTTACTCAAGTAAAACAAAATTTCACTGTCACTTCTAGTTACAGTGTATTCGTGCAATATATGGGCTGCAACCTGATGAATAATGCAGGCTAATATTTAAAGAACTTGGTTTATTACCGCTCCTCTCTATATATATTATTTATGAAGTATGCATGTTTGTTAAGAAGCATATAAACTTATTTAAAAGGCAGAGGATGTATATCCTCGAAACCGGCGAGATCCTCACAGGCTTATATTGAACTAGCTGCACCCCAGGGTTTCACCCGCGTAAGACTCGATCCCCTGGGAATATCGGGATAAAAAAGCCTATGTCTTAATCCAGGGTGTCAGCTACCTCCATGCAAAATTTAATCGAAATTGGTCCAGCTGTTTGAACGTGATGAAGTAACAAACATGCACACACACTCATAAACTTTCGTCTTTATACTATTAGTGTGATGTGATGTGATGATCAGACTTGCCAAGACTGGCTAAATATAATAAGGGCTGTTTAGCTATGTATGTTCGAATTTATGATGAAATTCCAAGTTAGTGATTTAAAAACTTTCGATTTTAGATTGTTTAAAAAAATATTACTGAAATGGTTAAACAACAAAAAATTTTTACAGCATGAAGGAATTTACTGACGGGAAACATGTATGCACTTTAATTAATGTATTTTTAAAACAACTCTATACACCATGTTTTATGCAAATAAATATTATTCCTATTTCTAAAGTAGGACATCATCATCTTCCTGCTCTTATTTCACATTCTCCCCTGTCAACCGTCAAGCTATCATTCACTCCCTTATCATTCATATCATTCCTCACACAATCCATCCATCTTTTCTTTGGCCTTCCTCTCCGTCCATCAACGTTCATATTCATCACTCTTTTAGTCATATGCTTTTCCTCCCTTCTCATCACATGGCTTGGTATGGCCAAGCCAAACAATTTCCTTTCAACTTTTCTGTCACTTTTAAACTTATTTCTTACTTTATCAGTTTTCGTCACTCCACGCATCCATCTCAGCATTCTTTTTTCATCGGTCTTCCTCATAGCCCAGCATTCCGATCCATACAGTACGACAGGCCTTATCACGGACTTGTAAATATCCTTTAACTTGAGGGGCATCCGTGGGTCGCAAGTTGTTTCTGTGACCTACCGCAAAGTTATGCATCCTGAATTGATTCGGTGCTATACGTCTCAATATAACACATAACATCACGCCCGTATTCTCCAAAGGGTTAGGCAGAGGTGCACCTACAGCACACACACATTATGCCAGTTATATCTGAGTCTCGTGTAACAGGGGGGCGAACTTATTTTTAGTAGGTATTAAAGAGGTACTTACATAATTATTTTAAAGTTAAATCTAAGGAGATTAACGCTTTCATTACAATACTCCGTTAATCAGTAACCCAGATTCAGATAACCATCGATCAATATCTACGTAACTCATTATTCATGATCTCACTCAAGGGTACGGTTGACCTTGTGAATAACAGTATTTAACCATCGTTTAGGAATTCGTCACGAATAATCCACCGGAGCAGTGACTGGCTAGAGGTGAAGAAAGCTCTGTGTAGGCGTACTGTATAACTTGCGATCGATCGCCAGCGTTAATCGATTGCTGAGCGACCTTTTAGGTGTTTAGTTAGTTGATAGCGATAGCATGATGCGTTAAGTCTACTCTAGTTTGTGCACAACATCACGCCTGTATTTCCCGAAGGGTTAGACAGAGGTGTACCTATAGTACACCCATATTTCGCCATTTATGTTTAAGCCCCATGTAATAGGGGGCGTGCCTAGTTTGTACACATCCCTTTATAATATTCTTAAGGTCTGCTAAAACACAGAAACTATACTAAATACTAAAAAAAAAAATTGGCTGGAGGCAAGATTTTGACAGATATCATAAAAGTAAAAGATTATTGACAGGAACTCGAGATTTTTTTTTAAATATTCTCACAACTTTCCAGCATGTCTGAAACCGTAAAGATACAAGAGATCAAAAATATTGCATTCAAAACGAATCAACTACTGAGCTAAAATTACAACTGGTTGCTTCAAACATTTGCGTGATAATGCCTCGACAGGTAATTTTGCATTTACACGGTTCACTAATGTACGTCCTCTGATCATGCGTACTGAGATGAAGAAACAATATAATCGTTATTTACTGTATTAAGAACTGTGACTAAGAATTCGCAGTAATATCTCACTTACCTACTACGAGTATATTGATTGATTATTCGGACAGGCAAAGTCGACCTCGTAATACCTTAACCACTTTTGACAAAAACTCCCTGTTTTTAGGGTTCCGGTTCTTAAATATTCACAGAAAATTTAGTTGTATATTCACTATAAAATAAATAATTAAATTAAATAAAACAAATATTTAAGGGGGGCTCCCATACAACAAGCGTGATTTTTTTGCCGTTTTTACAGATAATGGTACGGAACCCTTCGTGCGCGAGTCCGACTCGCACTTGCCCGGTTTTTTTTTGCGGTTTCGACCTGCGCTTGACCTCGATCTCGCCTGTTGGAAAGCGATGGATGAGGTGTATGATGGCACGAGTGCTCCTAGAAGATGCCTGTGCACTCTTGCTTTGAAGGATGACGAGTTATATGTGGAAGAGAACACAGACGCTGGCAAAAACTTTCACATTTTGGCCGTGCGCATAATAAATGTGAATGAGAAACGCTGAGTAGGTACAATTGGTCGGGTTAACAACCAAGTGCGGATATGGTACCCTGCAATACGTCTAGTAGTCCGGTAGTGAAAAGGGAGATAGTGGGATTAGGTTAAATTGAACCAAGAACGAATAAAATACGAGGTAGAATTGATTGATTTCACTAAGGCTGAAACTATCGAACTGTCACATTGGTCTTAAAGCAAAAATACATAAAACGTTAATTTTATGTAGTGCAAGTGACATTCAGCCTTAGGGTGGTGAAGCAATTACGAGGTTGTCTATACCTACATGGAAGTCATGGAATGACAAAAAATATTGGATGTGACACGAAAAACTATGTTACTTTAGTCACAAGTTTTTGTAGTATGGTATCATCAGTGTATTGCATATTAAGACAAAAATCAAAAAATAAGTTTTCGATCTGTGTATTTTTTTTTTGTTACCTATTCGCGTGCAGAAGCCTTAATAGTGACATAATTCCATTAAATTGATATTACTTTACTGACGCGTGACGTAACGATCACAATTCAAACAATATTAATTCCCCGTATCCATTATTCTCGTAAAATTATATCATACTCGCAAATGACATAGCGTTAGGTAGGTACCAACGTAAAATTTATTTATAACCTAAGTACTTACTTATTTTAATTATTAATTCTAAAACCTACCTGCTAGTTAGCTTTATTATTTTCAAAGTATGTAAGTAGACTTTTAGAAATTGCATTAAATGCTGCAATTGAGAGCAGTGATGGCCCAATGGTAACGGCCACGACTTACGAGTTGTGGGTCGTAGGTTCGAGCCCTGACAGGCGCGTTTACTTTGTGTAAATTATTTCATCACTACTGCTCTTAAAACGGTGAAGGAAACATCGTGAGGGAACCGGCATGTCCAAGAACAAAAAAATTGAAAACATTTGACATCTACTCGTACCAACCCGCACTGGGCCCACGTGGTGGATTACAGCCCGTTCCCTTTCATCGAGAGTCCCAGAGCAGTGGGAACATTATAGGCTGATTACTGGTGGCCAGGAGTAACGCTTATTATTAATATTTATTTATTTATTTATCGAAATCACAAATATAACACCTTTACAGACTCATCCAAGGTGATGTTATAAGGCACAATGTCTACTTACACAGATTTACAAAAAATAAATGACCTTGTAAGAAAAATTACAATTATAACTATTTTATTATAAACATGACAACGTTTATAGTATCAGACCTCTTTCAATTATTATTTATGCCATTTGAATGAATCTTAGCAGGTGTCGATGTAGGTGACTTATGTGTGGGTTCGAACCCAGGCAGACTTTACTTTGTGTAATTTATTTCAACACCCCTCCCAAAACGTTGAAGGAAAACATTGTGAAGAAACCGGGCAGAGCTAGAACCAAAAAAAATCGAAGTCATGTGTCATCCACGACTGCTGTGTCCGCGAGGTGGAGTATGGCCCACTCGCTCTCACAGAGAGGAGGCCTGTACCCAACAGTGGGAACGTTGCAGGGTGATTATGCATTAACATTTATTATCATAAGCCTAATAAACTCGTAGAAGTCTACTGATGCACATAATATGTACAGCCTAATAAACTCGTAGAAGTCTACTGATGCACATAATATGTACAGCCTAATAAACTCGTAGAAGTCTACTGATGCACATAATATGTACAGCCTAATAAACTCGTAGAAGTCTACTGATGCACATAATATGTACAGCCTAATAAACTCGTAGAAGTCTACTGATGCACATAATATGTACTAAGCCTCTTCAATCGCACGCCATTTAACTGAATTCTCGGCTACTCACATCTAGCTGCTACCTACCAGCCATCCAGCGAAGAACTTCCAATATTAACAAAAAATAATAGATAGCTAGATAGAATACTCTTTATTATGTAACCTACACCATAACAATACAGATATAAATGTAAAAATTTACATAGGGTGACGGAATGGGCGGTCTTATATCTAAACATAAAGACAACCTTTGGATGGATTAAGGGGGAAGGAGAGAAAATACTGCAGATAATCTGTGGTGTACCATTCACGTAATTAATATATATACAATTAAAATTTCATTTACAACTATCACACTAATATTTTATAGGCGAAAGTTTGTGAGTATGTGTGTTTGTTACTTCTTCACGCTCAAACGGCTGAACCAATTTTAATAAAACTTTGTATGGAGGTAGTTGACACCCTAGATTAAGACATAGGCTACTTTTTATCCCGATATTTCCACGGGATCGAGACTTACGCGGGTGAAACCGCGGGGTGCAGCTAGCAAATGCGAAAGTGAATTTATTTATTTGTTTGTTACGCTTTCACGCTAAAACGTGTGCCAAGTTTCATCCAAATCCGTATAGCGGATTTGGATGAAACTTGGCACACGCGTAGACCATGACTTGGATTAGGACAAAGGATACTTTTTATCCCGATATTCTTACAGAATCGAGA
Organism: Tiliacea citrago; assembly: GCA_963921375.1. Taxonomy (NCBI): domain Eukaryota; kingdom Metazoa; phylum Arthropoda; class Insecta; order Lepidoptera; family Noctuidae; genus Tiliacea; species Tiliacea citrago. The sequence continues at coordinate 4,622,189 of OY992799.1, forward strand.
CTTATGCGGGTGAAACCACGGGGTGCAGCTAGTAATTATATACAACTAGCTTTTGCCAGCGGCTTCGCTCGCGTTAATTTAGAGTTTGACGATAATTTCGGGTTGTACTCTGCTTTTTAAAATTTAAAGAGCTATTAAATACATCCCTTAATATAATTCAATCATGATTCGAAAGACACGTGGCGCCATCTATTATCGTAAGAACGTTACTGTTGTTTTCCTCGGGAACAGTATTTTTTTTCGGGATGAAAGGTACCCTATGTCCGTTTCAGGATGATCGGTTCAGTGGTTTAGGCGTGAAAACGTAACAAAAAAACAAACAAACTTACTTACCCGCGTAAGTCTCGATCCTGTAGGAATACCGGGATAAAAAGTAGCCTATGTCTGGGTATCCAGCTACCTCCATACAAAACTTTATAAAAATTAGTCCAGCCGTTAGAGCGTGAAGAAGTAACAAACACACACACAGACACACTCACAAACTTTCGCCTTTATAATATTAGTGTGATGTGATAAATATAAATAAATAAATAAAAGTTAGGAAGTTATGATAGGATTAGGATAAACACATACATACATAAAACATTTTAAACTTATATATACAGGGTCAAATTGAATTAGCTAGCGAAACTCCGCAGACGTGATGGGTACCAATATCTAAATAATGATTTTTTTCTGTGGGGTCATTGACGGCAGTCACTTAATATCAGTTTAAAAAATCAGTTCTTTTTGTGTAAACTTTACAGACGTGATTGATACCGATACCTAAACACGATAAAACAAAACTAAACAGATTTTCTCCACTCGTACTTCAAGTACAGGCGGTAGAATAGAATAGAATATTTATTTATTTGCTCAGAATGTAGGCATTTACAATAAGGTGGTTACAATAGTATTAAAGAATCCTTGTACATTCTACCATTTTGGCATGAAAACATTGATGCAGTTCATCATCAAACACAATCTTTAACACAACAGTAAGAAAATCCGATACGGAGTAGTAACATTTATTTATAAGTTCGGTTAGCTTCTTTTTGAAAGATGTTACTGGTTCCTCTTTTTTGGAATTAGGAATGTGGTTAAAAATAGCTTCCTTAACAAAGCAGTCCTATATCCACCTGCGCGTAACAAGCTTTGTACGGGGGGAGGTGTACTATAGGTACAGTGCAGTACTCTGCCTAACCCTTCGGGGATTACAGGCGTGATGATATATGTGTGTTATGTTATACTTCAAGTAACAAAACTCCTAACTGTCGCTGACCCCAAAAAACAGCTTTAAATCTTTTTATTTTTTATTTTATCGTGTTAAGATATCGGTACCCATACATCACGTCTGCAGAGTTTCGCTAGCTAATTTAATTTGACCCTAATGTTTACAATAATGATCATGAAACAATTAGTGCTGAAAACAAAAAAAAAGACAATTTTTAAAGAGAGAGTTATTGTTTTTTTACCATAATCTATAGATATGTTAGTAGATAAGTACTGTTAAAATCCTGGGTTCACTTAAAATACTCGTTGGTAACTAATACCTACTGAAATAACGGTCTTTCAGTACCTATTATTTATATTTTTTTCCTGCAACAGTTTATTATCAGACAGTATTTCTCAGAAAAGAGTACAATGGATGATGCCTGTTGATATATCAGTTGTTGTAAAGAAGAGCTTAGAATGTCAAATAACTAATTTTTAAGGAAAATATTATACAGCGTACCGCTTTAGTGGCGACATTAATTTAATACACCTATACGGTTTCTCGTTTTCTTTTTATGAAGATAATTATTATTTTAATTTTATTAAACGTTATTATTTATTGATTTATTATCAATTTTCTAAAATAACATTTTGGAGCAACCTTTACTTAAAGAACTGAAGCGCAGAGATCATTTGCCGGGGATCGGATCATAACATCCAATCAATGAAATTAAAATGAATAACGTGCAAAGAGTATGCGAATTAAAGAAAAGAGAGAGCTTTTTTATTTAGTTTGTTTGAAAGTTTTAATTTTTCTTTGTACGAATTATTTTATCTTATTATATTATTTACGATTATCGGTCACTAGCCCTACCCGTGTGTTAAATTAATGTCACCATTGTAGCGGCACTTTATGTATTTTATCGTAGAATGTATTAGTTTTACTTATTGTTGTCCAAAAATAATAGGCCCGTTTTGACATTTAACTTGAATCGATTTATCGTGAGTATCGAGTACCAAGTCGTATGGTTACTTCACTAGTTACGTCTCGATAAAGTTTGGAGATTTGTCTAAAGTTGTCAAAAACGGGCCTATTATTTTATGACAACTTTAGGAACTTTCATTTAAATTCACTTTTAACTTTTGCTAAATCTCCAAGCTTTGTGCAGCTAACTGTAATATATTAATCATCATTTCAGTCGAAAGACGTCCACTGCTGGACATAGGCCTCCCCCAAGGGGGGGCTTTGCCATAATCGCCACGCTTGGCAGGCGGGTGGGCGATCGCAGTATGGTGTTAAAATGCATAGATAACGCTGCTGCCCATTCTCTAGTAAGTCCCTTAGTCGCCTTTTACAACACCCACGGGAGGAAATAGGGTGGTGCTATTCTTTACGTCTGGCACCACACGGCAATATAATAAAACCAGCCTACTAGTGTCCCACTGCAGGGTAAAGGTCTGTTGTCACACAGAGAAGGCACGAGCATTGATCATCACACTTGCTCAAGACGAGTTGGCGATTTCAGACATAAATTAACTATAAATCTAGGTTTACTCACGAAGTTTTACTTTACCGATGTCAATTATAATGTTCAAGATACACTGAGAAGGTACAGACGTCAGCAGGTCAAGCTACACGAAACTGTCAAATTTTCCCAATCAACCGTGAACCTTATGCTTTAACGATAAAGTTGAAATTTGACAGATTGTCAATCAATCAATCAATCATTTATTTTGTTAAACATAGGTAAGGTTACAGATAGTATATTGTTTAAAATATGTGCACTATGTTTTGCCAATATATGGCGTACAAAATTAACATAATATACAAGCAATTACAATTAAGGTGGCATGCCATCAATAGATTCCATTAAAAAAATAATTAAATTTAAAATATGTCAGTTGATAAACAGGTCATCACAATTTGAGGTAAATAAACACATTCACACATAATCAATAAATAAAATCATAAGTGTTTAATTAGCAAGTCGGATTCGTGATATCTCTGTTTATCAGTAGTAAACTCAGTGATGGAGTAGTAACATCTATCTAAAAGAACATTAAACAAAGACCTCTTAAAGGATCTCAGACACTCTTTATTTCTAATAGCTGCTGGTATACTATTATATATTTTTGGGGCCATACCTAGCACACTTTTGCCGAAAAATGCAGTTTTATGAGAGATAACATGAATGGTATTCTGATAACGGCGAGAGCGCAGTTTTTCAAATAAATGCAGGTTACAGCGAACAAACACTCCCATTTCATATGTACATAGACGGTAGAGTGAGCAAACTAAGTTCCTTAAACAATGGTTTACAACTATCCATCGATTGTAATTTGGTAAACGATCGCAAGCATTTCTTTTGAGCTTTAAACGCAATATCTCTGTCAGTGGAGTTTCCCCAGAAAATAATTCCGTACCTAATGCCAGAAGCCACATAAGCATGATTGTAGTAGCTTGATGTGCTAGCGTCTTTACATGGCATATGAATTGAAAAAGTCACATTGCATTCAACCACTGGGCATGGGCATGCTATTCAAATTGACATTAGATCTCTTGAACTGACATGAAGTATAACTTTGACATAAATTAATTAATTTGTACTATAAAAATCTTAATGCATGAGCGCTTATTTGTTGTAGCTGTCTTTTCATTTAATGATAACATTAAATATTTGCACACCTTATAAAATGGGATCCTACATTCCGGCAAATAAATGGATTTGATTTGAAATTATCTGTAGGTCGCATTCAAAAGATCAATAAGTTTTTACGGGATCAATTAAATATTTCCCATTCTGAAATTAGTAGGTATGTAAATTTTAATCCTAACTTTGCCAAAATATTAATACATAGATAAGACAAGTTCCAGGAAATAAATTTATCATTTTCGACAAAAACATTGGTGTTTTTAATGTAAATCTAATCAAAACAGTAGGTATCCAGGCAAATGCCCTGAAAAGATAAGCATGTTGTTAGTGTCCAAAATAGATTGCTATGAAAAAATCACAACACACTCCCTTGCTCAATTTACACAGCGCTGAACATAAACATAAATCATATTTTTTTTTGTATTTGTTTTTTTTTTTTTTTATATATTTTAAAATGTAATGAATATTATTTTTCATTTATTACGTACACATTACTTGTGTACGTAATAAATAATATTATTATAAAAATAATTATGTATGCAATAAATGGATTATTATTATTTCCTCCTTTATGTCATCATATACATATAAATTACATTTTTAAATATTAGAATATAAAAAATATATATAAAAACATTTAAAAACATAAAAAAATAGTAGCCCCACCGGTATCGGAAACAAGGTCCAAGCTACCGGCGGTCAGGGCTCCAGAGAGAGGAACCTCCTAACAAAGCGAGCCGTGTCCAGAAGTACCGCGCTCTGAATCAGGCCCTTAATCCAACTGCCCAACGAGAGCCTGCTTAGCTGTTGGTCGAGGCTCTTGGCAATTAAGCCATTGGCCGATACAACTATCGGCACAATGATTGCTGAGTCCACATCCCACATGTCGACAACCTCGCGAGCCAAGTCAAGATACTTGATTTGTTTATCTTTCTCGGCTTTCACGAGGTTCCCGTCATGAGGGACCGTTATGTCAATAATCATTGTGCGCCGCTCTAATCGATCCACCACCACTATATCAGGCTTATTGGCTTTTATTATTTTAATAACTCGTAATTTATTATTATATTCATTTTCTTTTTCTTTCCAATAATTATTATTATTGTTAATAGTAGATACTTAAATAATGTATTAGTCTGGAATAACCTATCCTCTCGCTAGGATTCGAGCCTTGGTAGCTGCGCCAAAGTTTTTAACCCCCGACGAAAAAGAGGGGTGTTATAAGTTTGTAGTGCGTGTCTGTCTGTCTGCATTATAGCTCCAGAACGGATGGACCGATTTTGTTTTTAACTATTACATTGAAGCTATAATAATTTTAACATTGTTTCCATAGGTTGTAACTACCTAGTGTTTTATTCCAAATAAACAATTATTATTGTAATTATACAAATAACCCAGCCAGCCAGGTGATAGCGGCGCTGACTACCCTGTGTTCGCCGCAACGCTTGCTCTGTGATGGGACATTACAAGCCGGAGTAATTCTATGTAGTAGGCGGTCGGTTAAGTAATAACATTCAGGCATTTCTCATTTCTCTTGCTGAGGTCACTTCGTGGATGGGTGAACTTTTTTGCATACCAATACCCCTCCGTATCTGGGGAATTACATTAACACGTTGGTCCCGGCAGTCATTCGTAGATTTTTGACAGTCATTACGGGTTGTTATAAGCCTGAAAGCCACTGTCTTACAAAAGAGTATCGTGTTACCCTGCAACTGAGTTGTGGAGGTCAGACAGACAGTCCCTCCATATAAACGGTATTCAGATACATCCGATCAGACTGGAAGCCGACCCCAAAATGGTTGAGAAAACGCTAGGCAGACGATGAGTCGGGCACACATAGGTCGTTAAGTGTATCCGGGCAGGGATCATTAGAACATACACGGTCTATCGTACCCAGTAATGCGCATACTTCAATATTTATGTATTTTAATCAGTCCCCTTTCATATAAATGTCTTATGCTAAGTTAATGCTCGTTAAATATATCAGAAGTAGGTATCTATTTACCCACAACAATTAACTGTGCCTGATATGCAGAAATTATTATTGAAAATAAAGGCATGATTAGGTACATAGAGGAATTTCTCTTTATGCGTTTTACCTATATTTGCTTTAATATATTTATAATTAAGACTCTCTAATACTTCAGCATAAGTAAGTTTAGTAATCAGAGAATATTAATTGTTTATCATGTTTTCGTCCAAGCCAACCAAGAGATTGGGCTCCTTGCAGATGAACGTGTCATGAGCAAAACCAAGCAATATCCAATCAGAGTCAGCCGGTCACGTCCACTATCAGTCAAGGGCGTCCCTATGACTATTATAGAGCCTCGTCTACACTGGTACTTAATGATTTAGTCACCATATCTCCTGAAACTAATCATATAAAAAAAATAAAAAAAACCTAAATATAGAAATATTTAGGTGTAACGATTGACACAAATCTGAATTTCCGTAAACAATCGATTTATTATGCACACGAATGCGTAAATTAATATACATTTTTAAGAATTTACGATACATATCAGACTACAAATTAGTTAAACAGGTTTATTTAGCTTTGTGCCAATCCATCCTCACTTATTGTATAACTTCATGGGGTGGGGCTGCTAAATCAATCCTACTGCCATTAGAACGTGCGCAGAGAGCTATCCTTAAGGTAGCCACCTTTCGCCCATTTAGATTTCCCACACACAAGCTTTACACGGCATGTAAGGTTTTAACCGTGCGTCAACTATTTATATTGAATATAGTACTACACCAGCACAGCAAACTTCCTTATATCCCAATATCTATAGATAAGAGAAGAAAAGACTTGGTTTGCATAAAGCCTCAAACTAGACTTACTTTTATAAATAAATCTTATGTATTTTTAGGACCGTTCTTATATAATAAAATCAATAAGTCTCTAAGTATATATAGTGTAAGTCGTAAAAAATGTAGTGAATTGTTGTGTGAATATTTAGCGATACTTAATTACTCAGACACTGAAAACTTGCTAGATGTAATGCAATAAGCTTTTTAGTGTTAAATCAATATTTATTTAAAACTATAATTACTATGTATCAATGCTAGCTCTATGTACAGTAACTTAATGTCCACTAAAGCACACATCGTTGTTAAGTGATGGCCTGAAACACAGGTTTGAATAAACCTACATCAGGCAGTTCGCTATTGTGTTCAATTAGACCCTTAACTTAACTAATCTATATAAGTTATACACTTAATTTATTTTAGACATAACTTAACATGTTCTTACTAATTAATATGTAACTTGGTAAAGATGTAACTTCTTGGTAATTTTTATGTAATTTTTATGTGAACTTATGAATAAAATTATTATTATTATTATATAATAGACTAAGCGAACAGAAGAAGCCAAAGTCAGCAGCTATGACTACTATATAGCATCATCTAAATTTTAGATGATGCTCTCTATTAGTCGTAATGAGGTTTTTATTAAAGCTAAACCCTTACTTGTGACGTTGGATACCGCTCTAGAACCATAGCTGCTGACTTTGGCTTCTTCTGTTCGCTTGGTCTATTGCGTGATTAGTTTATGTAAGTTTTATTAAAACTTTTACCCTTTACACACATTTTAATCTCTTAATAGTATTAGTAGGAGCTTGTGGCTAAATAATAACTGCCGCACGGGTCGATCGATCAGGTTAAACTACGCTTGCAGCGGTTGGTCCGTGGATGGGTGACCATCTGTTCATACCAAGATTCCTCCGTGCCTCGGAAAGCACGTTAAGCCGTTGGTCCCGGCTGCTATTTGTAGATCTTTGACAGTTGTTACGGGTCGTCAGAAGCCTAAAAGTCTGCCAACCGGTCTAACCAAGGGATATCGTGTTACCCAGTAACTGGGTTGTGGAGGTCAGATAGGCAGACGCTCCTTGTAAAATACTGGTATTCAGCTGCATCCGGTTAGACTGGAAGCTGACCCCAACATAGTTGGGAAAAGGCTAGGCAGATGAATAGTATTAGTATAGATTCTAAACTAATATTTTTAAGAGGTTAAATTGTGTGTTCTATGAAAATACCAATTCGATTATTAGACTTTCACTGATAGAAACCCGTTTGCCGAGTGCCATAGGATATGTTTTGTGTTAGTGATTAAACACAAGAGCGGCACATTTCTAACTGCAGCCGTCGACGACTGCAGTTGCCTCTGCCGTTGGCTTGAATGAAATAGACGAGCGGCACGTTACGTCACTTATAGTTCACTTCCAGGCGGTTGGATGTCGCGGGCAAAAACTTGTGTGGGATAAATTCATAATCATCATTCATAATCATTTCAGACAAAAAACGTCCACTGCTGGACATAGGCGTCCCCCTAAGGATGGGTGTTTGCCATAATCGCCACGCTTGGCAGGCGGGTTGGCGATCGCAGTGTGGTGTTAAAATGCATAGAGAACGCTGCTGCCCATTCTCTAGTAAGTCCCTTAGTCGCCTTTTACGACACCCATGGGAAGAAATAGGGCGGTGCTATTCTTTACGTCCGGCACCACACGGAGCTCCAATTCATAATCACCACACTCGAAAGACAGATTGGCAGTGTCTCCTAATAACGTAAGACAAAGAGTTAATCACGTAGACGGAGTTTACTAATCCATTAACTTTTTTACTGGGTACTGAAAAAACTGACGAGGTACCATTAAATTTTCAGGACTTCCAGGGACCGCTGTAATAAACAGTTAAATAGGAAACACAAAACGAAAGACCAGGGTACATAACTTCCATCTTGTCTTCCTACGTTAATGACTCCCACTTCCTCGCTCCTAAAACATCATCATTAGATAATACAGTCCCTTGGTCTTGTTTCATGTTTATTATTGTATATAATATATATATTTATATAGGGGTCTTGGTATTTGTATTGCTATAAGTATGTATGTATTTATTGTCTATGTAAATGGTACACCACTGACTACCTGCAGTATTGTCTCTCCTTCTCCCTTTAATCCATCCAAAGGTTGTCTGTAAAAGATCGCTTTTACACCACGGTACCCATTAGTAAGACTGGTTGTCAAACTTCGGGCTTCTGACTACCCGTAATGACTGTCAAAGATCTACAAATAACACAGCCGGGACCAACGGCTTAACATCCTTCCGGAGTTAGGGAGGGGTCTTGGTATGTAATGATGGTCACCCATCCACGGATTAACAGCGGCAAGCGTAGCTTAACCTGATGGATCGACCCGTGCGGCTGTTATTACTTAGCCACAAGCCCCACAACTGCAACCTATGTAGTATAGATCAATATCTAACAGTGGCTAAATTGATCATATATACCGTCATGAGAAAACTACGACACGGTTAGCGCAGTGGTTAAGCGATTGACTGCTGCGCTGCGTGTCGCGGGATCGATTCCCGCACGGAACAAATATTTGTATGACCAGCAAGTAGCTGTTCCGGGTCTGGCTGTTTGTGTAGGTATATGTGACCCCACAATACATGAGGAATTCCTACTGTGGGGCAACGTATTTAAAAAAAACAAAAAAAAAAAAACTATGCCAGTTCACGACACACCAAGCGTATTGGTGACTGCAGAGCTATACTTCTAATGTTACAAGTGAAGTACCCGAATAGTTCCGAGGAGAGAAAAGTCCATAATTAATTTGTTAGAATTGCCACCAAACTGTTTTACAAAACACTGTTTTTTTATGGTTTTTATCGCGGTCTTTTGGGGGGTCAATATTTAGTTTTAAACTATATATATGGATTATCAGATCTAGATCACGTAATCATTTCCTGAGTAAAATTTTCGATAAGCAAAATTGAAAGACTTAATTGTTACTTTCATGTAGCGGCCGATAATTTACTTAGTAATAATACATAATACTGTTATATGACCGAGATACATGGTACACTGTACAGGAAAATGTAGAAGTTTAATGTGACTGGACTTTGAAAATAGAACATTTAAAATTGTCGTGACTCCAACGAATAACCTCTTGTTTTAAAGAGAAATAGAAAATTAATTAATTTGGTTTCTTAGATAACGGAATAACTATTTACTCATGCAAGACATATATCCGACCGTTTACTGCAGCATTCAACAATATGTAGCTCGCCAATCCATTATTTAGCTGTTACACCATAATCCATTATCACAATACCATTTCATGTATTTTTTTTTTGCGTGGATGTGACCCACATTTTTCCTCTTCAATTTTTGTGTTTATGTTTTTTATTTGCATCATGTTTCCCGCAATTAAAGATATTTTATTTTTTCCTTCTTTTTGCTTTCTTTTACCCTAGATAGGCAGCACTTTACCCGTCAAGCCATCCTGAATCTGCAGAACACATTATTAGTGACACTAAAGGTCACTTCTATGGTGGTTTTCTCTTTAGGAATTAACCCTCAAAGGAAAACCAACACAAATTTAGATGTAGGTAGGTACTTACATAAATACTCATTTAAAGTAAAAATATTATTATTAATATTTTCTCCTGTCTGTTTCAAATGGGCCTTTTGAGTTATCTGTCATGTGTAATATGGTTGGCTAGGACATGCTACAAAGCTTAGTGTAGCTTAGGCATTCTGCACATACGGTTCTCAATATTCACAATGAGGTGTTATGTGTTTTTAATAGTGATCGCCATTTTGGATGGGAGTGTATGTAAATTGGTAAGTTTTTTAAATGTTTTTTTTTTGCTTGTTTATGTTTTGTTGTTTTAGTAAGTTTGGAAATTTATATAATACGATTATTAATACGCTTATCTGTATAATTTCAAAATGTGTAATCAAAAATGGTAAAATAAACCTGTTTAAAAAAGAAAATTTTGTCCCACGTTTAGAGCGTTTACAACACAAATCTCTCTTGTTAAATCTTCAGACCCGGAATAGCACCTTTCTGTATTTCATACAAATATTTGTTTAATTCGAGCACCAAACCCATGATCCCTAGTACGCAAAGCTTACCCACTGCGACATTACAATCTTATTTCCCCACGGTTGCACTACTTATCGGGCTATTCTAAAAATCTATAAGTACGTGTTCAAATTTTTTAGGAATCTGTACCTCAAAAGGAAAAAAACGGAACCCTTATCAGTCGGTCTTAACGGACCCACTCGTGTGTCTATCTGTCCGTCTGTCACAGCCGATTTGCTCCGAATCTACTGGACCGATTAAATTGAAAATTAGTACATAATATGTGAATTCCTGTCACCCAAACTCGGACGTGTAACGTAATTAAACGAATTTGGAATATGAAGGTCAATATTCGAGGCAAATTAAAACAAAAAAAAAAGTTTTGTAAAAAACTGTACTGTGTGACTTATCAAATGAAAGGGATTCCTGTGAGTGAGGGTCTCATTTTTTTTTAATATTTTTAAGTTTTAAAGTTATTTAAGAAAACTGATGAAAATTGACCATTTCCGAAACATCAGAATACCATATCCGAAACTACAGAGCTAAAAATTTTGAAAAAATTACAGAAAATATTTCTTTACTTATACATTACAGGAAAACATATTATAAGAAGTCTATGGTGTTATAATAACATGTTAAATCTCTCAATATTGTGCGTACAAACTTACATTTGCAGTTGGAATGTACAAGAGAACATGTACAATGTTAAGTTTGTTCTTGGGATAAAAACATGGTAGATAACATATTCATTGTATGGAACCCTCACCTCGCGAGTTTAACTCGCAGTTGTCCGGTTTTTTTTGTTATACACCGTGTATCTGATATGTGGTTATATTTAAGAATCAATCAGCTGTCTTATACCGAAATGTATGGTATAGATAGTGCTATCCACGAAGACGCGCCCCACTCTTTTTCCTAATCGCTTACAGTGCAAGTGTGGATGCTTTCGCTAGTGTTGTAGTGCTGTCGATACGTACGAACTGCCTATGAGTGCGCACGCACAATTCAATGAATAAATCAGCTCGGATCATACTCCCCACAACCCGCGGCCCCCTTGACCAAAAAATAATGGGTTGCGTCTTCGTGGATTGCACTATCTGTACAGCTAATATTTTTTCCACGATTACGATGTTGGTCCCATGGAGAAAGTTATTTACTTTGATGGTCTGTACCACACCCTCAAATATGACCACATATTTCTGGTACACGCTGTATAAAGTATTTGGCATATTGTCCAAATAAAATGTTATCTTGCCATTCCACTCCTTGCTCATTAATTCATCATCATCATCTGCCTAGCCTATTCCCAACTATTTTGAGGTTGGCTTCCAGTCTAACCGGATGCAGCTGAATACCACTACTTTATATGGAGCGACTGCCTGCTTAAGGTGGCTGGGACAGACTGGATGCGGAAAGCGGAGGACATAGTGTTGTAGCGCAGCCTGGGAGAGGCCTATGTCCAGCAGTGGACTGCTATAGGCTGAGTTGATTGATTGATTGACTGCCTATCTGACCTCCACAACCCAATAACTGGGTAATACGATACCCCTTGGTAAGACTAGTTGTCAGACTTTCGGGATTCTGACGACCCGTAACGACTGTCAAAGATCTACGAATGACAGCCGGGACGAACAGTTTAACGCGCTTTCCGTGGCACGGAGGGGTCTCGGTCAGCATCCAAGGACCAACCCCGGCAAGAGTAGCTTAACCTGATAAATCGACCCATGCTGCTGTTATTACTTAAACCCAAAACTTTTTGACAAAAGTGTGAAATTACCCTGTTCAGAGGAGTTCACCCTAATTGCGTAATACACTATCAGTGGAATCGGTTTCAATTTGACAGTTCAACAACATTCATTGCGTTATTTACGTTGTTGAGCAGACCATTTTTTCTAACATATGAAGCAATGGATTAGCAATATACTTCAAAATCATTCCAATTCCGATTCAAACTGCGTTACGCAATTAGGGTGCAGGTTAAATTCTTACGCAATCACTTACGTATGGGAATTGGAAATGCTGTATTATAACAGACTTCATAAAAAAGAGGTAGATGTCAATTCGGTTGTATTTGTTTAATGTTTGTTGCGCATTAACATTTATAGTTACTTTATCATCGGCATCTTAGCTTATATTTATAACAAGCTTCTGCCCGCGACTTCGTTCGCGTGGAAGTCGTAAGACACCACAAAATATAAATAACAGCCAAATTTGTATAAAAAACTGCCTCGTTATTTATTTATTTATTTATTTAAACTTCTCACACACAATTAGGTACAAAGGCGGACTTAATGCCTTAGGCATTCTCTACCAGTCAACCAAGGATGGTGAAGAGATAAGATGGCGGGTGCTCTGATTGAGAGAAAATAATAATATTAAAAAATATTAAATTATAACATAATTAATTATAAATAAAACGGGTGCACAAGTACATAAATAGGGTAAAGACTTATAATACACATACATACATAATTATTTACTATAATATTTATATACCTACATTATATATATAAATATACATACAAATTCAAGGAAAAGAAGTAATTGAGATGACTCTACGCTATTTGTTTTGTAAATAACTCTGCAATTGCTCGTCGGTCTATTGGTCGCCAGCGCTACTTTTGGGCATGAGGTCCTGGGTTCGATTCTCGGATCAGGAAAAGTGATATTGGGCTTACCGCCTGGAATTTCTCAGTTACAGTCCGAAGTCTGAATTTGTGACCGGTTAGTGGCAATTGGCTTGCCCCCTATTACATGGGACCTGAACATAACTGGCGAAATTTAATATGGGTGTACACCTCTGCCTAACCCTTAGGGGAATATAGGCTATGTTATTTTTATAAAACTTAGATACATACATAAACTCACGCTTTCTTCCCATGGTGGTAGGCAAAAACTATAGAACACCACCTGCTACGCTACTTACATACTTATGGCTTTGTTTACGTGTTTTATACGCACGCCTTTTCAGAGTAGGTACTACGCACTTTCTGAAGAACATCACCAATTAGGTCACTATAATTATGTCCTTCTAGGGCGTTTCCACTCATATATGCCTTGTAAATACCTTTTTTTTGTCGCTTTTCATTCATTATTTCAATATGACCAAACCATCTACGCAAATATCGTTTAAAATTTTGCCACTAAATATTCTTTTATACCGCTTTTAACCTTATCATATAATTTTTCAGACTATCATTCATATTCGCACATGCTTTGCAAGGAACAGATTTCCACAGCTTTGATTCTACTTTCATGCTTCTTTTGCCACACCTTTTTTTTTTTTTTTTTGGGTGGGAAATTATCAAATAACTTCTCCCGCTATGGGCGGAGCGGGAGGGCGTGTCAGACTTTTACTGACTAAAACCCACCCGTGTTTCTTCCGTTGCCTGTGTGCCAGGGCCACGATATCCCTTTCGAACAAACTCGCAACCCTGGAAGGCATTGGTCCTACTGGACCCCGTCAGTTGGTGCTGACATCTCTTTGAGGCGCGCGTGGAACACAACGCGCCGTCGACCCGGGCCTGGTCCTTATCGGATGGTGAGCTACCCATCGCTCACCATCCGCAGGCCCGCGCCTACGGTGGGCGGAAATCGGCTAGCGACTCCCGACGCCCGGGGCGTCTCCTACGGCGACTAAGGGCGCAAGGGCGCGAATCTTGCCTCACCCTCACGCATTCCGCCTCCTCCTTCGCAAGCATTACTGCTTCGCAGAAGGAGGTGACGGCCTTCCATGCACTCTCGCTCCGAACCATGGCCTGAACCAGGCCCGGACGCGAGAGATCGCCGCCACCGATCGCCTCCGTGAGGACACGGCGGTGCTCCGCCCAAGCCGGGCAGACCTCCACCGTATGCTCCACCGTGTCCTCCGGGCGCTCCACACAGTGGTGACACCCGGGCGTTTTCTCCCGCTTTATCCTGAACAGGAACCTCCCGAAACAACCGTGTCCGGTGAGGACCTGTGTCAGGCGGAAGGTGAGGATGCCGTGGCGCCTCTCTAGCCACTCCTCAAAGAGGGGACTTATCGCCACAATTGTGGCTTGCCCAGGCACCAGGCGTGCCTCTTTTGCCACACCTAACATTCACTTCCATACATAAGCATGGGTACCAGCACACCATTGTAAATAGCCAGTCGAGTCTTTTTGGGCATCGACTGGTTGCTTACAATCGCATGTATAGCACAATTCCCGTTATTTCCCGCATTTAATCTTTATAAAACTTCCCTGTATACTACGTTTGTAATTATGGTCTCAACCGCCAAAATATACAGAGACTCAGGACTGATGACGCGTGAGCAAGTGACGTACAGTTGTCCATGAGAGAAGCAGCTAGTCCTGAGGTCGACTCCGCAGTCTTCAGTAGTAATTTCCCATTTCTTTCGAAGTTTTTGGTTTTTTGTGAATTAATAAACGCCTGCGTTCCTGCTTATACTACCTAATGTCACAAAACTGATACACTGACTGATGCAATCTTACAGATTATTCATGACTACTGACTATCACTAAAATCGTATAACAGTAGATTATGCAGAACACATGGCCGATAGGGCCGAAAGTTTCTGGAGTGGCGAAGGCCTCTCACAACGTGGACCGATGACTTTGGGAAGGCCGCAGGAATCCGCTGGATTTGGGAAGCACAGAACCAGACGAAGTGGCGATGTTTGGGGAAGGCTTATGTCCAACAGTGGATGTATTTTGGCTGAAATTATGATGTAGTGATAATACAAGAAATTTTCGGACTGTTTCCTTTACTTGTGCTGTGAGACTTTGCTTTTTGCCATATTATCATGGTCTTTGCCATAC
The DNA here is from genome assembly GCA_963921375.1 of Tiliacea citrago. Classification (NCBI taxonomy): domain Eukaryota; kingdom Metazoa; phylum Arthropoda; class Insecta; order Lepidoptera; family Noctuidae; genus Tiliacea; species Tiliacea citrago. Next base: position 4,637,714 of record OY992799.1, read on the forward strand.
ATATATTCTAGGTCAATGGGAAGTACCCTATAGGTTTTGATTAATTAGAGAGTATCAAAATATGTCGCGTAGATGGCCATATTTTGGCTATATTTTCAATGCGTTTACTTAGAAGTTTTGAGCTTTGAGTTTTGAGCTCCAGGGAACCGTAGACCAGAGGGGCAATTCTACTAATTTTAAGAACGTTCACAGTCTGATCTCAGTCTCAATCTGTCAAAAATACCTCTTATTTCCCTACATTTTGACAATTTTTTGACGTTTGTTTGTCGCCAAGATGAGATTGCGACTAGATTTTGAACGTTTTAAATTACGAGAATTGGCCTTCAGGTATTTGAAATTAACTTCAATTTGATACCTCTATGCGTTCCTGAGTAAAAAGGGTCTTCACTGACAGACGACAGACAGACAGACGGACGGACGGGCGGACAACGAAGTGATCCTATAAGTTTTACCTGAAACACTGCTTTTGTTTTTAGTTAGCCGATAATGTCCCACTGCTGGGCAAAACCTTCCCCCAAATACTTTTAGGTATCCTCTTCCAGAGCCGCCTCGAACTCTGCTTACCATTTATTTATTTAAGATATACATGCACAGCTCAACAGACTTAAATACATCTAAGGCATTGTACAGTAAAATTTTAACAAAAAAACCGGCCAAGTGCATGTCGGACCACGCACAGTGAAGGGTTCCGTAGTTAGGATGAATTTGTCCCAAGAACAAACATAACATTATAGTTGAAAAACATGTTCTCCGATACATCGATATACGTCACAGTTAATTCTCCAACAGCAAATGTAAGTTGGTTGACTATTACTCGTTAACTTGTAAACCCTACTTAGCTGTGTGATTTTCCTTTTAACTTCTTTGTTTAAACTACTGCCATGATTTTTTTCACATAACTTAACAAATATATAACATAACTTTTCAAATTTCCCGAAATATTTTTGAACTATCCAACGACACCCCACATCATGGGATAGTGCATGGTAGTGAAAGAGAGGTACCTACCCTACAAAACAATTTTTTTTTTCAAGATTTTGTTGGTTTTACAAGCTTTGTCGGCGTGATTAATATGTATACCCATGCCAAATTACAGCTTTCTAGTACAATGAGTCTCTGAGCTAAACCGCGGGCAAATAGATAGACAGACATCGGACATGGCGAAACTATGGGTTCCTTGTTGACTACGGAACCCTAAAAAGCCTTGATACTCAAACTTCAGAATGAATACAAGCAATAAACACTAAACTAGCCAATTACGTAAGAGTCTCCATTCTGAAAGGTCCCGGGTTCAACGCTTGGCTCGTTAACGGTAATATTTGTTTTACAAGCCACCTACGCGTTCCTGAAAAACCGTGTCATTAGCAAATTAGTGTTTCTGAGAAATGTTTTATGATGTCTGTCTGAAGCTTGTAGTAGTTTGCCTTTGTTTTGAACTGATTTTTATCGTTACTTAGTTCTGCTTGCTGATAATATTCTAATTTTGCATTACATTTTTGTGTTTGACAAAATACGAGTATGTGTCAATAATCGTCAGCATTAGCTAAATTTATCAAGTTGTTTTTATTTACGATGTTTGAGATTCTAACCTAAGTTTTTAAAGCCATTTAAGGGGGATGCGCTAGGGTAGCCCGCGAAATTCAAATTTTATTACGTTTTTTGCAATTTGCAGGTCTGTGTCAGGTTGTATGTTGATCTAAATATGATTCGCGGCCGTAACAAATATGAACCGATTCTAATGATTATAATCCTGTAAAGCCATATTTGTTACGCGAATCATATTTAGATCAACATACAACCTGTTACTGACCCGCAAATTGCAAAAAACGTAATAAAATTTGAATTTCGCGGGCTACCTTAGCGCATCCCCCTTAAAAAATAACTTGTCTTTACTGCGAACCTTCTAGAGTACTAAACGCAACTGTAAGAGCACTAATTAGACAATTTATTGTCCCAATAAAAGAAGGTTTTCGAAATCAATCATCGAAGTAACCATTCTCCTTTATTTATCCTCAAAAGCTCTATCAAATGGGTTTTTACATTATTCTATAACCAATGCCTATTAATAAATAACAATTTCTTTTTCCTCATCAATTTCGACAATTTCTTTTCATTGCCCTGAAGGACTTTGTACGCACGAGGTAATATAATACCCATTTCTCGGGAGTGCAAATTGTCTTCACAGACATGTAAAAAAGTGTGCAATGCCATCTGTCTAACGTCTTTAAGAGTAGACTTATTGTCATTAATTAAAGCACCAAGGGTAATAAACTACGCAAAAACGAAATATAAACATTTTTCATGTCTTGGCGTTTGTCTTTATAAACTTGCATTATTTAAATTATTGTGAATCTGATTCATATTACACAGCGATCATTTTGGTAAGAACCAGATTTAATATAATATCAACCTGTAAAGCGGAATGGGGAATCACCTATTGTGCGCATTAATAATTTCCAACGTGATGATACTATAGTGGACGTCCACGTCCATAAAATGTATGGATAAGTGTATGCTTTATTTATGTATGTATTTATTGTATATGTAAATGGTACACCACTGACTACCTGCAGTATTGTCTCTCCTTCTCCCTTTAATCCATCCAAAGGTTGTCTGTAAAAGATCACTGTTAGCTATGTAAAATTTCAACGTTCTGTAACTTTTATGGTGTACATAATAAAGAGTATTCTATTCTAACATAACGTCACGCCTGTAATCCCCGAAGGGTTAGGCAGAGGTGTACCTAATAGTACATTTCGTGTTCTTTCCCAAACCTTTAAAAACGTTTGTCATACTAACCCGTTTAACTCTTGCTCAGCCTGTATTGTCTGCCTCAAGTTTCAAATTAGCGCTGCTACATTTCGCCAGTCGTTTATTCTATTCTATTCTATGGAAATACGTGCACGTTATAATGTTATCGTGGACGGAAATTTGAAAGCGTCTTCATGTATTTTACTTGCCTGTATTATGGTAATGCCGTGGAAGTCAACGATAATATCGTCACGTTAGAAATTATAATACATATGAACTGTAATGCACAATGTGAACTGATCCGATGAGGCTGTATTGTCATTGTATGGGGGTAATAAGGGAATAAGGATAAATGCTTTGGCTTCCATAGTACCAATATTATGTAACCCGACCAAAATCCTCGAGAAACAAGAAATAAAACGTTAATATTAACTTGATACTTAAAATTAAACATTTAATATCTTGAATTTATGACGGTTAAGTACACCCGTCCGTTCGTTAGTCAGGTCTAAACGTGGGCCGAACATAACTTCAGCAGTTAAGTTACGTTTCCTACCTGCATTACGGTTTAATTCATTTGACTTGAATCATTATGCTATAGCTACTTTAGGAAATAGTATTAGTACAATCTTACCACACCATGCAATGATACATAGCGATGACTTAAAATCTGAAAATTGATGGTCACTACCTGAGTAAGTAACGATATGATTAACTTACATTTTGTTCTTATACTTCCAGAATAAACACACAAATCCAAAGACGCAGCACAAGGACCTCTCAATCAAATACTACACGAAACAGACCGATATCACAATCCCAGTCATGATGCACCTAGACAAAGCACTAACAAGGATACTATCTAAAGAAGCAAAACACAAAATAAGAGAGAAATTCAAACTATTAGCAAAAGATATATTAAAAGACGTAGAGGACCTCTTCACCCATCCAAATCTACAGCAAAAAGTGAAGCTGGAACTGCTAGATGTGAAGATATTAAAGAATACGACGAAAAAGGTGGTAATGAATGAGAATGTTTCGAAGTATTTGAAGAGTTACTGTCAATGGCAGGGGGAGAAGAAGATAGCTAAAAAGAGGTGGTTCTACTCTGTACTGTTTACGGGATTGGACTTGTTCTATCTGGATCGGTTTGGATCTGAAGTTAGAAGTAGTACTGGTAAATTTTTAAATGTTATAAATATGAGATTTCAGATTTAAAATGATTTCTTTAAGCGTCGGAACAGGTGAATAAATATGTAAGCAGGCAAAATAATTATGCTCATGACATGATTTCTTAACTCCTGGGGGACTTTCCCGTATTTGTAAGAACGTTTGCATTTTAATATCCGTCACAGCCGAAAAACGTCCACTGCTGGACTTAGGCCTCCCCCAAAAGGGGGGTTTGCCATAACCGCCACGCTTGGCATGCGGGTTAGCGATCGCAGTATGGTGTTAAAATGCATAGAGAACGCTGCTGCCCATTATAATCTTAACGTTCAAAAATGCATACAATTTACATGTTTGACAACTTTTTAACATTGATTGTCGCTGAGAAGAGATTGATTTTAAACGTTTAAATTTACGAAACGTTTATTATTTACGCCTTCTCCTTCCTTCTCTTCTTTTGATGTTTTATATAGAATAGGTGTATTGGGAAGTTCATTTAATATGAGGTTTAACTTTGTTTGTATACCTTTTCAATGTTATTTTTCCATAACGGTGAAGACCCATTTCTAAAAGAAGCTAAGCTACTGCCCAGTGCCCATCTGTAGTCCATGCATCAGCTTACTCAAAGACTTAAACACAGCTTATCTAGAAATTTAATAAACCGTACATAATATAACCTGTTTCCATATCCTCCCTGTAGTAAAAGTCCGAACCAATTATGGAAATAAGCCTGCAAAGTGTTTAAAACGACAGGAAACGCAGAAATCTTGCGCAAACCATCAGATATAATCTTAAAAGTCTTTATTTTATTTGAATGTATTATAATATTCTAGTGAACATAAAATGTATGTCAGTAACTTTTAACATAATATTCGCAAAGGGGTCTCGCTTCTGGATCAAAATTTGAATCCGGGGTTAGCTTTGTATAATGTACTTCGCCCAAACTTTTTATAATATGTGATTTTTTTCACATAAACTCCTCCACTCAAAAAATTATCTCAGGGTGATGTTATTTTAGAAAATGGTTAAAATCCAAATGTTAATATTCCAGGTCGAGGCTACATGAAAGGGATGTGCAGTACCAAAAACAGCTGCACTCTCCTCGAGTGGCATCCAGAGAACATTGCCTATATACTGACGCACGAAATAGCACACAGGTAAACTACATAATATTATGTTCTTCTTTACGATAAAGGCGCGTTCACATAAAGCCTCCATTCACGAGTGGCTACATTTAAATGTTTATCAGGCGCACCCTGGGCAGCACTTACACATTGCTGACTGGTTAAAACTACGGATAAGTACCAACGCAGTATGAGCTATTTTCATGATAAAGATCGCTATCTTTTGACTCGAGAGTTATGAATGAGAGAGCACTGCAAATATAGGTACTTCCTTATTATACGCTATAAATAATTTATGCATATACACTGACATGAGACTTATAAGCTCGATGCCAAGGTAAAGCTTAATTATTAGGCTTAGTTGAAAAGCGTTTACTTGCCGAGTCCGACTAAGGCTTATTTTCTACTCAGAATGATTCTCCGAGAATTTATAAATTCTCACTATTCCTTTTAATAAGATTGAATGAAAAGTAAGTGCAGACAATACATGAGAAGAATCAATAGATGTAGCAAATAATGGCTCTGTATCAATCCATCAATGAGCCTAGCAATGGTTCTGCATATTAAGCGTTAAATTAGAAAAGGTTTAAATTATATGAGGGACTAGAAATTAATACTCTTGAAGAGAACAATGAGGAGTTTTTACGTAACGTGAAGTGTATTTCTCCAATCTAGTCTATGAATGAAAGTAATTAAGACTAAGCCGCATGAAATCAATTGAAGTACTTAGAACATTTAAGTGGCTATTATCTAATGCATATGAATACATCCACTATTCATGCTAAGCTCAGACTGGCGTCTGTTACAGATTAAATAAGTACAGAGACTAGGTAAAAAATATGAATTACTAGCTGCGCCCCGCGGTTTCACCCGCGTAAGTCTCGACCCCGTGGGAATATCGGGATAAAAAGTAGTTTTAGTCTTAATCCAGGGTGTCAGCTACCTCCATACAAAATTTTATCGAAATTGGTCCAGCCGTTTGAGCGTGAAGAAGTAACAAATATACACACACTCACAAACTTTCGCCTTTATAATACTCGTATTAGCGTGTTTACACTTATTTAAAAATAACGTGGTGATACTCGTTGATCTACAGTCAGAAAAGTATATTCGGTTGAAACAAAATTTAAAGAATTCAAAGAGTTGATGTTTTATTAGTTTTATTATGTAATGTAAGGTATACTTGTAGTAGTTACTTACCCATCAAGTTTTATAAGTTTATCTGCCTGTCCTTGTAGTAATTCTGTCTCACCTGTGACAATTGATTCCAGTTAGTCTCTTATCATTGCTTCTATGTCGTCAAGCAGTCTATCGATTGCACCTATATTAGATATATATAATATTATATCGTCCTCCTGTCTGTAAACTGATTTGCTAATAGATCGTTTGTAAATATTGCTTCTTGTTAAAACCTGAGGTTTTTATTACCATACGTTTGTTTGTCATCATTTCCATACATTGTATCAGCTTGCCTGGGTAGGTTGACAATATTGAGAGTAACGTTTATATTTAGCACTAGCCAATTGCTAAAAATGCAGACAGTATTATTATTATTCCCAATTGCCGTATATAGGACACAAGCCGTGTTTTCTCATGTCAATCAAAGTGATAGTCGTTTATTTAGGCTAATAATATCGACGATGTGTGACTTGATCTAGCTGCTAATGAGATTCTCAGAATCGCAGCCAATAAGTGCGAAATATTTGGTAAGTGCGAAATAAGATTGTTTGCTACAGTGAATTTGTCTGCTTAAACGAATATCCATAAATTCCTGAGTTCGCAGGTAAACTAGACAGTGCTAATTTTAGTTGATTGAACCGGAATTTATTATGGTTTTAGTGCATAAGACGATGGTATGGACATATTCATCACAATGACCTTAAGTCACCTTTTATAACCGCCATTGAGGCCTCTTCCTAAATGAATGCCTGGCCTGCTCCATTTACTCGCAATAGAAGTACCTAGTACGAACCAGTCATCTCAACGCTAGCGAAAAATAGTACAAAATTACGACAAAAAGTCGCTTTTGTAAACAGTCCATTACGCATTGTGCAAATTATTTTTTACAATGTTTTAAATGGAAGTTATTGCTTACAATTTCAGTCTCGGCATGTCACACGACGGGCCACCTCACAATGAGTGTAGAGGTCAGAGGTACATCATGGATCCTAAATACAACCCCAGAAACCCTGCCAAGACCTGGTCGCCTTGTAACAGGAGAGATCTCAATCATTACTTGAAGTAAGTATATTTATTAAGTTTAATCGTAATCAAAAATCTTAATTTCTGTCTCGAATTACTGTCTGCAGACACAGCTGTCATCAATTAGATGGAATATCACAATGAGAAATACAGCTGATCCTTTCGTTTGTAAAAAAAAATCCGTAGAACTACCAAGCGATCCAGTAGTACTACGGGAAGTTTTTGTTTGATTCTGTTCTAATCAGACTATAAATTTAATGTTTATTCTACACTGCTACTGTTTTAAATTAAGTTATGCGTAAATTACCTAATCTCTTTTATATTTCAGAAGCAAGCAGGCGTGGTGCTTGAGACGGGACCTGAGCACCATATAATCTTAAGCTAATATTATAAATAGTTACATAGTTATTAGATGCTAATATTTTTATAACTCATTAATAATAGAACGCTGTAGATCTGTAGGTACTTTACAATTTGAGCGCCTGTTAAATTTATTTGAGCTACGCTCAAACGTTTGCGTAATTCAAAACTGTTAGGCGCTATGTGTCTCTGTTTAAAAAGATTAGCCGAATGAGGATATTCGGTTCTTATAAGGACACACTTCGACTGAAAGAATCTAGCCGAAATATACACCTATAAAAACTGATAATACGACTTTGTCTTGATTAGTACTACGAAACCGATTGAAGCAAGGAAGAAGAAGAAAGAAAGAAGAAAGAAAATACGTTTATTTGCGGTAAACATGACGCAAAAAAGAAAAAGGAAAAGGTTCTCTTAAAATTAATATCTAATTAATTATGTGCGCTAAAGAGTTTTAAGATAACCTTTTACTGATAGGTAAAAACAGCAGTTTGTTTACCGATTTTCACATAAAAAGTACCGATCACTCTCTGTGTAGATTTTCACCGTTACTAGCCATTAATTGAGATGAGATCACAAAATCTAAGTAAAGATAAACTCTCACTTAGTAAAGAGCACTTTCGCTAAGATTTAATGTATTTTTGTTTAAATAATGCAGCTTGATAGATTAATAGATAACTTAATTTGGCTCTGAATCAAGATATTTTTTAAGTTCTTTGTTATTAGTGGCTTAGTTATTTATTTATATATTTAAATATCATGGGAGACTTAAAGCTAAAACAAACAGATCAAGGACAGTATATTAGTCTAAAACCCAATTAGCCAAACTACCACGTTTGGAATCAAAGCACCAATTTTCTGCCAGTATATTTTATTTATTTGACAAGCGGCAGGGCCTGTATTTCTAACCACTTCTTTGAATAAGGGAACGGAAACTACTTATATTTTAATTCGTTTCCGTTCCGTTATTCAAAGAAGTTGGTTGGAACAATATTACTGAAAACTTTATAAATAATCTAAGTAAGTTGTCGCTCTACAAAATAAATAATTACATAACATAACATCACGCCTGTAATCCCCAAAGGGTTAGGCAGAGGTATACCTTTAGTACACCCACATTTCGCCAGTTATGCTTAAGTCTCATGTAATAGGGTACGAGCCTCTTGCCATCAACCGGGCACAAATCCAGACTCCGGGCTGCTACTGAGAAATTCCTAGTGGAAAAACCTAATAACACTTTGCCCGACCTGGGAATCGAACCCTGGACCTAGTGCTCAGGAGTAGCGCTTGCGACCACTAAACCATCGAGGCATTCTAAAAATTATAATTATATAATGAAAATCTGTATATACAGGGTGGAAACTTTCAGCGGGGCAGTAAGGGGAAGTACGTTATCCGTTGTAGCTACGCGAAAATAGTCCTAAGAGACTAACCATAATTTTTTATGGAATTTTGATCCCCATTCACAGATTTTGAAAAAAATGTGCAGTCAGCAGGAAAATGGGCAATTTTCACAAAAACTTTTTTTTATGCCAATCGATCCTCTTTCTTATAAGGATCAAATACCTTTATTGGATCAATTGAGGTTTGAGTACTAGAAAAGTCATAAATCACAAAAAAACTTTTTGTGAAAATTGTCCATTTTCCTGCTGACTGTACATTTTTTTTCAAAATCTGTGAATGGGGATCAAAATTCCATAAAAAATTATGGATAGTCTCTTAAGACCATTTTCGCGTAGCTGCAACGGATAAGGTACTTCCCCTTACTGCCCCGCTGAAAGTTTCCACCCTGTATATTATAATTCAAACAAAGCCAGCCATATTCTGTATAAAACTCACCGTGAAAACTCAGGTGAAGTGGGATGTCATTCGAACCATTGACACTATTGACAGCTTACTTCAAGCTTACTTTACTTAAGTTTTTACCGTTTTTTCTTTTTACAAAATAGTTTGGCTGCTCGAAAGTTATGGTCTACACTTCTCTTATTATGTCTGTGTAGTCTCAAACCAGCTTTTCCTAATCATTATACTAATCCGTGAAGCGAAAACTTTGTACCCCTTTTTACGAAAATTACGCTGACGGAGGAGTATGAAATTTGGCACAGTTAAAGTTTATATGGAGGAGGAGTGCAGACAGCTAATATTTTTAAATAATATGCATTAGAAATAAATTAAATTAATAAAAAAAACATTACACACACTACCATGCGTTTGACACACACACACACATAATACCAGGGCCTCATGACTTGAAGACTTCTTGAAGATAGATAGGTGACAGAAGTGACACCTTGACCATGGAATAAGTGAGTACTAATTATGGAATCAGTAAGTACCTACTATATAGATTGTAAGTAGTCGAATTGTAAGTAGTCTTAGATCGATTTTCGACCAGCGATGGCAACCATAAGTTTAAAACAATAGGCAATCTATAGTATTCAAAGCATCGATTATGTAGTGAGAGATCTATAGAAATCTTTAGCTTACGCAGAATAACAAGAGGCTTGTATTACTGACATACTTACTATAGTGTTATGTTACTTTCCTTCTTTGTATGATTATCTCTCATTTGGCTGCCACAATACATGAATAATGCGTATTTGCATCATTATTAGACGGCTTTGGCACACTGTCATCGGACATTTTGACAGACTAATTATCAAATAACTTCTCCCGCTGTAGGCGGAGCGGGCCCGGGCGTGTCAGACTTTTACTGACTAAAACCCACCCGTGATCCTTCAGTTGCCTCAGAGCGACGATATCCCTTTCGGACAAACTTGCAACCCTGGCAGGCATTGGTCGTTACGGACCCCGTCAGTTCGTGCTGACATCCCTTGAGGCGCGCGTGAAACACAACGCGCCGTCGGCGTCGCGTTGACCCGGGCCCGGGGGCCTACTTCAAAGCGATAATCCGGTATATTGGCCGAATGTTCGGCCGTTTTTTGAGGCCGTTTCCTTACCCGACTTCAAGTCACGTTTTGACTTTGACTTATGTCTCTGACCGTCGTTTTTTTCTCTTGCCGTATTCAGCCATGGTCAGCCGTAAAAAGGAAACGGCCGATACTTTTATTTATCTTCGGAGTAGACCCCCTTGTCCTTATCGGACGGCGAGCTACCCATCGCTCACAGTCCGCAAGCCCGCGCCTAGGGTGGCCGGGAATCAGCCTACGACTCCCGACGCCCGGGGTGTCTCCTGCAGCGACTAGGGGCGTCAGGGCGCGAAATTGCCTTGGTTATTTGGCCTTTTGGGTGAGAGCCCTGAGTAGGTAGTCCTCAGTCTGACAGAAATGATTCTGAAAGGCAGTAAGAAACGCAATAAAATCACTTGCTGTCTTCATCATCTAAGACCGGGATTTCTGGTATATCACAAGTATCTTATTGTTTCATTTTATTCGTTTCTTATTATTATTATTCGATGCGAATCCTACATAATTCTTCACTTTCCTGTGTCGGGGAGCTTTGGTCGGTAGTCCATGCAAAAAAAAAGGAAATAATATCCAATATTTTTTTTCAAATCCAGCAACAGTAGTGTCCACCTCACCGTTAATATCCGTTAAGGTACATAATAATAAAAAACAAGTTAACCTAGTGCAGGCTATGAACTTATTTTTTATCTAAATGCGACCGGTGCAGTGCAATTTTGCCATTGCGCAGTGCTACAGTTCTCACGCACGCCCCGAAAACTAGAACGGAGTAGGGTTGCCAACGTTTATTATTTCAGAAATAAAAAAATGTTTAATAATAATTGCCCTTACCTACGCTCTACGCTAAGCGAGAAGCACCTTAAGCCATAAATAAATAAAAACCTATAAAGAAGGGATAAAATATGACTGTATGTATTTAAAATTGAAACCTGTGTTAAATTAATTGGTTAGATAATTAAAGTATGAATGAGGAGCTGTGGTGGCCCAGTGTTGTAGGTCATGGGTTCTAACCCAATCAGGCGCTTTACTTTGTGTAAATAATTTCATCACCTCTGCTCTCAAAACGGTTAAGGAAAACAACGTGATGTAACCGGCATGTCCTAGAACCAGAAACTCGAAGATATGCTGTGACATCTACCAACCCGCACTGGGCCCGCGTGGTAGATTACAGCTCACTCCCTCTCAAAGAGAAGAGGCCGGTGTCCCAGCAGTGGGAACATTATAGGCTGATTATGATGAATGAAAATATACAGTTTTAGCATTTAGGAAAAAAATAAACGATTGGCCTTTTACACCTTAAATTCGCAAAATACGGGCATTGACGTAGAGTTGCAGACACCAGCCCGTATTACCATATTTCCTACCATCAACATTTCAGCCGATAGACATCCACTGCTGGACATAGGCCTCCCCCAAAGTGGGGTTTGCCATAATCGCCACGCTTGGCAGGCGGGTTGGTGATTGCAGTATGGTGTTAAAATGCATAGAGAACGCTGCTGCCCATTCTCTAAGTCCCTTGGTCGCCTTTTACGACACCCACGGGAAGAAAAAGGCTGGTGTTATTCTTTACGTCCGGCACCACACGTTTCCTACTCATAACCTATCTAAAAAGGGCCTATATTTAAATGAGATGAAAAAAGAACACTTCATTATTTTATATATAATTAAGAATAGGTGAGAGTGATGCAAAGCAGATGTTTTTCTTTTATGAGATACATAGTTAACGCTAGACCATTACCATCTAACATGATGATGATACCACTTAACAGACGAACCGGTGATCACAGAATGACATTATAAACCTAGAGAAAGCAACTATTAACTCTATTATAGCATATCAAACGTCAAAACCGAGAAGGGAGAGAAGCCGCTAATAATATGTCAAAGAAAGATCGCACTACATCAACTTTTAAATAATTTAGACATAATATTATACAGGCTGAGTTTTTGAAACGGAAATGTAACGCGAAATCTGAACCTTCATAAAATTCAAATTCAAAACTTTTATTGCGAACTAAGTGTACAATGTTGGCGTTATGTTATGTTAGTACTTATGAGCAGCCTTTTACAAGCATTGCAATTGTCATTCGCCTGCCCTTAATAATGGAGCCATGAGCTCAAATTTGATGAAAACTTAAATAATAATATAAGTTTTTTGAAAATGCCAAGACATTTTTAGGGTTTCGTACCCAAAGGGTAAAACGGGAACCCTATTACTAAGGCTCCGCCGTCTGTGTGTCTGTCCGTCTGTCACCAGGCTGTATCTCATGAACCGTGATAGTTCAAATCAGTTCAAGACAGTTGAAATTTTCGCAGATGGTGTATTTCTGTTGCCGCTATAACAACAAATACTAAAAAACAGAATAAAATAAATATTTAAGGGGGCTCCCATACAACAAACGTGATGTTTTGCTCGTTTTTGCTGGATATTGATAACGGCAACAGGTAGACGCTTGAAATATTCACAGAATATTTAGTTATATATTCACTTTAAAAATAAATAACTAACTTAAAATAAAACAAATATTTAAGGGGGCTCCCATATAACAAACGTGATTTTTTTGCCGTTTTTATAGATAATGGTACGGAACCCTACGTGCGCGAGTCCGACTCGCACTTGGCCAGTTTTTTGTTTAGCCAAGAATTAAAGAAGACCATATATACAAAAAAAATACCAGCTTGAATCTTAGCATTGAAAGAAAGTGTTGGTAAAATACTCGTTATAATGCTTTACCAACTAACCGAAAACATAGGTGTAGTTTTCTCTGAAATCGAGCACATATTGTATGATGCACTTTTATGACCCCGACTGAGCGACCAGCAAATGGTATTTTAATTATTTATTTATTTTATTATATACACACAGTAAAATACATTGAGAAAACATTTTGTTTCTCAACTTTTCTCCATTATTCTGAATACGTAGTCCGTTGTTTATTTTACTGTAAAAATTCATTTCTATCCATGATATTTTAAGTGCTAAGTAGGTATTTCTTTATTTATTTTTCGGACTTCAAACAAGTCTAGAAATTCAAACTGGAATATCTATAATTCCTGACTTTATTTATAAGTATAACTGAAGACAAAATCGTTCAGGAATTAAAACTGTGGGGGTCTACTCCGAAGCGTCAAACCAAAGTATCGGCCGAATGTTCAGCCGTTGCTTGACTACGGCTAACTATGGCTGACTACGGCGAATGAAAAAAAGAAACGACAATCAAAGAGATAAGCCAAAGTCAAAAATGTGACTTTAAGTCGGGTATGGATTCAAACTCAAAAAAGGAAACTATGGAAGTTATAAAACGGCCGAACAGTCGGGCGATACATCAGTTTAACGCTTCGGAGTAGACGCCCTGTACTTTTACATATTTATCATCGACAGACGCAAAAAAAAATCAACAAAAATTTGTTTGGGAGTTCGCCATTGTTCCTTCGCCCTGAAGCTCCTAAAAAACTCATCCTGTATAAAACATGCAAGCATATTAAATTACGGTTCATGTTCCAAACAATAAAGACACTTGACCTGAATAAGGCGATAGCTTCTCTTTTTCCTCGGCTTCAATAAAATTACTATATTATGAGAGTAATTTGCAAGAGTTAGCACTTTCTCCTGAATATTATTACGCATGTGAGATGCTCGCATTTTGGTTGTTACTGTGACTAAGGTAACTTTAGCATCTTCAAATGTCTAAATTTCATCAGTTGTCTTTGCCCTGTTTAAATCCTGACGAGTTTGTCGTACTAAATGTAAATCAGTCTTTAATGAGGAGCAATATTTTTTTTGCCTTTGGTATCATCTCCGACATGTTTTTGCAAACTAATAAAGATGGGATTTTGATAGACAATTAGCTTGGTACCTCAATCCTTAATGGATATTCTTTACAAATAATTTATATTTAGGATACACACACATGCTATGCATGCTGGCTATTACATGGGATTTAAACATAACTGGCGAAACGTGAGTGTGCTATAGGTACACCTCTGCCTAACCCTTCGGGGATTACAGGCGTAACGTTCCAAGGCTTGTCCAAAAATGACAATGGAAATGCCTTGTTCATTGAAATTGAGTAGTTGGCAAAGCAGCAAACATATTTTCACCTAAGTTGTTTGCATATCAAAGCACCAACTGAAATTAACAATTTGAATTCTCCTCTTCAAAAAATATACAGAACTAACAACTCTGTTAACAACTCTATTACTGACATGTTTTCAATTTTATTACAACTGTCGATGGATATAAATTCAGGGCACGTCCGCTTGTACACACCGATCTCGAAAACGCAATATTAGTATTCTCAGTATACTCGAAACTGAAAGTAATACTTTTGAGCGAAAGTAAGAGAGCTCGAGTGAAACTGTACGTCAATTTAAAGTTCCATTTAATTTATCCATAAAACGTGTTAACTCTCGATTACTGCACGACTTTGTAATCTTGCGTAATCGCGATCGATTGAAAGCTTCTGTCGTTTTAAGATAATTAAATACATTTTTTAAATAAATTAGTTGGTGGCGTACGATTATTGTTCAGAGGGCTAATTGCGTAACACACTATCAGTAGGAATCGGTTTCAATTTGACAGTTCAATAACATTCATTGCGTTATTTACGTTGTTGAGCAGACCATTTTTAGGGTTCCGTACCCAAAGGGTAAAAACGGGAACCCTATTACTAAGGCTCCGCCGTCTGTCTGTCTGTCTGTCTGTCCGTCTGTCACCAGGCTGTATCTCATGAGCCGTGATAGCTAAATAGTTGAAATTTTCACAGATGATGCATTTCTGTTGCCGCTATAACAACAAATACTAAAAACAGAATAAAACAAATATTTAAGGGGGCTCCCATACAACAAACGTGATTTTTTTGCTCGTTTTTGCTCGATATTGATAACGGCAACAGGTAGACGCTTGAAATATGCACAGAATAATTAGTTATATATTCACTTTAAAAATAAATAATTAAATTAAAATAAAACAAATATTTAAGGGGGCTCGACCCATACAACAAACGCCATTTTTTATAGATAATGGTACAGAACCCTTCGTGCGCGAGTCCGACTCGCACTTGGTTTTTTCTAACATATGAAGCAATGGATTAGCAATATACTTCAAAATCATTCCGATTCCGATTCAAACTGCGTTACGCAATTAGGGTACAGTTTTACTTTTGAATATTTGAGTAAAGTGAAGTATTAACGTGAAATAAATTCATAGTCCTGTATTCATAGTGCTTGCTTCTTCACGGCTTAAATGCAACCGCGTTCCTTCATTATAATTCAATAATTGCTTAAATAAAACTAGTCAAGTTTCTTCATACGTTTTTTACGACTTTACAAAGAAAAAAAATATTTATTTGCCAATAATTTAGGTACCTATATATGATGGTTATTTTGATGAGAGTCCCGATACGTTTTGCCTTACGGCATGCAAAATTATTTAATTCAAAATACATTTCCTAGATAAAAAACATAAAGAAACGTTTTTTTTTAAGCATTATTTTCACTAAGCATCATTACTATCATTATTAAAAAACAAAAACAAACCATGAAGATTTCTTTATTAAATCTCAGAGAAATATAATTGTGTTACACATAAACTTTCAGAAATAAATTTTCTAAATGACGTTAAAACCGCATCAAAATACCGTTGCGTAGTTTTGAAGAACAACGCGGATACACAGACAGACACGAAATGTGGCTTCAATTTTTAACATGAACTTTAGAGTCAATTAAATTAGCTAGGGAAACTCCGAAAACTAACTGATTTAGCTATATTCTGCAGCCGTGATGGGAAACGATATCTAAACATGATCAAACAAAAAACGAAATATTCGAACCTACGCAAAATGTGGGTATACCTACAGTATATTTAAATTATAATCTTTATTTATATAAATAACAGATTGTAGTACATGTTACAGTTTTTACAAAGTAGTATTAAATCTCTGGTAATCAAGTGGGTGACGCGCTGTTCTCCTTGCTAGGCTATGAAATAGTCTGTTTTAAGGATAGGTACATGACACTGCCTAACCCTCCAGGTAAATACAAGCGTGAAGTTATGTTGTATTGGCAGCATTTCAATACTTCAAACCTATTCTGCAATATCTATATTCAAGCAATTTCCCAACGGAATCCCGTCTAAACCTTCCGACGGCAGCAGAGCAATAAACCAACCCTTTCTCTTTTAGTTTCCGTGGTACACAATGGTATTGCAGACGTGTGGCTGTGCGGAGAAAGCACGCAACAATAGCGTGTGAGGTGACATATCGAAACCAATCTGTAACATGGGTTGGGAGGTGGGGTGGAGTCGGTGTATGTTCTTAAATATTTTAATAGAAACAGGACTTGAGAGGACATGTGTGTGTCAGTTGGAAGTCCCCTTCGTATATGCCTATATAAATACATAACATGAATTGGAAATGGGTAAGATCAGAAAGCAGTATGAAATTCTCCTGAAACCGCGAAAGCAGCGCAAGATCCCATTTTTTTGTTACCTTCTATAGAAACAACTACAAGATACTTTTTATTTAATTAAAATAATAACATTGTCTATGATAAGATTAAATATTTGCACACCATATAAAATGGTAGAATGTAAAGGGACCATTATAGTTTTTAAGATCGTACATTTGTAAACCTACATTCCGGCAAATAAATGGATTTGATTTGAACATTATAATTATATAATGAGAGTTAGAAATCATAAAATGCACCAGACATCTCCAAACGCAAGCCAAACTGTGTAAATGGTTAATTAGTTGTTAGTATTGGATGCAATATGAAAAATTACGTAGTGATGACGTGGGGCTTGGAAAATCCATTTATTTCTGCCTAAGTTCCGAGTCAAACATTCAAAGCAGTAAATCGAATCAATGGCCGAGAAGTCTTCATTATCCAAATATTAAAGGCAACCAAAAAAAAAACATGATTTGAATAGCGCAACGGCTCCATGCCACTACTATCCATCTGTTCCGATCTACACAGAGCGGCGCGAACCGAAGCGGAACTGTTGCCTCATAGCGAGCATTTTCACTATTCCGCTATTGCTATTATTTATTATAATAAATCAGTAAAAGGAATGTTGTTTGTATTTTATAGGCCAGAAGCCTATGAAATACAATAAACAACAAAACAACAATCCTTTATTATCCTATATTATTTTTATCTTAGTATTATCCTCGTGGCTATTATATATTTAAAGCGTTTATATCATAGTGTTTAACATAATATATTAATTATTCCTTGGCTATACAAATAGACCGATCTATATCAAAGTTAAACTGTGCATAATGCGAAATGCTTTTAGAATGAATGACCGATCGGCGCACGTAGAAAACTCTGTTTATCTTACAGAGCGTACAAATCACATCGGTCACAGGTGACTTACTCGAACAACGAGCAGGAATATGTCCGACTCTTTGACAAGCCAACAAGCAGGTGGTTCCAACTAGTTGTATGTTGGACGACCAGTCTTATCAATGGCTATCGTTTTACTGTAACTGGGTTGTGGAGGTCAGATCAGTCGCTCCACGTCAAATACTGTACAGTTAGACTGGAAACCGACCCATGATGATGTCTTTAGGCTGCGATAACCACGTATAATTAGATGGAGCATCATCACATCACCTACCTAGTCTTTTCAGCTTGGAGTCTAACCGGATGGAGCTGAATACCAGAAGATCCACGTATGACAGCCGGGACCAACGACTTAAGTCGCTGGTCCCGACTGTCATTCATCGATCTTTGGCAGTCGTTACAGGTCTTTAGAAGCCCGAAAGTCTGACTACCAGTTTTACCAAGGGGTATCATATTACCCAGTAACAGGGTTGTGGAGATTAGATGGGTAATCGCGCCATGTAAAATATTGGTATTCAGCTGCATCCGGTTAGACTGGAAGCCAACCCCAACAATGTGTTTGGTCATCATCTACGGGCACAGTTAAATTAACCAGTTTTTGACCTGGCTAATTTGATAAAACATTCCAGATTTGTTTTAACAACTTGTTCTATAACATTCCTAGCCTACCTATTATAGACCTACGCTGATGATCGCATTTAAAAACAATTCGATAGGAGATGAGCCTTTCCATTTATAGAAACCCTAGCACTGTTTTTTTATGCACTTTAAACCAAAAATCACCAAATTTGGACCGGCTTATATCAAGTTACTCTTCCTAGCCAGTGTGACCTTGGATGTGGACTGAAATAATGCTCGTGAAATTTATGTTTTTTTTTTTAAACAAATGTTGCAAACGTAATATTTTTCTTTTGCTGCAGTACCTATCGTAGATTATCTAAAGCTTTTAAACTGCTTCCCGTAGTTTTAGAGTTTCCTTTGGCTAGGATTGTTGCTGTTATATGTGCTTCAAGATTACATTATGCCTCTACGACTTTACCAATTCGGACAGTTATCGTGACAATAATTACCACCACAAAATCCTAAATGATATCCTGCTGAACAGCAGAAAAAAAAATATAACCAGGAAATGCAAGGACGAGACTCTCACTCCAAATCATAGACACAACAAATCTATTGCAATTACAATACTACTACCAACCAGACTACAAATAGTTCCACTAAAAACAGCATTGCAGGATACATGTACCCGATCCCACGACACCAAACAACGCGAGTACTTATAGACAGTTTTTATTTAGTGTAACATTAACATTTTAATTGAAATGAAAGTAAAATCCGTAGCTAAAACAAACAGCTGACACAGTTTGGGAAAATGGTTTTTACTATTCCGAATTGCAATAGACTAGTAAGGGGGTGTTGTCGATAGAACGTTTGTTTCGTTTGTTTACTGAAATAATGTTAGTCTTATATTTTTTAAGTCTGTCCGAAGATGTTTTTAACGGACGATTTATTTTGGCCAATAGAAGAACACATTAAATTATTCACGTACTCAACAATATTTTTTTATTAAGTCAATAAGAACAAAATAGAGATCTATTTCCCATAATGCCCAAAAGCACTATCAATGGTTTCTTCAAAACAAACAACTGTCACAAAAAAAAATTAAACGAAAACATTGAATAAAAATAAACAACTCTATCGATAGAACCCCAACACTATCTAACACTTTGTTCTGTGTCTGTTGCACTAATCCGCGCAGTCGCATGCCGCGAAACCACGCGAACTGCCGCTCGCAACCACGCGGTAACCACCGTAAATAAACACGATACAACTTTTATATTTCAAATAAAACCTCCTCAACAAATAGGTTGTAAGCATGCAATTTCCTTTGCCTAAAAATCCTAATTTATGGTAGCTGTCACTGACGTGCGGGAAAATAAAGAAAATGGCGGACTTTTTGAAAACATTTTTTATTGTTTGTATTTTAAAGTTCTCTATAAGTAAAGTTATTTTAAGTTGTTAGTTGGTGCTTTTTTGTAAATATGGTGATGTACTGGAAGAAAGTGATACTGGCTGCTGCCTTGTCGTCTGTTTTGGATGTCAGCAGCGAACAATTTGGGAATGATGTAAGTTTTTTTATTATTTTATTTTAACCTAACAAAAAACCTGACAAACGTTTAGTCGAGTTTAAATATTTTTTTACATAAACAGTTGCTGAACTAATTATTCAGAGGTTATAGATATGTAATGGTTTTTTTTATTTTATTTATAATTTGTTATTTTATAATAAAATAAACAAACAACTCGTTGCAATTTGTAACGTAAATACATTGACGTAAACATTATAAAATCCGTCCCACAATTTGCATCTGACTTCATTTTCTTTTTTCGTAACAATTTGTTTGTTTACTTTTTGCAATAACCTGTTTGAATGCGCCGCATTTATTTGCATATTATAATAGGAGAACAATAAATATATTTTATATAATTATAATATCGGCTTATCAAACATCTTCTCATATAGAGAACTATCGAGTACTTACCTAATTAAATGGTCACTACGAAATCGCCAAAAAGCAGTGACCAGAGAGAGAGAGTAATAAGATCAGACTTCCCCGATATTTTCTTGACTGTAGTTCATACTTATCATTCTCCTGAAGTTATTTTGTTTTCTTCTTCCATACATTTCTATCAGCCAGTCATCACAACATTACATTAATGCCATATCATCTGTGTTTTGCATCCATATTTTTTCTCTGGCTTGCATTTTTCTTTTAACCATCAACATTCATACTTAACCACCTTATTTTTGTCACAGACGAAGATAAGACAAGTTTGTCTAATAACGTCAAAACTTTGCGGTACATAAAAGGAACAACTGTATAATATACTAAGCCATTAGGTATAATTTCAGCTACTGAAATAGCCCATAAACCTGCGTAATTACCATTTGGTTTTATCTTATGTGATTTAGTTTTTGTGTACTGGAGGTTACTTGTTTTTTGTCTGTCTGTTTGTTAGTCTGCTGTCTAGCCATTATTCTTGTTTTGATATATGAAAAGTTTCCTTAAGTAAGAGGAGGAGGTGGAGTAACTAATGTCTCATGAGATAAACCATAGTGCATCTTCTTATTTTAGGTAGGCATCTTTAGGTCCATGTTTCCTATTGTCAAATTATGACGACTAGTGTCTTTGCAGTCTGTCAGTAATATTAAAAACTCTTCGGATTTCGTTTCTATTAAAATTCAGTTAAGTATCTCAATGACTTGAAATAATTATCTTCAGTAGGAAAAAATAACTAATTTCGAAAAACTAAAATCAGTTAAAAAGCGTAAAGTAGGTACAGAATTTTTTTTCGCAATACGCTACTTAAAATTTCTGGTAGCACCGCGAAAAGCACAGAAGAAATCCTGTTTTTTAAGACCAACGACATAACTCCAAAATTAGTATTCTATTACCATCTCCAAGTACAGTCGTAAAATCTGTCAGATAAACTTCGCAGTACATTTAAATTCAGCAATCGTAAAACGCGGTTGTAAAATTGTAGTGCATTTTATTTAAAGTTTCGTAGTACATACGTGCGACAGTTTCTTAAGAGTAAGCTTCGGGTAACTAATAAGTTATCGTCATACTTATATCACCAAACGTCGATTCTTAAATATCTCAATCATGTTCAACGGTTGCCTGATACAAGAGCAAGCATTAAAACCTTCTAAGATGATATATGAAATAGATCCTATAGGATACACATTGTTAAAGATCAATGAACGGTAAAGGGAAAAGACTATGTAAAAGTACGTAATAAAGAGTTTTATAGGTAACTTGTTATACCAGTTAATAAGGCCCTTATCTGTTCCAATACTCGGCAAATGCCATCCTCTAATGCAGAAAACCGTAATGTAAATGTCGTGATGGCCCAGTGGAGGCCTTGCTCGATGCTTGCCTCTCTTGCTCGATGTTGTGGGTCCAAATCTGGGCAAAAACCAATGTAACTTTTTCAATTTATATGTACTTTCTGAGTTTATCTTGTACATTACTGACCCATGTCAGTAATGTACAAGATAAACTCAGAAAGTAAAGTAAGGCAAACATCGTGAGGAAACCAGGACTTATAGTCAATATAAGTCTGTAATCGCCAACCCGTCTTGGTGTCGTAAAAGGCGACTAAGGGACTTACTACGATTATAAAATGGGCAGCAGCGTTCTCTATGCATTTTAACAGCACACTGTGATCGCCAACCCGGCGATTATGGAAACCCCCCTCCTTTTAGGGGAGGCCTATGTCCAGCAGTGGACGTCTAGTTGGCTGAAATAATGATGATGAATATTAATGTAGAAAACAAACGATCATTGACCACCAAGCATACTTATGCTGGGAATTACAGAGCTGCAGAAAACCCGAGTTTTCTCGCGATGTTTTGATTCTAAATGAGATGCATAAGTGGATAGTAATCACGTTAACTTTACTTGTTAGGTTTATAACACGCAACCAGCTTTAAAAAAATCTGGTGCACTAAGCATATGCCAACATGACACATGACAGCACCTACAAAAACGATCAAAGTGCGAGTCGGACCCGCACACGAAGGGTTCGGTGCAAGCCGTAGAATATTTAACAATACATATTGAGCAAAAATTGCTGGAAAAATTTAGGTTTCTTGTTTGGGGCCCGTTTAAATTTTTAACTTTATTTTGTTTTGTTATAACGGCTACAGTAGTACACACTCTGTGAAAATCTCAAGTGTCTACTTGTTACGGTGCAAACGATACAGCCCTGTGACAGACGGACGGACAGCGGAGTCTTAGTAATAGGGTCCCGTTGGCACCCTTTGGGTAAGGAATCCTAAAAATAATCAGTATTATTTCTAAAGTTGTTGTAACTTAAGAGTTTACATTGTTGTCATTCCTAAGCACCTCCTAACATAATATGTGGAGGAATACATAATTATTATTGTCAGAATAACATTGTCCAATACCGGACTTTCTCGTAATATGGCAGACTTTCGTTATTAAGCCCAGTCACGTCCTATGAGAATTACATAATGTCGTTTAGAGAGGTTCCTTTACCGCACCTATTGTAAGTACCTACTCGGTAGAGCTTTATTGGCAAAGCTGTGACTTTAGTCAAAGTTATGTTATAAGTTAACACCTATAATAATTAAAGTCTTAGCCCCGTTAAATAGTACTTTAAAAAATCCTGAAAGAACAATTAAATGGCACAGACTTCCAGTCTATTAACCTTTTTCCGGTATCAAGGGAACCCCGTTCCCCGCAGGTTTATTTCAATGTCTCTTTTCTGCACAAGACATTTTATTGAGCAGCGCTTGAACTACCGACAAAGAAACTAAATTAATAAGTAAGATTAAGTTTGAAATAAA
This sequence comes from Tiliacea citrago, assembly GCA_963921375.1. Classification (NCBI taxonomy): domain Eukaryota; kingdom Metazoa; phylum Arthropoda; class Insecta; order Lepidoptera; family Noctuidae; genus Tiliacea; species Tiliacea citrago. The sequence goes on from OY992799.1 coordinate 4,660,972, forward strand.
TACATAAGTACAGGAAAACACAGCAAGACAGATCGTCAAAACAGGAATTTCACGTGTAACCTATCCTTCCATTTCCATCAAGGCACTGGCGACATAACTCATAGGGCTGACACATAGTTCCCCAATTACTTTAGCAACAAATCAAGTCAATTACCAACCTCGTTCATGTCAAAAACCTCATGTGGGTAGCTCTTAGATACTCGTAAAACATCCTTACGTTACGTTGTCCAATCATGCAGAATTATCCTTAATAGCACGTAGGCAGGAATTAAGGCTGAAATTACGACCGGTAGCTGTAAACCAGCCTTTTCGCTAAACTAACCCAATCCGGGGTCACGGTCATTAATACAATGGCAGGAATTCGTTGAGAATTTTGTCGGTGGCAACCTTGACATGAGTTCAGTGAGTGACATTCTGGTGCACAGTCTACATAGCTGTCGAGCTTTAGTACTGGTTAGCTTAGCTTAACTTGGTAAAATGATGAACTGTTAAAGGTGGGTTTGACTTACTAGGATAGAGAGTGGGCTTTCTCTAGGGTACCATTTTTCAAGCATTTTTCTTTTTAATTGCCATCTTGCGGTCTCGGATTCCCCTATAAAGCCTGTTATGTATAATGATAGATCGGTTCCAAGTTGTCTCTTAGATAATCTAAATCATTGGATCCATCTTCCTAGAAAAATCTCAAGCCAAATCTGCGACAGCATTTTTTACATAATGGATTGAATCAATCAGTTCCATCTGGCTTTCTTCACCATGAGAAGTAATTCTTCCGTATATGAATGTCAAAGCATTGCTAATTTTTGCAAGCTCAATTAATAATTCCATTGTTTTGTCAAAAATGTTATGGGTACCATCTTGACGTTGATCATAAGATTGCACGTCCAGTCAGAAGTGTTGAAGAGCCGAAAACACTTGATATTTGGTTAAATTACGTAACTAGGGTTCAAATGTTAGGACAGGAAATCCATTGGTTGGATTGATATCGATATGAAGCTACTTGGTTATTGTGGTCCAAATTAACTCTTACTTCTTCTGCTTTCCCTACTCCCTTAAGATTGGGAGTCGTCGCATATATTTTGCTCCACGACCATTCACTGATTTTGCCTCCTGTATCTGAGCCGATCACGTGAAAAGTAAATTCAATACTCGTATATCCAGTGATTATAAAACAAAATTATCCCAGGCCCCAGGATTTACTGTTGTTGTCGTGTAAGTAATTAGTATTTTATTATTACTTTTATACGAGTATTGTATTGAGTAGATTACTGATATTATGTCCCAGTAATTTTTCACAAGCTTATTGCATTAGATATGTGAAACAATTCATTCATAATGCTTTGATATTTCTAGGCTAAATGATAATCTACGTAAAAATCTGTGCGGTGCCATAAAACTAGTCTTAAGTTGTATTAAATTGCGGTTAAAAATTATCTTTCTCGTCTTTGTCTAGATTTTTAGAATGGATTTTCATATTTTATATTACATATTCTCTTGTTCATTGCACTTGGTCATGGTACTTTTCTGCTATTCACAAAAAAAAATGGTCGAACGGTCAGGTACAAACAAAAGTTTGAATCAGATAAAGTGCAATGGGTTATTAAGTCTACTTACCTAATCGTTTTATAGAAAGATAATATAATAAGCAGAAATTATAATGGTTTTGGCATTATATGCTTTTTATTTTAGTGTGAAGAGATGTACAGCGAACTACCAGAAAACCGATGAAAACATTCTCTTCTTCAAAGTCCTAAGTTGAATACTACTTATAACATAATTCGTAATGGATATCAAACGAATGCGTATATAACCCGACAATTGAAGGCTATCTTGTAAATATGCATGAAAAGTTATATCATTTTAATAATCCATGTCCAATCCATGAGAAATACTATTTGAAGATATTATTTAATAGTGAATTTATTCAGTTAAAGCTTCGAACGTGTGAGTAACCTAGAACCTACCTATACTTCATTTTGATTAGACCTACATTCTACATATTCTATGTAAATGTATTAATGTGTATTCTAGATTCCACTTTCAATTCAATTTTTTTACGACTTTGTTGCCATGGTGGGTGGAACCTGGATGAGTCTGGCACAGGAGCGTGAGGGCTGGCACAAGAAAAAAGAGGCTATGCCCAGGACTGGGTGAAGTGTCGGGCCGTGATTGGTGTTTTTATTTTTTTAAACATACATAACATAATCAGACTATAATGTTCCCATTGCTACGACACCGGCCTCCTCTCTGTGAAAGGGAATGGGTCGTAATCCACCACGCAGGCCCAGTGCGGGTTGGTAGATGTCACATGTCTTCGAAAATTTTGGTTCTAGGACATTGCAGTTTCTTCACGATGTTTTCCTTCACCGTTTTTTACAGCAGTGGTGATGAAATAATTTACACTAAGTAAAGCACCAGTCAAGGTTTGAACTTACGGCCTACAACTCGTAAGTCGCAGTTGTTTGCACAGGGCCACCGCAGCTCGTTAATATAACATAATTGGTAAAAGTGACCTACAAAAACAATCACCTATCGTTCAAAAATTCGAATCACCTATTGTAACTTTTATACTCTAACTGTTTAATCTAAATAGTCGTTATTTATTATAATTTATCGGTAATGGTAACTCCTTGGAGTGTTATAGCAAAGTTGAAGGTCTTGTGGACTTAGGCCGCTTACATTTACAAATTACTATGCACTGTGTCCATTTCTAGGGTCGATATCTATGTAGAAGGACTTTATGTGTGTATGGGTCTACATAATTTGTATCAATTGAAATCACTGAAGAAATAATCCATAAAGTCTTGACAAAGTAAAAGCCACCCTTTCACAGACACAGATTACACAGGGCCTTGGGCAGCAGATATATTTTCAATCTTTAATCCATCTGCCAAGCGTCGATATTTCGTAATTTTCGCTATAGTTGTTGTTTTTTATGGTGTTTTTTTTTTTTATATTTTGTGTAGGAGATAAGACAAGCCAATACTCATATTTTCATTTCATCTTTAAAATAGGGTTTCCCATGCCCAGGGGCTACAGTCTCGACATCGATCGCTAAGTCCTAATGGGGTCTCCAGACGGTCAAAATTGCTTGACAAGATTGTGATTTTTACGTGCCTGTCAAGCAATTTTTACTGTCTAGGGACCCCATTAAGACTTTGCGACCGAACTTGGTCGTAAAGCGATCTATGTCGAGACTGCAGGCCCTGCACTAACTTTACTGCAGTATCCATTAAAGACGACGATGCCAAATGTTATACTAATCAATAAAATAACCATTTCAATCGTTTGAAATAATAATAAGGATTCTGGCAAAGTTTAATTTCACAAAATAACAGTGTTTACCTCCTTAATAACTTAGAAACAGGCTTCTGCTAACGGTTGGGCAAGCCATCGAAATTCTAAAGATAGAATTGTTATTCCCGGCCACCATTCTCGATGGCTTATTAGCTCAAATTGTAATTTAGTAGTCTGCAGATTGGCGATGATCTGAATATTTAAACCAAAAATAAGTTCCATTTGATACATTCGTGGCCATGATGTTTTTGTATGGTAAATCCTTAAGTGTCAGAATGCGCGAAAGTCTCCCATCAATCATCACCAGTCGCCAATCTTTACGTCGTACACCCAATACAAACGAATGAGGTAGCAATTTACACGCACAATGATCCACATGAAGGACTAAGTGCGGAAACCAAACCCTCTAACATAGAACATAGAGGTAGCAATTTTAAATGGCCAAAACGACACAGAAATCGAATTCCGCATTCATTTTAACACAAATATTGAACTGGTGAAACGTTTCCACAAATCCAACATGAATCGCAAGATCACACAGTAAAAAATAAGAAAGAAACAGTACCTACTTAATATTCTAATACATGCAGTAGAAATACATAATGTAGAAGAATCTAAACATGCAGACGATGTCGCGAGTAAAAGTTAGAGGCAAGTGCAAAATTGGTACTTTAAATTAGACGGTGGTTACTGAGAACGTGCGAAGCGTTCACGGTCGCGACTCAGCAGCTTTATGGCTGTTTTATTCCAACTATTTTACTTAAGACCCGTCTAGATTGCTTTGATAAATATTTATCGGTGGATAATATAATAGTAAAAGTCTATGGATCTTTAAATGAGATTTCTAAACATCTTCAGTTTCTATTTCAATTCAAGAAGAAAATAGCTTCTGGCTTCTACGTCTTTAAGCATTTCTTCTTATTTTCGAGGTTCAATTGGTGATGCTTTTGTTGTGGCGAGGGTCTTCAAAATATTTTACATAATAGGTACATTAAAAATTGCGGCTAAAATTGCAAAAGACCCGTACATAAAAAAATATAGTGCTTCGGAGAAATAAGCGTATAAAATGAAAAATTATACCTACCTGTACCTATAACTTTATTATCCCGTTATTACCCTTACGCCAAAAAGATGGCTCTTAAAAAACCTATCGTAAGTTATTTGAATATATAGTCCATGTACACCCATCATTATAAACTTTTCAATATTATGTAAACAAGTCTTAGCAATTCGCGTTCATTTACGAAGCTACGTCTTAGAAAAGCTATTAAGGCAATGACAGCTAAATAAATGTGGCGTCAAATTCTTTAAATGAGTTTTAAATGCTAATTTGATCGAGGTAATGTAGTTAATGTGTAATTTAGCAATTTTTTTGTAATTAGAAAGAGCCATATATCAGTCACGGTTTGAACCCTTACGAAAGTTAACTGTTAATTCGGTAAATTGAAATAAACTTTACATATACATAGGCAGGTTATATTGTGCAGACAATAATTGCAGTTATCGGTAACGTTATTGAAACTAAAATTTAACAAAAATACTCGTTTCGAAAATTAACTGTAAATTCTGAAAAAAAATATATATAAGTACTTCTACAATACAGCAGGGTTATATTCTGCACACAATTACTGCAAATCTCCGCCAAAAGACGACCCTATCTAACTTTCGTTATCTCAAAAATAACACTGTAACGCAACAAAAATTTCACAAAACATTTCAAATTCGTGTCGTTGCACTCAAAAATCGTTGCCGCGGTTCAAATTAATTACCATGTTCATCGTTCTGTCACGGGCATGTCAAGAAAATGGCTCAAAATTGCGAAGTTATCACGACATGCCCTAGAGGATCACGATAATAATTTTATTCTTTGTCAACTTTAAGTGCTCGGGTAGACGAGTTGCTTCGGAAGCAGAGCGCAGCATGGTGACAATTTAAGTAAGGCAAGTCGTGAATCTTTTTGTTTGTAGGCTTATAAATCATCGCATTTTAATCAAACTTGCAACGATTTCTTTAACAAACAGTTACACTAAGTTTTAGGTCAAAATCTTGAGTACAACACTCCCCATTAATCTTAATCATATTTACTTGTTCAAACGTAGGAACATCAACATAGTAAGTATCTAATTGGTGTCTACGAATCACGTTCAAATTGATAGATCTAAATTGAATGCTTAAGCCCATAAATTCAAACAAAACGTTACCTAATTAAATTCATTATTTACTACTGCATGCACATCGGGCAATTAATTTCAAGGTATCGAATCAAAGCATATTGTGTATGATTTTACTACCGTGTTTATTTAAAAATACGACAATATGTGGTTGTAATTATGTTGGTAGCTTATCAAATTAACCATACATAATTAGTTAGATAATCTGAGAAAAAATATGAATAAGATACTTATCGTCACGCGAGGCATAGAGGGTCATATGAAGGAAACAAACAATTTTAAAATTGAGTTGCAATGAAACAATTTAAATTAGTATATAATAGAATTAAAAAAAATATATAAATGATGAGACGTTGCGAAGATTCATGACTGCAGTAAAGAGTATCATCTCTACATATTTTGTGAACTGAAAAATACCACTTTTCAAACCAGCAATCACCGAAGCATGCTTCACAAAAGTCAAAATCGAAGCGTTCCGTGCACCCTAACACTAATACCTCACACCTAAGGCCGCTTAAACCTTAGAGAGAAACCCACATGACAACCGGAGCATTGAGTTCGTGAAATTATCACGCAAACAATGGTAGTTGACTGATATTTGTCATGGGTGCTAATCGAGGCTCTGGTTAAAATGTGGAGCGTTTCGTCACGGATTGATAATAATATAATTTGTATATGGTTTTATTGTGAGAAATTTGGAAACATGGGAGTAAATTGTCTGTTTTGATGACATCGGCGGCTAAGTAATAACAGACGCACGGGTCGATCGATCAGGTTAAGCTATGTTTGGAGCGGTCAGTTCGTGGATGGGTGACCATTTACATATCGAGTCTCCTCTGTGCCTCGGAAAGTCCCAGCTGTCATTCGTGAATCATTGACCGTCGTTACGGGTCATTTTCCCCCGAAAGTCTGACAACCTTTCTTACCAAGGGATATCTATCGTATTACCCAGTAACTAGGTTCACAGGTTGTAGGAACTCAAAGTAAAAGGTTAGTTTATCGGTAATTTGTATCGAGATTTTTTTTCTAATCGTGTTTTGGTGACAACCAAGTTCTGAGAAATATGTTCAAGAATAATATATATTTTTTCTGCTACCACAAACTATGTACTACTTAGATCATTTGCCTCTTGTCAGCGCCTTAATTCCCGATCCAGTTATTTTCAAACAAATTATTTATAACAATAGATACTGAGGGACCAGATTGCAATCTGGACTACACCTTCGAACTTTGGCCGTGACTTTGGAACTCAAGCTTTGATCGAAAGCTTAGAGAGTGGTACATAACAACACAAACAACTGACACCTGTCAAATTGGTAACTGATTGCTATAATATTGCGTAAGGTACCTTAAATTGGTTTCCATATAATTGGGGTATTATATAAATTGATTGCGTATAAGTAAGTGTCACGAATCGTCCAGTTTGGGTTTTAGCAACTAAAATTCTTTGTGCAATGGTAATTTGTAATAGATTAATGCTAGTCATTTCAGAGATGACAAAATGCTGTTATACAAGGCAAGTAATTTTCTGGTGCTGTAAGAATAAATTGTTCATCTAACTTTGTTGACGTCGCTGTACTATGAGCATAGCAAATCAAATCAAATCAAATAATTTATTTGCATAATACATGATATAAAGGTGTTACAGGTATAAAAGGTCGGTACAACAGGGCCTCAAGTCTGCTATTACAATAGTGTCAGAATGGTCGATCATTGATTCATAATTGTTGATTTTGGTAATGGTAATCTACTATTATAATGGCGTCATTATGACTTTCCAATGGTCGGCCACTGACACTACATTGAAAGAAATTGCATATATTGGTAATCTCGTACATAATGAAAAATGAATGACATTTTTACTAATGGGTTTTATAATAATGGCAATACGAAAATGCCATTATAATAACACAATTATATTACGAGAACATTGACCGACCAATGATCGACCATTATGAATTTACCGGATTACGAACTTTTAGCAAAATGACAATGGCATGACAATGGGATCGTGTTGGAATGACTGAATTTATAAAAATAGCAGACTTGGGCCCCAGGTTATAACCTAATGAGGTATGCAAATTAATATATTAGGTACTAATTGCAACATTGAATTTATACAATACATTTTAATTGAGTTACTTAAAAAAAATATAAATGACATAAAATTAAATATTATTCAAAATAAAAATAAAATACACAAGTTAAATCAAAACAATAATCATTACATTTGTGGTGCCATTTCAGATAAAATCAGTAATCTTTAGCAAGCAGAACATTGACTTTTCCTAAGTTGCACCACGAGTCACAAAAGTGAGTTTTACATTTGCCAGCACCAGGCCGCTTACTGGCGCTAAATATTAACATTTATTTTCGCTGCGACCCATTTTTTGGCGAATATTAAAATTATGTCCTAACCTACTCGTACCTGCTATTAATTATTTTGATTGCAATTCTTGAAACCTATCAACTAAATTATTTATTGAGTTATCATTTTTAGCGTTCCGTACCCAAAGGGTAAAACGGGAACCCTATTACTAAGGCTCCGCCGTCTGTCTGTCTGTCTATCCGTCTGTCATCAGGCTGTATCTCATGAACCGTGATAGTTAGACAATTGAAATTTTCACAGATGATATATTTCTGTTGCCGCTATAACAATACTAAGAAACAGAATAAAATAAATATTTAAGGAAGCTCCCATACAACAAACGTGATTTTTTTTGTCGTTTTTGATCGATATTAATAACGGCAACAGGTAGACGGTTGAAATATTCACAGAATATTTAGTTATTATATTTACTTTACAAATAAATAATTAAATTAAAATAAAACAAATATTTAAGGGGGGCTCCCATACAACAAACGTGATTTTTTTGATCATTCTTATAGATAATGATACGGAACCCTTCGTGCGCGAGTCCGACTCGCACTTGCCCGGTTTTTATAGATAATGGTACGGAACCCTACGTGCGCGAGTCAGACTCGCACTTGGCCGATTTTTACCTATCTAAGTATCTCGTATAAATGGAATTGTGGAACTCAATGATTTTTTTATTTGCCTAATATAAAGGTGTTAAACATTCTTCTTTACCTTTTTATATTTTTGAACGTAAAATATTGCGAATTCGACCCATCTGAACATAAGGTCATCTTTGTTTACGTTCCATAATGTCAAGGTGACACTTTTGTTGTCCAGGTTTCTATAGCTAGATGATTTTATTGATCTGTTTTTAATGGCAACATACCTACCTACTCTAAGGCTGCGTCCTAACCAAAAGCGATCGTCACGTTCATATGTCACTTCTTGTTCGGTGAACTGTAACGCGTGTTCGCGGCGACAGAGGGCTCCTTCCGGGTTTCCGAACAAAACGATGACATAATTATAGTGTTCGCGTGACCATCGCTTTTGGTTAGGACGCGGGGTACCTAAAGCTTTTCATTGGATATTTAAATTATAAAAAATTGTAAGAAGGAAAATCCTTACTACCTTGTACTTTTGACCTTGTTTGTGTCATGGAAAGGGCATAATAGAATTTTAATAAGTATGTGTTTTTTTATACCAAGTCGTGATTTCGGGGAGGTCACCTAACAGCGTTAAAAAGAAGAGCTTGCTGAGCATTAATTGTTTTTCTACAAAAGCTAATTTCAATATTTAACGATTGACAATATTGACATTAATGTATAAAGGTAATACCTAACACCTAGGTATTGAAAGAAAGAAATAAAAAGAAAGAAAAGTATTTATTCGGACTCGCACAGGAGATCACAAATTAAAATAAAACACACTCAGAGAAACATAAAAAACAAAACCAAAAATAAACAAAGTAAAATTCAAATAAAAACAGAAAGTCCTGTACGAGGCCAGAAGGATCCTATCTCACCATGGTGATATTGGTAATGTTCTTCGGAAGGTCAGGTGCATAGTACTCGCTACGAAGCAAACAGAGTATGTATCGATCGTAGCAGATGGTGTTCTGTAGTTTCTGGGAAGAAGACATGAGTCCATGTATGTATTTAATACCTAAAACCGAATAATATGTTTCATAGTAAGTAAAAAAGAAACGAGCAAGCCTTACAGCAGTAGCATAGCGTGTAACATCTGACATCTCACCTTGGTATCAAACAACTGAGCAGCGACAGAAATTACCCCGTTATAAGTAGCGGGGTCATTTCTGTCGTTGCAATCTATAGAGTAACTAATTCTATACTACCCCACTGCTACTAATTCCATGAGTACACTAATTGCATGCTATTATCATCATCATCATCATTTCAGCCGAAAGATGTTCACTGCTGGACATAGGCCTCTCCCAAAGGGGGGGTTTGCCATAATAGCCACACTTGGCAGGCGGGTTGGCGATCGCAGTATGGTGTTACAATGCATAGAGAACGCTGCGGCCCATTCTCTAGTAAGCCCCTTAGTCGCCTTTTGCGACACCTATGGGAAGAAATAGGATCGTGCTATTCTTTACGTGCTTTTTCATTTCTTTTTATGCTATTATAAAGTACTTACTGCTGTCCATGCTGTTAAAAAGTACTTACTGCTGTCCATGCTGTTAAAAAGTACTTAGTTATTCCATGCTCAAGCTGTCACTTCCCGTTACACACTTCCGTCCCTTTTCACGAAATCACTCCCACAGAAGGCGAGATGAAAGATGTTGCGCATCAAAAACTTATAAACCTTTAGGTACAGTCGCCAGCACATCAAATTATCACAAACTGTCAAATTTTCTCATTCGATTTTGAACTTAACCATCCTCATTTTAAAGTTTAAAATCATTTGCAGAAATATAACAGTTTGGTACATTCTAATGTGCTTGCGACTGTACAACCAAGTTACATTAAACGGGTAAGTTCGGTACCTACCAAGTTTTTGTCCGTATCAACCAACAGTAAAGGAAATTGTAACAAGGAAATCCATATACCATTCCATTCTATAACACGTTCAACGTAAATTGTGACTGACAGGTTTCTATGTGGCAATAACATGTATTTGACAGCTTACCTACGTTTTATCGCCTAAGGTACGCGTAAGATAACTCCGACCACACTGAACTTGGTCGAAGGACCGCTTTAGGACACGGACACACGCACAGAGCACTATTATAAATAAAAAAAGAAAACTTTTATTTACTCATTACCCATGTTTGCAAAGGAGTAAATGTACTAATAAAAAAAAAATGTGATTTCACAATCACTATTCCTAAATTTACATTGTTGTTACGTATAATGCGTTAGGAACTCTCAACTTAATTATGTACTTTAAGGCTTTCGTGTCCAGCATGGAGCAGCAAATTTTTTTCGTGATTTCAGATTTGGCCCCATAGTAAAAGATACTCATAATGAGTACCTCCTAAGAAGTTTTTGGTTATAACAACAGACTACACCTTGTATATAAAACGGTTAATATTATCAATATGACTTAAGGTGATACGTAAAAAATAAATCATAGCGAACTGGGCGGCCGTAAGAAAGTGATAGAGTCAATTACTTCCACATGCGAAAAAAGAGACCGCAACAATGCGCTGGAACCAAAATACAACAACGTAAAAGCGCAAAACCAAATAAAAATTGTTTAAAAATAAATTAAGCTGAAAACTCTGACTGAAAATATTTTTGATAGATAATCAAAAATATTTTCAGTCAGAGTTTTCAGTTACTTAATGCGCACATTTCGAATGCAATTTTGCAATGAAATTACTTAGGATTTTAGAATTACAGGGAAAAATATGAAAAAATAGAGGTCTTTTCGGAATTAAATTTTAACGAGGAAATTTAACCCAATTGCGATTTCCTTCAGTCAAAGTATTAATCAAATAGTCAATAAACATAATATCAAAAAAATCAATCCATACATGCTGTAATACTGAAATAAATGGTAACGAAAAAGCCCCCAATTTATTTTTGTATCGCCTTAAGGAACTCGTGCCACTTAGAAGGACAAATCGTTAGGCGGAAAAGTGAGGGTTAAAGGATCCATTAGTCATTCTATACAAACACACAATCGGACTTATTAACAGCCGAAAGACGTCCACTGCTGGACATAGGCCTCCCCCAAGCACCGCCACTTCGACCGGTTCTGTGCTTCCCGCATCCAGCGGATACTTGCGGCCTTCACAAGGTCATCGGTCCAATTTGAGGCCTTCGGACTTATTGCAAACGGATTATGGAAAATATCAATCAAATGATTTCATGGCTCATTGATGTAGTGTTCACAAGCGCTGAGCATCAGGCTCTTTTACCTCTTTCATGTTCAGCAAAGTGTTATTGGGTTTTTCTATCAGGAATTACTCAGTAACAGCCGGCGTCTCGATTTGTGCCCAGTTGATGGCAATATGCTCACAGGGGGTGGGACGTGGGACTTAAACATAAGTAGCAAAATGTGGGAGTAAATATAGGTACCCCTCTGCGTAACCCTACGGGGAAAATAGGTGTGATGGTATGTAATTTTATGCAAACTCGAAAATGTTATGTTTGTTTGAGTAAATTTCTAATCTTATTTCAAATGGAGGTTTCCATTTGAAATAAGATTAGAAATTTAAATACCTAAACCTTTTTTACAGTCCGTTCAACCGATTTTCACTTCTATTCTGTAGTAAGGATGGCATTAAAAGCAAAAACAATGTAACAAAACTAACTGTTTATTACAGCTGACATTTGTCGTGCAACCAACGCAATTGAAGTCAAAATCGGTTGAACGGACTGTAAAAAAGTTTTATATAAATTTCTAATCTTATTTCAAATGGAGTATAGTTAGCTATTATTTAAACTAAACGCAAATTTTTAGTGAGCAGCATCTTGTGCAAATTTAATTCTCTGAACAGTAGATCAAATAGCTATTCTTGCGAAAATAACACGAGTAGACACATAATTTTTAAGCTCACACTAAAACGTGTCGCTCCAGATGGCACCAGCGCTAATTGCGCACGCTTTGCACTCAATGTCAACGCACGCCCGCAAACCTGTGACTAATTGTCAAACGGCGCAGGTGCAGGGGCCGGCGCGGGCGGTGATTGTGGCGCAAACCGGTGATAGTGGGTAGGTTAATTGTGAAGCTGTGGATTAGGAAGTGTGGTGTGAAATTAGAAGGTTTAATAATGGTGCTGAATTAAACCTGGAAGACGAGATTGTGCTGATTATAGAGCCATGATGATGACATAATTCATTACATTCTGTTAGAAACCCGATGATTTGTTATTCAGTTTCACTTTTTTTTTTTCAATTTAAATGGGTCTGTCTCTTACCACATAAACACAAAAAAGAAATTAGACTTTTGACTAATAACTGGAAAACTAAAGACTGGGAAGAACACACTTCATTCGACAGAGCCCAATACATACAGAACAAAGTAAATTCAGTTATCTACAGATTGTCACACTAAAGATATAATAAAGCGTCGAGTTTATCGCCTAGGATAGCCTTTTCTTCGTTACAAATTGTAACGAAGGCCTAGAGTGTCTAGGGTGTAAACCCCAGATACACGCATAGTAAAAGCTACCCAAGAACTCCAAGCATTTAACTGCTATGCTCATAAACGATAGCTATCCATAGATTACGCATCAACATTCCGTTTTATCGATGAACATGATACTTACATTCTACCAGACCTCTAAACCTTGAAGGGAAAGTAATTATCGACCATCTAGCTCACGCCCACAATTTCGCTCGCGTGGAACGTGTACTTCACCTGAATCTCGAAAAACTAAGTTATTTTTCAAAGTAAATGAGTCAAAGTAAAAAAATCATGTTTAAGCTCTATGCCAATCACAGATAACTAACCCCGCTCGTGGCAAATTAGGTTGAAATCAGTTCAATAGTTGAGACGTCAAGTAGTACCAAACTAACGGACACACTCTCGGATTCTTAATATTAGTTAAAGAGTGTAAGGACAAACATTTTCTTACAAGATCTAAGAACACAGAAATAGCAAGATGAGAAAATGCACTTACGCCACTTTCGTCGATACGCAACGCTTGGTAACACTGATGAGATGCGGCGATAATGTTCATTTACTTCCCTCTGCATGTCATGCGTTGATTGTAGAAAGTCGGTACATACTCATTTAATAGTGATATCACTTCATTTGCAGCTGATATTATCGTTATTTATGGGTTAATTTATATGGTAATTAGGTATTGTTAGGTTTGTGTAAATGACGTAGTTATCAGCCATGGGATGCGTCTTACTCTTCACGAAGTCTTTCTACTTACAATAGATTTCAGAACAGAGTGTTTTTAACAGCGATTGATAAGCAAAAGCCTCTAACGCACACCAGACCTCTTTGTCTTTTTAATCAGAACCCTAAAATCATCTGAGAGGTTCCTATGATTAAAGGCTTCTACTTCTTCAAAGTCTTATGATGAAATCATAATCAAGGGTACCTACTTGCCAGCCAAATAAATAAGTTGTATCTAGGACTCCTGTTCAAAACAGGAACAAAACCTTTAAAATGAATCGGCAGGTATCTAAAACATAATTAGTTCATTACCCTATTCACCTTATGTAACTGCCACAACCAAAAATAGATCATTATTGTAATGATTCCATATGGGCAAATGACCTGTAATTATTTGCCCGAACAAAATAGTCATCATTAAACTGATTTTGGTCAGATTTGACCGGAACGGATTGACTCTGCGTCAAAAATGGATACAGGCAGATTTTTTATAGGTATCCTTTTATGTGTTTTGTATATTGGGATGTCTTTGTTCAATAGTAGTCGTTTGTGGGATGGTAATTCGAACCTGTGCACCGATATTCAGAAATTTTGGAAGCGACTGGATATTATATTTTCCGTTAATTCATGTTTGGCTTTTCCATACCTACTGTTATATACAGGGTTACTGGTAACTCGACGTATTCCTTGCAGGACGTCATAGTATGGTTAAAATTCAACAAATTATGCCACCAAATGTTCTACCGAAATTCAGCAGTTTTTGGGTTAATTAGGTTTTTAGTTGTTTTATGAAAAATGCAATTTAAAAATGATTTACGGTGCGACTATACTGGATTTTAATTTATTATCATAGCTGATGCCGTAGCAAATCTTTGTTAGTAATTAAAAAATCCAAAATGCCGAAAACTTGGCAGAGATCACTAATTAAACATTTTATTTTTCGTAATTTTTGTCATAACTTTATTAAAAAAAACTCAAAAACTACTGAATTTCGGTAGAACATTTGGTGGCTTAATTTGTTGCATTTAACCTTACTATGACGTCGTGCAAGGAATACGTCGAGTTACCAGTAACCCTGTATATTATCTATCATTGAAATGTAAATTGCAAGAATAGCTACGTGGAATTTATAGAACGAGTATATGACTACCAAACATAAAAACTTCGTAACCCTTCAATCGCTACAAAGCCTAGTTTTTTGTCCAGAAAATCACTATCCATTCCAAGCTTGCCTGGAAGAGATTGCAATAAGCGATAAGGCCGCCCGTTGTATATTTTGTAGTGTATAATATTTTCTTTTTGTAATGTATAATCTGGTGTACAATAAATATAAATAAAGCCCGAGAGCCATACTCATCTTCCCCAACATTGCTAAAGAAACTTAAGCATGGAAATTGACACCCACATTACTTAACCCTCTAAAAAAACCATAAAGTAACCACAACGATTACATAAAACCGACGCGTGTTTGCAATAAAGATCTGATTCTATTTAAGAGAAATTTCTTTCTTTTTTTCGCAAAACGAACGCGGTTGACCGACTCGGAAGCTATTATCAAGTTTTTATGATGGAGCTACTGAACCAGTAAGTAACTGTTGCACAACACTATTTGCTGTCTTTAATGCTTATCGTTTATAGTTAGGTAGTTATCGTCTTGTTGTTGTGATTCTCAGTTTTGAGGAACCGGCTTTTGAGCATCAAGCTGTGGGTCCAAAGCTTTCAGTCGGGAAAAAACTTTACCATGAATAGACCGATTGCCTACACAGTACTTTGTGTGAAACTTTCCAGTTATAAAGGCTTTTTTTGCCAATGGCAGAACATTTTATTGTTCCTTCTGGATATTCACATAAAGGTCCCATGCACCTTGCAATCAATATCCTATTTTATTATTATTTATAGTTACTTAAAACTGTTCGTTTGCTGGCTTATTAGAATTTGTATGACCGGTAAGCACAAATCAAATAGGGATGGCACTTGAAAAGTCATAATACTTTCACGGCTTTTGGCTATTTAGTCAATATACATCAATTACTAACAACAAGCATAAAACAAACACAAGCACAACAAGCAACAACACAAGCAACACAAGCACAAAAGAGCAAACAAGCAAAAACAAAACGAAGCAACACAAGCAAAAACACACAATACACACACTTGTATTACAAGCTAAAAACAAATCAACCTTTCATCAGTCCATCCCTTTCTCCACAATACCGAAGTATAAAACATTGATTTACATAACCACTAACATAAAGGGCGAGCAAGTTTCCAACTGTCGGACACTTGATATCTAGGTTCAATGTCCTGATGAACTGGCACCCACATGATGCCATTGCTTTTAGTATAATGGAAACATGTTCCTTTTTGAATGAGAATGCAGTTTGGAAGAGCCTATAAGGATATTTTAATCGATAAGTGTGGGTGAAAAGAGAAATTTATTGTGTGATTTTTACGTTATTACGGTAAAGGCAAGGCAGAGCTGATTAGAATTATGAATCTCGCAGGGTAGGGTAAATGAGATAGTTTGATACCAGGTACTTCTGCTCAAATCAACTTTAGCCTAAAGTTGAATTGAGCAAAATGTGATGCGGTTTTGTGTGACTGAATCCAGAGTCCAGACTGAATGATGAAGCCTCGCTAGAAATTCGACGTAATACATGCTTTTCACTTTAATATTTTTCCGTAGCCAGTTTGAGTTTATCATAATAATCTCCATCTTTATCTCTTGTCTTTTTAACTTAATTCAACACCATTTACAGTCTACATGACGACGCGAAATCACTGTCTTAAAAGTCGGTTGCTACTGGTCGCTGCTGTGTGCCGTTCAAAATGTAGATAAGAAAATACAATACTAAATCAAAAACTGGATCATGCTAGGTCAAGTTCACCCATTAGTTGTGAAGCTATTGTTTCACGACACTACGTTTCACAATCTATTTGAAGCCAGGTGAGTGGATTCTCTGCATAGAACAGTGCGTGAGGCAAGAATTATGGAGATTGGATAAGGGCAAAATAATAATTATAGTGCAGTGAGCTTGTATGTTGGAGAATTTAATACTCGTACTTAATTGTATGGTGCAAATGATTACCTATTTTGCTGATATCATAAATCTTCTAAACGTTATTCTCATCTACAAAACTTTTCTCATTATAATATCCATCAAATGAAAATTCCTAAGATTTCTTAATCAAGAGGAAACCCACTCAGATCCCAATCAGACTCAGGACGTTGATAGCACGATTTCTTATGGCTTCATTTTCTAAACCATATGCGTAGCACGGGTAGATTTCCCACTGGTTCCCACAACATTATAACATAATGAACCTATAATGTTCAATGCAGCTATATATGCAGCCTATAGGGTTCAAGCTGGAACACAGGCCTCCTCTCTGTGAAAAGGCCCAGTGCGGGTTGGTAAATATCACATGTCTTTGAATTTTTGGTTCTAGAACATGCCGGTTTCCTCACGATATTTCTCTCACCGTTTTGAGAGCAGTGGTGATGAACTAATTTACACAAAGTAAAGCGCCTGACAGGGTTCGAAGCTAACTGGTCCCATAATCACTATTATTCACTAAGGTCAATGAAAGCCACCACTACCCCTTGAGCATTTTTCTTAGTTCAGTGTCCCGTGCTCAGCAGAGCATCGCCTACATCACAGCGGAATGCTGAGCGTTGAGTTTTCTTGCTCATCCTCGCAGATTACCGATACGCGCCGCGGAACAACGGAATACTTGCAACTACGTGCGCACACGCAACTGGCCAGTTTCAATAACTGCAATGCTAGAACCTGAACTTGAACAAGAGGCAGACACTTCTTTTAGGTATTGGAATCATAGACATGTTTGTTGAATATAATGTTACCAACTGTAACAGTTGCTTCGGGGTTGCAACTGAAATTCTCCGGAAATATTCATAATCTTGCCATATGATTTTCTCTTGAACAACAGACTGTTCGATTTCGATACTAGTCCAGTAATTCCAAAATAGCCCATTGAGTAAAACCAATTTAATCTACTTTTCTTTTTATCAGATTAGCCTTCTGTCCGTATTGTTCTGTGATGGTTGTGACATTTTATTGGGGAAATGGATTTGTAGTGGTTAACTATGGGATAAATTCGCGACATTTTTCCGGTAAATAAGAAAGTGCGAAAGTGGTTATGAAGCTGTGGAGTAGATAAAATTGAATACCAAGATAATTAAATTTGATGCAAGAAAGGAGATAGACGCTACCTACCATCCACCTACATGGATTGTTTATAGTATAAATCAATTAATTTACTGAATATTAGAAAATCAGTATTCAAGTTCTTCATATAATTTTGTTGTACGAAAGTAACCTTTTGTCCGCCCCTTTCTAGCACTGAGGTCGTGAGTTCGTGACCGATGAAGTAAGATTTTACCTAAGTATAACTTTGTATACTGATAATGTGTTTCAATACCAAGCCAAACAAGGTGTTTAGTTCCAATCTCTATTACAAGTTCAAAACTTCACAGCTTGCTTATTGGTCATCAAATTGCCTATATTTGTATGTCTTTTAGACAGTTACGGAAGACGTCGTGGGAAATCTAGCATGAATGACCTATCGCCAAAACGTAGCGAGTAAGCATTGTAATCGAATATTTTTTCTTCTAGAGGAGATGTCTTTGTCCTTCATAATCAACCACATTATTGCTCTATTACCAATCTAATATAAAATTAGGCTTCTTTTCAGCGTACGCATTATAATACAATTAGACAGCTTGAACTTTTCAAATCAAATTCAAAATGGCGGCGACCTACAGACATTGAGACACCTATTATGCATAACAATGAAAATAAGTAATAGTTCAATAATACTGGTACAAAAATATTGGTGTCGTAATTCAGATCAAGTCGTGACTGGTTCAAACATTATTATTTTGGTATGTGATCAAGTATCTACGAAAATTTGTTGTAGTGTCTTCTTTGTGCTATAATGCTGGTTATCAGTTCTGGTAGCTCAGCAATACTTTTAGAAAGCCACAGAAACAAATACCAAAGAGTATCAAAATCAACATTCATTTATTCAAATTAACCTGAGATTCAGCAGTTCTCGAACGTCAAAATTACATTAGCCAGTCCTCCAAAACGCCTCTCTAACACCTATATAGGTTCTGCAATACATAGGTACTTCGTATTCTCATAGACCGCTACAGCGAAAAGTCTTAAGGAAATATTGCCACCCTTGCCTAACTCAGTGTATCGTTTATACATTTTATTACCTTTTTACATTTACTTAAAGGAAAGAAGCACAATCAATTTATAATACTAGTTGTGCCACGCGGTTTCACCCGCCGTTTAATTTAAAAGAAATCGGATTATTAATTAGTTCGTTTTCGCATAAAAACGAAAAAAATATAATTATAATTTAGGCATGACATTTAGGTGTTGCCCGGTGTTAGTGAAAACGGGCATTCGCTTTAGGTTAGGGTAGTTGTAGATAACTTTTCGACTGCCGGGAGGACACGGCGCGGCATACTTTGGCAGAGTGTGCCGCTTGGGGGGAGCCACGCCGTGCCGTCTCAGGAGTAGGCAGTGACCTGTCGCTGCCGGCCGTGGTCGAGTCGATGGCCGGCAGCGAGGAGTCCTGGGACGCGGTGGTATCCTTCTGCGAAACAGTCGTGTCGCAGAAGGAGGCTGCGGAAAGGGAGCGGAAGATTTCGTCCGCTCACCCGGCCCGCAGCAGGCGCACCGGGCGTCGGCAGAGGGCAGATAATGCCCTCTTCCGGCCCCCCTAAATGGGTCCAAGGACGGCGGACTCGGGGACGTCCGCCGCCCCCTATCACACTGGACCCGAGGTGGCGGCGCGTAGTGTTCCACGCGCGCCTCTTTCAGACGTCGCGGGGGGGGTCTAACACCTCACCCCACCCGCAGACTTACGGTGGCCCGCAGAGGCGGGCCGGCACTAGCCGGGGATCACGGAAGTAATACTAGCTCCCAAGATCCCCGGTGCAAGTGTGGGAAGGGAACACCGGGGTGGTTTTTAGTCAGTAAGAGTCTGACAGACCCCTCCACCCCCCAGGGCGGAGGACATCCATGAGGATTTTCCACCTCGGCAACAAAAAAAAGTTGTAGATAACTTCCAGGGATCGCGGAAGGCGCACAAGTTCCCATGATCCCCGGTCCAAGTTTGGGGAAGGGACACCGGGGTGGTTTTTAGCCAGTAAGAGTCTGATAAACCCGTCCCGTCCTGCCTTAAGGCGGAGGACATCCATGAGGATTTTCGACGCCCGCCGCCGCGCCGCCGGCCGGAACAAAAAAACGAAATGGTGTAGGTAACTTAATAATTCGGTGTATCTTACGGCCATAGTCGCTACTAGTTGGATAGACGCTAATAGTACATTTTTTTTCCTAGTTTTTTTACTAGTATTTTATTCTGACATGCCTTACATAAAAACGGTAAGTAAAAACGTAAGGTAATCTTTTTTTTAATAGAGCTTGTCAGTGGATAAGTAATCGTTTATTTCATACTCAATTACCTAATTATTAATTAAGGACTAGGACTAGCTTAGCCCTGACTCTTCAACTTTTTATTTAATTATTTTCAGGAGTTTTAGAATGTTCTAAGAGAGAAAGTTGCGATTTATATCTCTGGGTCTAATAAAATAGTTTTCTACATTTTCAAATAAAAAAATTGTTTCAAAAGTACTAAATACGGATTCGACTTTCACTCCAAACCATTAGAACATACTCAAAATGTGACCGGATCGGTCTACCCTTGCAAGAATGGTTTTTGCACAAAAACTTATGACGCAGAATAAAGAAGCATAACGGTAAAATGTGGGTGCACTATATAATGTACACCTCTGCCTAACCCTTTGAGGAATTCAGGCGATGTTACGCCTGTATTCCTCGAATGGTAAGGCAGATGTTGTTGTTATGAAGTAAAGTACAAAATATAGACAATCCAGTCTAATCCAAACGACAATCTTAACACAAACGTTTGCAACATTTAGTTGAACACTGCAAATAAATAGAATAAAGCAATTTTAGTAGTAAAATTTAGTAGCCTGGGCAATTTAAAGTTATTCTAATTGCAACAGTACCATCGCCAATTAAAATTGAATGGAAATCATGTCTGTACTATGTGTTGTAAGACTTGTAAGCATTATAACTGACGTTTCTACATACGGCGTGGCAAGACCAAGGAATGAATTAGGTAGTTCTGGCTTTGCTCCGCTTAATTTCCAATTTAGAGTCACGCCGGTATTCCCCAAAGGGTTAGGCAGTGGTGTACCTATAGTACATCCACATTCCGCCAGTAATGTTTATGTCCCAATAGGGGGCGAGCCAATTTCCATCAAACGGGCGCAAATCTACACTCCGGGCTGCTACTGAGAAATTCCAGATGGAAAATGAGAATAACACTTTGCCCGACCCAGGAATCGAACCCAAGGCCTCATGCTCAGCAGTAGTGCTTGCGACTGCTACACCAACGAGACAGTCTAAAACGAATTTTTGTTTAATGATGACTTTTAGGAACTTAAACTTTAGTTCATCAATCGTAGTGTGTAGTACCGGAGTATAGTGATCAGTTATTTTCATAGCCTAACACCTCAGCACTACGAAGTAGGTCAGCCCAACCTTAGTTTAGAAGCGTTAAGAGGAAAAAATAGTCACAAAGTTTTTATAACACTGAGTCTGCAATAGTTTTAATTTTTCATGCTAGTCAGCAAAGCGGTAGAAATATTACCTGGCCATGTCTTTTTGAGTATCGCTAACCAATGAGGTTATTTTCATGCTCCCAAAGATATAGATTGTTTATTTATTAAAAATTACGGACTAAGTGCCTTCACTTAGTCCGTAATTTTAACCGCACGAATCCGGTGGATGCGAGAAGCACAGAACCGGTCGAAGTGGCGGGGCTTGTTGGGGGAGGCTTATGTCCAGCTTGGGCGTCTTTTAGCTAAAATGATGATAATGGTCTAAGTAAAAATAACTATACAAAACCGCACTTAATGTCTTTGGCCTTTTCTACCAGCCTATCTTAGGTGTAACGCAGAGATAAAACATGGCTGTGACTATCATATCCAAACAGTTACAACTGCTGGAAAACTGAATCGTTACGTAAGAGAGAGTAGTGTAAGGCATCGTTAACACAAACAATGGTTTTAAATTCGCAATAAACAGATTATTTGATTATTTCACAAAGAAAGGGATCTGTATTGTCTGGTGAGGCAATTTTCTACTCATCGTTAACGCTTGCTTAACTTTCTTAGTTTATTAATGTTCTCATTCATACAGCATAATAGCCAGTATTTAAGTATTAGGGGATACCTACTGTCTTATGGGTGCCATATAAACTACCATAAATGGGGAAATCATTTCAATTCAGCGCGGCGATCATTTTTAAATAGGACGCGGCCCTAAAATACTAAAGGCTAGGTATTTATAGGGTTGTTATTAGATACTGTACTTTTAGTTTTAAATATTTGTAGTAGGTATAACAATATAAAGTCTAAAGAGTCTAAAGTGGTCATTATTTTCACTTTCATTTTTCGCTCCTCTAACAGTACAACCACATCTTAACGTGGTATCACGTTTTTAATTATCGTGTAGTTAATTACAAATTACAATTGATATGTTCAAAATGCGGCTAGTAAGACCTCGGCTGTAAGGTCAAAGGTGCTAAGAATATGGTAGTTATGTTATACTTTATCGTTGTGATGCGTTCGTTGTATTCTTCTGAATGATATTCTAGTGAGACAAAGGGGAGGTCGTGAAATAGTTCTTTGTTGAATTAAATGTCAGTTTTGGTCTAATAATGTTAGACATTTCGAAACTGTTTTTTGGCTACTAACCTCTAAAACATAGTCTTTTCAGTGTAAGTTTTCTAGCAGCTGTCTCATTTTGCTGCTTTGTTCAAAATTGGATATCAGAACGTTTTTACTCAACCCAATTTGATTATTGATTTTTCTGTGATCCCTACTTTCTTAGTGGGCTAGCCAACCATACTATTTCTATTTTCTTTCTTTTCTTCCAGAAGAAAAATACAATAGTTTCCACTTTCCATTCTTATTAAGATTCTATCTGCCTAGCCTTTGCCCAACTATGTTGGGGTCGGCTTCCAGTCTAACCGGATGCAGCTGAATACCAGTATTTTATATGGAGCGACTGCCTATCTGACCTCCACAACCCAGTAACTGGGTAATACGATACCCCTCGGTAAGACTGAATGGCAAATTGTCGGGCTTCTGACGACCCGTAACGACTGTCAAAGATCCACGAATGACAGCCGGGACCAACGGCTTAACGTGCTTTCCGAGGCACGGAGGAGTCTTGGTATGTAAAGATGGTCACCCATCTACGGACCAACCCCGGCAGGCGTAGCTTACCTTGATGGATCGACCCGTGCGGCTGTTATTACTTAGCCACGAGCATATAAAGAATGAAACAGAAAAGAGTATTGAAGGTAAGAAGGGCACTCCAAAAATCTGCTCGTATTCTCATCAAAAACCCATTTATCGAGCCTTGACATGAAACTCTGACCAACTGAAGTATACAAGTACCATTTAAAAGGTAACACACACATTGTACTTGACAGTAGCATTTTATATAAATAAGTAAAGTCAATCATTACAACTATCTGCGGCCTTCAGCCGGTCACGGTTAATTTTAGCTAGCCGGACAGCTAAATTGTGGTAGGTATGCTGTGTTTCCACCATCCGTGGGATGGCAAATATAAGTGTATTCATTGAAATCGAACTTACTTCAAAATAAGAGTCACCCCAGTTCCCTCTATGTGAGAAAGTCACGGATGTTATGTTACCCAGTGAACTGCGAAGCTTAGTCGAGCCGGGCATGTCAAATGAGCTGTGTGCTAAAGGAAACGAGATGAGAAGAGAAACCAAATGAGTCTCCATGAAAGCTTGGAGAGCCTAGCCAACCAAAGTGACGATGGAGGGACGGGCTTGTCCTGCCAAAAGGACTGATCCGTATTTAGCAACGAACAGAATTGTGTGGGGAAAGGAAAGTGTTGGCGGCACCTAACATACTTTTTGTAATAGGTGTGCTTCAACTCAATCAAATCAATCTGCCGAGCCATTTCCCAACTATGTTGGGGTCGGCTTCCAGTCTAAACAGATGCAGCTGAATATCAGTATTTACATAGAGCGACTGCCTATCTGACCTCCACAACCCATTAACTGGTTAATACGATACCCCTTAGTAAGACTGGTTGTCAGTCTTTCGGGCTTCTGACGAACCGTAACGACTGTCAAAGATCCACGAATGACAGCCGGGACCAACGGCCTGACGTGCTTTCCGACGCACGTTACTTCTACTATCTTTGGTTTTGTTCCATAAACTTTGGGTATAATACGGCTCTTTGAATTAGTAGCTCCTAGCATTTTCACAATCCACAGAGACGGAGGCCTTTGCTCTGCCTTGGAACAATACTGGCTAGAAAGATAGACGTAGAAAAAACGCGTTTCTTGTATGAAATAAAGTTAAAAATTAAAGGGAACCCTTTAATTTTTAACTTTATTTTATTTTTATTGCTTGTTATTGTAGCGGCAATAGAAATACACAATCTGTAACAATTTCAATTGCTTAACTATTACGGTTCACGAGATACAGCCCGCTGACAGACAGACGGACGGACGGACGGATGGACAGCGAAAGCTTACTCGTAGTAACATGGTTCTGTTTGGCACCCTTCTCGTACGGAACCCTAAAAACGATAGCTTATCTCGATTTGTTATTACGTGATGTTTGGTAACCCTAAATAATGCCAAAGCACTCTAAAGACAATGACTTATAACACTGTCCTCTAAAATTACCAAAATATCTACGCTTTAAGCGTAACAAACTACCTACGTACTGTCATGTTTTGTTTCTTATCTTAGCATGTTTTTGAAAGTTTACAATGCCCAAGTTACTTTGTTTGCATATTTATTCTGGTTATAATTGTCGACTTGCTTCCTGTGATTCGCTTTTATTTGTTACTTTTATCAAGTAAGTTACACCGTGTCGTAAAAGGCGACTAAGGGACTTACTAGAGAATGGGCAGCAGCGTTCTCTATGTATGTCAGCGTAGTGTAGGTACCTATACCGTCTGCCAGATTGGTTTGGTTTGGTATCGTGTTACCCAGTAACTGGGCTGTGGAGGTCAGATAGGCAGTCACTCCATGTAAAATACTGGCATTCAGCTGCATCCAGTTAGAGTAGAAGCTGACCCCAACATGGTTAGGAAAAGTTGGGCAGATGATCACCTCATTACACTCTTTTGGACGATAACCGAACATTCTATTGTACTCGTACGTTTAATTTCATTACACCGACAAAACACAATCACCCACTATGAGCGTGGTGGAAAGTGTGGCAACATTGCGGAACATTGTTAATATTCATGATGTTGCTAATGTAAGCCCAGTGTTGCCAGTGTTACGTTTTGTGCGGCTAAACGTTAGATTGGAAGAGATTAGCCGTTACATAGCATGGTCTAGACAGTGAATAGAAGAGTAATTTTGTAAATGAAGAGATACCACAAATATATATAGTCTGTTTTGATCGCTTTATTATTTCCGAGTTTTTATGGGTTAACTCAAAATGTGGTGTGACAGTATAGTCTTTCAACATCTAGAATCGTTTTTATGGACGGATTTTCTCCAGAACCTTTTCAAAGGATCAGTTAGGTGTCAATGGACTCAGCTTGAGTTTATTAATTGTAGTCTATTGCTGGACTCTCCTCTCTCAAGTTGCATTACAGAATCAGGTTCTGCACTTTCTGCATCTAGCATACTCTCGCCGCTATATTTTTCTTCAGTTCGACATAAACCAAATGATAAGTATACTACCGCGTTGTACTGTGTTATTTAAATTAAATTTCTTGCTAATGGCTCAGTAGACAAATTGTTTATTAAATTGAAATCGAATGATTGATTTAAAAACCAATACAAGCTACAATTTTAATTGAAAATTCATAACACTACGCAAGTTTGACCGACATTTTTAATTGGCTTTGCAATGCATAGGAAGGCTAATTGAAGAAAGCATTGCGTTGCATCGTATAGCATTCGACCAATTACATGTGGTTATCAAACCATAGCGGTGTGCAATTGTTAGTGGTTATCGCAACCTGGTAGGCAAGGTTAATTGTGGATGAAGAACTTTGGTGGCGTCATAGGATTTTTAACAAAAGGGTTAGGGAGATTAATGATGTAACTAATATTTTATAAAAATGTTACGGGTCGTCAGAAATGAAAGTCTGACAACCAGTCTTACTAAGGGGTATCGTATTACCCAGTAACTGGGTTGTGGAGGTCAGATAGGCAGTCGCTCCATGTAAAATACTGGTATTCAGCTGCATCTGGTTAGACTGGAAGCCGACCCCAACATAGTTGGGAAAAGGCTCGGCAGATTCCACGTCAATCAGAAGTGGTCGATCACAACCGTAGTAGACGCGATGACAGTATTCTATGTCTACATAGATCGAAAACAGCATTACTGCACAAGAGTGTTTTCTGTATGGCCCCTAAAATATTCAATAAACTCCCAAAGAGTTGAAAGGAGCTTAATGTCCCTCAATTAAAAAATAAATTAAAGATACTGCTGGAAGGGAAAGGATACTACAGTATTCTAGAATTTCTTAACGGCAACATCTAGTACCTAATATTATCAATACATCTTTGACATAAACTTGACATAATCTGTACAAAAAGCAACATATTATTGCTATGATGATAATTTTAATTAATATTTAGTAATTGTTTCGTAATTATGACCATATATTTAATTTTATTCTTATCAAAATTGACATTTACTATTTATTATTTTTGTCCATATGTAATTGTTCAAACTTATCCAATAACTATTATTAGGTACTGAAATTTAAATATTTGTACGCCACTAAGGCCAAACATGACTGGTCATAAACTACAACGTATTTAATAACTTGCATGCTCTGTATGTGTACTCATGTTTCCACAAATAAAGAATCTTGAATCTTGAATTGATTTGATAATTTAAAAGAGTGTCCATGGAGTTTCTTGCTCGTTCTCCTCCATATGTACCTACTGCACTTTAGAATGGGCAACTAGCTTCATATTTCTGAATGACCGAACCCTTTGACAATTAAAAAGTGCCTGTTAATGGTTTAGTTGAAATAAATGCTTTGAGTTTGAGAGATGAGGAGAGTTGTGTTTTAATACATCATGTGAGAGTTGAGTTTTTTTTTTACGGGGTGGAAAATCCTAACGGATGTCCTCCGCCCTGGGGGCCTGAGGGGTCTGTCAGATTCTTACTGACTATAAACCATCCCAGTGTTACCTTCCCACACTTGCACCGGGGATCTTGGGATCTAGTACGACTTCCGCGATCCCCAGCTAGACCAACCCCGGCGTTAAACCCATCCTACCTTTTCCATTTTTATGTTCCGCTCTCACTTTTGCCCCATTGTCTGCTGGTACAGTAAACACAAATGTCAAAATTTGTAAAAAACGTTTGGAAGCGAAATACTAGGGTTTAGGTCCCGCGGGACGTCAAAAGAATAGGCAATCAAAAAAACCTAAGAAAATGTACCCGAAATTCTTCTTCATCTTCAGCCATATTAAAAAAGGTGTTCCAGTTGTTTGAAGCAACCGATAAACGTACTGAAAAACCAAAGCTTCAGTACGTTTATCGTTCCAAAACTACTTTACAATGCTTTTTACACAATTATACTGATATCTGTTGAAAACGAGAATGTTCTCCTTGTCCGATGCCACTATTACAAAAATCACAAACAAATTGCTTTTTTATTAATACATCTGGCCCAAAATTAACTCGATTCTAATCTGAGAAGTGTTGAAGTCCCAAGACGTCCCGGGACCTCGGTCGTGGGTTGTCTCGTGTCCCGAGACTTTGAGACTGTCGAGTCTTTCCAAACCCTACATAATACCTTTAAGAAGAAACAAAATCAAGAAATGATAGGTTAGGGAAAACCATGCACGAAATTACTATACAATACACATACAATAGCAACATTGTTTACTAATCAATAATTCTCAGTTAGCCCGAAGCTCAGTGTAGAAGCAATGCCTTTTCAATAATTTATACCAATCTGTCGGTAGGTGTGGTCCTTCACCAACGTTTTATTAAGGCTGTTTCAGTTTGATCGTGCAATCGTTACTGCTGCGGGCTAAAGGTATAAGTGGGCAGCTGGTTTAACAGACGTCAAAGATTTGTTTTGCATGTTTGTAGGTAACATCAAGGGTTTGACATGATTCATTTTTAGTTAGGTAAGAGCTTTGACTAGGTATAGTTAAAAATATTTTTAATTAAAGCGTTTAAAAACGATATAATATAAAGAAAACTGCAAGGTTTCGTAAACAGATGACACGTAGGTGACAAGCAGTGGTCACCAAATTGTTCTTGATTTTGGATGGCTCCCAACCCGTAATTTTGGGTTGAGAGCCATCAAGTCCGACAAAGCTGCGTAATAAAACAATGGCCAATAATAAAGGTTAGAGAACTCGGCAATCTGGTTGTTTCTTGACTTGCCGTGAGGCAGACCGTTCTAATATAGTTAGCGGCATTTTACTTTTGGCATTTTACTTGGAAAACCATTTTACTGGTCACAACAAACGTCTCTCTCATCAACATGCGTCTTAATAGATATGCTCAATATAATTATAATTATTTGCAGTATTGATGTATGTACTTGTAATAATATAGAAGCTTTTACTTCTAACTGGTTTGTTCTCGCTGCAGAAATGATTGCTAACGATATTTTCTAACTTTTCACTTTATGTAGGTACTAATTAAATAAATAGCAGTGAATTTATTTACATATAAGCAACATTTTCATGATTAAGTTACAACGGTTATGAATGGGTCAAATAGGCTCGGCCTAAGAATACTGCCTTGTGGCACGCCTTAACTAATGATAGAACGTCATGCAAATACTCTTCTATGCTGATCATTTGGGTTCGTGTGGACTGACCACACGTTGAAGTAGGACATTTTTACGAGTTTGGATCCAAGGGTGGAGATGAATTAGGTACACCTATGTACCTATAATAATGAGATCACCAATCCGTTTGCTAAACCTAATGGGATACGAATTTTCGTAGGTATCTTTAAGACCATGTTCAGCAGTGGACATAAATCGGCTGATAATTATGTATCTAGGTACCCATTAATAATATAGTAATATCTCTTACATGTCATAAGACCAGTAATTACAAACTCATACCTCTCGGTACTAATTATGTCCCTGAACAATACGTGATATAATAGCGTTTCTTGTCCTATATGTTTAATTGAGCTTTACAACCCCTAATTAGAAGGGTAATCTTGTAGATCGTATCTGTTTTAGTGGAATAGAATAATAGATTTAATTGCAAGCTTGCAAAAGCCTTCACGAGTGACGACACTTACGTTAGCTTCGCTGCTAGTCTACACCAGCAACATCGTCATTGGCAGCCAGTTCCCCCCGGTGCTGAATATAAACACAGACATGACAGACAGAAAGAAAGAAAGAATATAAACGCAGTACATGAAGACATAAAATACCAATTAATAAAAAGGTTAATTTCAGCATTAATGCAGATGCTGTCTAATGCTGGTTTTCTAATGAACCTTCAGGGACAAGTGACGGGGACATAGACGTCCCCCTGTTGTGCCATAATCATCGGTATCAGCCGTGCTTAGATGACAACAGAAGAGGCATTTTTAAAAGAGTACCGGTGGAGTTTCTTGCCCATTCTTCTCCATACGAAACTATCTTTTGGAAGGGGCAACTAGAATCAATTCTATTTTTTTTGTAAATTTTGACGTTCAAACGTGCCTCTTATGTGCCTATTTGAAATAAATGGTTTGACTTTGACTTTGAAAAATAAAGATATTAGAGGTCTAAATCTCTTAGTACCTTAACACTATAAAGAAGGGAGTTTCAATTGCCAACACAAAATCCATAAATATTGGCGACCAGTAACCCCGAATTGTGAAAAACCATTCCACAAAATGAAAATATGATGTGTGATCCTATGCAGAATCAAAGAAAGAAATGTTTTTCTGTATTTTATAAAAATAGATATTATTCAAAGTGCAAAAGAAGAAAGTGCTCACTTTCTTAGTAAAAGTGATTTTACTTTTCAGACTATTTCCCGAAAGCCAGACGCATTGTTTTGTTAACTAATTAAAAATTATTTTGTTAAGATTGAATCCTGAGATACTCGCTATCTTTTGATCGCTAAACTGCCATATGATTGATGATGACAGTATAGTTATGCAAAATAACAAATGGTGTGACAAATTGTCTTGTAGAAATTATACAGTTCAATATCTTGATTAGGTAGGTATATAATTATTTCTTATTCCTATGTTCGCAATTCGAATTTTTATGTCCGTTATGAAACTTTACCGAAATTGATTTGTCAAAACTGGAACATTAATAAATCATTGCCAATTTTGTAACGATATTTTTATTTTAGTTCCAAAAAAAAATGTATGATAGAAACACATATCAGTTTAATTTTTAGGGTTCCGTACCTCAAAGGAAAAAAACGGAACCCTTATAGGATCACTCGTGTGTCTGTCCGTCTGTCACAGCCGATTCGCTCTGAATCTACTGGACCGATTAAGTTGAAATTTGGTACACATAATAATAATGAACTTCTGTGACCCAAACACGGAAGTGTAATGTAAATGAATTTTGAATATAATAGAATATAATATAGGGAGGCAAATTAGAAAATAAAAGAAAGCTTTGCAAACGGTGCCGACATATCAAGGGCTTGATGTAAGGATTTCAGATATTTTTATTTTTATCATTTTAAAATAAATACTTTTAAAGCTATTTAGGAAATTAGATAAAAATTTACCATTATCTCCCTTATCTCCAAAACAACCAACCCTAATTTTTTTTAAAGAATACAGAAAATAGTTCTGTACCTATAGATTACTGGAAAACCTATAAGAAGTCTATGGTCTTAAAAAAACACGGTAAATCACTCAATATTGTGCGTACAAACTTACATTTCCAGTTAGAAAGTATGGGGGAACATGTCTCTCACTACAATGTTAAGTTTGTTTTTGGGATAAATTCATTCCAACTACGAAACTCTTCGTTGTGCGTGGTCCGACACGCATTTGGCCCGTTTTTTTAGTCTTTACTAAGTAATATTATAAAGAGGAAAAATTAGTGAGTTTGTAAAGAGGGGGCAATCTTCGGAACTATTGATCTGAATTCCGAAAATCGTTCCACTAATGGGAAGCTACAGTATTGCCCAGTGTCATAGGATATTTATGTTAAAACAAGAAATATCACGTGGACGAATTAGCGGGCAGAAGCTAGTAGCGCATTTTGCCATCACATTATTATTTTTAAAGGAAAATGTATTATTACAAGTAAAGGATAGGTACTTTAAACTATGTAATCCTTCGATGCCTAGCTGGCTCTTGAGTTCTGATCCTAAAGATTATCGTGATTCCTTTTATTTACCTACCCACTAACACTAATACATACATTTAAATACCAATCCTTCGACCCGCGGGACCAATTAACTGAATTTATTGTCACGCTACCGTTCAATTAGAAACATACGCACATAATATTTGTACCTAAATCGAGGTTAGACTAAGACAACTTGTTAAATTCAAGTCAAGTACTGCGTATCTAGTTGCTTATAATGTGTAATAAGTGGTTTGGGAGAGGTGGAGCGAATTTAGAGCTTAAGGGCACTAAGCGGGCAGGCATACAGAAGGACCACTTTTGGTTTCTGGCAAAGAGTGTTTGGTAACAAATCTTATTTCGGATTTATAAGCAGCAGCATCCTGCTGGTCGCCCCTAATTGATCATCGATTCATCAAAAGATTAAAAAAAAACAAAACGGAACAAAAATCATCTCTGCTTAAGCTTCTCTAATATGGGAGACTGGTCATAAACGTTAAACTGCTACAGAGTGAGAATAAATAAGAATAAAATTAACGATAACTGGCGAAATGTGGGTGTACTATAAGTGCGCCTCTGCCTAACGCTTCGGGGATTACAGGCGTGATGTTATGTTATCTTAAGATTAACGATCTACTTAATATATCTGGCAAACAGAAGCCAAAAAAATAAATAAGAAAAAACGCGTGCAGTCTCCAAATGACATGGCAAGCTTTTGGCCCAGGCGTTGTCTGTAGAGCTTAGCATGGTTCACGTACTCACTCTTAAGATATCCGTGTATAAAGTGAAATTACCGATAGTGTTTCTTAAAGTACCAATTAAATAAACAACAATTAATGCATCGGTTTTTGAGTACCGGAGGTAATAAAGCGTTCGACTTGCAACTATTTCGCCCGTAAGTTGTTCGGACTAGGATTTCTGTACAATTTAAGTAACTATCCCATTTAGCTTTTACACAAGCAAAGGTTACGCAAGCCGAATTCTTGAAGTAATCTAGTCGCACTACAAGTTTAAAGTACCTCGTTTATTGTCAAAACCTAACCTAGATTCTGAAAATAATTATATCGTCAATGCGAGATACGGTTACAACTTTACTGTAGGCGAATATTTTAGGAGATTTGTAACTTGGAATTTGAATATTCTGACTAAGATATTTATGATACGACGGAAGTTAGTTCTGAGATAGTTTGGCAATATTGAGGAATGTATAAATTCTGTTTCTGACATGGTAACGAACTAGGTGTAGTTGGTTGATAGTGCTTACAAAGGCGTTTGATTTAATTCAGATAGGAAAAAAGAATGAACAAACAAACCAATATGAAAATTGAATGCCCTTAGATCATCATCATCATTTCAGCCGAAAGACGACTACTGCTGGACATAGGCCTCCCCCAAAAGAAGGGGGGCGGGGGGTTGCCATAATCACCACGCTTGGCAGACGGGTTGGCGATCGCAGTATGGTGTTAAAATGCATAGAGAACGCTGCTACCCATTCTCTAGTAAGTCCCTTAGTCGCCTTTTACGACACCCACGGGAAGAAATAGAATGGTGCTATTATTTACGTCCGGCACCACACGGAACAAATCCCTTAGATACGCCTTAGTATATCTATCTATCTATACGTAGGTACTTTATTCGAAATTTGTCCACACTACTGACTCCGAACATGACTCTGATAACAATCATAACTGGTGCTGGTCATCTGCTTCCCTCAACATTTCCTTTAGTTAGCTTTTTTTTTAGCTTTACTAACGGCAAAGAGTTAGGTCATAATATAACTACCACCATATTTTTTTTTCTGGACATACCACGCCATACAGTATTATTGTATGCAATAAGCGTTGATTTCAATCACCACTTTTAAGGCATATTTATACTCCGCTAAGTAAAAAATCATGTTTCTTAAACAATAAGCCTTCTCAAATCTTCGTGTGGAACTGCAGTTAGGTATATCTATGAATCTAAGAAAAAACCTAAGGTTACGTGCAATTTAACAAATCTTACGTCATTAGGACAGTTACATAATCACTGTAATTCATGTAATTGCGCGTCGCATCATGAAAACCGTTCAATTTGACGTCGCACGCGCATCTGTCAGCGGTTGGTTTAAAGAGAGGACAGTTTAAATCAAAGCTTTGAAAATATACAGGGTGGCAGGGACATCGACGCGAAGCCTGATACCATGGATTCAGTACCTCATACTATACCCCCGTACGTTGAAATTTCTCGTTTCCTACATAAGTGCAATATTTACTTTTTAATTACGAAGTGCAATTTTCTGAATCCATGGTAGCAGGGCCTCAAGTCTGCTATTACAATAGTGTCAGAATGGTCGATCATTGATTTCATAATTGTTGATTTTGACAAGTTTGCTAATCTACTATTATAATGGCGTCATTATGAGTTTCCAATGGTCGGCCACTGACACTTCATTGAAAGAAATTGTATATATTGGTAATCTCGTACATAATGACAAATTAATGACATTTCTACTAATAGGTTTTATAATAATGGCAATACGACAATACCATTACAATAACACAATTATATTACGAGAACATTGACCGACCAATGATCGACCGTTATGAATTTACCAGATTACGAACTTTTAGCAAAATGACAATGGCATGACAATGGGATCGTGTTGGAATGACTGAATTTATAAAAATAGCAGACTTGGGCCCCAGGATGCGCGTCAATGTCCGTTCCCTGTATAAAGCGACGTAAAGTAATTGGGTTGCTTCAAAATAGCCTCTGGATTCGCCCGGACCAAGGAAGCAATGAGGAACAAACAAACGCAAAGAGGTCTATAGTCAGCAGAGTCGGCGGAACAAGGCTGCCAATGATGATTATAATGTGATGATGAAAAGAATCTCCTTATGTAACTAATTAGATATACATAGCGAGCACATGAGGAGCTCGTGGCTAAGTTATAACAGCCGCACGGGTCGATCCATCAGGTTAAGCTACACTTGCCGGGGTTGGTCCGTGGATGGGTGACCATCTTTACATACCGAGACTCCTCCGTGACTCGGAAAGCATGTTAAGCCGTTGGTCCCGGCTGTCATTCATGGATCTTTGACAGTCGTTACGGATCGACAGAACCCCGAAAGTCTGACAACCAATCTTACCAAGGGGTATCGTATTACCCAGTTACTGGATTGTGGATGTCAGATAGGCAGTCGCTCCATGTAAAATACTGGTATTGAGCTGCATCCGGTTAGACTGGAAGCCGACCGCAACATAGTTGGGAACAGGCTAGGCAGATAGATAGCGAGCACATATTACGTGATCAGTCCTGCTGCCAGTCTTTTTGACTGGCTTATCTTTCAACATGTTAATTTAATTGTCCCCTTCAAAACTTCCTTTGGAGAAACATGAGAATAGTTTTATAGTTTCTCACCAGCAAGCACCTTGCTCCAATCTACGTGCCAACTTCTAAGCCCGAACACCCCCACAGACCATAATCTATCATCCACTGCTGGACATAGGCCTCCCCCGAAGAGGGAGGGGGATTGCCATAATCGCCACGCTTGGCGGGCGGGTTGGCGATCGCAGTATGGTGTTAAAATGCATAGAGTACGCTGCTACCCATTCTCTAGTAAGTCCCTTAGTCGCCTTTTACGACACCCACGGGAAGAAATAGGATGGTGCTATTCTTTACTATAATCTATACTCCAGCTTATTTTCAAATTAGCCCTCATTAATGACTTCCATTTAAATTAGGAAGCTTCAAAATACCTTGATGAGCAGCTTCCTACAAATTATTCTGTAATAATCAGCATTCAACCTTTGTACAGAGGTCGTCAACATAAACAATGATAATATTAAAGTGTTATAAGAAACAGCAGCACTTATGTGCAGCCGTGCATTGAAATTTTAGCAATAAGTAGTGCTAAACAATGGTTTGGGATGATTTTTATCGTGCTACTTATAATATTTGTTATGATTGGATCTTCGTTTTTTTGCGAGAATCAAACTCGATAAAAAAGCAATGCAAGTTTATAATTGAAGTCAGCTTTGTTTGTATTGTGTTAAAAGCTTTAGGAAACTACAGTGAAATTACTTTTACGCGAAAAGGCAAAATAAGAAACATTGGGATTTTCTCTATGATTTTCATCTGTCTCAAAAAGTTCGAAACTTATTTTTAAAGCTGGTTTTTGGCCCCTGTATGATATTACAAGGGCAGGCCCATAATTTTAAGTTTATATCACCCGTCTTCCGGGGTTCAAAATTCTATACATTTTACAAAAAATTTCGTACCCGAATGTACACACGGCTACACATCAAGCTATAATTTCCAGTATACGCTGACCTCTTATTGTACGGTAATCCGACACATTGCGAGATCAGCTTATACTGGAAAAGTATAGCTTGATATGTAGCCGTCTGTACAAACACGCAACCAGGCAATGTTTTTTATATAATATATTCAGCCTTGCAATTATATTACTTCCCCTAATTTGAAAAAGATTTTCCTAAACAGATTAGGATGGTCAACGGTTGTTAAATTAACAAACAAATAGGTATTTTTTTATTCTTATTATGGCCGATTTGCTTAAAAGAAACAACATAATTCATTTTAATATAGAAAGTAGTCCTTAAAAACGTTAGTAAGTCACCGCATCGCCGGGAATGCTAAGACAAAAAGCTTAATAAAAAGTTCGATTTATCCTGTAAGTGACTAGAGTCTTGAATTGGAGGACATATTAGCCAGTCAGTAAACAGATTGACTAATACATTGGACATCCTAAAATACATACATAAACTCACGCCTTCTTCCCATGCGGGTAGGCAGAAACTATAGAACGCCACCGGCTACGCTCGTTACATACTCCTTTTCCTTAGTTTACCTATAAACATCTGGTCATACACGCATGCTGGTTGCGAGTACTACGCACCTAACCTTTCTGAAGAACATCACCAATTAGGTCACCGTATATACATCTACATCCTAAAATATCAATCTCAAAACTCCAAACTCAACTCAATTGGACCAAAAGTGCTAATAGAATCGAAAAGGGAAAATGGTTTCCTATCATTTGTCGCTTTTTGTACAATTGTAGTAATTGCAAAGTTCGCAAAGAATTGCAAGGCTGTTAGAGATATTATCCGGCTAATATCACCGACAAATTGCTACAGTCGCAGACGTAAGTGCAAAAAGGATGTTTTATACTAGATTTATAATTCCTTTAGTGAAGGATGAGTGTAACGAATAACTTTTATATACGCAGTACCGACTGCGGGACGGTGAGTTTGATCCCTACCCGTTGTAAGTACTAATTTGACGTTCATCAACAACCCTTCTTTTATCGCAAAGAATGTGCGCTATATGGATTAATGGAAATATGGAGAAGTCTCTTGACGCTGCGTGAGTGTGCGTGATCCATTGTCTTCCGTTCGATGTCCATCGCGCATAGGATGGATGGATAGCAGCACATGAAGTATTTTTTTGCTCCGTTTGTGTAATTGCTGTATGACGTTCCAGTGAGAGGATAAATAAATAAGCAGAAATATTACTTTTGGCTTGGAAATTGGCTGGAAACACCTGGCCGAAGGACGCACAGCACCATGAAGACTGGCGGCAGGGAAAGGATGGCTATACCCAGATGTGGGTGTTTCCAGGCTGAAAATCATGATGATGGTGAGGGTGTACAGATGACACATAGCCAAAATTGCTTCCACCCAATGCTAATAAGTAATACTAAAGCTTTTTCAAGCTTCAATCCGCCATGGGAAAAAAAGCCGTCTTACTCTATCTTTATTATCATCTAAACACCACTGAACAATGATATATTTATCCTCAAAACTACTACATTATCATAAAAACCCGGAACTTACACTAACAGTTGTCTGTCCGTCTGTACGTCTTTGTTCCAAACATTATTGTGTGCGAAACGTTAACGTTCGCGGATTTTTCGTTTCGCTTCGTCTCTTTCGCCTTTTAATTGCAGCTTTTGACTAACAAACTGGTGTGCTGTTGTTTGGGTATTTTCGTAGTGGTATTTCCTTTTGAGCGGAAAGGAGTTAAATTTTAGCACCCCAGAGTTCAGATTTGGCTAACTACATCAGAATCTAAATTCTGATGTAGTTAGCCAAATCTGAACTCAAGAATCTGAATTGTTCTTAAGAATGAGAACAATGAAAGTGATTGCCTCATTGGTCTAGTGGTTGCAAGTGCGACATAAGCTGGGCTTAAGGTCCAGGGTTCGATTCCCGGGTCGGGTAAACTATTATTCGTTTTTTTCCATCCGGAATTTCTTGGTAGCAGCCCGGAGTCTGGATTTGTGCCCGGTTATTGCCAATAGAATAAGTAGTAATAAGAGCCCAGTGGTAACGGTCGCGACTTACGAGTTGTAGGCCGTAGGTTCGAACCCAGACAGGCGCTTTACTTTGTGTAAATTATTTCATCACCACTGCTCTCAAAACGGTGAAGGAAAACATCGTGAGGAAACCAGCATGTCCTAGAACCGAAAATTCGAAGACATGTGACATCTACCAACCCGCACTGGGCCCGCGTGGTGGATTACGGCCCGCTCCCTCTCACAGAGAGTAGGCCTGTGTCCCAGCAGTGGGAACATTATAGGCTGATTATGTATGTGTTGCCAATAGGCTCGCTCCCTATTACATGAGACTTAAACATAACTGGCAAAATGTGGGTGTACTATTGGTACACCTCTGCGCAACCCTGTAGGGAATACACACGTGATGTTTTTGAACAATGAAAGCGAGATTATTTTTAAGTAACTTGAGCAGACGAACATGAAGACCCAAGATCGACCAGATGTTTTAGATTAAACTAAGCACCACCGTTACCAACATCCAACATAATATTTTCCTATATCCCATGAACTTCGCTCTACGAATACTAGAAGAGTAATTCCTGATGGTAAGAGTGCCGTATACTGTTGAATGAGAAAAAAAAATGTTGTTAGTCACACAAAATTCAATTGATCTTGGTTTTTCGGCTAAACTTTTTACAGTTCTGACCATGATATTTGGTGCCATCGAAAAGCGTCGTGACCTGAAACTATCCAAAGGTTAGATATTTATTGAAGACACTTCCTTGACTTCATAAAAATCTTTAGACAACCGCGAAAAACTAGTTTCGATTTTCGAGAGTGGCGATTTGAGTCAATAGTAGGTAGGTTGTAGAGTATTGTGATTACCAATATATATCTACAGGGTCAAATGAAATAAGCTAGCGAAACTCTAGCTTTTAACAGCTAGTTTTATTGTGGGCATCAACCGCAGGTAATGTAGTCACTTTTAAATTTTAAAAATAAGAATAATTTCTAATATAATCTTTTTTTTGTGTAAACTTCACAGAAATGGTGGGTTTCGATATCTAAACATAATAAAACAGATTTTCAAAACTCGTACTTCAAGTAACATCACTTAACACAGACAAGCAGTCGTTGACCCCAAAAAAAAACATCAAATCTTTTTATTTATTTTTTATCATGATAAGATATTGATATCCATCACGTCTTCGGAGTTTCGCTAGTTCATTTTTATTTGACCCTGTATATACAAAATAACAAAAATATCCCAACAACATATAACCCACGACTCGACATATTCTCAACTACACAAACCTTGCCTATCTCATTCCTGTCGTGCAGAACAAAAGTCGCCTACTATCACGGTAAGGCGTGTCGGATCGTGAATGGACGTCATGCCTGTATCCTTGGCAGTCTTTCAAGGCGGTTACACTAGGATCATGATTATATTAGCTTTCACTTGTACTTTTAAAGGGGACACGAATATACGTAACTTGATCCATGAAATACTTCTTTATTGTAACACTAGCTTTTGCCCACGGCTTCGCTCGCGTTAATTTAGAATTTGACAATCATTTCGGGCTGTCCTTTGCTTTTTGAAATTTTAAGTGCTATTAAGTACATCCCATAACATAATTCAATCATGATTCGAAAGACACATGGCGCCATCTATTATCATAAGAACGTTATTGTTGTTTTCCTCGGGAACAGTACTTTTTTTCGGGATGAAAGATACCCTATGTCCGTTTCTGTTCACCTGAAAACGTATAGGTATCCAAAATTTCAGGATGATCGGTTCAGTGGTTTAGGCGTGAAAAGGTAACAAACAAACAAACTTACTTTCGCATTTATATTATTAGTTAGAATCATCATCCTAATTTACTTGAGGTCAGTACAGCATGCTTATCCTTCGTTTCTATTTCATAATCCAGAGGCTACAACGCGAACGCTGTCTATAGATTTTAATAATAATTACGGGTGTAACACACCTACCGTGGAAAACCTTGGCAGGATCTTTCGTTAGCGTAATTTATGTCGACCGTAAACAATACTAATTGCTAAAATATGAACAGATAGATATAGATAGAGACCTAGACAAGATAGATTCCTTGATTTATGAAACTAAATTCAAGGACCAACAAACTACTTTTAAAGCTCACTAAATTAATTATACACACTGTCACTATGCGTCTAGAAATTGGTCGAATTGCTAGACGCTGAAACCTGCCGAACAAAACCACCAGCAGTCAGCACATAAATACAAAACAACCTTACTTAAACAATTTCTCAAATAAAATATTAACTATCAAATTATTTATTACGTAAAAAGCAGAAACGCTTCAACCAAACCAAGACACTATGTCTGATGCTTTTATTGTACAGTGAGCCGCACATAAACACAACTGGTAACACTTGAACTATAAAGATCGCCCTTACTGCTACGAAATAAAGGTGCTCTCGAAGTCAATATTTCTTACTATGACCGAACCAACCAACTAACAAAACCGACGCCTCAAAACTAATTATACACTTTCGCGCTCAGAATTAACGAAACGGAAATGAGATGAAAAATTTGTTAATTACCGAAGAAAGTGAACGAAATTGTTTTAGATTGTGCTCGTAAAAGCTGAACGGGTGTTGGCCATCCTTAAATCTGCTGATCTCCTGATCTGATGGTAGAGATAAGTGAAATTTCCACTATAGTAGGTATTTTGGAAGAAAATGGCTTTTAAATAGGCGGATGCAGGCATATGACGCACGATTTAGGTGCGAGTTTACAAGCTGCAAGTTTGTGTCAAAAGCTCTCTTCTCAAGTCTCGAGTAAATATGCAGTAAGCATGCGTGCACCAAGTCGCCTGCATCATTGCTTACCATGAGAGATGAGATGGAATTCAATCGCGAGCCTATCGACAGAACTAAAGTGGCGCAAAAATTTCCACCCTGACCATTCTATAATTTTTTTGTCTTCCCTGTCCCACTGCTAAGCAAAATCCTTCCAAGCATCCTTTTCCAAGGCCAACTCGATCCAACCCTTGCGGTACGCGTCTAGGTCATCTCGCCACCTCTTCCGAAGCCGGCCTCGGCGTCGCCGTCCATCCTCAGACACCCACCGTGTGGAGACTGTTGTCCAGCGGTCACTAAGCATGCGGCTGACGTGACCCGCTTAATCCCATTTTAGCTTGGCAGCAGTTTTGCCTACGTCTATAACCCCCGTTTTGGAGCGCAGCGTGGTGTAGCATAGTTTACCTTTTTGATCATTATCTGACTTGTCCCAACTTTCTTCGGGTCGGCTGCAAGTTTAACCGAATGCTCATGCAGTGTAGTTAAAAGATTGGGTATATAAACGACACGTAGATGCTCATACATAATGCATCAGGTAGCAGGTGCATTATAAAAGCCTCTACGTTCTAAAGCTTCAGTATTTGATATTGTATTCATAACGTAACAAAATCCGCATCCCGATTCAAAAGAATTAAAAGCCATGGATGATGAACGTTTCATAAAAGTCAAGAGCTTCACAACAATAACGTTTTAATATTTACCTATATACTTAACAATAACATTGCAACACACAATAATGATGCTAATGAAGTTGTAAAAAAGACATCTACCGGAGTGGCTGACCCATCGAAAGAAACAGTATCTAATCGCATAATAAACAATACTATTCACAGTTTGGTCCAAGGCACAAACAGCAGCGATTGTAAAACCTGTTTTCAACTTTCACTCTTACTTTTCATATGGATAAGTGAGCCATATTACCTTCATTAGAACAGTAGGGTAATTGCGACACACATTATCGTTTAATTTTGACAGTTCATCACCATTCATTGCGTTATTTACGTTGTTGAGCAGATTTTTTTTCCGAACATTGAAGCAGTGGATTGGCAATATACTTCAAAGTCATTTAGATTGTGATCGATAGTGTGTTACGCAATTAGGGTGCTGGATAAGTAAGTAGAAATATATAGAGAAGGCTATTGATTGGTGATTGATTCATCGATTGATTGATTGATGTGTTTTTTTCTTTCCATTGATAAATGACTGCGGATCTAACTGTGGAAAAGATAGGTAATTTAATAACTAATCTATCATAGACACTAGCCAAGTCAAATCATAATAATAATTGGTAAGCCACCATATTTACTAAATAGCCTCATCATTCCCAGAGATTGCGAAAATTTCGTAGATACTTGGGACATCACATACAGAAGGTGGGTTTTCCTTTATGCCAATCATCAATGTATATTTTCCTTTATTTTCCCACATTAAACTCTCAGCTTTATTAATCGCTAATATGATTTTAATGCACCGCCTTCGCCTTTCACTTAAACAGCAATTAGGTCCCGTTTAATCGCAAAACTTCGTGCGAAAAGCATCTATTGTCAAAAATAACGTGTCGAGGTTGCGCATAACCAATGGCGGAGAAACAATAGCTTTAGCTAATAATATTTATAATGCAAGGCTGAACGGGAGTCGCGTGGAGAATTCAGTCTTCCTACCACTTGTTTGTTTGTGTTTTAAGTTGGTGTTTTCACCCGTTTGCTTGGGTTCAACTAGCTAATAGATGTTGAGGTTTAAGTGCACATGTCTAAACAAGTTTAATTTAGCTACTTTGCCCTCTGACTTTATTTAGGTAGTAAACAACACAGTAGATAGGGTTACTAAGACGTCAACAACTTGGATGTCTTGTAATTTTTAGACAGCCGGAGTACTTGTAAAATTAACTTCACTAAAAAAATGATCATCATAATTATTTTAAGTGAAAAGTGTTGATAATAATAATGTATTTGCAAGGGTTACTACTTCCTAGCTCCTACTTAAGTGATGGCTTTTCTCTTAAAGCAAAAATAAAAAACATAGCTCTAAACATTTATTTTCTTTTGTTACAGGATCACTCGAAGCAGCTATTGGAACACTTGACAGAGTCTGAAAAAATATTCCTATTTGGTGCCAACCCTAACGGTGCGTATGAGTTGTGTTAGTTAAATCTCTCACAATTAGACTTAATTAATATTAATAAAACTAGAGAATTACAGATAAAATCGAGCCAATAGCCTTATCTATTTAGTGCTCATTGCATCATTGTTTTCAAGATCATAACATGATCTTGTATTTTTTGCTGAACTTGTATCATTTGTATGCAATGCATTTATTATTTCACTGGTTCATAGGTTATGGTCATTCTCTGTGCCGGACGTAAAGAATGGCACCATCCCATTTCTTCCCGTGGGCGTATAAAAAGCGACTAAGTGACTAACTAGAGAATGGGCAACAGCGTTCTCTATGTATTTTAACACCATACTGCGATCGCCAACCCGCCTGCCGAGCGTGGCGATTATGGCAAACCTTCCCATTACTTAAGAAATGTGTTGCGTTATTTTATTATTATTTTTGGCCATTATTGTCACACTGCTTTGCCAGTCTCTCTTCTCATCTATTTAATTATTTATGCCGCCATAAATAACAAAAGTTACAGTTAGTTTTATAATTTATTCAACTCATTTTACACCTCATAAAGTTTGTATAAGGACTTATCTTAGCCACACCATCATGAGCATTTATAAACCCACTGCTGCTTCTCTAGTTTACCTCGAGATATCAAACCACAATTACGAAAGAACGTAATTACTTATTCGTATGAGTAGAACTCTAATGATCAAAGAAAAACAGAAAGTAAGGTGCTTATTATACCGCGAAAGCTGTTAGAGCTCAAATAAGGTGAATTAAAGGTGTCGACAGGCCATGGGAGAAACCACTGTTTGATACACAAGCCGTATTTGTCAATCAAGACTTTAGGGTTCACAAGTCAGTCTAGACTATAACACGTTTAGTGCCGAGAGCTCCTGGAGGGTTCACGCAAGTCGCATATG
This sequence comes from Tiliacea citrago, assembly GCA_963921375.1. NCBI lineage: Eukaryota > Metazoa > Arthropoda > Insecta > Lepidoptera > Noctuidae > Tiliacea > Tiliacea citrago. The sequence goes on from OY992799.1 coordinate 4,704,167, forward strand.
GGATGCTGGGAGCCCTCGCGGAGGGCTTATTTTAAATATCCGCTTTTCTTAGCGAATACAGCATTATAAACTGTGAAAATAAAATGAGTTGTATATTTTAGCAAGATTTAATAGTATACTCGTTGGTTTTCAAATAAAAGCATTTATATTTATATTCATATTTATTTTTTTCCATTATAACTTGCTATATGTATGGCGGCATGGTGTATGAGCTCTACGAAAAGTGGGTGAAGTCGGTACCCCAAGTGTAAGTTTGCAAGAGAGTAAACGTAACTAGCGCGTTTGCGTTATGAGTTTTATTCTCACCCTTAAATTCTTAGCATTATGATCTATCGGTCAAATTTTAACGCAAACGAAATAGTTACGTTTACTCTCTTGCAAACTTCCACTTGGGGTACAGATCAACTCTCAGGCCATTGATTCGACAAAGTTATCTATTTAAACGATGGTCATCCCAAACTAAGGCCCGTATTACAGAACGTAACTCAATACTCAAGCATTACTTAAAACTAGATTCAAGCCATTTGATTGGTTGAAACTAGTTTTAAGTAATACTTGAGTATAGATTGACGATTTGTAGTACGGAACTAAGTGTTCAAAAAAGAGTTGTCGACCCAATCGCACTATTATTATAGGTATATTGGAAGTGTCAGCTGACGATTGTATTTTTAACCAATTTCCAAAAAAGAGCAGGTTATAATATGTTCGGCTGTATGTTTTTTTTTTATGTTTGTTCACCTTTTACTCCGTCGATTGTGGACGGATTTTGAAAATTATTTTTTTGTTTGGAAGGGTATGCTCCCGAGGTGGTCCCATTGCTACCAAATCAGAATCTGATTAGGGGATCCCATGGAAATCGAGAGAAATCCTCAAATTTTATAGGCCTACCTATAGCGATTTGAGTATTTTTTATAGTAACTTGTGCATTTGCACTCGAAAAGCACCATTTGGTGAAGTGGAACTGATGATGAAGACCACAGATGGCCACCGGAACTACTTAATAATAAGTATTTCAACGTTGCGATTCGATTAGACACTTTAATATGGTTGATAAGCAATTTATGCTGGTCAAAATGCATATGGTGAAGTCACCATCAGTTCTCCTGGTTCTTACCAGGAGAACTCCTCAACAATTAACGCCCCTGCATCGGGAAAAGCAATATTTTGTAAAAGGTGATGAGCATTAGACATTAGGCTATTGTAAATTTGATAAATTGACCAAACTGACCCACTAAAAAGTGAAAAATAAATAACTACAAAAAAAAAACAACCGACTTCCAAAAAAACACTACAAAGTGAAAAATAACTTTTATTTCGGAAGTCGGTGACAAAAAACTAAAATACAGATCCAAAGACACCGAGTTCCGAAATTAAAGTTATTTTTCACTTTGTAGTGTTTTTTTTTGGAAGTCGGTTGTTTTTAATAGTTTTGCTTAAACCAAAATATTGTGATTTTAACTCGTGGGCCACATGAAACGCCCACTAAAGGCTATCTAACTATCCAACAATGTTTTGTAACGAACAAGTGTTTTCGCTTTTAATTTCAGAAGCACAATTCGAAGTAGCACATCTCAAGCAGCCAAAACGTCGTAAACGCTCACTCCTTTATGACGATCAAGACCTAGTCGGGCTAAAGAAGCATCTAGACATAAAGCTTAGCCCCAGAAACAGTTTCCTAGACCCCCAGTTCCTGCTGATGAGAAGGTGGTCCAACAATACGGAGGCGGTGTTGGACCATACTGATGAGGAGGTGGATCTATGTTATTATAGAAGTGATAATGCAGCTCTCTATGTTTGTGATGACGTGGTAAGTCTAAAACTGCTAAAAACAATAGCGATAAAAATCATATCGCAGTAAAAATAATAGGGGTGTGTGTAGAGACTATAGGCTACGTTCGAATTTCATAATCAGATTCCTTTTTAATACCAAACAAAATTTTAGTATCTCTAAAGAATTTTAATAAAGAAAAAGTTTTAAACACCACACACACAATAAGCAGTAAAAGCTGTTATTACATACATCCGTTTTTAACACATAGTTAGTCATCATTAGTGTCCGAGATATCTAGGCCGAAGAAATTTTAATACCCAACAATTAATTCTAGACACAATCATGAGAAATTTTAATTGCACTTTCATTTCATAACTTCTTCTTTTACAGAGAGGCTTAGTCAGATCTAATGACACTTACTACTTCATACATCCACTGCCAGACAGATTTCACGATGACCATGCGAAAGCACATGTCATAGTCAAAAAACAAATAAATCCAGTCAACGACGAAGATGACACATGCATAGAAAGAGAAAACATAATTCCTAATGAACCAGCACCAGTTAAAACATGGTCAAAACACAGAAGAAAACGAGAAGCGCCAGTAAATGATTTAAATAATAATTTAGAAGGATTCAAAGTTAATTTAGCACATAGAAATAAGACTTTAACAGACTTTATAAATAAACTATCGAATGGAGTTAACAGGCAACGAAGAGCAATACTTCCAGCAGTGTTTGTGGAAACTGCAGTATTTGTAGATAGAGACTTATACAAACATATGACAGTCAATTTTCCTAAGGATACGGAGAGAGAATTAGTGAGATTCGTACTAGCGATGATTAATGCAGTACAATTGATCTACCATGATCCTTCGTTAGGAAGGCCTGTGAACTTTATTCTAAAAAGACTTGAGATTTTGCACGAAGACCCGGCTAATTTGAAGAGGCCGCATGACATTGATAGGTTTCTGAGTAACTTCTGCACGTGGCAAAGACTGGAGAATCCTCCGGGCGATAATGATCCGTTGCACTGGGATCATGCACTTATATTGACTGGATTGGACCTGTATGTTGTCAACAAGAATGGGAAAGTTAGCAGTCAAGTTGTCGGTAAGTAACGCTGCAATACTATTTATCTATGCTTGAAACCATCCCACTATCAGTTCTGGGGGACATTTTGGATAATTATGTGAAAAATGTTATGCCGTACTAGTCAGGGAATCGATGACATATTTAATATAATAATAATAATAGTAGCGCCATCAGGATGGAATTTGGTGTGGACAATTGTGCGGTCATGCATGTAGAGCGAGGGGGGATTGTGGAATCCGTGGGAGGGTCCTACTCTCGGATTCCATAAACCTTAGAGCCCTCTCCGCGTCCGAAACCTATAAGTATTGCCCAACGTGATGCCCAACGCTTCCGACATACCCAAGTATGTCGGAAGCGTTGGGCATCAATGTTACTGACATTAAGTAATCGTTGAAGGAGCGCTTCTTTGGCCGCCTAAAGAAAGTATCTAACAGTCTTCTATCTGGCAAAAACAAGGTGCGCGCCTTCAACGGTTGGGTCATGCCGGTTTTGATGTACTCTTTCGGCATACTCAAATGGACTCATACACTCAAATGGATAGGAGAGTTCCTACACTGCTGACTGCATATCGAGTGCATCACCCACGGTCTTCGGTAATGAGACTGTATATCCCGCGAAAGTGTGGAGGTCGAGGCTTTTTAAACGTTAAGACCCTCCACAATCGCGAGATATGCAGTCTCAGGGAATATTTCCTAAAAGCCGACGTGGGGATGCATCGAGATGTGGTGGCGGTGGACAAGGGCCTCACCCCGCTTTCCTTGGCTAAAGAGAACTGGCGCAAACCTATAGTGCTTGACACTAACGATCGCAGGGAGGTATGGCAAAGTAAGGAGCTTCACGGACGCTTTTTCTGGGCTCTACATGAACCCGATGTAGACTTCTTAGCGTCCGTAGCCTGGCTGCGTCTTGGTGACCTCTTCGGGAAAGCCGAAGGTTTTGTCTGTGCAATTATGGACGAAGTTATCAAGACGAACAATTACCGGAGATTTATTGTGAAGGACGGCACAGTCGATGTGGGTCGGGCAGGCCACCGTCCGGGAGAATCAATCCAGCACATTATCTCCGGGTGACATAGACACAATCGTGTAGCCAGGATTATCCATCAGCAACTTGCTCTGAAATACAGCCTTGTGGAATCGGAAGTGCCATACTACGGTATGTGCCCGACCCAGTTCTCGAGAATGGAAATATCACATTGTGCTGGGACCGATCTATCATCACTAACAGGACTATTGTTGCCAATAAGCCTGATATAGTGGTGGTGGATCGAATAGAGCGGCGCGCAATAATTATTGATATAACGGTTCCTCATGACAACCTCGTGAAAGCTGAGAAAGATAAACAAATCAAGTATCTTGACTTGGCTCGCGAGGTTGTCGACATGTGGGATGTGGACTCAGCAATCATTGTGCCGATAGTTGTATCGGCCAATGGCTTAATCGCCAAGAGGCTCGACCAACACCTAAGGAGGCTCTCGTTGGGCAGCTGGATTAAGGGCCTGATTCAGAGAGCGGCACTCCTGGACCCGGCTCGTATTGTTAGGAGGTTCCTCTCTCTGGAGCTCTGACCACCTTTAGCTTGGACTCTGTTCCCGATACCGGTGGGCTACTATTTTTTTTTTTTTTTTTTTATATTCTAATATTAAAAAATATAATTTATATGTATTTAATGAAGTAAAGGAAATAATAATAAAAAATCTTTATTGCAGAACACATGGTCCATAAAAAACACAATAGAATAGTTACATAATACAAAATAAAAATACAATAAAATTACAAACTAACATAAACTTACGCCTTTCTTAATTTTTAATATTTACGCAGCTATTTCCAACCACCGCTTGTAGGTCTTGGTACCATACATCCTATCAGCGAGGTCCTTAGCTATACTGTTTCTACACGTACCAACCCGTTCAATCCCATTAGGTGTCTGTAGATGTTATTGTACTGAACACGTATAAGAGAAGACTAAGACTTGCTTGTATACTCAGTCCAGAGCTGGCACGTATAGAAATTTCGTTTTTTATTATCATAGTTACTGAAATTGAACCTTATGAGATCCTTAACTATATTAGACATAAAATATAAAAGATATAAAAGAAAGGATCACAGAAAATCGGTTGAATTAAAACGATTCGATCAGCAGCGAAAATAAATAGTCTGGGAAAGCAGTTGGTTGGGGCATGGCTAATGGTGAAACCCATTTATAAATATGAAGGTAGTAGCTACCAGACACTTTCGTTTAAACATTTTCATCCTTATGTAAAAGCTTTACATTACAAAAACTAAAACCATGAGTTACCGCTCTCATTATTGCAACGATAATATAATTTTAAGTAGTTTATAACGACTCAATATTGTCTTTAACTTTTGTTATTACGATTCGTGACGCTTTCATCAGGCATAATGCTCTACATGAAGTTGGTGTGTTGTGGTGTGGTGAGTGTATTATGTCTTAGTCGTTTTTTTACCAACATTTTTAGTCACGGAAAGCACACAATCATTCTGCAAAAGTAAGTAGGTACCTGCTGTCCATTATAGTCTCTCACTCAATTATTTATATTACACTAGCTGCGCCCCGCGGTTTCACCCGCTTAAGTCTCGATCCCGTGGGAATATCGGGATAAAAAGTAGCCTATGTCTCAATCCAGGGTGTCAGCTACCTCCATACAAAATTTTATCAGAATTGGTCCAGCCGTTTGAGCGTGAAGAAGTAACAAACATACACACACACACACAAAGTTTCGCCTCTATAATATTAGTGTGATGTGATACCTACAGGCTGCAGTTGGAAAAAGAAACAATATTTTAAAAGATAACATTCAAGTTTTTTTAAAGCTCTGTATATCTACTACTACCACTATGTATAATATTCAATATAAAATGGTGCGGGGTGGGTTTTTTTTTCCAACTACAGCCTGTAGGTATGTATCTATAATTTTTTTAAATTCAATTAACATAGTGGGTAGGTGTATTCCAATAAAAGAAACATTGTTTTGTTCGTTCTAAATTGCTTTATTTCAATAATCGTAATCCATTCCCTGTAAAAAAATCAAATGATTATAACTTTTTACTTATTAAAGCTACAAGGTGGACATTGAAAGACGTGAGGGTAGCAATTAGGAGTAATTACTCAAGTAAAAATAATAACACGAATTTGAATAGTTTGCACAAACGGAGAGTTGACCAGCTATCCTGATATCAGAATGGCTGGTTATTTTGAAGTCCCTTTATTTTGTTTCAAAGTTAGGTAGCAATTAATTGACTATAGGTAGGAAAAAGTAGCAAATACTCGTAGGTAGCAATTTTTGGTTACTACCCTGACGCGAACCGATACAGACAACCAGCCATTCTGACGCTCACAGAAATTGTGGTACTACTGCTGTTAATTATGGTATGGATTTAAAAGAGATAACAAAGTTATTGGATCTTTTCGGTAGAAAATAAGCGGGCTTGCGGTTTGTCACACAGTTAAAATAACGTCTAGAAGCAAACGAACGCCAGTTTCAAATCAAATCAAATCAAAAATGTTTATTTGTTAGGATATGGTACAATAGATGTTACAATAGTGGTTCCAGCATACCCTGCCATAGTATGGCGTACAAATATTTATTTATATACAAACACAAAGCCCATATTACTAACCTATTTATGATTATTTTTTCATTAGGTACCTAAGTTGCAGAGAAACTAAAAACATTTAATATTTATATCCTCAGGACTGGCGCCAGTGGCTGGAATGTGTACCGTCACCAGTAGCTGCACTGTCAACGAAGGGAGGCACTTCGAAAGCGTCTACGTAGTCGCACACGAAATTGGACACAAGTTAGTTCCTGCAATCAATAGTTTAGCATTCTTTCCTATCATCATTGTTGGCGAGTAAGAACTTGCTGGCAATCTATCTCACACTTTAGCTGTCCTGTTTAGCGCGAATAATTGATGGCAAACTTGAAGCATTTTTTTTAAACGTTGCCCCACACTAGGAATTTCTCCTGTATCGTGGGTGCGGTTACAAACATTTAAACTTACAAACACAAACAGTCAGACCCGGAACAACTACTTGTAGGTCATACAAATACTTGTTCCTTGCGGGAATCGTACCCGCAACACGCAGCGCAGCACTCAATCGTTTAACCATTGCGCCAACTGTGCCTTCAAAATCATTATAAACGCTTCCTTTCCACACCACATTTTTATTCAATCATGCCCCTCAAAACTGCATTTGTAGCCATAAAATACATTTCAGTCTTTATAATGTAGTTTACAGACAGAACTGTTAAAACTATTAACAGAATCATAGTACTTAGCTGCGTAGGTTTCTAAATTCAATCTGATTTCAGCAATCATTGTGGTTTCCAATAGATTATAGTTTGCAATAGGTCTATATTTTTTGGGTTTAAATAGAAATTGATATAATTATTTCTAATTAGTTCAAAGCCGAAAAAACCTGCCAAGTCAGGCATGAATGGTAAGAAGTAAAATAGCTAAGTAATTGCGAAGACTGACTAAACAACTAGGTAAGCGCTGCCTCCTCTGATCTTTGACCTTGCTTAGCAGCGTGAAGTTTTTTGATAACCCTATTACCAGAAGCGACCGCGAAGCTATAGAAAATTGTTTTTTACAGTTATGTCACAAAATAATAGAGGAATTCCGCCTGTGGCGGTGGCGGAGGTTCTCGCTGATGCGTCATGGCGAGATGGCGGGCGTCCGTACTCTCCATTCTCTGTTGATTAACAGGATTTACTTACTAAAGCATTTGTTGATGAAAAGATTCTTTACATCCATCTACGAGTATGTAAAGAATCTAATATAATATTTTTTGCGTCGACCAATGGATAACGGGCAAATGCGTGGCAAATGATTGTAATCACAATCAATCAATGATTGTGTCACCGTTGCTGTTAAATCTAAAAAAACTGATCAGATCTGTAAACCGAAACTAATTTAATCTAATTAGATTAAATTAGTTTCAGTTTACAGATCTGCTTTCACGATTACGATTTGTTTATTTATTAGAGAACTATGGACACGAGCATCTTCAGTTTCTTCCGCCATTTTACCCTAATTTTCTCACATTCCAGTCTGGGTATGCGTCACGACGGACCCTTAGCAGACAACGGCTGTGACCCTAGCGCCTACATCATGAGCCCAACACTCGGCAGCGGGAAGATCACCTGGTCACAATGCAGCAAGAATTACCTGCAAAAGTTTCTGGAGTAAGATTTTTCAATTCTTACGTAGATTTTTGGTGACTTTTAGAGAGTTCTGATTGACTGGGAAACAGACAATAATGTCAGTCTGGTTCGGTGACAAATCAAATCACAAATCAATTATTCAAATTAGGCTGAAAATCAGAACTCTGGTCGTCAAATGATATAAAGCATTCCCCTAAAACACCCGCCCTTCACAATTTCCTAGTGTTTTAACAGCGAAGAAGAAGTGGCGCCACAAACTCCCCAACGACACTTCTGTCCGTTCAGTTGGAAGAATAACCAGCCAATGAAACCGCTCTTAACATTAATAAGTTTTCGACTGTTCATTTCCTTTATACCATGCTTGCAGTACAGTACAATCTCGATGTCTACTGGACCATGGCAACTCAGCTGGTCAGTTGGACCACAGCGCAGAGGGCATTCTACCTGGAGAGAGATTTGATGCCGATCAACAATGTAAGACACCACAATATTTTGTTTTCTCAAACATGCTTGGAAATTGGAGCATTATTTTTATAACCTTCTTCGAGATAAATCAAAAATACTGTACTGGTCAAATATATGCTAGCAAGCGGCCGGCAATGTTAGTATGAAAACTCATATCTGTCGTGTAATTTAAAATTGGAACGAACTTTACGTCGGCACATGGCAACCAAGAAGGTAGCTAATCAAGAATCTACTTAAATTTCGAACTGGCTTGCAAATAGAGCTGTTTAAAAAGAAACAAATGAACATAAGTATTGGCGCAAGAAAAATTATCACTGTTCGTCATTTAATCTGCAATTTATAAATAATTTAGTTAGTTTGAATTTCCACGCATTATTTGCACTATACAAGCCTTGGCCGCAACCAGGCATTGACGGACTCACGTATGAGTGCCTCGGCTTCGCCTCTGCACACATTTTCACGTTCGTACGTTCGTCCATCAATGCCCCTTTTGCAGGCCGCTGCAGTAATGTAGGTACTATTTGTTTATTATATTTTAAGGCAAATAAAATATCCCGTCAATACAGATCATCGGAGTGCCAGTAAAATTAACGATTCGATAAAAAATTAAATTCAACTTTACTTTTTTTTGTATAGGGCTTAAATTAATTAATTCTGCTGCAACTCATTATTGAACTTACCTAGTTCAATAATGAGTTGCAGCAGAATTAATTAATTTGCAACTGACTGCAACCCATTGATATATTAAAAGGAGGAAGAATTGTTACGCGCTAACATCGCAATCAGTAAACCTCGGGGTCTACGAAGCGTTAATACGAAGTATCGGCCGAGTGTCCGGCCATTTTATAACTTCCATAGTTTCCTTTTTTGACTTTGAATCCTTAACTGACTTAAAGTCATATATCGTTTTTCACTTTGGCTTATCTCTTTGGCTGCCTTTTTTTTTTCGCTGTAGTCATAGTTATCCGTCGTCAAGCAACGGCCGAACATTCGGCCGATACTTCGGAATTCTGTTCGGAGTAGACCCTCTGGGCTCGGCGCACGACTACATGCACCAAAACACACACATCTGCGAACACTGTGATCACAGTCGCAAGCCTACTGTTACCGATAGACAAGGAGGGGGGGGGGGGGGGGTTTATAGGAGACGGCGCTGTCGTGTGAGCGAAATCGCGTAGTACCTACTCGTCGCCAATAAGCTCGCAACTCGCGCATTATGTGCATATCGTGTCTCTCACGCATGTTTGTAATATCTATCTCGCTCTCACAAACATGGCGAAGCTAACATTAAATCTTATTAGACTATTTATATTATTTTATAACTTTCAACAAATTACCATTTTTGGCTGTACTTACGAGCGGTGAGTAATCCCGTGTGTCTTATTTTTCTTCCTTGTATTATTAAAACACTGTTTAGCTGCACTAGAAGTCATTTTGCTGCGTATTTATCAAAAAAAAAAACTGTAATTCGAAAACTGTAAATGCGACTGAGTGCCAACTACGGGCCATCACTTAGTTTGATAGGACCTGGCGCTGTTACTAAATCCCGTATCTAGCGCTTTAATACAGCAATGTAGGTACCATAAAATTTGTAGCAGAAAACATAACTATCTTCTTACAATTTCAGGCATGTTAAAATACGGACGAGGCAGTCGTCACTCAGGAGCTCAAAGTTTAGAAGACATCTGTAGAGACCTTCATTGTCAGCGCGAGAGATACACGTGGACCTCACACCCTGCTCTGGAAGGAACGCGGTGTGGCGAAGATATGGTAAGCTACCTTCTTCACTTACAACTCGGCTCTATAGTTACCTGTAAGAATAATAAGGAACCATTACTCTCATAACACATAAATTATCAGTTTAACAAATAAAATACAGTAGATTTTCATTCTGTAATCCTCAACTTATTTAAACACCCCCCCTCTCCCCCCCACCAGGTTTATAAAGGCCTTTTCAAAACACAAATCTCTAACTCTCCCCATTGCCCATTTGGTCACCCTATGTAAAATTTCAACTTTTATATCTATGACTTTTATGGGGTACATACTCGTACGTAATAAAGAGTATTAAATATTCTATTCTCCCTGCATTAATCTTATTCTTAAAATCTCATTGCATAATCCTTGGTTCCTGGTCAATTAATCACCATTGCTAGCATGAGACTGAATAGACTTAATTAATCTTCCCAAAATAAAGTCATTTATTGGAATTAGGCTGAGAATCAGCACTTCTTGAACGTCAAAATTGCCTATATCAGAAAGTCTTCCAGAACACTCGCCCTTAAGAGCGTTTACGACGTACGGCATTTCGTACAAACTTTCAAGCCCTTGATTTTTCGAAATGAATGAACCTTCATACGCATAAGTAGGTTACAAAGGTCTAAAAAGATAGTAAGGAACATTTTCGAAATGTCTTATTTAAATACTATAATCTCTGTTTCTATGGAAAATTTAAAATCGGGCTAATTTGGCTGTAACACTATTTTTCGAAAATGTTCTTAACTAACTTTTTATACCTTTGTATCCTGCTTATGCGTATGAAGTTTCATTAAAATCGGTTCAGTCATTTCGAAAAACATGGGCTCGAAAGTTTGTATAAAATGCCGTACGTCGTAAACGCTTTTAACGCCCTTTCAAAACTCGACAGCTAAATGTTACAACGTGCCTTACTTTTCCACGTTTCCCTAATACCACCTTCATTCTCAACAGTACTGCCGCGGCGGCGAGTGCGCGGAACGTGAGGGCTCTACCGCAGTGCGCGGCTCGTGGGGCCGCTGGTCGGGCTGGGCCGACTGTGCGTCCGCCTGCCTGCTGGACGACACGCATGCTCCTGCGGCGGCAGGGGTTGCCGTGGCTACGAGGAGGTGTAACAGACCGAGGTAGCTGTAATCTTGAACTATTCACGAATCAATCTGCCTAGCCTTTTCACAGCTATGTTGGGGTCGGCTTCCAGCCTAATTAGATGCAGCTGAATACCAGTATTTTACATGGAGCGAGTGCCTATCTGAACTCCACAACCCAGTAACTGAGTAATACGATACCCCTTGGTAAGACTGGTTGTTACACTTCTGACGACGCCAAATGACTGTCATAGATCCACGAATGACAGCCGGGACCAACGGCTTAACGTGCTTTCCGAGGCACGGAGGAGTCTCGGTATGTAAAGATGGTCAACCATTCACGGACCAGCCCCGGCAAGCGTAGCTTAACCTGATGGACCGTCCCATGCAACTGCCACGAGCTTCTCAACTAACCGAACTATTCACAAATGCTACCTAAGTATTATTCTTAGGCAAGTTGTTAGGTTAAGTAAGGATAGATTCTCAAACGGACAGATTCTCAAAAGGACAGGAGTACACGTAAGCAGATAAATGACAAATGATTTATTTCAGCAATCTTTAGACAGCAATACAATTTAGAGAGCAATCCAAAAAATGTACATGTAAAAGTGACTTAAAAGATATACTTACAGAAATAAACATCATTTCATTTCAACCAAAACCACATCGACGTCCTATAAAATAGTAGAAGACTGCTTTTCTGTCCCCCATCTTTATTACCTTATCAGAATCTGTCTAATTTTAAGTTTCGTTCACGAAGAACTAGTACGTAGGGTGGCTCCCAAGAAACATGAAATTAAAATGATTTGTAGATTTACGAAATAAATAAATCGATGTTTACAGGATCTCCAAAATGGCATCTCAATCATACCAGGGACTAAAATCATACCAAATCTTCAATTTTTCAGACATGACAACGGCAAAAATTACTGCTTAGGACACGATAAAAAGTTCCAGTCGTGTCACGCTCAACAGGTATTTTTCAATCTACCTATTCTTCATTTTTCATGATCGCATCATGGTAATTATTATTAATATTTTCTCAATCGCAGTGCAGCAACGTACCCAGAATGACAGTCAGAGAGTTTGCTGACCAGATCTGTTTGAGAGCTCGAGATGTGGACCCTGATCTGATTGGTACTGGATTGCAGAGGATCGATTCTGATGGTAGGTTGAAGCGGTACTTTTTTATAAGTTAGCATTTTGACTTCTCAAGTTAGTTTAAGACAAGCCATGACCCATATTTACTAAGAATAAGACGCTTCGATGGCAAACAAGCTCGTTGTGAGATATATCCTATAGACAGCTGCTCTACTGATTATTCACACAGTCTTTTTCACTTCATCTTCGCTAGCTTACTAAATCACCTTTATGTTTTAGATGTGAGCAGCGCCTGCGCAGTGTGGTGCGACACTCGCGGCGGCGGGTACAAGTCCCGCGGCTGGAGTCTACCGGACGGAACAGCCTGCTCCAATGCGTCGCCTATGTTCTGCATCAGTGGAACCTGCCAGGTAGCTTTTATTGTCTAACAATTGCAATCCACTGCCAGAAAGACTTTAAAACCGCTTCCTACAATCAGGAGTCACAGGATCGAATTCATTATTGCTCTGGGTTAGCATGGGACTGGGCAAAACGCTAATTCTAAAGAGTGAACTCGCTTATCACTCACTTTCATGATAAGCGAGTTTGTGAAACCACCTTAGAAACCACCCATAACAAGTGAAAAGTTCTGTTCCAATTGAGAGTAAAGCCCCATTTACACGGTGCAAGTTTCTGGAACGTTCAAAAGCAATAATCGTATGCCATAAAGCACGTTCAATTTAGCCATTCAAGAATTGCATGCAGTGTTCACACGCGTGCGGTTTTCATATAATGGCATGCAATAATTGAATGCATGTTTTGCCGTTCAACAAAATTGCATGCGACTTACACCAAGGCAATTTTATTGCAAGGCGACTATTGCATGCAAGTTTAGCCTCGTCCTAATATAATTGATTCAAGTATCACCTGTATTAGCGCTGCCAAATATTTCATAAATTTATTGAACATCTTCCCAAGATTTTTTTTTACTTTTTTTATGCGTTCGTACTTGAAGAGTTAAATGCGATTTTATTGCACGTGCAATTTTGTTGTACGTGCTGTTCACACGAATTCCTACCAACTTTGAACGGCAACTAAGTTGCCCGTATCATGCAACAATATTGTACGTGTTGTTTAGACGGTGCCAGATAGCTGGCCTTAAATTGTATGGTATGCCACAAGCAATAAACTTGCACCTTGTAAATGGAGCTTTATGCCTGGATCTTTCACCTAGAGTAAATTGTTTTCTTTCAGAAATTCACATGTTCATCAAGTCCTGACACCGAATTCTCTCTAAAGCCAAGCGACTGCGAGTGGGAAGCGCTGAGAACTGCCACGCCGCATACACCACCGTAAGTTTATAGACGTATTGTGTCACTTGGGTCAAGTCTAAGTGCCATGAAAGCGGCTATAAAACCACCACCGGAACTATTTTATAATAAGTATAGATTCCTATGTACTTTAAAATGGTCTTTTTATGCACGTTACAATGCATAAATGGTGAAGTGGAGCTCATGGTAGTTTTCCTGGTTTTTACCAGGAGAACTCTAACAATTAAGCTCAACACACATAGGCAGCGGGTGCGGAGCGGGCGCGGGACGGACCTGGGTGGGGCGGCAGTACGGCGCCGGCGCACGGTGGATCGAAAATCGGCTGTAGAAGACATAGGATCTCGATTTCTTAAATGTTATTTTTTTGCTAGAAATGACTTCTGCTGATCATTACTGTTCTATAAAATGTCATATGAAGTAATTGTGTGCACAAATGGAAGAAATGTATGAAGAAATTTTATAAGAAAAAAATGTATGAAGCTAGTATGAACAATCGAATTATCTCCTAAACGGCATGTTTAACCGTACTATCCTTGGAGGTGGTCATAGTGCTAATTATTTATGATTTTTTGGTTGCCGATTTGACGAAAAATTTAATGCCGTTTTTTTTAAAAAAATCGTCAAAATATTTTTATTTATTTTTACATGTAAAACGATCCCTTTTAGTGTCCAAGTTAAAAAGTTCGATATGTTATTAACCCAAATATTAAGAACACACAAAACAAGAAAAATTAAATAAAAAAATTGCTGTTTTTTGACACATTTTTATTAATTTAAATAAAAAAAGATTATCAAACTCTTATTTAAGTAACATATAAAGTTATATTATATACAAAATAATTTAATTTAAGGAATTAATACTAAGCATTTGTAAAATAAAGTAAAATAAATTAAAAAAAAACAAAATATCATTAAATATTACAAAAAAAAACCCAAACACAAATTTACAAATATGTACATATATAATTTTTTTACAAATTTTCCTTATCACTCTCGTTGTCAGACTCCAATTCTGAGTCAGCATCCAGATTGGATATATCCAAAAACTCGAACTCAGTTTCCTGAAATTGAATTAAGTCGAGTTTCAGCAAAAAAGCTCTGCTTTTTCTTGGCATCTAACTTAGGCTTTTGTGCACTTAGCAAAGGATCCGAAGAAACAACAAGCAAATTTAAAATGTCTTGATTGGAATCCTGCCTGCTTCTTTTCCGCGAATGATCTTCTCGAAACCTCCTAAAATCTTTGTTTCGAGACTCTTGAGGCTTCTTCCGAGAGAGTCCCAATCGGCACAATATTATTTTTCTCGAATATGTCAGCCCCATGGATTAATAATTTATGAACGGTTGACGACATGTAGTACCAGTCGTATAATAATACGTACTTTTCTGCTGTTTTGCGGGCATAATCTCTAAATTTTATTATATCGACCTCCAGATGTAATTGCTTATAAAATTACAGCAAATCTTTTGATGAGGTCTTCATCCAAACCGGTTATAGCTGCGGTTTTATTAGGAAACTCAAAGAATTTTCTTGCAGTATTCCCGTCATTGGTGGTTCCCGAGCCTTGTTTTACTATATCAATCAACAGATTGAGCTCATCTTTGAATTTATTTGGAATTATTTTCTTCCTTGTCTGTAGCATTTCTTTGTGCTCATCACTTCTCGCTGCCCACCGTTTGAAGTCGAGCCTGTATGCAATGTGTAACAGACATTCCATACAATTTATACGGGCGTGTAGGGATGACAAGCCAAATTTATACAGGTCAGAACACACAATTTTTGATGTTACAGCATCTAAGCGGTTCATTTCTGTAGGCTTTGCTAAGCACAGGTAGCACGATGCATTTGATCTAGCTTCAGAAAGGTAAGTGCAAACTTTAGCGTCGATCATCGTCATCATTAGTTCATGAGTCACCCTATTATTATTATTGCACTCTGTGGAGATAAGGGCCTCAATTTCTTCATCCATTTGTTTTTTCAGCTCAAGGACAACTGCTTCACTCTCCTTTACAAAAGTAAACTGAACTGGACGACAATACAAAACTGAGCATGGTTTTGGGTTTGTCCATAAGATGTTGTCTCCATCTGTCAGTTTAAGTGGCACCAAGGAGGTCATGAAAATGCTCGAGTCATCTTCCTCACCCTCCATTTTCTGCTTGTATCGGCTTTGCTTAGAAGCACCATCAAATCCCCACTTGGATATCAGCTTCAACTGCTTGTTATGCTCTTCCTTACAAAGGCTTTGAAGGATTCTTGTAACTGTGATATCAAGTAAAGCTTGAAGTATAATCCTAGCCGATGAATCAGTAACTGTCACTGATTGCTTCGGAGGGTAGCAATCAAGCTTAGTTTGTTGCACTTTATAGTAAAATGGAAAAAAAAAAAGCTTTATCACCGAGGAAAATACTCTACTTTTCGTACCATTTGCGAAAAAATTAACACAATAATAATATGAGATAAGCATTTATTAAAAACAATGACAATTAGAAATAAAAGTTAACAATCGAAACATTGGTCCAATTATTGATAGAGAGAGTTACATTTTTGTTTGGTACATTTATTGTTGATGAGTTGATTTGAGTATTTCTCTGTTTTTGCGTCTGAGGAACTTGCGTTTCATTGTAGATAGTATACGTCGGAGATAGTGGTGGTGGTGCATCGTGAGTTACGGACGAAGATAAGAAGCCGGAAGTTGATGGTTGTGGCTCTGATGGATTAAGTTTTATATTTTTGTTAATTTGACTGCTTAATATGGTTTTATTCGCCATTGAGCTTTCGATATAACCCTCAGCTACTCTATCAGAGCTCCAACCACCGTGTCTTTTTATTGACGTAATATCCGCCCCTGAATCCGCCAAGAAAGTCGCCGAAGTTCTTCTAAAGCCGTGACCGGTGTAGAGTTCAACATCTTTAAGTTTTAAATATTTAGCAATTTCCTTTAGCATATTGCTAATTTTATTTTTGCCGATGGCTTGTCGAGTACATTTCCCATTCCGATAGTTTATAAAAAACCTATTGTTTTCCATGTTGGTGGGACGTAATGCTTGGTATTTATGAATGATTTTAGTATATTGTCCTTGTACAATGAATGACCGATTTTTCTTTGTCTTAGTTTCCTTTACATTAATCAGCAGTAACTCATTGGAATGATTTTCACCGTCCTCCACCTTTAAGTTTACAAGTTCACATCCGCGGAAAGCACCATTGAGTCCAAAAATTAAGGCCACCTATAACAAAGATAAAAAACAGGTAAATATATAGAATAATTACCATTACTAAGATACGAAATATTCATAGTTAAATCATGTATACTTACTTTTGTGGCCAGAAACATTTCGTCAGGAGCTTCATTAAGAATTTTTCTCACATTTTGAGTCGTAAAAATTTTAGACTTCTTTGCGCAATGCCCTTCTGATTTTCTTTTTAAAAAAGCCAGTAATTTCGTGAATCTTTTTATCAATGCTGTGTTTGATGCTTATTGTAGCTTTCAGTTTTGAGTATATGCACCAAAGTGTATTCGGATTCTTTGTCTTGGATAAATAATCAAAATAGACAAGAAGTACTGAATCTGAAATTGATAGGCCTTTCGCACTTCTGCACGTTGAAAATTCTTCATAAGTTTTAAAATAATTTTCCTTGGATTTTGTTGGAAGCAAATTATTTATAATTGCGGCAGCATTTGCACTGATGGAATCCGACAATTCACTGTCACTGTCGCTTTAATTTAACATCGTAACGTATTTTTAGAACATTAACTTATTTATAAAAATAAATTAAAATAAACTTAACGTTTATGTATTTGAAGAAAACAAAAACGCGGCAAATTCCTAGACTAATATTTTTTTGTCGGAAAAGCAAAGGCATCAAGCTCATACGGCCTCGTCGGTTTTCGTATTTTTATTTAATAATCATAACTGCATAATAAATGCGTATTCCTTTTTCAAAAAGATGTATAATGCTTTATATACAAACTCAATGGTGTAAACACAGATGTAGTTCAATATAAATTTCGGAAAGTATTCCAAATTTAAATCACATTCTCCCCCTAGAGGATGAATGAAATTCAGTACAATTTTCTTTCCCTGTTTTTAACAGATTAAAAATGACTATTGTTATATTCGCTTTTTGTGGCATAGAATGTCACTTTTTTGAGCAAGTGGTACGAAAAAATTATAACTCTTCCATTTGTGCACACAATTACTTCATATGACATTTTATAGAACAGTAATGATCAGCAGAAGTCATTTCTAGCAAAAAAATAACATTTAAGAAATCGAGATCCTATGTCTTCTACAGCCGATTTTCGATCCACCGTGCGGCGGGCTGAATTATCTGTATTTATATGAACGACACCACACGAAACGCGTGCGCGGGACGGGCGCGCAGCGGGTCCGTTTGGGGCCGGAGCCGCGCACGCGTTCTGTGTGTTGTCGTTCATATAAATACAGAGAATACAGCCCGCCGCGCCGTCTCGGCTCCCGACTCGCGCCCGCTCCGCACCCGCTGCCTGTGTGTGTTGAGCTTTAACGTCCCTGTACCGGGAAAAGCAATATTTTGTAAAAGTTTATAAGCAGTTAACATTAGGTTATTGAAACTTGGATAAATTACAAACTGACTCACTAAAAAGTGAAAAAATTTACAGACTTCCAAAATTAGTTATTTTTTGCTCTGGTGTTTTTTTTTTCTGGAAAAGTTTTGACTTTGGAATCTTTCCTCCAGAGCCAAAACGTCGGGCACGTGGCGTCGTGCTGTGGGCGGCCAGTGGCGGGCCGCGTCGGCGTGCCACTACCACTGCATGCGGCCCGGCGCCGGCCTGCGCCTCGTGGCCGCGCACGGCGAGCGCCCGCTCACCAGTATACAGCTGTGTTCGCCTGATAGCAGACCCGACTCGGTATGTACTGACTCCAGAAGGCCCGACGCCGGCCTGCGCCTCGTGGCCGCGCACGGCGAGCGCCCGCTCACCAGTATACAGCTGTGTTCGCCTGATAGCAGACCCGACTCGGTATGTACTGACTCCAGAAGGCCCGACGCCGGCCTGCGCCTCGTGGCCGCGCACGGCGAGCGCCCGCTCACCAGTATACAGCTGTGTTCGCCTGATAGCAGACCCGACTCGGTATGTACTGACTCCAGAAGGCCCGACGCCGGCCTGCGCCTCGTGGCCGCGCACGGCGAGCGCCCGCTCACCAGTATACAGCTGTGTTCGCCTGATAGCAGACTCGACTCGGTATGTACTGACTCCAGAAAAAATTATACAGGGTGTGGCGTAAATAGTGGTCCAACGTTAAGGGGTCAACACGCGGTATATTCAGCTACCACATACCACAATTTGTTTTTTTTTTACCATGGGTCTCAGAATAAAACATTTTTTTTGTTAAATTTACACCTCGCGTGACTAATTTGGCTCTAATTTCAACAAAAAACATTATTTTCCTATTTTGTTTTTAGTTTATAACTGCTGAATACATGTGCTATCTTATGCAAATAACTGTTTTACTGTAAACTTATAGATTAAATAATGTATTTTTGTTAATTCAGCTCCTTTTCAATTCAAATGGCAATATTTTTATTTCAAATTATGGTATCACTTAACGTATAATACGAGATTAGAATCTGCATTTAATGGACAACTTTTTTCAATAATGGGCACCGACAGTGTAGTACATTTCTTTTACACCATTCGCGCCCAAAGTCTCATGATTCTCTGAAGATTATACTTAAAATTTGAAATAAACACATTTTTTCTTTAATATCTATAAGTTTACAGTAAAACAGTTATTTGGATAAGATAGCACATGGATTCAACAGTTATAAACCAAAAACAAAACAGGAAAATAATGTTTTTTGTTGAAATTAGAACCAAATTAGTAACGCGAGGTGTTAATTTAACAAAAATAATTTAAAAAATGTTTTATTCTGAGACCCATGGTAAAAATAAAAATCAAATTGTGGTATGTGGTAGCCGAACATATCGCGTGTCGACCCCTAAACGTTGGACCACTATTTACGCCACACCCTGTATATATTTAAGTAGGTTTGCGCAAACACACACGTCAATCATATTTTTTTAAAGTAGACAAGTTTGAGATTTCCTATCTGTCTACTTTGAG
This sequence comes from Tiliacea citrago, assembly GCA_963921375.1. Classification (NCBI taxonomy): domain Eukaryota; kingdom Metazoa; phylum Arthropoda; class Insecta; order Lepidoptera; family Noctuidae; genus Tiliacea; species Tiliacea citrago. Next base: position 4,724,049 of record OY992799.1, read on the forward strand.
AAGAAAGGCCGAAACAAACTCAGAGGTCACAATCTTTTTTAAAGTCCAGACGTAATCTTGATCAGATCGTGTGAAAACCATGTAGATTGATATCTGAAAAAGGTATTTTGATGAAAGAACCACTAGAACGAACGCTAGCCATTTACTTACATTTATCAAGACATTTGTTTAACTTTAAATAACAATGATATTGCCCTTTTAAAATTTATTCGTTGGCGAATTATTACAATTTTGTAATGGAATGCTATGTTGTCCTATACTTGCTGAAATTATTACATAAATAAGTAACTTTTCCGTCATATCAATATTTGAATACTCTCATTTTTCCAGGGTTGTACTCAAAGGAAGTCGCCGTACCAGTACGCAACGATGGTCTGCACAAAGTACAAAGACAGAGTGAGAAGATTATCTGGATTAGGAATGCAGATTTCACCAGCTTTAGGTAAAAAACGACTACAATTACACCACTACAACAGTGTAATGTCACTAGTCGTTATGTCAATGTCATTAGGTTTTTAAAAACAAAATATTTTTTGACGTGTGCCTTAATAACAGCCGCACGGGTCGATCCATCAGGTTAAGCTACACTTGCCGCGGTTGGTCCATGGATGGGTGATCTTTAGGTACATACCATGACCCACCCCGACACCGTACCTCGGCAAGCATGTTATGCCGTTGGTCCCGGCTGTCATTCGTAGATCTTTGACAGTATGTTACGGGTCGTCAGAAGCCCGAAAGCCTGACAACCAGTCTTACCAAGGGGTATCGTGTTACCCAGTAGCTGGGTTGTGGAGGTCAGATATGCAGTCGCTCCATGTATAATACTGGTATTCAGCTGCATCCGGTTAGACTGGAAGCCGACCTGAACAAAGTTGGAAAAAGGCTAGGCAGATTGATTGACTAACATAGTATTATCGAAATCATACTATTATGAAATAGTTACCTACATATTTTCTCAAAGTTGTAATTTTTATTTCACGAGAAAAAATCGCTATTAAGATTTAATGTAAGGTTCAAACCTAATTTCACCGGCCTACCTTCTGTTCTTCAAACCTTATGTGTACGAGTGTGGACTTTGGACAATATACCAAGCTAGTGACCATAGTCTTTCATTCATTTCCCGTACGTACTCACTTCAATAGGTATGCATACGTAAGGTCTTTTAACATTTCAAAATACAAAAGAAAATCAATAAGTATCTGCTCCAATTAGTGAATTACATGCCTTTTTTATATAGGAAAAAAGCTATTCTTTTTAAGGCCTGAAAAGGCTTTCTTTTAAGAAGCTGACAACACGTAAGCCACTGTCACTGTCAGACTGCATACAATAGAAAGAGAAGCGCGATGACACAACGCTTGTAATTTATTGCAAAATAGGAAGCAATTATCTATTTACTCAAAAATGAGTTGAGTAATCGAAAATAAAAAACAACCAAGTTCTGCATACAAATAAGACGTTCTTGTTATTAATTAAATATCAACCGTACGTTGATATTTATCACAGATATTTTGGATTGAAACTCTTAAAGTAAAGGGTTAGTTTACCGTTAATTTGTATCGAGATTTTTTTTCTAAACGTGATTTGGTAACAACCAAGTTCTGAGAAATATGTTCAAGAATAACATATTATATTTTTTCCGCTACCACAAACTATACAGATTTGCCATTTTTTTTTGTTTAAGACAAGCCTACTTTTATCATTTGTCTCTTGTCAGCGCCCTAAGGCCTGAAAGAGCTATTTCCTTTATGGCTTGAAAGGTTTAACTTCAGTCAATAGATACCTATTTTTTTTTTAAGTCAATTAGATTCTTTTCACATTTTTCTTACCTAATAACTACCTTTCAACACGATTTCTCCCCTAACATTACAGAGGACCCAGACCGACCCTGTCGTATAGCCTGTCAGGACGAGCGAGTGTCCCATCGGTTCTACTTAGTCAACGGACACGAAGGCTGGTTCCCGCTAGGAACGTCGTGCGGCAAGAGGAATGCTTCATATTGCGTTAGTGGGAAATGCTTGGTAAGATATTTTAACTGCTACGTCCCGAAATGTTCTACAAGGATGATTATACAACATTTCAGGACGTGTTTCCCAATGTCCAGATGGCTCTATGTAAGTAGAAGAGCATTCTGAACATATTTGTTTGGCAGATAATTTAACTGGGACCTATCAAGAGGTGATGAAACAGTTTAGCAGAATCGGATAACAATATTGCTCCAAATAAAAAAATTAAAAAACCCGAAAAAAATTTGCGTAAAAGTAAACTTTAAAAAAGATGGAAACACGATGACCTGTTTCTGTTTCCAATCCCGTACTTTGTACACCCTAATCCATACAATCTCAAAAAGTCGGAGCCAATAGGTCTTTATTGTTAAATTTAAGAAGACTCCGACTGCATGTGATGGAAAATTACTTTTTTATTACTTTTACTATTATCATTATTTATTTATTCTTAATTGGGTTATTTTTCTCTCACTAATAAGTAATGCTTTAGTTATCGGTCATTAGAATTATCTTTCAAAGCAGTAAAATTTCAAAATTATCTGCAAAAATTATCTTTCAAAGCAGTAAAATTCTAGATTAATGTCACTCGATTTTAAGAATTATGTTGCATTATATTACACGTGCCGTGCCGTACCTAATAAGTGCCGTCTGGTGCCGGACGTAAAGAATAGCACCAACCTATTTCTTCCCGTGGGTGTCGTAAAAGGCGACCGAGGGACTTATTAGAGAATGGGCAACAGCGTTCTCTATGCATTGTAACACCGTACTGCAATCGCCAACCCGCCTGCTAAGCGTGGCGATTATGGCAACCGTCCCCAAATGTTGGGGGAGGCCTATGTCCAGCAGTGGATGTCTTTCGGCTGAAATTATGAATGATGGTGATGATATTATAATAATAATTTACCTATTAAACTTTCAGACCACTGAAACTGTCTTTTATTCAAACTTCCTACAACAATTATTTTTACATGTTTTCCCAGGAATTCGGCCCCGACAACACGCCTCTTTCCGAGATGGTGTTCACTCTCCCGCTGCTGGACCGCAACAGCTACAACAACAACAGTACCAGCCGCGTCACCTGGCGCACCTCGCGACATCGACGCAGTCTGCGCAATGAGCGGATCACTGTCAAGGCCACGCTCGACCAGAAGCATTTAGATGATATTATTGCGAGGCTGAATTTGACAAGTAAGTTATCATAAATTATTATTATTTGTGCATTCCGAAGAAAAAATGGCGACAAATAAAACTTAGTAAAGTGTAAAACCGCGTCCTAACCAAAAAGATAGCCGAGAGAACACGCGACCGGTGCGTTCAACAAAAAGTGACATATGAACGCGACGATTGTGTATTCGCGCGAACGGTAATTTCGGTTAGGATACGGGGTAATCAATCGATTTTTTTTGTAATTATCTTTGTCGGTTTAAATCTGTTTAGTCGAGCAAATCCCCAGACAGACAGAAAGACAGGCAGAACGGTAACGATCTTTTTTTTTTTAAATGCACCAATAAAGAAACTTGGTATCTACAGGAACCTATTTTAACGAAACATTGCTAGTCTTCAGTTTCATCCTGTTCAGGTCAACCAGACGATCTCAGAAAATCAGACGAAAACCAGTTTTTTTTTAAATTTGTGCCTAATGAAAAAACGGTATCAGCAATTTTTTGTGAATATTCCTTATTTTTCATTATATAACTGAACTTTTCTAAAACAACCATTTGTTACAAAGTCCTTAAATCAATCAATGCTCTTTTCCAGACAATTTAACCGACCACATTACCTACTTCGACTCAATACCGGAACACATTGAAGTAGACTTCAACAACCCGATTCACATCGCGCCAGAAGACACACTACTAAGGAAGGTACCGAGACCTACGTGGGACTAAAATTATGAAAATACTAGGTTGAAAGTCAAAATGCAACTGTTGAACATTAGATATTGAGATCGCCCGTAAGACAAAATTTTATTCAAGCTTGGGATTATTATTTGCAGTGGTTCTAGCTGATGAGACGGCTTCGGGAAGTCAGGATCGTCTATAATCTGAGAATTTGGCTATCAAGGCTCATGTTAACTGTTATGATTTCAAAACCAAAATAACAACATTCAGTCAGACATGGTAAACAGGTTCATTTCAAAGATTACTAAGCTAGAAACGACAGGTTGATTCTTAGCCCAAAATAATACTGCCTTATGATGTGGAACCTCCACGAAAATTTAGGAGACTTGATTGAATAGTACATTTTTGTTTCTCAGTTTTGTTAAATATACCCAAGGTTTCTTATTAAAGGACTAAAACTTGGAATTCCGATTAGAAATATGGGCATGACGGGACTGAAAATAAGCCAAATAATATGAAGAAAACTTGACTTTTCTACATAACAAAGTTCAAGGCATTATTTTATTGTTCGTTCTATTGAATATTACAATACCATTGTGAACGGAATTTATACAAAATGATCTATAAATTTTGTTCCTTTTGTTGTAGTTTTAGTAAAAAGTGTCAAGACAATTTCAAGTTGTTTAAAACAAATATTTCATTGTACATACTTGAAGAATCATTGTGATCAATTTTAGTAATTTATTCATAGAGATTTTTATACCTTTGTTATTAAGTAGGTTTAAGTAAATAAAAATAAAATTATTATATACAATTGTACGTGTTTTATTTAAAAGGCACTCATTTTGCAACCGGGTTATCATACAAACTATTAGTAGCTTTAAATGTATACAGAATATTTGCAGCTGTAAAACTGAAGTTTTGTTGTATGAAAGTATCATGAATTTATAGTTCCGTAACATTAATTTGCTGGTTAAATATTGAGTAGACAATACTTTAAACATGCTTATGCTTAAAAAAAGTTTTTTTTTTTGTTTCTGTGGCAGTATTAACATTTACAAAAAACATAACATTAACATCGCCACAAACGAACTACGCACACAACGACGACACACAAACTGACGTCACACATAATCGTGCATCGCGCAAGCAGAGTTTACCGCGCGACTAGCATATTATTTAACAACGTCCCGACATCAATCGTCGGGCAGTAGCCCACCAGACCCATCGTAGGCGCGGGCTAACTTGGTGAGCGATGTGTAGCTCGCCGTCCAATAAGGACCAGGCCCGGGTCGACGACGCGTTGTGTTCCACGCGCGCCTCAAAGAGATGTCAGCACCAACTGACGGGGTCCGGTAGGGCCAATGCCTGCCAGGGTTGTGAGTTTGTCCGAAAGGGATACCGTGGCCGTGGCACACAGGCATCTGAAGGAACACAGGTGTGTTTTAGTCAGTAAAAGTCTGACGCGCCCTCCCGCTCCGCCCAGAGCGGGAGAAGTCATTTGATAATTTCCCACCCAAAAAAAAAAAGAAAAAAGTAGACCACCAGACACAACAATCGTCGGGTCGGAGGGTCCTCTTTTTTCTATGGAGGATGATGAACTTTACACCCTGTGCCTCACACCTCTCTATTGGTGACTCCGAACATAAACGTCAGCGCACCCTTCGTGCAACTACTTCAGCGTGACGTCAGTGTAATACGTAGTTCGCATGTGGCAATGTTAATGCCGCCCATCACTCCCTATTTCTTTTTTCATCATCACTATTTTTTTTTTACTCCCATTAAATAGCTTTAGGAACTTTATCGGCTCGGAATAGTGCTCACAACCAACGCGTTACGGCAAATGAGGTACCTTTTTCCTGTTGTTTCCTTTTTTCTTTTTTTTTTAACAATAATACTCCACACGATTCTGCTAGAAACAGCTCACATTTTAATACGATGTAAGTTACTTGGATCCATTATGAATAAAGCTTGCAGTTCGCGTTCTTCAAAGCATGCAAAAGTCTGGCAGGATCGGTCAGGAACCATTGCCACAGCTTTCTGAGACACTGCTTATCACCATTCTGAAAATGGTAATAGGTTTGATTAGATAAGGCATCTGGGGCACAATCAATTTAGAATGGACTTTTTTAGGTACAATTTTGAAGACTCCCGCAACGACGCGACCCCGCAAGCCGCAACAGCTAAGCCGTCCAACCGCAATGACAGGCCGCAGCGACACGACTGGTTTCTATGTAACTATATCGCCATCTACGGAAGCGTTTTCATAAAGTTACACAGACACACACACACACACAGTTATATAGAAACCCGTCGTGTCGCAATTGTAATTTTAACCGAACAGGCTGCAGGTTAATATCATATAGCATCATATAGGAATACAAGCCTAAAGATAGCCTTGCTATAACCTTGCTGGTATCTTTTAATTTTCATTTATTATAATTGCATTGACTTTTTATTTTGTTACCTTTTTAATATGTACCTGCTCTTTCATTTATTTTAATTGCATTGACATTTATTCTGTGGCAGTATTGTGAAATTTTATTTTATTTGTATTTGGTTTTGCCAGAATTCATTATTTTTATACGTTTTCTGTTTGAAATCAAGGCCGTGGTCGCTGTTATTACAGCGCAGCGGCATCGGACTATGATTTATTACAGGATAAAATTCATGTTCGTCAGTTGTTTTTTTTTTATCGTAGCCGGCTTTTAGATTCATTTTATTTTTTTGAGTACTTGGACGGTAATTTGGGATAGAATACTTATCATAATTTCATACCTTAACACTAGTGAAGAGGTGACTAGCGTCTAGAACCTTCTTGTCGACAGTATCCATCTGTTGTCTGAGTGAGTGCGCAAGCGCACCTACTGTTCGGTCCCAGCTGTTCGGCTGGCGAGTGCTGCCATCCCAGATGTAGGCGCGGAGGGGTTGCGTTGATTGTTTACTGGGGAGTTCAGAAGAATTGAATTGATTCAAATTGGACGTTTGAAGCTACGGCACACAAAGTAGAAGGAGCATTGCTCATCACGCGTGTTGGTGTTTAAAGAACATTAAGTGCAGCTTGCCTGCCTCGTTGGTCTAGTGGCCGCAAGCGCTACTGATGTGCATGAGGTCCTGGGTTCGATTCCCGGGTCGGACAAAGTGTTATTGGTGTTTTGCATTAGTTTTCTTTGAGTTTATCGCATTCAGACACACAGACAGAGGCGGCGGAGGAATTTGTTTTATAATATATGAGGATAAGTTACCCAATTGTGAGGAATGTGGAGTTGTCGAGGACCTAAAACATTTATTGATGGAATGTGTCCAATATGAGTCCAGTAGAAATAATTTTGTAAGGTCCCTGAATTTGAACAGAACTGATGTAGGTATGTTCCATAGAATCCTATGCCAACCAAATGGTGACGATGCGAAAGGTTTTTTCAAATTCATGGCCCACGTGTTGGTAAAGTACTATTGTGTAGGATACGATGAGACTGACATACGATATGCGTAAAAGCCCCTATAAAAAAAAAGGATAAGTTAAATTACTCACAAGTCCATCATCATATCCTCCTTCCTCTTATACCCATCATCAACAGCACCCTTCAACTCCTTCACCTGATGCTGCATCTCTAGGTACAACTGTACCAACAGACTGGGGTCACCCGACTGCGCACCAATAATGTGCAGTAATGCTTGCACCAGTACGTCTGAGGATTGGAGCTTTAGTTCACAGGAGTTCTGTTCTGAGCATATCTCGTTCATTGAGTTCTGGAAAATAGGATTTTTTTTTGGTGAATACTTCATTAGGCGCGTTGAGCGATTTTTGGTAGGGGGAAAACTTATCGGTTCGCGTCACCGACATGCTAATGTGACGTGTTGCGCCGGACTAGCGAGCTTTTTGTTATTGAAGATCCATAGCAGTTTTTTTAGAAACACTTAGAAGCCATTGCCGCCACATTTAATTTTTTATAACGAGTTTGATCAGTAATTTTGAACTCTCTACTCAATTTCAGTCATGCTTAATAAGGCCCATGTAAACCACAATTTTTAAGGTGGCACTTGACATTATGGTGATGAATTATAACAAAAAAAAAACGTCCACAAACGTTTAATAGACAGAGAAAAAAATCAAAACAGATGTCAGGTGAAAATTATCACAAAAATCATTAAAACGATCTATCTCCTAAACTGCTAATAATCGCGGAACATGCATGGGGGTGATTCGGATGCCCCGCAGTAATAGGCATCTCCCATTTTTACCTTTAGAAGTCACTTCTCCGGCCACCCTGTATATGAGGTGTTTCAAAATTAACTTTAAGGAGTGCTTTAGACCATCGAACTGAATAACTTTTACTATGGGCCAACTTAGAAATCGCGGGAAAAACAAATCTGCTGTTCCGTACTAAAGCTTAATTATCTAGTGTTCTAAAATATATCAGCTGTTTTTTTTTTTAAGATTTTGCCTTGAGGAAAAGTTTATACTTGTTTTATAAATGGAAATAATATCGCTTGGAAACAAACATTTGAATAGAATATACCTGCCTCCCATTTCCTCCCGTGGGTGTCGTACAAGGCGACTAAGGGACTTACTAGAGAATGGGCAGCAGCGATCTCTATGCATTTTTAACACCATACTGCGATCGCCAACCCGCCTGCCAAGCGTGGCCTCCTTTTGGGGGAGGCCTATGTCCAGCAGTGGACGTCTTTCGGCTGAAATGATGATGATGAATGATACCTGCCTGTACCAGCGATTTTTTTTTTATGTCTCGGTATATTTCATCATCATGTTTGGCAGGCGGGTTGGCGATCGCAGTATGATGTTAAAATGCATAGAGAATGCTACTGTCCATTCTCTAGTAAGACCCTTAGTCGCCTTTTACGACACCCACGGGAAGAAATAGGGTGGTGCTATTTTTTACGTCCGACACCACACAACACGCTCGGAATATTTAAATAACTTACAATTCTACTGATCACGGCGCTAGCGTCAGCGGCGACGTACTGTCGTAAGTGAGCCGCTAACTGTAGGAACTCTTGGACTGAGCTCAATTCGTGTCGTAGTGCGCTGTACACGATGCGGTCCAGGCAGAGCGCGCGGTTCGTCGTTTCTAGTAGGTGGGACAGATCGGTGTGGATCTGTCTGTAAAAAAGATACAATGAATATTAGTGAATGAAAAATAACCCCATCTTGCGACGTTGTGAATCTGCTACACGGTAATACAGAATTGGCTACAGATCAATGCCTAGATTTTGCTATGTCACTAATGTTTCAAACGTCAAAGTTGGCTGCTACGATAAACTATAGTTTAGCTGTTCCCAACTCTCAACGTGCTAACTATAGCATTAGCAGATTCTGCCTATGATGTTCCCACTGCTGCGAGACGTTCCTGCTCTCCGTGAGAGGGATTATAGGTCTATCCGTTTTTGATGTGTAAGGTGTAACATATCTTTCCTCACGCTCTCTGTGGGAGTGAATTCGTGAAAAGGGACGGAAATGTGTAACAGGAAGTGACAGCTTAAACATGGAATAAGTAAGTACTTTTTAATAGCATGGAACTAGTAAGTACTTTATAATAGCATGGAACTAGTAAGTACTTTATAATAGCATGGAATCTCATGGAATTAGTAAGTACTTACTATTATATTGTAAGTTAAGGTCGTAGGTGTAAAGTCGAATTTGGATCATTGGGGGAAATATTTGAGTAAATATTTCAATATTTAGCTTTTTTAAATTTTGACGTAAATTTCTCAATTTTTCAAATTTCGGCCGCTGCTCAGTTGCTTATTACCAAGGTGAGATGTCAGATGTTACGCATGCGATTACTGTAAGGATCGCTCTTTTTTTTTTAATTCCGATTTGTTTTCTTCTGCAGTGGACAATAGGGTAGTAGATGTTGGTTATTTAAAGCCAAGCGAATAACTAGACTGTGCTTTTAACAGACAGAGACATTAAGCAATTTAACATGTTAAACTTAACTTCGTGGCAGGTGGCGTTCTGTAGTTTCTGCCTACCCCATGGGAATAAAGCGGGAGTTTATGTATGTATGTATGATAAACTTACTGTCTGACAGCCAGTGCACAACAAGCAGTAGTCTCTACAGCGAGAGTAGTTCTTGAGTCCACAAGCTGCCTCACTGCATTGTGTATTTGTTGGTATATGATGGACTCTTCTTGTTCCAGTAGATCCACACCGCTTTTAGCTTCCATCAGATATGACCTGGGAAAGAATTGGTAAAAGATATTCAAGCCATGGTAAACCCTGTTGGACAGACAATACTGCAAGGTTTGATGGGCACCTGTCCCACCGCGATAAAATCAAATCAAAAGTCATTTATTCAAACTAGGCTAAGATGCAGCACTTTTCTAACGTCAAAAATTACATAAGACAGTCCTCCAAAAACGCCCACCCGTCACCACTTCCTAGTGCTTTAGCTGGGAAGAAGAAGTGACGCAACAAACTCCCCAGCAGCACAGCTGTCTGTTCAGATATAAAACTTGAATCTATACAATAAAACGTAAAAGAATTTGCATTACGCAACACAAAACATTAAAATAATTATATTATTTGCCTTATGTTAGCTAGCACACGCCACTATACCAAAAAAAATACATAAAAATCGTCGAAAACTATACTCAAGCAGAAATAACGTAAACAGAACGTACTTAAATATAAAAAGCCTCCAGGCATAATGGGCGTGCCTGCTTACATAAAGCTATAGCTAAGAGTTAGCAACAAAAAATCCGACACGAAGGGGTCCGTAGTTTGGATGAATTTATCCCAAGAACAAACTTAACATTGTAGTCGTGGGCCATGTGTTCTCCCATACATTCCAACTACAAATGTAAGTTTGTACGGACAATATTGATATTTACTGTGTTATTTTAACACCATAGACATATAGGTTTCCCTGTAATCTGTAAGTAAAGAACTATTTTCTGTATTTTTTTCCAAATTTTAGGATCGGCAGTTTCGGAGATGAAAATTGACCATATCCCTTTGATATGGTCAATTTCCATATACTTCCTTAAGTAACATTAAAAGTGTTTGATTTTAAAACTATTAAAAAATTATAATTATCTGAAATCCTTACAACAAAGCCCTTTAATTTGATATGTCACAAGGTACCATTTATTTTTCTAATTGACCCCCAAAAGTGAGCCCCATATTCAAAATGGGGTCGGGCGGATCTCTTCAAAACAATATTCTTGACAAAAATAATTAAGATTTTCTAAACCTCGTGGCAGAGCTTCTATTTAAGGCCAGATGTATAGATATATCAAATATATAGTATGTTGTAATGAAGGCACCCCAAGCAGACCATTAATTTTGGATATTTTTCAAAATCATTAAAAAACGTTGTTGCTGATAATGTCACATTGTGAGAATAATGACGTTAATGTAAAAAATAATGACGCAATGTTGCCGACAATGATCTGAATACGTATTATTAATATGGAGATGAATTTACATGTGACTACTATACTATTTTAGGTATTAATTTGTTATGATATGAACAAGGAAAATAAAATACAGTATTATACATACAAATTTAATATACAAACAAATTTAAATCCTCTTAATAATATTGATTCTTTGGTGTCCTGATTGGATATTCTGACGATAAAATATTTTAATGAAATAAAAAACGCTTGACTTACGCTATACATAAACATTTTAAAAAAACAGACTTAGAGAGACCATAAATTATACTTAAATACGTTTGAAGCCACTAAACTAAACCCTGATTGTATCTAAAAATGCTATTTAATCTCCTAAAAGACTTCAACGGTCTCTAAACTAATCAGACTTTTATCCTCTGATAAACCCTTATTAGAATCTTAACAATAATATTTTTTTTACAAAACATTTAAATTAACATTTGGCAAAAACAGCTTCTAAAGCAAAAGGTAACTAAAATAATTTTATATAATAAGCTCCTTATTTAACAACGATAACCACAAAACAATTGAATCTTAAAAACGATATTCTAATAACAGTTTTATAAGAAGGCAATGATTAACAAAAGAATGAAACCAATTTTGCTCAGAAATGTCCCTCTCCTACAATGCCCTGACAATTCAATCATCAAAACTTACACTATTATTGATTATGATAACAATTACAAGACTTAATTTTCCTTCATTGTTGTTTAATTTTTTTCGGGTTATTATTTGATTTTGTTATTTTATATGTTTTTTTTGTGGACGTCTTATCTGTCGGTGGAGATTTCTGCGTGTTAAGCACATTCAGTGAAATATCCGACAATATAACCACGTTTTTGTTCATAACCCTTGAGGTCGAAGGTTCTGATTGAAATAGAGTTTCAGCTTTTTCTACATTTTTTGGCGCAGCATTGAAATTGGCATGGTGCCCAAGATGATGTCCGTGAACACAGATTTGTGAAGCGGAGCATTCAAAGCAACTCATTGTTCTCATGGTTAACTTTTTTGTTGATTTCTCCCACAACACCTGGTGCACGGAAAATGTGCCCTTAAAGGGTTTGATGTTATTGGGAATCAAGTTACTTTTTTGTATTATATCTTGTTCTTCAATTTTTTTAACAATAATATTGAGCTGTTCGTTTTCGACGCGTCCCTTAATCAGATTATAGAATTGATCGAATGTACCCATATCTTCACCGTAGAGAACCATTTGATCCGCTGTTCTTTTTAATGTAGCTCCAACACCATCTGGGGGACCCTTGCCGTGGCCGGCCTCAGAGTAGTTCCACGTGATTTTATTTAACTCCGAGAAATCGTTATAAATTTGGGTGATTATGTAGAACATGGTCTTATTTCTATATTGCGATGATGGTGAGTCCGACAAAAAATGGATTGTGTCAATTAAGGGGTTCAATCTCATTACTTCTTCTATTAAAGGCACCAGATGAGCCCATATCGATGGAGCGTTGTGCGTTAAACAATCACTTATTGTACATATTGATGTAGGGGTTACAGTTCCAGTATCAAAATTATGGGCATATGCAACAGCAGTGTGTAACGAAACCTGTTGTCTGCTGCCACCGAAGTGAAAAGACTGTACTTCTTCGGCATATTTCAAAGCGTAATTTTCGGAGAAGTCTACATGAATCAGACATTCTTGAATGTTCAGGTTTTCTTTTAGATTTTTGATAGTTTTGTATTGGCCAACAATTTTGAAAATGTGCTGAAGAAATATTATTAAATCATGCTCCAGCTTTGCAACAGCTTCCGTAAAACGGCTTGTTACACTCTTTTTCTCCGAAATTACTTGCTTTTTCGTTGTGCCGTTTTTAAGAATTATATTTTTAGTTACCTTGACCCATTGAAAATAAGTTACGTTTTTATTTTTAAAAGCATTATTGTAATCTAGATGATTACTTCTGCAGGCGTCACACTTTCTTTGCAAGCAATTGGTGTTCCTAGAATCACAGCATAATTTAGAAAGCACCTGGTTGCTGTTTTTCTCATTTATTATTAAAGCTTTATTCAAACTGGTTATAAGTAATTCCATATTAACATGGACAGCACACTGACATGTTTCTCTATTATTATTTTTTGGAAAAAGCACCCAAAACGGTCGCAGTTTACAAAAAAATGAGTAACTTACTCTTAATTTTGTTTCTGAACAGAATTTTTTATAAAGATCTTTTAGAGGTAGGCATAAATATCTTTTTTGTTGGCGAACTTTATTCCGTGTGATAAATTCCTTTTTACCAGCGGTAATAACACTGTTTGCGTCATCTGTGTAAAACTTTATTATGCGTTCCATCATAGGAGTTTCCTTTTCGTCTGATTTATTGCTATTGTCACTCTCTGATTGCGACTCTTCATTCAAATCTTGACGGCTGGTCTCTGCCTGCATCTTTTTCAATTTTATCTTAAGTCTCTGGATATATTTACGTTGTGATTTGAGTTTTTTTTGGTATGCTGCTATGATTCGCAGTATTTTTTTTCGTTTTTTCAGCTCTGCGTAACGAACCTTTCTGACTTCTGCTCGAATGTGTGGGCAACGGTGCAAAGGATCATCAACTTTGTTAATGTTGGCTTCAGTATCTAGGATACTTGAGCCGTTGTCATCAGCAACAGCTTGGATATTAATCGTTTGAAATAATAGCTCCTTCCCTATGGTAGATTTTTCTGTTTTCTTTTGACGATATCTATAGAAAATTTAAACATATATTTAAATACAACATCTACATAATTATGAAAACGCTTACTTTAATACAGGATCAAATTGTAAACGTAAAGAAAATAAATAAAAACGTCAAAATAATTTTTACCTTTTAGAATTTTCTCTCCACTTTTTTCTTTGTTCTCTTTGTACGCGAGACGATTTTTCTTTCTTTGTTTCTTTTTGTTTTAGGTATCGTTCTCTTCGCTTTCTTCTTTCTATTTCTAGTAATTCTGGGTCGTTTTTTATATCAATATACCGCCGTCTTTTGCACATTTTTTGAGCCAGCCTTCTTCTAGACAGAGCTTCTTCTTCTTTTTTTTTTGATTTAGGGGGCATTTTCGGTTGTAGGGCTTAATTTATTTTAACATAAGAATCTGTAAAGACAATAAAACTCATTAAACTAGTTTTGAGGTATATGTAAAAACGTTACGCAATTGTTGAAATTTTTGGAAATTTCTATTGATCAGCAATGTAGATACAGTCAGACAGTCGAAGAGCTCAAATCGATATACACACGATTCTATTGTCAAGATTAGAACGGGTGTAGATAAGTTTGACCTCTACGACTGCTCGTCTACTTCTACTGCTGACTGTACCTACCTAATTATGTCATAATCATCATCATCTCAGCCGAAAGACGTCCACTGCCTAACCAAAGATCGCCATGAGGACATGGGAACATTTTGGAAAAGGAACATAGTGAAGGGATAACAGTTCTACTTGCAAACTACACTACTAAAACTACGATTAAACTAACTACTATTCGTACTTCTTTTCATATTTAAAACTTACTGAGTCAGCAGTACCTACTTATAAATTTCTGTCATTCCATTTATCAACTATTATCGTCCCACTATCCTTTACGTACTGGTACATATTTTGTATCTGCACCGGACTGTTACCCTCTAGTTCAATTTGAACACTTTCGTATCTAAACTCATTGTTTATATTGTAGCTACTATATAATTTCAAATTTTGCTGGTCTTCACAGATTGCCTTACACACACCACCTTGATATGTTGCAATTATACATGCGAAATCTTCTAAAATATTAGTGAACCGATTAACGTTCACACTATATCTATTGGTGTCTATTACTAAGACATAATATGTCAGCTTCATTTTTCGGCTAAAATGACAATAAATTTCAAATAAACGTTATGCAAACAAAAACCTCGAAACAAACAATAGCCATGCAGACAGATAAAATAAATAAAATAACGCTTCAATATAAATTTGTTAAAAAATAAAAGAAAAAGTGTATTTTTCCGAAATTGCCAAAAAATATGTTATTGTACCAAGCTTTATGCCGAAATTAACGGAAACCAACAAAAACATGATATTTAACTATTAGGTCGAATACTAAAATCATTATCGGTAACAACCGTCATTGCTGACTCAAGACAATATCATTGTTAGCAACACGTGTCATTGTCGTCTCATGCGACGTTGCTGCAAATGATGTTGCCAATAATGACGAGTTCTAGAAAGTTCACCATTTTACAAAATAATTAGGTATATTCGTCGGAGAGAGTGCCACATGCAGTAAGAGTTTCACGCATACTTCAACTTTGTTACATAAAAACACTTCATTATGAAGAAATAATTGAGATACAGTCACAAATAAGAATGACGATTGTGATGACAAATTTTGGAGAATCAAAATGAAATACTTACTGCTCAAATCGCGCGACGTCCTTACACTCCAAAGCGTGTCGGCCGACTGAGGCGCGGGGTGAAGCGTCGCTTAAATGTCATTTGACTCTTCGTTCACGTTTCGTTATACGTAAAAAAATTACATTCAACATTGTTGCCGATAATGACGCTTAGTTTTTGAACATTGTTTGGCTATATTTTAGAGTAACTTCTAATAAAGTTTTCTAACATTATTGTAATGAAAAACGTTCTTTATTTATCTAAGTTTAATATTTATTCACACACTGTATCACATTCAATACACTGAATTGTTTATGTCACGAAATGTTGGAAACTATACCCAGGCGACACGCCAAATATTGTCGATTTTTAAAGTAATATTTGAATATCTTTTTTTTGTGTGATTTAAAGCTTAAAATGGCTGCGATAGCATCTTTATCATTTATTTAAGTAATGGAATAAAAATGTTTGACTTTGAATTTCTTTAGTATTGATGAGTATTATAGCGAGACATAAATTTTGGCTCTCTGAAATATTCACCCGGTCACAAATTCATATACCCAATTACAACTTAATCGGTCCAGTAGATTCGGAGCAAATCGGCTGTGACAGACGGACAGATAGACAGACAATGAAATGAAATCGTTTATTCTGTAAATAGGATATCCGAATCACTTTTACACGTCATATTAAAAAATAAGCTAGATGTAGTCGACATTTCCTATCTGACTACCCCTGAGAAGAAACGGCGAAAAAAACTCAGGGGTCGGATCTTGGTCAGATCATTTGAGGACCATATAGATCCGTGTCTGAAATGGTCTTTTGAGGAAAGAACCACACAAATTTGAGTGGACCTGTCCAATCAGTGCAAGCATTTGTCGACTCAAGACTTAAGGAGCTCAACGACTCGACGAACAATACCAAAGAAAGGACATTTGGTTAGGCCGCATAAAGTGCTCAAAATGCCAGACTATCATTAAAACTGCGAAGAAAAAAAAAAGACCCACATAGTGCTCACACGAGTAATCGGGACCCTAAATAGATTTTGGAGGCAACGAGCAGCGAGTGCGTGACGACGACGAGCGATTATTCGCTGGTATGCGTATGTTCCAAGCATAAGCTCTCAGCGAGTGTTCTCCCCGCCAAGCGAGAGTCGCTGAGCGAGTACTCTTTGACAGCTCAGCGGCGGTGTGAACAGCCAGCGATGAAGAATTAGTAAATGTATCACTTTTACTTAAACGGGACCTACAATCTTTTGTACGTTTCTTGAGAGAGAAAATCTTTGAGTTAGTCGCTTTCTCGTCAGAAGTAGCAGGTGCCTACGTGGCAGGCATGTTTAGTGCCATAGTAAAGAAGGACTCAGCAGTTGGAAAATGCAGGTTATAATGGTGATGGTTAAACTAGTGCTTTGATAACATGGTGCTATTTAAAGGTCGTCGTCCTACCCCAGCTAGATGGACCGACGATCTTGCTGGGTCAGGCTGCACGTGGAAGGCGGAAGACAGGGTGTTGTGGCGCACCCTGAGAGAGGGCTATGTGAGTACAACAGTGGACTGCGATAGCCTGAGTTGATACTACGGTAGTTTCCACATTCAAAACAATTTCTACTCATGCGATGTTTGTGACAATAATTAAAAAAAAACATTGTCAGACATCTATGTATAACTAGCACTTCGCCCGCGACTTGGACCGCGTGGATTTTGTATTTTCCCTTACCCCTTTTAAAGGTTTTTTTCTTAATTGTATGATTACGGTCTTTATTATTTATTTACAACATAAATCACGCTTGTGATCCCCGAAGGGTTAGGCAGAGGTGTACCTAACTAAAGTATAGGATTTAGATCAATAATTAACGTGGCACATACACAATACGGCGAAAAAAAAGTGTCCCTTACTAGGTTTTGAAATGGGACAGCCGAATAATGGCGGATACGAGGGCGGCACTGAAAATTTCGGGAATCAAGGAAGTGACACAACATTACTATTTAAAAATGTATTTATTGCTTTTCGAAGTATTCTCCGCGAAATTTGACACATTTTTCCATACGATGGAACCAATCATTGAAGCAACCATTCCATTCGGAAGTTGGGGTCTCCAAAATGGCCGTTTTGTAGACGTCCACAGCTTCTTCAGGTGATGAAAATCTCTGTCCACGCAATTTATTCTTTATTTTAGGGAAAGTATAGAAATCATTAGGGCTTAGGTCGGGGCTGTACGGCGGATGGTCTAATAATTCTATGTTTTCTTGCTCTAAAAACTTTTGTTCTGTGCGCGGTGTGAGAACTCGCATTGTCCTGATGGAGGATGATGCGGCGGTTGCAGTTCTCTTTACGGAGTTCAGAAACGACCTGTGGCAAACAAATGCTAGCATACCATTCTGCATTAACCGTTCTTTGTCCCTCAAGAGGAATAGTCGTATCATGGCCGGTTTTGGAGACAAACGTGGCCACCATTTTTTTTGCAACACTCCGTGAACGAACAATTTTTGTTGGCTTTAACTCATTTTCGAACACCCAAACTCGTGACTGGTTTTTTGTTTCGGGTTCGTACGCGTATATCCAGGATTCGTCACCTGATACAATGTTGTATACAGCATTTGAGGATCCTGCGTGGAATCTTTCGAGAGTTCTGACGCACCAAGGAACGCGAGCCGCTTTTTGCTCTTCACAGAGCGAATGCGGTATCCATCGGGAAAACAACTTTTTTACACCTAATTGTTCATGCAAGATTATTTGTATTTGACTCATGCCAATGTCTAAAGTTGCCTGAATTTCGCGGTATGTCACATGTCGATCTTCCTCAATCAGCTTACGCACAGCATCAACGTTTTCTTGGGTGACTGCAGTTTTTGGACGACCTTGACGGGGATCATCACTGAGCTTGACACGTCCACGTTGAAATTCAGCAAACCAGCGATAAATTGTGGTTTTGGATGGGGCTTCATCACCAAATGCAGAAATCATCCGGTCAACACACTGTTTTTGTGTTAAACCAGTTCGAAAGTCATAATAAATCATCGCTCTTGAATTTTCTCGAGTCAATTCCATTTTCTCAACGACTAAACAAGTTTGACAAAACCTTGTGACAAGACCGAGAATCTTTTTAAAAAAAAAAAATGGTATTCGATTTTTAAAACCAAGGAGTTTTAAATTAAAAAGATTTTAATATGACAGGAACAGTGGAAATATTCCATTCCCGATACTTTTAGTGCAGCCCTCGTACATCGGTTGGCGTGGCCTGTTGTCGGTAGGTAGTTCCAATAGTTCCACACCATACCCGAATATAATAGTTTCTATGGGTACTGACCAAACAGTGGGCCAATCAGCTCCCGTTCAAGATAAATCTTATTTCTTTACCAGATATTGTCACTAACGTACCGAATCTATTTTTTTTTTTTTTTATACGGACCTATTGCAGATGGCTCCGGAGTGCCTTTTCTGCGTAACCGAGCGTTGGCGGGGCCAGAAGGGCCTCTCACCGGGTGTACCGAATCTACGGCGGGCTGGGATTCTTATACGCGTTCTAATTTTTCCACTAACGTCATCTATCGCGCTTGTAGAGAACTTTATAATAAAATTTGCTTCTGCCCGCGACTTCTCTGTCCCGTGTCGATAAAGCGTGCTCAATATTTGTCCACTTTTAGAATTTTGGTAAAAAAAAACACTTCCTCTCCTTAAAAATCATCATTACATAATACAGTACCTTCTTTTTTCATGTTTATTATTGTTTATGTATTTAAATATATATTTATATATTACTATACAACACTTAAGTGTTGTATGTATTTATTGTATATATAAATGGTACACCACTGACTATCTGTAGTATTGTCTCTCCGTGTCCCTTTAATCCAAAGGTTGTCTATAAAAGATCGTTTTTAGCAATAAGACCACCCATTGTGTCACTCTATGTAAAATGTATACATTTATATGTTATTTTTATGATGTACATAATAAAGAGTATTCTAAGTATTCTATTACTTATATTATCTGTGTGAAATTTCTTGATTTAACAAAGTATATCCTATGCAAAAACCTCCGACTGTAGCTTCACATTTGTGAAAAATAATTCGGAATTTGATCACTTTTCCAAAGATTACCCCCTACATACCTACAAACTCATACATTTTACTTCTTTATAATATTATTTATAGACAATAGGTTAACAGCACAGTATGCTTACGTTATTTGGCTTGGATGAACGTCTTTGTAGTTTGCAACTAATGCTACCTTCGCTTGCTCCCCACATAGTTCAGCTTTCGATTCAATGTATGTGCACATTGCATCAGACAGTCTGAAATATACAAAAACGATAATTGTAAT
Organism: Tiliacea citrago; assembly: GCA_963921375.1. Classification (NCBI taxonomy): domain Eukaryota; kingdom Metazoa; phylum Arthropoda; class Insecta; order Lepidoptera; family Noctuidae; genus Tiliacea; species Tiliacea citrago. Next base: position 4,744,010 of record OY992799.1, read on the forward strand.
AAAAACAAGTACAGTGGTGCACAGTGCCACCAGAATTCATCTGTCATTATGTCATAAATAAAAAATAAAATTGCTTGTTGTGTCTCAAATGGTTACATTTACAAAATTAAATGTGAATGAAACAGACCCAGTAAGTAATTAATAATACTAGTGTTGGGGTAGTTTCGCTTCTTCCCCTAATTATCATCAATAATCAAATTATAATAATAAAATATAAAAAATTATCAATATAATATAACATACACATTTCCAATTTTGATCACTAGAGCCAAAACACACGATACAACATCGCATCGTCACACAGATTTAAACAAGCCATGGTTAAATTAATCTTTACAACTCACCTTTCCTCCATACTCTTGGCCTCTGCCAGTGCAGACCTCAGTTCCTCATCAGATGAGGTGTCATTCACTCTCTTGGCAAACTTCTTGGAGGTAAACAAGTCAAAGTGGGATCTAAATAATGCCTGTGACTGCCTGTAGGTCTCGAACGGGCCAAATGTGAAGAATTTCTTTGAATTTTCCTGAAAAATGAGATTAAATGGTTTAGAAAGATTTCCTCCATGTTTTATACACAAGATAGGCAAACATAAATAGTTTGGTATTTTTTTTTATACAGTACAACATCAAGATAAGACAATTTTTCCTGAAAACATTTCTTCATACCATAGGCCATGGTTTGTGTCTTTTATTAGTAAATAATAAACAGTCAAATATGGTTCAACCACAGCTGAGATCGATTGATTGTGATCTGTGCGAGTCCCAATAAATGCTTTTTCTTTCTTTCTTTCTTTCTTTAATTGGATAAATTGTTGAAAAAATTAAATCTATTTTCACTATACTCTAAGAAATGTTTTCTAGGAGTTAAACAATGCTACTGATATTACTTCAAAGATAAAACATTACTGACTTTTATGTTCACATAACATAACATTACGCCTGCATTCCTCGTATGGTTAAGCAGGGGTGTACAGTTATGTTTAAGTCCCATGTAATAAGGAGCGAGCCTATTGCCATCAACCAGGCACAAATCCAGACTACAGGCTGCTACTGAGAAATTCAAAAAAGCCGATAACACTTTGCCTGACCAGTTAATTGAACCCTGGACCTCATGTCCAGCAGTAGCACTTGTTATTACTAGATCAATGAGCCAGTAAATGCTCATTTCATTCATTTATTTATTCATTAAACAATTTACATTGTGTGAATATACCTATACACATGCAATTTAATACATACAAATACTACATTGCAATAACAAATACTACATTGCAATAACAAATACTACATTGCAATAACAAATAATACGAATTATTAATTAACATACCAAGAGTGCAAGCAATTTTAAATATAATGTCAAATAAGGTTTAAAATAAAATGTCAAACAGTTTTCAATATGTCAAACAGTTTTAAAATTAATGTCAAAAGATTCTAAAATTATATAATGTCAAGGAAATCATTTATTATTGTGTGACATTAATTCCGATATAATTATTATACAGACATTTTTCTAATAAAAAGGCTTTTAATTTTGTTTTAAACAAGTGGGTGTTATAAATCAGGATCCTTAGCTCAAAAGGCAACCTATTAAATATCTCAACAGCTTGGTACTTCAAGCAATGCTCTACTATATTCAATTTAATGTACTTACACCTTAGTTAGTTTATTCCCTGCATTCTAAAATACAAGATTAGTACCTTATCACTATGACAACTGCTGTACACATCTAAAGTATCAGCGATCAGATCAATCACTTCTTTGGTGGCAGTCTCCACTTCTTGAGCGAGGGCTAGGCAGTCCTCAGCAGCAGCGGTCTCATCATCCTCCCATTGAAGGTACGAGGAGTTCAATTTTGATATCTCTACGGATAATTCTTCTTTTGTTAATCTGTGGATGATAATATAAGTTTGCATGAGTTAAAAGGGACATTATTATCAATGGAAAAGATTATTAACTAGTTTTTGCCAGCGGCTTCGCCCGCGTGGTGGTCGGAAATTATACCATGGGAATGTACTATCGGGCTAAAAGTATCCTATGTTCTATCCCATGGTCATGGTCTACCCATGTGCCAAAAATAATCCAAATTCATTCAACCGTTTTACCATAAAAGTGTATAATAAACAAACACACTTTTGCATTTATAATATTAGTAGGATTATTATATTATTATTATAGTAAAAAAAAAAAGAAAGATAAATTATTTATTCTGCACAAACAAAACGCTCAGTACAACAAAATAAGTCAAAAAAAAAAAAAACATACTAAGTAGCCAAAAGCCTCGCATCCAATACTTTAAGCATAGGATAGGTTAGGGGTTGGGTGGTTAGGGGTTTTAGTTAGGATAGTCAAACAATTTGAAGTGGACTGGAATTCAATTTTAAAGTAATCATTGATAATTACGTAAAGTAAAGGAAAGTTTATTTATTTGCATAGATGGTAGTACATGACATTAGGTATTAAAAAAACGGTCCTTGTACAATCTACCTTAGATTAGGCATTCAAACATTAATGAATTAAGCCCAAAACGGAACAATTAAATAAGTTGATTATTAAATGATATTAAGAATGTCGTTAAATTGCATAAAAATATTATACCTATCTTAAATTAGAAATTTACATTAGGATAAATTGAAGACATTGTCATTTAGAAAATCGTTAATCGAGTAGTAACATTTTTTAGTCAATATTGCTGTTAACTTCTTTTTAAAATTATTTTTTTATAGATAGATATTTATTTTTTATTATTTTACAGACAAGTTATTTTCCATTTACAACAGAGCTTTTTTATTTTATACTTAGTCTTGCCCCACGCACTGTAGGGCAGAGGCCTGCAGCTTGTGGCTTATGAATAATACATGTATTATACAGGACCATGCATGAGGTGTGTAATAATTGTAGCATTCTGTACTTTCTGTTGCAACCATGGGAAAAAAAGAGCTTTTGTTTGTAGGAAATGTAGGTGTGGGAAATGTAAGATAAAACTTTACATATATCTTTATTTCAATTTTCAAGATAATATTTACATAATTATTTAACAAAGGCTTAAATAATAATATGTATGTATAAAAAGGTAAAGCAAGCAAGTAGGTAAGTACCTACTTAGTGTAGTGTAGTAGGTGATATAAAAAAGAAGGGGGCAAGAATCATAGAGCATCAAGAAATTCCTCCACTTCCCTATCAACAGAAAAAGTGCCCAAAAAGCTGGCAGCATTGCCACAATGTATGGCAAGGCTGATTTTTTGGCCAAAAAAAAAACAGCCCTCTGGTCAGGTGAAGTCTTATCTTGTTTTTACTTACTCATTCTGTCTCTTCAAGTCACCAAGTACCGTCTCCTGTTTTTGCAGCATATGAAGCCGATCCTGTAGCATTTTGATGTCCATTTCAACATCCTCTTTAGCTTCCTTATCTCCTGGTAGACAAATGCCGTCATACTGCTCTTGTATGCTTGTTATAGAAGATTGTAAATCTTCTGGGGAAAGTAGAAGACCTTTTTTCTCTAATTCTATGTATCTGTAAGAAGAATTGATAGAAATTGAATTAATTGTATGTGGTAGGTAATTTATTTGGGAGTTGCTAAGTGTTTTTTCAAACTACTACAGCTAAACTGTTACTACACCAATAAGTTTAATATAAGGTCAGAGTAAAGCTAACCTACGCCTAAGACAACCCGTATTGGGCCTAGGGTAACTAACAATCACGAATATTATGTTCTAGGCAAAGTAACAATGAAGCAGATTCAAAGCCATTACTTTGATGTTGAATAGCTATGTAATAAAATAAACACGTAATATTTAACTTACCGAAATTCCTCACGGGCACTCAAAGCATTATTATGATCCAAATTGTCGTAAAGCCAACGCAAAACGCCACCAAAGTCTCGGTCATTCAACATCCATTCAAATGACTTTTTATATGTGTCCACACCCAAACTATGGAGGAATGGCACGAATTCTTCATCGCTCAACGAGTCATCTAACGTATTCATAATTGAAAATTAAGATTAATTCTTAATGCAAACTCGCGTAAACTGTTACAATATTCGTATGCCGTTAGCGTTTTGTTTTCAATTCGAAAAATCGTATTTACAATCATCACGACAAAACATTCAGGGTTGCAACATTTGTTATCTAAAATCTACCATAGGAAGACGTCGCGGCGGGCGTCGTCATCGGTATTATTTCTGAAAACGTTGATAGAAACCACTGTAAAATACCCAATTTGACGAAGAAAAACCAAAACAAAATAGACAATTTGACAAAGAAATACATTTTGTCGATTGATAGAATTGAAAATGTGCTTTTTATTATTTCTTCTTTTTCTAAAAACACAAAAACAGTTTAAACATTACTACTAGTTTATTCTCTTGAAATTAATTGGCAACACTGAATAAGTGTGTTTACAAAGACAGCTTCCGAAAAAATCACGACCGTATTCCCAGAAGGAGTAGGCAGGGTCTCCCAAATTACGATGTTTTTTTTAATTTATTTTTTATTTGACATTATTTAACTACAATTTTAATTTAAAAAAGGGTCAAACTTTTATTATTTTAATAATATTTTATATCGTTATGAGAACGTTGTAGGCGTAGACTGTAGATTTTTAGACCATTTTCTATTTTGTTAAGTACCTAGTACTTTTGACGGGCCTACACTGCTATTAACGCTGTGGGTTCAAAACATTGTAAAAGCCAATTATTTTTTTAAAAGAGTAACCGTGGAGTTTCTTGCCGGCTCTTCTCCGTAAGAAACGGACAATTGGAACCGTGCACCTAGCTTCTGACGTTTCTTAAGTGCCCATGTAGATGGGCACTTAAGAAACGTCATTAGATAAGTGAAATAAATATTTTGATTTTTTGTTTTTTTTTTGGTTGTATAGTAACTACACCCATGTCGCCAGTAAGTTAGTCCCATTTAATAGGAGGCGATTCTATTGCCAACAACAATAAATAATTATCGAGGTATTAAACAAAACAAAAAAATCCTACGCCGCGTTCTAAAATAAAATTCTACTGCTACCAAGCAATGAGGAAGCCTGCTGCCAAGTTAAAACTGGAAAATATTAGAAATTAGCTGTTTTCCGTCTCTCCACTCTTTAGAGCCTCTCTCCTGAAATAACTAATAACAGTTTGTTTATTTTTGTTATGTTTTGAGTGCATCTATCTTACTCAATCGCAGGCTGGTAAAATGTGTATGTTTTTACATGAATGCCAAAAAAGAGGCAAATTCTATGTCCTCCATCAAATTTAACTTACCTATACCTACCTACCATACTAAAAATTCAGAATAGCTATTGTATACACCAATGGAACGGAAACAAATAACATTACTTACGCATAAGCTCAAATGACATTAGTACAAATACATCATGTACATACGTAAATTTTAATAAAATAATTTAATACGATGTGAACTAAATGCAATTTAAGCTTATGGCTATGAGTTTTTAGATAAACTACTGCCACAGCCATAGTCGTAGAACTCTGGTTTTGCCAACGCTAACAACAATCTGTGGCTGACAACAAACAATTTCCTAAAAACCCTGCTATCTGCTGCTTTCCCGGCCCAGACAAACAAACAAAAACCCAGACACCTACATTTAACCCAGCACGTACCACTCGACACTCTCCTGCGTCCTTTTGCTCCTGACCATGAACTTGTATCCAACGTTCAAGTGCGAGGCTGCCGAAACAGAGGGTCCTGATTGGGTAACTACGTGCCAAATTGTCACTTCCTTCGTTCTTTGTGTCACTATGATAAAATGATTTATTGGCTATGACGCAGTAATTTTTGCCAGTTACTTTGTTTGGGCAACGTTTGTTTGAATCTCGTAAGCAGGAGTTATTTGTCTTAATGCCCATCGTGGAAAGGAATGAGCTATTCAATGAATGATTTTACAAAGTTATGCGCAAAACAGGAAAGAAACTTGTAAGTATTTTATTAAAAATGGCTTACAAGGAAGACAGGCTTTACGAGGGAGTTGGAAAAGGAAACCCCAGCCAGAAAATGGGGTTCCTAATCTCAAAGTGTTGTGTTTAATTTTGAATCAGCCTATTTCCATGCTGATGTCATGTCTTGTCGCCTATAATAGTCACCAGTATGTCTCGTCTAATTGATTCTTAACTACACTTCTGTGTCTCCAGTGTCCAGTATAAAGGCATCCTACCCGCTGGTCGGTCTTTGTCCACATCATGAGCAGTCCTTCTATTGTGTTTCATTATGCGAAGTGTTCGTCACCGCTCGTGCGATGTCAAGACTACTCGAGCAGCCGCCGTCGATGTGGGCTCGCTTCCGTGTCCACTACATGTAGTACCTTCAGCTTTCTAGTGACTGTCCATTGTTCTATGAAACTAGAAAGAGAATATATCAGGAAATGAGAAAATGGAGCGAGAACAGATAGGTACAGGAATTAAATGTGAGCAGAGTAGACCACCAGTAGCGAAGCTATAATTTTTCTTAGAGGTAAGCCGAAGAAAAAGTTGTTCAGTTCTCATAAACTCAATTTATTCAAACATTTTATTCATTCATTTACTTTCTAAATTTAACGCCAGCTACGGTCGGAATTCTTTGTTTAGTCAACAATTTAGGCATTTTTGTAATTGATTTTTTAAACTGGTACTAAATATTTGTAATGTGATGTGATTGATACACGAAGTGTAAGAAGACTGGTTGTACCGAAGGGAAGCCGAAAGGAATCGGGTTGTATGGAGGCTGCGCCCCTGTAGACCACAAGTATCTATAATCTACTGTTAGAATCCCTGATAATGTGCTCTTAATCAGCAATGCAAGACGTATAAAAGATTCTTTCAATTTTGTATTCCTTCACTAAGCTAAAGGGTCCAGTAATAACACTAACCTGAAATAGGTCTAAGGCCCGTTACGCACTAGCGGTTGGCCGCCTAGGCGGTTCGTTTGGGCGGCCAGCTGGCCAGCCAAGTTTGTGGCGGTTAAGTGCGTACAATCACCAGCGGTTGCGTATTAAATTGGAAAAGCGGCTTGCCACGCGGTTAGCCGCCCCCATGGTTGACCGCTAGTGCGTTAGGGCCCTTACCTAAAAGTGCGCCTGAGATACCTATCTCACCTATTTCAAGCTACGAATTCTACCAAAATCGTTTTGAATTTACAATGAGGATATAAAAATTGGTGATCTCAATTTATACACGGTATGGCAACTCATCCTATTCAAGATTCTCTAATAATCCAAATTAGGGCAGGTTGGTAATATTCGCCAGTCGTTCACCTCCTCAGATGCTGATCTGGGCACCAGAAGATAGGTAACTGGGTACTTTTTATTTACTATATAGGTTTTATTAACTAGGTAATTTTCATTTTAGTATTAATCGTAAACCAATGGAAACGCACACTTATAGCCTACATAGGAAATAGGCGACATGAAGCACTCGCAACATCTCAGCGTTGTCCTCACAAAGAAAAACAATGCAGTCAGCTTGTTCAGGCATACAAGCGATACTTTCAATCACCCCCTTTATACCCAACCTTAACATCAGGCAATAAGGTTCAAATTCCCGTCGCTATTGGTGTAGGAGAAGTATTGAATGGGTGTCAAAAGTCCTTATCGTCGTGGAGGGCTCTAGACTTGTTCGTGCCTCATGAATGCCTGGTATTTTCTATTTAACTTGGTTTTCGCTGGTTTGCTGAATGCAACTGGTTGCTCGACATGGTTGATAAGTAGGATTTATTAGTTGTTGGTACTCTTCCCATACCTACATACAGATAAATAACTTACGTTACACAATATTTGACAATAATCCTCTATCCTAGATAATGCATGAGCTTTTTGACATAAACAGAATTATTGCTGTAATAAAATTATACCTACCTATTGTTTTTCAGTGTATTCGTTTTCTTCTAGGCGCTTTATTATCGACTGGATCATCTAACCATCAATTAGGTACAGTTATTTTAGTTATTTATAATATAGGTATAGGTTTTTGAATAGACTTAATTATAACCACAAAATGGAACACGGAACTTCAATCTTTCCGTCTACCTAATTCCGTCACATAATAATAATATGTATCCCTTGCTAGGCTGGCAGTTGGCACATGTTGAAGCACACTTACTAATTTATAATTAAGTAACGTGTAGGAAGGATGGAAAGTACCTATCTACTAAAAAGGTCGAGTGAATCTTTAGACTCTCTTAAACAAAGTGTTATGAGGTTTTTAAAAGAGTATGCGTCAAATCTTATTAGGGTCTTGCAAACAGTTCTCAAGTGGCCGACACGTTGTTTGCTCTTTAAACTTTGACAGGCGCTTTGAATAGTTAACTACGTTAATTTTCTACAGACAAAACTAGAAGTGAAAACATCGAACGTAAAATGGAACCACATATCCTCACGCCTAGGGTTAGGCGTAGGTCTATCTATTAATACACCCACGTTTCGCCAATTATGTTCAAGTCCCATGTAATACCTACTTATGGGGCGAGCCGTTTGCCATCGCCCGGGCACAAATCCAGGCTACTACTGAAAAATTCCAGATGGAAAAACCCAATAACACCGCCCGACCCGGGGAACGATTATAGTACTTATACTTAACTATCCGTTGGTCGCGACTTCGTCTGCGATCTAGGATGAAAAGCCTATGCCCTTCTCCAGGAGCCCAAGTCTGCTATTTTTATAAATTCAGTCATTCCAACACGATCCCATTGTCATACCATTGTCATTTTGCTAAAAGTTCGTAATCTGGTAAATTCATAATGGTCGATCATTGGTCGGTCAATGTTCTCGTAATATAATTGTGTTATTATAATGGCATTGTTGTATTGCCATTATTATAAACCGATTAGTAGAAATGTCATTCATTTGTCATTATGTACGAGATTACCAATATATTCAATTTCAGCTATTACAATAGTGTCAGAATGGTCGATCATTGATTTCATAATTATTGATTTTGACAAGTTTGGTAATCTACTATTATAATGGCGTCATTATGACTTTCCAATGGTCGGCCACTGACACTACATTGAAAGAAATTGCATATATTGGTAATCTCGTACATAATGACAAATGAATGACATTTCTACTAATGGGTTTTATAATAATGGCAATACGACAATGCCATTATAATAACACAATTATATTACGAGAACATTGATCGACCATTATGAATTTACTAGATTACGAACTTTTAGCAAAATGTCAATGGCATGACAATGGGATCGTGTTGGAATGAATGAATTTATAAAAATAGCAGAATAGGGCCCCTGGTCATGGCCTAACCATGTACCAAATTTCAAGATCCGTTTAGCCGTTTTAGCGTGAAAGTGTAACAAACAAACAAACTCACTTCGCATTTATAATGTTAGTTAGGATTTGTTTTTTTTTTTGTATCATTATATTTACTTTTTTTTTTATATCAAGTCAACCATTATCAATTTCCACACTTGTATGTTGTCTGAAAATTATTCTCTGGAGTATGAGCGCGCTTCTACTATTCTTTCATTCCTAGATCACAAAGAATACCACCCTCAACACCCAGCAATTCTTTTAAAAGCAAGGGGTTCTTTACAAAAGAGCACCCCATACATAATGCTATATTAAGGGGTTGTATACAGGGCGTGTCTAATTAAGGGGGCTATAAAAAGAATCTATTTGTGTTTGTAGTTGTCTGTGTATGTCAGTTTGTTTGTTTGACTAGGACGCGCCATCGAGCGCCTGTTCTTTCAAATATAGGTAGACAGGGGAAGTTATGGAGTCGACTTAATGTCATTTCCAATTTGTCAGCTGACAGGTCCCAGTCTATTTAAAATTAAGTTTTATGGATTCGAAGAGGGAGAAGAAAATAATGACGACACAGAATACTTAACGAAAATAAAAGCAGAAAAAATTGACTATTATTTTAACCTATTATTTTACCTATTATTTTAACCTAAATTATAGTAACGTTGCTCTATTCAGATCAATTATTAGGTACCTACTTAACTCTTCATTTATTGGTTTTATAGTAGGTATCAACTGGCGTAAAAAATATACATGCACTTTTATTATTAAGTATAAGTGATGTAGTTATGTTCCGTGTGGTGCCGGACGTAAAGATTAGCACCATCCTATTTCTTGCCGTAGGTGTCAAAAGGCGACTAAGGGATGCTTACTAGAGGATGGGCAGCAGCGTTTTCTATGCATTTTAGCACCGTACTGCGATTACCAACCCGCCTGCCAAGCGTGGCGATTATGGCAACTCCCCCCCCCCCCCCCCCATTGGAGGACGCCTATGTCCAGTAGTGGACGTCTTTCCTCTGAAATGATGATGTAGTAGTCAACAATCCCGATAATTTTGAAGGCTCAAAATATTATACTCTTTGCCCTCTATTTTTTAGAGTTTATTTGGAAGCTCTAGAAAACAAAAACACAGCGCGCGACTCCACACACATCTACAAAGTCAAAGTCAGGATCATCTCGTTGGCGCCTGTACAAAAGGACCAGCCTATAAAGAAACGTAAATAACGTGTAAATAAATAGCACGAGCACGACTCGTGCCCGCCCCTGTGGCGGCCTAGCGTAATAATAGCGATACGAAATAATTAGCAGTCTGTTGTAAACTATTGGTAGTTATTGTCTATTCTTTTTTTAACCGACTTCTAAAAAAGGAGGAGGTTCTCAATTCGGATGTTTGTATTTTTTTTTTTACTAAAAAGTGAAGAATAAAAAACTTTTTACAAAAAAAATAACCGACTTCCAAAAAAACACTACAAAGTGAAAAATAACTTTAATTTCGGAAGTCGGTGGCATAAAACTAAAATACAGATCCAAAGGCACCGACTTCCGAAATTAAAGTTATTTTTCACTTTGTAAGTACCTAGTGTTTTTTTGAAGTTGGTTATTTTTTTTTGTAAAAAGTTTTTTATATAACACAATTTGATAATTATTCTGATAAATTCATCCAGTCAGATTTTTCAAAGAAAAAATAAACGATTAATGGACTGTGTGAAAGATGACATGTCCAAGAAACATAATCAGCCTATAATGTTCCCACAGCTGGGATCCGACACAGACCTCCTCTTTCTGTGAGAGGGAGTGGGCCGTAATCCACCACGTGGGCCCAGTGCGGGTGGGTGGATGTCACTACATGTCTTCGATTTTTGGCTCTAGGACATACTGGTTGCCTCACGATGTTTTCCTTCACCGTTTTGAGAGCAGTGGTGATGAAATTATTTACACAAAGTAAAGCGCCGGTCTGGGTTCGAACCTACGACCTACTACTAGGTACTCGTAAGTCGAGGCCGTTACTACTGGGCCATCACTGCTCTTGGCCTATTGAGATGACGACTAATAGAGTAGTATGGAAGAAAGAATCAAAGAAAAGAAAGAAAGAAAAATAATTTTATTATGAAGAAGGTATGCTGCTCCGACCCCAAACAAATTGTGATAAATAAGCGCAGGAGAAAGATGATGATGTTGAGATTGGTGAGTAACTCAAAACGGTCCAAATATAAAGTTTATCTAATCATACGCGAAATCTCTTAACGGGTCATTGTACTCATCATTAAGAACAACTTTTTAAGCGAGCAAAGTTGAAATCTCGAAAAAAAAATTAGCTGTCCCTACATTTTGAAGAGATAAGCGAACATAAATGTAGGGACCAGCAGTTTTTTTTTTCGCGATTTCAATTTTGGTCCCATAGTAAAAGTTGTTTATAATGATGAGTACAATGACCCCTTAAGAGATTTCGTGTATGAATAGATACACCTTATATATATGTATATGGGGTAGGGTAGCACCAAGAAAGGAATTGTTGAAACTCCATCACACAAACTCACGCCTTCCCATGTGGGGTCAGCAGACACTACATAGAACGCCACCTACTACGCTCCTTACATACCTACTTCTTTTGCTTCGCCTACGTTCTTCCTGTTGACATCTGAGGGGCAATTCCCGTCTTTTTAAGATCGTTCGCATTCTAATCTCAGTGTCAATCTGTCAAAAAATCCTCTAATTTCCCTACATTTTTGACAAGTATTTGACATTGATTGTCGCTGAGATGAGATCGCAACTTGAATTTGAACGTTTTTAAGGACGAGAATTGGCCTTCAGGTCATACACGCACGCCGGTTGCGAGTACTACGCACCTGTCCTTTCTGAAGAACATCACCAATTAGGTCACTAGGTAAAGGTATGTCCTCCTAGGGCGTCCTCCCGGCGCTTACACTCACGTCTGCTTTGTAAATACCTACCTTTTGGTAGTCGCCTTTCATTCATCCTCTCGACATGACCAAACCATCAAGCATACCTACTCTTCACTACATCTTCTTTTAAACCGCACTGTTGCGTTGCCTAATCATATAATTTTTCAGCCTATCATTCATAGTCATGCCAGGCTTCGCGAGAAATTACACTACCGAGCAACTAAAACGGGGTTTTGAAGTTTGGAAGCGAAAAAAGTTACAGGGGCACAGGACAGCAAAATGGAATACATAGGTACCTAGTTATATAATTGATGACTTTTAAAACACTCTTAACGAACTCCATTAAATGACAATAAAAGAATCAGCCATAAAAATTCAACTTCCCATCTAAAAAATATACGGTTTCAACATAGCCATAAATTGTTACAAAATAATCTATGTTTAGAGCCATCTATCAGTCGACACTTAAATTCATTACGTGTTTATAACCTGTCAACGCCGAACACGGTTGATTTGACAGGTTAAAACTATTTTAGGACGGTTTTTTAAAATGTTGTTGTAATGTTTAGAATAGTCTGTAAAAGACTATTGGAATTCCGTCTACCTACTTTTAAGTTTGTTTTTATTGCTTTTAAATTGCCTTAATATTTTTTATAATTTAAAAGAATATTATTTTTATGCATTATGTCAAAATAAATGTATACCTACCTAAATGAATTAAAAACCTACTTTGACTAGCATTAAAATTTCGACTCCTGGTGTAAACATTATACTAATTGGTAGTTGAGAGTGTATAGTTTCAAAGGAATTCTGCACAAAGTGGTAACCTAAAAAATCTTTGGACCCCGACGACCCCGCCCCAACCCCCTTAACGACGTAGAGTAGAATGAGGGTTTTCATGAAAATTCACGCCACCAGGCGCCACTTTGACAAGAGGTGTTCCATTTCGACAATATGAAATATAAAATAACGATCATCATTCATTCCATTCATTCGTTCATAATTCAATCATGCATGACCTCAGAGTCCTCAGACCAATAAAAAAGTACTTTTTCATTGGTCTGAGTGCATGACTAAATAAAATAAAAGCGTTTTGACACTTTTGACGGGTCAACCTAACGCGTAGACAGAGAATACGTCTCAGTCCTGCCAGAAATTCCTCAATTTGATCTCAGGGCAAGAATTTGTATTCAAAACAAAACTAAGAAATACCGTGACCTTTGGGCTGTGTCCAATGTTTCGTTATTTATTTGCATAACTAACAAGTATTTTAGCTTGCAAAACATAATTATGTTACACAATGCAAATACTTCTTACGAAGTAATAAAAGGAATAGATAAGTCAAAATCTAACTTATAAATTACACACGCTTTTCGTGTCAGCTTGTGTGACCGCGTTGTTCTTTTAAAACTATGCAACGGATTTTGATGCGGATTTCACCATCATTTAGAGAATTTATTCCGGAACGTTTGAGTGTATAATTTTAGCCGAAAGATGTCCACTGCAGGACATATGCCTCCCCCAAAGGGGAGTTTTGCCATAATCGCCACGTTTCATATTATATATATATATATATATAATTAGGTTTGAGAAAAAGTCTTTTCGCATTATAGTATGTATGAACTTGTAATAAAATCTCTTTGGCTATACTATTTGTATCTGGCTGGTTTTGGTATCATTGAAAGTTTAAATTTGAAAGAACATAATTCCAAATTCAAATTAGGAAAATGTGTGATTTTCATTTGTTTTTCATACTGTCAAGATGAGTGAATATAATGAAGAAATTCGATACATTTTAAAATTTTATTACAAAAAAGGTAAAAATGCAACGCAAGCCGCGAAAAAAATTTGCGATGTTTATGGACCTAGTGCATAAGTGCAGTGTCTGTGAGGGTAGCACAAATTTGGTTTAAGCGTTTTCAATTCGGAAATTTTGATGTCAAAAATGCACGTCGCTTTAGTCGCCCTATTACGGATAAAATGGATGCCATTTTTGAAAAAGTGGAGCAATATCAGTAGTTACGCCGTAGCTGAAGAACTGGGAATTGACCACAAAACAGTTTTGGCACATTTGAAAAAAACTGGGTACACAAAAAAGCTCGATATTTGGGTACCTCACGAGCTCACTGAAAGAAACCTAATGAACCGTGTACTCATTTGTGATTCTTTATTACGACGTAATGAAACCGAACCATTTTTGAAGAAGCTGATAACTGGTGATGAAAAGTGGATCACGTACGACAAGAACGTGCGAAAAAGGTCGTGGTCAAAGGCCGGCCAGGCTTCACAGTCTGTGGCGAAACCCGGGTTAACTCGCAACAAGGTGATTCTGTGTGTGTGGTGGGATTGGAGGGGCATTATTCATTATGAGCTGTTACCACCAGGCAGGACCATCAATTCTGAACTCTACTGCGAACAACTGATGAGATTAAAGCAAGAAGTTGAGAGAAAGCGGCCGGAATTAATCAACAGAAGGGGTGTGGTTTTTCATCATGATAACGCTAGACCTCACACATCTTTAGCCACTTAGCAAAATTAAGAGAGTTTGGCTGGGAGGTGTTGATGCATCCGCCGTATAGTCCTGACCTTGCACCTTCAGATTTCCACCTGTTTCGGTCTCTTCAGAATTCTTTAGGCAGTGTCAGATTAACATCACGAGAGGACTGCCAAAACCATTTGTCGCGGTATTTTGATCAGAAGTCCCAAAATTTATATAGCAATGGGATCATGTCCCTACCTACAAAATGGCAAAAAGTTATCGAACAAAAAATGGTACCTACATACTTTAGTTAAATGTAAATAAACTACTTATATTAAAAAATGTTTTGAATTTTCTTAAAAAATGCGAAGAAACTTTTTCCCCAACCTATTATTATCAATTTATCATATTATGATTCTGCCAAAGCGTCCATTTTAGGCCCCCAGATGTATGAACGTAAACAAGCAAAAGAAGCAAAAAAATAAGTTCAAAAACTAAAACCCGACTACTGAAAAATCACGCTCTAAAAAGTATGAAACAAGAAAATATTCTCATCTGAAATTATTATGTACAAACTATTCAATATTTATTGTCTTTAAATAAACAACTTACACGTAATATGTATATTTTAATGTTTAATACATATTCATAGTGATGTTCAGAAGACAGCCGTGGTCGTATGCCACTTTGCCCTAAAGATTATGATCGCTTACTACTGTTAGAATGTGTTGTTT
The DNA here is from genome assembly GCA_963921375.1 of Tiliacea citrago. Lineage (NCBI taxonomy): Eukaryota > Metazoa > Arthropoda > Insecta > Lepidoptera > Noctuidae > Tiliacea > Tiliacea citrago. The sequence continues at coordinate 4,759,368 of OY992799.1, forward strand.
TGATAGGTTAGGTGGCACACGATTTTTTTTTGCTTTGACTGTATGTCCGCTAGAGGGAATTAAATTGAATTTAATGTGACCTCACATAGCCTATAACCAGCGGACGATCAAGATGCTTCCAACAATACCTCATTTGTCAAATTATGACAAGCAGTTTAGAAGTAATGAGGGAACAGATGAACATAAAAAGAAAAGAAAGAAAGAAAAATTATTTATTCTGCACAAACAAAACGCACAGTACAACAAAATAAGTCAAAAAACACACATACAAAGTAGCCAAAAGCCTCGCATCCAATACCCTAAGCATTCTGACAATCTTTTCCACACACACATACATACCGGTCAAAATCATAACCCTCGTTTTTGCTTCGCCGTAGTCGGGTAAAAACAGCAGGTACTTATGTAACAATGGTAGCAGGTGGTGTTCTGTAGTTTCTGCCTACCCCCATGGGAAGAAGGCGTGAGTTTATGTATGTAATAGACGCTGCTTGATATAAATACACAATCAGCCTTTATTTACGATGGTACGACTATAATTAGCCTGAAATGCCCACTGCATCGGATTACGGCTAATGCATATCTGACACGGGATTACGTTTAATTACTCACAAATAAAACATGGCCGTCTGGTTATTTGATCTGTCTTTGAGACCGTCATAGGAGGTATGCTAAGCTGAATAGGGTCGAATTTAAAGACAACTTTTGGTATATAAGGGTGCTCACGAGCGATTTTCTCGGCGATTGTTGTCAGATGTAATACATTCTGACAAAAAACGCCGAGAAAATCGCTCGTGGGCGGGCACCCTAATGCTCCTGTTCAAAATAGGCCGTCCCTCATTTTTTAGGGTTTCGTAGTTAAGAAGGAACCCTTATAGTTTCGCCACATCCGTCTGTCTGTCTGTCCGTCCCCAGAGACTCTTGGTCCCATATTACAAAACGCCATTCAATACTCAAGCATTACTTAAAACTAGTTTCAACCAATCAAATGGCTTGAATTCAGTTTTAAGTAATGCTTGAGTATTGAGTTACGTTCTTTAATACGGGCCTTAAAGCGCAGGCCACACCGCCAGCTAGCGGGCGGGCGGGCTAGGCGGGCGAACATCGTTTCACCTCTTTACATACTTCGGTTCACACCGCGAGCTACCGACTAACCATGTAAAGAGGTGAAACGATGTTCGCCCGCCTAGCCCGCCCGCCCGCTTGCTGGCGGTGTGGCCTGCGCTTAATACTAGAAAGCTGTAATTTGGCATGGGTGTACATATTAATCCCGTCGACAAAGCGGTAATACATAGGTATATATTTTTGTAGGGTTCCTCCCTTGCATGTAAAGTGGGGATGATGTTTTTTTTCTCCTATCTCATGTTATCGTTGGATAGGCCATTCAAAATATTGCGGGTCTGTGAAAACCATTTTTCGATTCAGGGATCCATAGAGTCAAGCGCCCCCCCTGCCAGCTAAATGGTTGTTTTTGGATATGTGAAAAAAGTAATGGCACTTGTGAAAACTATCAGAGCTAAGTAGGCTTGACAAGTTTACGAGTAATAGTCGACTAATTTACATTTGCAGTTGGAGAATTGACGTGATGTATATCGATGTATGGGGAGAACATGTTTTTCAACTATAATGTTAAGTTTGTTTTGGGATAAGTTCATCCCAACTAAGGAACCCTTCATTGGAGGAGGTCCGAGAAGCACTTAGCCGGTTTTTTTGTGAATTGGTAATCACGGAATAGAAAAAACAATTCCTTGTGTGAACACTAACTCATCTGATAATCTCTGATACTGTTTGCGATACTTGCCCAGAATTGCTTAGAAGTAGGACTCATTCTGTCAGTTTCATGACCGCTGCACCTAATGTGTAAGTTAGGAAATAACTTACCTAGATAGTCAAGTACTGACTACCTTACCTAGGTCAATTAAGTACCTACTTAATAAAATTACCGATTTCCAAAAAAAAAAACCCTACAAAGTGAAAATTTTCTTTAATGTCGGGTGGCTTTTTTTTGTCAATAATTTCCCTTTTTAGTTATGGTACCGACCCAACACAAATTGGTATACCACTAAGAGTCTTCGGTCAGCTGGACCCGCGGGTCCACTTAACCGCATAATTTATTTTCTATATTTTTATTGGTTAACTGGACCCACATAAAAACATCTACCCCCTTATTACAAAACAAGATTTATATTTTGACTGCTTATCCATGCAGACAGTTTTTGTAATAAGAACGTAACTGTGATTGAAATACCGTTCTTTATACAAAACTGAAAACTTAGTTCGGTACTAAGTTGTCAGTTTTGCATTAGGAACTTTACCATAGACGGAATTAAGTCTGAAATTCAATAATGGCTCCATGGGTAAAACATGGGTCTGAAGATAAACCTTGTTTTGTAATAAGACGGTTTTTGTTTAAAGCTACTAGTGGATACAGTCGAGAGCAAAATTTTTAGTCAAAATATAATAAAACACAATTCAATTGGGTTTAAACGTTTCTTCTCAATCAAAATCTAAAATATTTAATTAGGTTCATGTAAGTACCTGAATCAAGACATACCTTTTTATAACGAGAATTTTAACTAAATGTAATACTCAAATATAACACAGATTAAAATAATAATATATTTAATAACCACAGACAGATAACATTACAGTCATGAATAAAATTATACAAATCGACGTAGTAAGTCAACTATAACAACCACAATAACTATAAGTACTGTTTTTTTTTTCTTTACAAACATGTACATAAATCACATTGAAAAAGTTAAAATCAGTCAGATATTCAGCACCTCAGTACGTCTTTTTTGGTCACCTTTACATCTTATTTAGTTATATTTAAAAATAAGCCTTAGTTACTATCTATTTAAAAATCACAGACATAAAAGTTACAATAAAATTAAAAAAAAAAAAAAAAACAAATCATCATTCTAAGTATCTAAACAAATCAACAATGATTAATTTTGAATGCTATTTTATGGATATTTTATGGATAAAATAGCATTCAAAAATAGTCAGTAAGTCAGTTGAAAATCAGTCTCACTTGATTTTTTTTTTTCTAAACAATGGCCTATACTAATCTGGCCGCTGAGTAGTTCACCTACAGCGTAGTCGATCTTATTCTTTCTTTCCTTGCTTTCAGGCAGCTGCTTTGATATTTTGATACCGTAAGAACATTGCACTTAATTTAGGTATTATTACAGTAAAAAAATATTTAGTTATAGTGTTAGTGAATAAGTGTGGTGAGTAAGTGTAAATACTTAATTGAATAATATTAGTATATTTGAAGTCATACAAATAAAACTAAAAGATTCGGCTTTACTTCGTGACTGTAGTTATAATGAAATTGGGCAGTGGGTCCAGTCGACCTATTCAAAATGTGATTAGGTTGACTGATACCGCGGGACCAGTTCGAATGGGTCCAGTTGGCCATTGACTCCTAAGTTGCTAGATATAAATAACCGTGACAGAAAGTTACTAAGACATCCTCAACACACAGTAAATGGTAAAAATACGTATTATTGAAGCCAACTTAAAAACCACTCATCAGAACTTGACCAAATTTAAATAGAATTGCCTCAGGACTATACCGTTTAAAAAAATAATAATAATTAAAATCGGTTCATAAATGGTGAAGTTCTGATGTAACAAACATAAAAAAACGAATTGAGAACCTCCTCCTTTTTGTGAAGTCGGTTAATGAGATGTGTGAAATATCTTTGAACTATTTTATTTTGGCTCTACTCCTCGTCTTCGAGTCGTCTGATACATTCATAAGATTATTAATAAATTCACACAAGTTTCTCAAGCTATCAGTTGCTAATCAATACCAAACAATATGGTAATTCATTTCCTTCCGTTGGTAAACATTCTGGCCAAAAGAAAGTTGGATATCTTTGTAATCTGTTTACCGTAAGACCAATTTGTAGGCGCTGGTAACAAACTGAGAACACCGGATATCCTCATTGTCACTTACGACAGCTATGGGGGCAAGTGAGGTATTTATATTAATGAAAAATAGCATCTGCATGTTATTTGAATTGTATGGAGCATCAATAAAAATAGCAACTACGAGAATTACAGCAGCAGCTACTCCTTAAGGTGATACGTAAAAAAAAAATCATAGCGAACTGGGCGGCCGCACACTGGTCCCGAATGATAAAAAAGTGGACATTAAGAAATTTTTGACAGAAGGTCAACGGATTCGGCTGATTTTTTTTTTGTAGACAGCTGATGCAATTACAAATCACTTTTATAGATTGAGTTTTTGCCAAATAAGCCGTATTTTCAGAGAAAAAAAATATTGAAATATTTTTTGTATGAAAGAAATCCTAATTTTGTCTTTATCTTCCAAGATTCAAACGTATTCAAAATAAAACTTAGCGCAGCTTGTAGAGGTGCTAATTACTCACCACTTTGTCATAGACACTCTTCTGCGATTTTGTGCTCCTTTTGAGTTACAGGCACTTTAAATATTTTTTGTATAAAAAAATTCTAATTTTGTCTTTATCTTCCAAGATTCAAACGTATTCAAAATAAAACTTAGCGCAGCTTGTAGAAGGGCTAATTGCTCACCACTTTGTGATAGACACTCTTCTGCGATTTTGTGCTCCTTTTGAGTTACATGCACTTTAAATATTTTTTGTATGAAAAAATCCTAATTTTGTCTTTATCTTCCAAGATTCAAACGTATTCAAAATAAAACTTAGCGCAGCTTGTAGAGGTGCTAATTGCTCACCACTTTGTCATAGACACTCTTCTGCGATTTTGTGCTCCTTTTGAGTTACAGGCACTTTAAATATTTTTTGTATAAAAAAATTCTAATTTTGTCTTTATCTTCCAAGATTCAAACGTATTCAAAATAAAACTTAGCGCAGCTTGTAGAAGGGCTAATTGCTCACCACTTTGTCATAGACACTCTTCTGCGATTTTGTGCTCCTTTTGAGTTACATGCACTTTAAATATTTTTTGTATGAAAAAATCCTAATTTTGTCTTTATCTTCCAAGATTCAAACGTATTCAAAATAAAACTTAGCGCAGCTTGTAGAGGGGTTAATTGTTCATCACTTTGCCATAGACACTCAATTGCGATTTTGTGCATATAAGCAGATAAGCACGCCAAGATCCCTGCCCTAAATCAAATACATATTAAGTGATAAAGTATAAAATAAATAAATAAACAAAACATGCATGTAAAGATAAATTAAGCGTTAGGGTTACAGGTAGTTCAAATTTTTTAAGTACGCCTTAATACAATACCTATATTATTATATAGGTTTGTATTTTGACGGTCCTAAGCCCGTTAAAGTACGAAGGAAAAGTTTTAATTGCAATTTATACCTTTTTATCATTCAGCGTTTCCGACGCATTCACTAGCGTTAGATGACCAAATATAGCCCAAATTGTAAGTAATCGGCTAATTAAGCAATGACTCATTACCAAAAAATGCTTATAATCTGAATATGAGTCACACAATAAATTACCTGTACCTGAACATGTCTGTACACGTTTTGAGATATCCAAGTTGTTTATTTGATATATTTAAAATAAGACTTTTTTTAATAGAAAGACATTTATAAGAGTTACTTATTAATGAAGAAAATGTTATTACATCTTAGTCTATCTTTAACAAGATTATTTCTAATCCGCCTGAATTAATTTTTTAACTCTGAAAATACGGCTTATTTAACAAAAAATACATCTTTAAAAGTTACTTGTAATTGTATCAGCTGTCTACAAAAAACTAGTAAAGCTCATCCGACAACGAAAAATTTAAAGTGCCAATATTTTTTTTCTCTGAAAATACGGCTTATTTGGCAAAAACTCAATCTATAAAAGTGATTTGTAATTGCATCAGCTGTCTACAAAAAAAAAATCAGCCGAATCCGTTGACCTTCTGTCAAAAATTTCTTAATGTCCACTTTTTTATCATTCGGGACCAGTGTGGGCCGTAAGAAAGTGACAGAGTCCATTACTTCCACATGCGAAAAAAGAGAGCGCAACAATGCGCTGGAACCAAAATACAACAACGTTATGGCGCCAAACCAAATAAAAATTGTTTAAAAATAAATTAAGCTATCTATCAAAAATATTTTCAGCCAGCGTTTTCAGTTATCTAATACGCACATTTTTAATGCAATTTTGCAATGAAATTACTGAGGATTCTAGAATTACAGGAAAAAATATGAAAAAATAGAGGTCTTTTCGGAAATAAATTATATCGAGGAAATGTAACCCAATTGCATGTTCCTTCGGTCAGAGTATTAAACAAATAGTCAATAAACATATATCCAAAAATTAAATCCATACATGCTGTAATAGTGAAATAAATGGATACGAAAAAGCCGACATTTTTTTTTGGTATCGCCTTAATAAGCCATCATGCCCTGTTTAATTATTATTATCATTTATTAATTTCCCATACGTCCATCTAAAGGCTCGTACTACTTCTGTACGAGCCTTAATCACACCAGAAAATATGATGAACATAGCACTGGCCAAAACTGTAAAGAAACCCTGTTCTGGATAAGTGTAGATCTTTAGCTACAACCCTTTAAGGATATTGTCAATAGTTATTTTCTTTCCTTTCCAGCTAATTAAACTGCATTAGGTACCTACCTACCTATAGTAGTACTTATCTACCTAATTATTATTATCATCTTGTAACAAGGACAGTATGACAACCAAAACAATGAAATGATTGGACATTATAATTTTAGAAATGATCTACAATAATAGTCTAGGAAATCGCAAGTATAATGATAACGTTGTATTTGTGTGCAGAAGTGGCGAACGTAACAGATGTTTACCCCAGTTCATTGGCACTATTCTGTCCGACGAAATCCTGCTAAAATAATTAGCATTAACACTGTTAATTATTGTGGTAATTGAGATCGTAATACATATATATATACTGGGGAATCAAATTGAAATGGCTGTGTGGCGTGCCAATCAAATGGATGGTTATTCAATTTAGTTACGGGTTTTCTTTTTCTTTTTGTTATTTTTATAGTAGCTAGAAGTTTAATAGTCTAAGATAATTTAAGTAACAGCTTCATTTTCAGTCTGTATCGAGTAAATCATCATCTGTAATCAATTTGAATCCATCCATGAGTGGATTGAAACTGGGGTTGAGATTGAAGAGTTCAAGGAAACTATACTAATTCATAAATCGACTGGGGTACTGAGAAAGCTTTAAAAATATGTCAGCTGTATGCTGCGGCCCATGGACTCAAGTACATCCAAGGGCGAGCTGATGATATTTAAAGCCGGTAAGAACTGAATTCACTTCTTACCGGCTTCCTACTTCACTAATACTAGGCGGGATACCACTCAGGCTTGTTCACCAGATTAAGTACTTGGGACACGGGTTGCAGACAACTTGGATACTGACTTTGGTATTGAGAGGGAGCGGAGGGCTTTGTGTGTGGGTTGCAACATGTTGGCCCTTATATTTACACGTCGTAGTAAGCAAGTTAAGCTGGCGCTTTTTAAAGCAAGCGTATTGTCAGTCCTTCTACACGTGGAGTCTATGGGTCAACTACACGCAGCGAGTGTACGGAACTCTGCGTGTACCTTTTTTTTTTAATTTTTTACGCGTTTAGGATATTGTTTGGGGTGTCTCGTTTTTGCAGCGCATCGACTGATTGCTTTTATGCAATCATCCGTAAGCGAAGCGCTTCGCTGCTGGCACTGCAAACGGTATCCTGGACGTGTTGGCAAACAGGTGGGTTTCTCCACTGTTGAAGCAGTGGATGAGTGCTCATGCGATGGGCGCTCAGCCCGGCGCATGCTTAAATTAAATTGCATGAATAAACTGTACTAACACTAGGCTAAGTTTACCGTAAGAAACTTATGGATATAATTTTTGAATCCGAAATAAATATATTTGATTTGATTTTGATTTGATAAATATTCAAAAACAAGTTTTCTTGTTCACGTGACTCGTCGGAAAATCCACTGTACAAATAGGCACAAAATTATTTCAGGCAATTTCAGTGTTTTTCTTTATTTGATACAACCCTATAACACAGTCTATCTAATTTTGATTTAACTACGCAAACAACAGTTGCATGTTCCAAGGTCATAAACACATCATTGTCGCATTGAAACAATTGCACATCGCATAATATGCCTTTGTTGGGGAGAACCACAATTCAAATAAAACAATTGCATAAATATACAATGACGGATCACTATCAAAAAACGGTTGGTACAAAACACACAGCGAAATAAAGACGGTTTAAAAGGGCGTCGCGGTGAACGGGTTGGACCAGGGTTCCTCAAACTTATAGCCCCTCGTAGATTTAATTTTATAGACAACTTCAAACCGCTTGATAAAAAGAAAGGAAAATTAATAGAAAAATATTTTTTATACAAACATACATTTTTTACCCGACTGCCAAGAATGTTATTAAATAAATATGTAAATTTCTTCTAGCCGTATAAGTCAGTTTTAGAGATAACTAGCTTTTGCCCGCGGCTTTGGCTGTCAGAAATTATCCCACGGAAACTTACTACCGGTATTCATTTGTCCTATTTGGTAATTCAGGTAAGTTATTAAGGCTAAGCGATTGACTGCTGCGCTGCGTGTCGCGGGTTCGATTCCCGCACGGATCAAATATTTGTATGACCTACAAGTAGTTGTTCCGGGTCTGGCTGTTTGTGTATGTGAGTTTAAATGTTTGTAAACGCACTCACGATACAGGAGAAATTCCTAGTGTGGTTCGTTTTTATTAAAAAAAAAAAAACTATCTGTGTGCCCAATTTCATTCAATTCCATTCAGCCATTTTCTTTGACGTAGCAATGAACCATAATAATTTTTTACGCGTAATTTTGAGTCTGCGATATCTTTTAAAGTATTCATTTAAATTATATGACGTCAAGGCATATAAATTAAGTTTAAATTAAATGCCCAATTGAAATAACATATTTTATTGGGTAAGGATATACCGGTCAAAATAACAACACAATGTTTCATGAAACTCTGAAAGATTACAATGGTTGCTGTGGGTCATTTAGAAGATAGACATAATTATGATTTCGGGGACTTTTTTGTTGGTTTTTTTAGATGTACCATCCTGTACTATACTACCTCTTACTGTTTACGCGGCTCAAGCCAGTATAGCTCCAAAACGGCATGATTTTCATCACTCCGTCTATTGGTGAAAACCGTTTGAAATTCCGTTCAGTAGTTTTTGAGTTTATCGCGTTTAGATAGACAGACAGACAGACGCGGCGGGGACTTTGTTTTTTATTATTTTATAGGATTTTGGTCTGTTTCAACCGAAAAATTTTAAGAGCACCTAGTGAGTTTACGCTGTCGTGTCGCTATAACGTTTATCCTGTCACGTACCCTAAGACCGACTGTCATATTTTCTTTGTTTCTTTTCTTTCTTTCATACCTACTCCTACAATTACGCTAACCTCACTTTGAGAAACCCTGGGCTTAGGCTAATTGCACCCACCTGAGTCACGCTATACCTACCTCCGGTGCATGACTCATGTCCGTGGGGTTTCCAATTAATACCTGATGGTAGCACTTGTTGTATTTCCTTAGTTCGTTATTTTTAGGTGAAGTGTTAGAAAGTGTACTTAAAGAAATTTCTAGGTGTGTTTTACCTTAAAAGCAATCTTTATTACATAACTAGTTATTTTGAAGTCGAAGTTACATTAGTACCATAATATAAATACACGTAGTAAACATGAAATTGTGATACCCAAATTTAGATTAACTAAAACAAGCAAGTCATTTCTTATAAACAGTATCCGCTTCTATAACAAGTTGCCAAAGTCGGTTATAGAACTTAGCGATGGAAAGTTCAAAACCCACGTCAAACGTGTACTAATCAAAAAAGCATACTATAAGATTAAGGACTACGTTGAAGACAAGGAAGTTTGGCAATAATTCCTTCTGCACATGTGGCTTCCCTGGTAACTCATAAACGGCATAACTATGTAAATGTCTATTAACTGCTCCTAAATTACGATTTTTATTCCTTTTTTTTTTAATTTAAAATATTTATTAGTGACTTGTGGACAGAATATTTATTCAGTTTTGTTACAGTTGTAATGACAATGTTGTCATTTGGTAGTAATATATATAATATACATAAGTAAGTTTTTATTTTTATTATTTTAGTAATATTTTATATAATTATTTTTTAATTTGTGAATGTGAGAACGTTGTAGGCCTAATAGACTGTAGCTTTGTAAAATATCTTCTATTTTGTTAAGTATTTGGTACTTGTTGACGGGCCTACACTGTCCTCCCATACCTATTAACACTGTAACTTGGAAACATTGTTAAAGCCCACTTTTTTTGAAAAGAGTAACCGTGGAGTTTCTTGCCGGCTCTTCTCCATCGGAAACGACCAATTGGAACCGTGCACCTAGCTTCTGACGTTTCATAAGTACCCATGTAGGTTTATGTGAAATATTTTTTTGTTTTTTATTTTTTTGATTTTACCTACCTATTTAAAGGGTAAATATTGATTCCCTTCCAAAACTGCAAGTGCATGGATTAAGTGCATGGATCAAGTGCCTGGATCAAGTGCATGGATCAAGTGCATGGATCAACTGCATAGATCAAGTGGATGGATTTAGCGTGCAAAAGGTTTAGCATAACCAGCCTATAATGTTCCCATTGCTGGGACACAGGCCTCCTCTCAGTGAGAGGGAGTAGGCCGTAAACTACCACGCAGACCCAATGCGGGTTGGTAGATGTCATAATATTTCTTCAAATGCAAAAGGCTTTTATGAATAATTATAATTAACTATAGCGACCCGCTACGCTTCACATGGTTATTACGACTTGTCAAAACATCGATGGATTTAAAAATGTCGTCCAATCAAAAAGGGTTCAGTAGTGGGGTATTGACTTAAGACTAGATTTTGTATCTAGAATCAATTGTCAATTGATAACAAGGATTAGAAAAATATTAAAAAACGGGCACATTTTTTATTTATTAGACATTTGAAGTTGAAACTCTCGAAAAGCTTGATTTGAGAAAAACTATATGAACTTGTAGATAATTTAGCAATAATTAATAATAAATTAAAATCGCGAAATGCAATTTTTCACCTAACTTTACAAAACTGCGTATATCTCGGAAGCTAAATGCCGAGAACTGGACCCTTTTTGCTTGGACGCCCACATTTTTAATAAGTAGGTATTAAACTTACACATACACCTTACGGACCAAATTCTCTAAATTATAGTGAAAACCGCACCACAATCCGTTGCGGAGTTTAAAAAAACTGGCCAAGTGCGAGTCGAACTCGCGCACGAAGGGTTCCGTACCATTATCTATAAAAACGCGTAAAAAAAATCAAGTTTGTTATATGAGAGCCCCCCTTAAATATTTGTTTTATTTTAATTTAATTATTGACGTTTTAAAGTGAATATATAACTAAATATTCTGTGAATATTTCAAATGTCTACCTGTTACCGTTATTAATATCGAGCAAAAAAATCACGTTTGTTGTATGGGAGCCCCCTTAAATATGTATGTTATTCTGGTTTTTAGTATTTGTTGCTATAGCGGCAACGGAAATACATCATCTGTGAAAATTTCAACTGTCTAGCTATCACGGATCATGAGATACAGCCTGGTGACAGACGGACAGACAAACAGACAGACAGTAATTAATAATAGGATAGTTAGGAGGTAGCTTAGTAATAGGATTCCCGTTTTACCCTTTGGGTACGGAACCCTAAAAACAACGCAGTCACACAGACAGACTTGACTTTAATATATAATATTTATAGATTTCCAGAATCCTTTGATGTTTATTTGTTAATTTTGGAGAAAGAAAAAAAATATTTTATTTGGGCCACGCACGAAGAACGTAAGAAATACAAAAATAGCATTTAAAACTAACAACATACAAAAAAAAACAATCAAGACTTGTGCGGTGCCAAAAAGGCTCATAGCTCAGCGTAATGCTGCGATATTTAAAAAATAAATAGATACCGCAGCGAAAGCCCATTCACATCACACAAAAATCTATTTGAACCACTGATATCCTATTTGAATTTAATACGGTCTTCTACTTATTACTAGTTGTTGTTATTTTGCCAATGTTTATATCAAATCTTGAATAAACTCTGCTTTTCTTAAGCCCATAAACATTAACCGCCCCATAACATGAACTAGCGTGATGTTTGACGTACGGACCGCGTTATATTGTAATTTATAGCCATATTCCCTTCCCCTATGCGCTGGCCACGACGGAAAAATAAATTACCTACGTCGTACTTACTGGATAAACACGGTTCATGGGGACTTACACGTGGAAACACGTAGTGGTGTGGATGGGTGTCTATTAAGAGAAACTCAATAACTAATTTTCAAATTTTGAAGAGAAAACCAGTAAGTAGGCTCTGAAGTTTCTTGCCCGTTCTTCTCCATAGACCTTACTACGCTTTGGAATGGGCAACTAGCTTCATCTTTCTGACTGACCGACCAATCCTAACTAATATTATAAATGTGAAAGTGATTTTGTTTGTTTGTTTGTTACGCTATCGCGCTACAAAAAAACGGCTGAATGGATGTGCACCTGGATTAGTCACCATATAATGTTCTATAATATATTATATTATTCTAGCCATCATCTTTCACCCAGTCCATCCATCGTTTATTTGGTCTTCCCCTGGCTGCGGGGCGGGGCGGGCGCGCAGCGAATGCGTCGCGAACACGGCGCGGCTGCACAGCGAGGACGTCGCGGATGCGTGGCAAATACGTAACGTTTTCGTCGGGTGTTTGTAGCAAGTACAAATGGCGTCCACGCTACTATTCGCGGCGATCTTGTTGCGCGCCCGCAACAAATTCGCTGCGCATGCGCGGCGTGTTCGTTGCGCGCCCGTAACCTATTCGTTGCGCACCCGCTCCGCTTTGAGGACGCTCGCAATCCGCTAGTATGATAAGGCCCTTATATGTACTGAATCCATGGTAGTAGGATGCGCGTCGATGTCCCCGCCACCCTGTATAGTGACACGCTTCACCAATACGGTGCTATGTCACTCTAGGGCCTAGAGGGACATATCGCACGTTATTCGTGATGTTCTTCAGAAAGGTCAGGTGCGTAGTACTCGCAACCGGCGTGCGTGTATGACCAGTAGGTACCCCGAGTGTAAGTTTCCAAGTGAGTAAACGTAACTAGCGCGTTTGCGTTAAGATTTTTATTCTCACCCTTATATTCTTAGCATTATGATCTATCGGTCAAATTTTAACGCAAACGAAATAGTTATGTTTACTCTCTTGCAAACTTACACTTGGGGTACTGATGTATGAACGTAAACGAAGCAAAAGGAGTATGTAAGGAGCGTAGCGGGTTCTGCCTACCCCTGTAGGAAGAAGGCGGGAGTTTATGTTTATGTTAGAAGTTTAAATTAATAAGAACCCAATTAGGAGGAACTAGAACAAATCACATTTCCAACTAAATCTATCAATCACGACATCACTCACAGTCAAGGAGCAAGACAGCTCAACATGACACATCATCTTGACAATTAATTACTGGCTCCTAGTTTACACTCGAGACCAGATAAAAGTGACGGCTCATCAAAAGTTGCATTTACATTGTGAACTCCTGAACTGCACCAATTTCTTGCAATATTCTTTGCTAATCCTGATGTGACTTTATAACATTGACATAAGGTTTAAATTGCAATGATAGATGTGGGCTCGTGAAATGCATCACTGCTACAGTATTTTGGAGTATATTTTGGGACATAGAAATAAGTCTTTGTTTAGCACTTGTACTTTGAAATTCGTTGGAAAGATGAGTGTAACCGGTCAGACAGTTGTTACGGGTCGTCAGAAGCCCGGTATCGGTATCATGTTACCCAGTAACTGGGTTTTGGAGGTCAGATGGGCAGTCGCTCCATGTAAAATACTGGTATTCAGCTGCATCCGGTTAGACTGGAAGCCGACCCCAACATAGGAGAAGGCAACGCAGATGATGAAACTTATTAAACCAATCAATCAATTAATTAAGAAATACCTAGTTGTTTGATGTGGGTGCTCATCACGTCAGTGGTGGATCAAATGCGTAAGAAATTACGTGTAAGGTACTAGATGCCAGAAATTCTTAAGCCTCTAAAATATACCGACGAGTTGGGAAATATAAAATACACCGACGAGTTGGGAAGTATAAAAACTAAAGATTAGCTGAAGTGGTTAATTAATATGCTTCTAGCATAATCAGCCTATAATGTTCCCACTGCTGGGGCACAGGCCTCCTTTCTGTGAGCGGGAGTGGGCCGTCCATCGTCCACCGTCCATCTACCACGCGGGCCAAGTGCGGGTTGGTAGAGGTCACAAGTCTTCGAATTTTTGGTTCTAGGACATGCTGGTTTCCTCACTGTGTTTTCCTTCACCGTTTTGAAAGCAGTGCCAATATGCGTATGCCCTTGTAAAAGAAACAAATCTAGTTATCAAAAAATCTCCACTCCACAAAAACCTCAAGACTTTGTAAAGCTGTCGTGAAAATACTTTAGGTTAACTTGCTTGAAAATATGTATTAAAAATAGTGGTCTTCATCATCAGTTCCACTTCTCCAAATGGTGCTTTCCGAGAGCAAATGCACGAGTTACTTTATAAAATACCCAAATCGCAAGATAGGCGTGCCTATAAAATTTGAGGATTTCCCTCGATTTCCATGGAATTCCCTCATCAGATTCTGATTTAGTGGCATTGGGACCACTTCGGGACCATACCCTTTCAAACAAAAAAAAATTTTTCAAAATCGGTCCACAATTCGGTAGGTATGTAAAGTAAAAATTAACCTATGTATTCGAAAACCATTTCGAGATTTTAAGCTTTTATGAGTTATTTTTCTATTAATAGGTCTTAAAATTATAAGATCGTATTTATTTTCACAAAAATACTTAAAATCACTTGACTTTTATTTGACCTCTAAATGTCATCCAAAGTAGCCTGAATTGGGAATTTTCAGTGCCTCTTTTAATTAAATAATTAAGTTGTTCTGTATGTGTCAAGTGTCAATGTCAACGACAAATTCACATGAAGCACTTATTATTATTCTATTCAAATAGGTAAATAGTGTAGTTTTTCACCAGCGGCCGACAGTACAAGTCGAATCACATCGATGTATCGCACCAGGAAAACTTAACTTACGTTCAAATGATCTTCACAATAAAACAGACGCCGCACAGACTAGTACTCAACGTTTACTTCCTCGCACCATTTCTTTTCTAAGGTTTATTTTACTAACAATCAATTTGTGTCGGCTATTTGTTGTGGTGTTTATACTTGACGGTATGAAGCACGTAGCAGAAGTAGTCTTTGATCCATTCATTTGATTAATAAGCTATAACTTTAAACTAAGGTACGGAAATCGCATCTCGTATGAAATATAAACAAATTAACTGTCAAATTTGCCTGTTTGACTTTACTGAATTTTGTTTTTAAATAAGTGTTAAACGTGGCAAACATCCTAAGCTATTCAGGCTACTTTAGAAATCAGCACGAACAAAACTTTACAGAATATATAAAAATAACTACCGCTTGTAAAAACAAAAAGAAATGAAAAAAAAAAAAATTATGTGTTTCAAATACTTACTTTAAAATAAAAATATAAAAAACATATCTGAAAAATACTTTACATACCGAATTGACGGAGAAATCGGTGAACATACATTAAAAAAAACCGGCCAAGTGCGTGTCGGACCACGCACAATGAAGGTTTCCGTAGTTGGAATGAATTTATCCCAAAAACAAACTTAACATTGTAGTTGAAAAAATGCTCTTCCATACATCGATATACGTTACGGTCAGTTCTCCAACTGCAAAATTAAGTTGGTTAGCCAACCATTTAGCTGGTAGGGGGGGGGGACACTTGACTCTAACAAAAATAGTACTATAAAGCCTAAAACGGCCTATCCAACGATACCCCACACCATAAAATAGACGAGAAAAAAAAAATATCATCCCCATTTTACGTGCAAGGGAGGTAGGTCCCCTAAAAACATGTTTTTCATGGTTTTATTTTACGACTTTCTCGGCGTGATTAACATGTATACCCATGCCAAAATACAGCTTTCTAGTATTAAGCGTCTCTCAGCTAAGCCGGGGACAAACGGACGGACAGACAGACAGACATGGCGAAAGTATAAGGGTTCCTTGTTGACTACGGAACCCTAAAAACATACAGCCGAACATTTTTTAACCTCCTCCTTTTTAGATGTCGGTTAAAAACCAGCCACAGAGCCACAGAACAGGTTCCCTCGAACCACAAGCAAAATATCTTAATACATTACAATTTACTCACAAATTATAAGTACATCGTGCCTCACACGGGAATCATATCTACCAGTGATCTCGAGCATCCTTATTCTAGTCGGTAATATCACGTAAGTGGCCAGCGGTTATGCAACGCTATCATTATGACCCATATATTGGGCCCTTCGCCCCTTCGCCCTAGGGCCCTCTGGCCCTGTAGTGTAGTGGTACGAAGGGCATTACGCTATTTGTGTCAGTAATTTTGTTTACTATCCTCTCCTGAATTGGTCTTTGAATGTTGGGATCGTGATTCGTGACTCGTCGTTATTTTGTGGACGTCCATTTGGCTACGGTCTGTGATGTGACAGCAGTCAAGACCCTTGACCGAGTCGTAACAGTGTCGTGGGTCGTGGGTTCAAACCCAGGCAAGCACTTTACTTTGTGTAATTTATTTCATCACCACTGCTCACAAAACGGAGGTGAGGAAACCTGCAGCAGAACCAAAGGTTTAAAGACGTGTGACATCCACCAATCCCACTGGGCCCGCGTGGTGATTATGGCCCACCCGCTCTCACAGAGAGGAGGCCTGTGTCTCAGCTGTGGGAACTTTGTGGGCATAATCATAAGCTTATGCTCTGGCTGCTAGAGAGCAACATTAACATTTGACATTACATATCTACAATTTTAATTTCAAAAAGGTTTTAACTTTTATTATTTTAATAATATTTTCTAAAATTAGTTTTTTATATATTTTATGAATGTGAGAACGTTGCAGACTTAATAGACTGTAGATTTGTAGACCATTTCTATTTTGTTAAGTACCTTGTTGAGGTTTGAAAACATTGTAAAAGCAAATTATTTTTTAAATGAGTAACCGTGGAGTTTCTTGCCGGCTCTTCTCCATAGGAAAAGACCAATTGGAACTGAGCACCTAGCTTCTGACGTTTCATAAAGCCCGTAAAGGTTTATATATGTTACGGCTAATACCCGAAGTGCGGCTACACCTAGTTTTAGCCGGTTAGAACTAGGTGTTCGCTGCAAAGTCATCTACTGTTATTGAATCATTTGGGTTAGGTTAGGTTAGAACAGTAACCATTAACAAGCGAAAGCGTGCCGCGGTAGCGGCCGCCGAGCGCCAGATCCCCTCTATTGTTGGTCGAAAACAATCGGCTCGTACTAGGTTTAACCAAGAGTAAGTGGCTACACCTAGTTCTAACCGGCTAAAACTAGGTGTAGCCGCACTTCGGGTATTAGCCGTAACATATATATATACAGGGTGGAATTTTGTAATGCCACCTGGAGGGAAAGTACTCTTAATACTGCAGATAGAAAATTTTACTCAAAGGAAATATTCCTTTATTTTTGAATAGAAAGCAAACTGCATTCAAATATTTTCAAAAATTCTCTTCTCTCACACCCGGGAATCGAACCGGCTAAAATCTGAAAAAATGATACCCTGTACTTTTATTGCATCGATCGTTAGGGTCAATTATAAGGATGAAATCTCTCTAACAAACATGATAAATTAAATGAAAGGAAAACCAGGAAATCTGAAGTTAGTTAGCTTCAAGTAGAGATGCTGCCGATGAATTAGGAACAACCCACACTCGCGTACTTAAAGTGCTGAAAAAGTATAAAAATAAATGCTATCGTGAAGGTCGGTTGGTGCAAAAATTGCATATTGGGGATCGTGACAGACGATTACAATTTTGTGAAAACATGCTTGGAGAAATTGACCGAAACCCTAATTTTTTGAGTAACATTGTATGGTCTGACGAAACCAACTTCAGCAATAATGGCATGTACAATCGCCGCAATAACCATTATTGGTCTCGAGTGAATCCTGTTCGTGTTCATGAAACTAACAATCAAGTAAGCTTTTCTTTCAACGTTTGGTGCGGAATTATGAGAAATAATGTAGTGTTAGTCCACGTGTACGAAGGTCATTTAAACACTGCCAAGTATATTGAAATACTGGATCTCTTAAGAAACGAGTTAAATGGTTTCCTCGAGGAAGAGTGCAACCAAATAATTCTACAGCAAGATGGTGCTCCAGCACATAACAGCAGAATCACTACTGCCTACATTAATAACCATTTTAATACCTGGATTGGTACAAACGGCACAATCAGATGGCCTGCGAGATCGCCAGATCTCACCCCATTAGATTTTTTTTTGTGGGGATATGTAAAAAATCTAATTTACATGAAATCTTATGCGAATGACAACGAGTTGAGAGTTGAAGTTCAGAATACGATTTATAATATTCACCACAACACTTTATTAAAGGTTACTAGAAATGAATTCGTTAAAAGAATAAATTTGTGTATCCAAGAGAATGGAGCCCATTTCGAGCAACTAATTAGTTAGTTTACCATTTTTTGTTAATAATTAAATTAATTTAAGATTTCCCGGTTTTCATTTAATTTATCATGTTTGTTAGAGAGATTTCATCCTTATAATTGACCCTAACGATCGATGCAATAAAAGTATAGGGTATAATTTTTTCAGATTTTAGCTGGTTCGATTCCCGGGTGTGGGAGAAGAGAATTTTCGAAAATCTTTGAATGCAGTTTGCTTTCTATTCAAAAATAAAATAATGTTTCCTTTGAGTAAAACCTTCTATCTGCAGTATTAAGAGTACTTTCCCTCCAGGTGGCATTACAAAATTCCAACCTGTATATACATTTTTTTTTTTTAGGAATATAATGTGTGATCTGTCAGGCAGGATGACGCATCAAAATTGTAATTTTTGTTCCGTTGGTGTAATTGATGTATGGCGTTTCAGTGAGAGGATAAATAAATAAATAAATGTGAAATAAAAATTTAGATTTTTTACTCCGGTTGCTTCGACATCACCTAGCTTGAACATCGTTTTGGGCTGTGTCCTTTTGGTCTGTTCGCTTCTTTTTTGCCTGTCACTATAGTTCCCTAGTATACCCTCATTATTTGTTTATCGACCAAAATATTGAAACACTAGCTTTTTTCCGCGGCTTCGTCCACGTGGAGTTTGGAAATTATCCCACAGGAACGTTCTCGTAGGATTATTTATTTTTTATCCTATCCATAAAAAGTATGTCCTATGTTGTAATCCAGGTCATAGTCTACCTGTGTACCAAATTTCACCAAAATCCGTTCAGCCGTTTTAGCGTGAATCGTGAAAGTGTAACAATCAAAGACACTTTAACATTTTAAATATTAGTTAGGATTTTGTGCAGGCAACCAGAAGACGAACGGTTTTGTTGGCCTACCTAAATTAATGTATTTAAAGAGCTGAACTCTTAAAAAAACCATATTTAATTACAATTATTATAGGTAGAATACTACAGAATATTGCATTAGTATTTATAATTTTTTTATCAGATAAATAGTAATCTACATAATTATGTAGAGCTGGGGGCCTAAAATGGACGCTTTGGCAGAATCATATATGTTCTGCGTACAATTCATATCCCGCAATTCATCTGTTTGACAGTTTTGTATGGAGTTTCGTAAAATGGTCCACAAATTATGAATTGCTGTAATGAAGTCTAATGTCAAATAGCAGCTGTCAAACAGATGAATTGCGGGACGTATGAATTGTACGCAGATCATATTATGATTCTGCCAAAGCATCCATTTTAGGCCTCCTGAATTTATCTAGATTCTAGAGGCGGTATTGGGTATAGCCGTGGTGAAAATAAAAGTGAGCATTTAATTTTTAATTTTATTAACAATATTGTAACGGTTTACATTCAATTGTAAAAGATACAATTTTCAAATCATACTTAAAAACTATTCAACTTCGTACTCATTTTTGAGCGACAATCTCTTTTCTATAAAAAATAATGTAATAATACTGATACTATGTATCCCCATAATTTCTAATGTAATAAATATTTATATAATACCCACACAGATTTCTTAGCTAACCTAATAAAATAAATAATTAAATAACGTAGGTAAAAAGGCGCAATCAATATTATAATTGGTCAAAAGTTACACATAGTTTTTACTTTGCACTAAACAAATAATGATTTAATAATTTTTAAATACCTAAATATTTATAAAGTGACTATTCTATTATAAAAATAATAGAATAAAATAAAATAATTTAATTGTACCTTGTATACAAAAATACAATATGTTTGAATGCCTAAGTGAAAACCCGTTTCATCTGGTCTTATAGAAATCTAAAATCTATAAGTAGGTTCATTATAGGTTTTGCTTAGACTTGAATATTATTATAATAATACAGAAGCTCCCATACAAAAACATTTTCTCATAAACCTGTAGTGGTCCATACAAACGCAGCGTCGTGAAAACGCATCCATGTCAAACTTTGCTTCATAAATAACTGAATACATACAAAAGTATTTACATGATAACATCATTGTGTCATTGTCACTTCAGAGTTCCACCACAAAATAAAATACAAGTTATAACTTAAACCTAACTTATGAATTAAGAATAAACCTAAGTAAGTAGGTACCTACTGGAAAAATATATGGCGGATATTTTCAGTTGCATTTCTTTCCATCTAGTTTTTTTTTTTACTCCTTTAAGTTTTGAACTCTTTCAGTATTCTTTATTTAAATGGAAAGAATCGTGAGAGATCTTAGGAATGTTGAGTTTAATGCATTAGAGCAGGTTTTTTGTATTGTTTTATTGCCAAAAAGAACTCCGTTTCGGTATAGGTCTGTAGAGCATGTTCGTTAGGAGTTTAGGCCTCGCAAAGAACTGCTCCTGAAATGTGAGCCAATCAATCTGCCTAGCCTTCACAACTATTGGGGTTGGCTTCCAGTCTAACCAGATGCAGCTGAATACCAGTATTTTACATGGAGCGACTGCCTATCTGACTTCCACGACCCAGTTAGGGTAACATGATACCCCTTGGTAAGACTGGTTGTCAGACTTTTGGGTTTCTGACTACCAAAGATCCACTAATGACAGCCGGGAGCAACGACTTAACGTGCTTTCTGAGGCACGTGAGCACTAAGTATCGGTTTTTAAGCCTTAAAGCCAAATTTTTTACATTATTTTAACAAGTAAATTCTTCTCAACAGACTTCTCAACACCTTCAAAGCTCAATTTCTTTAAACAATTTGTTATCAGTCTCTACGTCACACACTACATAATTACACTGTTACTGGTCTTTGCTCGTCGTATAATAAAGTTCTCACTGTGTGTCGGCTCTCCTCTGACTTCACGTCACTGGTCTTTGAGTGGTCGTATGTGAAGTTAGCGCTGATGACAACCTGGAAGAGAGTTAGTTCATTAATAAATTATTCAAATAATTTGCTAATGTCGCCAAATTCAGAAAGTGTCTCTCTTTATCATCATCCAATCTCGTATTAGGTGCAATTTTATTGGATAAACTTAGCCCATCGATAAAGCTAGAAGACCTTTTTTCTCTCATTTTATTAAAATTAAAACACAGTTCAATTTACTTCCATATATCTTAAGAGTTGCAATGTCCAGAAACCTCCTATAGACACAATGCGCTCTCAGAAAACGTGAACAGATTTTCATGAAAAGCCGATAATTTTATTCGGCAATTTTTTTTTACAATTTTTCAATATATACTTACAGCATAATAAACAGTTACAAGTCCAATAGCAGTTCCAACCAGCACATCCCACCAGTGATGCCTGTGGTCCGTGATTCTGGTCAGCGAGCAGATAGCGGCGTAAGAGATGCACAGCAGCTGCAGGACGGGGACTAGGAAGATGGAGCGGTGGGTCCAGTCGAAGGCGCGACGTTGGAGGTACCACTGCAGAGACAAATAAGCAAAATAAGTACTTTTGATATACAGCAAGCATGTCCAGCAGTGGACGTGTTTCGGCTGAAATTACAATGATGATGATATAGGTACACACGGCTACATATCAAGCTATACATTTCCAGTATAGGCTGATCTCGCATTGTATAGGATTTCCGTACAGTGCGAGATCAGCGTAAACTGGAAATGTATAGCTTGATGTGTAGCCGTGTGTACAACAGAAAGCCAAAATTACAACAACACAAAATAACATCACGGCTGTATTCCCCAAAGGGTTAGGCAGAGGTGGTGGTGGTTATTAATATGATGCTAAAAAAGTCTTGCATGCATAATAAACATTCTATAAGATGCGTTGATTCTTCTGCACACGTAATTGCATGATAACATCACGCCTGTAATCCCCGAAGGGTTAGGCAGAGGCGCACTTATAGTACACCCACATTTCGCCAGTTATGTTTATGTCCCATGTAATAGGGGGCGAGCTTATTGCCATTATTCGGGCACAAATCCAGACTCCGGGCTGCTACTGAGAAGTTCCTGGTGGAAAAACCCAATAACACTTTGCCCGACAGTGCAGTTCGCAGCGCTTGCGACCACCTAGACCAAGGAGGCAGTCAAAAAGAGTTACGGTTAGTAAGGGCAGGATAACTTCTGTATTTGTAACTTGCGATGAACTTACCGCAATAAAGAAGCCGCAGTACACTGACAGTGACGTATGTCCTGAAGGGAAGCTGCGGTATGAGTCCATCTGGTACCAGCTGGAGTACTTTTCCGATGTGCACTGGAATTCACTCACGAACTGGGAACTGGAACAAAAGAAATACAACATTAGTATAAGTCGGTAGAGGTAGTTAACGTCAATACTCTTGGACTAACAAAGCTTGACCATGGCATAAGTACTAAGAAAGATGTAGATCATAATTTGCCAAGAGATGCCAGGATTGCCAGGTGGATTGGGAATTGTCGTGAACAAGTGGCAATATTTGATTGCAATTGGTTTTTAGGGTTCCGTACCCAAAGGGTAAAACGGGAACCCTATTACTAAGGCTCCGCGTCTGTTTGTCTGGCTGTCTGTCTGTCTGTCTGTCTGTCCGTCCGTCAATCCGTCTGTCACCAGGCTGTATCTCATGAACCGTGATAGTAAGGCAGTTGACATTTTCACAGATGATGTATTTCTGTAGCCGCTATAACAACTAATACTAAAAAACAGAATAAAATAAATATTTAAGGGGGCCATACAACACGTGATTTTTTTTGCTCGTTTTTGCTCGATATTGATAACGGAAACAGGTAGACGCTTGAAATGTTCACAGAATATTTAGTTATACATATATTCACTTTAAAAATAAATAATTAAATTAAAATAAAACAAATATTTAAGGGGGGCTCCCATACAACAAACGTGATTTTTTGCCATTTTTATAGATCATGGTACGGAACCCTTCGTGCGCGAGTCCGACTCGCACTTGGCCGGTTTTTTGGTAACAATTTCAGCGCAGGAAGGCAAAAGGCGGATAACCAGGTGTTGTGGAGCAATTCGGGAGATGCCTATGTCCTACGCAGCTGTTCTAGAGATGACAGCACATACTTCTCAGATTCTTCTAGCAAAGGAAACGTCGACGGAATAATTGTATTCCATACTGTTACACCTTTTACGACCGTACACAACCCAGTGTCAATAATCTCATGAATTTCCATCTTCATTGACAGTTTGATGTGCCCACGTCAATCCTGCGGTTAGATAAGTAGGTACTTAGTTTGAAGATCTTCGAGATCACTCAATGTCAAATGTGTTACTCCTACGAGTCGAATATATTGCTATGTAAATGCGGATGTCGTAAAGTGTGCAGTCAGTGCCCGGACCTCTCTGGGAAGAACGTCATTGGCTTTTTGGTTATTTGTTATAATATGAACCATCTTTGGCTTAAATACGCTTACACACACAATTAAAAAAAAAAACGGCCAAGTGCGAGTCGGACTCTCGCACACGAAGGGTTCCGTACCATTATCTATAAAAACGGTGAAAAAATCACGTTTGTTGTATGGGAGCCCCCCTTAAATATTTGTTTTATTTTAATTTAATGATTTATTTTTTATTTTAAGTGAATATATAACTAAATATTCTGTGAATATTTCAAGCGTCTACCTGTTGCCGTTATCGATATCAAGCAAAAACGAGCAAAAAAATCACGTTTGTTGTATGAGAGCCCCCTTAGATATTTATTTTATTCTGTTTTTTAGTATTTGTTGTTATAGCGGCAACAGAAATACATAATCTGTGAAAATTTTAACTGTGTAACTATCACGGTTCATGAGATACAGCCTGGTGACAGACGGACAGACAGACAGACAGCGGAGCCTTAGTAATAGGGTTCCCGTTTTACCCTTTGGGTACGGAACCCTAAAAACCGGACAATTGCATGTCTGACCACGCACAATGAAGGGTTCCGTAGTTGGGATGAATTTATCCTAAGGACAAACTTAAAATTGTTGTTGAAAAACATGTTCTCTCATACATTCCCACTGCAAATGTAAGTTTGTAGGCACAATATTGATAGATTTACCATGTGTTATCTTAAGACCGTAGACTTCTTAAAGGGTTTTCTGTACCCATCTTTAAGTAATGAACTATTTTCTGTATTAAAAAAAATAGGCTCCGTAGCTTCGGAGATAATGGTAAATTTTCATCTATTTTCTAAAATAATTTTAAAAGCATTTATTAAAAAAAATATATATCTGAAATCCTTCCAACAAGCCCTTTCATTTGATATGTCATACGGTACCAGTTAGAAAAACTTTTTTTCTTCTAATTTGCCCCCCAAAAGTGAAGTGGCCGTGTAACGTAAATAAATGAATTTTGAATATAGTTGATATTCAAAATTCATTTATTTACGTTGCACGTCCGTGTTTGGGTCTCACATAAATTCATAAACTTATATTATACCAAATTTCAACTTAATCGGTCCAGTAGATTCGGAGCGAAAGTTTCTGTGACAGACGGACAGACAGACACACGAGTGTTCCTATAAGGTTTCCGTTTTTTTCCTTTTGAGGTACGGAACCCTAAAAATCAAAACGCAGTTTCTACTGGGGCAATGCAAAGTAGAACGGCGGCAAGGGCAGCTTCTAATAATCCTAATTAGCTGTGGATCTAATTAGTGAGTTATTACAAGCCCTTCTCATGTGGTGGTGATGGTAAATATAAAATTGTACAGCTGTCATTTTCCAATAGGCACTTTGTTAGAAACTCATAGTCTAGGTTTGCAGGCGGAATAATCTATCTTCAAGAAAAAAAAAACGAGCGACGCTTTACAGTCGTCGCATATGATGTGTAACATTTGACATCTCACCTTGGTAATAAACAACTGAACAGCGAAAGAAACTAACCTCAAAATTTAAAAAAAAACTAAATACTGAAATATTTATTCCAATATTCATTGCTAGTGGTCGCACACTGGTCGAAATTCGACCCCCGCTACTCACAATCTGTATAGTCCTTACTTATTCCATGCTCAAGCTGTCACTTCCTGTTACACACTTCCGTCCCTCTTCACTAAATCACTCCCACAGAAAGCGAGAAGGAAAGATGTTTGAAAAAAGCTTTGAAATTAGTATAGAATTCTTACCCATTGCAAGTCTTGCCAGTGTCAGGCTCGCATAAATCGAAGAAGGTAGGCCTAGGGTTCCCTATGAGACCCTTCATGACCTCCACAATACTCAGGTTGATGATCAGACCGTAGATATAAGTTCTATATAAGTAAAAGGTATTCTGGCAGGTCCGTCGAAATCTTGATTGAGAGAAGTCGCCATAAAGAAAGATGTACTCTGTTACAGCGATCTGAAAACAAGAGACAAAGATAATACTTTGGTTATTCAGGATCAAGAATTTTGAATTGCCGAAGGATTAGAAGCTCTTTGGAAAAAAACAACTCCTAAAAAGAACGATTCTTCAATCAATTTAATAAAGTTTATTTTGGCCTTGTAAAAGGTGTACATGATTAAGAATTTTAATTGTTTCAATAAATAATAATAATAGTTCACTGGGCTTTTCATTTAACAACCATTTAGGGTAATAATCTCGTTATTATAAGTGAGGAAAAGCCATGTCAGTACGCTTGTACTTTCAGGACAGTTAATTAACTGCTCTGAACAGTACAATAATATTATTATTTGCGGTCAGTTACATTATTAGCAATATACTGCTGAAGTGTAACGTTGTAAACAGACAAACACAATGACGCACTTTCTGCAATGCGTGCATCATTAATTGGTACTCAGCAAAGATTTACCTCTTCCCCATGAATGTTTTGTATGCTCCTTTATAAAAATAACAACATGC
The DNA here is from genome assembly GCA_963921375.1 of Tiliacea citrago. NCBI lineage: Eukaryota > Metazoa > Arthropoda > Insecta > Lepidoptera > Noctuidae > Tiliacea > Tiliacea citrago. Next base: position 4,785,710 of record OY992799.1, read on the forward strand.
TGCAATATTCGATCCATTTCCCAGGAATCCAGTGCAAGCAAAAATCACATGACATGACATGGGGCTGATGACATAACCGGCGAAATGTTGTTGAACACCTGTGCCTATCCTTTTGAAAAATACAGGCGTGATTTAAGTTACGTAGTCTTCTTTCTTCCTCTTCTTACGAAAGTGATAGCCTAGTGGTATGACTAACAGACTGCCAAGTCATAGGTCTCAAGTTCGAACCCAAGGCACGCACCTCTGACTGTTCAGATTCATGTGCGTATTGTTTAATTATCACTCGTTTAAAAAACGGTGAATGAAAACATAGTGAGGAAATATGCCTAGGAAATATTTCTCGACGGCATGTGAAGCCAAGTCAGACTAGAGAGCCATGGGCGGCATAAAAACTAATATTACGCAAAATGGTTTTCCAAGGCCCGCATTATTTTTGAACGGCCTATCCAACAATATCCCACACCATGGGACAGATGAGAAAAAAAATATAATTCCCACTTTACGTGCAAGATAGGTACCCCTAAAAACCCTTTATTTTTCAATATTTTATTTTACCACTTTGTCGGCGTGATTAACATGTACACCCATGCCAAATTACAGCTTTCTTGTACTAAAAAGTTTCTGAGCTAAGCTGGGTACAGACAGACAGACGGACATGGCGAAACTATAAGGGTTCCTTCTTGACTACGGAACCCTAAAAAGTAGTCTTAATATTATATTCACTTACAAAAATTAGCGGCAATCCAAATATTGATGACATAATCATCTCAGTGTTGACCGTGTCTCCGTTGAAATGGAAGCTGAGAGCAGGATCGTTGCAGTAGAAGCCAGCTTTGTGGTTCGGGATGACGCCCAGCTCGAAGAGTCCAACCAGGGCCAGCACTGTGGAAGATATTATACTTTTAGAGCTAAAGGCAATTTTATGTTTACAATGACAAACTGTTACATTTTAATAAGTAACACGTCAAATAATATTAATTAGGTAAATAATTCGTTTTTTCATCAGTAAATTTAAATGTAAAGGATCATAGACTACATCAAAAAATGAGCATAACCCGAACGTAGATTGACGCGAGACACAAAACCCTTTTTTTTTCCCTAAAAGTCGCATGGAGATCGACGCGCAAAGTGTAACCATGAACTCAGCGAACATTCATCGATGGTTATTTTAAAAAAATCTGGTGTTTCATACATGTTGACCGCGTAAATATTGCACTATTGTATAAAACAACAGATTAAAAAAAAAATACCCGACGAAAAATTTCAACGCAGGGGGATAAGATAAGATCATTTATTTATCCAAAACATGAGTATATATGTTACGGCTAATACCCGAAGTGCGGCTACACCTAGTTTTAGCCGGTTAGAACTAGGTGTAGCCATGTAGTAGTGTAGAAGTTTTATCCAACAGGGATTGTCTGGATCTAGTTCTAGCCGGAATGATATCGGATAGACCTAGTTTTATCCAACAGGGAATGGCTGGACCTAGTTGTAGCCGGCATGATGAAGGCTAGACCTAGTTTTACCCGAAAACAATCGGCTCGTACTAGGTTTAACCAAGAGTAAGTGGCTACACCTAATTCTAACCGGCTAAAACTAGGTGTAGCCGCACTTCGGGTATTAGCCGTAACATATACACATGGCATGTTACAATAAAATTATATGACAGTCATGTTTTGCCATAACAGCGTACAAATATAAATAGGTAGGTGGGTAGGGGGAAATTAATATCAAATAATTATAAAAGCCATTATTCAAAAAATTAACAATCCAAATTATATTAGAATAAAAAAATAAAATATACTACAGAACAGTGTCATCAACTTGTCATAGATAGGGGGCCAGAATCATGTTCTGGATCCATGTTGTGCGTCGCTGTCCCTGCCACCATTTATCACTAACTACGCATTGGAGTTGATCAGAATCATCATAGACCGTACAATCAACAGTGATTAAGTATCAAGAAGATCGCTTAGGGTTCCTAATCTCACTCAATACCCAATAAACACGTCATAACGCTCAATCAATTATAATTAAATAATAATAAATACCGATATTAAACTGAATCAAAATTTTTATTCAAATAAGGAAAATCTTACAAGAGTCACGCTCGCGCGCATTATATCAACGAGTCACGTCACTATGCAAAGAATTAAATACCATTTTGGTCATATTAGGTACAAAATATAAATGGATGATTAATGTATTGTATTATTTATTTTAAGGCTGGTACCTAGTTTGTACGTATTTATAGCCTACAAAATCCACTGGTCGGAAATGTGTATGAATTTCAAACTGACACAATTTAATTAATCGTTAAGTATTTTTTGTGTTTGGGAGTGCAAGATTTTCCCGCAGACCAAACACCAATAGTGATACTGATACCATATAGATATCTACTGATACACAGTTTTTTTTATTGTTAACGATGATAAGAAAGACCATCAAGGTTAAGAAAATTAGAGAATTAGAAAGAACAGTAACTGACTAGGAATTCTTGTTAACCTATCCAGTTATGCTAAATGTGATTGTCATACCTGCTAGCAGCATGCTGTTAAATAACACATCAAGTACAAACGTTCTGCTAACCAGTAAAACGCAGATTTAACAGCCTTCCGGGTACCCAAAAACGTATAAGGACACCTTCTACATAATAAACCCGGAACGAACAGTCCAAATCTAGTTCTAATATTATCTAACCACTCACTCACGCAATTTTTGCTCGTCCCCGTGACATTGCAAATGGACGTCGCCCTCCATTATGGCCAATTTATTTGCCAATCCCCCAAACTGTGGCTGTTGTTGAAGTTCAAAGTCAATGCCAAACGACCAGGAACAGACTTTAGTGGCCAAAATGTCCTGACATGTTGGGATGGCGCTGCCATCACAGGCGAGAAGATCGCGAGAGCCAAATTCGGTGCAATAAAATTTTAGTTCCACTTTTTGCCGCGTTCCAAGATATGCTTGACTACTAGTGCAGATTTGTAAGGACGTAATGAAAGTGAAGATTTCGAGGTGAAAAGTTAGACGGGTAGCTGTGTGGGATTTGGCAGTTCCTGCAAATTATCCTGGTTGAGATTTCTAGACATAGTTCTAGGAAGTACGGAAGAATTTTTGTCGTGTTTGTAAGTAATTTTCATGTATTTTAGGACTTGGGAATGGAGACAGTGTTCTTTGTCCGTACGGTCAAACCATGGCTCGATTGAGTTTTCTAGACTTTGACGAAAACAAATTGTTGAGCGTTTTTATGCGGGCGATCTTTAGACGATATTATAATCAGAACTATCATCATAACAATCAGCGATCGAAGCATCGATACAAATAATTTAACCCTCAAATAACTTGCCATCAGAGTCCTTTTGGACTCCGCCCAGCCGCAGTCGGTTAATAAGAAAGGTACCTAGAAAATATTAATTAGGTGCTCTGGGATTCTGGATGCTAATCATTAATTTGCTACGCTAATTTTCTAATCTTTATTGTAGCTTAGGCCGATAAGCATCATCGTGCTTTCTCATGCTGAGCACGCGTATGTATTGTTTATGTTTAACAAATGGAACATTAAATACACGTGATAAATCTTAGTAGATTAGATTATTTAAAAAATGATTGTCGTTTTAGATATCATACTAAACGAGCATGATATAATTTAGACAGACTTTTTATGATAATGGCATAAAGCTGTCTCTAAATACCTAATTTGATTTATTAAATTGTGTTTATGTATGCCTAAAAATAAAAAAATAAAATATTTCACATAAACCTACATGGGCACTTATGAAACGTCAGAAGCTAGGTGCACGGTTCCAATTGGTCGTTTCCTATGGAGAAGAGCTGGCAAGAAACTCCACGGTTACACTTTTAAAAAAAGTGGGCTTTAACAATGTTTCCAAGTTACATTGTTAATAGGTATGGGAGGACAATGTAGGCCCGTCAACAAGTACCAAGTACTTACAAAATAAAAGATAGTTTACAAAGCTACAGTCTATTAAGCCTACAACGTTTTCACATTTACAAGTTTAAAAAGAATCTATATAAAATATTACTAAAATAATAAAAATAAAAACCTACATATTTAAACCAAATGACAACATTGTCATTAACCTGTAAAAAAAAACTGAATAAATATTCTGTCCACAAGTAATTAATTAATTAACAATTCTGTCACTAATAAATATTTTAAATTAAAATTGTAGGTTATGTTAAAATTATTTTAAATTGTTATGTCAAAGTATGTAAAAAAAAAAGAAATAAAAATCGTAATTTAGGAGCAGTTAATAGATGTTTACATAGTTATACCGTTAATGAGGTACCAGGGAAGCCACATGTGCAGAAGGAATTATTGCTAAACTTCCTTGTCTTCAACGTAGTCCTTATTCTTATAGTATGCTTTTTTGATTAGGACACGTTTGATGTGGGTTTTGAACTTTCCATCGCTAAGTTCTATAACCGACTTTGGCAACTTGTTATAGAAGCGGATACTGTTTATAAGAAATGACTTGCTTGTTTTAGTTTAATCTAAATTTGGGTATCACAATTTCATGTTTCCTACGTGTATTTATATTATGGAAATCGCTTCTTATTTTGAAAAGTCCTAAGTTTTTGCGAACATATAAAATACTTTCTAAGATATAAAGGGAAGGCAGAGTAAGTACATCAATTTCTTTGAATTTGTTTCTAAGGGACTCACGAGGACCCATTCCATAGATCGCGCGGATTGCCTCTTTTGTAAAATGAAAATTGAATCTACGTCAGCAGCCGATAATACTAAATACATAATACTGTGGAAATAAGCAAAGTACACTAACCTAGCTGTGGCTATATCAGTTAACTGCCTTATTTTTCTTACTGCATATGCAGCTGAACTTAATCTACTTGAAAGAGCTCTAATGTGGGCACCCCATTGTAATTTTGAATGTAAAGTAATTCCTAGAAATACAGTTTCCGTAATAGCATCTAGTTTCTTGCCGTCACGTTTTAAATTTAGACTCACTTGGGGTACATTTGGTAATGAAAACTTAAGACATTTAGTTTTGTTCGCATTAAGTAAAAGATTATTAGCTGCGAACCATTTTGAAAGAACAGCCAGACTATCGTTGACATGTAAGACATCCGTATCTTATCTATCTATTTTAAAAATAAGGGAAGTATCATCAGCGAATAGAATTATAAGTTAGCCATCATGTAAGGCAGAGCATTAATATAAACTAGAAATAGGAAAGGGCCAAGAATTGAACCTTGAGGGACGCCCATCTTTACTAGAGACCCCAAGGACGTTGCCCCGTTAACGTTTACTTTTTGCTGCCTGTTTGATAGATAGGAAAAAACAACATCAGCAGCTTGTCCACGAATTCCGTAGTAGTGTAATTTACAGATTAGTGTATTGTGGTCAACGCAATAAAACGCTTTTGAGAGGTCACAGAAAATGCCAATGGCATCCTGGGATTTCTGCCAGGGTTCCAAAATGTGACTGATGAGTTTCACTCCTGCGTCAGTCGTCGACCTACCTTTCGTGAAACCAAACTGGCGACTATGTAAAATCCCATTTGAATTAAAATGTGACAACATCTGGTCTAGCATTATTTTTTCGTATATTTTACTCAATGCTGGTAGCACAGATATAGACCTGTAATTAGAGGGATCACTCTTACTACCCGATTTGAAAATTGGTACTACTTTACTATGTTTCATTAAATCAGGAAACGTACCGCTGTCTAAACATTGATTAAATATGCCTGTTAGGACAGGCTATTGTGTCAATTATATCTCCAAGAACCTTAACGGAAATTCCCCATAAGTCTTCAGTGTTCTTTATGTTAAGATTTTTTTTTTTGTTTGAATGCTTTTTTAATAGTGACAACAGAAATGGGCTTGAATTCGAAACTTGGAATGTCTTTAGAGAAGTTTTCTTTGGGAAGAGATTCAGCTAATACGGATGATGAGGAGAGAGATTTAGTAACCTCTATTGGGATGTTGGTAAAGAAGTTTTCTGGTGTCTCAGCAACTTTTAACTTATCTGAAATGATTTCATTATTAATTTTTAAAGACAATTCATTCTGATCTCGCCGTTTTGTGTTTCCAGTTTCTTTGTTAATTATTAATTGTATTTGATATTCTTATTTTGTCCAAGACCTGTCAGTAGCAGAGTTGCATAGTAGCTGCGTTGGATTTAGATAGGATTTCGTATCATAAATGCAATTTGTCTAACAAGACTGTTTGAGTAATTTATAATGTTCCCACAAAAACCGTTTACACCTTTTTTTTTTTTTTTTTTGGGTGGGAAATTATCAAATAACTTCTCCCGCTATGGGCGGAGCGGGAGGGAGTGTCAGACTTTTACTGACTAAAACCCACCCGTGTGCCTTCCGTTGCCTGTGTGCCAGGGCCACGATATCCCTTTCGGACAAACTCGCAACCCTGGCAGGCATTGGTCCTACTGGACCCCGTCAGTTGGTGCTGACATCTCTTTGAGGCGCGCGTGGAACACAACGCGCTGTCGACCCGGGCCTGGTCCTTATCAGACGGCGAGCTACCCATCGCTCACCGTCCGCAGGCCCGCGCCTACGGTGGCCGGAAATCGGTTAGCGACTCCCGACGCCCGGGGCGTCTCCTGCGGCGACTAAGGGCGCGAGGGCGCGAATCTTGTCTCACCCTCACGCGTTCCGCCTCCTCCTTCGCGAGCATTACTGCTTCGAAGGAGGTGACGGCCTCCCATGCACTCTCGCTCCGAACCATGGCCTGAACCAGGCCCGGACGCGAGAGATCGCCGCCACCGATCGCCTCCGTGGGGACACGGCGGTGCTCCGCCCAAGCCGGGCAGACCTCCACCGTATGCTCCACCGTGTCCTCCGGGCGCTCCACACAGTGGTGACACCCGGGCGTTTCCTCCCGCTTTATCCTGAACAGGAACCTCCCAAAACAACCGTGTCCGGTGAGGACCTGTGTCAGGCGGAAGGTGAGGAGGTCGTGGCGCCTCTCTAGCCACTCCTCAAAGAAGGGACTTATCGCCACAATTGTGGCGTGCCGAAACCGTTTACACCTAACATTGTCTTCACTCAAACATCAGTATGTACCTACCTATGGTCCTTCCTTGAATGCAATCAATGAAAACGAATGCAGTGACATGCACGTAGGAGTAGGACACGTTCGGTATTACTTTTATTTTATCTAATGTAATTCTTGGTATTGCATTTGTAATAGGTTGTTTTACCTACAGCGGGCATTTTTTTTTTTTCGTTAAATAATTATCATCATCATTCATCATTTCAGCCGAAAGACGTCCACTGCTGGACATAGGCCTCCCTCAAAGGGGGGTTTTGCCATAATCGCCACGCTTGGCAGGCGGGTTGGCGATCGCAGTATGGTGTTAAAATGCATAGAGAACGCAAAATAAAATAATTATACCTGTTCTTATTTCAGTTTTTTTTCATTTAATTTTTTTCTAGAACAGTATATTACGTGAATGGAGCCACGAGTCTTAGATGCACCTCACTTCAGATAACGTGTGCTATTACGAATAGTGACGTCACGTTATAATAGACCAATTCCAGTGCATCCGACACGTTTCGACCCACGTTAGAACCCACGGGGGCCAGGGGCCCCAGCTGCGTAGTCAGACACGTTCCAGTGTATGGCCACGCTTTAGCAAAAGGGCGTAATTGAAAGATTGTTGGTAAGACTTACGTTTATCGTAACATAATTATGGCTGTTTTTAAATGGTTTATCATAGTGACTGTATGCTAGATAGATTTTTAGTGTTTGTTTATAGTATGATGGTAAATTGCTGAGATATTAAGTCTAGAAAGTTGTAAGAGTTCACGGTATGAAATTGGTACAGCTACTCGACAACAGATGGCACTGTTAACAGTTTGGTTGGTGGTTTGGTTTGGTTTTGGTTTGGTGGGAAAAGTTTGATCGAGAATAAAGTGTAATGCATAAAATTAATTAACATCAAGTGAAACTCCATTATTATTGCTTATCTGTATTCAAATTAAGTTGAATTATAGTTTCGTCTTCGTTCATTCACAAAGAGAGCTATAATTACCGGCACGATTAGGTACCTACGAATATTACAACAATTAATCGGGAATCGATTACAAACGATAATGACCGTTAAATCGAACGCCCATAAAAAGGTATGGATTAAAATACCACTTGAACGACGCGGGAACAACGTGCAACGCAACAGGGTGTTAAAAGGTTATAAGGTAAGTGGTACTGTTCTCGGCATTAATAAAATAAAGATTGTGTACAAACCTACGTACTAGGTAGGTAGAGACCTAAGATGTTTTTTTACTTTAAAATATACCTACCTACGTAATTATTTATTTTATTACTTTATGTAGGTAATAAAATCTAACAATGGCCATTAAAAATAGAATTAGGTATATTGTTAGGTAGTTAGAATTATTGAGATTTGTAGATAGATAATACATTATTTACAATAAATTTTAGTAGGTATTTCTTAAATCTTTAACGCTAAATTACTATATCCATTTTATATAATAGCTCGCACAGATGATACTTTGAAAAAAATCATGAATATTCATGAATAGAAGATAAAAACAATCAATAAAAGAAAGAATCAAATTTAAAATCATATATCTACATAACTGATATTCAAAGGTGTTTTGAATTAATATTTTATTCATTAAAAAGTACCTACATTGTGTACACATTGAAAGACATGATAACTGATCGGAAACGGGATCCATGCCATCATAAAAGATCGCCAAAAATGTCGCAGCAAAAATATAAACGAGCTGTAGGTACCTACTTTATAGTCAATAAAGAAAGCAATTTATATCATGATTATTATTAGATAGTAATAGTACCTATATTAAGTCAGCTAACTTAAGTTACATTAGTCCGGCAACAGTTCCGTTCACCTTCCATACGAATTACCTAACATCTTATTCTTTTAACGAAATTTACAAAATGGAAAGTGTGGTGCATGTAGCAATTTATACTTTAGATACGTATTTTAATATAATAATTGTATGGTCCTGGGCTATAATTAAAAATGTAAACGCAAAATTTTATATAAAACGTGTATACAAACATACAAAAGTTTAATTATGCACTGAATGATAACTTTTCAAACAAACAAAAATAAATAACAAAACATCATGCTTTGCATGGTGTAAAAAGTAGTTTAAAAATTACATAATATTCGTTCTATTTATAAAATAATGTTCTCAATCATGGCCGCCCTAATGAACGCATGTCAAAAGGTCGTTGACACGATTTTTTTTTTTGTATTTGTAAACAGTGACTGCGATTGCGGTCATTCTGCCACATGCGGCGAGTGTTACCAGCTGCGAACTTTTAATTATACCTACAACGATATTTTTTTTAATTAGGTACTTTCATCAATATTTTCTTGGAATTTTATTTATTTATTCAATAACAATACAAATTGTGTCTGAATGTGTTACATAAAAAAAGTTTAAATTAGTAAAATAAAATTAGATAATAACCAAAAAAATAAATAAAAACAACTCTTTAATTAATTGAAAGGTTATGTAAATTATTATAAATATAAGAACTGAATATTTTGAGTTACAATATCGTACTACGATATTGTAACTCAAAATATTCAGTTCTTTAGAGTTTTATGTGCAAATAACCCTCCATGGCAGCGTATGGCATTGTCATGTCATACGCTGGAGGACTCATCTCATAAAGTGACATAATTATTTACCACCATATTTTCTAAGTTCGCAAATAATTGTTGACAGCGTCACAGACAGCCACACCTATCAAGTACCATTTTAATTTACTGAGTATTTGACGTCAATAAATGCGAAACTTTATGAGTGTGGCTACACTACACGCTACATGTCAGAGATATGGGATCGTTTTCAGTATTCGAAACACGTAATGTATTTTGCATAATTATTCCTTGTGAGTAGTGGAGTGCAAATATATGTACCTACTTAGTACACTGTATTACAATAATAGACGAAGTTTAAAGTATGTATCTATTAATACAGGACACTTCATTAATTTTGTAGAAGGTGGTACCTACATCCAGTCGTAAAAAAAGTCTAATCACACTACATAAAACTACATAATTATTTTAATTGATATTTTAATTACATGGCAAAGCAATAACAACAAAGAAACCAAGAAATAAATGACTATCCAGCAGGCATTACGGAAAAGTTAACATATTTCTGAGGCCGTCTTTAAACCCGCCAAGAACCGTAAAAAATCTTTCTAAATATTCCCACAATTTTTGTCACTTCAAATTCGTGACAACCCTTAAACGACACTGTGGGGTCTCTACCACGTGTGTTTCATAAAAATATTTTTTGCCTTTTTGTCAGTCGAAGCTGATAATCTATTTTTAATTATTATTTTGAAGTGTCTCTTTTATCGGTAAAGGGTGTAATAAAAAATAGTATTTCTTTTCAGCTACAGAACTCGTTAAGGCCTTCTATTATGTTTTGCAGAAGCTAAAATATTTTTGTGGGAACCTTTTCCTATAGATAATTCAAGTAAAACATAAGTAAGTAATTCCTTGTTTAATTGGTTACAGCTTTATGTAACGCCCCTTATGCCTGGACGCTTTTATTTAGGTACATACGTTCTGTTTACGTTTTTAGTTTTAATTTTTTATTTCTGCTGAGTATAGTTTTCGACGGATATTTTTTTTTGTTTTGTTGGTGGCGTTTGCTAGCTAACATAATGGCAAATAATTTAATTTAATGTTTTGAGTTGCGTCATGAAAATTATTTTACAAGAATAGAATCAAGTTTTTCTAACTAACTAAAAAGACAGCTGTGCTGCTGGGGAGATTTTTGCGTCACATCTTCTTCCCAGCTAAAGCACTAGGAAGTGTTGAAGGGCGGGCGTTATTGGGGGCCTGTCTTATGTAGTTTTGACGTTCGAACAGTGCTGATTCTCAGCCTAGTTTGAATAAATGGCTTTTGATTTGATTTGACATAAGTACTATACTACCATACCATTTATTATCCCTATGACAAAGCAAACATGAATGACCAATAAAATTTCCGTGCAACTACACCGTGGCAAAAACAAATATTATTGTTTATTATACGAACCAACGTTGTTTTTGACGTAGGTATAATAGATAGGAGGAAGTTCCTGTTTTTGTAGAACGTTCCACCATAATATTCTATATCATCCTTGAAAACCCAAATGCAATCTTTTAAATTCCTCAATAACCGAACTAATTAAGAATCAGAACAGCGAAGTAATTGCATTATACACACTTACAGTAGCAATGTGATTAATTTTGACAGTTCAACAACATTGATTAGGTACGTTATATTTACGTTTTTGAGCAGACAAATTTCAAACATTATGAAGCAAATAGATTAGCAATATCCTTTAAAATCATTCAGATTACGACTGATAGTGTGTTGTGCAAATAGTTTGCAGAACCCAGGAACTGAAATCTATCAATTATACAGGGTGACTGGAAAAAAGTGGCAGAGCCGTTAAGGGTTATTCCGACAGATACCACTATGAGACCTACCGTCCTTACTTAACCCTTTTTTTTTTTAAAGAAAATTGATGTTTTATCAGCCATCAAAGTATTTTTTTTACATTTTCCGTTTTTGTTTAGCAGTTTTTGCTTAAAATAATGATAGTTGCGGAAATTTAACAATTATTATAACTTATTTCGAATATCTTTGTTGCAAAACAAAAAAAAGTAGGCCAAATTGGGTTACACTCTTTAAGTAGGAATATCTTGGAAAGGGTTAAGTAAGGACGGTAGGTCTCATAGTGATATCTGTCGGAATAACCCTAGACTACCTTCCCTTAACGGTTCCGCCACTATTTTCCAGTCACCCTGTATAGCTTCGGGGTGTAGTTATAAGATCCTAAAAACATCTAACGTCGTTTAGAACTTAGAAGTCTGAACACATCGCAACCAATAATAAGTGTAGGTGTTTAAAGTAATAAATTAAGACATTTTGATTTACATTTACATAATGCCACCATATTATTATAGAACGTCACTCAACACTCAAGCATTACTTAAAACTTAATTCAAGCCATTTGATTGGTTGAAACTAGTTTTAAGTAATGCTTGAGTATTGATTGGCATTTAGTAATACGGGATTTAATGTAATGAAAGACAATTTAATTAATGTCATAATCGAACATAGACAATCCACAACAGAGTAGCACCAGTTATACAATAACAACAACAATAATTAGATAATACCTACTAATTAATCACTTGTTTACTTTAAAATGAAACGGTGAATATAACAATATATGTCTATTATATATAAGTATTTTTGTTGTTGTGTATTTAGGTTTTCCTTCAGATTTTCCTGAAGCAAATACAATTTCATACTTAGACATAATTTTGTAATATATTCATATTCATTTATTGCATTCCATATTCTAAAAAGGATGTTACAAAAGGCTTAAATCTGGGTACAAAAATATAGACCCTGTAATAAGGGCACAGCAACATTATTAAATTTAAATTATAAAAATAACAAAACAGAAAATTAAAACTATTACCAATATAAAAAAAAATCTAGGTGTTTAAATTAATTCAAAATAAAGTAAGGAACTAACTATACTAATAACTATCAAGATTAGATTAGATGAGATGATAAATTTCAAACATTTGAACTAGCATCCGTACATACCTATAAAACTATGTACGGATGCTAGTTCATTTCATACGGTCTACCTTTTGCTATATGAAAACTGTACACTAATATCAAGAATCCCTTAATACAAACAAACAAATACCTAAGTATTTATATTTAAAAATATACGCATCTAAACGCGTTGCATTGATAGAAAAAATACATTACGTATGAACGCGCATAAAACCAATTCACAAGATTTTTTTTTTGCATTTTGTTACATAAACATTTTCACTGGAAGCAGAACTTTACACCGTCAAAATAGAATTTAAAATTGAATACACATGTTTTTCTTCCGAAAATAAATCAGCTCAGTTTATTAAAACTGGGCAACATTATATCTGTCTTCGTCGTAATGAAATGGGAGCCGTTTTTGGTAGTCAACGTATTACGGCCATGAATTTTAATTTTACTCGTGGCCGATAATTAGTTGCATCCGTTATTAGTACAATATCAATTAATTGAATATTTTATTAAATTAATTCGGGATGCATAAGTCTTTGGGGCGTTTCCTTATTGGACTTGGAAAGTTGGAATTGGGGAAAAAACCTAATCTATATGCTTTTCATGGGCCAAATAGGTACTTCTGTTTCTAGGTATCAATTTCGTACGATGCCCACATACAATGTTGAAATAAAATAAGAGAAATGGCTTGAATGTGAGGTTTTACGGCGATCATAAGCGACGAATAAACTCATACAGAATAATCTAAGCAGTTAAAATAATAATGAGCTCACAAGATCACAACATCGACCTCAGAAAGTAAATACTAATGACCATAAGTCAGCGCAGACATGAAGTAGTTTTATTTGTCATTATAATCTGTCACATAGGTATTTTGATGTTTCCTCTCGCTTTCTGTGGGAGTGATTTCATGAAAAAGGACGGAATTGTGTAACGGGAAGTGACAGCTTGAGCATGGAATAAGTATTGGTAAGGTACCTTTTAATAGCATGGAATTAGTGTACCCACTCATGGATTAGTAAATCACACTAATATTATAAAGGCGAAAGTTTGTGAGTGTGTGTGTGTATGTTTGTTACTTCTTCACGCTCAAACGGCTGGAACAATTAATTTTGATAAAAATTTGTATGGAGTTAGCTGACGCCCTGGATTAAGACACAGGCTAATTTTTATCCTGGTATTCCCACGGGATCGAGACTTAGGCGGGTGAAACCGCGGGGCGCAGCTAGTACTATATAAGAGGGGATCTAATTTCGACCAGGGGGCGACTACTAGTAATGAATAATTATTCGAATAATATTGCAGTATTTACCTTCTTTAAATTTTGAGGTTAATTTCTGTCGCTGCTCAATTGGTGAGATGTCAGATGTTACACATCATATGCGACTACTTGTAAGGCTCGCTCGTTTTTTACTGGTCGTCTAACAGTAGCGTCTCGGCGATCAGTTGGCGAGCAGGCTGACTTACTATCTTTCTGATGAAGAGATTTATAGCACACTAATAGGGTCCCGCCATGCTTCGCATAGTTTTTACGACTTGACAAAACATCGAGATTTCTAAATTTTAATTAAGTTTAATATTAATGTTTCATACACAAACAAATCTTCCGGAATCAATTCTCATCGTTCAATAAACATCATCATCAACAACAAACAACAACAACATCACCATCATACTTTATTTTTATTTTTTTTATTCGGTCATCCATAGTTAATAAATAAATAAATAATAATAGATAAATAAATAATTGGTGGTGAAAACTACATCCGAATCCATTGCGTAGAAGGAAAACAAAGTGCGGTCACACGACATGAAAAGCGAGTTTCATTTATAATAGATAGTTTTGCCATACCAAAGGAATTATCCATTCCTTGAAAAATTTACAGGCTAAGTTAAAAACCCTTGAACTTTTAATAGTGCCTAGCAATGCTGGTTGGTTGTAGAACTATAGACAAGGTAATCCTTTTTAACAACTTTACCCTTCCAACATTATCAAACTAGCTGCGCCCCGCGGTTTCACCCGCATAAGTCTCGATCCCGTGGGAATATCAGGATAAAAAGTAATCTATGTCCTAACCCAGGTCATGGTCTACCGACATGCCAAATTTCATCTAAATCCGTTCAGCCGTTTTAGCGTAACAAACAAACCCAGTTTCGCATTAAATTAGGACACATTAAACATTAACAGGATTTTTGGCTACTTACATATCAGAAGAAGAGGAATGTCAATGCCCAATGTCCACCACAAGCCATGTTGTGTGCAGAAGCTGGTCTTCGTAGACTGCGACTCCACGTCTCTTCTCTGTAACAAAGAAAACAAACCGCTCAGTTACATAGCCTAAATTGGCAGCGATCATAGCGGTGCATAGTGGTCAAATATAATTATATAATTAATGTTCAACTAAATACTTTATAAAACATTTTAAAAGAGTAACGGTGGAGTCCTGGAGTGGAGACCGCGTATCGGCAAGCGTAGTGTGGGACGCCCCCCAGCTAGATGGACCGACGATCTTGAGAAGGTGGCTGGGTCAGACTGGATGCGGAAGGCGGAGGACAGGGTGTTGTGTCGCAGCCTGGGAGAGGCCTATGTCCAGCAGTGGACTGCGATAGGCTGAGTTGATTGATTGATTGATTGAACGGTGGAGTTTCTTCCCCATAAGAAACTACCTTTTGAACGGGGCGACTAGGATCACTTCTATTTTTGTATCTGTAAATTTTGACGTTCAAAAGTGCCTTATAAGTGCATAATTGAAATAAATAATTTGACTTTGAATTTGATCTTTGGAAATGATCACAAATTACTTTTTTGTTTGATGGTTCTTTCACAATACCGGGGATAGCATATAAAGACGAATTGTAGACCAAAACCTAACACAAAGCTCTAGTTCGCAATAGAAGAAGCTTTCAACGTCAAACCAACACCCGTTGGGAATGCGGAGCTCATACCTACATACGTTTAACTTAAGCGTCATACAACTGCACTTTTGGGGACCTAAAAAACGTCACTGATGCCGCGAATGGCGAGGCCACCTTCCGGGCCCAACTCATTTAACAGAATAATACATTTATCTATACAAAATTAAAATCTTATCATCATTTCTAAATCCAAGCCGCCCAGTCTCTTGGGTACATTACCAGTCGAATTTTTCGACGCCATATTTTAGTTTGTTAATAGGTTTAGTTAGGTAAAGATATTGCAACTTTATTTTAATAATCTGTTAGTAACCTCTACACAAATAAATAAAATTGAAGTCTGTTTGTAATGTCAAAATAACAGCTTTTTAAATTTCTAAATGCATAAAATATGAATGTAAACGGTACCGCAAAAAAACGATTTTTAAAATTGTTGTCTGTCGGTTTGTTCCGGCTAATCTCCGAAACGGCTGGACCAATTCTGACGGGACTTTCACTGGCAAAGGGATAGCTGATTTTTTAAGGAGCTCGCGAAGCCACGGGGGGCAGAAGCTAGTTTAAAAAAAAGTAAAAAAAGAAGTTGTAAATAATATACATACAGAAAGTTGGTTATTAATAAATAAATAACCACCGACTCGAAGATAAAGAAAAAAAGCCAAAGTTATGATAATGTTGTACAAATAAGCTTTAATGAAAGCTCCTTTTCCTAAAAATACCCTTTCGAGGCTTTTCTAAGTAGACAGAGCAGCCTTACTCTCTAGCCTTAAAAATCCAATCCAAAAAGTAATAAACCAAGTCCGGATCTAACTTCAAACGGATAAAGTAAACGCTCAGTCCAAAAGTACTCTCTAGAGTCTAGATGATGAATTAAACAAGAAGTATCAGCTATTCACATAATCCTAAGTGGAATCCTCCCAAGTCGCGCGTAAAAGTAGGATTACCTCAGACCCTTTCAGAGCAAGGTCGGTTTGAACTTGGCGCCTGTGACCTTCAAAGGTCGGCTGGCCTTAAACGTGTGAGGATAGTGACCTCTAACGGATAATGTATTGACAGAAGGTTGAGTTTAGACACTGTTAGATGAGGAACACGTGCAGAAATAGACATACATTTAATTAGCTAGCCAAACTTGGCAGACGTGATAGGTAAGTATCGATAGCTGAACATGATTAATCAAAAAATAAATTAATTTGATGAGTTTTTTTTTGGGCCGTCGACCGCAGGTAATGTCCGGTCGCGAAGCAGAAAGAATTTCGTACAATGACCCCTCATTACTTATTTCTATCTCTCGCGCGCAATTGTATTGCCGTCGCACTCGCACATTATAGAAGCACCTTAAAATGCGCGAGCGCGATGGCAATATAATTATGCGCGAACGATGGAGATAACTAATGAGGGGTCATTGTACAAAATTCTTTCTGCTTCGCGACCGGACTTTACTGTAGTTACTTGGAATATCAGTTAAAAAAAAAACTAGGTAGTTTTTTTTTTATTTAAACATGTGTGTTTAAATCAGCCTAAAACGTTCCCACTGTTGGGCCATAATCCACCACGCGGGCCCAATGCGGGTTGGTGGATGTCACATAATATGTCTTCGAATTTTTTGGTTCTAGGACATGCCGCCGGTTTCCTCACGATGTTATCCTTTACCGTTTTGAGAGCAGTGGTGATGAAATAATTATGACTATGTCCAGCAGTGGACGTCCACTGCTGTCGTGTTTAAAACCAAAATCAAAATATTTTATTTCACATAGGTAAACCTACATGGGCACTTATGAAACGTCAGAAGTTAGGTGCACGGTTCTAATTGGTCGTTTCCTATGGAGAAGAGCCGGCAAGAAACTCCACGGTTACTCTTTTAAAAAATGGGTTTTTACAATGTTTTCAAGTTACAGTGTTATTAGGTATGGGAGGACAGTGTAGGCCCGTCAACAAGTAAGTACCAAGTACTTAACAAAATAGAAAATGATTTACAAAGCTACAGTCTATTAAGCCTACAACGTTCTCACATTCACAATTAGATATCCATCACATCTGCAGAGTTCCGCTAGCTAATTTAATTTGACCTTGATGCAATTGAAAGGGGTCATTGTACTCATCATTATAAACAATTTTTACCATGGGACCAATACAGAAATCGCGTAAAAAAAAACTATCTAGCCTTCATCTGCCTAATATAACATAATAATATCATAGCATTACGCCTGTAAACCCTGAATGGTTAGGTTAGGTTAGGATACACCTGGGGACGTGAGAAGGCGATTGTATGATCGTCGTCACCGCCTCCCCCCAGGTGGAGGCCAGCAGGCAACGGATGCGGGGGCACCCTTGCCTGTATTGCACAGGCGTCCACCAGTGCCGGACGGCAATGGCCCGGTGTCCCATTGAGAATGGCGGGCACGCGGGGCCCGCCTATTGGGCGGGCATGCGCCGAGAGGGTCATGGATGTAAAGGTTGAGCCGGTTTCATCCATCACGGCGATGTGGGGACACCGCTGACTTTTAGTGGGTATACTGTCACTACTGACAGGAGTCCCACATACCTTGACTCGTCCCCCACGAGCGGGGATACGTAATGCATTTCTCAGCGTCAAAAAAAAAAAAAAAGGATACACCTCAGGAGTAGGCAGTGACCTATCGCTGCCGGCCGTGGTCGAGTCGATGGCCGGCAGCGAGGAGTCCTGGGACGCGGTGGTATCCTTCTGCGAAACAGTCGTATCGCAGAAGGAGGCTGCGGAAAGGGAGCGGGAGATCTCGTCCGCTCACCCAGCCCGCAGCAGGCGCACTGGGCGTCGGCAGAGGGCAGATAATGCCCTCTTCCAGCCCGCAGCAGGCGCACTGGGCGTCGGCAGAGGGCAGACAATGCCCTCTTCCAGCCCCCCTAAATGGGTCCAGGGACGGCGGACTCGGGGACGTCCACCGCCCCCTATCACACTGGACCCGAGGTGGCGGCGCGTAGTGTTCCACGCGCGCCCCTTTCAGACGTCGCGGGGGGGGGGTCTAACATCCCCCCCCGCAAACTTGACGTGCTGAAGTATTATCAAGGTGAATTAATTATTACTTTTATTTCATGATTTACTTAGTAATAAATAAAGAATTATATTTCTGAACTTTGCTGTGTTGACTGTACAATTTAATCCAAAATAGGTTTGGTAGTGTCGTTAATTGTAAACGACACTACTGGTAGTGCGGCTGGTAGTGTCCTTGCCAAAAAACGGAATGAAATGCACCGACCTGAACCCAAAGATTCACCCTCGCTGTGTGGAACTTCTGTGCTCACAATTTTGCGTCTCCAGCCCAGGCTATCTAGTATTTACTCAGGGCTACCTAAAAAGGGACTGAATTAGTGAATTTTGCTTACATTTCCCTCTGTTTATTTAGGAACAAAGTAATCGTCAACATGTTGGAGTTTATTTTGTTTTAAACAACGTTTCTGCGGTCGTTTTGTGTTCAGCAGATTTAAATAAAATGTACTTACCTATTTTCGTCTGTTTGTTCAGGAGGTCTAAACCTAAGTTGTTAAAGGGAAATATAGGGCTTTCCGTTGTGCCAGTTACGGCACAGTTGTTTATATTCCCTGTAGGCTGTGACAACAGGTTTGTGCTAGATAGAAACCTTATTTGTGGGTGTCCAAACGAAAAGGGTCCAGTAAATGCAATTGATAATAAGGATTAAAAAATAAAAAAAAACTGGCATATTCTTTTTTTATCTGACATTTGAAGTTGAAACTCTGAAAAAGCTGATTGAGATTGATTTGAGAAAAAGCATTTTCTTTGATATATCTAGTAGTCAGATCACTGGTATATTTTTACTAAACTTTTCCCTTAATATTTAAGGCATTTACTATATGAACTTTTAGATAATCGAGCATTCATTAATAATCAATTAAAATCGCGAAATGCAATTTTTTTACCCAACTTCAAGGCTCTTACAAACACACACGTGACATGCACCGACAAAGGGATTGTCTTTGTCGGTGCCTGTCGCGCCCGCGATATCGCGTGAGTGTGTAAGAGCCTTTACAAAACTGCTTAGGTATATCGGGAATTAAATGCCGAGAACTGGACCCTTTTTGCTTGGACATTAAAATTGTGTGCTTCGTGACGCAGTGTGCCTATCCTACCAGTGTGCATATCCATATCTGAATTATCCGTTAATTTTTGTGCTTTAGCTGGTATGAAAGCTTCTTTCAAATTGCTTAGCTTCATCCTCCGTTACTTTGAAAATAATGCAGCGATGTTTTTTTAAATAAATCTGTTTTAATGTTGAGGATTAATGTTGTTAATGTTTGACAAAAACACGATTCCATAAAATTTCCTCGACAGAAAAATATTACAAAGTTGCCTCCAAACACTGAACAATAAACCGCTAGTATAAAAAAAAAAAAACTAATTAGATCATTAAAATTTGCATAATATAATAACTGAACTAAATATAAAGTAGATAGATACAATGTTTATTTTTACTTTAATTCCCATTATTTTCACCGTAAAAAGAAATTACCAAAACTATTGGCGCCTTGGAGCCTTCTCCCTGCTACCCTGTCTCGCGTTAAGAAACGTGTTCAAGAACCCTTAACATCATCCGGACATGGAACCCGGATCTTTACGATCCACGTCAATGAAGAAAATAGAAAATTATGAGCACAATACACTTACATTATGTAGGTATTTCGTCTAATACTGAGTCGTTACTAGATACTTTGTTGCAGTTAGATTATGAATTTAGATGTTCTTGCAAATTCCTAGAACAATGATGAATGCGCGTCTCTTTCTCGCCGACTGGTCGACACATCACCTGATCAGAGAGAGGGCTGGCTCGTTCTTTGGCCAAAGAATTAGCCATTCAACGTGGCAATGCGGCCAGTCTTCTGGGCACGTTTCCGGATAAGAGCGATGTGGACAAAGTACTTCGACGCCTAAGTGTCCTTTTGTTTTTATTTGTTTATTATTCAGTCATTTAATGTAGTACCTAGTGTAAATAGTAAGTTGTGTTAAATATTGTAAAAATTAGGTTTTTGATCCTTAGAAGAATTCACTAAGCTCTACTTAGGTATCATTATTTTGCGGAAACTAAGTGCCAATTTCACCAATGAAACTGAACGCGATCAGCACATAAACCACGTTTAAGAGCTGTCAGTTTCATTTGGAATATTGACACTGACAGCTCTTGAACTCGGTTTAGATATGCTGATCACGTTCAGTCTCATTTCTGAATTTTACCCTAAGAAGTTACTTTAACTAGTTCATCACTGCCCACAGTCGATTGTTGTATTAGATGTTAGATTTATGTCCTAGTCCCAAAGCTATATTTTTTTTTGCCATAAATATCAGTAAACTTTCTCACTTTTATGTGATTTCGTTGTCGCCAGGCTTTCTAAAAAATAATCTTTAGAAACCGGTTCATAATTGAAGTAAATAACGTGTCAATATAAGCCCACGACTAGAAGTTAATCGTTCAATTAAACTGACAGATTTAACAAACCGTTAGACAACTTTACGCGTTAAGTTTGGAAATGTCGACTAATCTGCGATTATATTGACAAGGCGACAAATCGATCGATCAGAGTGTTACTATTAAACATATTGAGCATTTAACGAGTCTTTCGTCCCACGTGGGTTGAAAGATTTACTGTGGTGCACATCATAAGCAATCGACATCTTTAGTGTCATAGCAGATACGATATGTACTTTTAGCATCGGCGCGGATGAGAAAGCGATTGTGGGAGTTTTGATAGAGATAACTGGGCCTAACAAAAAATACTACATAATACAACCCCATAGCTAGTCGCCTAAACAAGATGCAGTGTTGAATAATCGCCTATGCTAAAAGTAGTGAGTCTCATAATATGTTATCTAGGCATTATCAAAAATGTCCCAAACGACAAAATCTCAACAACATAAGATGATTCAACGCTCTGAACAATAGCGGCTTAACTAACGGTACTAAGTATATTAATCTGGCTTTAAGAGACGTTTCCAAGCCATTTCACTCCGTCGTTTTTGCGAATACTTGACATGTAAAACATGTCCAAAATGCATTGACTCTTGCTTTTACAATATGAACTTTAACGTCTAAGAAATTAACACTACTTTTGAATGCAAAGAGTTCTTTCTACACTGAATGGTAAACGAATCTTCCTGAGTTTGTTTCGGAATTATGAACTTTAACTTCCTGAAAATAGAGTAGGTTTTTATTTATGTATGTAGTGTGAGATTCAGTTTGAATTGCTGTCGTTTCCTTGCGACCGTGAACTCTCTGACCGAAGCGTGACATCGCAAAAGGTATAAAAAGTCTGTAAATTCCTGATTAAGTACCCTTACATGTGGTTAAGTTCTATAATCTTAAATTATAACAGCTTTTGTTCGCGGAATCTGTGGCTGAACAAAACAGCGAAGACTATTCATTATTAGAGAGTCTCTGCTGGAGATTTTTGCCCGTTCTTCTCCATTGAGATCTACGTTTTGGAACTTCAACTTTTTGACTAACTGACCGACTCCTTGACAATTCAAAAGTGCTTGTAAATGGTTTTATTGAAATAAATGATTTGCGATTGAGTTTGAGTAAGTTTTGTAACGGTCAAATAAAGCAGGTTATCACAGCCCACTGCTGGATATAATGTCCCTTCCAAGATGTTCTACGGGACTGCTTTCACAGGTTTTCATAGCCTATCATAGTCCATTTCATCCTGGACATAGGCCTCTCTCAATATGCAATTCGTCACTAGGTCCTAGGACCATGACTAACGTGTTAACGTGGCTTATGTCATCATTTTATAGAATTTATTCCTAAAATTTTACAAGTATATACATTAATATTAAACTTGCATATTATTAGACATCGAATTTATGCACTATCAAAATGCCAAAATATTTACGAAAAAGGGCCAAATATCCACAATCAAAATACTATTTACTATTAGAACTTACGTTTATTTTCAGAATATATTTGTATTAGATAATCAATTGTAATTGTGACAACTTACAACTAAATATTTTTCTAGATTTCCTGAGCAAACTCAGGCTAAAAATGACATAATTATCAACGTCAAATGACATTACTGGATAGAACTTGGTTTGGCGCCATTTCTGCAGAAACCTCTTTAGGCAGCGTTTGGCCGGTACTGTTGATAAATGCATTAACATTCTTTATTCCTTCAAGTCCTGCTTAACACATTTAATTACTGAAATATGCACTATCAGTGAAACGTACTAAAATATGCAATAAAGCTATGAAAATTGCGTTTTATGCATTTGCAATTGTCATTGTTTTGTCAAATCGTAAAAATTACATATGCGAAGCAGGGGCGAGTCGCTAGTCTTAAATATATTAGTTACTATTTTTTTTGGCCTAAATAAGTATTTGTGCAAATAAAACTGATTTGAAGTGAACGGGAATAACCTCTATGACGTCACACAATCACAGGAAGTGAATCAATGCAATGATTTTGTAAAGTATTTGATAACGTATACGAATTATAGGCGGATAATATACGCGGATACCGACCTAATGTCTGCGTCATAAGTTTATTTTGGACATGTAGGTAGGAAATTACTATTTTAGGGATAATCATTTTTATGGTAAAACATTAACAACTGAAGGAAACAGTACAAGACTTGTTCAAACTTATTAATAAAAGTCATAAGAAACTTCTGCTCTATTACCTACAGAACCTAACTATCATGTAAGAAATATTCTATAACTAACTTTTATTTTCGGAGGTAGTAATTTTTCGGAAGGTATGTCCTGAAAGCCAATGGCCTCTTAGGATTCTGGTCGCGAAAATTTAGAAAATATTACTTCAGGAAAACGTTTCAGGTGATCATGAAAATTACAAAGTAATTTTCATCATCATCGTTCTCGTATCCTAATTTATTTAGGGTCAATATCTACGTCTTTTTCTTCCCTACTTCTCTATTAGTCGTCATCTCGGTAGTCACTCCCTCTCTAGCCATATCATCTTTCACACAGTCCATGTATACATCGTTTCTTTGGTCTTCCCCTACTCGTATTATCGTATAGCCATCCACATGCTTAATCAGAACATTCCTGACGACATTTCCCTCATTCCTCCGCATTACATGCCCATACCATGACAACCAATTTCCAAGCAACTTTTCAGCCACCGGTGTCACTTTCAGACTTCCTCTTGTATACTCAACTCTTATTCTATCCATTCGGGTAAGACCTCACATGCCTCTTAGCATTCTCATCTGAACTGCATGCAATTACCTTTCATTCTGAAACTGGCTCCTTTAACACAGGTTTTTTACCTAGCGCAGGAGTCCTGAGGCTTCACTTTGTTTGTACAATTTTTTATGCCATTAATGCTGAGCCTGTAGCTTTAAATTCGTCCCTATTGAATCTTAATCCGATCCATGGCAGCGTACCCCACAAGGTTGCCCTTAGCGTGTAGTCCCTTAGTTTATAAGTTTACCTAAGTCCTGGCTGGAGGCCTTAATTATTATTTATTGAGGCAGGAGGAAGTTTGAGGGAGGTTTTTTTTTAGGGGCTCGTGGCTTAGTTGTAAAAGCCGCACGGGCCGATCCATCAGGTTAAGCTACGCTTGCTGGGGTTGGCCCGTGGATGGGTGACCATCTTTACATACCGAGACTACTTCGAGCCTCGGAAAGCAAGTTAAACCGTTGGTCCCGGCTGTCATTCGCGGATCTTTGGCACTCGTTACGGGTCGTCAGAAGCCCGAAAGTTTGACAACCAGTCTTACCAAAGGGTATCGTATTACCCAGTTACTGGGTTGTGGAGGTCAGATAGGCAGTCGCTCCACGTGAAATACTGGTGTGCAGCTGCATCCGGTTAGACTGGAAGCCGACCCCAACATAGTTGGGAAAAGGCTAGGCAGATTGTTATTTATCGAAGCACCTACAGCTCGGTTAAGCAGCCGCCAACCTCCTAGGTCGACCTGCGAGATGCCATTATAAAAATAAAAATAAATAATTACGTCTTATTTTTGTGACGATGGTTTTCTGAAACATTGCTTAACACAACTGATAGATGTATAGGGATAGCTATTTGATATTTTTATGTAGGAGCAATAATGTTGCAATCGGAACACATGGAAGTGTTTCACACGCCATCTAATAACAAAACGAAACACGGTTTTTGTATCTTTATTGTTTACGTTAAGGATCTTGTTATGCAATTTTGTCTTACAGAACTTTAAAATGTGCGTTGTGTGGAAAATTGTTAGCAAGTTTTCAAACTGCTTCTCCTTTTCAGCGTAAAGGACTTACAAACTCACGCAATATCGCAGGCGCGACAGGCACCGACAAAGAAACTGTGCTACTCGTGTCGCGTCGCGCCCGCGATATCGCACCAGTATGTACGAGCCTTTAAGCTTCGGTTTTCTACGACAGCGGTGGCAGTCACATAACGGCCGCAGTGACAGCCGTATTAAAACGATGGCACCGGGCTTTTCACTTTACGGTGTCAAAAACACACCAACTTATTTTCATAGATAGGTAATGTTTCAGTAACGTCATTCAACGGTAAATTGCGGATGCTTTATGGCGCCCACCGCTATTGTAGGAAACCGTCACTTTAGCTTAAAGCGCAGAAGACTAAGCCGCTAGGTGCACGTAAGTCCTTTAAATTTAATTCCCGATTACAAGTAATGCTGTCTCTCTCTAACGGAACGTATCAGAATGTGACAGCTTTACTTTTAATCGGGATGTATGCAGGCTATTGCAATGAATGTGAGTGTGTTACGGGTACATGATCAAACTAGATATAGATAATAGTTACTAACAAATAACTTCCATTTTTTACAATAAAAGAGTACCATACCTTCTCAACCAATTGCCTACTGTATAAGAAGTCAGGAAATAAAAGGTAAAGCCAAGCTTACTTTAGCAGTTCTTTTTCAGGAGTCTGTAAACTAAGTTCTTAGGAAATTGGTTTGCAGATTGTTGGGGGAGAGCAGATGAGTGATTAGGTATATTATATAAGATATAAGTCATAAGATAATTGTTAGTTACTTTATACGAGTATGTACAATTAGTGTTTAAGTGTCCGCACTAGTAAACCTAAATTGTAGACCTGTATGTTCTGTTCCCACAGACAAACCGTGAAAACTGTTTTGCGGGGAAAAGTCCTTAAGTCAAGATTTTTGTAAACGTTGTTTTTAATAAATAAATTAAAAAAAAATAGTAGCAATTGTTAATTGATAAATTAGATAAAAATTCTTTCACAGATGGGAACTGTAGCTTCCCATCTGTGAAAGAATTTTTATCTAATTTATCAATTAACAATATTAATTAATATTGCCGAGTTTCATATGATAAATGTTATGTTAAAACATAATGTTATATTATATATAACGTTAAGTAGCTACCTAATATTGAAAACAGTAAGTATCCTACTCAGTTTCTTTTGAAGAAACCATCCTAAGTTTTCACTTATCAGGGTAGAGACATTTTACTACAATTATTCTACAATAAGTCTGGTGATACAAATAAACCCAATAAACAAAGTGAATGCGTTTATTTTCAAGCGCGTTGTTTCGTTTTTTAAGACCACCCATAACGGTTACGTATGATAACCGTACCGTGCTATAAATATCAGTCTGACTCAACATAATTTTGGGAACTAGGTAATCATAATAAATGTAACCTTAGGTACATTTCAAACAAAGCTTCATTTACCTCAACAGATTCGTACGACCGATAAAGCGACATAATTCAAAAAATCACTTCACCACACACGAAAAAAACACGTCAGAACCCGTCACGTCACGTTTTACCGTAGTCCAAATGAAATAAATATCACAAACTAACGTTCAAATAGAAATAAAATCACAAATTCACAAACTATGAACTAAATAAAACAAGTTGACATATCGGCACACTATTTGCAACTGATATGAAATCTGAAACGGACTAATTTTAACTAGTAGATTGACATAGGCTTATCTTGAGAAGATAAGTGCTAGTAAAAATGCACAAGTCCTTATATTTTGTTGAGTTAGTGAGTAATGGGCTAAGTAAGCCCTTATGAGTTATGTGTCATTAGATAAAGGAGTGACGTATTTGTATATCATTAATTTTATAAGTTGAGTTTGTTTACGTTGTCTATATGTAGTTCAAAAGTCAAAATCGGTTGCACGGACTGTAAAAAAGGTTTATATAATCTTATTTCAAATGAAATTTATGTACTGATTATTAAGTTTGTGTAAGGTTAATTTTATTTAAATGGGTACACACGGCTCCTTAACAAGACATATTGCCCGGAACGAAGATCTCAGAGCTGAGTTATTAATACAATTTGGTGTTGATGTTAAAGAGGTGGGAAGATGCAATAACATTCTAGCATTCCCCTTGTCAGAACCAGCGAGGCTACTATATAAATTTGTGCGCATTGGTATCCGTAGAAGATAGTTACTAAATGGTGTAATATGTTATAAGAAAGCCTTACGGAGCAACTTGGTCTTGTTGACCAAGCTCCTTAAATAAAAATTAATAAAAAAAAAAAACAAGCCATATCATTTCTACTATAAGCTGATCTCTCATCGTACGGAAATCCTATAAAATGCGAAATCAGCTTATACTGGAAATCTATAGCTTATTAAGTAGCCGTCCGTACTTACAATAATTGTAATTGATATATTTTTTTTATATCATTTTTGATATAATTTTTGGATTAAAAATTTTATATTTTCAAAATTAAATATTCACCAAAACAACTGATTTGACTTGAGTTCAAATCAAACGGCTAAGGGATTCCTGAAGGACCTTTACCGACAGTAACTGTTAAGCTCTCACCTTGACAAAGGCGATACCTTGAAGCATGACTCCACTTCTTTTGAGTAACTAGGTCATAATGACGAGGCAGAACTCCTCGGTGATCCCCTATATCCTTCGAAAAAACCACTGAATTTATAACGTTGGAGAACTTGGAAATGGAAACGTCACTGTGCCCTGACGTATTAGAAGTAGGTATAAAGGCTGTTCACAATGGTGTGCTGGTGCCTACGCTTATGTATGGAAGTGAATGTTGGGTGTGGCAAAAGAAGAAAGTAGAATAAAAGCTGTGGAACTGCGTTCCTTGCGAAGCATGTCTGGCGTGACTATGAATGATAGGCTGCAAAATGAGGTGATAAGGCAACGGTGCAGTTTAAAAGAAGATGTAGTAACAAAAATTTAAAAGAGTATGCTTAGATGGTTTGGTCATGTTGAGAGGATGAGTGGAACGCGACTAACAAAAGGTATTTATAAAGCAGAGGTGAGTGGAAACGCCGGGAGAAGACGCCCTAGGACATATAGTAACCAAATTGGTGATGTTCTTCAGAAAGGTCAGGTGCGAAGTACTCGCAATCGGCGTGTGTGTATGAACGTAGCCGAAGCAAAAGGAGTATGTAAGGAGCGTAGCAGGTGGCGTTCTATAGTTTCTGCCTACCCCCATCGGAAGAAGGCGTAAGTTTATGGATGTGTGTGTGATAAAGAAAAGCAAGTAAGAAAATACGTTTATTTGCGGTAAACATAACGTAAAGAAATAAAAACACAAACACGAAAGAACAAGTTGAGGGAAAATATGCGTCACTGTATAATTCATCTGCATGTACTGTATGCTTTAAGGTAGGGGGACCACCCCTACCTTAAAGCATACAGTACGTGCAGCACCTACTCGCAACCAGCACGTGTATACCTGTGTCCCTGGATGAAGCCAAAGAAGTATATTATGTTACGATTGAATGCCACGTGGTATTCTGCAGATAATCCGATATATGATCATTCAGCCGAAAGACGTTCACTGCTGGACATAGGTCTCCCCCAAAGGGGGGGGTTGCCATAATCGCCACGCTTAGCAGGCGGGTTGGTGATCACAGTATGGTGTTAAAATGCATAGAGAACGCTGCTGCCCATTCTTTTAGTAATCTGATATAATTATATTCTGTACTAGCTGCACCCCGCGGTTTCACCCGCGTAAGTCTCAATCCCGTAGGAATATCGGGATAAAAAGTAGCCTATATGTTAATCCAGGGTGTCAGCTACCTCCATAATTTTTGTTATCAAAATTGATCCAGCCGTTTGAGCGTGAAGAAGTAACAAACACACACACACTCACAAACTTTCGCTTTTATAATAATAGAGTGATGTGATAAATCTCACCGCGAACCTTAGGTGAAGTGAGCTTGAAGTGAGCTGTCAATAGACTGGGTCAAATTAAATTAGCTAGCGAAACTCCGCAGACGTGATGGGTATCGATATTTAAACACGATATAAAAAATACAATAGTATCATTGTAGTTTTTCAATTAGAACCCTTCATTGTGCGTGGTCCGACACGCACTTGGCCGGTTTTTACAAAATAGACCAGCTTTAGTACGTTGTTATTATAAACTAGCTACATCAATGATTTTTTTGTCAAAATTCTCATTTGCATAAAAATATTCCTAGATGGACAGAATACATTATGCGTAGTTTCGACAAGATCATGGCTCGTAATTCGCAGCACATTTTAAATATTGATAAGATACGATTCACTTAGATAACAACAGTTTCTATATACTCAAATTCAATAAAACGTGATAAACTGATAATTCTACATACGTCTACAAAATAGATAAAATATGAATTTGCTTAACAGATACCGGTTACAGATATTCATTTAGTGGTTCGATTATCCAAAAAAATATGACTGAACCATACGTGCATTCACGAGAACTTGGGGTCATGAAAATGTGTTTGATGGTTCAAAAACTAGATAAAGATAAAGATGTGTTTATTTTCTTAAACATGTGTACACATATAAGAATAAAAATGCATGCAGGATAACATTAAATAAGATATAGGTTCAGACATGTTTGCCACGTACTATGGCGTGCAAATATTATGATTGGTAATAATTAATTTCATATAATAATTTAACGTCAAACAAACAAAAATATAGCAATAATGCATAAAAATCTATGACAAAATAAAAGATTCTGCCAGATATTTATTAATTGTATGGTATGTTTTGTTAGTTAGAAATGTCTTAAGCTGTTTCTTCAACTGTACATTATTAAGCTCCCTCCAACTTTTGGGTAACTTATTATATTACAAATAGTGGGAGCCATGCAGACAACACTTTTGCGCATAAGTGCAGTCCTACTCCTATGCAGACAGAGCTGACTTTGATCACGCCTGTTTCTGGGAAATGTATTTGCCATTCGCGAAAATAAGTTATTATTATTTCTAACAAACATTACGGTTTCCAGAATATAGGGACGCCAATTTCAATATTTTATATCGAATGAAAAAAGGCTTACAACTATCGGTGGATTTCAACTTAAACATGGCTCTGAGGTATCTCTTTTGCGCTTTAAATGTAACTTCTTTATTAGTAGATAAACTACATCCTGAATTTTCTAAAGAAAAATGTATTTGTTCATTATGTTAATCAATTACACAATCCAAACATACGTAGGTAACACAATCACAATCGCTTTAATTCAGAAAATTGAATATTGTTATAACATTAAAAAATAAATAAATACAAATCTTTATTGCAGACCACATGGTCCATAAAAAACACCCCGGTGGCCTTATTCTGAAAACTATTCACCAACAACCAATATAACCAAACTAGGTCACGAACAACCAATATTTTTGCGTTATTTTTACGTAACTCAGGCCCCTGTTCATACGAAGTTTTATAAGGGATTTCCGTTCCGTACCACACAACACACGTACTCAAATAAACATTGAAAAAACAAACCTCTTTCCTCAAATTGACAGTAATTGAAGCGATCCTTTTGATTTCTTGAAAACTCGTACGCAATGGAGAGGCGGGCATTTTGCACATAAAACTTTGTTTTCACATTAACGACCAAATTGTTCAGAGTTTTAGTCTCATAAAAATAACCATTCAATATTTTTTTTAGAGAATATTTCAGTCTTTTTCAATTAATTAAAATCACAAATCAATCCGCACCAATGAACAGTTAAATTGTAACTGAAAGCAGTATGTGACTTCAGTTAACAAGCTACAATGATGACTAAGTTAAGGAAAATTCTTTGAGCACGTCACTATACCCTAGTTAATATATGAATTAATAATAATATTACATTTTTTAATAAGAATTATGTATAGTCCACACTTCAGGAGCAACACCAGAACTACAAAAACAACCCGTACTGCTACCAAATTAAGGTGCTGTCAAATCCAAATTGATACCAAAGACTTTCTGTTGACAGAACCTAGTCATAATGAATTGCAAGTTTCGGTAGTTTACTGACCCATATTCGAGTGTAAGCTTACCAGAAATTGGTCAAACCGTCATCAGTGACGATTTTTGGTTAAGGTTAAATTTTAAAACCGTGAAAATGCGGTTAGCAGTACAACCTCATTGGGGTACAACTAATCCGGCGAAGTGTACCCCCAATCAACGGATTAGTTGTAACTATTACATATTCAGCCTTCAGTAGGACTTCAAAGTACCACTTTTGGCCACTGATACTCAAGCCGTCGCAAGTCTACTTCCTCTCATAGAACGAAGGAACTCAAGGTTCCATTCTGTGAGAAGATTCCTTTCCTCACAGAATAGAAACTTGAGCCTCCATAAAAAGTGACTTTTTCAGGCCCAGTGCTCATGCAGTTACCATAACAAATTCCGCCGCGAACCAGCAATGCTCTATCCTGGTTTAAGAAGAGTATGTATCGGAAAAATCGCAAGCACATGAGGTATTTCAACTGTTCACTGTTTTGTTTAAATTTTTGTAAACACTGCAGCAATAGCAAATCTCGTGGTTCATCTTTCAGCTACCTTCTGTAAACGTAGTAACCACGTTTCATAGAGCGGGTCTTTGCTATTACATAAAACAATGGAATAAACTTATTGTTACGCCAGTCGCTTATACCTACTGAAACTATGACTCAGTTGAAGCTGAAGGAAAATTATAATTGATGTGGTCTGCCTTATCGCTTGATGCGTGATAACACGTCATTATTGTCTCCAACGTCCCTATATTATGGCTTGAAGTTGTATCCACCCACTTAACTATGTTTCTTTTCGGTAGGTATCTACTTCGTCAAGTACGTCATTCGACGTTATATCCTCGGAATTATCTGAAAAAAACTGTTCAGTATTTGTGTATTGTCTGCAATGACCCAATGATGTGCAAAGGCCTCACTCTATTCTTTACGACGATGGTTCCGTTTCTGTGCCAGTTTTGGCCCAGAATTTCAGCAGTAGGCTCCTAAGGATGATATTCCTAAGAATGATAAGTTGTCCCACCATCTTGTAGTCTAATACGGCACCGTGTAGCTGTTTCAGGGCGTCAATTCTTTGTTCAAGCGTAAGCTTGGTCCTCCACATGCCAAATTCCAGCTATAGAGCTGGAATTCGGCATGTGGAAGACTCATTCAAAGCCTAGTACAATTGAGGTTAGGCAGCTTTTTAAGCCACGTCAATGGTATGCATATTAGAGTTGACGGCGCAGCAAGTGACGCCGTCTATTTTTGTTAAGAAGTTACTGAAATCACCAAAAATGTCGGATAAGAGTGATACGGGCTGCTGACAGTCACTCTAGCTAGAGCGTCGCATTCATGGTTATGTGGCGGCTGTATTCTGATGATAGAAAATGATATCAAGGGCGCGGCAGTCGTACTACGTTCACGATGAACTGCTATGTTACGGCGCAATCCTGATGATATTGAAGCTGCTTAACCACTTATACTCGTACGATGATCACTTCTGGATAAACATCGGTTTCCTGGTTGCTATTCCACCAATTCGCACTAAGCGTTTCCAAATGACTTTTATAATGCGCACGGCAAAAGAGTGGTGGAAGTCTCTACCTGCGTCTGTGTTTCCGAACGCACACGACCCTAATCTCTTCAAAGTGAGAGTAAACAGGCTTTTTCTGGGTAAGCTCACTCCAACGTCGACTTTGTCACTGTCACCTCTGACCTAGACTTAGGTCAAGAGCAAACCCACCACAAAAAAAATAAAAAAATACATAATATTTTCACGCCTGTAATCCCCGAAGAGTTAGGTTAGTAGCTATAGTAGGTACCAATAGTTCACAGATAGTTTATAGTTAACTGATAACTTTGAACCATGTACTTGGACTTTTCAGACACAGACAGTCAGACGGTTACTATAAAAGAGTCAGAGATGACGCTCTGTAACTCCTGCTGTAACTTTTGCTAATACTCGATATGCCTTAATAAATCCCGGGACAGTATAAGATACATCTTGCTTATTAATTAAATAGTTACGTGTTGCAGACTCCACATCCAGCTCACCGTCTCGTTTGAGAAACACTGCACCGACCACAAATAAATACAAATCGTATAGGAGTAAATCACATTCGTTTATCTATGATCATTACTCGGGACACCTAGCCTTCGACAAATAGATACTATATTTTACCCCCTTAGGCTATATACAGACGGTTAAAGTTAGTTTATAAATAACCACAATATTGAATAGTAACGCAGGATTGATCCGACATGATTCGGTTGAGATAAGATAGTTTACAATCCTAAGGTCTAAGACATTGATGTATGATTTTCCTAAGGCATGAGAAGTGGCCGAAGCATGAATATGTTATTTAAGATTGATGAAAGATGAGACCCATTAGGTCCTTATTTAGTCGAATCTTAACGAGTCATTTAAATTAAAATAGATAAGATATTAAAAAAAATTGCATGGAAAAAATATTGGAAAGCAAATTGTAAGTTCAATATTCAATACTTTATTTGCATTCCACAATTTTCACTTAGGTTGTAACTTAAAATTATATGTGATCATTATGGACCCTGTCAGGCACAGCTACATACTTCGTAGGAAAGAGGAAGCTTTGAAAGACTTAACTTTTCCGTCTTCTGAACTAAATCTTTTCTAGTCTACTGAACTAATACTTATTAGGTTATCACTAGAGATCGGATATTCGGATGCATATTCACCTAAAGTTTGAGAGTTGACTAGTATGGAGTGCGCTTCCGTACGGGAAAAAGTGTCGATTTCCAGGACTGACAAGTTTTTAAGAACTATACTATTTAGTACTGTGTATCCCCGAATAAATATATTTCATTTTAGAATAAAAGGTTTTGAAGAAATAATAATAGTGTCTTTTTAAACGTGTATTTTCCACAAAATTCTTGCCTAGTTCTAAATAGATAAGAAATATTTGTTAGTACTTAGGAATACAAAATTATATACCTAGACACTGTTATTAATGAAACCCCGCGATCCCGGAATAAAAATATATTTTAAGAAGCCGTTTCCATACTTGGTATCCTTTGCCGGGAAAAAAACGTACTTTAGGTAAATATGCATCCGAATATCCGATCTCTAGTTATCACTTATAATATTTTCTCTACAGTTTAGACTATGTGCAGCAGGACTACAAACAATACAGTACCCCAAGTGTAAGTTTGCAAGAGAGTAAACGTAACTATTTCGTTTGCGTTAAAATTTGACCGATAGATCATAATGCTAAGACTTTATGGGTGAGAATAAAAATCTTAACGCAAACGCGCTAGTTACGTTTACTCACTTGCAAAGTTACACTTGGGGTACTGACTGTTTACATTGTACTAACTACTCACATAAGAATCACAACCAACCAAACTTGAAAATCAACACCACCCTTATAAGATTACCTCGATATTCGTCTGTATATACCCTTAGGCACAATAAATAAGCTGGGTGGTGATAAATAAAGGCTCACTTCACCGCGGCAGCCGGTCACAGGTCGAGCGGTTATCTGTTATATCTTGGAGTGAAAGTTGATATTAGAGACGGAACCAGTACATGTTTATAACTGACTAACTTATGCTGCGACTTCATCCACGTGAAATTTCTTGTTCCTCCGTCCCATCGCATCGCCCGCCCGCGCTTTTACTTCGTTTTCGCTTAGCGTTCTTTCTGACTTTTTTTTTTCTTTTTGCTCGGCTCCTAATAGTTGTAGTGTGATGTAAATAACCTATGTAAGTATCTTTCCTCAAAAATTGGGCTATCTGATGCAAAAAGATTTTTGAAATCGGACTGGTAGTTCCAGAGATTAGCGCGTTTGAACGCGCTAATCTCTGGAACTACCAGTCCGATTGTCATTGAACCCGAGCTGAAGAGTTTGTTTGTTTGAATAAACAAACTCTTCAGCTTTATTATATTATGTATAGGTAGGTACAGCCGGTGAACAGCATTAACCAACCTCTTTTACACAGAAGAATAATGGAAGAGGGGTCAGGGAATGCTGGTACATAAAGATATAAAAGGGAAGGAGAAAATTAAATTGTTAAATGTGATAGAGGTTTGAGGTTTGGTTGGGATTTGAGAAACACGAAATTAAAGACAGACGAAAGAGTACAACATAATCAGCCTATAATGTTCCCACTGCTGGGACACAGGCCTCCTCTCTTCGAGAGGGAGTGGGCTGTAAATCTACCACGCGGGCCCAGTGCGGGTTGGTAGATGTCACATGTCTTTGAATTTTTGGTTCTAGGACATGCCGGTTTCCTCATGATGTTTTCCTTCACCGTTTTGAGAGCAGTGGTGATAAACTTATTTACACAAAGTAAAGAGCCTGTCTGGGTTCGAACCTACGTCCTACAACTCGTAAGTCGGGGACGTTACCACTGGGCCACCACTGCTCTCAAAAGAGACAAAAGAGTACCGCCCCGGCTTCGCACGGGTAGCAGGACACATTTTTCTGTCCTTGTGTCGTATCTCCCTGTTGCATCGAGCATGTGGGTTAGATTAAAATGTAACCGATGTTCATCCTACTTGGAGTATTGTTAATGTATTTTATTTCCAATCCTGCAAATATTTGAAAAAGTAAAGAATTGATACATATTGTTTTCATATAACTCTAGTGGCCCACACTATCCCACTCACGCCACACTCACTGTCTCACTTGGCTATTGGTTACACGGCGCACGCCAGTAAAGCTCCCAGTCCGCATGATTTTTTTATGACATCTTCAAAAATCATCGTCGTATTTTAGCCAATTTACACAAAATCTTAATGTAATAAACACCTACTCGTACCTTCCTCATGAATCACTTCGCCCATTAGTGAAAACTATATGAAAATCCGTTGGGCAGTTTTTGAGTTTATCGCATTCAGACACTTTGGGGGGACTTTGTTTTATCCGACTACGGCGCGGCGGAGCAAAAAGGAGAGTTATACAATTAATACGTAGGGATGTAATGATTAAGCTACACCATTTAGGTAGGTGGGTTTCACTGTTTTTAATATGTAGGTATCGACTTCCAACACTTTGCTACTTTATCTATTATAGTACTGAAAGCAGTTTCTTTAATGCAATATATTTTTCTCTGTAATTCTAGGAATTAGCGAGTGGTGCTAAAAAGTTCAATACCTAGGTATTTTAAAAACCAGAAATGAAACAAAATGACTGGCGTAAAGATATATAAACAAATCGGTTGTCTGTAAAGTCGGTTTACTGACGATAGTTGAACGTGACAACGTCATAAGCCTGTTATTTGCTGATGACACATCATTGATCTTCAAAATAGATCGACGATCACAAAATCTTGACGAAGTGAATAACTCTATTCTTCAGGTCCAAGATTGGTTTACGGTAAATAATTTGGTACTAAATGAAAAAAAAAACCAAATGTATTAGATTTAAATTACCTAATGTTAGAAGTAGCGAATGTGATATCATATTGAACGGAGAAAAACTGGAATTAATTAATCAAGCGGTTGTCCTAGGAATCACTATAGACGAGAATCTGCAATGGGGACCACATATAACCTCTCTGGCGGGGCGGCTAAGCTCGGCCGCTTATGCTGTTAGAAAGATAAGACAGCTAACAGATATAGAAACCGCGCGTTTGGTTTATTTTAGTTACTTCCACAGCATTATGTCGTATGGCATTTTACTGTGGGGTCGGGCTGCTGACATTGAGTCCATCTTTATTTTGCAAAAGAGAGCTGTCAGAGCAATTTATAATCTCCGTCGCCGCGAATCTCTTAGGGAACTATTTAAAAGGATTAATATTATGACGGTACCTTGCCAATTCATTTATGAAAATATTATGTATGTAAGGAAAAATCTACATATTTTTAACAAGATAAGCGATAGACATAATTTTAATACTAGAAATAAAGATATAATAGATCAACCATTTTTCAGATTATCTAAAGTACTACATACATCTTTTATGGGGTACTGTGTTAAATGTTACAACAAAATACCTTGTGATATATTGAAATTAAATGAGAGAAAATTTAAAACATATTTATTAAAAGTACACTTTGTAAACAAGCATATTACAAGTTAGAGGATTATATCCAGGACAGGAATGCTTGGAAACATGCTGGTCCAGCTCCATAGGACAATCTAGAGTCTAGACAAAATAAAACTGGTTGCTATTTTTATGGTAAAATCTGTTATTTTTATGATATTGATTTTACATTCTGTGATATTTTTTTTTATTTTTTTAGAAAAACATACTTGTATGATGTTTGTAAATATGTGAACACCACGTATCTATCTAATAATTAAGTTATTTTTCATTGCTTAGTTTTTAATTCGTTTTACCTATTATGGTATAGTAATTTTATTCTAGGTGCATCGTCTTCACATATAATCATATAATTAATGTAATCAAACAAAATATTGTAAAACATTTTTAAAAGAGTACCGGTGGAGTTTCTTGCCCATTCTTCTCCATACGAAACTACCTTTTGGAAGGGGCAACTAGAATCAATTCTCGTCAAAAAAATATATAAATGTATTAAACATGAATAAATAAATCATAATAAAAATATATTAAAAAACTAATTGTCAATATTATAAAGTGTTTAATAAATAGATAATTTTACTTCTCGCTTCACTACTACATAGTCCCATCCACATCTTCAAGCGCCGGCGCATAATTCAAGATGCGTCGGATAATCGAAGCGCAGCGAAGTGATAGGTTTACCGTCAGTTCGCGCGATAAATAACTTTCTTGTTTACGTTAAATAAATAACTTTATTCTATTAATAGATAAACATTTTACTTGTGATTGTGGCTAGGTAAAGTAAGTTGCTATTTACTTAGTTTCACCTGTGTGGTCTCTCGTCGTTTTTAAATAAACCTACAAGAGCAAGCAGTGTAATCACGTAATTAAATTACAATCGCAATGGGAAAGCAATTGCGATAAGGCGGCCGATCGCGCTATTTCTCAACGTAATTGCCGTTCGAACGGAACGTTTTTGGTTTTGGTTTAGCTGATGTAAGAAACGGTATCGCGCTATTTTTTGTGAGAGTATTGTTCGATCGATCGTTCCTCCAACGTAACTTCCAAAGTAAAGCTAAATCGTTTCCGTGAAATGATTAGCGCGATACGAACTTAACGTTTTTGTTTGTGGTTTAGTTTTGGTATTAACGTTCAAAATTAGCGCGATCGGCCCCAAGGTTACATAATATACGTATCGTATTTAAAATAAATAAAAAATACTTTTTGGTAATTCTATTAGATTCTTTGCAATAATTAGACAAATGCAATGAATGGCTTTGTGATACGGAATCAACGGTTGGCGATTTCAAGTACCTATCTACCTACTGTCGGGATATTATTCTCTCAGTCGGTAGATAGGTACCTACCTACTGAATATTCATCTTCTAAAAACGTGTATCTATGCGTTTTTAGTAAACGAAATGTTTCGATATTAGTAAATATTATAATGACAGTGTAATTTAATACTGGGTGATGGACAGTTCTTTTGAAGTGGAAACTTTACTAGTTGAGGGTTTTTGGTAGGGGCTAAAAATTATGGGTTCGCTTCACCGACAGGTTAATAACGACTTTAACAGTATAACTGTAGCTATGCATAGTTTTAAGTTTTCACTTCTGTCCTCATGACTGCCTTATTTTTTATCCTAAAACATATAATGAACAGAGCGATACAATTCGGAGAAACACTTTTTATTATCTCTAATAGTGCGGCCGTTTGTTAGCTGTTATCGAATCTACGAAACGGTTATAATAAAGTTAACAAAGCTCACTTATTAAAATAATAAAAATCTAGTCAATAATAAAAATTGTCCGCTATTAAACTTCGGCCGATGAGAGAATGCGTTCCTGACCCTGTCAGTTATACATAGTGTTTGAACATGGTGTTTTACCAATTTGAACTTTATTACTTCCTAATCGTGTCCTACTGACAGCTTTCGGGAACGCATTCTCTCGGTGTCCGGTATATAATTTTCATTTTCTCCGATCCTGTGCTAGTTCTTCCGGTCTTTCCAATAATGTCTAAGATTCATCTCTGACAATTTCTGCAAAAACGAGTAAAAAATAAGTAGGTAGGTACTAGGGAAGTACCTAAATGGATAAGTATCTAACCATCCCTCAAAAATTATGTGGTGGTTCTTATTTATGGTTTCGTGAAAAAAAACATAAAAAAATCTTGAAAATCGCTTAAAGGTTATTCTATATATTATATACAATAAAAAAAAATTAAGTGTTTGTTTGTAATGTCTAAACAACAGCTTTTTACTAGATGCAAATGTAAATGTAAATGCGGTAGGTACTCATAACAAAAAAAGTCTTTAAATTTTTGTCTGTCTGTTTGTTCCGGCTAATCTCCGAAACGGCTGGACCGATTTTGACGGGACTTATAGTCAGCTATGTTTTAAGGAGTAACTTCCACTTGTATTTTATAAAAAGCCACGCAGGCGAAGCTGCGAGCAGCAGTTAGTTTAATTTTATATTCAATGAAACCCCAACTAGCAACTGACGGTGAACGAGAGATAAAAAGGGTTACTTCAATATTTGCACTTTCTAACTGGTTTTTCGAAATTTCATTATTTCTAATATTTACATTTAATTTTCTGAGCAATTATTGCATTGAACATATTCAATAACAAAATACGTAGTATAAACTTAAAATAATTAATTACGGTAGTTATTGAAAGCTCATTAGTAATTTTAGAAGCGTGAAACCTAATGAAACTCATAAGTATCTGCTTTGAGACGCTCAATTTAATAAGAGCCAATTATTAAGAATTGATTATTCAAGTTTTATTTATTTCTTGATTTAATAGCACCTAGTGCAGACACGTGAATCTATCATAAGTAGCTACTAAAGTTTTTATTAAAAAAAAATAAGAATGTTGTTACAGCGCCATCTGTTGTCGAGTAGAAGAACTATTCTAATTTTAAAATAACAAAATTTAAGCGTTTATTATTGGTAAAAAGATACTTACCAGCACGACTTGAATTTATTTACTATTGCATTGTATAGAATTGTAACTAGTTATAAAACTAAAATATTAACATGACTTTGTAAGCAGGTAATTTCATATCTGCCAATACTTGCTATTATCAATATAATTATGTAAATTTCATTGTTCACCGCATAATCTGCACCCAGATTATTATACTTACATCGTTTTTGTTAAAGTCGTTTATTTTAATTAACATCTGGTCTTCGTACTAGACTAGCAAAATCGACATACAATGTTATTTACGTTTACCGTTTTTCAGCCAAAATTCATGTAGTTACGGGAATGCTTCACGGATATAAAGTTATCTTAATTATGAGATAACA
This sequence comes from Tiliacea citrago, assembly GCA_963921375.1. Taxonomy (NCBI): domain Eukaryota; kingdom Metazoa; phylum Arthropoda; class Insecta; order Lepidoptera; family Noctuidae; genus Tiliacea; species Tiliacea citrago. The sequence continues at coordinate 4,825,740 of OY992799.1, forward strand.
GAATTGTTTGTTCGGCACGATTTTTAGTAAGAAAATCGATGAAACACCGTTTAAGCGGATACAGCTGAAGGTAAGCGGTTGTAAGATTGGGTATAATCAGTTCTGAGTCATAAGAAATATTAATACTGGGTTTATTGTCGTTTCAGAATACCTGTTATGTACACAACAAATATTATTTTGATCTTGGAAAAAGGTTTTCGAAACATGCATTGAGGTACCTACCTAACGTAAAATATATACCAAAATGGGTACTAAATTATCTGGTACAAAAAATCAGTAAGAAGGAAGGTGAACAGGCATCTTCTGGGCACGCGCGTTCCATCACAGACCCCATCCATCGCTTTCCATCAGGCGACATCGAGGTCAACAGACGGCCCAATCAGCAAAAAAAAAAAGTACTTATTTACTGTAGTGGCTATCATAGTATAGGTTCCAAAAAACTAGAGTAGTAGTAGACTTCCAAAAAATACACTACAAAGTGAAAAATTACTTTTATTTCGGAAGTCGGTGTCTTTGGATCTGTATTTTAGTTTTTGGCCACCGACTTCCGAAATTAAAGTTATTTTTCACTTTGTAGTTATTTTTTGGAAGTCGCTTAAAATACCGGTAAATTGCGTGTTGGACCACATACAATGAAGAGTTACGTAGTTGGGATGAATTTAAGTAGGTATAGGTACCAAGAACAAACTTATCATTGTAGTTGAAAAACAATATGTTCTACCATAAATTCCAATTGCTAATGTACGTTGGTCGACTATTACTCGTTAACTTGTAAATGCTACTTAGCTGTGATAATTTTCCTTTTTACCTCGTCATATACAGGGTGGAAACTTTCAGCGGGGCAGTAAGAGGAAGTACCTTATCCGTTGCAGCTACGCGAAAATGGTCTTAAGAGACTATCCATAATTTTTTATGGAATTTTGATCCCCATTCACAGATTTTGAAAAAATGTACGGAACCCTTCGCGCACGAGTCCGACTCGTAGTTGGCCGGTTTTTTTGAATTTGAAACATCATAAATCATCATCTGTTTACATACCTAATCGATTTAGAAGCGCCACACATCCGTATCTTTATCATCTTGTAACCTAATCGGTACATAATAGCAGCGTCAATTGAACCAATGAGGCTGCCATTATAAGCTATAAGTGATGTCCACGTGGATCTAGGATAATAATAGCTCTATTTTATTTGCTTTATTAAATCTCTTACATAAGCCAAGGTTGAATTCAAGAATTGACTATCTCACTGGTTGAGTGGTCGAGTGCCAAGCGTAGGGCGATGGGTTTCAATCCTCGGATCAAACAGTGTTTTTGGGGAAATTCTGAGTAGTAGCCCGGAGTTCGGATTAGTGCCCGTAGGGTCGCACCATATTGGTACTTTAATTGAACTTATACCTAATCAAACTGGTTAAATTTGACCCGTACACCCCTGTCTGCTTCTTTTGGGGGTTTTGGGATTTCTGGATGGTCTGTGTGATGCCGGACATAAAGAATAGCACTACCCTATTTCTTCCCGTGGGTGTCATAAAAGGCGACTAACGGCCGTTTTCACCATCGATCCTTAAATTTAGTGGCACCTAAGAATTTTTAAGTGTTAGTTTCGTTTTCACCATTACATAACGGACACCTATAGTCCTAAGGGATCCCTTAATTATAGGAGCCCGATACTTGGCATCTTAGCGCTAAGTGACAGTTGATTTGTTGATGAATGAGAGTATTTGAGACGAAATGGAAGATTTTATTGACAGTTTTAGAAGCTATCGAAACTGTGGATTTAGTTCCGAATCAAAGTTTATTCAGACGGCCACATATTTATCGCGAAAGACCGGATTTTTTCACGAAATATGACAATGAAGACTTCTTCAAAAGATTTAGGTTAGTATGTTATTTTTGTTAGAAAAAAATAGAACACTATTTAGAATATACAGATATGCAAGTATGATTTTTAGGGTTCCGTACCAAAAGGGTAAAACGGGAACCCTATTACTAAGGCTTCGCCGTCTGTCTGTCTGTCGGTCTGTCCGTCTGTCACCAGGCTGTATCTCATGATCCGTGATAGTTAGACAGTTGAATTTTTCACAGATGATGTATTTCTGTTGCCGCTATAACAACAAATACAAAAAAAACAGAATAAATTAAATATTTAAGGGGGCTCCCATACAACAAACGTGTTTTTTTTGCTCGGTTTTGCTCGATATTGATAAGGGCATTAGGTAGACGCTTGAAATATTCACAGAATATGTAATTATATATTCACTTTAAAAATAAATAATTAAATTAAAATAAAACAAATAATTAAGGGGGGCTCCCATACAACAAATGTGATTTTTTTGCCGTTTTTATCGATAATGATACGGAACCCTTCGTGCGCGAGTCCGACTCGCACTTGGCCAGTTTTTTTAACTACCTAATAACTACTTAGGTACTTTAAAAGTATTTACTTGTTTACTTCTATTTGTTTTTCAAATTTTGTGTTTTAAATACAGGTAGATATTTACTACTTACCTAATACAGTGGTGATTATTAATATTACGACTCGCAATACCAAATTTTTATGTTTTAAATATTTGCAGGAACAAGTCAGCACCTCCGATTAATCAGTTGTTCATGAAATCATGTTTATTTTATGTTTTCCTTGTATTTGGTCGCACTATTTTATATTAATTTAGGTGATTTATCGATGGAATAGAAAATTTATTTATTTATTAAAATCTCCCTTACAACTATCATTACAGGTGTATACCTAATGCGATAGCGCGGTCTTAAAATTGACTTACAATTTAAAACTATGAAAAACGTAAAAACTAAAAACTAAACTACAAGTATTTTAATTAACCTCTAAAAATAATATAAATATTTCACTAACTGCCCTAAGTATAAAAAACACAATATGTACAATATAAAGAAAAAAAAATATTTAAAATAAAAATAAAAAACAACAACATATATAGCCTACTCTAATCTCCACTATAACATAAAATAAACAACAGTATTTTTGCGAATTCACTCAAATGGCATGTAAATACATCGATCTTCACGTGAAGATCGTTAATAACCCGAATTGCGCGGGTCAATGGTGCTTTGGCGAGGAGGTTGGTCCTGGCAACCGGCACGGCCAGCAGCGGCGGGCGGCGCCGCCTCCACACATAGCGGTCTGGTACCCATACACTCAGGCGCTGCAGTACTCCTGGGTTATGCTCAATGCCACGAAGTAACCTAACCAGATAGGCGACAAGCGTGAATTCCCGTCGTACCCTCAGTTGGTTGTACCCGACCATACCGAGCACAGAGTGGGGTACATCAACGGGTAAAACGGGTATACCCCATATAATTTTCTATACAAGTGGCGCGTGAACTTGTTCTGTACGCGTTCCAGCATTACCGAGTACTTGGCCTCATGCGGAGCCCATATGACAGCACTATGTTCCAGGTGACTTCTGACAAGTGCGTCATACAGGACCCTAACTGTTGTGATGTTAGTGAAGTGCCTTGTCTGTCTCAGAACAAACCCCAAGTTTCTAAACGCCCTTTTACAGATTCCCGTAATATGATCGCGAAACGACAGTTCAGGAGTGACCGCAACCCCCAAATCCCGTACCGCAGAGACTCGTTGCATAAGCGCGGCGCCCACCACGTACTCGTGCATTAGAGGGGCAAGCGCGCGTAAAACTCATCTCCGAGCACTTCGACACGTTGAAGAAAAGCTTGTTGTCCTGACTCCATTCCACTACCCTATCTATATCCTCCTGCAATCGTTTGCAATCGGATACACTCTTAACCTCGGTAAAATCTCTTAAATCGGTAATTTAATCGATAAAATACAATTTTCGGACTCCTTGATTTAAAAAAAACTGTCACTTAGGTAAGTGGTCCTTACGTAGGACCCCTTTAATCTGGTGAAAACAAACTTAGGTAAGGGACTGATTTAAGGAGTCTCTTAGGTTAAGAGACCCTTAGTAAGGAGGGGTTTGAGGGAACGATGGTGAAATCGGCCATAAGGGACTTAATGGGCAGCAGCGTTCTCGATGCATTTTAAGACCATACGTGCGATCGAACGTGGAGATTATTGGAAATCCCTCCTTTGGGGGAGGCCTATGTCAAGCAGTGGATGTCGTTCGGTTGAAATGATGATCGTGTTAATATGTTATGATTTTACAAGTTTGTTAAAAAACTAGTTCTTACATTTTCTGGACTCAATTGTGTAATATTAGGTTTAATTTCAGTTCGTCTCTTTTTTATTAATGTGTGAATGTGTAATTTAATGCTAATCTGTCATTCTGGAACGTATGCGGTGACAGGATAATTGTGTGTATTTTGGGATTATATCCCTACATTAATATTTTTTTATTAGCCAAGCATCCCATCAGTGGCGGCCTTAGGGTGTGGCGATCAGGGCAACCGCCCAGGGCCTCGCTCTTGAGGGGGCCTCGCACAACAACCCGAGTAGAAAAAGTTGATATTTCAAACTATTTTTTACCCTTGTAGTTCTAAGGAGCTTGTAGCTAAATAATAACTGCCGCACGAGGCGATCGATCAGGTTAAGCTATGCTTGCCGCGGTTGGTCCGTAGATGGGTGACCATCTTTTCATACCAAGATTCCTCCGTGCCTCGGAAAGCACGTTAAACCGTTGGTCCCGGCTGTCATTAGTAGATCTTTGACTGTTGTTACCGGTCGTCAGAAGCCCAAAAGTCTGACAACCAGTTTTACCAAGGGTTATCGTGTTACCCAGTAACTGGGTTGTGTAGGTCAGATAGGCAGTCGCTCTATGTAAAATACTGGTATTCAGCTGCATCCGGTTAGACTGGAAGCCGACTCCAACTTAGTTGGAAAAAGGCTAGGCAGATAATGATGAAACACAAGTAGTGTTTTGTCCCATCTTTATACTCTTAACAATGACTTGATCACAATAGCCGAGTACCTGTGGCGAGCGAAACAAATCAATGTTTTCATGGAGCGATGTCTAAAGTTTACAGTTTTTTCAGTAAATCAGGCGTCCATTGCGTCAACTTACTTTTATCGACTTCACTGTCAACTACTGTTTATAATAAGGCACACTAATACTATATGGAAACAATACACACACAAATACACACACACACATACTATAATACTGTATGGGATGCAGCGGCGCGGCGGCCTTAACCATTGCGAGGCTCCGGGCGGCAGGTCTTTGCGAGGCCCTTGTCCTTTGCGTAAAGTATGTGAATTGAAAGTAGGTAAGTAATACGATACCCCTTGGTAAGAAGACAGCAGGGGCCCAAATCTGCTATTTTTATAAATTCAGTCATTCCAACACGATCCCATTGTCATGCCATTGTCATTTTGCTAAAAGTTCGTAATCTGGTAAATTCATAATGGTCGATCATTGGTCGGTCAATGTTCTCGTAATATAATTGTGTTATTATAATGGCATTGTCGTATTGCCATTATTATAAAACCCATTAGTAGAAATGTCATTCATTAGTCATTATGTACGAGATTACCAATATATGCAATTTCTTTCAATGTAGTGTCAGTGGCCGACCATTGGAAAGTCATAATGACGCCATTATAATAGTAGAACACCAAACTTGTCAAAATCAACAATTATGAAATCAATGATCGACCATTCTGACACTATTGTAATAGCAGACTTGAGGCCGGTCACTGGTTGTCAGACTTTCGAGCATCTGACCACCCGTATCGACTGTCAATGATACACGAATGATAGATAGTTTCACATTCTTATTGTTAATAGAGTTTTGTTTTGAGTCTGGTTAGCTTAGCGTACTGTCTTAAACAATGGCCTCACTCTGTTAAATAAAGATCTAGGTACATGTACTTGTTGTAATTTCTAGGTCAGGTGCGTAGTACTCGCAACCGGCGGCGGCGGCGAACGGATGTATGAACGTAAACGAAGCAAAAGGAGTAGGTACGTATGTAAGGCAGGTGGCGTTCTGTAGTTTCTGCCTACCCCCATGGGTAGAAGGCGTGAGTTTATGATGTATGTTATATATGTATCTATTATTTAAATCTATCTCATCATCATCTATGGTGTTTATTTTTCTGGATTCTGTTAATTTTCTATCTGTAATCTTTTTGGTAAATTATAACTAGTTAGGTTTAAGCGACATCGGTTTGACCTTTCAGGTATTGTGATAAATATGTAATTTCAGGTATTGTGGAAAACTCACTGACATTTTCAACTGAACAGCGTTTTCTTAATGACCCTAATTACATTTTTTGCAAGGATTTTATGCATCACCCGCATTTAACAATTATGGTAGTGACGTCACTCAAATACACGGTCCAAACATGAAATAATAAATTAGTTCCGAACACTGCACACGTTAACAACAAAACGAGAACAATAAAAAGAAACATAGTTTACAGAAAAAATAAAAAAAGGAAATCAAATATGAACAAGCGTTAACTCTTCTTTGTTAGTAATGTAATTATTATGTAGGTAAATAGCACAATACATAGGCAGGTAATTGTGTCACTATGAAATCATAATCATGTTGAAATCATCATAAATAATCATCATCTGCGATATAATATGTAAATATCAAAATATGAAGCAAAAGGAGTATGTAAGGAGCGTAGCAGGTGGCGTTCTAGTTTCTGCCTACCCCCATGGGAAGAAGGCGTGAGTTTATGTACGTGTGTGTATGTCTATATCAAAATATTGTATTGGTGTATTTATTTTGAGTTGTTACCTTTTTTGAAGTGAAAACTTCTTTAGGCGCGTTAAGCACTTTTTATGTGAACAAATATCATGGAACTCGCGTCATCGTCACCGAACGCTTTCCATGAGCTATTTGTATATTTATATGTACTTTTTGGGTGAACAAAAATCATGGAGCTCTCGTCATCGTCACCGAACACTATAGTTTTCACGTCTATCGGCAGGCCCCAAAGACTGCCCCGCATGTTTTTGATGTGAAACATCTATAGGCGCACGTAAAACCCATTGCTGGCGGGGCGACGCATGCCGCGTGGCGATCGGCCACTATACACTTATACAGTCTATATGTAGTAGTGTGTTAATGTGTTTGTAGTGCGATGTTTCACATCTGCCAGTAGTCCCGTGACGGCTCATTTTTTTCAACTAGCTTCTGCCCGCCACTTCACCCGCGTGGTAGAGTACGCGTCAAACTTTATGGCGGCTCTGACGTGCGCTACTCTACTCGCAGCGCAGTAGGTACCCCACCCCTCACCTAGTGTTCCCACCTCTCCCGGAATTCCGGGAATCTCCCGGCATTCAGCAATGAAAATTTAAATCTCCCGGCTCCCGGAAGGAATTTCAAATAAACAAATTTCTCCCGGAATTTAAAATTCAGAAGTGCCACATAGTTCTCAACAGTTGTTTGTATACGGAGTTGGGGACACATTGAAGAAAACAGTTTCATACGTTTTGTCCATACCTGTATCAAAAGCCGCCTGCGGGGGTGTTTTTAGTATATCAGGTATTCGATACATAATTATTCTATGGACAAAAGAAAAAAACCCGCTTAAATGAAGCTAATGTTACGGTAGAAGTAGAAACGTTTTTCAATTTTAAAATGGACTGCAGAGTTTTTTTAAAGTAAGTTCAAGATTCAAGACTATTTTGAAGTCAGATATTTTGAAGTCTGTAAGTGCAAAATGGAATACAAAACTTCAATTTAAAATAAAAACTAAAAAAAATCCCTTTTTTTTCTCTCCTGGATGATTGAAATGATATATGATGAAAATTTTAAATAACAAATTATTCCACTAATAAGCACCTGCGAAAAATATCGATAGGTGCCGTATGTGGAATACCTCAGGTGCCATTTGCTCAGGTGCCATTTAAGCGGGTGCCCAATGTGGAATACGTCGATAACATTACCTACTTAGTCATAGGTATTACAAAATACGTGACGATTTGTAGGTACCTATGTAGTGTGTATCTCAACAAAATCCGTGACATACCTCTACGTATCTTGCATAGTAATGCGTGGTAGGTCATCCGGATCTGTATTGCGTAGAGTTTTGTAAGATGACTAGTTGCGGTAAAGTAGATTATTGATTTGCAGGCTCCGTGCACAAAACAAACCCTCTTTTGTCAATTTCTTGTGAACAAGCTTGAAATAATTGAAACATTAAGTCTGTGTGACTATAAAAGTACAGTTTTCGTGGCACTGAACCATTCGTGTCAGTCACAGCACCTGTTAATAGTTTCAACACTTTTGCGCACTCGAAATTATAGTTTATTTCGCCTTTGATTTGCTTAATGAAGATATTGTTTAATCATAAAATAAAATTTTGATTTTATCTCAAGGATATCTGAAGACTAATACCTAAGTGATTTTATAATTTGTGGATATAGGTAGTTGGTTAATAATTTACGAGCATAATAGGTATAGCGTTGAGGAAAAAAGGATTTCCCTACATTCATTAATTATGGTTTGTCTTGTAAAATAGGTAGATACCTATACACTCTCGACTCCACCCGCTTTTAGTAGAGCTCATACACCATGCGGCCACAAGCTATAATAAAATTAAAAAAATGAATAAAAATAAAAATGCTTGTATTTGAAAATCAACGAGTATACTTACTATTAAATCTTGCTAAAATATACAACTGATTTTATTTTCACAGTTTATGATGCTAAGACAAGATGATTCGATAAGAAAAAAAGGATATTTAAAATGAGCCCTCCGTGAGGGCTCCCGGCATCCCATATGTGACTTGAGTGAAACCTCCAGGAGGTCTCCCGGCACTGAACGTGTTAAAGTCTAACGTAAATAAATTATAAATATGACACTTCATGGGAGCAAGGGTTTCCTATCTATCGACCTTTGAATGGAAACTACAAAACAAACTCACGGGTCAAAGTCTCATTAAACTTCAATAATAACAGCGGGCTAATTACGTAACACAATTACAGTAGCAATGGGTTTCATTTTGACAGTTAAAGAAAGAAAGAAAAAGCATTTTACCTCGCACAGATCACAAATTAAACTAAAACACACTCATAGAAACATAAAGAACAAAAATAAAACAAAGTTCAACAGCATTCATTGCGTTATTTTTACGTTATTGAGCAGACACATTTCGAACATAAATAAGAATCAATGGATTAGCAATATCCTTCAAAATCATCCAAATTGTGATTGATAATTGTGTGTTACGCAAGGGTTCTAGCCATTTTACGAAAAAATCAGAGTGGCTTAAATGGACCTGCAGTAGCTTTGAAATAATATGAAATGATCAATAGAATTAGCATAAAAATATTATTAAAATCTCGATTATGATTGTAAATGTAATCCTTGGTCAATCCCTAGCATCAGTGGAATGACACTGACAGCTCACTCCACGCAAGAATTCACGGTGAGATTTTTACAGAATCGACATGCTGACCAAATAGAAGCCACACATGGGTGAGTACAGTGCTGCAAGGATCATTTGGCGCTTGAATGACATTGACATTAGGGCGCTGTCGTGTTACTCAGTAATTGGGTTGTGGAGGTCAGATAGGCAGTCGCTCCATGTAAAATACTGGTATTCGGCTGGATCCGGTTAGACTGAAATACGACCCCAACATTGTTGGGAAAAGGCTAAGCAGATGATGATGATTAGGGCGCTGTTGGTGAACATTTGTGAAATTGTATTGAGAAAACAAGATGGCGGCGTTAGTACCGCTTTTGGCCACGCGCCAAAAGATTCTTATACAACTATAGGTAAATCTGTAACTCATCTTGTAACTCAACCCATCAAATCATATACTTAGCTCACACTATCAAAGAATGACAATCAAAGTTGGCTGAAACATCCCGATAAACATCAAACTTAAGACAAATTGCGCGTGCAGCTCCGTACACATGACAGAAATAAAATTTCTTAATTGGGGATTTAGGCCCGTATTACAGAACGTTACTCCATATCATATCAAATGGCTTGAATCTAGTTTTAAGTAATGCTTGAGTATTGAGTGACGTTCTGTAATACGGGCCTTAGTGTGAGAGATAGAGAGAGGATTATATATCTTTCATCTCTCTTATGTAACAAAATATGCCTAAACGTGACGCATCCTAGAAAATTTCACCCTTAATTCTCGTCCGATTTATCGAGTCGCCGCCTAAGAAGATTCAGTTAAAAAATTATAGACAGGAACCTCGGTTGCTTACTCGAGTAACTGGTTGCACAAGAAGAGCTAAGGAATGTAGTCTGAATGACTAACGTAGCAGGATAATCGTCAATATTACCAGGTAAGCTAAATCATGTCCGTGACAGATGAAACTCATCAAGGAAAAGATACATCTTCAATAGAGTTCCAAGTATTTGCCAAGGTGACTAAGACTTAACGATTGCCTTTTGAAAATGTGGTTTTGGTTCGCGATGGCTAAGTGGCGCTTGAATCTCGAATGCACGCATAAAACTTGATATTGTCTTAATACAAAACATGACTTTAGTCTAGCCTAAACCTTTAAGCCATTTCTTCTATTTCAAACTTTATTTCGCAGTTTTCCTCTATTTCGAACTTTCAGGGTAATTGCGTAACACATTTACATACAATGGTAATGCTTTTATTTAATTTACGTTATTGAGCAGACAAATTGAATGAACTAGCAATTTCATTCAAAATCCTTAGAATTGTGATTGAAAGTATGTTACGCAATAAGGTTGCAGGTTCTTATTTCAAATACTGAAAGAAAAACCTTCTTTGGTATATGCAGTGTTAAGATAATAAATCTATAGAATCTATAAAAATAAACCCGGCCAAGGGCGTGTCGGACCACGCACAATGAAAGGTTCAGTTGAAAAACATGTTATCCCATACATCGATGTACGTCACGGTCAATTCATCAACTGCAAATGTAAGTTGGTCGACTATTACTCGTTAACTTGTAAAGCCTTCTTAGCTGTAATAGTTTTACTTTTAACTTAGTTAAATGTATATTTTATTTATTATTTTTCTTCAATGTATATCTGCCATGATTTTTTTTCACATATCTTAAAATAACGACTTAGCCGGCAGGGAGGGGGGGGGGGGGGCACTTGATTCAAACAAATATTTGCACTTTAAAGCTTAATATTACCCAAACGAATCCCGGAATTGAAAATAGGCTTTCACAGTCCCGTAATATTTTTGAACGGCCTATCCAATGATCCCCACACCATGGGATAGACCAGGAAAAAAATTATCCATACTTTACTTCTAGGAGCGATAACCTAAATTTTTTTCATTATTTTATTTTACCATTTTGTCGGCGTGATTTATATGTACAGACGCCAGCACATCAAGCTACTACAATCTGTCAAATTTCTTCAATAGATTTTCAACTTTAACCCTATAGCATAAGGTTCAAGGTTGATTGGGAAAATTTGACAGTTTCGGGTAGCTTGATCTGCTGGCGTCTGTACCTATACCCATGCCAAATTACAGCTTTCCAGTACTAAGAGACTGAGCTACACCGCGGACAGACAGACAGACAGACGGACATGGCGAAACTATAACGGTTCCTTGTTGACTAAGGAACGCTAAAAATGGTACAATGTTTTCTAATCTCTAATTCAAATTTCATATTATGTCGGTACCGCAATCTTTTCATACTCCTTTCATTCATTCATCTTGACAGTACCGGTCTTAAATAGTACGCACCTGGCCTGTTTGAAAGAACTCCTTATGAATAAGATTAGCGTAAGTACGGGTATATGTCCTTCTAGGGCGTTCCCTGTCAAAGCTGTCACTGACATTTAGTGAATTTCTTTGTTAATCGCCTTTCGTTCACTCTCTAAATGATAAAAAAAAATCCCGTAAACCGATTCTAAATTCTTCCATTAAATGACACGCATCGACGCATCTCACATAATCACATAAGTAACACTCAACTTTTTTACTGAAAGACATGAATTACTTCGGAGTTGTTAACTTCTCTCCCATTCCTGTCATTCAAGCGATTCCATTAATACAAAATCATTAAAAATCGATACCGGAAATCGGTTGTCATGGTATGGGCATGTGATGCGGAGGAATGAGGAAAATGTCGTGAGGAAAGTTTTAAGTATGTATGTAAGTTTTAAGTATGTATGGCTATAAGAGTAGGGGAAGACCAAAGAAACGATGGATGGACTGTGTGAAAGATGATATGGCTAGAAAGGAGGTGACTACCGAGATGACGACTAATAGAGAAGTATGGAAGAAAGGGACAAGTTGCGCCGACCACAAATAAGTTGGGATAAGGGCAGGAGAATGATGATGACCCATCACATCTGTGATTTTTACCAGCTCTAATGATTTTGCATGTTCATAAAAAATAGTATTTTTTATCGAAATTCATTTCTGTTCCGATAATGCTCGTGGCGAAAATGATAATAGCCACACGGATCGATCGAAGACTAAACTACGGTTGCTGCGGTCGGTTCGTGGGTGGGTGACCATCCATTACATTATCGAGACCCCTCCGTGCCTCGGAATGCATGCTAAGTATGCCGTAAGTCTCGTTTTTAGGGTTCCGTACCTAAAGGGTAAAACGGGAACCCTATTACTAAGGCTTCGCCGTCTGTCTATCTGTCTGTCTGTCCGTCTGTCACCAGGCTGTATCTCATGAACCGTGATATTTTCACAGATGATGTATTTTTGTTGCCGCTATAACAACAAATACTAAAAAACTGAATAAAAAAAATATTTAAGGGGGCTCCCATACAACAAACGTGATTTTTTTGCTCGTTTTTGCTCTATATTGATAACGGCAATAGGTAGACGCTTGCAATATTCACAGAATATTTATTTATATATTCACTTTAAAAATAAATAATTAAATTAAAATAAAACAAATATTTAAGGGGTGCTCCCATACAACAAACGTGATTTTTTTGCCATTTATATATAGACTAGCTTCTGCCCGCGGCTTCGCCCGCGTGGATGTCGGAAAAAATGTCACGAGAACGTACTACCGGAATTAAAAGTACGTGTAGTAGTATGTGTTAATGCAGATTATAAACTATAATAATATGTATGTTACCAAATTTCATCTAAACCCGTTCAGCCATTTTTGCGCCAATCCGAAACATAAAATTATCCCCTCGAGAATTGACTACCTCTTTTAGATTTACGTTTATTTCCGATCTTAAATATAAATACCGAGTTTCAAGTAAATCGAAGCGCGCGTTAAAATCTTTCCATTCAATTATTTTCCCCCACAAAATTCAACACCCCCTTTTAAAAGGTTGTTTTCGAAAATTTATGTTTACGGCCGTTTTATTAATTAAGGGTCCGTTAGGACCAATGCCTGCCAGGGTTGCGAGTTTGTCCGAAAAGGATATCGTGGCCCTGGCACACAAGCAAATGAAGGAACACGGGTGGGTTTTAGTCAGTAAAAGTCTGACATGCCCTCGCGCTCCACCCAGAGCGGGAGAAATTATTTGATAATTACCCACCAAAAAAAAAAAATTTTTTTTCGAAAAACTTTGATACATTTTAATCTTAATTTTTGTTTCCAAGTATAAATACTGAGTTTCGACTTAATCGAACCGCACGTTGAAATTCTTCTACACAAACTTTGACATCCCCAAATCCCCTTTAAGGGGGTAGTTTGAAAAAACTAAAAATGACAAACTTTATAATTTACTTACGTAAGTATTCATGCCATGTTTTAGGTTTATTAACTCTTGGAATAAGATTTTTCATATAAACAAAATTCCCTCTTTTACCTCCTTAAAGGTCGAATTTCCAAAAACCCCTTCTTAGCGGATGGTTACGTCATAACTATCTATGTACTTAATTTCAGCCCAATCCGTTCAGTGGTTTGAGCTGTGTGTTGATAGCCCAGTCAGTCCCACGACCTTATATTTAAATAAATATTTTGTATTTGTATAAGTTGGAGTAACATTTCGTTTTGTTTCATCGCAATCGCTTCATTCTAAAGTTAGAAACGGTACACGTGTACTTATATTATTTTTACTTGAATACAAAATTTAGCGAATGACCAATTTCAATACAAAACGTCATCCCCCTTTTCACCCCATTGTGGGTTGAAATAAAACAAAAAACAATGGTTTACGTTCTGTTAGTTTCCAACCATAAGCCAAAATATTAGTTATTTTAACTTGAAAAATAATGAATTTCATCCCCCTTTTCACCCCTTAAGGTTTAAAATTCTAACAACACCGTTGCATTAGCTTCCAACCATAAGCCTAGATAATAAATTTAGTGATTTTTACTTCGAAAATTAAGGACTTTCCATACACACTTCATCCCTATTTTTAACCTTTCGGGTGTAAAATTATCAAAAAATAATTTATACGTGTCTCACACGTATAAATTATTTTCAATCATCAGCCTAAACACAAAATTTGAAGATCCTAACTTCAAAACTGACGGACTTAATATAAATTTCCATCCCCTATTTCACCCTCTTAGGGGAGGAATTTCGAAAAACCCTTTCTTAGTGGATACCTACTCTTCACAAAGAACACACCCTCCAAATTTCATGTTTCTAGGATCAGCGGTTTAGGCTGTGCGTTGATATATCAGTCAGTCAGTCAGTCAGGACTGTGAATTTTATATATATAGATAATGGTACGGAACCCTTAGTACGCGAGTTCGACTCGCACATGGCCGGTTTTTTTTGTATGGCATCTCGCGGTTCTACCTACGAGGTTTTCGTTTGCTTAACCGGACTTTCCTGTGGGTGTCTCAATAAATTAGGGCCTCCAGCCAGGGCATAACTTAAAAACGAAGCGACTACACGCTATGGGCACCCTGTGGGGTACGGACCTCGGCTTAGGGCGTCGCTGGGGGAGGACAGCAAGGGACGGGCTGGATCGGATTAACAATGATCCGATCCAGATCCATTAATATTGATTTTACAGGCACAGTAGCGCGGGCTAGTTCGAGTGAGAGTCGGTCGCTTGGTCTCGATTGTCATTCGTAAATCTTTGACAGTCGTTACGGGTAGTCAAAAGCTCAATAGTCTGACAACCAGTCTTACAAAGGGGTATTGTGATACCCAGTAACTGAGTTGTGGAGTTCAGACAGACAGTCGATCCATGTAAAATACTGGTATTAAGCTGAACCCGGTTAGACTGGAAGTCGATACCAACATAGTTGCGAAAATGCTGAGCTGATTTTTTTGTTCCGACAATATCATCCCTGTCTTCCTTTTTGGCGTCGGAGCAGAATTTCTTCTTTTTCCTTACGTCTCTAGGATCCGTCATCTCACTCTCAATAGCCACCCTGGCTGTTCCGATAACCATGCATTACGGCAAATATCATAATAAGTATCTATTGTTAGACTCGGATCGCAGTCTCGCCACCCAACCGATACTGTTTTTACGTGTACTCGTACTAATGCATAATTCAATAAGACCGAATGTTCAAAAGAAAAAATTAAAACGACTGTCAAAGAGATAGTCAAAGTAAAAAATGTGACTTGAAGTCGGGAAGTCAAAAAACTTTTTACAAAAAAAAAACAACCGACGTCCAAAAAAACACTACAAAGTGAAAAATAACTTTAAATTCGGAAGTCGGTGGCAAAAAACTAAAATACGAGTACAGATCCAAAGACACCGCCTTCCGAATTTAAAGTTTTTTTTTGTAAAAAGTTTTTTATTTTTCACTTTTTAGTGGGTCAGTTTGTAATTTATCTAATTTACAATAGCCTAATGTCAAATGCTCATCAACTTTTACAAAATATTGCTTTTCCCGATGCAGGGGCGTTAATTGTTGAGGAGTTCTCCTATGTAAGAACCAGAAAAACTGATGGTGACTTCACCATATGCATTTTGACGAGCATAAATTGCTTATCAACCATATTAAAGTGCCTAATCGAATCGCAACGGTGACATACTTATTATTAAGTAGTTCCGGTGGCCATCTGTGGTCTTCATCATCAGTTCCACTTCACCAAATAGTGCTTTCCGAGAGCAAATGCACGAGTTACTATAAAAAATACTCAAATCGCTATAGGTATGCCTATAAAATTTGAGGATTTCCCTCGATTTCCATGGGATCCCCTCATCAGATTCTGATTTGGTGGCAATGGGACCATCTCGGGAGCATACCCTTCCAAAGAAAAAAAGAATTTTCAAAATCCGTCCACAATTGACGGAGCAATCGGTGAACATACATAAAAAAAAAAAAAAAACATACAGCCGAACATATAACCTCCTCCTTTTTGGAAGTCGGTTAAAAAAGGTAACTTTGGAAGTCAAGAAACGGTTGAACATTCGTCCGATACTTCCAATTATCGCTTCGGAGTAGACCCCCTGGCTGCAAAAACTATTGGATTTATTAGATACCTATTGTAGATGGAGATGGTGTAAATAATCCTAGGTTTTTAAATGAAAACTTCTTTAGCCGCTTTGAGCGATTTCTAGTAGGGGAAAAACTTGATGAGTTCGCGTCACCGACATGCTAATGTTAACACTTTAACAGTATTTGGTACTGTAGCTATGCATAGTTTTAAGTTTTCACTTCTGTCGGAATTCCCCATCACAGCCCATGTTTTTTTTGAAGTTGAAGTGAAAACTTCTTTAGGTGCGTTGAACACTTTTTGGCTTAAAAAAAAATCATGGAACTCGCGTCATCGTCACCGAACGCTTTCCATGAGCTATATGTATACTGTGTTTTAATATGTGTACTTTTTGGGTGAACAAAAATCATGGAACTCGCGTCATCGTCACCGAACGCTAGTTTTCACTACTATCGGCAGTCCC
This sequence comes from Tiliacea citrago, assembly GCA_963921375.1. Classification (NCBI taxonomy): domain Eukaryota; kingdom Metazoa; phylum Arthropoda; class Insecta; order Lepidoptera; family Noctuidae; genus Tiliacea; species Tiliacea citrago. The sequence continues at coordinate 4,842,408 of OY992799.1, forward strand.
CAAAGACTGCCCCGCATGTTTTTCCATCACAAAAGACTAAGAGAAACAGGCAAGAGCATATTTTGGAGATGAATGCTCTTTCGTCAGGGAGTACAGAATGTAGGTAAAAGGAAAATGGGCATCTATATATCCCCAAGCATCGAATAATGCCCATTTTCACTAACACTAGGCGACTCGTTAATGTAATACGTCACATTAAGCGGTTACTTAACGCAAAAAATATATCACTTACTTTAGTTGCCTATCACTGCGGAGACGGATGGTGGAATGGGAGTGAATGCTTAGGAAGCTGCTCACGTTTGGCATTACCTAACTAGATGTTGCTTTGTATGTTAGCGGAAACAGGCTTATAGGCCTATTCAGATATAAGCGTTATCGCTGCCGCGCTCGGTAGCGATACTGGTCCAAAGTGAATAACCAGATAGCTAACCAGGGCATTTTACTCCCTTAGCACAAAATCCGTAGTTTCGGCCGAAATTACGGGCATTTCCTACTCCGCATCAGTTACGGAGATAAGATTAGTTCAGGGCCCGAACTAAGAATGAATGGCAACACGATTAGACAGTTGTCCCTAATCGCGATGTTTTCGCCCATCCGAAAAAAATTAATTTGTCGCTTGTTTTGACGGATCAACTACTTTCGGACGAGCCCGTATCTGCGTTGACGGACTTAGAGAGTAGACCGCTGCCGCTGTGTCGCTACCGAGCGCGACAGCGATATCGATTTGATATATCTGAATAGGCCTTTAAGCTTGGGTAAATCCTGCCAGGGTTGCGAGTTTGTCCGAAAATATCGTGGCCCTGGCACACAGGCAAATGAAGGAACACGGGTGGGTTTTAGTCAGTAAAAGTCTGACACGCCCTCCCGCTCCGCCCAGAGCGGGAGAAGTTATTTGATCATTTCCCACCCAAAAAAAAAGAGCTTCGGTAAAAATGGCATCTATTAACTAAGCAAATCCATTGATTAATTATTATATTTAAATTAAATAGTAGGTCCTACCAACAAACGATTGGAAAACCCCGGAAAAAAAATAGGTCCCTAGTCCCTACCAGTTAGGTACCTATTTTCCGGGATTCCCATTCGGTTTTGTATTAAGGCGCAATTCCTTTGTCGGTACATGTCGCGCCCGCGATATCGCGTGAGTGTGTAAGAGCCTTTAGTAATAATAAGTAGGACTACACTAACAATAACTAAGTATTGTTAATTAAAATGAACAGCAATTTTTACCAGATAATGAATGACTAACGCAATTATATTTATTTAATTAAATTATTCATAAACTTAATTATAAATCAGGACAAAACAACATGAGAATTGTTATGAAAAAAATCTTTGTGTGAACTGAAATTATCTAATTAAATGCATACCAACTACAAGGAATATAGGGCAGTATTATATTGGAGCGTGGACTCGCAGTGTTATCATTTTAATAGTTCGTTATTGCGATTTAGCAACAGCACTTGTTATAATAGTTTAAGGATAGTTTGCAGTTGTATTCATAGTCACGGCTACGCTTGCCGCGGTTGGTCCGTGGATGGGTGACCATCTTAACATACCAAGACCTCTCCCTGCACTGAAAGAAGTTACGATTGTCATTCCTGGATCTTTGACAGTCTTTACGGGTGGTCAGAAGCTTGAAAGTCTGATAACCAGTCTTACCAAGGGGATAGCTGTAACTGGGTTGTAAACGTCAGATAGGCATTCGCTCCATTTAATATACTGGTGCTAGTATTCAGCTGCATCCGGTTAGACTGAAAGCCGACCCCAGAAAAAGGCAGGCAGATAATGATGAAGACGTATATGTCACCGTATAATGATGAACTCCGTTAGTTTATAATCTATCAGTATTATTTCCGCTAGATTATAAACTGTCGAAAAATTGTGAACTGTAACAAACTATTTACAATTTAACTAATTATTTTTCGATTGTTTATAATCTATCCGTGGGAAACCGACAAATTGTGAGCTGGGGATATCTAAGATGGACGCATTGGCAGGATCATAATATGATAGTATTATGAATCATATTAAAATTCGCAAAATGGTCACAAACTGACAATTAATAATGTGATCTGCGTACAATTCATATCCTGCAATTCATCTGTTTGGCTGTTTTGTATGGAGATTCGTAAAATGGTCCACAAATTATGAATTGCTATATTAAAGTCTAATGTCAAATAGCAGCTGTCAAACAGATGAATTGCGGGATATGAATTGTACGCAGATCATATTATTAATTATCAGTTTGTGTCCATTTTACGACTTTTATGTTCCAAAACCAAAAATTCTAAGAAACATGACATCCACCAGCCCGCACTGGGCCTGCGTGGTAGATTACGGCCCACTCCCTTTCACCGAGAGGAGGCTTGTGTCCCAGCAGTGGGAACATTATGGGGCCGATTATGCTTATATTGTGCTTTTATACATCTGCTACTAACATGGTATAAATTTATACGTTATTTCTCTCGTGAGTAAACAGGAAGAAGATGAATGTACTTAGGTAGGTACATTGTGAGATAAAGGCATTATTAATTCACTGCATGCTGCGTAATAATAATAATTAATCAATCATGAATCACGTAGAATAGCCATGTTTGAGAGTGAGAATATTTCAAGGTATACTTCAACTGGCTTCCTAGCACCTAGCTTCTGACGTTTCTTAAGTAACCATGTAGGTTTATTATGTGAAATAAAATATTTTGATTTCAGACTACCACGGTTGACTACTTTTAAGTTTTGCATATAAAACATGTCCCAGAATTGTGACGCATACCACCAAACACCCCAATTAGAATATTATTATATAATCATAATACATACACTGAATTTTTACTATTGTGTAGGTACCTATTTTTTAAATTAGTTATACTGATGACATAACATAACATCACGCCTGTAATCCCAAAAGGGTTAAGCAGAGGCGTACTCTATAGTACACCCACGTTTCGCCAGTTATGTTTAAGTCCCATGTAATAGGGGGCGAGCCTATTGCCATCAACCGGGCACAAATCCAGACTCCGGGCTGCTACTGAGAAATTCCTGGTGGAAAATCCCAATAACACTTTGCCCGACCTGGGAATCGAACCCCGGACCTCGTGTTCGGCAGTAGTGCTTGCGACCTACTAGACCAACGAGGCAGTTATGCTGATTGTGGGAGAAAATTGTGGTCTCATTACAAATGTACGCACGCACACGTATAACTAAGCGTAGCGTACGGGCGGGTACTTCGTTTATTTTTGACTGTACTCAAACTCAAAGCATTTATTTCAAATAAACCAATTACAGGCACTTTTGAATTGTCAAGGGGTCGGTCAGTCATAAAGATGAAGCTAGTTACCCATTCCAAAGCTTAGTAGGTAGGTACCTATGGAGAAGAACGGCCAAGAAACGACGAAAACGAAAAGTACAGTGGAAGTGTGACTGTAATTTACGTAGTTTTAATTATTTTTGGGATAAAAAATACCTATATTAAGTTTGACAGAAATCGATTCAGTAAAAGATTCTGAACGAACAAACTGATACTTTCATAATGTGAATTTCTTTCAGTTACACATTGTAGGTTGGACCAACAGTTGGTCATATTATTTTCAACAGCAAGTGCAGCAGCGGGGGAGGCAGAGGTGAAGGTAGTACTTACATCACATTTCACCGGCTATGTGTTATATACCCATTAATTTGATGTTACAGGGGTCGAGCCTATTGCCAGCAACTCTGAGACTCCGAGTTGCAAATTTAATGACAATTTTCCGACCCTTAGCCCAACCTGGAATTCGAACCCAAACTCTGTAGGCATATAAATACGTACGATTTAAAATTAAAATAAACTATGTATTTCCTGCTTTTTGTATATTAAATATAGCGCTTAATCTACATACAATAAGATTATGTGTGCTATAAGCTTATTTTATATAGTTGCTCACTTAAGTTTATGGCTGAGGACCTACACGCTGACATCCTCCATTCCATACTTCCCAACAGTAAAGTAGGCTTTTAAGATGTTTTTAATTTGTTTAGGTTTTTATCTTCTAAATTGGCAATTATCTTCTTTTTAGGGTTCCGTACTCAAAGGGTAAAACGGGAACTCTATTACTAAGGCTCTGCCGTCTGTCTGTCCGTCTGTCACCAGGCCGACATCTCATGAACCGTGATAGCTAGATAGTTGAAATTTTCACAGATGATGTATTTCTGTTGCCGCTATAACAACAAATACTAAAAAACAGAATAAAATAAATATTTAAGGGGGCTCCCATACAACGGACGTGATTTTTGCTCGTTTTTGCTCGATATTCATAACGGTAACAGGTAGACGCTTGAAATATTCGCAGAATATTAAGTTATATATTCACTTTAAAAATAAATAATTAAATTAAAATAAAAAAAATATTTAAGGGGGGCTCCCATACAAAAAACGTGTTTTTTTTTGCCTTTTTTATAGATAATGGTACGGAACCCTTCGTGTGCGAGTCCGACTCGCACTTGGCCGGTTTTTTTTCTTTCTGTAATGTCACCAGTGTCAAAACACCATTGTTTACATTTTTGCTACAAGATGAGTATTTTGGGTTTGAATAATAACCCGAGAAAGAAGAAACTCGGCAGATGTGATGGGTTTTGGTATCTCAACGAGATGAAAGAAAAAAATCATCATTTGATGATATTGATTTGATGATTTCGATACCCATCATGTCTACGGACTTTCGCTAGCTAATTTGAGCCTGTATTGTTTGAATTACTGCTGAACTCCATTTATATCCAACCGAAAAACGGAACCGGTTCAACGTCCGAAGTGACGTCAGCTCAGAACCGGACCGGCCGAAAACTGGATTAGCCCTGTTCAAAAACGTGCAGCTGTATCTCCAAGTATTGTAGGCAAAGAGCGCAATCGTTCAAGGAAGATATGTACCACCTATTCTGGCTTAACGACTTAACAATGACTCCCTTGATTGCTGTTGTTTCATTGTTAAACAATTTATCTTATATATCTAGCTGATTAGGGTAATGCATGTGTTCCTCCGCGAAAAAGTCTAAAGCTAGGGTTTCTTAAGACCGCGGTGGCCGCCACATAGCGTCCGCTATTTACCGTCATATAGCGTCACTGAATCGTTATTTTTTAAAGTAGGTCGGTGTGTTTTCCTTGAGAGCGTTTTTTGACAGGCAGCGTAAAGTCAAACCCCGATCCCATCATTTTCATGACGGCCGTCAATAGAATAGAATAGAACAGAATACACTTTATTATAATGTACACCATAAAAAATACAGATATAAATGTTGAGAGTTCAGTTCAATGTTATGTCAATGTGGCAGTTATGTGGCGGCTACCGCTGTCGTAGGACACCGCTAGGTTTACACCCATAGCATAATCAGCCTATAATGTACCTACTGCTGGGACATAGGCCTCCTCTCTGTGAGAGGGAGTGGGCCGTAATCCACCACGCGGGCCCAGTGCGGGTTGGTAGATGTCACATGTCTCACGATATTTTCCTTCACCGTTTTGAGAGCAGTGGTGATGAAATAATTTACACAAAGAAAAGCGCCTGTCTGGGTTCGAACCTACGCCCTACGACTCATAAGTCGCGGCTGTTATCACTGGGCAAATCTGATCAGATTTCTGGAAAATCAACGAGCTGTCAAAAAACGTCAAGTGATCTTGGCGATAATTCAGTCAATCGTCAAATGCATGTTTGTCGCTGTGATTACAGCAATGAACGTGAATTTGACAATTAGTTATAAAATTCGAAGCATTCCCGTTTGAGCACCTATGCATTGAGCACCAAAGGTATTCCAATTTTAGAATACCTTTGGTGCTCAATGCATAGGTGCTCAAACGGGAATACTTCTAAAATTCTTGTTATGTTTTCCGTTTCAGAAACTTGACGATAATAATCATCATCGTCATTTCAGCCGAAACGCGTCCACTGCTGGACATATGCCTCCCCCAACATTTGACTGCCTCGTTGGTCTAGTGGGCGCAAGCACGACTGCTGACCATGAGGTCCCGGGTTCGATTCCCAGGTCGGGCAAAGTGATATTGGGATTTTCCATTAGGAATTTCTCAGCAGCCCGGAGTCTGGATTTGTGCCCGGTTGATGGCAATAGGCTCGCCCCCAATTACCCGGGACTTAAACATAGCTGGTGAAATGTGGGTGTACTAATAGCTACACATCTGCCTAACCCTTTGGGGATTACAGGCGTCATGTTATGTTACGTATGTTATATTATATACTAAAAGCTAATATTTGACGTGAGAGACTGATGCCTGAAGCGGTGGCGATAGTTAACCTCAGTTAACCAGAATCGATGTGATGACTGTTAACTAAAGAGTAAGTGCCAATTTCACCAATGAAACTGAACGCGATCAAGACATAAACCACGTTTAAGAGCTGTCAGTGTCATTATTTTCTTTGTAATATTGACACTGACAGCTCTGGAACTCGGTATAGATGTACTGATTGCGTTCAGTTTCATTGGTGAAATTCGCCCTAAGTAGTTTCGAATATGGTGACATTTTGCGAGATTTACAATACGATTTAGTAGCAGAATACATATTATTTTGACGTAAGTATGGCAACATAACAGGCTAAATACGTTAGACTTTCGAATTCGAATAATATTCTGATGGCTTGTAAACCTTATTTTATGGCATAAGATTTGTATAAGGAAAATACTTTCCTTATCAGCATTGTAGATTAGGTACAATGTTCATGCTTACTTACTTACTTTGTAAGTAGAAAGTGAATACAATAGCTGTTCTTATGATTGTACTAATAACATGTGTACATGACTATTATTTACCGTTAGGCAAAGATAGCCTACAATTATTTCACTTTTTTCAAAGACTTGATGATTTGGTTTTAATTAGGATTTATTAAATCGTAATTAAAGGGACCTAAACCCGTAATTATCCGCCTTTCTCTTTTGTTTTTTTTCTTGTCAGAAAACATCAGGTTTTACCCGAATTCACGACTAAAAGTAGGAAGGACCAAATATTTCCCTCCGCCTTTCACTTTGACTTGAGATCTTAAAGCGGAGATTTCTTGAAAATTGTCAAAAAGGTGGTTTTTTAAAGCAGTGTATCTCATAAACCGTAAATATTTTTTCCAAAAAAAAAACATTATGATATTTTCAAGTTTTTTGTGCAAACGGTGATGGAACATAAAACATAATTAACCATAAATTAATAGGTACATCAAAAAAATCTTCAAAAACAACTCTTAATTATTTTTAAAAGCATTTTATCCCTTCGTTAACATTATAATTATAATGAAAAGTATACCATAAAATTGCAAATGCCAAACTGCATCCGGTGATGGATTAATTTTTATTAATGAGTTAATATCTAATTATATACGATTTTATTTGCATTTTACGCCATACGCTGTGTCATTGCGCATCTCTTTCTTTTGTATGCAATCTGACAGTGACAGCGGTTTACCTGTTGTCAGCCCCCTTTTCTATTAAAAAAAAAAACGGTTTTTCAAACTATAAAACCGAACTTGAAATACGTAGATCCTTGTATTTTTCCGCCCATCTGACAAGGACAAAATAGCGGGAACAAATAAACTCTATCTTATCTGTGATATACGTTAAGATAAACGTTAAAACATCGCGATTATTTATTAAAAAATACAAAATAACTTACCATAGTCACATTCCCATTACTGCCATTCAAAGTTTCATTTGAATTCTGAATGTTAATAGTAAAAACTTCAGTACTCTCCGTTGGCGAGATTTTACTCGCATTCACACATTCAAGGACACCCATAGTTTAAAAAGAAAACACTAGCACAGACTATAAAAAACCGTAACAAAAAAAAAGGTAATTTTTTTATTTTAATTATGGAACATGGCTGGTTCTTTTTTTAATTTTTAAACTTAATTCTCAAGTGTTCTAAATTGAGATATCGCGGCGACTGACTGTCAGCGGCCGGCGTGCGCGCAACGGTGAGCGTTCGTGTACAGTCAGTGATATATCGTGACTGGATAACTTATGAGCGTAGGTGGTATTCTTAAAGGTCAATCGGTAAACCGATCTAGAGTGAGATGGAAACTAGAACATTAGGAGTTCACTCTTCGGATTTTTTTGCGCCTTGGTAGAAAGATTTTTTTTAAACTAACACAATGTTTTTGTTTATGCACAAGTTTTGCGTAAATGTGGCATTTTTTGGGGTTTAGCGTCCAAATAATAATTTGTCCTTGCAAAAAAATATTATATCTTACTGATTAAATGGCACTAAGTCAAAGGTGAATGCTATATCAAAGTTAAGATGATAATATTACTGTCAACAATTTTTTTAAATAATTTTAGGCCAAATTGATGTTTCGACTATCAATCTCAAAATGAAGTAGGTATTAAATTAATTATAAAAGCTACAAAATTAAGAGATAAGTTAAAGAGGCCTCCAATTATATTCTACCTATCAAAATCAACGGAATAACTGGTATACATGGGCTTTACAAGGAATACCCTAAATCTAAAGCCATATTAATATCCGATATTTCGGTTACGCAGAAAATACTTTAAAAATACTAAAGAAAGTAGGTCAAAGTCAAATTATTTATTTCAAATAGGCACATAATATGAGGCACCTTTGAACCTCAAAATTTACATAAAAATAGAATTGATAGGTGCTATACAATGTTTTTATTTTGAAGGTTTCGAGAGGTAAATAAAGAGAGCTACTTAGATCCATTATGATGAGTTATGTGGCATTGACATGTGAATTAAGTAGGTATAACCTGGCTTAAACGTAAAGTTCGTTTTTTAATCCCAGATTATAACTTGACAGGTGCAAATGACAAACTCCAAATTGAAAAAAGAAAACAAACAACAAAGATATGAAATGTCAAATTACTATCAAGGATTAAAAATCTAAATTTAGATAAGTACCTATACCTGTCACCGTTATCGCATCTAGCCGCATTATAATCAGTGAAACAAACCACAATATCTCCAATATGAATCATTCACGTGAGCGAAGTGAATACTAATACAAACGATGCGTTATGTCAGTTTGTGGGTCATTCTGTGCGTGTACAGCCAGGGAAATTAATTCTTAAGCAAATTGACACCCTACGTCGCTTTGACGTGTTATAACCATTTCATGCAACTGTCAAAGAATGACAGTTGTAATTTGAATATGCGGACAATAGAATATAATAGAATTTACTCTTACAAGAACACAAGACAACAACAACAACAATAGACAACACAAAACAAGACAACAACAACAATAACAAAGACAAACAACCACAATATAAGTTATTAGTCAATTTGATTAATAATTAAGTTCTCTGACTTTATGTAGGTATGCAGTATTGTATGGAACAGTTCCGGCTTTAAGATACCGTTTGCGTAATAAGAGTATGTTCAGTGATAGTTCTTATCAAAGTTGAATGGAGTTTCCGCTCTTTTTCTCAATGATGGGTGATCTTTAACCTGTGAGTAGTGTCAGTACCTATCTCAATTAGTTGGGTGATTGGGTCAGACAAGACGGCAGCTGCTCTATACAAGATAGAGATAGTCAGCTGCATTTATCATATTCTTCATTCATTTTTATCTATACAGCGGATACAAAAACCGGCCAAGTAGGTACAAGTCGGACTGCACACGAAGGATTCCGTGCCTTATTAAGATCGAGCAAAAAACGCCGAAAGAAACACGTTTCGTGTATGGGGACCCCCTTTAATTATTAACTTTATTTGTTGTTATAGCGGCAATAGAAATACATAATCTGTGAAAATTTCAACAGTCTACCTATTACGGTTCATGAGATACAGCCTGCTGACAGACAGACAGATGGACGGATGCACGGAGAGCGGAGGTTTAGTAATAGGGTTCCGTTTTATACTGTCCGGGTACGGAACCTTAAAATTACATCAGTAGCAGCTAAGTAAGCAGCTGCATTTCATAATGATTTATTTCCTTAAAAATACAAACAAAATTTCTGATGTTTTTGTTTGATTTGATTAAACTGGACACATTAAACACATGATACTTTCGAAATTGTTTTGGTGAAAGAATAATATACTTTCTTTTGAATTGATGACATAATCAAAATTCAATTCAATTCAGGTGCTTCGCGCATTATGTATTCGCGCGTAACCGGAGCGCAACGAAAATTCCTTCCTTCCATAATTCAATATTCTTTGCGGTTGCTTCTATTGCTGCGCTTACGCATAGTGACCACCAGTAGGACCCAACTTTGCCCAAGAAAACACCTAAAGTTCGTTTTTTTATCCCAGATAGTAATTTGACAGGTGCAAATGTCAAAATCCAAATTGTAAAACAAATAACAAAGATTTGAAATGTCAAATTACTATCTGGGATTAAAAAACGAACTTTAGTAGAAATAATTATTAATACATTAGGTAGAGTTATAAATGTTATAATATAGCTACTTATACAGGGTGTTAAAGAAATTGCGTACCATAGCTTAGGGGTAGGTGGTTGTTGTTGTTTCCTTTATCGATAAAGGAACCCAGGAATAAACAAAATAAAAAAAAAACAAACAAATTAGGTACCTATTGCAGTATCAACCTAATTTAGTACCTACTAACTTAAAATAGCAATCGTTTAGAATTAAAATTATTTTATTTGTTTATTATATATGCTTTACTTACTTACCTACTATCGAACGCGTTTATAAATAGGTAGTACTAAATTAGGTTGATCTTGCAATATTTTTAATTTATGTTTATATATCTTTTTTTTTTTTTTTTTTTACCTGGGATCCTTTATCGATACTGAACCTACTCCTAAGCTATGGCGCGCAATTTCTTTAACATCCTGTATATTGAGTATTGAGTATTTGTGTGTTTTGTTTGGTATTTCTGATTCATAATATAATAAATAATTTAAGTTAGATAAATTGCTGCTAATGTACAGACGCCAGCAGGTCAAGCTACCCGAAACTGTAAAATTTTCCCAATCAACCTTGAACCTTATGCCTTAACGATAAAGTTGAAAATCTTTTTAAGAAATTTGACGGATTGTAGTAGCTTGATGCGCTGGCGTCTGTACATAATAACACAGTTATTACTTACTTAGTAATTATTTACATAAGAACATTTATTTTTGTGTCAATATTTTCAGAAGAGTGAATCATTAGATACAGTCTGTATAGAATAACATTTCAAAGGGTAGCTGTACTTGGTATTAATTTAAAATTTCTTGATTAGCACTCAATTAATTATCATATTAATATCATAGAATTTGGAAGGGGCAACTAGAATCAATTCTATTTTTTTGTAAATATTGACGTTCAAAAGTGCCTCTTATGCGCCTATTTGAAATAAATAATTTGACTTTGACTTTAATAGTCATTACTTTTATGCACACGTATAAGCACTATACACGGGATCAGCTTCGCCTCAACTCGAGCCGTTCAGAATTCTTTCTATGAAACTCCATACAGCAATGCACACTTATAAATAAGCATGGTAACAGAATCAGGACAGCAAGTAAACAGCAGTCATTCAGAAATGGTTGTCTTTAAAAGATCCACCCATTGTGTTACCCTACGTAAAACTACTTTTATAACTGTAATTATATGGTGTACAAAATAAAGAGTAATCTATTCTATATAGCTTACGGCGCGCGGCGGGTCGACCACCCGCTTACGGCAAGCCTTCGTGACATCGCCTCGCCTCGCTTACACTTTTACAGTACGCGTCAATCTTAATAGCGGCTCTGAAGTGCGCTAATGCCTGCGCACTTGCGCAGTACCCTACCCCTCACCCCCGCTGACACATAAATTCGTTACTGCGCAGTGACTCGCCTCATGTTCCGAGCCGCCATAAAGTTTGAATCGGGCTGTACGTGGTGGTCACCACCTTCACTTAGCCGTAAGCGGGTGGTCGGCCCGCGCCGTGCGCTGTAAGGGAGGCGAAGACGAGTGACGATGACGCCTCGGGCGATGCTGGGCCAATCCGGTTACGTGCCTACGTCGAATTGATGTCGGTTGACGACGAGCCTATGGGGTGAAATGCACTGCACGGGATCATGATTTAGGAGATAGATCAGCTAGTCTGCAAGGTTGGTAGTAGAGAGTCCGTTTGTGAGCTCTGCTGTGCACTCAACCACAATCCTTTTAAGAAGGTACACAAATATATTATTATATCATAGAGATCGGATATTCGGATGCATATTCACCTAAAGTTTGAGAGTTGACTAGTATGGAGTGCGCTTCGGTACGGGGAAAAGTGTCGGTTTCCAGGACTGACAAGTTTTTAAGAACTACTCTTTTGTATTGTGTATCCCCGAATAAATATATTTAATTTTAGAATAAAAGGTTTTGAATAAATATTAATAGAGTTTTTTAAACGTGTTATATTTTCCACAAAATTCTTGCCTAGTTCTAAATAGATAAGAAATATTTGTTATACTTAGGAATACTAAATTGTATACCTACACACTGTTATTAATGAAACCCCGCGATCCCGGAATAAAAATATATTTTAATAAGCCGTTTCCATACTTTGTATCCTTTGCCGGGAAAAAAGCGCACTTTAGGTAAATATGCATCCGAATATCCGATCTCTTTTATGTGTTATGAAGGGGAATAGAAGAAATGAAAACAAATCGGATTTATTTTTTCCACCCTGTCACAAGGGGTGCTTCTTAGGTAAAGACACGAAATGATGACTATAAAAATGGGATGGATACTTAATCAGATGACGGCTCATAGAGAACTAATTAAAAAAAGCGGCCAAGTGCGAGTCGGACTCGCACACGAAGGTTCCGTACCACCGTACAATATTTAACAAAATATACGTTTCTTGTTACTTGTACCCCTTTATTTCATTTTTATTATTTGTTGTTATAGCAGCCATAGTACCTACACACTGAAAATTTCAAGTGTCTAAAAATTATGGTTCAAAGGATACAGCCTTCTGACAGATGGACGGACGGACGGACAACGGGGCCTAAAATTTATTTTGGTTGGCGCAGTGTGTTCCATATTAGAGTTCTGTACCCAAAGGGCCCGCTGGCACCCTTTTACTACTAATTGGGATGATCATGATGATGAGCATATACATAGGCAAAGAAATTAACGACCGATAAAAATCAGCAGAAGAGCTGTATAGAAAACGTGTTCGAAAAATAAATAATTATGTACAATATTTGCAAAGGCCAGGTACCTATAATCTGTTCAAATACTAAAGGCATTCACATTCGCGAACACAGCCAACATTCCTAAGAAGCCATAAATGACTCATACATATTATTTACTTTCGCACTGACGCATAAAAATTATATAGACACTAAAGTTGCGGCTGCGCTCGTGCCAGGTGATGAGTCACTTTACTACTGGCGCTTAGGACACGACGGCGGACGGTTGTATAGTAGATGAATTCTGAGAAGCAGAGGTGTGCTAAAGTCCATTCTAAGTGCAGATATATGGGTCATCCATAGCATAGTGCTGATTCCCAGCCTTATTCAAATAAATGACTTATGATTTAGATTTGTAATTTTAGATATTGACAATTTGTCAGTTGTGTTTAAGCGCCATGAAAGGAGGCGAGCCTATATTAACTTACCATAGCGTACTTTATTTGGGGCTAATTTACTTTTCATCAAATAAAAAATATTTTGGTGAGAGTTTAAATTGTTTTTGTGGTAAAGGTAAATTCTGATTAATACGTCAAAAAAATACCGTGCCGAAAACTGAAGTAGAATGATCAGTACCCCAAGTGTAAGTTTGCAAGAGAGTAAACGTAACTATTTCGTTTGCGTTAAAATTTGACCCATAGATCATAATGCTAAGACTATAAGGGTGAAAATAAAAATCTTAACGCAAACGCGCTAGTTACGTGCGAACTTACACTTAGGGTACTGAAATCGTTGACGTGCAGTGAGCAAGCGTGGTATTGATAAACAACCCACTTCAAAAAATACACTATAAAGTGAAAAATTACTTTAATTTCGGTGTCTTTGGATCTGTATTGTAGTTTTTTGACACCGACTTCCGAAATTAAAGTTATTTTTCACTTAGTAGTGTTTTTTTTTGTAGTCGGTTCTTTTGTTTTTGTAAATATATTTTTATTTTTCACTTTTTAGTGGGTCAGTTTGAAATTATCTAATTTTAATAGCCTAATGTCAACTGCTCATCACCTTTTTACAAAATATTGCTTTTCTCGATACAGCGGCGTTAATTGTTGAATAGTTATCCTGGTATGAATCAGGAGAACTGGAGCTGATGGTGACATCACCTCACCATATGCATTGTGACGAGCATACATTGCTTAGCAACCAGATTAAAGAGCCTAATCGAATCGCAACCTGTGAAATACTTACTATTAAGTAATTCCGGTGGCCATCTGTGGCCTTCATCATCAGTTCACCAAATGGTGCTTCCCGACGGCAAGTGCATGAGTTAATATGTATAAAAAATACCCAAATCGCTATGGGTGTGCCTATAAAATTTGAGGATTTCCCTCGATATCCTCTGATCACAAATTCTGACTTGGTGAAAATGGGACCTGGGGGCAATGACGTATTATATATAGACACGTTATCAACAAACATCTCGGCGCTTAAAAACGGCGAAAATACTAGATAACTACTTATACGCGTAAACATTTTTGTCTTTAACTTTTGGGGTATAATTTGTACATCCTCTGAAAACACACGACGGCATGTTTTCTTTATATTTTGCACAGGTTTTCACACACGATATAAATTAAAAACAAACGTAGCGTCGCGCGACAGGTTGGTGCGTGACTGAGCGCAATGTGGCCAATTGGCTTCATTTCATGTTGCCATTTTAGAGTGCGGACAACGTATCTATAGTTTTATACATCATTGCCTGGGGGTGAGAGTGCAAAAAAACAAAAAACGAACATATAACCTCCTCCTTTTTGGAAGTCGGTTAAACATGTATTGCAAGTGTAAGCCTCTTTTATGAACCGAGGAGTTTGACAAATTTGTAACGGACGTGACCTCACCCAACATGCAGCCCGCCAAAGCCAAGCCGCCATATTGACGCCCCCCACTCCAGCCAAGCCAAGGTGTTCGCCTAAGTCAAAGTCAAAGTCAAATTATTTATTTCAAATAGGCACATAGATGTCACTTTTGAACGTCAAAATTTACAAATAAAATAGAATTGATTCTAGTCGCCCCTTCCAAAAGGTAGCTTCGTATGGAGAAGAATGGGCAAGAAACTCCACCGTTACTCTTTTAAAATGTTTTACAATATTTAGTATTGGTACATCAATTATATAATTATACGTGAAGACGATGCACCTAGAATAAAATTACTATACCACAATAGGTAAAAAGAATTAATAATGAAGCAATGAGATAAATTAATTATGTGATAAATACATGGTGCTCACATATTTACAAACATTGTAAAAAAAAAAAAAAACGTTTTCCTAAAATAATCAGTGTGTGAGTTAAGGGAATCACAGAGTGTAAAATAAATGTCATAAAAATAATAAAATATACAATTAAAATAGCAATCTGTTAGATTTTGTCTAGACTCTAGATTGTCCTATGGAGCTGGACCAGCATGTTTCCAAGCGTTCTTATCCTGGATATAATTCTCTAATTTGTAATTAGCTTGTTTACAAAGTGTACTTTTTATATGAGTTTTAAATTTTCTTTCATTTAATTGCAATATATCACAAGGTAATTTGTTGTAACATTTATTACATACATAATATTTTCATAAATGAATTGGCAAGGTACCGTCATAATATTAATCCTTTTAAAGAGTTCCCTAAGAGATTCTCGGCGACGTAGATTATAAATGGCTCTGACAGCTCTCTTTTGCAAAATAAAGATGGATTCAATGTCAGCAGCCCGACCCCACAATAAAATACCGTACGACATAATGCTGTGAAAGTAGCTAAAATAGACCAAACGCGCGGTTTCTACATCTGTTAACTGTCTTATCTTAATAACAGCATAAGCGGCCGAGCTTAACCGCCCCGCAAGAGATGTTATATGTGGTCCCCATTGTAGTTTCTCGTCTAGAGTGATTCCTAGGAAAACTGTTTGATTAATACATTCCAGTTTTTCTCCATTCAATATGATATCACATTCGCTACCTCTAACATCAGGTAGTTTAAATCTAATGCATTTGGTTTTTTTTCATTTAGAACCAAATTATTTACCGTAAACCAATCTTGGACCTGAAGAATAGAATTATTCACGTCGTCTAGGTTTTGAGATCGTAGGTCTATTTTAAAGATCAATGACGTGTCATCTGCAAATAAAACCATCTTTGGTTGATTTTGAAATAATTGGGGTAAATCGTTAATGTAAACTAAAAAGAGGAATGGACCCAATATCGAACCTTGAGGAACGCCCATTGCCATTTCAGACCCCAATGAGTTCACGCCGTTTACTTGAACTTTAACCTTTCTATCTTTCAGGTATGATCTAAGTAAATCAAGAGCTGTATTCCTAATCCCATAGTGATCTAGTTTCAGCAGAAGTGTCTCATGGTTAACGCAATCAAAAGCCTTAGAGAGGTCACAAAAGATTCCAATGGCAGCTTGTGCTTCCTCCCAGGCGTTAAAAATGTTCTTTATTAGGGTGACACCGGTCAGTGGTACAACGAACTTTAGTGAAACCGTACTGTTGTTCATGAAAGATGGAATTTTTATTGAAGTGACGTAACATTTGATTGAGCATCAACTTTTCAAACACCTTACTGAGAACTGGCAGAATTGACACGGGCCTATAATTGTTGGGTTCTTTACTATCTCCGGATTTGAACAAAGGAACTACTTTACTGTGCTTCATGAGATCCGGAAAGACTCCTTGGTCCACACTGGTGTTAAATATGAAAGCTAAGTAGAGCGCAATGGTTTCGATGATAGATCTACAAACTTTTACAGACATGCCCCAGAGATCTTCTGTTGATTTAATTTTAAGATCTTTAAAAGTTTTTATAACAGCCTGGGGGTTTGTATGCTGAAACCTAAACTCCAAAGGGCATACCTTTACATTCTTTCTAAGTAAGGCAGCAGAAAGCACGGGTGAGGAAAAAAAAAGTTTCAGTAGTTTTAAGGGGAATATTAGCAAAAAAGTTTTCAAATTCCTGAGCTATTTCTACCTCTGAAGTGATGGGCCCATGTGCAGTCTCTAAATTAAATTAAGTATTACGCTGTTTTTTCCTACCTGTTTCATTATTTATTATTTGCCAGGTAGTTTTAATTTTATCATCAGCTGATTTTATTTTATTGCTAATATAAAGAGCTTTAGCTATTTTGCACACACTTTTAAAAGTTTTAGAATATTTTGCAACATATTGATGAAAGCTTGTATTATTCATATGTTGCTTTAGGCCATAAAGTTCAAAAAGATTTTCCCTGCTTTTACGAATACCTGGAGTCGCCCAATCACTAAATACGAACTTTGAGTAAATACTTTTAGTCTTCAGTGGAAAAGTGTCATTAAATTGCGTGTTTAATAGTGAAAAGAACTCGGCGTAGAACTCATTTGGGTCACAAATATTATTAAAACTCTGAACACATAATTTACTGGCCAAAGAATTATTTAATTTCTCTAAATTTTTACTTGTAATTGGCCTAAACCTTATTTGAATTTTTTGTAAAGGCATATAGGAGCAAAATGTTATTGTTTGTCCACTGTGATCAGATGGCAACTTATTTACAATTTGTTTGTGTAAGTAATCACAATTACAAAAAAATATTATCTATACAAATGGCAGAAGAAGCTGTCACTCGGGTTGGTTCAATAAAAACATTTGACAAATCGAATGACCTAAAAAGACTTAAAAATCTGAGAGTATTCGAGTTATTTTCTAATAAGTTAATATTAAAATCACCACATATAATTATTGACTTACTATTAGTACTAAGTTTTTTTAATACATCTTCCATTACAGAATCAAACACAGATAAATTCTGGTAACTTGGAGGTCTGTATACGCATACTATAACATGCTTATCAAGCTCAACACATGACAATTCAATGGAGTGTTCAACAGACAGTCCGATGATGTCTTTCCTTTCTTTTGATTTAATAGAATTTTTAATTAATATTAATGATCCGCCATGTATCATACGTTTTCGGCTAATATGGCTAACTACACAATAATTTTCATAATTAATTGACATCACTTGATGACCTTTTAACCAATGTTCTGTTAAACAAATGACATCATACTTGGTTTTTTCTAAAAACAATTCTATTTCCAGTAATTTGGAAGAGCAACCTTGGATATTTTGATTAAATAATTTTAAAGTATGTTGCACTCCCTTTGGTTTTTTTTTATTAATAATAATTGGTTATTGGAAGGGGTAACTTCTGTTGTCTTACTGTCTAGTTTAAATAATTATCCGGAGTGACATCCACAACTACAGCTGAAGAGTCTAGAATGCCTGTATGAGTTCCAGCAGGAAGAGAATACCCTATCTGACTGGTAGTGGCCTCCAAGGATGTTGGTATTATAGGTGGATCCTCCTTTGTACAACATGATGAATCATAATTAATCACTATGTTGTTAGTATAACTAGACACCATAGAATCGTCACTAATACTACAATTGGTTATATTAGCTATAACCTCATTAATATTACATGCTATCAACATAGCAATCATATGTCTACATTTCCCAGACAGAGATAAAGTTCTCTGAGTCAACTTAAAACCACTATCAAACTTATTAGTGTCAAAATAATTTGTCACTATGACAACATGTTAGCCTATGAATAGTATTTTTCAACTTAAAAATATAATTATTATCATCATCTGATAAAGTGTCAGAATAAGGAAAAGCACACAATATCAGCTTTCCTACATTTAACTTTAATAAGGTGTTCACACCATCCAGTATGTCCTTTCTGGTAATACCAGTACTATTTCCTAATAGCAAAACCATTGTAGAATAATTATTTAGGTTTGTGTCTGCAATTCTTTTAATCATTTGTTTATAACTTATGTTATGATAACTCTGATTGGTAAAACTATGGCTTAGGTAATTGAGTAAAGTTTTTTCCAAAGCCTGAACCTAATTCATCACAAAAAATTATTGTTTTATTTTGCTGTGAGCTAACACAGGTTTCTGCTGGAAGAGCCAACACCAGAGGGGGCAAGTTAGGGTGAGGCTGAGAAGGTAATGGTTGGTTGGCACAGCTACATGAGCGGTTATTAGTCAGAGACTCATACCTCTCAGCATTGCCCTTCACCAAATCCAGTAGTTCCCCAGCCTCAAACAAGCGGTTACTTAGTTGTTGTTGTGAAGTCTCATATTTTTCAAAAATATCCTAAGTGCTCCTTGTGTAATATATCGTTATAAAGGAGCTGGATGTCAGTGTCATATTTTTCCCTACATTTATCTAATTCTAAAATGTATTTAAAGTTTTAGATAAGACATCACGTTCCTTTCTTAGGGAATGATTCAATTTTAAGAGCTTTTGTTTTTTAATTGCTCTATTTTACCGTTTAATTAATTTCTTGATTCTTATGTATTTCTTTAATTTATTGTGACTCATAACAATAGGACACCATGGTATGGTGTCATCACTAGTCAAATCTATAGTTACAGCTGGCTCGTACACTGATTTTGGCTTAGTACGTACCAACTTATTAAACAGGTTACTGGTACTAGCAACCTGTTTGATGATTTTGTTACACTCAGAGATAGATAGCGCGTTTTGGACTTCACACAATTTTTGTTCAAGTTCTGTAATTCGATTCAGAGTGGGGAAGTGTTAATATAAACCTTAGCCAGCCGTTTATGATGGTAATTTTGATTCTGATCACAAGATCTAGACGAAACTGCCAGATTTTCATTTACCCCGTTCATAAATTATACTTAACAGTTTAGGAAAAACCCTCCGAAACCCCATGCCTCGTAAAGCACGTTAAGGCGTTGTCCCGACTGTCATTCGTGGATCTTTGACAGTTGATATGGGTCGTCAGAAGCCCAAAACTCTGACAAACAGTCTTACCAAAGGGGTTACCCAGTAAGTGGGGTTGTGGAGGTCAGATAGACAGTTGCTCCATGTAAAATATTGGTACTGGTTAGACTGGAAGCCAACCCCAACATAATTGGTAAAGGCTAGGCAGATTAGTTGGCGACGTTTGAACGTTTGCCAAATAAAGGAAAGTATTCGATGACGGATTACTCTTATACATAGCCAAATACAGAGCAAACCACATAGTCCAGATAATGTGGCAAAACAAAATATGACTGACGCTTCAAAGTGATAATCAGTCAACAATGGAAAGTGATAATAATAATCATGATTTTTGATAAGATCTAGGTAGTTCAATTAAATCATTGACACCTGCATATTTTTATCTAGTGTCAGGTGTTTAATCGTGGTAAGTATACCTGATAAAAGATTTATTTCTGTGAATAGCTTTAAAAAAAAAATACAAAAAACAGCCGATTACCAAAAAAACATTACATCGTGTCTTTGGACCTGTGTTTTAGTTTATTGCCACCGACTTCCAAAATTAAGACATTTCGAAAATGTTCTTAACTAACTTTTTAGACCTTTGTATCCTGCTTAAGCGTATGAAGTTTCATTAAAATCGGTTCAGTCATTTCGAAAAACAAGGGCTTAAAAGTCTGAATGAAATGCCGTACGTCGTGAACGCTCTTAAAGGCTGTTCGCAATTCCAAAACACTTAAGTTTTGTCAGTTTAAATCAAATAGACGATCGCCATTCTTCTGACAGCTATTTTCTGTAAGTCAAACAGAATCAGTTATCAAAAATGTGTCATTTTCGATACGACAACTTGTCCAATGGCTGTGAATTGCTATACTGAAGTGGTCATCGTATTAGTGGTTCCGCAACTTCAATATCATCAGGATTGTGCCGGAATATAGCAGTTCGTCGTGGATGTAGTACGACAGCGGCTCCCTTCACATCTTTTTCTGTCATCAGAAGACAGCCGCAACGTAACCATCGCATCATCACAGATATGCGATGCTCTGCTAGAGTGACTGTCAGCAGCCAGTGTCACTCGGATAAGAGTGACACAGACTGCTGGCAGACCTTTTCGGTGATTCCCTCAGAACAATGGAAGTGATTCCAGTAACTTCATAACAAAAATAGACTGTGCCACTTGCTGCACAGTCACGGCCATCTTGGCATACGCCCGTCCTCGGTCGTTCATTCACTAAAGCTGTTCTCGAATAGAGAAAGTCTCAATCAATCAATTATCCGCTCGTCCATCCTGGCAATCAGGATATAGTAACCCTTGTGTCACAGTATCCTTGAGGGCGGCCAACCCGACATACTTTTAATACAAACGCTCATACGTGATTATGGCGTTGTAACACATCTTTCTTTGATTTTTTTGAAGTAATAGGTATCTTGTGCACTATATCTAGGTTTCTATGCAAGCAGAAAATAAAAATTTTGAAATACAAAGTCAGTATAAGCCTGCAAAAATCTGCTTTTTTGCACAAATTTTACCTGAACTTTGGCCATTCATAATGTACTCATAAATTGTAAATGTTAAGAAAACATTACGATAGAAACCTTACAAATGTAATGGGAATTCTAAATGACCAACATTTATTTTACAAAATGGTAAGGCTTACTCAAAAACACGTATTTCCTGGAACAAGTTTTTGCACATTATTTTTCGTTCAATGTTATCGCGTTCTCACTCGTTTGTTAATAGTTTTCACTTGCCCTGGATGAAACAAAAAAAAATTGACCATGCTCGCGTTGACGATAGACGGACCGGGAAGGTCTTAAGCCAGTTTTCAGTTTTAGTCATCACCGTTACATCAGTCACTGAAAGCATGTGTCCCTCCCACCATCTCTTCTCATGGACCGGACAACATGTTTCTCTCACACGACCACCTGGACCAGACACGTTCCCATAGAGGCGGCATGGACCGGACTACACCATCTCATATTTATAAATATAAATTTTCCCATAATCATTAAATTCTAGAACCACAAGTTTTATTATTTTTATGTGTTTCAACTTATCGCATATTTCTGAGAATGCTGGTTAGCTTGTAATTGGCGACTGTGTAAGTCGGAGGCTAATATTACCTAGTACTTAAGATATATCGGAGTCTGGATTTGTGCCCGGTTGATGCAATAGGCTCGGACTTAAACTTATCTGACGAATTGTGGGTGTACTATAGGTACACTTCTGCCTAACCCTTCAGGGATTACAGACGTAATGTTATGTTATGTTTAAGATATATTGTATACAGAAGCTGTTGGATTACCTTTATAAAAGGCTCGTGCAGACTGGCGCGATAAGTGTTGCGCCGCCTGTGCGCCCGCGATATCGCGCCAGTCTGCACGAGCCTTAAAGAGGGACTGAAATGGAATCACATATTTTTACCGAGAGGAAGGTCGTCAATTTATTAATATCGAAAGTACCTACCTACAATTAAGTATAATCTTTTTATTTCGGAATACTTATAATATTTTAAACTTTTAACATAGGCATTATGCTGGGTGACACCACCTTCCGGCTCGCTATTTGTTTGCGTTTGGGAGCTACTTGCGGGGCTCCGCATCGGCTTCGGACACCATGGCCTATCTTGCAGTAAGAGCGCAGGCCGGAAAGCAGCATTAATGACATCATCTTTCGTGCTCTTGTCACCGTCGGGGTGCCAGCTGTTTTAGAACCCAACAGCTTGGCACGTGACGATGGGAAGAGACCAGACGGAATGACCATAATGCCTTGGAAGTTAGGCAGGATTTTGATGTGTGTGTGTGTGTGTCGACACCCTTGCGCCAACCCATCTTCCTTGCACGGCGGGCTGTGCTGGGACGGCTGCTGCAGGTGCTGAAAACCACAAATGTTGAAAATATTCCAATCTTATTGGGAGTTACATGTTCGAGCCGTTTGAGGTTGAGCCATGGGGTTCGAGTGCCCACTTGGTTTTTCGAGACATCGCCAAGCGGTTGGTCGACTCTTCACGTGACAAGAGGGCTGGCCTATTTTTATGTAAAAAATCAGCATCGCCATACAACGTGGCAATGCTGCCAGCCTTTTGGGCACTTTTCCTGTTCACAACGACGCGGAAGAATTTTTTAGTGCCCTAAATTCTTTTCCCTCTTTTTTTATATACATTTGTACATATTATTATTTTAAGCCTGTTAACTTAGGTATATGTATAGGTATTACCTTTATAAATAAATTTTGTTAAAAATAATAGGGACGTTCTTAAAGTTTCATTAATCTCGGAAGCCGAAGGCTCTCTTACTGCACCCAAACTTTGCACAACACATTTCGCAACTTTCTCAAGCGGAACGTGACTGCAAACATGTAATTACTTTCTACATTTTTGTATTATATTTTCCCATAAGCACGTAAACAAGGGTGTAGTACTCGTAGTAGCAATAACAGGAAAGTGATACTTGTGAAGCTATCAGCAGTTACATTAGGTAATTACACAATATTTGCTGCTAAAAATAAAAAACTGGAAAATACCTTGGTACGTAGTAGTAATACATGTCTGCGGTCACGTTCGGCTTGAGCAAGTTGCGAAATTCGTTGTGCAAAGTTTGGGTGCAGTAAAAGAGCCTTCGGCCTCCAATACTGATGAAGCTTTAAGAACGTCCCTATTATTTTGAACAGATGTATTTACTTATAAAGTTAACACCTATAATAAGTAAGTTAACAGGCTTTAAATAATAACATGTACAAATGTACATAAAAAATCTAAAAACCCGACTGCATAAAAGTGAACTTAAAAAAAGACGGAAAGAAGATTTACAAATTGATACTTTATACAATTTCATGCAGTCGGAGGCAATAGGTCGTTATTTTTAAGAAGATGCCTCCGTCTGCATGAGATTTGAGTTCTCTTTTTACGCAGTCGGGTTTTTTGATTTTTGTAATTTAATCTTTTTATTTTACACTTTTTAGTTTGGATTATAACACGGTAAATTAGGTTATTTATTTACTTATAATCGGGTGATAACGGCCTCTTACTCACTCCAAAAACTCGGGATAGTTTTTTCATCATTTCTCATTTAAATTACATAATATGTAGGTATATATTTTTGTAATCACCTTTTAAAACCCTTCAGTTTGATACCCCACTCGATAGGCTAGAGAGATATTTTTTTTCGAAAACACACCTTTTCGCGCCAAAAACCGGCATTTTGATTTTTAATTATTTTAATATACCCAGTGACACTCGCGCAATAAATACGTATCTAACGACATATCATACATCAAAATCGTTTCAGCCGTTTAGTAGTTACGAAGGAACATAGGGACGGACATACATACTGGTCAAACACATAACCCTCCAATTTGGCTTCGCCGCAGTCAAGTAAAAAGAGGGGAAAAAACCATAGGGCACCGAAAAAATTCTTCCGCATCCTTCTTTAACAGGAAAAGTGCCCAAAAGGCACGGGTGCCTTTTATAATTATTTTAACACTAAAAAACTTCTTTAAAAAAAATTGACGTAGGCTTAATCGTGTCTTATTGTAATAAAAAAGAAGCTTAAAATAAATAAAATCTTTGCACGAAGCCATTAACAAACAAACACATTTAAAAAAAATAAAAACCCGTCATAATGACGTGACATAACCAACCCGAATTTGTCAAAACCAAATAATTCAATAGAAAAAGTCCTCAAAGCATTCCAACATGAATGTTCCCGAAATAAAATCGTATGAAGAACAGGCTATTGACACTGTGGTGTCTGTGATAAATCGGGCGAAGGAAAAACTAGGGATCCGAATGACTCTCAAACAACTTGCGAGTGAGTACAGCACCACGGTTCGAGCACTGCTGCAATCTCTAGAAAAACGCTTATGTTGCATCTCGGCTGGTACAAATAACACGGTACTCTAACATGTTCTCAGCTCATATGTCCAAGCAAAACGGGTCCAGGGGGTCTACTCCGAAGCGTTAAACCGAAGTATCGGCCGAATGTTCGGCCGTTTTATATCTTCTATAGTTTCCTTTTTTGACTTTGAATCCATACCCGACTTAAAGTCACATTTTTGTCGTGTTTTTTTTTTCTTTCGCCGTAGTCAGCTATAGTTATCCGTAGTCAAGCAAAGGCCGAACACTCGGCCGATACTTCGGTTTAACTCTTCGGAGTAGACCCCCAGTTCTCGGCATTTAGTTTCAGAGATATACGCAGTTTTGTAAAGTTTAGTGAAAAATTCTATTTCGCGATTTTAATTTATTATGAATTATTGCTAAATTATCTACAAGTTCCTATAGTAAATGACTATAAATACGATGTTTCTAAGTACCAGAAATTTTAAGAGAAAAGGTACCAGTGGTCAAATTGTCCATTGGTCAAGAAGATGTCAAATTTTAAAATGCTTTTTCTCAAATCAAGCTTGACTTTCAACTTCGAATGTCTGATAAAGAAAAATGTTCCAGTTTTTTAATGTTTTTTAGGGTTTCGTACCCAAAGGGTAAACGGGAACCCTATTACTAAGGCTCCGCCGTCTGTCTGTCTGTCTGTCCGTCTGTCACCAGGTTGTATCTCATGAACCGTGATAGTTAGACAGTTGAAATTTTCACAGATGATGTATTTCTGTTGCCGCTATAACAAAAAATACTAAAAAACAGAATAAAATAAATATTTAAGGGGGTTCCGATACAACAAACGTGATTTTTTTGCTCGTTTTAACGGCAACAGGTAGACGCTTGAAATATTCACAGAATATTTAGTTATATAATCACTTTACAAATAAATAATTAAATTAAAATAAAACAACTATATAAGGGGGCTCCCATACAACGAACGTGATTTTTTGTGCTATTTTTATAGATAATGGTACGGATCCCTTCGTGCGCGACTCCGACTCGCACTTGGCCGGTTTTTTAATCCTTATTATCAATTGACAAGACTAGATTGATTCTAGATACCGAATCTAGTCTTACCTCATTACCCCACTACTGGAACCTTTTTGCTTGGACGCC
Organism: Tiliacea citrago; assembly: GCA_963921375.1. Lineage (NCBI taxonomy): Eukaryota > Metazoa > Arthropoda > Insecta > Lepidoptera > Noctuidae > Tiliacea > Tiliacea citrago. The sequence goes on from OY992799.1 coordinate 4,868,273, forward strand.
CAGATATGGTTTTCTCGCACTGGAATAGGCATAGGTTACAGAGTGGATTCAATACAGCTGTGCTGCTGGGGAGTTTTTCGCCACTTCTTATTCCCAGCTAAAGCATTAGGAAGTGGTGAAGGGCGGGCGTTTTTGGGGGACTGTCTTATGTAATTTTGACGTTAGAAAAGTGCCGATCCTCAGCCCAGTTTGAATAAATAACTTTTGTTTTTGATTAAATTCTGGTGGTATTATGTATTAACTATACATGTGTCGGAAGTCTCAACCTTCTGAGGCGCGTAGTATTGCAGCTTCAATTTGCGACCCTAAGTAACTTAGTTTTAGTTAGACCTAATCTGAGATTGGGACCAAGTTTGAGCCACGTTTATAGTCGCACTTCCATATGAAAGCTGGTCTTCTCATAGTCTTTTGTTGCTCTTCTAAACATCGTCATAATGTGATGTAGGAATCAATAAATTGTTTCCATATTTCTGACTGATTCTTCATAAGTATGATTTTTCTCTCGGGAAATTCTTAATTGCAGCGCGGGGACGGAATTTGCACACAGACATGGTCACCTGACGCGTGGGAACCCTATCAATCGTCTTTGAAGAGCTTTGACTGCATGGCAGCACCGAAACCTCTACCTACCCTTTTCGGGACTAGAGGCATGACGGTTACGTATGTTTATTATTTTATATATTGACCAATATACTCTCTCGTTTTGTCAGGGGTTCAAGTCTGTAAATCTTCTGATTTCAGTTACCGGTCACATTGCGTACACGTTGAAATTGACTTTTCTTCAGACAAACTTTTCACGAAATGATGGTGGTCACATAAACATAACTTTGCCGCCGCATGTCAATACGGTGCATTAAAAATACAAGAAATTACAAACAAGTAAGTCGCTGTCGTTGTTAGATCTTGAAGGCAGGTTTAAACATGTTCCGATTTCGGAACTCACAAAAATAACCCCCACAAATTCAGTGCCCCAAAAACATTGATATATTTGATAAGAATGACGTATCTATCTAGTCGTATTTAACTGCTATGCTCGTCATACGTTTCCGTAAGGATAGTCCAATATAAAGATTGCTTAGTGCGAACGTCACGCAAACTCACTCGAACGTCGCATTGCAGTTTTATGGCATCTATTAATGGGCAGCACCATATAAGTGTACGAGAGCATCATCTCCCCACGACTTTTGCGCTTTGCATAAGTTTGACAAAAGCCTATCAATCACCAGTGCGAGACAAACCATAAGCATAAGAAAGTGCTTAATATTTCATCTCCATTAAAACACTGAATGGTACACCATCCTCATCATCTTTATTTATATCTTAGAATCCTATTTACTTTTACTCATTCTTGCGTTTGCACATAGATTTATTAAATTTTAGCGATGATTAACATCACTGTTATAATGTTTATAAATTACCAGACAGTCGCGACTTTGCGAGCAATGTCAAGCTTTCCCTGAAATCCATTCGACCACCATACGCAATCACCAGTGAGAAGTTCATCAACGACACTATTGAGCATCATTGGAATCTTGGGCAAACCTTCCAGTACTTCGTCAGGTACATGGGAGGATCTAGGAATGAAGTGTCTCAGTATTACTATTTTGAGGTAAGAACTTAACTATCATGGTTCGAACGTTGGTGAAACTGGTACAGCAGCGTCGAGTTTAGTGCAATCAGAAAATGGTGTACCCAGCAGTGAATGAATTCCGGCTATTGACGATGATTATGATGGTGATGTATTTGTTTTATTGGTTTTTTGAGCACCAGGTTACGTTGCGAGTTTATGAGCTTTCAAATACAAAGTAATTCTTAATTGTCCTGTAGTATATTAATTATAATTTGATTGATTAAGTTTTAATTTGATATGTTAATTTTCTTTGAATAAAGGACAAATTTATAACTATTTGATGTTTATATCCTAATAAACTTAACCGACCTGTTTATATTTGTACGCTATAATTTTTAAGTAACATCTTGCTAATGATGCATGGCATGGCATAATTATTTGGCATCGGCACTAGCCAAGCCAATTGTAAGGCATGTACAGTGCAAGCACAGCACAGTTTTCCTATCAATATGTCAGCATTTTACCTGCGCCAGGCCGGCCAATTTAGTACACGCATAGCAATCATACCGCGTGCACTCATTTATCATGCAATCATACTTTTATCAATAAATATATATCAAACAGTAATCAGTGTATCAATCAGCATCAACTCAAGGTGTAAGGTCACGGAACCATACATCTTAAAGGTCCTTCGAGCCGGATTCGGGATCTAATCACTTCGCGAACATAATAGTGGTTATGGTTGTTCCTGTTAACACGACCTGTGGACGACAGTCAACGGTCTACCAACATCATCGAGCCATAGACTTCTGTCATCATCACAGAAGGTGCTTTGCTCTTCTTTCCGCGGTTGCGAATCGGTTCAGCCGGCTTCCTACAAGCGGGTCTAACCGGTTGGATTGAGAAGGCGCTAATATCGCGGAGAGTTTGCAACAGCACTTCCTGTTGACTAGCGGTCGAGAATATCCACCGGACATTCAAAAGCTCCACAATGGAAGACTTCTTAGCAAATCAAGATCAAATCATGCAAGCAATGGAGCAGCTATTAAGGAACTTCAAGAAAGATTCGGCAGAACGTAAGACTCTATTCAATATCAAGAAACGACTGCAAACTATAGATAATTATTGGGCTGAGTTCCAGTCTATCATTTGAGATTATGTGAATTCGATACTCGCAGCGCCAGATATTTCACCGACAATTGCTATCAAAAGACGAAACTCTTCTACACTGAAGCACGGGAAACTATCGAGCGATACGAATCGAAAGCTCCTAGTGAAAACAAGAGGGATCAATCTCCGGGCGATCCTTCAATGCAAGCATCTAGCAAACACGGTCAAGAAACTTCGAATATCCCATCAGTTGACCCCGATCAAGCAAACAGCAATCCTTGCAACAGTAAGTCTACGTCACTGTGGAAAACTGTCTCTCAAGGAAATGCGAGCAAACTAGAAGAAATGCTGCGAAAGCAAAAAAGCAACTTCAAGGCGTTGTCACGTACAATCAAGAGCGTGGACTTAGAGAACATTTCTGAAAAATGGGAACTCGAAGATCTACTGCGTAATGTACACAAAAGGTGGTCAACCATAGACTCGCTGCACTGGGAAATTGACAGTGAGTTGTACGAGGAAGATGAAGATTATGAGCAAACATACAGCAGATACGAGCGCCAATACAACGACATGAAAAAGTCAATCAATATAAAGATGGGCTCAGTATCATATCATCGAGAGAATTGCACCCCCAAAATCGACATTCCTATATTCAGCGGCAACTACCTCAAGTGGACATCATTCAAAGATCTATTTATAGAAACGATTCACAATAGTAAGTTAATGTCGAGTGCGCAGAAGATGCAGTTTTTAAAAAGCAAGCTAAATGGTGAAGCCGAAAAGCTAGTCCAGCACTTAAACATCAGTTCTGAAAATTATCAACTATCCTGGGACATCATGAATCATCGATACAACAACGAAAAGCTCATCTTCAGCTCGCATATCAACGCACTTCTGGCAATACCTACCATGTAAAATCAAACCGATTATCAAATCAAGAAGATGTTCGATACTACCAACGAATGTCTTAACGCCATAAAGAATCTCGGCGTGAACACATCAAGCTGGGACCCACTTATTGTGCACCTGCTAGCGCTGAAAATGGACAGCGAGACGCATGGGGAATACATTCAATCGTTAACCAATCCCAGAGCACTCCCGACACTCGATGCTTTCCTATCATTCCTGGAGAACAAATACACAGCTCTAGAATCATCTCGGCGCAAGCAGTATACTCCAAAATCAAAGCAAGATGCACTCAACAAATATGTGAATCACCTGGAAAACATATGCTCAACAGACCAAATACCACAATGTGACGTAGCCCGATTACAGTTACGCCGAACTCCCGAAAGCCCGAGTACGACGAACTCGAGCACTGTAACAGCATTTTACTTGGTCAGCAAATGCACCGATTGCGCCGACGTAGAGGCCTTATCAACGGTGTAGGGTCCGTTGTACGAAGTTTATTTGGAATATTGGACGAAGACTTTGCCGAAAAATATCAAAAAGATATCGACCATCTCAAGAATAATCAAAAACATCTAGCCTTACTGTGGAAAAACCAGATATCAATCGTTGAAGCAGAATTGAATGTCATAAAACGAGTAGAAACTGCCTTGGAAAAACAACATAAACTCATTAATCAACACATCATTAATTGCAATCAGGGATTAAACAAACTAAAAGAGCAGATTCAAAAGACAGACAGCAGAAGTGACTTTATTTTATCAGCCTTTGTGGCAACCAATATGCTGACTAACCTGAAAAATATCCAGGAAACGCTGGTAGATACAATGGCGAATATTTTCTATGAAAAATTCAACTTTCACCTCTTAACACCAACACAGCTGAGAGATGAACTTAATACTATAACAGGACAACTATCAAAGGAGCTGACCATACCAATAAATAATATTCAAACGGATCTGGCAAAGATATATCATTTACTGAAAGTAAAAGCAAGAACAACCAAACAGTACATGATTTTTGAAGTCAAGATTCCTCTTGTGACTAGAGAAGACTATGAGCTTTACATCCTCATACCAATCCATCTGCAAGTAGCTGATAGTATGGTCACCATCACACCTATCGCGCATCACTTAGCGATAAACATTCACAAAGACTCGTACATACCGATCTCGGAAGATGATTGGGGAAGATGTACGTCTTACGACCATGACGACTACATTTGTTCTCTAAAAAAAACCTATTTTTCAAATGTCCTCAGACAACACAAGGCTTGACTAATATTCTGGCTGGCTATTATGGCTGGCATAATATTCTTATTATTGACTGCCTCGTTGGTCTAGTGGTTGCAAGCACGACTGCTGGGCATGAGGTCCCGGGTTCGATTCCCAGGGCGGGCAAAGTGATATTGGGATTTTCCATTAGAAATTTCTCAGAAGCAGCCCGGAGTCTGGATTTGTTCCCGGTTGATGGCAATAAGCTCGCCCCCTATTACATGGGACTTAAATATAACTGGCGAAATGTGGGTGTACTATTACGTACACCTCTGCCTAACCCTTCGGGGATTATAGGCGTGATGTTATGTTATAATATTCTGTAAGCTTCCTGTCCTCTTTTGACCGTCCAGTGTAGCGGATATTAGAAGCATGGACATTTCGCAATGTTCAAGATTATTTTATGATCTATTGTCCCCAGACTGTTGTTGGACCATTTTGAGGACAATTTATAGATCGATTTGAATTGCAGGCTATCTTCAGCCAGCCGACAGTCGCGTACCCCATACCTCAAGCTACAGTTTCAGTCTTCTTCACGCTTCAAGACAAGCACATTGACCCCCCAGAAAAACGAGGTGTGCCGATGGTAAGTCGAGCTGTTAGTATTAGGGTGCAACCAACTGCGGCTGCTGACGTTGCCTCATAATGGCACCTCATAATTTTTGGGTTGCTTACTCAAAGGGTGCCGACCCTATGACTAAGACTCCGCTGTCCGTCCGTCCGTCTGTCACAGGGCTGTATCTTTTGAACCGTAATAGTTAGACACTTGAAATTTTCACAGTGTGTAAATAAAGCGAAAAATTTAAGGGATATAAGAAACGTGTTTTTTCGGGGTTTTAGAAAATATTGTTGAAATATTGTACGGTGGTATGGAACCCTTCTTGTGTGAGTGCAATTGGCCGCTTTTTATCATGAGCAAAAAATAAAGACTATTACGGGGTAAGTCTCAAAATATGTCACGGTGTCATCATTTGGCCGCGGTCTAGTGGCACTCTTAGTGGAGTAATAGTTGAGCTCTTTGAAAAAGGGGTTTTTTTTTTTTTTTGGGTGGGAAATTATCAAATAACTTCTCCCGCTCTGGGCGGAGCGGGAGGGCGTGTCAGACTTTTACTGACTAAAACCCACCCGTGTTCCTTCCGTTGCCTGTGTGCCAGGGCCACGATATCCCTTTCGGACAACCTCGCAACCCCGGCAGGCATTGGTCCTAACGGACCCCGTCAGTTTGTGCTGACATCTCTTTGAGGCGCGCGTGGAACACAACGCGCCGTCGACCCGGGCCTGGTCCTTATCGGACGGCGAGCTACCCATCGCTCACCGTCCGCAGGCCCGCACCTACGGTGGCCGGAAATCGGCTTGCGACTCTCGACGCCCGGGGCGTCTCCTGCGGCGACTAAGGGCGCGAGGGCGCGAACCTTGTCTCACCCTCACGCGTTCCGCCTCCTCCTTCGCTAGCATAACTGCTTCGCAGAAGGAGGTGACGGCCTCCCATGCACTCTCGCTCCGAACCATGGCCTGAACCAGGCCCGGACGCGAGAGATCGCCGCCGCCGATCGCCTCCGTGAGGACACGGCGGTGCTCCGCCCAAGCTGGGCAGACCTCCACCGTATGCTCCACCGTGTCCTCCGGGCGATCCACACAGTGGTGACACCCGGGCGTTTCCTCCCGCTTTATCCTGAACAGGAACCTCCCGAAACAACCGTGTCCGGTGAGGACCTGCGTCAGGCGGAAGGTGAGGACGCCGTGGCGCCTCTCTAGCCACTCCTTAAAGAGGGGACTTATCGCCACAATTGTGGATACAGTCGAACGCAAAATTGTTTAGTCAAAATATAATAAAATAGAATTCAGATAGGTTTAAACGTTTATTCTCAATCACAATCTAAAAATTTTAATTAATAAATATTTAGTTTGTGTTAGTGAATAAGTGTGGTGCGTAAGTGTAAATATCTTATTGAATAATATTAGTATATTGGAAGTCATAAAAATAAAACTAAAAGATTCGGCTTGACTCAGTGACTGTACTGATAATGAAATTGGGCAGTGGGTCCAGTCGACCTATTCAAAATGTTATTGGGTTGACTGATCCCGCGGGACCAGTTCGAATGGGTCCAGTTGACAAAAGACTCCTCTACAGCTAGAGAAATAGATCCAGAGTTTTGTGGGTGCCGCTGGATATACAGGAATATAAGATATTTTGAGAGTAGTGGTGGCCCTGTTGTAACAGCCGTGACTTACGAGTTGTAGGTCATCTACGTTCGAACCCAGACAGTCGCTTTACTTTGTGTAAATTATTTCATCACCACTGCTCTCAAAACGGTGAAGGAAAACATCGTGAGGAAACCGGCATGTCCTAGAACCAAAAATTCGAAGACATGTGACATCTACCAACACGCACTGGGCTCGCGTTTTGGATTACGGCCCACTCACTCTCACAGTGAGGAAACTGTGACATAGGCTGATTAGGTATGATTATCCTAAAATATTTTAGCTGTCTCTCTGGGATGGTAACGCACTTGTATTTCCGCTGATATTGTAGACGGGCGGCTTGGACCACCTCATCACCAGGAGGTCAGGTGGCTTGTTTGCCATCAATAGATACCGACAACCAGATTATTGTAGACAAAACTAAATGAGATTCACTATCCTAACTAATCACATTAATATTATAAAGGCGAAAGTTTGTGAGTGAGTGAGTGAGTGTGTATGTGTGTCTGTTACTTCTTCACGCTCAAGCAGCTGGACCAATTTTGATAAAATTTTGTATGGTGGTAGCTGATACCCTGGATTAACTTATAGGCTACTATTAGGCATATATTTTTAACCCGATATTCCCACGGAGTCGAGACTTACGCGGGTGAAATCGCGGGGCACAGCTAGTTCATATATAATTACATTTTTCCATTCAATAACCTATCTTAAAAGCTTAGTTGGTAGGTAACAATCCAAATGACTTATTTTTCTTCAAATGGATGATATTTAACTGTTGCTACTCTAATAAAATTTCTGTCTACAATGACGTAGGTACAGAAATGGACGTACATAACTATATGATAATAATAAACCACGTTATACAATGGGTAAATATTGTTCAAAACCCATCCTGGGCATTGTGGTTTGATTAATCATGGTGATAGTGTTATATTCAGTAAGGTTAGTTGCCGAGTTGGCTTTGTATTTACTTTAGGTAAGTATCTATACTATCCCACTGAGTAACCTCAGCGAAGACGGCGCACAGTGGTCACGTGCTGCACATTTGCATAGTTCGGTTCAGCAGACTTAGCACGAGAACCGTAGAAAAGCGTTTTGTCGACGGAAGAGTAGACAAAAATGGCGTTTCCGTGTAGACAGTAGAACATTTTCGGTAGACAAGCGATTTATATTCTACAGTAGAGTAGAAATAGAAAGCATCGATAAGTTGGTTCGGTTTCGGGGAGACCCTTTTACAGTCTTCCCAGAGATGTGCCCTTAAAGGCGTTGCACAAAGGGGGTTTCAGATCGGTCTTTTTGAGGTTACGGTGCCCCCTTCCATGTGCAGATGGTGACCACCAGGGTGGTGTTAGTGAGGTAAAAATTCCTCACTCGGGGGATCTTATCCTCTAAGCCCGGGCGCCGTTTAAAGGTTTCCCCATGAAAACAAAAAAATATAAATGCACTTAAATGGAAGTAATTAAACTAACTTATAGTGAGGTAGTTTAGTTACTTCCAATAAAATTTAGGAAACATGCATTGCATTTTAGGGAATCACCATTGTGTTCTAACTAGTTAGGTACTCGTACTAAGGTAATCCTATGCTCATTCATCATCATCGTTCATGAAAGGAGCGTACGATAAAATTGATTAATCATTGTTTAATTAATACAAGGATTATTTCTGGGAATAAATACCTATATAATGTTTACAACAATCCTAAATAGCCCGAGTCTGACAACAGTAGCATCCAGTCTTACCAAGGGGTAACATGTTACCCAGTAACCCATAACTCAGTTGTGAAGATCAGATAGATAGTCAGGCACTCCGAGTAAAATACTGGTATTCAACTGCATACGGTTAGACACAAGGGCGTCGCCAAAGGGGGGCAGAGAGGGGCTTCCCCGCGGCGTCTTTACGCACCGGGGGACTTTGTTTTATAATATGTACCTAAAGATAGTACATAATCTTACAAAGTGGGGCACTGTCCTGTTATTTGGGCCATCATCATCGGTACCAACGATCTGTTTGCGGATGAATAGAGGAAGATTTTAATGGCATGCCAGAAATACTGTGAAAGGGATCCATGAAAGCGTTGTTAATTTTTTTGTTTTATGTTTATACCTAAATTTTATATTTTCTTTTCTATGTGTAGGTATGTGTCTCTGCCTTTATTATTGTAATTGTTAAAAGTAAAAGTTAAAATAAATAAATCGTGTCCTAGTCCGCGGCATCACAGCGGGCCCTATCAGAATACCAGCGCTGCGGTATTTATTTAATTTTTAAATATTGCAGCATTATGCTGAGATAGGAGCCTTTTTGGCATCGCACAAGTCTTGATTGTTTTTATTTTTGTGCCTTTATTATTGTAATTGTTAAAAGTAAAAGTTAAAATAAATAAATCGTGTCCTAGTCCGCGGCATCACAGCGGGCCCTATCAGAATACCAGCGCTGCGGTATTTATTTAATTTTTAAATATTGCAGCATTATGCTGAGATAGGAGCCTTTTTGGCATCGCACAAGTCTTGATTGTTTTTATTTTTGGATATTGTTATTTTAGATGCTATGTTTGTATTTCTTGTGCGTGTCCCAAATAAAATATTTTGCTTTATTTCTTTCTACGTGACACATGTGGAATAATAAATTGTATTAAAATATACATCTTACGCAAAATTTAAACAATAAATTCGTCTAGGCGTAACGCCAGATAATGATGTAAGTAGGTAAATACTTGCTAAAATTTATAACAATAAAACCGGTACTTACTTTCCGAAATTGAAATATTACAATAGCTCCAATTCCGTCGTTGTGAAAATCCGGTCAGTTACCTAATGGATTGCTCAGTCTCCTTTGATTAACATCATTTTACAGCAAAATATTTTAGGTTTTCTGCAAACATATAAATATGTCTAGATAGGCAGTCAAAGCTTTGAACTCGTCGAAAAAAAATCGTCCAACTGTGGGTAGCAAAATGCACGCACACTAGAATAACACAATGACAGCACAATGACGATGACGTGGCGCGGGTGTAAGACTTAGCTGTCACGCTCACTCACGCACAGCAGCTTATCAAAGTTGGCTGTTTAAATTCTTTTGCAGCGCGACATTTCGGAATTTGTCTGTTTGTATGTGAGAGATTTATATGTTACAGCATCACGTAAAAAGTCCAAAATAATTTGGGTCTTTTTTATACTCAATTATTGTGTTTAACTCGGGAGTTATAATGTTTAATTTTTGTTACATGGCAATCGCTAAAAAGTTTAATGAATTAAAAGTGTTCAAGAAGAATTACGTAAATTACACACACGTAACCACATCTTTTGACACAAAATAGTACTTACGAATATATGTGATGAACCATAATAATTCATCCACATTTTCCTTCCACACGATTCCGGCCCGTGTGTAAGGTCGTATACTCTCTCAAATGAGAAGAAAATTATAGAACGTAATATTATAATACAATAAATTCTATCTAGACATAAAATAATCAAAGGTTTTTTGTTTGTTATTAGTTAACTGTGAATAATAAACTATTAGGTTCGTGTTTTAAGTCACGTAATTGTTTTAAAATTGGTATAAATTAATCAAACATTATGCATACATAATTGGCACAGATTTACGCAATATAGGTTTAGGTTTTCCCTAATTGTGTGTCTATTTAACTAAAACCACACCCTAAACCTAATAAAAAGGTTATTGTGAAACATTCCTACTCACTGACGTAATAAATGAGATACATTCATTATTATGTTTCATATTGACATTTCACTTTGACATCTCACCAAGGGTCGAAATGTCGCCAAAATCGCCTTACAAAATTAATGGACGCCTCCAGGTCACTTATCTCGAAAATCTCGAAAATATAGTTTATTTCACCTTTGAGTTACTTATTGAAGATATTGTTAATCATTAAATTATTGATTTTATCTTAAGGATAGCTGAAGCCCGGTGTGTGATTTTTAAATTTCTTGATATGGTTTGGTAAATAATGGGAAAAAATACATTACTGACTGGGTTTATAAAAAAAAATGGTTTTTTCAACATCGTTCTGCTATATTTTGTATGGAAGTTGAAAAAAATGCTTCAGCCACATGCACGGATGCAAGTAGGCCATAATATGGTGTACTTGCATGTGGATGAAGCATCTTATATAATATATTATATTGATGTTGATGATATTTTTTAATGTTTAAAATCAAAAGTAGTTTCTTGTAAAAAAATTATCAAACGTTAGTCTCGCGTAATTTTTCGGAAAACTTGTTGCGAATATTAGTGATTTTCCATGAATACTTAATTCCTTTGAAAAATCCATTCCAGTCACATGCAAAACAAAGAACTGGACTTTTTAAATCATAAATAGTTTTGTTAAAATTCTTTTTCCCTTTCTGACAACCAAACCAATTAACAAAATTGATCAAAAGCAGCCGATTGTGTGCACGGCCCCTTAAGTAAATTATTGAGTAAATCCTTTCGTGGTGGCCATCGACCTGGTGGTGTGTCAGTGTGTCGCGCTGCCTCTCGCTCACTCACGCAGCATCATCTATGGCACCGGTTCCCCATGGTTTCATGTGCACATTCCTTAAGAATATTTCAATACAAAGTGAAGCAAGGAAATGCGGAACCATCCTACACCATTTGACGTATCCACATTCCTATTGTTCCCACCATTTTCATGTTACTTGGGGTTGACGCAAAATTTATCTTGTTAGCTGACACGTTATCATTCACTTTCTTTTCATTCATAATATCACCTCTCACAATCCATTCATCTTTCCTTTGGTCTCCATAGCTCTCTTCATGTATCAATTAGTTTTCATCAATCTCATAATCATATGCGATTCTTCCCTCCTCATCTCTTGCCCGTAACAAGATTAACGATCGCAGTAACTAAAATGCATAGCTTATTAGCGTTTTTTCTCCTTTTCCAGATGTGGTTCAGGATTGAAGGACATCACACGGACCACGACATGCGCTATGTAGCGCTTCAAGCAGATTGGATTCTAGCCGTGATTCAAATGAAGATCAAACTTTTCAAGAGGATTGAGGCTATTCGAATGTTTTGATTTTTCTGGGTTTTAGCAACTGTAGTTAGTTACTTTACTTTAGAAGAAATTATAATAATGGTAGGTTAAAATGGTTCTACGTTCATACGTAGAAACTGGAATGAATAATTGGGAGCTTTAGAAATATTCCGAATTCAGATGCAATTCTAATCTTTTATTCATAATTTCCAACATGTCTAGAAGACTATAAATATTAGTAAACTAATGTACAAACAATTTTAGTAAAAAAAATAAAACAAAGTGTTTGGAAACTTGTTTCAATTCTGTCTTCCAGTAAGAGGAAAAATATAAACTTGAAACATTTTTAACAGAATTATTTTCATTATATATATATTTTTATTTAAAGTATTAGTTTTTTTTTTATTGGTTAAAAACCAATATAAAATCCAAATACCTAAAACATTAAATATTGCGATAAAATAAATAAACATCGGGACAAAATAAATTACCAAAGAATTTACAGATGCAATCAGCAAAATTACAACATTTTGTGGTTTCCTATGAAATCGTGAGAGAATTTTCACCGAACTACAAAAAAACGAAGGCTGTATTTTTATTACAGGAAAATGTGGCAGGTGAGTCATTCATTGATAATGCCGGTTCTCAGAAGGACGTATGTTAATTATGGATCGATGCTATTTCACAATATATTGCATTCTCGGGCTTATAACCGGGTTTGAAGTCAAAGTCAAAGTCAAATTGTTTATTTCAAATAGGCACATAAGAGGCACTTTAGAACGTCAAAACTAACAAAAAAATAGAATTGATTCTAGTTGCCCCTTCTAAAAGGTAGTTTCGTATGGAGAAGAATGGGCAAGAAACTCCACCGTTACTCTTTTAAAAATGATTTACAATATTTTGTTTGAGTACATTAATTATATGATTATATGTGAAGACGATGCACCTAGAATAAAATTACTATACCATAATTGGTAAAAATAACTAAAACAAAAACAATAAAATAACTTAATAGTCATAAAACATAGATATGACTTAGATAGATACATGGTGCTCACATATTTACAAACATCGTAAAACAATGTTATTAAAAAAAAAAAAAAAAAGTCAGTGGGTGAGTATAGGTAATCACAGAATGTAAAATCAATATCATAAAAATAACAAATTATACAATTAAAATAGCAACCAGTTTGATTTTGTCTAGAATCTAGATTGTCCTATGGAGCTGGACCAGCATGTTTGTAAGCATTCCTGTCCTGGATATAATCCTCTAACTTGTAATAAGCTTGTTTACAAAGTGTACTTTTAATAAGTGTTTCAAATTTTCTCTCATTTAATTGCAATATATCACAAGGTATTTTGTTGTAACATTTAACACATTACCCCATAAAAGATGTATGTATCAATTCGATTAGTTTTAGCAAGATGGATCTCCCATGCATAGATATTGGCGATTTTTTCGATCTGCAGCTTCCATTTGGGGTTTTTATTGATGAATACAAACAGGTAAAACAAACACTACCCTGTTTAAATACTACATTAGGTACAAAATCATGTATCTGATTTTATACATAGTTACTAGCGATCCCCACGGACGGTTTTCACGACTTGACAAGAGATGGACATATAAATGTATCTTTATTGTATGTAAGTATATGTTAATGTATTATACACTAGCTTCTGCTCGCGACTTCGTCCGCGTAAAATTTCACATAAAATATAAGTACCTTATGACACTCGACGAAGATTACCCCTACGACCTCACAAACTCACAAACTTTACCTCTTTATAATATTGTATAATATAATTAATACATATTATAGTACCTATATTTATATATAAACCTTTCGGAATAAATTCTCTAAGTGATGGTGAGAATCGCATCATAATTCATTGACTAGGCGGTCACACAACAGACACGAAAAGCGACTTTGTTTTATACTATGTTTTTATACAGAGTCAAGTTAAATTAGCTAGCGAAACCCCGCAGACGTTATAGGTATCGATATCTAAACACAATAAAACAAAAATAAATTCAACTAGGTAATGATTATTTTGAGTGGAGTCATGGACCGTAGTTTGTGTAGTCACTTGTGACTTTCTTTCTTTCTTTCTAGATATCAGTTTTGTTTTGTGTAAACTTCACAGATGTGATGGATATCCATATTTATACACGATAAAACAAAAAACAAAAAAACAGATTTTCTCGATTCCTCCTTTACTACCCTTAGGAAAGTAACATAAGGCTGATTGTGTGATATACGTAAATAATAATTAGTTTCCTAAAATTAATATTAAGATAATAAAAGTACTGTCAATTTATATCGATATATTTTATTATACACCCCATCACTAGAAGCTGCCGCACAGGTGCTCAAAAGGGAATAAAGTTGAATATTGTTTAATGTTCCCCATTGAGCACCGAGCTATTATATTATAAAAATAGGTGCTCAAACGGGAATACTTCGTCGATACCTTTCCCGTCTGCAGTTTCGCTAGCTAATTTAATTTCACTCTATATATTTTCTAAACGATGCTTCAACTGGTCTATTGTTAAACATCACAATTTTTACTACTACTGCAACAGTTTTATAGGCCATTTTGATTTGATTGCTGCAATAAAAAGGCATTCGTTATTACTACCATAATAGATGATTATGGTAGTATTTGTCATCTGTGCGTAGGTAGATAATTATAACTGACCACCCTAAAATGGTGGTGTCACAAAGTCTCAATACCCGATTAACAAGGAAGGACTTCTTGGCGGGAAAGTGAAGCGTCATGTTAGCAGTTTTGTTTTATTTTATAAAATTTGTGTTTAAGCGAACATTAATGTGTAATAGTGATGGTTTATTAACCATTAAGTGTTCGTAAACTTGCATTAGTGTAGGCAAATGAAACAAAACAGTGCAAAATCACTTTAAGTTCTCTCAAGAAGTCCGCGCGAGGTTTCAGTAAAGTGCCACGTCTTTACTGAAACTCAAGGGGGGCGGGGCGGTATATCATCTATCATCTTTATCGTGCATTGAACGGAGTTCATTTCATAATTTGTACTTGTTACCTAATTTTACATGACACTGGTTAAATACACAAACCGTTCGTAGCCAAAGAAAAAAAAAACATCAATAAAACACTCTTTAATCAAATCACATTATCAAAACGACCTCACCTAACATACAGCAACAGTAAAGTGAAGTTGTTAGGCAAATAATCGCTTAACTTAACACCTTGCCATTTTGCTATCGTTTTCAACCATCATCATCAGCAATCCACTGCTGGACATGGGCCTCCCCAATGACATGCCATTCAACTCGATCATCGGCCACTCTCATCCAGCTGTTAACATACCGGACATCCCTGAAGATCGTTTCTCGAAAATCGTATAACAATCATCCAAACCAAAAATCAACCAAGTTATCTCACACCGTTTTGCAACCTTACTACTTCTAATCCCACCATTTCTAAGTATCGACCGACTAGTTCATTGTTTCCTATGAATCATTCACCGGTGCTTGCGATCAATGTCCTTGCGCAAGCGCTGCTACTTTCACTTGGCAACACCTATATTTATATGCAAATGGCAAGACTTGCACGCGACCATTAAAACTGTGTTGCTAGTTAACAAAACGTGTTTGAAGGATAAACAAAGTGTGATGTTAATGGGTTTACCTGCTTTCTCCTCATTTTGTGTTTTAATAACAATAGCATAACAGTTAGGTTCCTACGATTGTTTCATTTGGAGGTATTTTTAAACCCCAACGAAAAAGAGGGGTGTTATATGTGTGTGGCGTGTATCTGTGTGTCTGTCTGTAGCATCATAGGTCCTGAACGGATGAACCAATTTTTACGGTCTTAATCGAGAGTGGTCTTAGCTATGTTTCAAGAAAATCTGCTCAGCCGTTTGAAGACCATAACCTCTTTTCTAGATATTTTGTTGGTGGTCGTATTCATTTGTAGTGAATCCATTTATAGATAGATAATCAAAATCATATCTACTTTCATTGTTTCAAGATGACTGTAATTCAAGTTCATGTGTTGCACAATTAATTTGCGTCATATTTTATTTGGAGGAACTGACAAAATATTTTTAAAACATAGATTAGGTACTGAGATGTTATTGTGTACCAATAGTCAGTTCTACAGTGACTAAATACAGACGGACTTTATAATAGGCAATCTTGAGTATAAATAAACGCGACGCGACGCCGACGTTTGGTTTCGGTTCTGCCGGTTATCCGGCAAAAATACATGTAAATCAGCAGATCCTAATCAAGGTAACAATGAAATTATGCACGACCAACAAACCTCATATTTATCTTGATTTAATAATACCTAAATAGACAACAAAATCCTCACAAAAATCCATAACAGCTTCACAAAGCACCAGAACCGTTAGAATAAAAAACTTCTCGAACCTCACAGCTGGGAAACAATGCAAAAAGGTTTATCGCTGACCATCAAGTTCCTGATAAAATAGACAAAAATCTACCTGGCCACCGCACCGGCAACGCGCCATAATGACCCAAACTGTCATTCAACCGCGCATGCGCGTAGCGTTCGCACGGCCATCGCGTTTTGCCGCCATATTTGATTTATTCGTGTAAACACGACCGTTTTTGAATTAAAAAAGTGTTTGTTGTGCAAATAGTGATAATGGTGCGTACTTTTAAACTAGTGGGGTGCTTCAAAGTGCCAAAACGTAGCACTAAAGTGGTACCAGCGTCGAGTGGCGAGGGGATTTTCACAATCGACATGTCTTCCACCTCCACATTGGATGTTGTCGTAAGTTAATTGTAAAATAATGATCTATTAGGAGGCTAAATTAAATTGTTGAATTCATGAAGAGTAACGTCCGGCTTGTTATGACTTTTCAATAGTGTTGTGTCAACTAACAGCTGTTTTGATGTGACGTCATTTGAATGTAACTTGATCGTAAATTTATGATAGGTAATTTGGCTGTGTAGATAAGTAATGTGGTTATAATTATTATGACTAACTTTGTGAACTTTAATATTGTTACGAGTTATTGGTCACCAAATCAACATAATCGTTGAATATCTATCTAAGTTAAGGTTAGATAACTTTATCAACAAGAAATGTAAGTACATAACCCGTAAAATTTATTTTTGATGATTTTCTGTATAATAAACCTAGATTCATAACCACCCCACAAACAACCCAACCCGACTCTTAATAACCAACCCCTAGTTTGGGTCGGCTACTAGTAATTCTGGCCTAAAAAGATGACGTTGAAATCATTAACAGTTTAATCGTTACAGCATGTCACGACTTTGAAAATTTTCTAATCATGTAGTACCTGCTTAGGCCTAGCACGAGAACCGTAGAGAAAAGTTTTGTCAACGGCAGAGTAGACAAAAATACGTTTCCGTGTAGACAGTAGAACATTTTCGGCTGACAAGCCATTTCTATTCTACAGGAGTAGAAATAGAAAGCAAGCCAGGATTTTCCACTAGCTAGAAAGCACTACAAGACATATTTCACGAATTTTGTCACATTTGGCATGAACAAATACGATCAAATTCCCGATAAGGTGAGGTGTGGTACCTACGAGCTAGGTACCACACCTCAGCTTGGTGACTTGAGGTGGATATTCCACCTTTTATGTCCGCACGTATCCAGTTAAACGTGTAGTAGTAATTTTTTTCCTCCTGTAATGCACCTGCAATATTGCAGGATGTTTGACTTACTTAAAACTGATTTCTAGTTTTTTTAAGACACAATATTATAGACTCATTTTGTCGTACGACCCAAATTGCACAAGTATCGTGCACCAGTAAAATCTGTTGGAATCCAGCTGAACGCGGTCAGAGTAAAGATAAGGCCAAGTAGGTACCTATAGCAATTTTCCTAGGGACTTAAGGCTCATGCAGACTGGCGCGATATCGCGGGCGCGACAGACAGCGTGGCACTTTCTATGAAGCTTTCATAAAAATTGGGTTACTAGCGTCGCGTCGCGCCTGGTTTTGGGAGCCTTTAAACAATTATAATCGGCAAGGCAATATATATTGTAAAAGAAGGAAGACCAGGGGGCCTAAAATGGACGCTTTGGCAGAATCATAATATGATCTGCGTACAATTCATACATCCCGCAACTAACTACTTTCTAATCTGTAATTTCCTTTCTCATTTAATTACAACGAAACATTTCTCTTTTCATAACTATTCAGCTTTATTTTCAGCTTCAACTATGTATGCTATTCAGTCGCAAGAGAAAGTTTCCATTGTATAATGAAGGCTTAAACCACTTGAAGGCGATGGCAATACTTATCGTCCACTTTATTCTTATTTACAGAGCAATAACTTATTAGGTCTACCACGGACTCTGCAAATCATGGAAGACCTAATGAACTAATAGTAATACAACGAAGATTTTAGCACTTTAGACATAAAACTGTCTTTCAAGCTGCCTGAGATAGAACCAATCAATCATATCCCATAAAAAAATAATAACAATTTCTACACGATTTTTTAAGAGTCATATTATTCATCTTGGTCTAAGTCTTGAAATAGCAGAGGTCATCTGAAATAGGTACCCGTATATGCACCAGTCAGTAGGGAATGGGGCTCGAGTCGGGTCAGCAAACTACTTTAGATCTCTCATAGTATTATGAACTATGGTTAAAAAGTCGTGGTGCTGATACAGTCAACACAATATTTGGACCCATCAAAAATCGAATTCGAAGGATATGGAAGCCTACTAATTCAATAGCTTTGCTCCATAATTTTCATTTAAAATCTTAGTAATTGTATAAGAAATGTTGTACTCAGACACGTATACGGGGGCACAGGTGGGCACATTATGCTAATTCAATTCTTCTTACACTTCAATCCTTACAAAACATGCGTCATTGAGATAGGAAGTTGCATCATCAGTTGCATTTTAACTATTCTACCTAACTGTCTGTCTATCTCGTTTAGAACTGAAGCTATGCGCAAAAAATTATTTTAACGATCGTCTGAAGTTAACTGCAGCAATTAGCCTTTGGCTTATTACTAATCGGGTTTTACGATTTGGCTCTAAACTAAATTGTAACCCATTCACATAAAATTTGATTTTATGCTCTAAGGCTCTAGTTGTCTTTCTTTGGCTTATGAAATCAGACCTATTCTAGGTTTTTGAAGGTAATTAATATGAATTCGTTTTCTGTCAGTCAATCAATCGAGTCAGCATATCACAGTCTACTTACTACTGGACATTTATAAATCTCCCAAGTTGCACTACAACACCCGGTTCTCTACCTTTCAAACTCAGTCTGTCCTAGCCACGAATTTCCATGAGTAACAGCGTACAATGACATATTTATTTTATTTATGATATTTAATTTTATGTAAGGTAATTTCTGCATGAACTATTACTTTTTTTCCCTACTGTTCCATTTCCTCATCATCCAAAATCGCTCGTTATTCAACCACGTTATCAAAATTATCATTTACGGAATTATCTTCTTTAATATTATTGTTTACTACAACCTAAATATAGAGCTTTATCTTTTGAAGACGTGTCTCGCAAGTTTCGCGTTAATTTATAATAACAATACAAATCCCATTTGTGTGACAGAGTTATAAAGTATGTTGATAACATGCGAACTTATGTAGCACTAATTGATTCGGTTGGTGCAAAATATATAAACTGAGACCTAATATATCATGCAACTGAATATGTTATCTGCCTGTATGCTTGCCGTTTTGTCTGGACTATGAATAAGACCAGTTCTACTTTAAGCAAGCAGCATTATTGTGTCCCCTAATGCATTTGCTTTCACTTTATTTAGAGCAGTATTTCTTAACCTATGTTTCGCGGGCCCCTGGGGGTCTGCGAGTATATGTATGGGGGTCCGCAGTCTCATCTCTGGACTAAGGACAGTTTGTGTTATTTCTAACCAATCTCATTCCTCGGGCGCATATGTTATACGAGTATTTACTGGTATTACACTGTATGTCCGGTTCCAATTTCCAAACATCTTATTTGGCTTACCATTTACCAATCCTATATTAGGATTTATGTCTGATTAGGGAATACGAAAAACGTAATTTTATTAACGTTGAAGACTCCTTCCGTTTAGAAACTTCACAATCTCGAAGATATGAGAGTTAGTTTCAGTATTAACAGTGACCAGAAGCAAGTGATGTTCAAGGCGTTTCCAATATTGTTAGTGAAAGATTTGATTTGAAGATTTGAACTATGATTGATTTTATAGATACTAGAGCTTCATGTTCTATTACGTTTTTCTTAGAAAACCAAGTCTACATTGGAGCGAGTGAGGGTGAAAGTAATGTTAATGTTCTTAGGAAATGAGCTGTCGTTTGTTATGAGCTGTTGTGATCGATATGTTCATGTTAATATGTGATTATTGCACACAGCTGTAGACGGTGATAAGTCTGTATTGAGGGCAGTGCTGACCTTCATAAGAGTGTAAGTATGTAGTTAAGTTTGTATACTCTACTGTACATGGACCTTCTAAACGACTATTGCAATGAATGTTGATGTTATGGCAACAGTAACATCGAAAGCCCAAAGGTCTGACAAACGTTCTAAATTTAGAATATATCAGAATTGCCTTGGGATGTAGAGGTCAGATGCCCGCCGCTGCGAATATTTTACGCAGAAGCGCGCTATAACTTATTTGTCGATCGATTTGCATGGATATATAAAACGTTTGTATTATGGAAGTCGAATATTTGTCCAGCTCTAGCTTATGTTGACGACACCAGTTTGTTTGCTTGAACGAATATGGCTATCTTCTTTATTATACATTATATACATATAATATGTTAATTTCCCCTATTCATCATTTTATGGTTTAGGTTTAAAATTTCGTAAAATCTTCATTAAAATCAGTTTCATTTGTTTTTTTTTAACTTTTCAATCTTTTTAAAAGTCAAGGACTTAATTATGCCCGAATTGAGCGCAACTGAGATTGCTAGGGCACTTGAGATGAGGAGAAATTGTCAAACCTACAGAGTGATCTCGAGAATTCTTCGCCAACCTGTTTCAACAATTTATCGCAGTATCCAATAATTGAGGGAGACTAATGCTTTTGTGAGAAGACCGGGACAAGGCAGAAAAAAATATACTTTGAGCAGGGATGATCGTTTCATTCAGCTTCGCGTATACGTAGGAACCCACGTCTAACAGGCGTCCAAGCCAGAAATGAGCTTAAGGAAGTTCGAGGTGTCACAGTAACTGAGCGTACGGTACGAAGAAGATTCAAAGAAGCTGGTTTTGGTTCGTACGCCAAGGCTCCAAAACTTGAGATATATCATCGTAGAAACAGACTAACTTTTGCTCGGGAACATAAACTTTGGACCACGAACCAATGGGGTAAAATATTGTTTAGTGATGAGTGCAAAAGAATGTATAGACGAAAAAGAGAACGATATAATCGGACAAATTTTAGGTGGAAACTTTAATAAGAGCAAGTGGAGGAAACACCCGATATATGTTTGTATTATTTTTATTATAAAAATTGTCTTTTAATTAGCTTTTTCAACTTTTCTTTGTTACCTTAAAAAATCATGAAACTACATTTTTCACAAATAAATATTACTCGCAAAATTAATATTATATGTGAACTTATTTTAATTTTAAAAGTTGTTATTTTAAATATGAAAAGAAGACTAAATACGAGGTTTTACAATAAAACGGTATTTTTTTTAAATTGGCCTTTTTTATGTTCCGCTAACTGTAAAAGAAGTACTTAATAATACTAATGAAATACTATCTTGAATTCATGCAAGCCTAGTACTTTGCGTTAGGTTACTACTAAGACAGAATACCATCATCACATGTTTATTGCACCCGTGCGAAGCCTGGGCGGGTCGCTTGTATAATATACTCATGGCAGTTCATTGTAACAGTTCAAGCGACGCTCAGTCTTGTGGTAGGTCACCTGCACAGATCATAAAAGGTTTTCTGATCTGTGGTCACCTGCATATTTTATCGCTCTTTTATGGGCCATATTCCTGTCCTGCCTGGGACATCACATCATCCATCTCAGGACTTTTTTAAATTCTGACTCCCGTCCAGGCTCTATACCTTCCTAGTCGCAAAGTGAATGAAATATAATCTTCGGCTAATATGTTTCTAAAAGCAGTTTACGGTCGTAATTAATTTTTATCTTATCACTTTTGTTGGTTCTGCACTTAACAGACAAATTGTGGACTGATGTAAAATTTGTGTAACGTGTGCCATCTTGTAAAAAATGGTAGGATACTGATAAAGTAGTAGACAAAGATTAAATTCTGAAAAGGAAAAATATGGAACTGATATAGGGCTATGTGGTAATGATGTATCAAAAGAATGTTTGTGTCTTTTTTCGCACAGTTGTGACGCCCTTCAAATACTGCCAATGAAACCAAGCTTATTATTGTTTCGACTCGTAATACCAGCCTGTAACTGATGCTCTGCAGAGGAAAGGTCTCCTCTTCTAATCCGACAAGAATGAAAGGACAAGAAAGACAAGAAAAAAACATCTATTCAAATATCTTCTCTGAATCTTCTTTTCTAGATTATATCCGTATTTTATATACACATTGACAATGATTAATTTTATATATGCAATGACATGAATATTTACTTTGTTAAGTATTATATTGTTTTAATTAAGTATTCTAAATGTGAAGACTATGTGGGTTATTGTTTATTTTTCTTTTTTTCTCAGTTAGTTTTTATCATGGTCTGGCAGTTTGAGTAATTTATGCGGCCTACCCAAATGTCTTTTCTTTGGTATTGTTCGTTGAATCGTTGAGTTCCTTAAGTTCTTAGTTGAGCTGCACGACTAATGACAAATACGTGCACTGACTGAACAGGTCCCCCCCTCAATCTGTGTAGTTCTTTCATCAAAAGATCATTTCAGGCTCCAATTTACATGGTCTTCACATGATCTGACCAAGATTATGTCTGGACTTTAAAAGAGACTGTGACCTCTGAGTTTGTTTCGGCCTTTCTTTTCAGAGTATATAGTCGGATACGAAACGCCGACCTCATCTAGTTTTTTTTTAAATATGATTGACGTGTAAAAGTGTTTGTACAAACCTATTTACAGAAATAAATCATTTATCATTTATCTTCATGGAGACTGGTAACCACACCAGGGCCTCAAGTCTGCTATTACAATAGTGTCAGAATGGTCGATCTTTGATTTCATAATTGTTGATTTTGACAAGTTTGGTAATCTACTATTATAATGGCGTCATTATGACTTTCCAATGGTCGGCCACTGACACTACATTGAAAGAAATTGCATATATTGGTAATCTCGTACATAATGACAAATGAATGACATTTCTACTAATGGGTTTTATAATAATGGCAATACGACAATGCCATTATAATAACACAATTATATTACGAGAATATTGAACGAACAATGATCGACCATTATGAATTTACCAGATTACGAACTTTTAGCAAAATGACAATGGGATCGTGTTGGAATGACTAAATTTATAAAAATAGCAGACTTAGGCCCCAGGATACCGGTTCTCCTGACAAGTTTCTGTAGCAGGAAAACGATTGGAAATTAACTTATATCTTAGTAATCACTAGCTAAAAAATTATTATGATGTGTATAGTCTAACCACAAATGCATTAGTAGAAGAAAAAACTATATAAGTATCACAAATTGCTTCGACCATTGCATGTTTTAAAATAAACCTGCAAAGTTACATAAAGATTCGTCAGAATCCTTTTGTAAGGCCAACTGGATTTTTGAAATAAGTCGTGTTAAACTTACCTGGGTGTTAAATGGTATATTTTCTGTTGTTCTATCTTGAGTCTTATCTTGATAACGATAAGGTTTATATTAGTACGTGTGGTTATCAAAGTCTCTGTAGGAAATTCCTCGAACGGTAGGTATTGGAAATTCCTTTGTGGATGTTTCATAGGTTGAGGTATACGATTAAATAAGGTAGAAGCTTTGCGGTAGTATAGCGGTTATTTTAATAAGATTGTCACGTACAAAAATATAAGTTGTATACGAAACGTCCCTTAATTGATTCAGAGAATGACGTATTTTGTTTAGGAAAAAATGTACAACAAACTACTGTAATTTAAAAACGGGGAATTTGTGAGCTTGTTAAAATTCTGTGCAGGTTTCAGACAGCTGAGGTATCCTGTAGGCGTCCAATCATGAACACAGGGTCTTTCCCATTTTGCGACACAGTCAGCGAGAAACCACATGGAATATGGAAGGTAAAATGTAGCAACACGGTCGGAAGATGGAAATCAACAGGATGAATAGTAGCGTGTTTATTCTGCACAATTCAGACGCTCATTATAAAGTAAACATAAAATACACACTAATTCCAAAGTAGCCAAAAGCCTAGTAGTAGAGAAATCAAAAAGAATTTTCTAAATCAGTTTATAAACGACGGAGTTCTTAGGTAACAAATATTTTAAAAAAAAAGCTGACTTGAGAACCTCTTCCTTTTTGTGAAGTCTGTTAAAAAGAGAAGTTAAACAGCTAAAACGCCTAAGAACAGGAACACATCAAGAGGGTGGGATAAAACTTACCGGTATACTCCTGGGGTAAAAATTACATCCGGTACGATCATTTACCTAAGCTAACACTAATGCAATCTATTAAATAGTTTTTCTAGCATTTTATAAAAGATCAAAGTCTGTCTTATGAATACGCAAGTTTTTACTAAAAGGAAACTGCTCAGTTTACTAAGCGATCATCCAGAAATTTGCTCACGCACGCCAATCATCTTAAAGCCTAGATTATTACGGTGACTGGTTCGACCGGCGCCCATGTTAGCGGTATCGGTAAGGTAATGATAGACTACCGGGTAAATAGTGCTTTAGAAGTCGCCTCTTTGATCATGGGAAAGAAATTTTATGAAGAAGGTTAAAGCTTAAATTAACATAACATTTTATTTTATTTAAGTTCATACTCATATAGTAACCAGAATAGTTTGATCCTTTACAGTTAACATAACAAACAAACAAAAAAACAAAAAAGTTTATTAATGCTTCAGTTTACAAAATTGGGTTTAGTGTTTGGAGCCTCCTTTTAAGCAAACAATGCCAGTGTTCTCTTCGGAGACGCTCTTCCATAGTACAGCATTTTTACTTTAAAACCGTTGGTACTAAAAAACTTGAATAAAAAATTAAAATTAAATAATGTATTTTATATATGATAATAGGCACCAAGTTTTTGTTGTAGTGTAAAATATTACAATCAAATAATATGGAAATTGTGGGAAAACATCCTACAGGATAAACACGTATGGATTTCCGTATGGACGTATGTAGGTACTGCGTCAGACTACTATCACCGTACGCACGAAGAAACTATTCATGACATTAATAATTGAAGTTCTTTAGCTACATAAATATGGGACAAGAAAGGATCCTGACAAAATATAGGAACAGCTGCTGAGCTGCTGAATGGACAACATGCTTTTCTTCGGGATGTGCAATTACAGGACTTCCGCCTATCTTAGGCAATATTCATTAGGATTTTCAAACACGTAAAAAGCTGGACTTCAAAACAAAATAACTGGAAATACATACGAACGAAGCAAGCTAATATAAAGCTTGTTAAAAACCACGTGTCACAGTGATTATCCCATAAAACCACAATGTTCAAGAGTTGCATCCAATCACAAATGGCTAAACAACACAACAAACACAAAAGACTATACAGTGGGTCATCGCTTCCTGCCATTCATTTCTAACACAAATGGGTATGTTGTTTCACTCGGTAGCTGCAGATATGTTTCACTAGAATAATTTCAAAGGTCATTTAAATAATTACGATACTAATGCATTATCTGACGTGGACAATGTTTTGTTAAATGGAACAGTTGATGTCCGCGAGTGGCAGGTTCAAGGTTCAATTCGAGAGATAAATGGAGATATATTTTTAAATCTATTCCCAATCAGTAAGCTACAGGTTTTAATTGTATTACTTAGCAAGGCACTCGAAATGACGGTGTTTCAACTTGCAACAACGAAGACAAATTACTACAGCAAAGAGCCCCATTATTCAAGCCAAAATTTACTTGAAATTCTGTGGTTCCGCCTAAGAGAAAAATTGCCGCCTTCAAGGTCGTTGACTATTTTGTGACTGACTGTTGTTGTGGTTCACCATAATTCGAAATCTAGTTATAAAACTAAGTCACAATGCATATGTCTTACCCGCATACTTACGTACATACAGATATAGATATAATTTTGTATGGTTTTGCTCTATTTCCAATGGTTTATGTGAACAGCCATCTGTGCTGCTGGAGAGTTTGATTCTCAGCCTAGTTTAAATAAATGACTTGATTTTATCGTTTTCGTGTAAACATTTCTCCATCGAATAATGACTCGCGCAAACTAATACTCCCCATTGATACCTCACTACAAAGTCGTAAGAGATACCAAAACAACCATCACGAGCACGACATACCGTTTTCAATTCATAAACTTGGATATTAGAGAACTTGACTCCAATCATTGGACATGGAACCACAACACGACGACGACCTAGTAAGTAGAAATACTAAGTAGGTACTTATTATTGAATTTATACAAACTGCAATATATAAACATGCCATTGTATTTAGGTAAGTCATAGGTTAAACAAAGTTCTGGTGCTTTTCCATTTGGTTGTAGGATGTGGAAAACATTAACTACTACAAATAAGAAGTGTCTGGATAAGAAGAAAATAAACATGTTATACTTAATTCTGAATCTTGAATTCGCCTGTCTGATGTCCGGAAGGATTTGGAGATTCACGATTCAATTTCAATAATAATAATGATGATGATTTTGTAGCTGCTTAAGTTTTAACATTATTTGGCTATAAGTACTGCATTATTTTTGTTAATTTGAAACATGTTACAACAATTTGTGTTGAACATGTTAATATAAAACTGCAACCTTACACATGGTTGCAATTGCAATAGTATGGCGCTTTTCCAACTCGTCATACATCATTGGCATTTTAACTGACTTGGCATTTTGGAAAATAATGATCAAGCTTAATTCATGAGGATTCCCCAATTTGGTCATGTTTTATGGCCATAGGATTAGTCAGACTTTTGCGATGGTATACAATAATGTCATGGATAAGAACTTCATGAATGCCATCCTCATAATTTTCTTTCTAATACATTAATTTTCTGCGTTTGATTTTGAGTCTGTGCTTTCTGTATCGACTGTTGTCCACTTAACCTCATTATCCCACAATGTGTTTAACCTAGTTCCTGGTTTATCCATGATCTTTCCTTTACTCTCAAAAACCATCCGCGGTCGAAAATCATCAAGTTCTTTAACCACGTCATAGAAAAATGTGTAAGAATATCGACACCAAAGTCCTTACTCTAAAAGCATTTTCATTTAAAACATCGTCATTCATCAGTTCATCACTCATAACATGGACATAAATCTTCACCAAAACAAATCCGAGTAAAAAGCGTTCTTTACGGAAACGTCGTGTACCCTGACCGATCTGTTTTAATGTTTGTGGTGATGAGTCGTCGAAAGTCTAGGCTCTTGTCGGTAGCGGTTCGTGTTTATCATTATACATGTTTTGAATATTAAAAACGCTTGGAATGAATACAAATATTCACACGATGTAGTATTGAGTATTGACCATGTTGCTCTTTTGATGGTACACGAAATAAAATAGTCTTAGTAATAATGGGATCTTTCTCAGTTACATCAACATCATCGTCGTAATAATCATCTCTCCCTGAAGTATAGATTTAGTTTTTACCTACATACTAACCTCCTCTTCCTTGTTATCTGTCTTCACCGCAGTTGGTTATCATTATATTAATACACAGCGAATTACTACATAATAATAATAAATACATAGTAATTATGCTGTAGTATAAAGTAACTTGTTGTGAATGTCCTTAGAATTTACTTCTTTTTTTTTCTCTCTCTGTATTTTATAAGTGGAGACCTGTAATTGGCTTTCAGACTAATGCACTTCGATCTGTTTGTTTTAGCTGTAAGTGTCCCATGATATTTAAATAAATAAATAAAGTTGGCTCATTTAGCATAAGGTGATGACACTAATATGATAACTTATTGATCCAATGTTATTTATTGGAACAATAAGTTTTAAATAAATTCGAGTCGCAGACAAATTGATAGCGATCTCATTAACATAAAATATCAATTCATACAGGATTTTATCGACAGATTTATTAAAACATCGGTTTAAATGACCACAAAACCTGGACATTTTGATAAATGCTGAAATAAATATAAGGTGAATACAAAAAAATAACTATTAAACGGTCTTCCTTTTACTGAGAAACCCTGCCCACAGCGGCGCAGTAACTACCAGCCAAGTATTGAATGAAAGCCAATTCTTAGACCTGTTTGTTGCACTACGTCGTCGTCGCGACCTTCAATTATTACTCCAATCCATTATCTGTATGATGGTAAAGGCTCGTACAGACTCGCGCGATATCGTGGGCGCGACAAGCACCGACAAAGAAATTGTGCTACTATTGTAGCGTCGCGCCCGCGATTTCGCACCAGTCTGGACAAGCCTTCACTCTGCGTCGGTTTTCCATGCTCTCCCTCTTTTTCTTTATTCCTGCGATCAAATATTCAACTCTTGTTTTGCATTGTGTGTACTCGATTTTATACATCAACTTCATTGGTTTTTCTTTCAAGCTTCGTAAACTCTGATTTCTAAATCTCTGCCGTCAAACGTGAAGAGACGCGAACGTAAACAAGGTGTTAATTGCTAGCAGTTTACGGCTATATTATGTTTATGATGCTAATTGAGTGATTTTACAACCAACGTTAGTTTCTAGACTTATTGCAGAGATGGTTTCTTTTGATAGACATGCTGTAAGGCGGTGATTTACTGTCTAATATGTTATTTATCTTTCTTTATTTTTACGAGGGACAAGCAGAGAAAATTACATTATCTTCGACACGTTACATTATATTAAGTTTCACTTTAATGGAGGTTTAGCCACAGATAACTAAACAGATACTAAGTGTACCTACATCTGTTAGTATCGAAATACCGATTCTAAGGCATTACTTGGTATATCAAGACTTTGCAGACTTCTAAACGATTGTGATGAAGGACACGTTGTTGCACGTCACTTCAAGAATTCAAGCGTTAAGTACTGAAATAGATAACGATTTCCCAACTATTGTCAACTATTCGTGTTAAAATTTTGTAAAAATGATTTGTCATTTCTGTACTTATATTGATTTTATTTTTTATATAATATTGTGTTAGACCTGGACCTCAAGTCTGCTATTACAATAGTGTCAGAATGGTCGATCATTGATTTCATAATTGTTGATTTTGACAAGTTTGGTAATCTACTATTATAATGGCGTCATTATGACTTTCCAATGGTCGGCCACTGACACTACATTGAAAGAAATTGCATATATTGGTAATCTCGTACATAATGACAAATGAATGACATTTCTACTAATGGGTTTTATAATAATGGCAATACGACAAAGCCATTATAATAACACAATTATATTACGAGAACATTGACCGACCAATGATCGACCATTATGAATTTACCAGATTACGAACTTTTAGCCAAATGACAATGGCATAATGACAATGGGATCGTGTTGGAATGATTGAATTTATAAAAATAGCAGACTTGGGCCCCTGGTGTCTCGTATGGAGCAGAATGTTGGGCCACAAAAGGGATAAATGAAAGGCAATTGCGTGTAGTTGAGATGAGAATGCTAAGAGGGATGTGTGGTGTGACACGAATGGATAGAATATGAAATGAGTACATAAGAGGAAGTCTGAAAGTGGCACTGGTGACTGAAAAGTTGTGCGGGAATCGGTTGTCATGGTATGGGCATGTGATGCGGAGGAATGAGGAAAATGTCGTGAGGAAAGTTATGAGTATGGATGTAGATGGCTATAAAAGTAGGGGACGACCGAAGAAACGATGGATGGACTGTATTAAGGATGATATGGCTAGAAAGGGAGTGACTACCGAGATGATGACTAATAGAGAAGTATGGAAGAAAGGGACATGTTGCGCCGACCCCAAATAAATTGGGATAAGGGCAGGAGAATGACGATGATATAATATTGTTTTTGCATGGTGTGTCTATCGCTTAATATTGTGCACTTGGCTTGTATGTTGGATTGTGTTAATTGATTGAACAGTGTAACGATTGTAGATAGACCAATGCATCAATAAATATCAAGTTTTTGCAACAAAATATATGTTGTTTTCCCACGCTTACTTTAACAGTACCGATTACTTCTTCCGTATCGGCTGGCTACTAGTACGACTTTAATTAGGGAGTTGAACCCACCATAGTGAAAATATTAGCCAATAAGTAAGGATAGTAGCGAGGCTCACTGCTCAGGTGCGTGACTTATTTAACCCATCGTCAGGATTAAAGACGCTCTCCATACCCTAGAAATGTTTTTAATCGTGAGCAGTTTAGCATCTCCCAAATTGTACTTTTATGTGACTCACGAATCTGAATAAATTCAGTCAGGAACCAGATTTGGTAAACATGACTTGATTCACCAAATCAGGTCCAGTCATGGATGACTGGTCCACAATGGATTGTATTGTACTAAGAAGCATAGAAACATTTATTTCTCAGAAGTCAGCTGGCTTTCTAATCCTTATTAGTTTGTTTATCAAGATATTGAACATTTGCTGACAGAACTGGTTGCTGAAACCGGTCGGTCATTACCAACCAGTATCAGTGGCTGATGCGTAGTAAATAGGCTTTAAATAGTAGTTTGGTATAGCCAGTATTTTGTCATGGATGGGTTCTTATTTGTTTATTTATTTAACCATTTATGTACACACATATAATATAAACAAACAAGAAGAAAGGAACAGAAAAATTCGTACAAAGGTGATGCCTATTTCTAAAAAAATCTCTTCCAGCATACTTGCGATAGGAAAGTCGATAAAGAGATGTAGACACTGTGTGTAAAGAGTAGGAGAGAAAATAGAATACATACAACCAAAAATAATCCACTTAATAAAATAAAACAAATAATATGAGAATATACTTACATACATTACAAACATACAAACAAAAAAATACTTCTAAAATAAATATCACTAGAATATTAATAATTATAATTTAATTAAAATAATAAATACATACGCAACTTTGACGAAGTGGAAAGATAGTGTTCTTTCACTCTTCTTCTTAAGTTAAATCACCCCCATGATCCAGAACCTAAAGATAACTCATTTGACATTCGATTCGCTTAGAAACGTAAGTCTAACTAGACGTCTTATCGAAAGATATGGTCATGGTGGAGTCAGGAGTAAGTAATTTTGTAAAAGCAAAAATTAAAAATCGTAAAGAACAATTAGGTGGTTTTATTGGGAGGAAGGAGGACTAAGAAGGTAATAGAAACCAGAGCCGTCCAAAAGCGCGTTGGGTTGATGTTACCGTCAAAGTCGCGGGAAACACCCGGATGAAGGACGCACGGAACCGGGAAGTATGGTATAAGAAAGGGAAGGCTTATAGCTGGCAATGGGTGATTACAAATATATGAAGATTTCTTAATTGATGTCCAGATGGAGAGCAGTTAATAAAACAACAAAATGTGATAGATCTGAAAATGTAGGTGAAGCTCTAATTTTTATTGGTGAAATTCGCCCTAAGTCGTATTACCTTTATCATTTTGACATTGCAACATAAAATATTGAACAGCCGCACCGATAATTCCGTCTTACCCTTCTTGAAATTATCAGATTTCATTTGACGTCAGAGGACATTAGTTATTTCCTGTTAGATAAATAGGTACTCTGATTCAATCATCCAACTCATGCCTTTTATCATGATTCGATTTATTGAAGTAATGTTTTATTATTTATTTATTTATTAAAACTATATGCACAAGTAAAAAGTACACTGTACAAAGGCGGACTTAATGCCTGAGGCATTTTCTACCAGTCAACCTTAGGGTGATGCAGAGACAAAACATGGCAGGTGCAACGTATGGGATAGATAGCTCGGAAATAACTATAA
Organism: Tiliacea citrago; assembly: GCA_963921375.1. Classification (NCBI taxonomy): domain Eukaryota; kingdom Metazoa; phylum Arthropoda; class Insecta; order Lepidoptera; family Noctuidae; genus Tiliacea; species Tiliacea citrago. Next base: position 4,900,337 of record OY992799.1, read on the forward strand.
AATACAAGCATACATACAAATACATAGATAGATATATACATATATACATAATATACCAAAATAAACGTTTAAATGTGTGCCAACGCGCGTGCGTGCGTGTGTGTGTGTGTGTTAACGTGTAACGGTTAAGTTTTCGTGTTACATTTGACCTTAACATTTAAAGACTTCAAACTTTTAGGCCTCGATCACAATGGAGACGTGATGAGTCTAATAGTGAACTAAGTACTTATCGATTTCGCACCAAAATCATTTCAGCTGGAAGACGCCCACTATTGGATAAAGGCCTCCCCAAGCGTCGCCACACTAACCGGTACTAATGACTTTGCCTTATCTAAAATGAAGTCAGGCGCCATCTCTAGCAATATTATTTAAATAGTAGGAAATTAGATTCGTTAATTTAACGGTTACCTATAATTTTAAAATTCTGGCAATGAATAATGCCATTTTAAAATTCTTTATTTAATTTCCAACGGTTACAAACAGTATTTTCTAGAGACGTAGTTAATTAAAATTGGTCCAATATCGAAGGCTCAAGGAAGCTGGGGCAAAAACCAGTTTGTATTGAAATAAACGAGACTTCAACCTCGTATAGCATCTTGTTCAAAAGGTATTCAACATTCTTATTCATAATCTATCGTGGAACCGACGAGCAGACAGATTGAATTGATTTTAATAGTTAGGAAGTTATTTTAATGTTGAATAGATTGTTTCTCGAGACAAGGAACAGAATTCCTCGGAGAAGGATGAGTTGGAGTAACCTACCTTTTGTTTAATGACAATTTTATATGATTCATCACGATGTTTTCATAGTTTGAACTATTTATTTAGGTGCTAAAATGTGTTAAAACATACACCTCCTTGCATTAACACCAGCAGACTCCACGCCTGCTACATCCAGTTCTCATCTTTTTAAACATGTGTAAGGTCTCAATTTATTATTGCATAATTATTGGATTTATTGGGATATATATTTTAATGGCAACATTAACGCAGTTATTAGTATTTGATATATTTTAAAACTTAGCGCAAAACCGTTTGTTTCTACGTGCAACACCAAAAGATTCGAAATTTAATGAAGCGACTATATACGAATATACGACAACGTGACAACGTTGCCTTCTTGTTCGGGCGTTGATGACTGTAGGAGGACGATCCAACTGGCAAGATCAATAAAATTTACTTGGGCATAGAATCTACTGTAATATTATTTTAATAATATTATTATATTATTATAATGTAATATTATTATAGTATATATTATACTTGTCAAAAAATAATAGGCCCCCCAAGCAGCAAAAACTAGTACCATAAAAAACCATAGAACGTTTTGTAAAAAACTGTCCTTGGTCCTATAAAACCCCAAAGAACGTATCTTTTGTTCGGAAGTGGCGCATTTATATCTCTGTTCAGTGACAAAATAATTTTATTGCAGTGTTCCAAATGACGAAACAGTCCAATAAAATCTATGTAACAGTGATGCAGGTCTCAAAATAATGATGTACTGGCTACTGTAGGACCTTTTATAGTACTTTTTAATACTATAGAAGAGTTTAGTTTCCTTTACCTCACATTTTTCATTCACCATTCATTATTTTACATTCGTGATAGTGCAGAGTGCAAAAAATTATTTTACAAAAGGATACAAGCAATCTGAGGTATAATATTAGTCTATTACGGTGGAAAGGATGTGCGACTGCAGCTTTACTGATAAACTAGGGATAGGTTTACCATGAATTTAAAGTCTCGAATTGTTGAGTTTTTACTAAAATATTTATCATATAAAGCGATTTCGATATTCTAAGAGCCATTATAGTACTTCGTGATAATGTTTTCACTGTCACTCATCGTGGATTCAACCTAAAATTGGGGTTCTGTGTGACCATGACTGAATATATAATACACAGTGTTTTTTTTTACTATTTTTTTTGAAGACCATAGGTAATGAAAAAAAAACCTAATTATAAACTGTTTACTGACGAATAGTGTGAATTAATCATGTAACCAGTTTTTTTTTCTTCGGGAAGAACTTACGTAGTTATATCAAGTTTTACGTACCTAGTGTTTATATTTCTTTATATGAAGTGCCTATGTATGTATCTAGTAGCATCACTTAACTTTAGAAGCAATACCTTTAGAAATATAAACTGCAGTCAACATTGTGTTTTTTCAGTGTACCTAATGGACGCCAATATGGATATCGATAAATTTCTTAGTCGAGACGATTTCATGCTGCTTGTAGCAGCGGAATGGCCGTCTTGAAATATCGACCTCTGGCTGTGATAGACTGATACGGACGTACTAAGAACGACGACTTAGACTTGCCATGAAAAGTATTATATTTACTGCTTTAATTTATTGTGAATGTGAGCACTATGTGGGTCTTTTTTAAATATTTTCCTATTATTTTATGCTTTTTCTCAGTTTTAATGGTGGTCTGGCATTTTGAGCACTTTATGAGGCCTACCCAAATGTACTTTCTTTGGTATTGTTCGTCGAGTCGTTGAGCTCCTTAAGTCTTGAGTCGAGCTGCACGATTGAGATGTCCACTCAAAATTGTGTGGTTCTTTCCTCAAAAGACCATTTCAGACACAGATCTACATGGTCCTCACATGATCTGACCAAGATTATGTCTGGACTTTAAAAGAGACTTTGACCCCTGAGTTTGTTTCGCCATTTCTTCTCACGGGTAGTCAGATAGGAAATGTCGACTACATCTAGCTTATTTTTTACGTTTTAATATGACGTGTAAAAGTGATTCCGATATCCTATTTACAGAATAAACGATTTCATTTCATTTCATTTCATTTCATTTCATTAACCGGGTACAAATTCAGACTTCGGACTGTAACTAATAAATTCCAGATGGAAAACACAATAACACGTTACCTGATCCGGGAATCGAACCCAGGACGTCATGCTCAACAGAACGCTTGCGACCAATAGATCCACGAGGCAGTTTTTTTAAATAAAAATGTGGTTTTTATTTGTATATTGTGGTGTGTTACGACTTCCACGCGAACGAAGTCGCGGGCAGAAGCTAGTATAAAATAAAGTAATGCTTCTCATCACTCAAATAAGACTAAATAATTTATTATATTACAGGTGAGCGTTACTGACTACATAATATGTGATGCATGCCACACATTGATAATGATACACCAATGGCCTTTGAAGATTCTGCAGCGTTTGTAGGTCATCAAAACGTGAAGAGAGAGAGAGAGATAATATTGAAGGCTTTCCACAAATGGAATATAATGTTTTATTTTTAATACCACTAGGAGTATATCAAATAAAATAGGCTCGCTCTTATTAAGGTGGACATGTAAGACAAGACGGTTCATATATTATTGAAGTATGCAGGGAGCTCGACGAGGAGTTACTACACTAATTGAAAATAACAAATGCAGAAAATACATGGCTACTTAGAGGCATAATACGTAGCCACCATAATTATAAGCCAAAAACATACTTTGTTTACTTATGTTTTAGTAGACGCTACTCCAATTGTCAGTGATGCCATTAAACAGTACTGTTGCAACTGTATTGTTGGGTGCAGAACTATTGGTTGCTGGGCAAGACATCAAAACTCTATCGTCGGCCCCCTGCACAGTTTTTCGGTGATATTTTAGTAGAAAATATAGACGATCCTCCTGATGTGACCAGATAATGTAATTTCAGCATTATTCAATAAATATATTCTGAAGCAAATCATTTTTGTTTTATTTTATGGAGTAGGTATTTAGATTGATCCCATATTATTTTATTTCTGAAGTATTTCTGAAATTCTTGTATCTGTTGGTTCTCAGGCGAACGATGTATGGACGCTCAACAATGTCGTTTGTAGTAAATTTTGAGAATAACAAGATAACATTAGAGTTTAATAGCAATAAAACTAATAAAACTCCTGGTTTATACTAGCTTTAAATTGAATATTCCTGTGAAGTGAATATTCTAACATTTTATGTTTTTGACATATTTTCGAGTACGTAGTTACCTGATGTTGTATAAGCTAAGATAATTATGTGGGTTGATTTTAACGTGAAATCAAGACTGATAGAACAATGAGAAATGCAAGGTTTTTCTTTTTTAGTTCAAAATAAAGAACCATTTAATTAATAAAGATTTTTATTTATATACCATCTGCGTAAATAACCTTAGGAATCAGTAAAATGCCTTTATCACAAAATAAGTTGTTGAGTTGTAAGAGATCGAGATAAGTTTACACTTTAGTGCGTCAACCCTGAATAATCTTTGAATTTTGTTCATGTGCTTAGTTTTGCATTTATATATGTTCAAATATGAAGATTTTATTGGAGTTTTAAAGACGTACAAATTCCCACCCAAAAAAAAAAGGCAGGCCGTCTATGTTTATGTTCAGTGAAATGACGGGTAGATTGCGATCAATTTGTATCATTTGTAGGTTGTTTCCAGTGTGTTTGTCAAACCGTTGCGTTGTGCCAGTACTGTCCAGTTCCCACGGGATAAGTTGTAACAGTCTTCTCTGTTTTAAGAAGCGTTCGGGGATCGTTAGGTAATATATTTGGTATTCTATTGTTAATTAATCGTACTAAACTTTTTGTTGCTCTATGCGAAATATTATAATTAATGGCCCAATTTTTCACGCCATCACGAAATTGTTGGTCTTTTTCGAATGTTGAATCATTGCTTGAAGATTCAGAAAAATTGCTGGAGTAAGGACTCTCTTCAGAAATAATATCTTTGTAAGACACATTTTATACGGAACGGTTTCCCGTGATTGTAATTCCAACTTGATTTTGGCTACTATTACTGCTTTGATTGTTTGATGATGACTAAGCTGCTTTTTCAAAACGACTATTCACTTCTATAAGTTCCACTGCGTTTATATCTTTTCCAATTCTTTAAATCAATTTTTTTGTTTTTAGGGCAGAATGCACGTCGACTTAATTCCGTATCAAAATGTCTGAATTGTGTTGTAAAAGCGAGCCAATAATCCTTTTTGGGACTTAACTGTCATTTAATAGAAACATTTATCTACATGTATGTGCTACTTTTGCGTCATTATAGTGATAGATACGCATTTATAATACTAACAAGCGCATTGCTAGGCACCAAAAAAGATGTTATATAATAATTCTGCTCTATTATAGTGTCTGTGTGATATGCTTATCGATAAAATTATAATATGATCTAAAAACTATTATAGTACACTTACATTCTATTAGCGTGATCTGAAATTAGACTACATCACAAAAACACTCTATTGTAAAGTCTTTGTGACTACTAACGCACACGTACTATAGCAGCGATCTGAATATCCGCAATAGCACAATATCGCCCTGTAGTTGAGTGTTCATCACTGCTATAACGAAACTACTATTGCAGTTCGTTTAGAGCCCTTATTACGCTAATCAGATAAATAAAGGCACCTGTTAACAATTTTATGGAGCAATATTATTTTGTACTAGTTATATTAGAACTTGCTATAGTACTTGACTATAACGGTTGTATAAAATGGCGTAGAGAACGTTTTCATCCTTTGTTTATAGGTATTTTTAGCTCTATAAGCATTTAGAGCAATAATGTACTGTCGAACGCTTTTATACAACACTCTGGCACCGCTAAAACCTTAATAAATCGTTTATAAAGCTTTTTAGAGTTATGAGTTGAAATAATAGGACTGAATTGCTGGTTGGGCCGTTTTGACATTTAACTTGAATCGATTTATCGTGAGTATCGAGTACCGAGTGGAATGGTTACCTTACTAGTTACGTCGCGATGGCCAATCGCGACGTAAATCGATTCAAGTTAAATGTCAAAATGGGCCTATTATTTATTGACAACTTTAGTTTTATTATAAATATTAGAATACTGGATAAATAGTGATATTATGTGGAGGATAGGAGATGTGATGGTGGTGTAGAATATTGAATTTGATGTCGACAAAGAAATATAAATAATATTTTACCATTCATCTATATTTCTTTAATATACGGTAAAAAAATATCAAATACCATCTTGGTGTTTGATATTTTTTTTATATCTTTTTTTTTTTTTTTTGTATCCCTGAAATATCGTAAATAGTTTTATTAGACAGTTTTAAGTTTGTGATATTTGGGTAACGAGTTTAAGATCCATTTGGGGATTAGTATCTATTTCGAGGTTAAATATATTCGGAATTAAATTGGTTGTTTCAGAGCAAGGGTAATTATATAACACATGTAACTATAAAATTGTTAAATTGTTAGTGCATGAAAAATTATGTTTATTATTCTGTCTGTGTTCTCTAGATCAGACTACAGAAGTGGATGTTAGCTTATGAAACAAAAAAATCGTGATCCAAGCTTTTCCGTCAAATGGTATCTTTAGACTAAAAAAAACCTTAGGGACTATTTTTTTCCAAGCCTAAGGCATTCCGACACCTTGTCCCGATTTGAAAGTTTTGAGTGATAGCTTACTGTATCTGCATTTCCGGTAAAAGCATAGGCATCGTTGGCGTCGCATCGCACGCACGCGCTAAGTGGAAGCTTTCTTGTCACAGTCACGACTTGGAGCTGCGGACTATTTCTGTTGTCTGTTTATACCTACATTATACATAGATCTGTTTTGTTTTTTATTACAATTATCTTACGTAAATACCTACCTTTTTATGTGCACGTGTTTCTGTGACTAAGAAACCTATTTTTCTTTCTTCCTTTTCACCACCTGGCCGCATTCCCTGCGTATGAATCTCCTGTTGTAATACTAAGATGCGATTTTTTTTTTAAGTAGTTTGTTTGACTCATAACGAAGCCAGGAAGGTATAATATATACCGTGTTAATGGCTGTATATTGACGAATTTTCCATATTTCTGAAGGCCTACCCAGCAATAAAAAACCACTTGAGATTATCTAGCGTTTACGCGAATTTAGATAAACGGGAACCGCGCATCTGACGGGGTTGAACAATTGTATTACCAGAAGCATGATTCGTGACGACATACAAATATTACGTTTATTTCAAATAGGAATTAGGTTGTAGTTGACGCAATACCCCACAACCGAGCACCAACAAAACACCACTAATTCCAACCGTGTTAATACAGTTTTCGTCACGAAACCAATTAAGAATTAGGTTTAAAGATCGTAAATGTTAACTGGGAGTTTATATTTAACTTATTTATGAGTAGGCAACGTTACTCAATGTTATAGTATGGCCGATAACCTAGTTACGTGTTGATTGTGTTTACAGCACTATAAAATTGCTCGGGTAGCTAAGGGACTAGGAATAGTACAGGCTATCTTATTGGTTTCGAAACTGAGAGTTAATTAGATTTTTAAATACTTGCAAGACAGCATGCTAGTTAAGTAGCAGGTCTTTCTCTCCAGATTGCACCATAAGTACTTTTTAATAAATTCGGCGAGACCAGCTTTTATGTAGCCTAAACTTGCAAAGTTAAAGCTATATAAAACTTGATGTTTAAGTTTAAAGAACACCCCATAAGTTTAGAGGTTGCAAACTTTTATAAATTGCGTAGCAAAATCAGTCGATAATGTTCACACTGCTGTGAGACACAGGCCGCTCTGTGAGAGGGAGTGGGCTGTAATTCACCACGCGAGCCCAGTGCGGCTTGGTAAAAAGGTTAAATTCAGTCAGCCAGTTTCTTAGGTAGTCAGGGGGTCTACTCCGAAGCGTTAAACGTTGACTACGGCTAACTATGGCTGACTACGGCGAATGAAAAAAAAAACGACAGTCAAAGAGATGAGCCAAAGACAAAAATGTGACTTTAAGTTGGGTATGGATTCAAAGTCAAAAAAGGAAACTATGGAACTTATAAACCGACCGAACATTGGGCCGATACTTCGGTTTAACGCTTCGGAGTAGACCCCCTGGCCCGATAAAATCCTAGCTAAGTAACAAAAGTTAAGTACTGAATCAGTCATTATACTATAGGCATACATGAACATATTGTTTAACTAGTGCTGACACGGAAGAACATTATTTGAAAACTTTACCGCACTTAAACACACCGTACTTAACGATAACTTACAGCTAAGCAAATCTGTAAATGAGGTAACGTATTTAACCTACGAGGCAAAATAATTGCTAAGTGTAACAAATCGATGAGCGCACAAAGACTTCTGATTAAATATTACTATTATGTCACCTGTTAATAGTTAACCAGAATTCTGTTCGTTCATCGACTGTCAAGTATTACCTAATGGGTGATTATTACCTTATAAAGAGATCAAGGATAATAATTATGGTTAAATAGTGGAATTTGCTTTACGACCCTTTTAAGGGTTACTAAGTGGAGTTCACGTTCCGGCGTATAGGTATTCATTTTATAAGGTCACAATTATTGTAGCAAATAGGTAAATAGAAATAGGTAAAGTATAAGTCAAGGACTCTTGACTTATAGCCACTTGCAATTTATACAGCGTACGATACACCAGCGCATCGCAATTTGAGGATAAGGGCAGTTTTTGAGAAACAATTTATTTTAGTATTTAATTATCTAGGAGTATTTGTTTTAAACGGCACGGTTGGCGCAGTGGTTAAGCGATTGACTGCCGCGCTGCGTGTCGCGGGTTCGATTCCCGCACGGAATAAATATTTGTATGACCTACAAGTAGTTGTTCCGGGGCTGGCTGTTTGTGTATGTGAGTTTTTAATGTTTGTAAACGCACCCACGATACAGTAGAAATTCCTAGTGTGGGGCAACGTTTTTTTAAAAAAACAAAAACAAAAAATAAATGAGGCTTAATTCAAACCTATGTTCTATGTTAGAGGGTATGGTTTCCGCACTTAGTCCTTCATGTGGACCATTGTGCGTGGGCCATGGCGGCCGTCAGTGGTTTATTCCAACCAGCCCACCTCCCTCCAGAAGCTGATTAGGTTTTCTGGTCTGCATAGGATATCTGTGAAGGATCTGGGTGACCCGAGGGTTTCTGTTCTGATCTTGGTGACGCCTGTGCAGTCAAAGAGCACATGCGCAACGGTTTCTTCAACCTCCATGCACGCCCTGCACAGAGGGCTGTCCGTTATGCCTATTGTGTGTAAGTGTTTGTTTAGTGAACAGTGTCCCGATAAGGTCCCCGTCACCAGGCGCAGGCCGTTCCTGTCCAGGCGTAGCAAACGCTTGGTTAGTCTACCATCTAAGGATGGCATGGCTTCCCTAGATTGCCTGCAGCCCGGTGTCGAGGTCCACCAGTTCTCCGCTTGTGTGTGGGTGAACTCCTGTAGCCACCTACGTAGTTGGTTAAAGGGGATGGGTACGATGGGTTCGGGTCCACAGACTGACGCGCCGGATGCTCTCTTAGCTAGTTCGTCAGCTGCGTCGTTACCTAGTGAATTCAAACCTAATATTTCCTATTGTAATATTACGAGTGTAAGCTTGGACGTGGATGTCCCTTAGGGTAGCATTCTGAGTCCCATTGTTTTCAGCTCGGTTTTGCTCTTCAAATTCATTCACTGCAAGTTGCCCTCTGATTTCTGATAAGTATGAAAAAACTATTCGTTATTCCACATCATGTAGTCGCTGGATAAACCACTTCATGTGACCTCATACGTGACGTTTCTGCTTGTCATCAATCTACCTAATCAATATTTACCAAAGTGCTTAAAGGTACCTACTTATGGAACTACAAAGCACTAATTTAAGCATTTTTGTGATGTCGTTTAAAGACCAATGTGAAACAATAGGTACCTACATAATTCGCATTCCCTAACTATAATAGCCATATTGTTTAATCCTAATCAAAATTCATAAGCTCTTAGCACAAGGCCAGACTAATGTTGCAGAAAAAACGCGGTTGAATTGGCTGGATGTTGTGTGTATGTTACTCTTATTAATTTCATGAGCTAGACAATTTGTATGGCTCCCATTGGTCTAGCTACTAGACTTTTCTGTTAGCGTCTTTAAGATCCTTAATTCATTGGGTAGATAAATAATTATTTATGATGTATGAACGTTAATTACATCCAAACTTGTCTTGATATCGTGAGCAAAGTGATGACGCAAATGGCATTACATAATAAAATTAATATCAAGCATTTTTATAGTTATTAAATTGCATAAGAAACTGCGTACCAAATCTATCATGTTCGAAAATGATCTTGACTCCTGTCGATCTTGCGTTTATAGTGCCATCTAGTGGCGAGTAGAGTAACTAAATCTGTAAACAATCTATTTGGCGACAGTGGCGCCATCTAGTATGCAGTGGAATAAAACTAACTTTACTACTTTCTCAAATATTCTCTTTGATTTGATTTTTTATTAGTGCATATAGGTTAATTGCTTGCCAGCAGTGCCTTTATAAGTGAATTTAAATGAAAGGTTAGTTACAAACAAAATTTTTGATTTTTCACGAATTTCAATAACGTTTTGTTTACCTTTTATACAGGATGATCTTAACGGTTAACTCCAAGAATGTTTACATTTTTTAGTTCTGCAAAGTTTTTTGTCAACATCGAAATTATAAACAACGAGCATCCGTCCTAGGTAGGTACTGCGGAGTGTGTGTGTAGCGATCCCTCCAATTTTTATTTAATCCCACTCACCGAACCACGGGTTCATTTCAGACCGCTATCGAAACGAAACGAAACATCGCGTCAGTTTGCGATAGTCCAGCGCGCACCACGAACGCACGACAGTTCCCGCGCACTTTCAAATTCCGAACGCGATCGAACATAGACACGATACTTTTGAGTTGTTTCTGAATTCAACCTTTTTATTCCTGTTTTACTTTTCAACGATTCTTTTCGAACAGTGACAGTGTTTAGTGAGGTGCTTTCTTTTTTATTTTGAGATAAAATAGGTTTTTTCGAAAATGTTTGCGGATACGATTTGCTGCATTATTGGCTAGTTAGCCAGCCAGAATATTTTTTTGGTAAGTGAAAAATGTGTTTTTAATATTTTAGACATTTACAAATAATTTCTTATTCTTACTTTAACCTAATTTACTTAGAAATTTCACTTCGAAACTTATCGGCAAGAGTGTAAATGACGGTGTAAGGGGAATTGATAACAACAATGTTATTTATTCTAATGTCGACACTTGATTCTAATTAGTTATTAAGTATTACATGATTCAACTTAATAGTTTGCGGTAATCCGTATGATTAGTTGGACTCGTTAGCAGTTCGTTAGCAGTTAATAGTTGCTTGACATAAGCGTAACAAACCAATACTTTTGTACTAAAACTAGTTTTATATATATAAAAACTTTTTACAAAAAAAAATCAACTAACTTACTAATTTTTTTTTGTAAAAAGTTTTTATTTTTCACTTTTTAGTGGGTCGGTTTGTAATTTATCTAATTAACAATAGCCTAATGTCAAATGCTCATCACCTTTTACAAAATATTGATATTCCCGATGCAGGGGCGTTAATTGTTGAGGAGTTCTCCTGGTAAGAACCAGGAGAACTGATGGTGACTTTACCATATGCATTTTGACGAGCATAAATTGCTTATCAACCAAGTGCCTAATCGAATCGCAACGGTGAAATATTTATCATTAATTAGTTCCGGTGGCGATCAGTGGTCTTCATCATCAGTTCCACTTCACCAAATGGTGCTTTCCGAGAGCAAATGCACGAGTTACTATAAAAAATACTCAAATCGCTATAGGTATGCCTATAAAATTTGAGGATTTCCCTCGATTTCCATGGGATCCCCTCATCAGATGATGATTTGGTGGCAATGGGACCACCTCGGGAGCATACCCTTCCAAACAAAAAACGAATTTTCAAAATCCGTCAACAATTGACGGAGTAATCGGTGAACATACATAAAAAAAAAAAAAAAAAAAACTTACAGCCGAACATATAACCTCCTCCTTTTTGGAAGTCGGTTAAAAATAACATACTAACACGAAACCTCCTTGATAAGGAAAATCTATAAACAATAAGAACACACATACTTACACATAATCTCACACGCCTTTAATAATAAATTTGCGAGTAATTAGCTATCCATTAACAATAAAACAAGCAAATAATTCAACCGTGTACAATTGAATATGAAGCTCAATATCGTGTAATTCCTGCTCAGAAAAAAACAACGCAATTTACAGAGTTAGTCTTGCACTGATGAACACAGATTTTTTGTACACTGAAGATTTTTCAGTTTTTTTGCACTAACCTCAAAATTCTTATTAAATAACTTTGTTCTGAAATAAAAATCAAAGCATTTTAAAAGTGAAGGCCTTCAATGGCCATCGAAATAAAAAGGCAATTACCTTTCGGATTATTTCAATGGCAATCTTCAATACCTACCATAAAAATCATACAAAATTACAATTTGCTTCTAGTTATTTAAAAACTGGTTTATCCACTTGATACAATTTCAAGCACTGGGAGGTCCTGTCTTACTAAGGGTTCATAAATTCATATTTTATTGATAACGCTACCTTACCAACCACTGAAATCATACAACCTGCATTCAAATATCCAACGAGATACCTAAATAAAAACTTATTTTATTTTTATTTTGTAAATTACTTATTAGAGACAAAGTCATTTTTATATTTACATTTACAAAAATAAGTAGGCACATGCAAATTATAATTAGTTCATTGCGGGAATAACAAAATTCAATTCGATATATATATAAAATTAAATCGAATTGTACTTATTAAAACATGGCCTAAACAGGCACAACTAATAAATGACTGCACATTAAAAAATAAACACGTTCCCAATTTGTTCTATTAAATTCTAACAAACAATGGTGCCGATTCTGTTGTCACAAAATTCTCTAAACTAGACTAAAAATCACCAAAATTTAGTTTATTCCTGTCAAACGACGTTTCCCATTCTGAAATTGACTAAAGTGACGCAACTTAACTATATTATAGTTTGACAGCACTAATGTCATTTTAGTTACTCAATTTAGTGAAAATGGCAATTTTGCTATTCTGAATTTGACGTTTTTCACCTAAAATTAGGATTAGTGCCGATTCTGTTGTCACAAAATTCTCTAAACTAGACTAAAAATCACCAAAATTTAGTTTATTCCTGTCAAATGACGGTTCCCATTCTGAAATTGACTAAAGTGACACAACTTAACTGTAATAAAGTTTGACAGCACTAATGTCATTTTAGTTATTCAATCTAATGAAAATGGCAATTTTGGTAGTCTGACGTTTTTCAGCTAAGATTTGGTTAAATCGACAATTTTAAATCGCGATTAAAAAGGTGTGGAATAAAATTAGTTGTCCTGAACTAAAATTTACAAAGTACATTTTTCTTCTAGTTCTTGAAAGTTGGGATGCTTTTGTTGATTTGGGAGTCTTTTACAAGTTCAAGCTACTGCTAGAACTTGTAAAAGACTCGACACGGGTAAAGCATTCCATAACCATACTCGGTTATGGAATGCCCTACCCGTGTCGTTATGGTGTGCTCAATCTTTGTCCACTTTTAAAATTCTGGTAAAAAAATACTTCCTCTCTCCTTAAACATCATCATTACAGATTACAGTTCCTTGCTCTTGTTTCATGTTTATTATTGTTTATATATTCATATAGATAAGGGTATGCTTTATGTATGTATATTATTGTATAAGTAAATGGTACACCACTGACTACCTGTAGTATTCTCTTCTTCTCTCTTTAATCCATCCTAAGGCTGTAAAAGGTAGCTTTTAGCGATAAGTCCACCCATTGTGTCACCCTATGTAAACTTTTAACATTTATTTCTGCAACTTTTATGGTCTGCATAATAAAGAGTATTCTATTCTATGCTTGTGAGTTTGTAAAATCTTAAATCATTTAAAAAGCTGTTGTCAATTTGCCAGAAAGTTAATAATAAAATTATTGTTAAGTATTAGAATACAATACCGCCTACTACAATAAGATTTAGGAACGAAGTGGATAAATCCATTTTTCAGATTCTGTGAAATATGAAATAACAATTTTTTTGAAACTATCAAGAAAGAGTTAAGTTGGACATTACAAGACTGTTCTAACCCATCGAAAATGGCAGAAGAAAGAAAAATATTTAGACTCCCTAGATCAGGAGTTTGCTGAAGCAATAGATAAATAAATAATTCATTTAAGTTACTGCAACGGGCAGAGGCTACTTATTTTCTAAATTTATTAATTTCACAAAATTGTATGGGTAAGCTTTAGTTAAATATACCTGGCACCCACACAGACACTTCACAAGAAAAAAAAAACTGCTGGCATGAGCGCATGTTATTCAAGGCACATATTTAATGTCACTTGTGGGTAGTTGTAACAGTTACACAAAGTAAAATTAATTTGCTTTTATTTGAAATTCAATATAATTTAATAGAAACATTATTTACAATTATATAAGCTAGATTTTAAAAGTTCATAGTACCTGCTTGTGTAGCGTTATCTCATAATTATTCTCTTACAATCTATTATCACTTCACTTCATCACAATGGATCCTCTAACAAGCACTCTGAGTAAATTAAAGGAGTTGTTTCACACATAGATGTCCGCCTTTGAAGATAAACTTCAGAAGGCCCCTCCATCACCACACCCACCCATCCACAACGTCTTAGGAGTTTGGACATTCATCACACAGGCTCTCAGCAGTGTTCGGCAACAGGTGGACCTACTTGCTCGCAGTGTCAACCAAATTGAGATGTAGGGACGAAGGAAGATCTTAGGTAATAGGTAAAACGGGCTGGTTTCCGCAACTCCACGTCAATATGCGCGTATTCTGCGTACTACAAGGAAGATCTTGCTGTTGCATGGTGTCACCAGATGGGACGTGCAGTAACTAATAAAATCAGGCCTATCCTGTTCAAGCTAGGCAGTCTTGCACTTTGGGATAAGATTTGGTTTTCCAAAGCCAAATTAAAGGCTATAGGCGACACCATTAGCCAAGTTCCTAACAAAGGGGGTGGCATGATCTGTTCTTGGCTGCGAGAGAAATATGCGGTGTCACCAAGAGCTGGACTAAGGATGGCTGCGTGTATGTCTTTGGCCCCAATGATTCGCGGCATCGGGTTGAGACCTTTGCTGAATTGGACAAGATTGCGCCGAATCTCAGTGAGCCCGAGCGGAGTGATCCAATAACGGATGTGCCAGCTTCTGTCCCGTTGCTGCTGCGAGGACCGCTAGCTTAAAGCGTGCTGCTTTTTTGAAGCAGTGATTTCTTTGTGATGTTTTATTCAAAGTCGGGGTATTATGTACATTTTATATCTGTAATTTTTATGGTGTACATAGAATAATATAATAAATGTTTTGTACTGTGCTGTCTATGGTACTGTGCTAAGTACAGT
Organism: Tiliacea citrago; assembly: GCA_963921375.1. NCBI lineage: Eukaryota > Metazoa > Arthropoda > Insecta > Lepidoptera > Noctuidae > Tiliacea > Tiliacea citrago. Next base: position 4,915,556 of record OY992799.1, read on the forward strand.
ATTGAACTATTGATTCAAGTCACAATGTTGTCACTGTCAGCTGTCAGTGTCAGTCATTACCCATGTCAGTTTAATTCCGTGCGTTCCGTTTTTCGTAAAGGTGGAATGGCAGACTGTGTTTTGTTTTCTTGTTGTTTTATCTCTGAAATGTGTTACATATTATTTTTATATGCTTTTGTTTAACTCTTTTTACCCGGACTGAGTAAGTAGGTTTTAATTATTTTGATTGAATAACTCAACCGGCAGGTGGACTAGTTATTGCTCCTACAGACTGGTGCGACAGGCATTGCGACCATTGTCGCGCCCGCGATATCGCACCAGTCTGTAGGAGCCTTTATACGATTTATTTTTATTAGTCTGGTAAATATTTATGTCTATCGATGAAAGCAGTGATAGTAGTAGTTTTTTCTCTATAACAAGTAACGACGACGACAGTTTCGTGAGTACTCTTCTCTTGCAGCGCAGTGTTCGGATGTTCCTAAGAATTTTAACGTTATACACATTAACGCTCAGATCATTCGGGCTCATTTCCACGATATGCCGGCAAGATTTAACTGTAAGAACGTACAGACGCCAGCAGATCAAGCTACCCGAAACTGTCAAATTTTCCCAATCAACCTTGAACCTTATGTTGTTGGGTTAAAGTTGAAAATTTATTGAAGAAATTTGACAGATTGTAGTAGCTTGATGTGCTGGCGTCTGTACATGAATGCATAAGTCATGGCACCACTAAATCCCTGAACTTATTTTTCCTTATTTTTTACCTTATTTTTCTGTCGTATTAAATTCGTCCACCTAAGGCTAAAGCTAAGAATCTCATGCAACGCAATTTTGGTGGAATGATCTTTGCAAGGATGCCAATAATATAGATTGGTGCTGGACTGATTGCCTCTGGATCAGTCAATGAGCAAGTTAATATTTTTATGGCTAAACTTATCGAGCTTTACGATCACCACGCATCTGTTCGAGCAGTTAAGGTTGACATTTGCCGGCGCCATGGCTCACGAATAAGATAGTGCTACTACACTAAAAAGTTATGGCAAAGTTTAAATTTAAGCGTGGTGCTAATGACGCTATTTTTGTCAAAATTCAAAGATTTCTACAAGCATGAATTGATTACCTATTCACCTTTTATGTTAATTTAAACAATATGGCTGCCTAACCACCAAAGTGGAGCTGGAAAATTGCAACCAGTAATATTTCACAATCATTAACATCGGTTTCCCAGTTCGATTTCGTGGACAGACCTTATCTAGAAATGTGATTTTGAATTTCCCGCTTTCGCGAGTTTTCGGTGTCATCCACCAGGACGCCCCCAATGCCGTACCATTTTATTTGTACGGACTTTTTATTCTTCTCTCCAGAGTAAATATGTTTCTTGCCACCAACCAATTGATATGGCAAACAAACAGACAAATTCAAGATGTCCTTGATAGAGCTTTCCTACGGTGACGAGAATACTGGAGATTTTCAACTTAGGTACTGAACACCAAACCGGATTTTCTTTTCTCGAGATCACATTTTTATTAGAACATTTGCTTTATTACGCTGAAATAAAAAGCAAGATAATCATGCTATAAAGACGCCGTCATTATGTTCTCTGTATTTTATTTGAATCATTATTGACAAACAATAGATGATTATTATGATTTTACTCAGGTTTTTATGCATTTCGGATCATTTCGTTCAGTCTTTATTTTATTTCCCAACAAATCTTGGTCTATGGTTTATTCAACTTAGCGATTGTCAAACTCGATTATAGTTGTGTCTAAATTGTTTCTAAGTTTAGTGAATCTTGTTTTCAGAATAGCTTTTAAGAATAACTAAACTAAAACTAAGAAATTTTAGTTATAGTTTAGTTTAGTTCGGTGTACAAGAGAATCAGCACCAATGTCTAATTATCAATAACATCAAAACACTAACATAAAAGTAACGCTCATTCCCCACAAAAAGTGCTTGTATCATAATGACCCAACATTTATTCTTGATAAGGGCACAGCACTATGTTATCTCCGCCTTGACCCCTCACACGTTGATTGACAAAAATATTTATTTGCTATTAAAAACTACTTATTGCGCAACCTTGGTATGAATCGTAACTAAAAATTGTCTATGGCATTTTAAGCTGCCAGTGTTTGCTTGAGCTTTCCGACGTTTTCCTTTAACATATCCATTGAGAGAAGATAAAAATTCAAAATACCTAGGAACTTTTCTTAGAGACGATTAATTATTACGCAAACAGTAATACCTACAGTGCATGTTTCTATTTTAAACTGACATAAAACGGTAATACCCATGTCATAAAAAACCTTTGAACTTTGGCGTGACACCGTTCTTCGTCATAGCAGGAGATAAATGGGTTCTATGTTCTCTATGTTAGCGGGTTTGGTTTCCGCACTTAGTACTTCATGTGGTCCATGTGCGTGGGCCATGGCAGCCGTCTTTGGTTATTCCAACCAGCCCACCTCCCTCCAGAAGCTGATTAGGTCTCCTGGTCTGCTTAAGATATCTGTGAAGGATCGGGGTGATCCAAGGGTTTCTGTTCTGATCTGGGTGACGCCTGTGCATTCAAAGAGCACGTGCGCAATGGTTGCATGCAAGCCCTGCAAAGAAGGCTGTCCGTTATGACTATTGAGTGGAAGTGCTTGTTTAGTGAGCAGTGTCCTGTGATGGTCCCCGTCACCAGGCGCAGGCCGTTCCTGTCCAGCCGTAGCAACCGCATGGTTAGCCTGCCATCTAAGGATGGCATAACTTCTCTGGATTGCCTGCAGCCTGGTGTCGAGGTCCACCAGTACTCCGCTTGTGTGCATCTCAATTATGCACTTAAAAGGCACTTTTCAACGCCAACATACACTAAAAAATAGAATTGATTCTAGTCGCCCCTTCAAGAGGTATAGTTTCGTATGGAAAAGAATGGGCAAGAAACTCCACCGTTACTTTTTTAAATGTAGGTGTGGGTATGTTTTAAAATAGGTAATATGTACGCTTTTAAATTTCCGCTCACAATAACGTTATACGATTAACTTGCATGTATTTCCATATATTTTATGAGCGTGGACGTCCACGGCGGTCTACGATATTATCGTCACGTTAGAAATAAAAAAAAACGCACTTTATATTGCGGTATGACAATTTAAATCGTAAACACATGCGCAACCACGTTACTATAAAATAATCAGTTTCATTGACTCTTACTACATAAAATGATAGCACTCGAACGTCATCCGTCAATCCAAGATGACATGGAAAATTAATTGCAGTTCAAGAGCATCCAATAGTTATTGGTATTAAAATAGCGTCCATCAAGACATAACATAATAAGTTACGCGAAAGAACTAGAACAATCTTCCTCTCCCAAATTCTAGTGTTATCTTGTCACTTTGACGGTACTCCCATGAAAAGATATGCCTTAGTCCATAGACTGTCTAAGAAATCAAAAGAGAATTACAAAATATGAATTCCTAAGTAAGGAAAGAAAACATTTCCGGAATAAATACTCATACCCGGCTAAGTAATAACAGCCACACGGATCCACGTCCACGGATGGGTGACCATCTTTACATACCCAGACTTTCCGTGCGTCGGAAAGCACGTTAAGCCGTTAGTCCCGGCTGTCATTCGTGGATCTTTGACAGTTGTTAGGGGTCGTCAGAAGCCCGGAAGTCTGACATCCAGTCTTACCAGGGGGTATCGTATTACTCAGTTACTGGGGTTTGGATGTCAGGTAGGTAGTCGCTTTATGTAAAATTCTGGTATTCAGCTGCATCCGGTTAGACTGAAAGCCAACCCCAAAAAGGCTAGGCAGATTGATTGATTGAGGCTTGAACAGTGAGTATTATTAGGTCAATCAGACCAACTGGTCACTGTTCAAGCGATTTTAAATTCCCAGCCCTGAAACTTGCTCGAAAGAAAATACTAGAAATGTAAATGTTTTAAATAGGTAGTTACATGGTTTCCGTTACAAAATACGCTTAAATTCTCAAGTAAGGATTGTAAGGAACCATTTCCTTACTACAATAAAACTGGCGCGGAACTAGCAACAAGTATTAATGCGTTATTGTTCTAGGGTACAAATATTACCAAGTCACTAGTAGCCACTAGCCATGAATTCCACTTTTAATAAAGAAACGTTTTCAATTATAAAGTCTTTATCGCACGTGACTCCTGAACGATTTGTTTCCATTTGATTTTTACGGCGGCATAGGTATATACAATACTTAATTAAGTAGATAATTTATGGTAGTTTTAAAAAATATCTACATAATTATGTTAATAGATAACCCATTGTTTACTTTAGCCTGGAAGCCGACAACAGCTTCTAAAGACGATTTAGATCATGACGCTAGTATTGTCATTGCAAGACTCGGACCAAGAGATTCTAAATCTCTAGATTCAGACTAACTTGGTGCCATCATAGAGATGATGGATGATAACGAAGTCATAGTTTACGTTAGTCCCTCTGGACTTACGAAGCAAAGTATGACTTCGCTTGACGATTGAGTTTTGATGGTAGTCGTGTCATCAGAAGCTGTTGCAATAATAATATTCACGAGAAAAATACTTCTTAAAACAGTCATTATTTTAATGTCTGGAGAAAGAAAATACCATTATTCCGGAACGATTTTAACAAATACATAAAGGTACTATTATTATCTGGCCTGAGAAAAAAAAACAAAACACAATCGAATAAAAAATAAAAATGCGAAGAATATGAGCCCGCGGAAATCTACGCGCTATTATTTGTAAATTCCAATAGATTGTATTGGCTTCAAGCCGATATATTTGTAAACTATCGAAATATCACAAGGCCGGTAATTCACAAACACAGTAGGTGAAGAAACCCATATAATTGGGGTACTTAAGTTAAATTAGATTAGTAAGCTATTTGTAAAAACTCGTAATATAAGCGAAGGTCTGATGAAGCTCAATTTAATGTTGTAAATGAAGCTGTGTTTATTTCAAACGATACCGGTCACTGAATTACAGAACCCGGTAGCAATCAATCACAAGATCTTACTATATTATCTCAAATGATTATGAAAATTCTATTGTATACAAAATCCGTCAACGGAACCCCTAGAGATTCCCGACTCCGCAAATTCAAAATTGGAATCAAAAATCACTTCGGACCTGCCTGTACCATATTTCAAAGCGAGCTATTAATCTTACTGAACCAGCAATTTAAATAAGAAGCCAAGTCTACATCGTGAATTCGTCATAAACTTGCATATCACCCAAGCACCGACCTAATTAGTGTTAATTTCATCGTCTCATCCGATAATGTGTCAAGTATCACACTGGTATTTTAACTACCAGCGGGGTCAGTTATAACTGTTATAAGTTTTATCACTCGGATTTGATAGCTTTAAATATTTTAGTACGCAATGCAATGTTGGTTGGTTATAGATATAATTATACATTTAAATTAAATAAATGATAATTTAGCTCAAAAGCAAATAGAGAAATCCGTTTTAAAGCATAAAAGCCCCAGTCAGGTTACCGTTGAATAGAAGTCAATATTAGATAAACAAACCAAAAGTAATTCGCCAATGAAAACAAACTTATAAAAAATCGATCAATCAATCGCAAAAAATCGCACCACTGCGATACAACACGACTAAAAAACGAACTCCAACTGACCGGCTAGACACTTCAATAGATAATAAAATAAATGTGTTACTTTTTTATTAATTGCAATCGGCTACGGTAGAATTGAAGGCAATGACCCAAAATTAGTGTCTGGGTCAACAGATTCTGTTATCTCTCCATGTCCAAATAATTATGGCTAACTTAATTAATCTAAAGCCACAAATTATAATAATCCCTACTTATAATACTATCGTGAAATCTGACATTTGAATGTTCGAAAACTCATAAGTGATGAATCTTTATCTTTAAACAAAGTTATCAAAAATAGCTTTTTTAATTCAGTAATTATTTTACTTTTCGATTCTTCGGTATCTTCTTGCTTGTGATTTGATTTTTAACAAACATATTTCCTCTATTATTATGTACTTACCTATTATATGGAACTAGCAACAATACCAAGGTATGGTTTTGGATTATAAAAAGTACAATAGTGTTACGACACCTTCCCATATCGATTGTATAAGCCGATGCCGTCGAGTCGAATATAATTCGATTCCATAATTAACTCCTATATAATTATATTTACGTGACCAACTGTTACAATTACTACATTGTTTTCGTAATCTATTTTTATAGGTTTGTTTACATTCATTCTATTAAGAAATTCCCTTTTCATAGATATTTATTTTTTTGCTTTTAATTCTAACCCTGTTGGTCAAATTCTCAACGTCAAAACATTCTTTCAAACAGAGATTTTCAGAATAATTAATCCGCATTGAAAGATCTTCACAATCAGCTGTTATTCATGATAAGTTTACTAAATATAGCAATGAGAATAAAGCAAAAATCTTATATATCGTAATTAAAACTGTACTACATACATCCGCATATTTTGCAATTCACAAATAAAACTAAAAAAGAATAACTTTCTCACAGGTCCGTGGTTCTTACGAAAGGGCATTGTCTGTTTGTCTTTACACTTTAATCTTGAACGGCCGCGTTTCACGGAAGCTGCGGTTTATCACGTGGAACTTTTATGGGACGTGTTACGATCTCCTGTTTAGGTAGTGTCTTGCTCATTATTAGTAGTTGCTTCAATAGTACCATCATTGCTCTAATTTGTATCATCATATTTTACAAGCATCATATGGATCTGTATCTTGTAGATCTCCTACTGCAGTGTTTATTTAATTGTGTTTTTTTTTCTGGAATCTATATTTAGTTTAACATCCTTATCATGTTCATCCGCATCATTTAAAATTCCAATCCTGGGTATGGGAGGCCTCTTATTAAGATTCTGTCATCGGTTTCTGCATTTGATAGTTTATCATTGTGGAAAATCATCTTGCTTAGTGCTGTTTCAATCACCCAGTTTTTAAGATTATGCATAATAGTACTAGTATTTGATTGGTTTAAGATTAGCGTGAGTTGAAATAATTGGTTCTTCTTTATTTATAATTTAAACAATTACTTGCTAACAAGGTATACTTATGGTGGTCTTAATGAAAGATAAATACGGAGTCGAGAACAACAGCAACCTATAGGGGAGTCGTAACAATCAATTGAGAAAGACGAGGTATATAGCGGCCCCTGTCGAAGGGGCGTTGCACTTGGCAGATGTTTGAGAAGGGAAGCTGATGAGTTTATTACGGAATTGATTGACACTTATTGTCATTTATTGCGTTTGAAATTAAGTTTACGTGCCTCAATAAATATGACGAAGGTACGACATTGAGGCCGTAAAGACTCCGGGAATTTTTTCTTGTAGATGTTTCCAAATCCAATTGATATATTACTAACTGCAGTACTTACTCTTCGGCTCGCGGCTAAGAATTGGTAGCTACCGCCAAAAACAAATAGTTACATGATAAATAATTCTGAAATTATATTCGAAAGGCGGATTCTAGCAAACCTTTTCCTTTGTATCTGCAAGTATTTTTCTAAATTATAAACATTTAACTAGATCAAATCACTGTAAGTGACACACATTAGTTCACACAGTTGCAAATCATCTTCATTACTCGTCAAATTATCCTGGAAAGTGATGATTATGCGGTTAAACCCCAGTTGTGAGTAATTAGTTCAGCGGTTACTTACCGCTAAGGTAATCTGGAAGAAATGAAAATACCCAATGGAATATCTAATGCAATAGACTTCAGTCCTGTGTGACCGCTTAGATCGTTGACTAAGGGACTACTAGAGAATGGGTAGAATGGGTAGTTTTTAACACCATACTGCGATCGGAAACCCACCTGCCAAGCGTGGCGATTATGGCAGCAACCCCCCCCCCCAAATGACAAACACGTAGAAAGACCGATGACCTTGTGAAGGCCGCAGGTATCCGCTGGATGCGGGAAGCACAGAAAATATTTAACTTTTTATAGCACCAAAATCTTGATATTTTGACACGTCGCCGTTCCACCTGAGTCAAGCAGGGGCAGGTTGAAAAACAAATAAAGACACAACATGTCAGAGTACAATGTCATCAAGAACACACAATACTTAATACACTTTCTTTTGTTTTATAGAATGCGTCAACATTAGAACATGAGGGGTTTGTGGGAACCCCTCATGTTCTAATGTATGATGTTTTTGTTTTAAGACAGTTTCCATTTTATACAACGATTCATTGCGCAACTCGACACCTGTCTTCATGAAATGATTAATAACTTCTTACTGATGATGTGAAAGATATTTATGTGCATTGAATGCATTTTTACGTTCATTTTTCACTGAAGAATGTTCTGGACATTCTTCATCCTCTAAATTTTGTATAACTATATAACATTGCGCATAGGGGCAATTTGTCACTGAACAAATCTAAACCTCATCTTTCAAATTCCAAGACATGACAACCATTGATTTATTAAAGCTTTTTAATAACCTTAGCCTTAACCTTAGCTTGACAGCCTTTCTTCGTCATGATCATAATTTCAGCCGAAAGACGTCCACTGCTGGACATAGGCCTCCCCCAAGCACCGCCACTTCGACGGGTTCTGTGCTTCCCGCATCCAGCGGATACCTGCGGCCTTCACAAGGCCACATCACAGCCTTCCACAGCCAGTCTTTCTTATTATTTTTAATTTAATCATCCGTTGCAGCACAACCTTATCCCCCATCAAGTAGATTAAGTATCAATAACTCTTATTACAAGTCAGTTTTCCAAGCCAAAGCCAATTTCCAATTCAATTATCTTCTTTAAATAAAATATGTACACACTTAATCAAGTGTCAGATCTTAGTCTATGCATTTGACCTAAAGGTGCTAAAGTTCCGCTATATCTCAGATGGTGCAGCTATCTCTAAACCCGATTATCTATGCCTAAGATCTACGATTCAGCTACTATCTTCTGTAGAGATGCGCGGCCATTTCTATGCAATGATGCAGTGGATAGCTTCAATTGGAACTGTACCTTTAGAAGTGAGTTTCCCTTACAAAGGCTAGCACCAATACGTTTGTGTAATAAATAATAATGCTGTTTAACGTCCATCAACTTTAATTCGGTGCTGCCTCTGAGTGCACTTGCGTACAGAGCCGGTTTTGGAGAGGAATTTACGGAAAAAATAAGGTAGGCAGGTATTATCAACAAAAAATTGAAATGTTCTTGATTTTACAATGATCTGTATTATTAGTTTAGATTTTGCAATTTTTTTAAATGATTACGGATTAATTTGATTACTGACAATAGTGTAAATAATTTTAACGTTTATTCTAAGAAGTTGGAAAAAGTAAGGTTTTGTAATATCCTTTTAGTGATTAAATTACCGCCTAGTTAATTAGTTGCCAAGCCTTTTTCCAACTATGTTGGGGTCGGCTTCCAATCTAACCAGATGCAGCTAAATACCAGTATTTTACATAGAGCGACTGACTATCTGAACTCCACAACCCAGTAACTGGGTAATACGATACCCCCTTGGTATGACTGGTTGTCAGACTTTCAGGCTTCTGATGACCCGTCACGACTGTCAAAGATCCACGAATGACAGCCGGGACCAACGGCTTAACGTGCTTTCCGAGCCAAGGAGTAGTCTCGCTATGTGTATTAGTGTGTAAAAATGGTCAACCATCCACGGACCAACCCCGGCAATCTTAACCTGATGGATCAATCCATGCGGCTGTTAATACTCTTAGCCACGAGCTCCTCTAATTGAGTAAATTCTATAGATATCATCAATTTATTATCCCATGCAACTATAGAACTATAGAATGGCATTCTAACAAGGTGTGTTCGTGAATAAAATGTCATGGAGCATGTAGTTTAGCAAAATGGCATCGGAATTGCGTACCTTACAGCTCATTCTTCTAGTTCATCTTTAGTTATCCATCTTACGAGGTAACGTGAACTTCCAACGGTGTTATTATAATATCTAAAAATGTTAGAATCACTTGAACACTGCAATTTAAAAAAGCCTTTTGTAGTCAAATGCAAACTTAAGATTTAAAAAAAATGAAGAGTCTATGATCGTTTTTATGTTTCCACGTGATTTCTTTAAATTTTGAATTTTTCATAGAAATTGTTCTACCGGAGTCGCGCCATTATGTGGAAGCCTTTATTTGTGATCGGAAATGTAACTATTATCAAACTAAAGATTATAAATCCGTTTATTTTTCTTATTTAAAATAGGATTATTGACAAACAATCCTAATTAGAAATAAATAACATGTGTAGAGGGATATCTTATGTCCTGTTCCAAAATATTTGGACTTTTTATCTGAACATTATTTTTCTGAGTGCAAACGACTAGTGCAATGGTTTGTTTACTTAGGACACAGAGTTAAAATAGCCCCTTTCTTTTGTTTATTTCATAAAACAGTACAACATGACAATGTTCAATGTTCAATGTTGTGATACGAAGATACCTACATGTTTAATTCTATTCCCGGATATCAAGAAATTGAATTGAAGTAAATATTTATGTCGCCCTAAATTGTTTGAACTGTGCGCAGACAAAAGTCTTCTGTTGTCAAACAATATTATCTTGAACATGGAATTGTTTTTATGTGGCCGCTTTAGAGCGTTGATAAATTATCTAATCACAATAAATAAAGATTAACAATGCTCTTGTTTATAAATTACGAAGTCAACTTATGTGCTTTGTTCGAGATGGTGAATAGAAAGTATTTTTATGAATACCTACCGTATAGGAGGAATTTATATCAGTATGGGAGGAAATTATGGGTTATGATTTACATAAAGATTGTTATTTACTGACGTCATGATTTAGTAGATCGGTGTGTTTATTTTTAGACTAGGTATGCATTTGGCCTCGACAAATATTGTAAGAAAAGAACCTACAGGATTGTTGAACATTTGTCCAGAAGTTCAGTGGACAAAAAAAAAATACATTTTAGGCTTTTTTTATAAATTCTATTCCAGTCTCAAAACATTTAATTGCACGGGCAAAAACCAAAATTTGGTTTATTGCCATAGAAACACGTGCATACAAAACTGATAATATAGCTTAAATAAATAATACTTCGTTAATTGGTCAATACACAGCAACACGTCCAACAAAGTGCATCCCAAAGGTGCAGCAAGACTTAACTCTCGAATCCGGCCCTGCACCATCTTGCATCTTTATACACTTATTGGTTGGTTCAGCTGCAGCGCACGACCGCGAGTCCGCGACAGACGCCATCAAATAATGTATTTAGAATTTAAATTATTGTTTTATCGGCGCCATGGGAAGGATCATTTATTTTGTTTAAATGTCAGTGCAGCCTTGGTTTCGATAGGACAAATAGATAGGTTTACATAAACTGACGGTTCAATAAGGGTCTACACAAGTTGAGAAACTCCGAAGCAAATCGATTGTTAAAGTGTTAGACCTTAGAACTACTATTTCCAGACGAATTTAGGTATAATTTTAAGTGTATCAATCTGAAATATGTTTCCTTAGCTAGATGCATTCTATTTAAAAGTATATGTACCGACCAACCCATAATTAGGTACATTATAACATAACACCACACCGGTTTTCCCCGGAGGGTTAGGCAGAGGTGTACCTACAGTACACCCACATTTCGTCAGTTATATTTAAGTCCCATGTAACAGGGGGCGAGCCTATTGCCATCAACCGTTCACAAACCTAGACTCCGGGCTGCTACTGAGAGATTCTTCATAGAAAAACCCAATAACACTTTGCCCGACCTGGGAATCGAACCCAGGACCTCGTGCTCAGCTAGCACTTGCGACCGCTAGAGCAATTAGCTAGTAGGTACATTATCTCTTCCTTATTTTTTTACTTTTTAAAAGGTTTACGTTTACAAGCAAACAAAATGCCTAGTCCTTGATCTAAGAGTATTTGACGATCCAAAAGATGCTTTACAGCTTCCACCCTTTATGCTCAAAAGTTCGATGACCGTGTAGGTCAAATATTAGTTTGGCCTTAGACATATGACTCTAGTCATGTAATCAATCTGTTTGTCTATGTAATGGCGCCCGTCATTTTATGTGTTTATTATTTGTTTTACGTGGTCATTTAAATTCTTCACTTGTTTCTGTGATTTATTATTCTATAACACAGAACTTCAAGACATATTCCTATACTTACCTTCTTATATTTAACTTTAACTCATCAACCGCTCAATCATTAGTTTAATTATAGTTATCTTCCATAATTAAATCCATCTCAAAAATTAATTTGCCTAGCCTTTCCCAACTATATATAATATGTTAGGGTCGGCTTCCTGTCTAACCGGATGCAGCTGAGTACCAGTGTTTTACATGGAGCGACTGCCTATCTGACCTCCACAACCCAGTTACTGGGTAACACGATACCCCTTGGCAAGACTGGTTGTCAAACTTTCGGGCTTCTGAGTACTCGTAACGACTTTCAAAGATCTACAAATGACAGCCTGGGGACAACTGCGTTATGTGCTGTCCGAAATCAATCTAATAAATAAAGTCAATTATAAAATCGTTCACCCCTATCATTATCTTTTCATATCTAAAAATAGTTACCAATCAAAGCAATGAACTTGAACTTTGTTAAATCGTAATTATAATAATTCAATAAAAGGCTTGGGCTCATTGATTGACAGACGCTTAATGATTATTAAATGAGATCATTAAAGCATTCATTGTTCCTTGAACAATTGATTGCCTCATTAGTCTAGTGGTCACATGAGGTCCTGGGTTCGATTCCCAGGTCGGGTAAAGTGTTATTGGGTTTTTCCATCAGGAACTTCTCAGTAGCAGCCCGGGGTCTGGATTTGTGCACGGTTGATGGCAATAGGCTCGCCCTCTGTTTACATATTTGGCGAAATGTGGATGTACACCTCTGCCTAACCCTTCGAGAAAAACAGGCGTGTTGTTATATTTTGTTTTGTTCCTTGAACTATTTGAAAAACAATGAAATCGTTATATTGCTATTGTAACTATCGGCGTCAAAGTATGTTATTCATTTATTTTTTCTTGGTCTCCGCATGTGAACAAATCTTTAGTTCGTCTTTTGACAGCAAAAATAAAAAAAAATCGAAATTCCTTTTACAACTTACTTAATTATATTTTTAACTAGCTCCGCCCCGCGGGTTCACCCGTATAAGTCTCGATCCCGTGAGAATATCGTGATAAAAAATATCCTATGCCCTAATCAAGGTATATCTATGTACCAAAGGAGAGTTCAAAATTGGTATAATATTCCGACGATTTTTAAACGCTAATGTGATGTACCTTATTAGAAAGCTTATTTATTATGCTACTCGATTATAGTTAAATATGATTTTTTCAGGCGCCCGTTTTTGTGAAAAAGTGAAAAATGTTTAAATACAAACAAAACGCACATAGTCTTTATTTATTCATTTCTATGCAATATAATTATTTTATGTGGCTAATGTTTCCGCTTCTATTAAAAACTTTGAGATTTTATTATAATTTTAGCTGCAGCTCTATGAAATTAAGACAAAAAATATTGATTATCATGACAATGCAATAACAAAACGTATCAAAAAAAGTCAAAGCTGTAAACTCGGACTAAATATCTGCTGTAAATGTCAAGCCGAGTCCTGCTGACTGACGTTGTCATTGTCACGTCATTTGCCACAGGGCTGCCATCCCTAAAATATACATAATGCTTGTAGAACATTTTATTTTTCAACACTTGTTTTAAAAAAAACGGGCGGCTGTAAAAAAAAATTAAATGCCCTAAGACTTCAAAATAATCACCCTCTTTCAGCCTACATAGGTCAGAAGGCTGTTTAAATTTTCAATTATTTTAGTACCAAGCCCCATACATTTCGTGAACGTCTCCTTTCATCCACATCCGTTCTTCCGTTTTAGCGTGAACGCGTAACAAATAAACTCACTTTCGCATTAATAATATTAGTTAGGATTACAACAAAAAAGAAGAACATTAAATTTCGACAGTTAGGTATTAAATAGAAGTTATTATAATATTGTCAATATTAGACCAGTTGTTTAAACATCATTAAGAATCATGTTATTTAAACAGTTTTATTGAACTTCATAGGTCACATTCCCTTTGTATTGGCTTAACAACAGTAAGAAGGATCAACTTAAGAATCCCCTTTTTTTTGTCGGCGGTTAAGTTCTTTGCACACTTTAAAACGTCTTGACTTAGGAATCTCCTCTTGTCATTAGCGAACGGGTGGAGTTTGAAGTCCGAACACTCTCGAGTTCGAAGTTTGAACTCTCTGGAGTTCTCTTGCTTGCCAGTTAGCTCCATAACCGTTGGGATGTTATCTTGTTACCTCTTCTTATTAACTGGGCGTACCATTTTTCTTCATAAATAAAACTTGAAACACAAATGCGATTGTAAGTAATCTTATTATCATGTATCTCCATTCTTTAATTCCAAGATTTGCATGCAGTGTCAAGCACTTTTTCTACCTTACAATTGGCGGAAATTCAAAGTGTCAGAATGTGTAATGCTAATGTGTATAAAAGTGTCAACTATTCTTTCCCGGGACTTCTTTCGCGAATAAAATTCATCAGGGGTTGAGTTTTGAAAAATACTTCTTAGTGTAAATCTCTATATCTCTCTTTAAGAAACTCATTATCTTTTTAACATCTTGTTTCGTGATTGTGATCAATCACGAAACTATCCTACTCGTATAAGTTAGTAGATAAACTGCAGAATAAGGAAAACTGCAAATTATTGATTCTACACCATCCACCATCATACACAAAGTTATGTGGTATACCTGAAACCTGTACAATTTCCCACAATTGTCTCACAAGTCCCTATAAATGACCATGCAGGATTGACGTCACACAATAATTGAATTATTATGGTCGGTAAAAGTTTTTTGTGTCATGCAAAGTGACTTTGATTACAGTAACTCTTGTTAACCAAGTCCTACAGCAGTTACGATAGTACTTCTTGTTACCTACCTAACTGGTGATTCTTAAAACCACGAATGTGTAAAACCTCTAAGCAAGCGTGCACCATGGCAATTGTATCATCACGTATCATCAAGTGAGAATAATAATGATTAAACGCAAGCCAAAAGCCAAAGCAATCACAACCTAAAGGAAGTCAGAGATGGGAAAGCTTTAGTAAAGCTTGTTACAAGTTTTATAAAAGACAATGAGAATCAAACAAAAGAAGAAACAATTAAAAGAGTTGGTCATGGCTAAGCACCAGTCATCGTAAGCACACCCCCAGCCTACACCCACTTGGGAAGTCTCTGAACCCAAGTAGGAAGATGTAACTACAACTTTGTAAAGTAGGACTACCTCGACGGAACGGCAGTAGGCTGTAGATATGGTGTTGAGTCGCAAACTATGCACCACCTTCTATCCTGACCTATGTGCCCCAAAAGAGCAGCCAAAGTGGCCTCTGCACTGCCACCTTCGACGCCGTGGAAGTGGCGAAGTTTTGGGAAAACAAAATGTAATATAAACTGCCGTGCCATCGACACGATGATAAAAAAGATCTTATGCTTGCAGGATAACAAACCACTAATTATTTCGCCTAAAGTGAGAAAGTAAGAGCTAAAACCAAAGAAAGCAGTGAAATGGATCACTTTCATTCAAGAACTAAACGTGGGCACAAAAGCCGTAACCAATTTCCTTCACACCTCTAACCATAGAGAGTATAGACTCAAGCTTCCATTTATAAGTTTCGTAGTTTTAAAAATATCTTCTCTCTGATCAGCACGATTTATGAAAGATAATAACAGGTTGTTATCACTAAAATATTTAGTTTCCAACATTACTCGTTGATTGCTTTAATAGTATTTTCAAATCTGTGTCTATAAATCAAAGTAATGAACTTATGAGCTATTCATAGTCCCACACTTCGAAGCAACACACTTGGCGCCAACGGAATTCGTCAATATTATATTTATGTTTATAAACAACCTTATCTTTGTAGTCGTAAGATTTAAAATAGCATTTCTCAATCGCATCACTTCAT
Organism: Tiliacea citrago; assembly: GCA_963921375.1. NCBI lineage: Eukaryota > Metazoa > Arthropoda > Insecta > Lepidoptera > Noctuidae > Tiliacea > Tiliacea citrago. The sequence continues at coordinate 4,931,527 of OY992799.1, forward strand.
TGGTCTATCCAATTGACTTACAAATTGCAGTGTGCAGTTTTCATCGACTCTATTCTTTTTGAAATATGGCTCAAAGTTCATTGGAATCGTATCAGTACCATGGTCTTGGGTTAATTGCAGTCGTAATAATGACTTTGTAATAAAGCTTGTGCATTGTTAGTCGTTGCTATGGCGACCGGATCGTTTTAATTTCTAACTTTGACCCTTGTAGTTTTATGGTGTTTTGCGTGTTTAAGTTTCTTCAGCTTGATTTCTGCTAAAAGTATTTCTAAAGTTTCCAAGGCGCAATCGTCTAAATGTGCGACCTTCGTAGGTAAAGGGCTAATAAGTTTGAAGACCTTTAGTTTTTAGCTATCAAGATTAGGATGACCTTAACACGGCATGCTATGACCTTTTCACAAACTACGAACACCTTATTATAGGGCGTTATTCTAAAGGAACATTTTCACATTTCTTTTTCTTGACAACAATATAGTTTTTTTTTTTTTGAGCCTTCTTTAGTTCGGCCTTGATAAGGGCTAAAGGTTTACGTACTTTGACAAATATTTGTATGACCTCCAATTATTTGATTTGAGTCTCAGTATTTCTGTAGCCTCTGTTCAATTACGTGATCTTCGAGGTTCATGTCATCCCGATCAACATTAAACATCTCGAACTTGTGAAAACCTATAAATCTGTCTGGTTGAACAGTGGAGTTAAAACAATCAAATACAAAGCAATTACTTAGCCGGGGATTGTCAAAACAAAGACTTTGTACCTTAGCTCTTAAAACAGCTTCTACTGACAGTAATTTCTGAAAATAAAACACTTAAATACTGCACTTGGAGTATTTACGTCTAAAAATAAATCGTCAATTCTAAAAGTACATACAAACAAATATTTTATTACACAAATAAATCAGTTAGTACATCACTACTAGAACGCCCACTTGCTCTTGCCCATCTCTACGCTACTATCACAAAAATAGAGGCAGAAATTCTACTCCATATAGTATGAAAGTTGGTTGATAAGATTCTTTAAAGAATATAATCCTTTGAAGAATTTGTCGGTTACGTATATTTTGCAAATGCTGGTAGCCGCAAAATTGGATTCTAAATTTGTCTTCATTTTCGGCTTCAGTACTCCTAAAAACATCTTTGGCTAGTCATAGTATATAACAACTAACTTCTTATTGTTAACTCAAAACTGGTAGTTCTCACTGGTTCTTCAGAAAAGCTTTAGGCTTGGAACCTGACCCTTTCTACAGCTTTTCTTGCTTAAAAGGATTTTTGTTTGTCATGTTTGTGTCAAAATGTGTGTCGTTTTCTATTTGTTGGACTTCTGCCTTTCCCATTCCATGTGTCTATGTCTTAATCATTTCTGTCGCCCACCGATCGCGCGTTAGAACGTTATTTGTAAAGTGACATTTACATTAAATTGTACATATGTTTGTATCATACATTATGCATACATGAGTGATCTCCTAAGACCTCTGTATAACTTGTATTTTTTTCTTTCTTTTTTAAACAGGTATAGTGTGAACACTTCTACTGTTTGTAAATGTGGGGTTATGTGTGAGACCACCTCTTTGTTTGTTATTGTAAGATGAGATTGGAAGATGCTTACAGCAGGATGTAATTTCCAAGAGACAATTACATATAGCCAGGTACCTATGTCACACAACACACACGCATTTATGTCACAACATTTTATTTTATTTGTATGTGTTTTTTTTTTTATATATCACCTATTATTTATTCTCTAAATTAATTAAAAACGGACTCACTTTTCCCTTCGTGTTTATTATTCTAGTGGCACTCGTGGGTTGCAGCCGAAAATCAGCGTCAGGTGGTACACCTTGTGTTGTCATCTGACATAATGCTGAGCTGAGTCCCTATTGGCATTATAATCTTTGTTTTTTCATAGTTTGAAGGTGTATCTTTTTTTACTGTAATGCTAATAAACGCATTTTCTTTCTATCTATGGATGAATTTCATAGAAATCACACTTTGCCATTTTTGCAGTACTTGCAATTAGAACTTGCCTAGTAAATTAAATGTAAATTTAAAAAAAAAATGTTTAGTTCAACAACTTACAATTTGTTACGTTTTTACTTTTAGGAAGGTTTTTTTAAGCAAAACAGGTGCTTGTGTTAGGACATCATCATCATTCTCCTGCCCTTATGCCACATTTATTTGGAGTCTTTTTCTTCCATACGTCTCTATTAGTCGTCATCGCGGTAGTCACCCCCCTTTCTAGCCATATCATCTTTCACTCTGTCCATCCATCGTTTCGTTGGTCTTACCTAATAGGTGTACTAAATTCTAATACACATCTCATCTGCCCAGCCTTTTCCCAACTATATTAGGGTCGGCTTCCAGTCTAACCGGATGCACCTGAAAACCAGCATTTTAAGTGGTGCGACTGCCTATCTGGCCTCCACAACCCAGTTACTGGGTAATACGAAACCCCTAGGTAAGACTGGTTGTCAGACTTTCGGGATTCTGACGACCCGTAACAAAGATCCACGAATGACAGCTGGGCAGCCATATAATCTTTCTCACAGTCCATCCATTGTGTCTTTGGTCTTACGTAATAGGTGTACGAAATTCTAATAAGTAAATGAAAAAATTCTTCCGGCACCAACATTGTTTTAATTAATATTGATACAGGTATGTGATAGAATAGAATACTTCTTACTGTATTATGTATACCATAAAAATTACAGATATAACTTTTGAAATAATGGTGATACGAGTAATGTGACACAACTAGGGCAATAACTTCAAGAAACTTCAAGAAAAACGAAAAGAAATCACGGAAACTGACAATCATTCTTGGGTTTCTAAATGCCAGCTTTTTCCCCGACATTCAAGGTGTGTCGTCATTAATTTTTCAACAAGACTGAGCAGGTTCCAATTTTCTCACCTCATCGACTTATCCGAAACCTAGGAGTCTAGACAAAGTGAAAGGGTCCTCGAAAGTCGTTCTGGTCAGGTAAAGGGCAGGCTGTCAGGGTGAGCCGACGTAATCGCCTGATATATGAGAGGTTTCGCTTTAATTTTCAATGATTTCGTTTGAAAATTGTCGGTTAGAGATGGAAATAGAAATTAAGGTAACGGTTCGCTGATAATAGTAATTTAATAGTGCAGTTTAGTTTGAGTTGAAGGTTTTTACGAATCTTATCTAATGTTAAATGCTTTGGAAACTAAGCTATTATTGACGTACTTAACGAGTTTATTTAAATCTAGAACAGTGGGTAAATGAATCAAACAATTGTTGTTCAGTATTGTCGTATTAAAAAAAAAAATGATGTTATCCGAAATATTGCTAACAGTAAATGGCAAAACTAAAACAGTACTTACTCTAAGTACATAAGTAATAAATCTTGATAAAAAAACTATTGAAAAATCCATTGAAAAATTCCATAAAGTTTTCATTCATTGTTTTACAGTCACGTGTTTGCAAAAGTCATGCGACCGATAAATAAAACATATTGATATCCGAAAATGTACATTGAATAATACACATAATACAAAAATAACTTACTGCTATAAAGTACGATAAAATGTTGCACTCCCCTGTCCATCACTCATTGCATTGAGGCATGTACTTGAATAAGCACCCCTGCTCATCAATCATTTCAAGTAATCTAAAATACACTATTATATATTTTATTACGATATTTAGTGCAGAAAACAGTCACAAATCAATATTATACCCAGTTTGTTACCAAGTGATTGATTGAATACATAAATTGAAAACTTTTTACGACCATAAATAGTGAGGTGCACACGATTTTAATTTAAACGTAACGGTCAACCATTTTATCTCCCTCTGCGCCCGCGCAACCGATTTGGACAAAAACGTTGCGTTTGTATATCACATAGTTTTTCATTGGTTATTTTTCGTGGTTCAAGCAGAAGTTTAAAGATTTTCAATAATTTTGTGTTTGCTCTATTTTTTTTAAGCTTTCATCTCATCGGTCACTTACCTAAGTACTTACTTCCTAGCCATTTCATCTTTCACACAGAAAAGGAGGATGGATTATCCGTCTTTTTTTATCTGTTTCTTTTCATACATAGTCAGAGTTGGCTAGGTCTCTGTATTTATGTTGCGTGCTGCGATTTAGATGACCAATAGAGAAATATGAAATGAAAAATACACGTTGCGCCGACCACAAAAAAAAATGGTCTTTGGCTAGGAGAATTATGATGATGATTATAATAAAAAAAAAAAAAATATAGAAAAAAAAAATATTTTAATTTTACTCTTGTCAAATAAGACCAAATAGGGCCACAAAGCCCATAAAGGCCACATCCATCGTCTGTCAGTCATATTATTTATTTATATTTTTGCTATCAGTATTATATACTACCGAGCCGCGTCCGTAACAATAAGGAGCTACAGTTATTCATGGTTTATTCATCAGAGTCACTCGGTGTATACCCTGTAGAGAGATGGAACAGAAGGTTGAGTTCGTAACAAGTTTAATTATTGAAATAATTTTTTGTACAATTTATGTTTTGGAGAAACTCAAACTCAAACCCAAAGCATTTATTTTAATTAAACCATTTACAGGCACTTTTGAATTGTCAAGGAGTCGGTCAGTTAGAAATATGAAGCTAGTTACCCAATCTAAAGTAATTGCTATTAACATACAAAAGCATCGTATTGTAATTATTTAAAGCCGTATGTATTTTCAATGAACGACTCTGTAGTTATTGGGTTTTTCGCCTGTTTTGTCCCACTCCTGGAAAAAGGCCAAACAAACATTCCATTTCTTTTACTTCTCAAGATGTTGCGCCTTTTTCCTTCGCCTCTATCGTCCTATCCGTCAGATTACCAGTCAAAAATAGACTGCACTGAAATATCAATTGCCTACATATTTTATTACAAATCTATACTCAATTCTCAAACTAGTTTCAACGGTAGCACAGTACAAAGTATCTCATAATTCCATGTATTTCCAATTTACATGCTCAAATAGATACTACGTTATTTACTCAGGAGGTCGGTATTACCTAATAATTAGCGTCGATTAGCATAAAGTTCACGCTAACACATACTAATCATGTTATTAGATACAGACTTACTAGTATTTACGATGCATTTATTTATATTGAGGGGTATTAGCGCTACCGGTTTAGTTCGATATGGTCTCCTCAAAAACTAAAGTTGGGATGACAGCAGATTTTCTAAAGGAGCAGTTAGGGTAAAACTGTCATGACAGTCATGTGGATTGAAATTTATAAAAAATACCGGAAATAATAAAAAAAAATACATTCATAAATAAACTAAAACAATTTCATTGATCCAAATGCTATAATAATATCAGTGAATATCTAAATGACAAACTTTAAATTACGTGGTTTATAAATAATAACTTTAAAATACCTTCATTAACAACGTTTGTTTTCAAATTAAAGCCCTCTTCCTCTCTCCTACTTCGCTGTACCCGACAGGGTCCACAATAATCATGTCTTTGTGGTCAATACCACACAATAATCGTGGTTTACAAAGACATGATTATTATGGACCCTGAACTTAAGTTACCACCTAATAAATATATTGAGAAGGTATTGAAGGTCGTACCCTACCTACACTTTAATTTTTTGAATATATTGTCCTAGGTGGCCTTCCTTTTAACCGACTTCACAAAAAGGAGGAGGTTCTCAAGTCGCATATGTTTTTTTTTATTTTATTTTTTTATGTTTTTTACCTCAGAACTCCGTCGTTTATGAACCGATTTGGAAAATTCTTTTTTTATTTGAAAGGATATGCTTCCAGATTGGTTCCATTTTTATCAAAATTCAGTTCTGATGTTGGGATCCATGAGTAACTGAAGGAACTCCTCAAATATTATAGGCATACATATAGCGATTTTTATATTTTCATCAACAAGTCAATCATTTGCATTCAGAAAGTATAATTTGGTGAAGTGGAACTGTTGAAGAAGGCCACAGATGGCCACCGGAACGTCTCAATGATAAGTATTTCACGGGTGGCGATAAGATATCTGGATTAAGATTGTTAAGCGAAGCAAATTTAAATAAATAGTTCTGATCAAAATAGTACCATCAAACTGATCTGATGATGAAGCCGGAAGGTAGGCACTGGAACTCCGTAATAAAACAATGTATCCTACCCGTGTTTGGTCTTATTGGAATTGTCATGAGATGCACTCTGGCTATAAATGATTTTTAACCGACTTCAAAACAGGAGGAGGTTCTCAATATAATATCTAGCCTTATATAAAAGGAAACTGTGACTGATTGGTCTGTCAACACATAGCTCAAACCACTGAACAGATTGGGCTGAAATTTCGCACACAGACAGTTCTATGACGTAGGCATCCGCTAAGAAGGGGTTTTTGGAAATTTGACTTTTAAGGGGGGAAGGGGGATTTTTTATGCATGAAAAATCTCATTGCTAGAGTTAATAAACCTGAAACTTGGCACCAATATTTACCTAAGTAAATTATAAAGTTTGTAATTTTTTGTTTATCTTAACTTCAATGGATGGGATGTCAAAGCTTGTATAGAACTTCCTTTCACTGTTGTTTTCATAGCTAGTAGTGGTATACGAATTCATGTGGAGTAGGTACCACAGCTAAAAAGTGAAAAATAAAAAACTTTTTTACAAAAAAAAAATCTACTTCCAAAAAAAAACTAAAAGGTGAAAAATAACTTTTTAATATTATATTTAATTTAATTTCGGAAGTCGGTGGCCAAAATGAAAATACAGAACCAAAGACACCGACTTCCGAAATTAAATTAAATATAATATTAAAAAGTAATTTTTTTAATATTATTTTTTTTTCTGGTAAAGACACGACGCTATATTATCATGAATAGTCACATGTTGTGACAATTCAAGAGTGCCTGGTTTGAGTTTCTGGTAATGATATTTGCTTGATTGCAAGGTGATAGGGAAGCTAACAGCTGATGGTTCCTTAGGGGTCCCGTACGATTGGCCTGTAGGAGTACTGTATTTAAGGGTCCCCCAAAGGATCAATTACCATCAATTAGGAATTGATGGTAATTGTGGATAGTAATATTGTCAATTGCTTCAATTGCACTTGGTAGACGATCAATTTGCGCATCAAATTGTATCAATCGCGTAAAAATTGACAATTACAATTGATTGTTTCGGGGACCCTTAAATACACTGGAGGGCCATCGTAAAGCATTCTTTGATCAGCGCTGCGGTTTTCTTCCTGTGGGAGTCATTAGTTACGCTATTGATATTGATAAGATGTTTTTCTGGAATTCTAGAATCAGTATGCACATTCTGACGGAATGACGATCACCATGACAAAGCCATGACGCTTTGTCATGGTGATCATGAACAATAAGTTAGGGGTCATAAAATAAAAAACATACCTAACATTTAGTATGATTTTAACCATCTTAAATCAGTATGTAGTAGCTAGAAACATTTAATTACATTAAAATGTTTCGGTTTTGAACAAAACAATATCTCAATACCCAGTACAAAGTGTCCCAGTACAAAATAGGCGGCTTTTGTACGGAACTTCATTTTTTTTTCACTATTTATCTATTTTTATTTTTTTCAATATACAACATAATGTTATACAAATAAACACAAGTAAAGCATTTGATTTGACAAACCAACAAGCACTTTGACGTTTTGGATCAAAACATCAACATGTTTGAAGATGGTTCAAGAAGCCCTGTCTCATTAGGGTGTATGAAGAATGATGGCATTTGAATGCGCCTTTAATTCCCAAGCTTTTCAGGTGTGGAGTATAAATATTTTGGTTAAAAACCGGTTGTAATCAATGTTCACCGTGTAAATGTGAGTTGTGATGAATCAATCTTTTGATTGAGAGTTGACTCATTAAAACAGCTGTGTGGGAATCTTGAGAACTAATCTAAGGAATTGTGGATTATTGAACTTGATGTTTCTTCAATCGGAAAATATTTTTACCCTAAATTCGCTTTCAACTTCAGACAATACTCGTAAAGAGAAATATCTGAAATAAGTAGATTTACCTCTCTGGCTGAGGAGCCATCTGAGATGAGATACCGATGTCGTAACCGTATCTCATGCCGTGGCATCCAGTCAGCGAGATTGATAGTAAAGGCTCTTACACACTCACGCGATATCGCGGGCGCGACAGGCACCGACAAAGACAATTCCTTTGTCGGTACATGTCGCGCCCGCGATATCGCGTGAGTGTGTAAGAGCCTTAAGGCTAATTATGGTGGGCCGTTGTTACTCATAGTATCGTCACTCGTAAACTCTTTCAATGCAGCTTTGTTTCACAATCCCTTACGAAGTTTCACCCCATAGAAAAAAAATCTTGTTCGCCCCACATTTAGTCGATTCCTGGATATAATTAGGCATTTCCTAAAGCTCATTGAAATACTATCGCGAGAGCCATCCAGTCACCCAATTCCAATCGTTCTCATTCAGTCACATCCTCATTAAATGGCGCTTCACTGCAAACATACCTACATAGCTTAATCACTAAGCTAAGAATAAAACGCTTAGGCTATAATTAAATAGCTTTATCTCTAGTAAACGTGTCAAGTATAAGTTAAGTTTCTACTAACTAATGTTTATCTTCTTAGTAACTTGTTAAGGTGGCATTATGTAAACGGTAAATTAATTTTAATTACAATGTTTGTACAGTTAGTGTAAAAAACTTTTCGTGATAGGATTGTACCTAAAACGTTGGCTTAGAAACAACAAGTAGTTAGTTTACGTTTTCCCAGGTTTCTAGGGTAACGTTGTCAAAACTTTTAAAGGCTGTATAGTAAAACTAGGTGAATGGATAACCCGGCTATAACTTGAGATTGAACTACCCCTGTGAATGGTTTCCATCGAGAGTCGAGACTTAAACTAGTTTTCCTAAAAATATAGGACAATGGGGTAACCTAAATAACACTGAAGCAAAAGTAGTATATATTACTTTCTATTTAGAAATGATTTTCGATCGAGAACTCGAAGAGTTCTAGGCTATCCCACCGGGAAGCCTATTGGATTAAATCTATTGCCACATTTTTTATCTATATTTATTTTTGGAGTCGGTAAGCCATTTAGAAAATCTCTGAAAACAAAGTGCACACACACACACCACACATATGACACACGAAAACACACCCTCACACACCCCCACACACACAGTCACTCACTGACTGTGTGAGTAACATTGAGTCATATTGCCTATATTAAGCAATATGAATATCGAAAACGAAGCGAAAGGAGTATGTAAGGAGCGTAGCAGGTGGCGTTCTATAGTTTCTGCCTACCCCCATGGGAAGAAGGCGTGAGTTTATGTATGCATGTAATATCGTAAGTGTATAAACTGAACTGATATCACTTACTTAATATTGTCCCAACGGTATAAAGGATAGAGCCACAGAGGAAGTCACGTCATATAATTGCATAAAGGCTATTTTTTATTCCAAACAGCTGATACCTATGTCCCATGGGTTATTTGAAGAAGTATTATTCATACAGACTGAATAGACTTAGGATTTGGCCATTCAGTTTCGGAGTTTTGCTAACTAATTTAATTTGACCCTGTATTGCCATTTTATATAACAACACTAAGCTTTTGCTCGCGACTTCTTCTGCGAGTAGTAAGTATTTCATCACTTTTTAATACAAATACTTGTATCTGGGTTGCCTACATCCTTCTACAAGTCTCAGGCTGCCTATCTGTCAAAATCATGACGATCGGTGCAGTGGTTTAGGGGAGGAAAAGCATATAGACGGACAGATAAACGACAGACTTACTTTTGGATTTCATTAGTATGGATATAAGTACCTACCCACTTTTCCTTGTTTCCTGTTTTTTTCATGATACATACAAAATCAAAGTTCAAAGACCGACACACTTAGCCGTGGTCCCACTCACTCAAATGCTACATTCTTGCACTCTTAAAATAGCTTCTCCCTTTATAGGTCTCAGGAAATGCCAAATTAGTGGTAATTATTTATGGCTTGATGTAACCGGCGCAGGCGCCTGCAGACGCATATAATTAATGATGATGGCCAGATGTCTGTCCAAGGTCGGTGCAAGGCAATTAGCAAGAAGGGTTATTAAGAATGTGCAAATACTCGTAATGAGAATAGTATGGAGAAAAAAGCAGATAATATTGCCTGCCCTGGTGATTTTTGTTGAGAGGTACCTTCGTTTCCATAGAAAAACGCAAGATTGAAAAGTTTACATACTGTTAGCATAGTGTACCTAATTACGCAATAGGACTAAAAACACACTGTTCAGACAAGTTAAGTGTATAAAAGTTAACTCGGTCCTAATGAAATAAATTTATTACTCTCAACATCATACATCCGAAACACTTAGCAAACTCTGTGGAGCAACTGGGATTTAAACAGGAGGACGATGCTATCGTCCACCGCTGAACAAACGATAGTAAGATGACAAGGGGGATTGTCATGTCCAATAATGTCATCCTGCTCATCATAATCTGTTTTTCCCAACTATGTTGGGGTCGGCTTCCAGTCTAACCGGATGCAGCTGAATACCAGTATTTTACATGGAGCGACTGCCTATCTGACCTCCACAACGCAGCTACTGGGTAACATGATACCCCTTGGTAAGACTGGTTGAAAGACTTTCGGGCTTCTGACGACCCGTAACGACTGTTAAAGATCCACATAGATCATCATACTGTAATATATAATCTTCTTTTTCGTGGTAGTGAGTAACCTGGTGTCAGAGTTTTTATGCCGCCCATGGGCCTCTGACTTGGCTCCACATGCCGTTGAGAAATATCTCTCAGGCATGCCGTTTCACTCTCGACATTTTCATTCACAATTTTTTAAGCAAGTGATAAAGTTATGCAGTACATGAATCTGAAAGTCAGAGGTGCGTGCCTTGGGTTCGAACTCGAGACCTATGACTTGGCAGTCCGACGCGGTGACGGTCACAACACTAGGCTATCACTGCATTAATAATAATAATATAATAAAATTATATACATATTAATATGAAAGTTTGTATATTTGGATATTTGTATGTTAGAATATTTGTTACGCAGTCACGCAAAAACGGCTGAACGGATTTGGATAAAATTTGGCACACAGATAGTTTATATCCTGGATTAACACATCTTTTTATTCAGGTAGTACGTTCCTGTGGGATAATTTCCCGACGTTCAAGCGGGCGAAGCCACGGGCAAAAATAGTTAAACCATAAATTTGTCATTTTGCACCCTTCACGAAATAATGCAGTCTACCTCCATACTATACTTCGTCCGTATGTCACAATGTCAAGAGAAATGTAAACTTCAGTAATAAAGATCTTATATTGCCCATACAGAAGTGGTTTCCACGCATTAAACTTCAAAGTGAGTTCACTTCTTACTGGCGCCTGCAACTAAATTACAAAACAAATATAATGTAACCACATGAAGGTTGAGACAGAAGGCCCAATCAAATGTACTCTGTGGGCCCAATGTCAAGTTCTGAGGTCAAAACGCATGAAGTAAATCATTTCTGCGTCGTTGGTCTTTGTGAACCATCGAGGTTGGTCTCAGTGGACCAACGAGGTTGGTCTCAGTGGTCGCAAGCACTACGGCTGAGCATGAAGTTCTGCGAGGTAATTGCGTAACACAATATCAGTAGATATGGGTGTCATTTTGACAGTTCAACATCATTCATTGCGTTACTGATGTTGATGAGCAGACAAATTCAAACATATGAAGCAAAGGATTAGCAATATACTTCAAAATCATTCAGATTGTGTTTGATAGTTTTGTTACGCAATTAGGGTGTTGGGTTCGATTCCCAGGTCGTGCAAAGTCGGAGTCTGGACTTGTGCCCGGTTGATGGCAATAGGGTCTCCCCTATTACATGGGACTTAAACATAACTAGCCGAATGTGGGGATACTATAGGTACACCTCTGCCTAACCCTTATGAGAATACAGGCGTGATGCTACATTATGTAAATAATTTCCTTTAATCTTAGTATAAAAATCGGGTTTAAACTTATGAAACAAGGTTTAAACTAAACGAAAACTGTCTTGGGCAAGAAGCACGGTTCAAATGTTTGACTAATCTGGAGAACCAGATGAATATATTACCGAAATCTCGTACAAAAGAACTGGCTTTTCGATTACTTAGATTTCTACATATTCAACAAGATAGGTGACTATGGGAATTTGCCGATGCTATATTATTCCTTACAGGAAGCAGTTGACCACGACTGGATTGTTTTCACCTTAAAATTGGCAAAAAAGTACTTCCTCAAAGCAAAATCTGTAGGAAAATACTTATAATTTTGTTGGCTGATTATCCTACTCTATTATTTTTACAGCATTGTTCGAACTGGATTTTCGATTATTAATTTACTTATTCAGCAAGAGGTGAATATGGGAATTTGTCAATTCGTTCTTCTTCTTTAGAGCCTTCAGCAGGCAATAATCCTAACTAATATTTATTACTTTATTATCCTAACCAATATTATAAATGCGAAAGTGAGTTTGTTTGTTACGCTTTCACGCTAAAAAGGCTGAACGGATTCCGATGAAATTTAGCACATGGGTAGACCATGACCTGCAGAAGGATATAGAGTACTTTTTATCCTGGCAAACGGAGACGAACTAGTAGAACGGACCGTAGTAGTAGGTTTAATAAATTAAGTAGGTCTACTACATATAAAATGGTCAAAAAGTACTCCTTCAAAACAAAAGGCTCCCGCAGACAGGCGCGACGCGACACTAGTAGCATAATTTCTATGAAATCTTATACTTATGATATCGCGCCAATCTGCAAGGGCCTAAAAGCTGCAGGAAAAACCTCACTCGTGATTTTGTTTCATATCCATATCATATTGGTGGCTTTGCAGTTGGTAACATCGGGTACATCCCTAATCTTCTTTTGCATTTATTCAAGCACTGTTCCAACTGGATTTTCTATTAATCCCAACCTACTTGTATCATACTATCGTACCTCACACTCAATGCCACAGTTTAGTAAATTACTAAAAGCTTGTTAAAAAAACAATTTGTGTACATAAGTACGTGTGTCGCCTAGCCAATCAGGTGCGTTGTCTGAATGCAAAGTGTAGTAAATGAAGAATTTAGGGCAGTTGTTTAGGGTCCTCTAATTGTTCAGACGTGATGGAAGTTCTTTCGAGTGTCATGTTGTGACATGATATGTAATAGTCGGTTTTTATGTGTTTTGAAGTACTATAGTATAGTGGTGAATTAACAAGGCGGTACCTACTCTGGGCATTCAGCTGTGTTACCAACCTAAGACAGGTTGAATGACTAATTATTATTATTATCCTTTTTTTTTATTTGTCCTTAAAGAATAAATTGATGCAATCTTACTGCCTAGCTGTTATTCGTTTTGTGGGCGTCCAAGTAAAAAGGGTCCAGTACTGGGCTATTGAGTTAAGACCTGATTCGGTATCTAGAATAGTCAATTGATAATAAGGATTTAAAAAATATTCAAAATCTGGCATATTTTTTTTATTAGACATTTGAAGTTGAAACTGAAAAAGCTTGATTTGAGAAAAGCTATAATGAACTTGTAGCATTAATTAATAACAATTAAAATCGCGAAAAGATTTTTTTTTACCCAACTTTACAAAACTGCGTATATCTCGGAATCTAAATGCCGAGAACTGGACCCTTTTTGCTTGGACGCCCACATATATTGATCCTTATTTAGTATTCACCGATAAAAATACACTGTGATACTTTTAACCAGGCTACTAGCTACATACAATTGGAAACCATAATCCGTTTATGGGATTCAGTTGTCGATTTAGATATCACAATCATTTTTAAGCCGATTGTCACCCTATGTAAAATTTCAACATTTATAATTATCTATCTGTATTTTTTATGGTGTAAAGAGTATTATATTATATTCTTATGAGGTAATGTAATCATCATCATTTCAGCCGAAAGACGTCCACTGCTGGACATAGGCCTCCCCCAAAAGGGGGCAGGGGGTTGCCATAATCGCCACGCTTGGCAGGCGGGTTGGCGATCGCTGTACGGTGTTAAAATGCATAGAGAACGCTGCTGCCCATTCTCTAGTAAGTCTCTTAGTCGCCTTTAACGACAACCACGGGAAGAAATGGGATGGTGCTATTCTTTACGTCCGGCACCACACGGAACTATAATGTAATGCTGTCTTATATACTTCTGACTAGAACAGCTTTAAGTCTCAAGTGTTCCAACGTAACAGGACCAAGAAAAGGTATTAGCATACGTTATTCAATTATGAGACGAGGAAGCCCCACTTGTGCCTAATACTGGCTTACTTAACTGCAGGTTTGAAGGGGGCTTAGCAACAGCGGTTTTGTTCACAAGACTTACTTAGCCCCTTGACAACTAACCGTAACCGTAATAAGACTTCTTTAAATTAAAAGCTCTATTATATTTCTTGGGTTTTAATGAAAATGGGGTTTTCTGGTTTACAAGAAACCTATATTCAAAAACAAATGAAAACGGGAATATGTTTGTTTGGTCCTTCTTGAAACTCATTCATTTCATTTATTCAATAACAATTAAATTAGTTCCACACAATCTCATTACCTACCTACCTACATTCATATTATTTACATTCATAAAAGTTCAAAATATAAGACATAGTCAACGAGAAAAAAAAATTGTCACTACCTACCTAATAATTTAATTTAATTTCCAATAATAATTATTAAATTAATTTAAAATGCCCACTATTCAGGCATATACAAAATGTCCCAGAATTAACGCACAACCTCTTAAGGGGTCATTGAACTCATCATTATGAACAACTTTTATTATGGGACCAAACCTGAAATCACGAAAAAAAAATCTGCTGTTCCCTACATTTTGACGAGTTATTCGAACATAAATGTAGGGAACAGCAGATTTTTTAATCACATTTAAAAAAAGCAAATAAAATAACAGTTTAACTCCTTAAAATTCCCATCCAGAACTTAATTATTATTATTTATATACAATGACATTAAAACTTAACTCCTGAACTAATTTTGATGAAACTTGGCACGGCACGAAGATAGCCTGAAGCCTGTGAAAGGACATAAAGTAATTTTCATCAGATGGAAGCTAGATTTTGCCCACAGAATCTTCTTTCGTTACTAAAACATCGTGGAGCAGAAGCTATAACATAAGTTCTCCATACACAAACAAGAAAGCACTAGAATTCAATACCCCTGTCGTAACTCGTAAACCACGAATAAACTTTAAATATAAACCAAAGTACATTCGCGCTCATAATTGTCCAATAACATTATAATACCGGTTATTACAACTTCAAAGTGTTTGTTATCGTTTATTCACGAGAACATAAATAACAGAGGTCGGAGGTGAACGAGACTTCGGTCCATGAAACTGTACTCGCAAGTTCAATTTTGTAGTGTAGCATTCTGTTATTCTTTTTAATTAAGGCGCAGATATATGATTTTAGTAATTTTTAAATCTGTTATTACACCTTCATATAGTGCAAGTAAGTTGTGCAAAAAATTTATGTTAAACTAGAACGCATACACATTAATTGTATGTTAATATTTTAGTATTGAAGTAAAATACTTTATGAAATAAATTCAGAAAGTAATGTCTCTCCAAAGCATAGGAAACGATATTACTTTCAAACTACTTAAGATATTTTCATTTTTTTTTTTATGAACTGACTATTTTATTATCTATAATTATAGCTGTAAGTATTTATTTTTTAAATATTTTTTGAAATATATTCGATTAGAAACCGAACGGCGGCGGCGGCGGCGGCGCGGCGCGAGCGCGACGCGCATTTGTATGGCCGTGGTCAACGGCGATTACCCTACCCTTAAACTATTAAGGGTACAAAGAGCTACTCTACTAAGAGTAGCTCTTTGTGAAGGACCTCATCTGGATAAGTACTACCATCATGTATATCTCTGTCGCTAAGCAGCGTTGATGTGTTTTGGTGTGAAAGTTATAGCATAATCAGCCTATAATGTTCCCACTGCTGGGACACAGGCCTTCTCTCGGTGAGAGGGACTCGGACGTAATCCACCACGCGGGCCCAGTGCGGGTTGGTAGATGTCACATATCTTAGAATTTTTGGTTCTAAGAGTTGTACCGGTTTCCTCACGATGTTTCGTCTTCACCGTTTTGAGAGCAGTGGGGATGAAACAATTTATACAAAGTAAAGCGCCTGTCTGGGTTCAAACCTACCAAGTCGCGGCCGTTTTTTTTTTTTTTTATCCTTTATTAAAAAGAACCAGCTTCATAATAATTAATAACAATCTAGCCTATAAGACTAATAAGTAATTTGAATCTAACTTAATTTGCTATGTGATACTTATTTTAAAACTTAGAATAGTGCTGATTGTACTTTACACAAGTCCGTTCCACTTTCTTAGAGTCTGATATAATAATATAAACACTGTGTTCATGTGTTATAATGTGTGTCATTGTCACTATTGTGTCTACACTTTTTACACTACACTAACTCAAAAGGTTTTGTTCGTTTTAGCCTTCGCACTATATTTGTTTGGTCTAACAGCTGAATTGCTCGATGTTCACATGTCGGTGGAGTCGGTGTTCATGGGCCTCAGCAAATTTTTTAATTATGTTGGTGACTGGTTCCATTTTTAAGTCACGATGGAAGTCGTCATTTCTTATATACCAGGGCACATTAACAATACTCCTGAGTACCTTATTCTGGAATGTTTGTATTATTTTTATATTGGTCGGTTTAGTACAGCCCCAGAGTTGGATGCCATATGTCCATATTGGCATAAGAATATGCTTGTATAATAAAATTTTGTTATGTATTGATAGGCAAGAATCCCGTCCAATCAACCAATACATGTTTTTAAAACGCATGTCTAGTTCCTGTCTTTTCTTTTTAACGTGCGCTTTCCAGCGCAGTTTCGCGTCAAGCGTCATGCCAAGGTATTTGGCTGTATTTGCGTATGGCACCTGTTGGCCATTTATGAAGATTGGGTGGTAAACACATTTCTGGTTGGTGAAATCAATGTGAAGTGACTTTGATTCATTCAATTTGATTCTCCATTTTTCTGCCCAGTCATGAATTTTATTTACAGCAAACGCGGCCGTGCCGCTGTAATTTGAATAATTTCAGGTTTGTCTCTGTGACGATAACGCATCCGTGATGCCTCTGATATTGCAACTGTCGCCGCAGCGATAATCACTTACCGTCAGGTGGACCCTGACGAATTTTCTTGTTATCCAATAGCATAAAAATAGTAAACAGTTTAGAATGCGACTGTACCTATGTTTTTATAGCTTTGAACGGACTTGAACTTACATTACTTACGCAACTGTTAAGTAATGTCTTAGAGCCGGTTTTGATAAAATAATGTTTTATGAAGAATCATACATAATGATGAATGAAACTGCTGCTTCTAATTCGAAGCGAGTTACAAAAGTGAAACGAATTTAATTATTCTTAGTGATCTTGTGAATGGGCAAAAGACTTACCAATTAGCTAAGGTTAATTTTAACTACAATGGCCCTATACCAATCATCTAACGGCAATTTTAAGAATTTACTACCTCATAGTACGTTGATCAGGTCTAGCAGCAGAAGTATTTAGACTGCAATGATGATGATGAACCTTTTCATCTTTTACCCAGAATCTTCCACCTAACCGGAAACTCTTATCATCAACTCAGTTTATCTCCGTCCACTCCTAGACATAGGCCTCTCCCAAGCTGTACAAAAAAAACCTGTCCTTGGCCTTTTGCATCCAGTCTCCCAGCCACCTTTTAGGGTCGTTGGCAACTCTTTATACCGTAATGACCTATCATCTATGCACCTGCCTATCCGTTACAATACGACACCTCACGTCTGCAACCTATTCAAACGTCAATCGTCCGTACATACATATATTCAGTATTCTGTTACAATGTCTAACCTAGATACTGTGGCTA
Organism: Tiliacea citrago; assembly: GCA_963921375.1. Classification (NCBI taxonomy): domain Eukaryota; kingdom Metazoa; phylum Arthropoda; class Insecta; order Lepidoptera; family Noctuidae; genus Tiliacea; species Tiliacea citrago. Next base: position 4,949,409 of record OY992799.1, read on the forward strand.
AGTAGATGGCGCCTGCGCCGGCGACGGTTTGAAAGCATGTCGCTAATAGACTCATTAGTTTAGTGAGTGGTTTCTTCCTGAGTTGTTGCTGGTCAGTAGCAGGTTCGGCGGAGAAACGTGAAATTTCGTTCAACAGGTGAAATGGAATATTTTGGATCTGTGGTAGTCATACGACTGTTTGCCACCAGGGGGCCGATCGCGCTATTTCTCAACGTAATTACCGTTCGAACGGAACGTTTTTGGTTTTGGTTTGGTTTAGCTGATGTAAGAAACGGTATCGCGCTATTTTTTCTGAGCGACAAAATCGTTGAGGTTTCCCAATACTGAAAGTTCGATCGATCGTTCCTCCAACGTAACTTCCAAAGTAAAGCTAAATCGTTTCCGTTGAAATGACTAGCGCGATACGAAATGTGTCTAACGTAACGTTTTTGGTTGTGGTTTAGTTTTGGTATTAACGTGCAAAATTAGCGCGATCGGCCCCCAGAGGTTATCGTAAAATATGTCCAGCGGATTGGCAGAAGCGTTGTCAACTAATAAGCTTTCTTCTACTAATGCTACTACTACAAGAACTGAAGGAAAAAAACACTGGCATCAATCTTTGCGAGGTGGAACAGCTCAGCAGCACTAGTGACTGCGGTTGACTCGCTTTTACTCAACTAAATCTTATCTTTTACTCAGTAGAAAGTGTTAGTGTGTGTGTGTGTGTGTGTGTGTGTGTGTTGTGTGTGTTAGTGTGTGTGTTATGTATATTTGGTACAGGACTCGATATATTTTTCACCATACTCGGGAAATCTGTAAGCAATTTACTTTAACTACGTTATATGAATATTAAAGTCGTAGCTGTGAGAAAATAGAGAAACTTCCAAGCTTTGCAAGCGGTATTGTTATAGAGAAATTGCTATAAATGTAGCAGCGTATTACCTAACAAATATTTGTAGAAGTTCCACATTGCACAGGACTTCGCGAAAGATTTCTTACGAAAAACTACAGTGAGTACTGCGAAAGCATGAACAAAGCTGGTACTTGAGCGGAGAGAAACATAGTATATTTCAGTTTTAGTTTTTTTTTTATTTCATTTCAACCTGTGTATGCCATTTCTTGGTATTTTACCTTTTCTTTTAGAGATACATTATTTACTTTAGCATTTGACTTGTTTTACTGCAGCAATGGACCACCAGTTATTCATTTAATGCATGATTGAGATCATACCCATATTAATTTATGTACAACATCTTAAACCTGTACCTATTTTTTTTCATAGCAAATAAAGATCTAAATCTGAATCTGAATACCAAAGCGTAATGTTTTGCTTCCCAATAATTTCGTAGGTACCTATATATGTATGTTATCAATTTATTACCTTCATGCTGCGTTCCCGAAAAAAATGTAAGGCATTCATATTCATAACTCCACATCACAGAACGATTTATGAATGTGTCTGAGTTTCTTATCCTCCGTCATTTATTTTTCATCCTGTAGCCTGACTTCTGTATCTTCTTCCATGGTGTCTGCAGCAGCTTTCGATCGTTTTTTATGGTGTATTAGGGCATTTAGCACGTGCAAGATCATGGCAGGCCGTTACAGTGCTCGGATTTGCGCTTTCCAATATCTAGTCAATATTGAGTGCCAGTAAGGAGCTGGCGCCATTTGCTGGGGACAGTAAATTTTAACGGTTTGATAGCTTGTCGGATTAGTATTGGTAGATAATCATGACAAGGTTTTGTGTTGATTCTGCGATATTACATAACACCACGCCTGTAGACGTTGGGTTAGGCAGAGGTACACCTATAGTACACCCACATTTCGCCAGTTATGTTTAAGTCCTATGTAATAGGATTCGAGCTTAGCCATCAACCGGGCAAAACTCCAATCTCCGGGCTGCTACTAAGAAACCCCGTTATAAAAAAAGCCTATAACATTTTGCCCGACCGGGACCCAGACCCTCATGCTCGGCGGTACCGCTTGCAACCACTAGACCAACAAGGTACTTTATGGCACTTATTGTCAAATAAATAGTAGAGGAACAGTTTTTTGTTTGTTAACACCATAGTTATGCTGTATGTACTGCTGAGCGTGGGGTCCTGGTTTCGATTCCCGGGTAAGGCAAAGTGTTATTGAGTTTTACTATTAGGATTTTTTTAGTAACAGCCCGAAGTTTGGAAGTTGGCGGTGTTATACCCACCCCCGTGCCTCGGGAGGCACGTTAAGCCGTTGGCTCTGCACCTGATCTCTCTCCGATCGTGTCGGATTGCCGTCTCATCGGACTATGAGAGTGAGGGAAGAGAGAGAGTGCACCTGTGCCTGCGCACACACTTGTGCACTATATTATCTCCCGCGCCGAAGGCTGGTCTCCGCTGAGATTGGTCGCCATGGCCGAAATTCGGTCTGGACGACTTTTATTTTTACACATGCTGTATGTAACCATAATCCAAAACGATTTCATAGAATCATCCAAATAAAGTAAAAACATGATTTAATTCTCGTATTCTCTGTAAAAAGGGAAGTCTTCTAAAATTCGAAGAACTCTTAATTTGATATCATTCTCATTCATAGAAACTTGACTTCCATGAACGCTATAAATCTCGCCTGCCACTATTATTTTCTTTTTAAAAACGAGGACATCAATATAGACTAAAGGATCAAGCAGTAAAATAGGTATTTATTTTATGAAATATATTTTTTTTTGTTTTTTTGCTGGCGCACAGCTGGGCAGAGATACCCTTTCTTTTAGGATCCATTTTTTGAAGTGAAAACTTCTTCATGTACGTTGGGCACTTTTGGGATGCGGAAAAAGCACTGAACTCGCGTGACCGTCCCGCTCAGATACATTTGAAGTGAAAACTTCTTTAGGCACGTTGGGCACTTTTGGGATGGGGAAAAGCACTTAACTAGCGTACCGTCCCGCTCAGATCCATTTGAAGTGAAAACTTCTTTAGGCACGTTGGGCACTTTTGGGATGGGGAAAAGCACTTAACTAGCGTACCGTCCCGCTCAGATACATTTGAAGTGAAAACTTCTTTAGGCACGTTGGGCACTTTTGGGATGGGGAAAAAGCACTGAACTCGCGTGACCGTCCCGCTCAGATACATTTGAAGTGAAAACTTCTTTAGGCACGTTGGGCACTTTTGGGATGGGGAAAAGCACTTAACTAGCGTACCGTCCCGCTCAGATACATTTGAAGTGAAAACTTCTTTAGGCACGTTGGGCACTTTTGGGATGGGGAAAAGCACTTAACTAGCGTACCGTCCCGCTCAGATACATTTGAAGTGAAAACTTCTTTAGGCACGTTGGGCACTTTTGGGATGGGGAAAAGCACTTAACTAGCGTACCGTCCCGCTCAGATACATTTGAAGTGAAAACTTCTTTAGGCACGTTGGGCAATTTTGGGATGGGGAAAAAGCACTGAACTCGCGTGACCGTCCCGCTCAGATACATTTGAAGTGAAAACTTCTTTAGGCACGTTGGGCACTTTTGGGATGGGGAAAAGCACTTAACTAGCGTACCGTCCCGCTCAGATACATTTGAAGTGAAAACTTCTTTAGGCACGTTGGGCACTTTTGGGATGGGGAAAAGCACTTAACTAGCGTACCGTCCCGCTCAGATACATTTGAAGTGAAAACTTCTTTAGGCACGTTGGGCACTTTTGGGATGGGGAAAAAGCACTGAACTCGCGTGACCGTCCCGCTCAGATACATTTGAAGTGAAAACTTCTTTAGGCACGTTGGGCACTTTTGGGATGGGGAAAAGCACTTAACTAGCGTACCGTCCCGCTCAGATACATTTGAAGTGAAAACTTCTTTAGGCACGTTGGGCACTTTTGGGATGGGGAAAAGCACTTAACTAGCGTACCATCCCGCTCAGATACATTTGAAGTGAAAACTTCTTTAGGCACGTTCGGCACTTTTGGGATGGGGAAAAGCACTTAACTAGCGTACCGTCCCGCTCAGATACATTTGAAGTGAAAACTTCTTTAGGCACGTTGGGCACTTTTGGGATGGGGAAAAGCACTTAACTAGCGTACCGTCCCGCTCAGATACATTTGAAGTGAAAACTTCTTTAGGCACGTTGGGCACTTTTGGGATGGGGAAAAAGCACTGAACTCGCGTGACCGTCCCGCTCAGATACATTTGAAGTGAAAACTTCTTTAGGCACGTTCGGCACTTTTGGGATGGGGAAAAGCACTTAACTAGCGTACCGTCCCGCTCAGATACATTTGAAGTGAAAACTTCTTTAGGCACGTTCGGCACTTTTGGGATGGGGAAAAGCACTTAACTAGCGTACCGTCCCGCTCAGATACATTTGAAGTGAAAACTTCTTTAGGCACGTTCGGCACTTTTGGGATGGGGAAAAGCACTTAACTAGCGTACCGTCCCGCTCAGATACATTTGAAGTGAAAACTTCTTTAGGCACGTTCGGCACTTTTGGGATGGGGAAAAGCACTTAACTAGCGTACCGTCCCGCTCAGATACATTTGAAGTGAAAACTTCTTTAGGCACGTTGGGCACTTTTGGGATGGGGAAAAAGCACTGAACTCGCGTGACCGTCCCGCTCAGATACATTTGAAGTGAAAACTTCTTTAGGCACGTTCGGCACTTTTGGGATGGGGAAAAGCACTTAACTAGCGTACCGTCCCGCTCAGATACATTTGAAGTGAAAACTTCTTTAGGCACGTTCGGCACTTTTGGGATGGAGAAAAGCACTTAACTAGCGTACCGTCCCGCTCAGATACATTTGAAGTGAAAACTTCTTTAGGCACGTTCGGCACTTTTGGGATGGGGAAAAGCACTTAACTAGCGTACCGTCCCGCTCAGATACATTTGAAGTGAAAACTTCTTTAGGCACGTTCGGCACTTTTGGGATGGGGAAAAAGCACTGAATCCGTTACCGTCACGCTCAGATGTATACAGATTTACAAGTTTGTGAAGCTAAGAAATTTTTTTATTGGAATATATTTTGACTCCTCTTGGACTGTCGCTAAGCGTTCTGAAAAATGATCAACATACTTTATTGAAATTATTATAACAACCATTTACATTTATAACCTAAAAATAACCACACCTTCGATAGTAACCGTTAAACAAATCGCTTGCAAAAACTGCGCAGGATCACATTAACATTGAATGGAAGTGTATTTTGTTATAACGGTTCCGTAGAACTTATCTATTCATCCTACTTCCAAGTTACAATAACACTGTCTAGTTATTTAACCTAGTCATCTCATTACAATAGCTGGGCCTGTGGATCTGCCTGCGTTTTTATTTACATCAGCAAAAAGATGGATAGATTAAATTCTGTATTGCACTGTGAAGGATCGAAAATTTTAAGCAAGTTTTGAATCACTTTTTCAAACCCATTTTCACTTGAAATGTTTGCAATACCTACGTAGTCGGGAAAATTGTAAAACGCAAGTAAAAATAGACCTTAATAATAAGGGGAAGTCGAGGTGTGTTGGGTAACCGTTTGTTTCAGTCATGATTCTCACAACTTTCAGTAATTAAATGTACAAGTTTATCGTAATAATTTTGCCTTTTCATGCTTGACAACAAGCTTCAATCATTTTAATAAATTAATAACTTCAAGTACAAAATGAATTCGTCTTACATACTTAAATAATTCAATCTTTAATTCATTGATCCTTCCAGGGTCATTCAAATGTATTCACATTTCACGCCAGCTTATTTGCGTAGGTCTTCTAGTAATCCTTGAAAACACGAATTAGAAATAAGTAGGCCAAAAGTGCCATAGGTGCAACGTCAATTGCTATGTACCTGCTGATACCTAAGCCACAGATTACTTACAAAAGGTGAGTTCCATATAACGAGCGAAAACAGGCGCATGCACACATAGACGCGTACTTACCTACGGCGATCTCAAACAAAATGCCAGTTGCGAGTACGCTTGCACTCTCTGTACGTGAAGCATGTCTATGTGTGCGTGCCTTTTCGCTCATTTTATAAAACCGACCTTCTGAACGTATAAATTTTGTGCCCAAGCATTAACATAGGAATGTGAACCCACGCCTGGCGCCAATGATGGAGAGTTGGGGCCAATGTTTCGTCTACTCCGAAGATAAATCCGAAGTATCGGTCGAATGTTCACCCGTTTCCTGACTACGGCGAAAGAAAAAGAAACGACGGTCAAAGTAAAAAATGTGACTTGAAGTCTGGTAAGGACTCAAAGTCAAAAAAGGAAACTTTGGAAGTCAAGAAACGGCCGAACACTTGGCCGATACTTCGGATTATCGCTTCGGAGTAGACCCCCAGGATTAAACCCGAGACAATTATTTACATAGGAAAGTGTGTAAATTGATTGATTGCATCTATTTGGTTTTAAGTATAGTTTCTGTTTCGTACTTGCAATAGAATTAAACATGATCTTAGTTGTATTGAAGACGTCAAAGAAACTTGAGAGAAGTTTAGTATGGAATTTAAATGTTAGATTAAATTAATTAATGTATGATTCATCACCATCATCATGTCAGCCGAAAGACGTCCACTTCTGAACATAGGCCTCCCCCAAGCACCGCCACTTCGACTGGTTCTATGCTTCCCGAATCCAGCGGATTCATGTGGCCTTCACAAGGTCATCGGTCCACCTTGTAGGAGGCCTTCCAATGCTACGTCTTCCGGTACGCAGTCGCCACTCCAGAACCATCTGCTCTGCGAGTAATGTGTGATGTATGATTATTTAATGATAATTAAAGTGAAGTTCATTAATTAAAAAATCCTACTTTAATATTATAAATGTGAAAATTTGTATGTATAGATGTTTGTTACTCGATAACACAAAAACCTCTGAACAGATTTAGATGAAATTTGGCATCCAGGTACACCATGACCTCGGTTAGGACATAGAATTTTTTGCCGACCTCCACCGCGTGAGGCCGCGGGAAAAAGCTAGTTTATAATAATTGACTCATTTTGCTATTCCCTGATGCACGAGTTTTACGATGGGGGTGTAGAAAACTAGATGATAAAACTAAATAAATAGTGGTAATAATGGTAATTTCAATAAATAATGTTTGCATAAACAATACTTACTCTACTCATTTATAATTAATTTGATGTATTATTATTGCCAACATAGTTCGTTAAATAATTGAATTACTTAAGCAATAGTTTATTTTTACATACACACACACATAAACTCACGCCTTCTTCCCATGGGGGTAGGCAGAAACTATAGAACGCCACCTGCTACGCTCCTTACATACTCCTCTTGCTTCGCCTACGTTCATACATCTGGTCATACACGCACGCTGATTGCGAGTACTACGCACCTGACCTTTCTGAAGAACGAGAGACGCGACGCGAGTTTATTTTTATTACTTTAGTAATTAATTTAAGAACCTACCTATAAATAATGAATTATGCGATCGCTAATGCGTCGTTTATGCCTTTGTCGTAATGTCTTGAATAAATTAATCTGTGATAATGGAAGAAAAATATCACTCAGACACGTTCAGAGATAAACGCTTTTACCTTAAATTAATAAAGTTGAAATAATAATCAAGCTGTATAAGATATGTAAGAAAGAATACCTACTTACATAAACTTCTCTAAACAATAAAACCCTGATTAAAACATACAAATAACATAATATCTACTTACTTAAAACAGATTCCTATGCCCATCCCATAATTACTCAGCCATGTTTGATCAAACGTTTGACCAAATATTGGCCCTAACTGACAGTTATACGAGTAACTACTAGATTAATATTAATGGCTGAACACAAAGATTGGCTCGATATCAAAGGTAATAAAACACCTGGTGTCCGAGAAATTTGCGAAACTTCACCATTTGAATAGTAATTTTATTTCTATTGGCTAGCATTGCTGCTGTTTTATAGGAAATTATGTCAAAGCCAAATGACTCAATACTTGCCAAAGACAACTGTTTCCTGTAAGTGTCTGGGAAAGCAAGATATTTATTTTACGATGCTTTTCTCTGCCAAGTTGTGGTGGTCAAGTTACCATATTAATTAACGAGAGATACTGTCTCTGATTTCGTTGATGACTTTATCCTAACCTACAAGTTAGAACAAAGTTACTTTGGATTTATAGCAATATTTGAGCCAACATTGGACATAATAAGGATGACCTACCTGTCAATTCACATTTAAAGGTTATTTTTGAAATTAAAATTACTTCGAAAGGTGAATTAACAGGTAGCTATATTATTATCTTTTTTATTGATTTTACTATTGCCGTCGATTTAGACGCTGCGCATGATCAAAAGCCGTCGATTTGAACGCTGCGCCAATCAAATCAAAAGCCGTCAATAACATTTTATGACACAACTTCCTCCAAAAACGACACAGGAGCAATTCTAAGTTAATACTGCTTAGTTCCGTGTTTACGGTAGACGAAGATACTGATCTTTCGGTCTAGTTTTGTTTTCCTATAGCACATAAACTCACGCCTTATTCCCATAGGGCTAGGCTGAAGCTACAGAAAGCCACCTGCAGGCTTAGCACGAGCACCGTAGAGAAGCGTTTTGTCGACGGAAGAGTAGACAAAAATAACATTTCCGTTTAGACAGAACATTTTCGGTATATAGATAAGCGGTTTTGATTCTACAGTAGAGTAGAAATAGAAAACGTCATGCTAATCCTGCTGGTACGATCTTTACATACTCTTTTTGCTTCATTCACGTTCATACGTTACACACGCACGCTGGTTGCGAGTACAACGCACCTGACCTTTCTGAAGAACTTCAGTACCCCAAGTGTAAGTTTGCAAGAGAGTAAACGTAACTAGCGCGTTTGCGTTAAGATTTTTATTCTCACCCTTATAGTCTTAGCATTATGATCTATCGGTCAAATTTTAACGCAAACGAAATAGTTACGTTTACTCTCTTGCAAACTTACACTTGGGGTACAGATTCAGGAATAAAGTCACTATATTGGGCGTTCTATCTAGGGCGTTTCCATTCAAATCTGCCGCGTAAATTTATTACTTATAGTTACATACAAAAATAGCACTATCATCAATGTTACTACCTATGTGTCTGGCACGTAAAATACGTGACGTAAATACATCAATAAAATGCCGTCTGAGTGATTAACACATAACAATTTGATTAGAACTTAATTGTATTTAAATTAACATATAATGTTACAAAATGTCTATTTGTACATTCCGACATAACCAATATATATTTTATTTATTTCCATCGGTTACTTCAAAGTGTATCAATAACCAATAAACCAACAGAGCATAGAGTAATTACTCGCTTTAATATACATAGAACCAGTACAAAACAGTTAGAATATTTTTATTATTCATCTAACAAACTTAATTAAGGCATGCGTTTGCGCCGCTCAAAGTCAATGACAGTTTGACAGCGCACCAAATATGGCACTGACGGCTACTGTCAACTGATCCCCGGCTGTAGGGCTGTCAAATTTAAAATATTCTTTTTTGTGTGACACTGACAAGATGGATGACGGAAAAAAATGCTTCTTTTATTGTATTTCGATGTTATTTTAAAAGAAAAACAAAGTAAACAAATTAAAAGAAAAGCTAACTGACGTGTCATTTTGGAGAAAAATCAAAATGTTGAGTTCAAAGTGGTTTGAGAATTCTTCTTCTAAGTTAAAATTACATAATGTTATGATGTGTCTCCATCTACTCTGCGCTACAAGCATTTACAAATCAGAGAGATAGTTAGGTACTACTTGAATAATACCAATAACGTAGATATATTATATATAGGTACTTAGATCGGTTCACACCCTATTACTAGGGACTTTAAAGGGATGCGCTATGTTAGCCCACGAAGTTCAAATTTTCTTACTTTTTTTTGCAATTTACAGGTCGGTGTCAGGTTGTATGTTGATTAAAATATGAATTTCGCGGGCTACCCTGACGCGTTCGCCTTAACTGGCGAAATGTGGATGTACTATATTATAGTACACTTCGAGGAAAACAGGCGTGATGTTTTATTAAACTGTGTTTACACAAGGTTCATATTTTGAGGTAACAATTCATACATTGTTTATTGAATTGAGAGGATTCAGTCTAATTGTTCTTGGAAATGGATTACCATCTGCACTTAAAATTAATATTAAAGAAATAGGTAATTTTGATATAATTTATTTTATTGGAAGATAAATTAATATATAAACTTAGTATTCATCAAAAAAATTACATGTAAGTAATACCTAGTACTTTTTGGCTTTCAAATATGCCTTTGGCGTTCAAAACTGCCGTATAAGTGCCTATTTAAAATAAATGATTTGATTTGTTATTTTTAACCAATTCAATCTAATGTCAGTCCAATAAGGCTAGGCTCTGTGGCGCCTATATCCGATAGGCGCCACAGAGCCTAATTCTATCATCATCAAACAAAGGATTAACTTAATTGACGTAACGTTGATTTAAATACATCAGTCAATCACGAATTAGATTTTGACTTCGCCAACCCTACCGTTAGGCCCATAACTGACCGCGTATCGCAAATTATCGACACACATGCCAATTATTATTCTATAATGACCTCACAACGATGACCAAAGAATAAATATTTTAAATGGACATTATATTATCTAGACAATAGCCCCTTAGTCATTAAACTATTATCTTTAGCCCCCGTTATAATCGGTCTTGTTAAACGATGGTTAATTCTGACTCTAACCACGTACGCTATTAGCCCGTTAACCATGGTTTTATAAAACACCGGTGGCTTCGTTTATGGGGTAGGCTGTGGCTTTAAGAAATACGTGGTCTGCTGATATTCAATTGTTTAGCAATAGGCCTGTAGGAACCTATTTACCTTTTTATGACTTATTTATAGTTACGCAGGTCACTATGCGTCATTCAATAAAAAAGTTGACCAAAAATAGACATATCAATTCTATTTAATAGACTCTGTACAGAAATAGATGGATACAAACCCATAAATAAGGCTGAGTGTACCATATAGAGTTAAACAATGATTTAATCTGCTGGTTTCGATTAGCGTCAACAAGAGACTTTAAATGTTATAAACTAGGTTATTGACACCGGTCTAGTCAGTTTGTTTTGTACCTGAGCTTGATTTATATAATTATGACCAAGTGATTTGTTGCCTTTATTATGACCACTTCAGTAGTTTAGTGCCATTTCAGGTTTGCAACGGATCTATAATATTGGTTGCAGTATTATTAAGTACAATACGGAGAGATTAGAATCAGTGGTTATATTGCTGCACATTTAATAGCAGACCATATAATTTAAGTTGCTTGTATTTTAATCTTAATACTTATCTACAGTAAATCTATAATTGAATCTTTAATAACCTATGAATATTAAAATTCTTAGGTAAAGTTCTAGTTTGTGGGGAATGCATACCAACAATAACAACCGCATTTTTAGTCACGTCCGTCCCAACTTTTAAGCTTTACTTTTTTATGTTAACTGGAGTTAACGTTTGAAGAGTCAATCTGGGTTTACGATGGGCCGCGACGAATTCGTTTGTTATAGTGCAACCCACCCAATGTTGCTAGCACTTAATATTGTTAAAAGCTACTTTTTGTTCGCAACAAGCTTTAGAGCTTCAGACTAACAGTACTCTAGATTCCTAGGCTCGAATTAGGTTTTTAAATGTTAAGTGTTTTCTTCAATGAGAACGTGGAAAACTGTTATTTTCTCTGAGATCTGTGAAGACTGCAATAGCTACTCAAAATCAGTTACATAATATCTAAACTAATATTATAAAGAGCAGATAACATTTGCGAGTTTGTATGTATCTACATACTTAAGCGAACTACTGATCTGATTCCGAAAATTCTTTCACTAATGATATTTTATATTTTTAAACAGGACATTTGATGAAGTCGCGGGCAGAAGCTAGTAAAATCTATTCGTATGACAAAAAAGTTGACTGTTTTCTTGGTTCCGACAATATAAAAAGTACTCTGTGGTTCCGCCTTTACTACCACTAGCTGCAGGCTATGCTTGATGCTCAGTTGATTTGACAGATTATAAAAATATGCAGTTATTTGCTGCCGTTGCTGCTCCTTGCCCTGTAGTTATCTCTATAGTCTGTGCCCTTTGCCTGACGTCTGTCTCTGTCATCATTTATTGAAAAGAGGTAATGTTTTTTGGATGTTTGTAAAGGTTAGTCTTTTAAAACACTGATTCGGATCAGTGTTTTATAAAAATATATACACCAATTGCGTACCCAAGTAGGCCGCTTCAAATATACCTAATGTTGCAAAATGGAGTATTATCGATGCATCCCACACCCAGTGCGAGGGCGGTGCTACTGAACGGACTGCCATCTGCTTGAGTGTCCCAAATGTCCGTTCACCTGCACCCAAGCCGATCTGAACAACGCCTGTGACACCGCTATAAACGTGGCCATCTATTGGGCCTAATAGATTATTACTGATATACGTCGAAACGAAAAGAAGAATATTCACCAATTGAAGGCTGCACTTTTCGCGAGTGACCTAAGATACTATTTATTCCAGAAAAATGCACGTCCCGTAAGAAATGGGAAGCTCCATACGGTTGAAGCAGCGGAACACTGCAGTTAGTGTCTTTATAAATAGGATTTCATAATCATCATCATTGGCAGCCTTGTTCTACCCACTGCTGAGTGTAGGCCTTCTCCCTTTAGTCCCATGCTTCCCTAGTATGTGCAAGTCTCATCCAGATCTTCTCCGCAATCTTCTGAAGGTCGTCCACCCACCTGGCTATAGATCTGTTAGGGCTCTGCACCACCTGCCATCACCACGTCTAGCCAAGTGGCCTGTCCACCTAAATAAGATTTGCCGATTCGTCCATTCCTTAATACGATTCGCCTATTCTTAATATCTGTTTTTCATTGGCAAGATTTTAGATTATTGTTGTTTTTAACTGTGCTAATGATATCATTGTCCTTGTTACAGACAGCATCGGAGCAGCGAGCGTCCGCCCCTGAGGAGATGCAGGCTCGACACAGCATACTGTGGCACCTGCTTATTGACCTGCCTATATTGTTGTTAGGTAAGTGCTTACATATAGTTTTGTAGCGGTAAACTCCTCTGTCCTTACCGTCCGTGACGGGCTTTCATTAATGTAGCAGCCGGTCAAGAGGTCTGACAAAAAACCCTATGTGAAATTTTAACATTTATATCGGTAACGTTATGGTGTACATAATAAAGAGTATTCTATTCTATTCTGACAGGTTAACACATACGACATGAGATCGCCAGGATGTCCCGACATGGGCACCTTGCGTTTTATATTATATATCTGTAAACATATTTATTAAAAAAAATATATAAGTGGTTCATAATGATGAGTACAATGACCCCTTAAGAGGTTGTGCGTTAATTCTGGGACATGTATATATGGCTAAAATATGAAAGTTTATCCCTCAAAGGAAGCCTTTCCAATAACCTGAGCCACCCCTACTACATTTTATAAGTATTTCGTTTTAGCAGATCCTGTTTTGGCTAAAAAACAATCACTTACTAGACTTTTTTTTTTTTGGGTGGGTAATTATCAAATAACTTCTCCCGCTCTGGGCGGAGCGGGAGGGCGTGTCAGACTTTTACTGACTAAAACCCACCTGTGTTCCTTCATTTGCCTGTGTGCCAGGGCCACGATATCCCTTTCGGACAAACTCGCAACCCTGGCAGGCATTGGCCCTAATGGACCACGTCAATTCGTGCTGACGTCTCTTTGAGGCGCGCGTGGAACACGACGCGCCGTCGACCCGGGCCTGGTCCTTATCGGACGGCGAGCTACCCATCGCTCACCGTCCGCAAGCCCGCGCCTACGGTGGCCGGAAATCGGCTTGCACCTCCCGACGCCCAGGGCGTCTCCTGCGGCGACTAGGGGCGTGAGGGCGCGAACCCTGCCTCTCCCTCACGCGCTCCGCCTCCTCCTTCGCGAGCATTACTGCTTCGTAGAAGGAGGTGACGGCCTCCCATGCACTCTCGCTCCGAACCATGGCCTGAACCAGGGCTGGACGCGAGAGATCGCTGCCGCCGATCGCCTCCGTTAGGACACGGCGGTGCTCCGCCCAAGCTGGGCAGACCTCCACCATATGCTCCACCGTGTCCTCCGGGCGATCCACACAGTGGTGACACCCGGGCGTTTCCTCTCGCTTTATCCTGAACAGGAACCTCCCGAAACAACCGTGTCCGGTGAGGACCTGCGTCAGGCGGAAGGTGAGGACGCCGTGGCGCCTCTCTAGCCACTCCTCAAAGAGGGGACCTATCGCCACAATTGTGGCGTGCCCAATCACTTACTAGACTTGGATTCGATTTTATAATTTGTGCCCAAGGTCTTTTATCAAGCTTGATCAAGTCTCCGATCACACATATATACCTACTGTATCTTATATCTACGGTGTTATTAGGGATTCATTAATAAAAATTGATAAAAAAACTGAAATAACGTTCATAATATGAAAAGGACTTTCAAGTGTCGCAACTTCGAACCCGTTGCCCCATCGTGATGATCAGACTACGGTAAATAACCATCATTCAAGGCAAAGATATCTTCTGGATATACGAGAATATATCCCTAAGTATCGCCACTAGTCCTGCGTGTGGCGAAATAACCATGAACTCAACAGAATGTAATGCATCATCAGATCAAGTGCAATAAACGTTAATCAAAATAATAATTACAAATAAATACTCCATTGAATACGATTATTACTGTACTTCGCACACGGCTCATTGCAGATTATGATTGATCTAGGTTTACTATCAAAACATAGTTCACCAGATATGAAATTTTTTGATTTAACTTCATCATCATCACCCACAGCCCAGCTTCACCCACTGCCTCATAGGCCTCTCTTTTATTGTCCCAATCCCTACGCTCCAGTGCCATTCTCATCTAGGTTCTGCCCGAGTTTGGATGTTACTTTACTAAATATTTTAATAGTTATACTTCATCATCATCCTCAGCCCGACTTCACCCACTACTGGAGATAGGCCCCTCTTTTCTTGTGCCAATTCCTACGTTCCTGTGCCAGCTTCATCCAGCTTCTACCCGCGATGGTAACAATATCGTCCGCCCATCTCGCTGCCAGACGACTAACACTTTGTCTTCTAGTCCTTGGACGGCACTCGGTCTATGCCTTCCTCCACCAGTCACCACTGCGCATTGCCAGGTGTCCTGTCGAATTCTATTTCAGTATACTTAAACACTTCAATTTATTTCATCACTATCAACGGTCAGCTGCGCGGCTCTTACTCGTAGTACCTCTATAATTTTATCATTTTAAAATGATGGTGCTGTAAGGTAAATTATTTAATACTGGCTGTATAAGGTGCAGTTTAAGCTGTTTAAGGACCGTTTCCTTATCATGGCGATTTTATTATTTTACGACTTCTAGGGTTCTGAATTTCTAACGGTATTAAAGTTACCGTTTGAAGATAATACATAGTATGTATGGCCCATGGCTACTAGTGAACATGTACCACTCTTGAGAACCGTATATTTGTAGATCATTGTATGAGCGTAGAATCTATCTAATCTATGATACCTGTAGAAGCCAGTTTGACAACCTCAGGAAAAAACTTAGTCTTACTTTTATAATATTTCTCATACATCGCGAAAAAACAACCTAACAATCCGGAAGGGTTACCGTAGGGATTTTGCCTTTATTTATTATCATGGTTAGCAGATGGATTGTCGATTACATCACATACAAGTTAACAAATATAAAAACACTTCCTTATTCGTCTTTTACGATATCCCAATTGGTTTCATTAAACCTTCTAGGGATACCCCAAGATTCTCTATAAATTATAATTAAGTCTCTGATCTGCATCAACAACAGTTATTCACATAATTCATAGGTACTATAAATAGGTAACTAAACGATCACCATTCTGTCTACGGAGTCCGTTAAATTAGTCATATCAGGGTTCCATGTTCTGTAATGGACGTCTACCGTTATTTATGTCAAGCAAATGACACTTTAACTTCCTTGTAACTAATTATACACCTTAAAATGTTAGGAGATTACTCTAGGCTTATCACACTTAACCAGCGCACACATTAGGCCCACCCTGTTGATGTATGACAAAAGATATATATCATAGTTAATGGATACTTAACTTCGTACAGTGGTCAATTGAGGTGTGCACAGGTCGATTTTACACAATTAAAGTCGTGTTCAAAGAAACAGCCAGAGATAAATTAATAATACCTTCAGAATTTGAAAGCTCATCAGATCTTTTAATCAATATATTACATGGGGCTTAAACTTAAGTATAGGGTACATCTTCCGGCCATATTAGCCGTAGAATCGATGACCATTGGGGTAGACGTGTTCTTGAGTGGAGACCGCGAATCGGCAAACGTAAGGTAGGACGCCCTCAGGCTAGGTGGAGCGACGATCTTCGAAGGGTGGCTGGTGGCAGCTGGACGAGAGTTGTCGAGAATCGAGTTGAATGGCGAGCAACTGGAGAGGCCTATGTCCAGCAGTAGACTGCTGTAGGCTGATGATGATATTTAACGGTTCAATAAATGCTGGTGAACACGAGCCTTAATTGAATAAAGCAGGAAAAGTTACGTGGAAAAAACACGTTTTCTTTCATGTTTATTTGGTTAGAAATCTACATTGACTGGGAAGCACCGTTTACGACTAAAATAAAGTAATTTGAAATGGAACGTAAATAAGCGGTAGTGTGTAACTACAGTTGCAACGGAAAGAAGTTAAGTATATTTTCTGTATGTCACCTGTGACATCACAGCATAAAGTGGATTTATAGTAGCAGGAAGATAAATTGCTTTTTAAGGATGCTGACTTGTAGTCAAAATTACGACAGGTCAAGAAATGTTTGTAAATAAATCCGTCTTAAGTAAAAAAGGGGTTCAGAAAGAAAAAAAGAAAGAAAATAGCGGTAAACATGACGCAAAAAAGAACATAAACACAAAAAATAAGGAAAGGTTGGGGGAAACATGCGTCACATCCACGCAAAACGGCTATCGCTCAGCATTATGCTTCCAGTTCTCGGTATTTAGTTTACGAGATATAAGCAGTTTTGTAAAGTTGGGTGAAAAAATTGCATTTCGCGATTTTAATTGATTAATGCTCAATTATATTATATTATAATTAGTTCATCTATTAAATGACTTTATAATTATGTTTCGAAGTACCTACCAGAAATTTTAAGAGAAAAGTTTAGTAAAAAGACACCTGGGCCTCAAGTCTGCTATTACAATAGTGTCAGAATGGTCGATCATTGATTTCATAATTGTTGATTTTGACAAGTTTGGTAATCTACTATTATAATGGCGTCATTATGACTTTCCAATGGTCGGCAACTGACACTACATTGAAAGAAATTGCAAAGAAAATGATCGACCATTATGAATTTACCAGATTACGAACTTTTAGCAAAATGACAATGGGATCGTGTTGGAATGACTGAACTTATAAAAATAGCAGACTTGGGCCCCTGGTGCGTCGAATTTGAAAATGCGCATTAAGACTCGTACAGACTAGTGCGATATCGCGGGCGTGACGCGACACTAAAGTTGTCAAAAAATAATAGGCCCGTTTGGGCTAGTTACTAGTGAAGTAACCATACGAAATACGATAAATCGATTCAAGTTAAATGTCAAGACGACTATTATTTTTTGACAAGTATAATTATAAAACCTGGTTCACAATCCAAACATACATTTTCAATTTATAAAGCCTAGTTCTCACGTCTCTATTACAGCGTCGGACTAACGGGTCAGCGTGTTGTGGGAACCGCTTTTTGTCCGACTGTCAGACCACGGCCTTAACTGGCTCAGAATATGGATTATCGGACATAGTACACCGATAATTGCAGATTAATGCGATATAAATATCCGTGTGAAGATTTATAGTGGAGCCAAAGAGTTATGGGTTTCGAAACGTGTTTGGAACTGACGACTTAAGCCAAGTTTTAAAGCGCGCATTAGTCTTTCTATGTATGTGTTCAGTTCCAGTGATTAACATTCAAAACGACTTTAAATCGCTATGCAGCATCGCATATATAAATTCTGAAGAACTGGGGCCCAAGTCTGCTACTTTTATAAATGGGATCGTGTTGGAATGACTGAATTTATAAAAATAGCATTATACAATAGTGTCAGAATGGTCGATCATTGATTTCATAATTGTTGATTTGGACAAGTTTGGTAATCTACTATTATAATGGCGTCATTATGACTTTCCAATGGTCGGCCACTGACACTACATTGAAAGAAATTGCATATATTGGTAATCTCGTACATGACAAATTAATGACTTTCTACTAATGGGTTTTATAATAATGGCAATACGACAATGCCATTATAATAACACAATTATATTACGAGAACATTGCCCGACCAACGATCGACCATTATGAATTTACCAGATTACGAACTTTTAGCAAAATGACAATGGCATGACAATGGGATCGTGTTGGAATGACTGAATTTATAAAAATAGCAGACTTGGGCCCCAGGGCTCTAGTTTGATACTGGCCTTTGATTAAAATGTAAACAAACAAACGTGTATTGTTTACTTTACAAAAAGGTCAGGATGGAAAAATATGAATGTGTCTTCATTGGGATTGTCCCACGTCACATCAAGTTACACCGTCAAAGATATTTTGGTACTCCGCGCTCGAATGACATTGATACTCGTAAGGTTGGTAGGTAAACATATTTCGTGCAATTGTTTTGTGAAATTTATTGAAAAAAAAAATAACGATGGCGGTTAGTTCCGATTGGGCCACGCGCTAAAAGAGCCTTGTAGCGCTATAAAGTTACTGTTTTGTTTCTTTTTCCTTTAATTTGAAGCTGTAAATACGCAGTATTGTAAAACTAGGGGCCGAATTCTGTTCCAAAATATGTGAATGGAATCATCGACACGAGGAAGAAGATCAAACAAAGAATTTAAGAAGGTTTGATGCCAAGCTTACCTAATCTTTTATCTTGCCGCAATTTCTCATTTTAACTCTTGTGCCAAGTTTTGCTAGTAAAAATTAACTTGTTCATAGTTTGCACTTAAAAAGAGAACATGCGAAATGTTACCTACCGAGGGAACTGACGCAAACATAAAACGCAATACCTACCTTCGTTTTTAGGGTTCCGTCGCTCAAAAGGAAAAAACGGAACCCTTATAGGATCACTTCGTTGTCCGTCTTTCTGTCTGTCTGTCTGTCAGTCTGTCCAAACCCTTTTTCTCAGGAACTCGTGGAGGTATCAAGTTGAAATAAATATCAAATACTTATGTCTATGGTCTCTTGAAGCTTTAAAAAAAAATCAAGCATCCAAGTCAACGCAATAAAAAAAATGGCGATTATGCGACATATTTTGATACTCGAACTTCCCGTTGACCTAGAATCATGAAATATCGCAAGAAGCAAGGTCACACAGCACAAGTAAAGGAAAAAGTCCGAAAATCTATAATTTGTAGTTTTATCACTTAAAAAATTTTTTTTTTGCAATTACAAACTTATTTTTCCAGTTGAAAAATTTACCGTGGTGTATATCGATGTATGGGAGAACATGCTTTTCAACAACAATTTTAAGTTTGTTTTTGGGATAAGTTCATCGCAACTACGGAACCCTTCATTGTGCGTAGTCCGACACGCACTTGGCCGGTGTTTCTTGTCATAGTGAGGTTAATAAACTACGCACAATTTTCCAAAACAATACTATTTCATCATCAATCAAGCTGAATCAAATTACTCGAAGTCATCGAAGTGTTTTAGTAAACACGCTCTGTGAGAACTCGAGTGCAGTCTCGACCAGTGGCTCTCAAACTATTACCTGTGTCACTATTTTATGCCAACGTAATGACATTAATATTTACTTGTAAAGTATTATATTATTTTAATTATTGTGAATGTGAAGACTATATGGGTTATTGCTTATTTTTTATTTTTCGCTTTGTCTTTTATTCTCAGTTAGTGTTAATCATGGTCTGACAGTTTGAGTCATTTATGCGGCCTACCCAAGTGTCCTTTCTTTGGTATTGATCATCGAATCGATGAGCTCCTTAAGTTCTGAGTAGAGCTGCATGATTACTGACAAATGCGCACACTGACAGGTCAGGTCCACTCAATCTGTGTGGTTCTTTCCTCAAAAGACCATTTTAGACACCAATCTACACGGCCTTCACATGATCTACCAAGATTATGTCTGGACTTTAAAAGAGACTGTGACCTCTGAGTTTGTTTCGGCTTTTCTTCTCAGAGTAGTCAGATAGGAAACGCCGACCTCATCTAGTTTTAAAAATATGATTGATGTGTAAAACTGTTTGTACAAATCTACTTATTACAGAAATAAAAATCATTTATCATTTATGTAGTACAAGTTCCCTATCGCACGTTGTATTTCGCACGCTTGGCGAATGAGAGCTAGCCGTCACGAGCATTTTGTTACCTAACAAAAGTGTCGTGACGCATGACGGTCAAAGCGAAAGGAACTTTATTCCAACCGGGTGTCCTACGACACCTCTCGTTTTGTGTGTGATTAAGCTTTATCCTATTGTTCCTCCACTAAGCTGCATCAAGTTTACACAATGAACTTCGATCCACAATTAGAGAATACAATCCCGAGCATGTTTTTCAATCCCGGGCTTACGGGATTTTTGAAGCCTTTTCCCGGGATCCCGGGCTCATCCTGGGATCCCGGGCTCATCCCGGGATTAGACTATGTGGTTTCTAATTGGGCTAAAATAAAAAAACACGAGTAATAAAAAAAAATGTCTTTAATGTCTGCACAACACAAATCAGAATAATAATAAGAAAAGAAAAAACACAAACCAAAAAATACTATACTTTTGCAAGAAATTAAAAAACAGCACAAAATAACTATTTAGAATTTCGAAAATATAATCGCAGAAATATCAAAGCATCCAATGTTTGACTTCCGAGCCTGCTTCGTAGTTTATTGCCAACATAAGCAGCAGCTGAAAACGCTCGTTCAGCTTCTACGCTGGTTGGAGGAATAGACAATAGATACTTATATGCTGTTTCTAAGTGATATCCACGAACACCTCCATTTTCGAACAGGCTCATTTCACGTATAATACTATTTGCCAACCCCAATTCATTTTGTACTTGTACTTCAGGATCTGGGGATTTCATACTCTTGTTAATTTCCAGCTGTAACTTTTCCTTTAATGTCAATTGGGGTTGGGAGGTTTCTGACCTTAGCTCATCATCTGTTTGTGATCCTGACCTTGCTTCTTCTTCCGTGTAATCTCGACTATTAAGTCTTTTAACAATACTCTTTATTTGCTTCCTCACTAAAGCCTGTGTCGGAACTGGAAATAAGTCGTGCCATTCCAAATCCGATAATAACTGATTTTCAACATCCATTCGTGGATTTTGTAAATAATTTAACTCGCCAGTTAAATCATCACTTCGTCGTTGCTTTATACGTTCCACTAAGGATGTTTTAATTTTTTTGGCAAGTGCTGAGTTTTTGCTAGACAGTTGTTTTATAAGAAATTTCAAAGCGGCATCAGCTGTGCATAAATTAGCATCTCGCCGACAGATTGCTTCTGCTGTCAATTTAATTGGGGTCAGCACATCAACAATTTTATTTACCAATTCAAAATCAACATCTTCTAAACGAATTGGATGATTGAGATCTATAAGAGCTTTTTGAATGCATGCTTTTAAAAGATAAAATCGCTCCAGCATTGTTAAAAGACTATTCCACCTGGTTTTACAGTCCAAAAGAAGTGACAACTCTTTTCCTGTGTGACAACTCATATGTTCAATTTTCACATATTTTTGAAGTACTGTTTCATTTTTCAATGGAGATCTTTTGAAATACACTACAGTTTTGCGGATTTTCTTTATCAGCTCATTAATATTTTCATATTGTGTTAACCAGAGTTCAAAATGATGGTCACAAAATGACCATTACGATTAAACCTGATTCTGGACAAACTAAGTCTTCTAAATGGTGTTCATCATCGCTGTCGTCCATATAATCAACAGTCACAGCTGGTTCATTTATAGTATCATCTGAGGTAGGGCTATCTTGCAAATTATTATGTTTTTCATAAAACACATCACAGACCGCCAAATTGATACCATGTGCGAGACACAGTTGTTGTTCAGTGCAAATAAGCCGCCTCACCTTTATCATAACATTCGGTCCATCGGTTACAATAGCCACGATGTCAGTTTCTAGGGAAATGTCAAATTTACTTAGACGCTCTTGCAATATACGAAGACAATTTTCAGCTGTCATACTATCGTAAATAGGAACAAGTCCTAAGTTCCAAAATTTTTTATATGAATGAACGTTGACCGCCATGTATCGTTTATTGGAAGTTGAAGTCCACTCGTCGAAAGAAAGACTAAATCTTTCACCTGCACTTTTCAAATGTTTTAATTCTGCAGTTACTTGCTTTCTGATTTTTTCACTGTAATTCATAACACGTTTACAAACAGTGACGGCTGACTTTGGTAAATCCGTGTATTTTGCTAAGAGCAATTTTCTCAAATCATCTGAGGTTATGAATACACTGAATGGAAATCCATCTAATGCAATCATTCTTGCCAAAATATCATCCAGGCTATCGGCGGCACTTTTAGTAAAATAATTATCTAACTTTCGCTTGGCTGGCGGCGGTGCTGTGTTCAGATTTTCAGAATCTTGACTTGTTGAAGCTGATATAACCTTGATGTTATGTTTTGATAACAAATGTGTATGTAATCCCTTAGTTGATCCACCCAAAGTCTTGAGGATGGCTGGGCATCGCTTACATTTAGCACTATTCCCGTCCTTCTCAACTAAATAATAACTCCACACTGACGTCGTATCACTGTCTTTTTTATGTCTAACAAAGTTTCCCGCCATTTGAAATACTTAATTTCAGATAATTGACTTTTAAATTTTAATGACGTAGCCTACGTAACCCGTCGTCACTGACGTAGCCTACGTAACCCGTCACTGACAGAACAATAAATGAAAAAAATAAAACCTGATTTGCATATTTATACTTTCGTACAGGGAATCCCCGACCGACGGGAAATACCCGCAACAATATTATGATATGAGATGATCGGGTGATTCCCCTGTTGGTTCGTTGGGGAATTACCTTAAAGAGTATTGTATTAAAGTATTCCGAGTGGGGAAGTCCCTTCTAAGTTCTACGACAAACATATTATTAGGACTGTACCTGTGTAGTAAATAGTGGGTACCTACGTATTGTACGAATTGCTTTTTGTCGTAATAATCTAGGCAAGGTTATTTTGAAGGCGCAACGGACTACAGAATACAAGCTAGACTTGTTTGTGGCAATCCCGAAAATCCCGAGATTAGCTTGGCTAATCAGCTTGGCGTGGTCAGTCCCGGGATTTTCGGGGCCAGAAAACGGTCGGGATCCCGGGATTGTATTCTCTACTCAAGACCCATAAATATGGGTAATTGATTGACAGCAAATAGTTAATATCGGCACCTACTCCATATATTTTACATGATTACGGTCTGGAGCTCTACAGCATTTATGATCAGTGATGTTTATGATGCCTGTTGGTCCCAGTCAAGACTCCAGACAATAAGTAAGTCCAGTAAGTCTTCAATAAGTTATTATCTAATCTCTCTAAGTTGCCTAGTGGCCTTCTAATGTCACAGTTTTACCCATTACCTTTGTACGGGTGATTGGGACATCAATGCTTCACAAGCATTATCTCAAGATACTAGGCATAAAATAATAAATGGTATCTTGAGTTAAGTATCTCAAGATGGTGTCTTGAGTTAGGTATCTCAAGACGGTGTCTTGAGCTAAGTATCTCAAGACGGTGTCTTGACCTAAGTATCTCAAGACGGTGTCTTGAGCTAAGTATCTCAAGACGGTGTCTTGAGCTAAGTATCTCAAGACGGTGTCTTGAGCGAAGTATCTCAAGCCGGTGTCTTGAGCTAAGTATCTCAAGATGGTGTCTTGAGCTAAGACCTCCCAACCCCAATTGACATTAAAGGAAAAGTTACAGCTGGAAATTAACAAGAGTATGAAATCCCCAGATCCTGAAGTACAAGTACAAAATGAATTGGGGTTGGCAAATAGTATTAGACGTGAAATGAGCCTGTTCGAAAATGGAGAAGTTCGTGGATATCATTGTACATATATAATATAATTACCTACAGTACACAGTATATTACTTTTGTATTATATAATGCAATGGCCTGTTGGTCCCAGTCAAGACTCCAGACAATAAGTAAGTCCAGTAAGTCTTCAATAAGTTATTATCTAATCTCTCTAAGTTGCCTAGTGACCTTCTAATGTCACAGTTTTACCCATTACCTTTGTACGGGTGATTGGGACATCAATGCTTCACAAGCATTATCTCAAGATACTAGGCATAAAATAATAAATGGTATCTTGAGTTAAGTATCTCAAGATGGTGTCTTGAGCTAAGTATCTCAAGACGGTGTTTTGAGCTAAGTATCTCAAGACGGTGTCTTGAGTTAAGTATCTCAAGACGGTGTCTTGAGCTAAGTATCTCAAGACGGTGTCTTGAGCTAAGTATCTCAAGACCCATAAATATGGGTAATTGCTAACTTAAAGTTTAAACTTTAAGGGGGATTTGATAAGGCTTTTCAAACTGAATATTAGTAATAATAGCAGAGCAACAATAATTTCATCAATTATCCTCAAAGATTAACTTGAAGCCCATCTCCCATGCTCTTTGAAAGACTGGTTATTTTCATTTATTACACAAAATTAAAACTCTAAAAGCAGGCTTAGCATGATGCTTTCTATTTCTACTCTATTGTAGAATAGAAATCCCTTGTCTATCTTTCTTCGTAGAAAACTGTCAGCTGTCTACACAGAAGCGTAATTTTTATCTACTTTAAAACACTTCTCTACGGTTCTCATGCTAAGCCTATGGAACCAGGAATGGTTGGTTAAGTTTCTTTTAGTACTAACCTAATAAGCAATGTGGAGATATGAATAAGCAGTTATTATACATGTATAAGATTTTGCAATATCAGGTGGCGATGACAAAGATAGGGTCAAAGTAGGTCTAGCCTTTGCTCCCGCCATTTGAAATACTTAATTTCAGATAATTGACTTTTAAATTTTAATGACGTAGCCTACGTAACCCGTCGTCACTGACGTAGCCTACGTAACCCGTCACTGACAGAACAATAAATGAAAAAAATAAAACCTGATTTGCATATTTTTACTTTCGTACAGGGAATCCCCGACCGACGGGAAATACCCGCAACAATATTATGATATGAGATGATCGGGTGATTCCCCTGTTGGTTCGTTGGGGAATTACCTTAAGAGTATTGTATTAAAGTATTCCGAGTGGGGAAGTCCCTTCTAAGTTCTACGACAAACATATTATTAGGACTGTACCTGTGTAGTAAATAGTGGGTACCTACGTATTGTACGAGTTGCTTTTTGTCGTAATGTATTAAAATAATCCAGGCAAGGTTATTTTCAAGGGGCAACGGACTACGGAATACAAACTAGACTTGTTTGTGGCAATCCCGAAATCCCGAGATTAGCCAAGTAAAGTCCCGGGATATTCAGGGCCAGAAAACGGTCGGGATCCCGGGATCCCGAGATTCGGGATCCCGGGATTGTATTCTCTATCCACAATACACTTGATCGAAGACAATGAATGACATCTTCGCGTGTCACTTAAGTTTTCTCTGCTATTCAATATAAAGAAACCGTACTCACAGCTTGTTACATGACATTGCTTAACGTTTCAAAATGCCTGTAAGATTTCCAACTAATTTCCATAATAACCAGTCTGAGGGAAACCATTACTAAATAAGGTATTTACTATTATTCTAAATATCCAATTTCTTAACAAAAAGTTGACTTCTCAAGCTTGCGTGACAAAAAGATATGATCAGGAAAAAAGTTTCAGAATCACTGTCCTAAACTACAACGTTACAGATTCGTGAGAACATACACCATTATAATATGCATGTATGTGTGAATTTTACACGTGCATGTGTAATGAGAGAGCATTGTTTTTGAACTCCTCGCCGGGAAATAATGTCAACATCATTGTAGGTTCAACCAGAATCCTCGTGATCTACGTGTCTTGCGATTCTTCGTAGTAGACCACCTGGGTTTTGTTTACAAGGAGCTTAGTACGGAAGTGTAGTTGAAGGAAAATTATGTTGTGCTAAACTTTAGGGTTTGTGGCCCTAAGAAAAAGGAAGTTTATAATTCTGTAAAATCTTACTTAGAGGTTAGTTCACTTATGTCGACTACGTTGTGGCAACAGGGTATTGTTTATGATACTGCTGACGTAAGACAGCAGATACTTAACTGAATCATTTAAATTGATAAAGTACGCCGTTAACACAATTTAACGGCGTACTTATCTATTTAAATGAATGAGGTAAGAAATAGAAAAAAACGGTTTTCAATATTTGTTGATTTTTTTTGGTTCTTTTCTAACAAGCTGCAGTAGGACGGTAAATTCCTCATAATCATCACGATTGTCTCAGCGATTTCTCACACAACTACCATATTTATTCAACTTCGTACACACGTCACAAGCTATTTGTCTTTGCGCCTAGCGAGTATATTCACGCTATTACTATTTTTTTCTAAAGTTACTTGCTAGCTGGGTGGTCAGAAGTGACATGCGATACCTGACACTGTTGACAC
The DNA here is from genome assembly GCA_963921375.1 of Tiliacea citrago. Taxonomy (NCBI): domain Eukaryota; kingdom Metazoa; phylum Arthropoda; class Insecta; order Lepidoptera; family Noctuidae; genus Tiliacea; species Tiliacea citrago. The sequence continues at coordinate 4,975,988 of OY992799.1, forward strand.
AGCGGTGACGTTGCCTTGACACCAGTCACGAGGTATGATCGCCCACAAAAGTGCATTTAGGTATAATATATCAATGTTGGTTTGTTGGTGTTGTGACATTTTTGTATTTATTTTTTTGTAAACAACTGTTGGTTGGTTCATATTACCCCATAAAAGATGTATACAGGTACCTATATATATAATCTGAAAAATGGTTGATCTATTTTTTTATTAAAATTATATCAATCACTTATTTTATTAAAAAACTGTAGATTTTATTCTTTTTTATGAAGCATTAGCAATTTCCTTCGCAAATCCTTCGGAATGTGATGGAAGGTGTGTTACGCAATTTGGGTGCTGCTTTTTAACCCATATTATTCTCAGATGTGGTTTATAAATTTCAAGTTGTGCAGTTCTTTTGATGCTTTGTTAAAATCCTTTAACAGCAAAATCAATCGAACGTCAACACAATATATTAATTAACTCTCAACTTCGTTCCAATTTATAAATTCCTTTTGATTGAACTAGAATTAACGGTTCAACCTCATTCTCTGAAATTAATGTACTTACCTACATGACACAAATACTTCAAGAAAATTCTCTAAAATTATAGAGTACAAAGTAAGTCTCTTGCCAGTTGGTCTCAGTCTTGCCAGTTGCCAGAACTGGCAAGACCGGTATAATATGACAATTTTTTATGCATTTTTGTTCAAGGATTAGATGTTTTAAAGACTGGTCAAAGGAACTTTGTTTGTCTTATAGTTTTATTGACCTAGTTTTTAGGGTTCCGTACCCAAAGGGTAAAACGGGAACCCTATTACTAAGGCTCCGCCGTCTGTCTGTCTGTCTGTCCGTCTCTCACCAGGCTGTATCTCATGAACCGTGATAGTTAGATAGTTGAAATTTTCACAGATGATGTATTTCTGTTGCCGCTATAGCAAAAAAAAAATATTTAAGGGGGCTCCCATACAACAAACGTGATTTTTTTTGCTCGTTTTTGCTCGATATTGATAACGGCAACAGGTAAACGCTTGAAATATTCACAAAATATTTAGTTATATATTATATTCACTTTAAAAATAAATAATTAAATTAAAATAAAACAAATATTTAAGGGGGGCTCCCATACAACAAACGTGATTTTTTTGCCATTTTTATAGATAATGGTACGGAACCCTTCGTGCGCGAGTCCGACTCGCACTTGGCCGGTTTTTTAATGATAGATGTAGTAGTAGTATACTGTATATAATACTGCAGTCATACCATATTCCGGTTACGGTGTGGGAAAATCTACGGAAAATATACGATTCGTCTTATTAGTGTCGAAATGCCATTGAATTAACGTATAAGTTTGTATTATTTTATGGAGGGATTTTTAAAAGTAAAAAAAAGATTGCACTGTGTTTTTTCTTTCAAATTGAGTGTGACAGAAATTTTGCTTAATAATCCACCTTTTTTCGACTGAGTACTAGGTATAACATAATTGTAGCTCTTTGGTTTACTTTAATAATAATTAGTTTTATCCGCTTATCTATTGAATACAAAGACTCATGAATTTATAATACACTGCACTATGTATTTAATTAATAAAACAAAATCACCTTTGTCAGTGACTGGACAACGAAGCTACTCACGCATTTATAAAGCTCAGTGTACAAGTGCGTACACAATGTTATCGGCTACTTTATCGGACGCGTAACATCCGATAACCGACCTACAATAATGTCAGTTTTTTTTTTCTCTTGAACTTACAATGTCAATGATAACGAAATACATGTACTTGCTTGAAAAAAAATACTTTGTAAGATTGGTATCATGCTCAACACACGGTTCTTGTTTAAGGCTGGGATATATTTTGTTAGTGCGTAATAATGTGTCTCGAAGGGAAGTGGTTAAGTTATAGGTAATAACAGCCGCACGGGTCGATCAATCAGGTTAAGCTACGCTTGCCGGGGTTGGTCCGAAGATGGGTGACCGAGATTCCTTCGTTCCTCGGATAGCACTTTAAGCCGTTGGCCCCTACTGCACTCATGACATGCTGTGTATGACATATGCTGTCATTCATGGATATTTGAAAGTCGTTACGGGTCGTCAGAAGCCTGCAAGTCTGACAACCAGTCTAACCAGGTATCGTATTACCCAGTAAGTGGGTTGTGGAGGTCAGATAGGCAGTCGCTCCATGTAAAATACTGGTATTCAGCTTCATCCGGTTAGACTGGAAGCTGACCCTAACATAGTTGGGAAAAGGCTAGGTAGATTGATTTTTTTGCCTCCAAGGGAAATGGAATAATTTGTTTCAACTAGAATTCACTAGCTTCATTGATTAATGCAAACTGATAATTTAGGTACTTGTTACCTTAGGTTTCACTGTCATTTAACTACTGTCGATTAAACTCGTATTACACTGAAAGTAACACTGGCGGGAAACGACAGACAGGTAATAGAACTGGATAAGGTATATCAGTTACGTCACAGCGCAAGCAGCAATATAGATAAATGTATGATAGAAAGAAAGAAAAGAAAGAAAATACGTTTATTTGCGGTAAACATAACGCAAAGAAATAAAAACACAAACACGAAAGAACAAGTACATGATGTACATGATTTATTTCTGTAAGTAGGTTTGTACACACGGCTACACATCAAGCTATACTTTTCCAGTATAAGCTGATCTCGCATTGTATAGGATTTCCGGAGAATGAGAGGTCAGCGTATACTGGAAATGTATAGCTTGATGTGTAGCCGTCTGTACAAACAATTTTATACGTCTATCATATTTTAGTAACTAGATAATGAAAAACGTATACACTGGCTATAAACGAGCCACCTTTTTTTTTAAGCCTGGGGTCTACCCCGAACATAAACCCGAAATATCGGCCGAACATTCGATGTTTCAATTATTTCAAGCTTTCTCACAATTAGATAAGAAATTGACGAAAAACGTTTTTTTTTTTGTAATAGCACCCTTAATATGTAATTACTAATTAAGCACGCATGGAACATCATTCCATTCTGTATCTGGAGAAGGGCATTCTTAGCTGCGCGACAGTTTATACTTTTGCATCTAGCATCGTTTTACTGGGTGTACCTACTTAGTCTTGTGTTATTGTTCCAAAATAAACTTTTTTTTTATGTTGTGTATCCGTTTCCTCAAAACACCATACTAACCCATATCTGAACTAAACCGGAGTAGGCTACATCCACGTAAACTTTACGACACGATAATACAGCAGGCCGCACGTCAGTAGTAACAAAACCAGTATTAGCTGGTCTCGCATTCTTTTGAAACTCCGTACTACGCTATTCCAGCGAAACATCAAAGTGTTACCAACGATGCGCTGTCCACTGTACAGGAGTCCGATTTTATAGCCGATTGCCCGACTTTATTGCCGGGTTGCAACAGTTCAGACGCTAGTGCAGTTCTTTCTGGATTTATTTATTAACCCTTTTATACCGGGTGTTGATGGAAGTAACGACTACGGTTGTGTTGCAAGATGGCAGGTGAAAAGGGGTTATTGGATTTACTGATCGGATGGTGACTGAGCCCAGGTACGCACGAGCGCTTTTTTAACGCTCCTCTTAGGGCGGTGAGTTGAATATGCGTGAACCTGTGCTGACGGTTTTTTTCTTAAGAACACGGTGAACGGTCATAAAATATTGCCTATTCAAATACAGAGCGTTTTTTGGCACCTTATAGACTCGTGCAGACTGGCACGTTATCGAGGGCGCGACAAGGGTCGCGCTGCCTGTCGCGCCAGTCTGTACGAGCCTTTTTTTTTTTAATTAGGCGTGATAATTTATGGCGCTGATGTATGATTTTAGTGGCTTTAAAATCTGTTATTACGCCTTCAAATAATGCAAGTAAGTTACGCAAAAAAAATATTTTAAACTACACATCAATTCTCTATGTTATTATTTAAGTATTGTAGTAAAATATTTTATGAAATAAATTCAGGAAGTAATGTCTACCAAAAGCATAAAAAACGATATTACTTTCAAACTAGGTACTTAAGATATTTTCATGTTTTTTTTTTTTTGTCTGAACAGACTATTTTATTATGTATAATTATATATAGCTGTAAGTATTTATTTTTCAATTATTCATATTTTCGTTACAAAAAAATAATATTCCCTTTGAAAACGAACAGCGCAGCGTGAGCGCGACGCGCGTTTGTATGGCCACTGTCAATGGCGTTTACCTGACCCTTAATGTCAAATACTGTTGAAAATGACAGATTTTCGTGACGGCGTCTGAAGTATTTATCTTAAATCTCTTTGGTTAGAACGATGACAATAGAATTGGTTCAGTGGCAGAGTGGTTTAAGTGGGTAAAAAAAGAGGCCGTCAAATCTTTTTGTTGTTCCTTTAAAAAGAAACCCTTTCATTCGGAAGGTGAAGTTTCTTATAGAAAAGACGAAAATTCAATTTAACTTCATGGATAATCATTTTCAACAGGATTTTGTAAAATTATCTTTTATCATTACTTTCATTACCAATTAACCATTATTTCCGACACCAAAATCGACTTTAATGAAATCATAATGCGAATACCAGTATGGTTTCGCACTCAGCAGGTGATAGTTGTTAGGCCCCTACCGGAAACTCGCCATAGTCACAAATGAATGTGCGCCTGCGCTTGCTAATCGTTTGCTCGCCTAAACGGTCAGCCATTGAGCAAAAGGGATAGGTAGCTCTTCATATATGCAGGGAAAATTATAGTAGATACTTATAAAAGATAACTTTTACGTATCATGATCATAATAATATTGACATTATTTATTTATTTATATATTACCTAAATGAAATTATACATTAGTATGGTGAATTTGTCACTTACACAGCTTAGATATAGATAAAAAATACATACTATGAGAATTAATAACAGTGATTTAAAATAAACTATCTTATTTTTTGTATCAACGAAAGACAAATATGAGCTAGTTTACCATAGGAAGACAATATAAAATAAAATACAACATCAGATTTACATAAAGAAATAATAAATAATAGATACTTAGTATAATAATTTTCGTGTGATTATTATACGTAAGAAGACTGCAATAAACGTGATCAAATGTTATGAATGGTTGGGGACATGACATAATAATTATGTTAAGATGGGGTTATTAACATTTGTTTTTTTTATGTTATTCATTATGACGCATGCTGTAGTTTGAAACACCCTGCTAGGAGCCCGGTGCGAGCCTTGCGCTCCATTCTGCGCCGCCCTAGTAACGCAAGGCTCGCACCACGCTCGTAAAACGGGGTTTCAAATTACGTCATGCGTCATAATTAATAATATAATATATATTTTTTTAATTATTCTAATGGTAATGAATATTTTTTTTACTTTCATGAATGGTTAGTAGTCATTGGATACAGGAAGTGGCCTGCCGTTGTAAGACAATTAAAATACCACGGTGTATTGTAATTTTCGAACAATAGTCTGATTTTCCGAAAACACGGCATCACTGTCTGGCTGACTCTGTTTTTCGTTAATGAAAAGTCACTTCTGCTTTCGCAATTTTTTTTATTTTTATTATTTGAAACATGTCTTTCAGTCGAATACATAAAAACTTAGATGTAATTCATCAGTATTGTCAATGTCATTGTCGAAACTAGGTACCTACATTATTTATCATTATTTTTCTCCTTTATTCATTCAGGTTTATTACATGATTATTACTGTATTAATAATCATTAATAGAATATAAATCCATTTAAAAATGTAAAAATAGTAGCCCCGGTACCGGGACCGGCATCGGGAACAGGATCAATGTTCCCGGCGGTTAGGGCTCCAGAGAACAGAACCATTATTTTAATTATAAATGATACAAAATTGAGCTCGGCATCAAGTTTTCACAGAAAATGAATAAACGGCCAGGCTGAATATACGAAGTAATTTAGAACCAAAACATTAATTAATCACATTATCGCCTTACGCCATCTTGTCACTCGTTGTCCTTATAAAGGTATTTAACGATATGCATAAATAGCTTTTAATCTCACATTAACTGTTTATGAGATAATTACAAGAGCCACCATATAAGTAGTTTTAATTTGTTTATGCAGATTATATTAAGTTTTCATTTATTAGATCAGCGACTATTGCGACGACGCGTTAATTACGTTGTTGAGCACATATTTTTTCAAACCTAATATATAATAAATTTCCTTCTAAGTCCGTCGGATTGCGATCGAAAGTGTGTTACGTGATTGGGGTGCTGCTGTGACGCAGTTTTTAAATAACTAGCTTTCCCGGCCCGGCTTCGCACGGTTGCCAGGTCTTTAAACCGAAAAGCCGGACAGACCAGCCAGTTCAGCCGGACATTTGGGTAAAAAGTCCGGATACCCTTAATTTTTTAGTCTTAATATAACACGACATTTTTTCTTTTAAGTAAAACAAGGCTTTTTATCATTTACCATGAAATCTTCTTAAATTCTAATGAAACTACAATAAAATTAAATGAATCAGTCTTCTTTATTATTAAAGTGGAAACCAACACATGATAAATATTAAAAAAAAAACAAATTTAAAAAGCCTAACGAAATCTGGACAGGCCGGACACCGTCTAATTAGGCCGCACATGCAACCAAAAAGCCTGACTGTGTCCGGCTTTATCCGGACGCCTGGCAACGCTACACGGGTAGCACTAAGTATACTACTCTACCCTACTAATCCACCTACCCTACCCTACCTATCTACCCTACCCTACCAACCTACCCTACCCTACATACCGATCATAAAATAAAAATATCCGGTTAAAAAAGTATCCGGTTTTACATAAACTATTTCATCCAAATCCTAATTAGGATAATACCAACGATTGAAATCTTATTTTGAATTTATGCAAGCCTAGTACTTTACGTTAGGTTACTACTACTCAGAAAAATTATTATTTGCGATTATTATTTATGAAAATTTCCAATTTTCTGCGCAATTCTGTTAATTTTTCTTTCCGTAGGAACCCTTTACAAAGTATTAGAAAACATGAAAAAAAAGATGAATGAAATCGGTAAAGTAATTCTCAAGTTATGCCGTGACCAAGGGAAATAGGGATTCATTCTTATATATAGATTCAATCAATGCACGTATTGTGTGCTAACAGCTTGTTTATTTTGCGTGCGTGTGACCACACCCTTACTAACTATTTTTAACTATTACCTAACTATTTTTCTTACTTTTCTATTACGTCACCATTGATGCACTTGGTACCTTTTGAGAGAGAATAACGTCATTCTATTTCTTTTTTAGAATATTTTATCGCACTGTAAACGTTTCCTATCGTTGTCGCAATATCCGGCCTACTAATACAGTGTGGAACGAGCCTTTGTGATGCAGATACTGCATTCCCTTATAGGAATTCCGCTATTGCTAGGAAGACCTTACCCAATAATAAAAGCACCATATACCTGCTAATTATAATAACTGCAATAAAAATCTGTGAAATTTATGGGGAAATTGTGACCTTCGGACCACTGGACTACGGGGTAATTAAATATCAATGGGTTTCATTTTGACAGTTCAACAACTTTCATTGCGTTATTTACGTTGTTGAGCAGCCTTTGTCGAACATAATATGAAGCAATGGATCAGCAATATACACACTATAAATCACAAACTGAATGATTTTTTCAACTCGGGCGCTGGGTCAATGAAAGAATCACGTTCAGCGAGGATATCTTAAATATCTATCTGTTATAATCGTCCACATTATCCTAATTCTAACACGTCAGAACTCTGTCCGTCTATTTCTGTTAATTAATTGCAATGATTAGGACGCTCCGAATTCGAGTCACGCAGGTCATAAACCTTTTTTACGCCAAAAAAATAAAAGACTATCAAGCCACCGACACGGGGGCCAAGTCTGCTATTTTCAATGATTGGTCATTATGACGACCCTACCAAGACAACGCCATGACCATTGTGCCAATAGTTTGTAACCTCCTAAATTCATAATGGCGTGACAGTGGTCCATAGGGAAGTCAAAATAATAGGAGCTTGTCAGTACGAGATTACCAATTACAGACAATTTTTCCAATGGAGTATCAGTGGCACGTCATTGGAAAATCATAATGACGCCTTTCAATTAGGAGATTAGCAAAACTGTCAAATTCTACAATCACCGTGCCAATGATCGGCCATTCTGACACAACTGTGTTAGCAGACTTGGCCCCCAGCTGTTGCAATGCCTGAGCACCTGTATACATATGAATTCAGTTCTCACAATACATTATACAGTACCGTTATAAGTACCTAATAGTTCCTGTAAAAGAGACGTAAGTGCACATAGGTTTTATGGTTAAAACCGCTTGTTACATTCCCAGTATGATTTGGATCTTATTAGCATGTGATTTTACCGATTATGGAGACGGAAGGAGGGTAATGCATTTGTGTAGGAGTCTTTATTCGAGTCACTTTTACTGGCCTTCAATAAAACAAGAATGGAACTGAATCAAATAGAACAACTTAATTCGATACTACATCTATATCTTTAACTATACATTATTACAAATTAAAGTAGTTCTTCGTGTCTATCTGTGTGATTTCGTTTTCTTCTAAACTACACAACGGATTTAGATGCAGTTCTTAACAATATTTAGAGAATTTATTCCGTATTACCACCGGTTCACTCTTTGATATACAATGATCTCATTAGTCCCATGAAAATGAGGTTCCAGGGGCTAGTGTGAATCTTTGGGTTCATTCGAGTAATCGAGTCTGGTTTAAACAAGCTGGGGTCGGTGCATTTCATTCATTCATAATCTGTTTGGTCAAGTCGATAAAACCGTACGAAGTAGGTGCGGCCGGGGTGGGTCCCTAGTTATGCATAAAAGCCATTTTAGAACGTAAACAAATGGTCTTAAGCAGCAATAAAATGATCATAATATTCGTTCAGGAACACCGATCAGATCGGACTGGTATGTCGAAACCTAGCTTGAGGCATGCTAATATTACTTAAGACGGAAATCAGACAAGAACACTGCATGTTGCAAAAGTTACTAAGACAGGAATTATAAATTATATGTCCAAGTTAATATTATTTATTAGGAAGATGGAAATTATGGCTGTATTTGCAGAGATTTGTAATAATCAGCTTCAATAATAAATCTATAGTAATTCGTGATCTGCTAGACCTCCCGGTTTCTTGAAGATTGTACAAGAGTTTGATTTAAATCTGCTGTAAGCTATTATTATTAACTAAACGAGTTTACTATACCATTCCGTTTGACATCATTTTATTTTAATATAATTTGACTACAGAGAAAGGATTCCTAACTGGATAGAGTTTTAAAACGACTGTGATTTATTACCACTTGTTAACTCACCTAACATTCAGAACCATTAAAAATTAGTCTCACTCTCAATTCGCTACCATAATATCTATTTATGAAGGTAGCTACATCAGCAAAAGGAATGGGTGACTGCGTCCCTCAACTTAGGTACCTACTTCTTTCAGGGGTACATCGGCTCTTCCTCATTTTGGATTATCATCATCCTCCTGGCCTCAGCCCGATTTATTATACAGGCTCAAATTCGAAGATCAATACGATGAAACAATAAAAAAAATATCATTAAAAAAAAATTTTTTTTGGGGTCAACCAACGCCTGTATTGCTATTTGAAATATCAGTTTTAAAATCAGTTTTTTTTTCTATGTAGGTAAACTTCACAGACGTGAGGGATATTTTATATTATATTTTTTATTATTACTGGCCATTAGGACTACCCGTGTGTTAAATGAATGTCGAGTCGAGTTAATTGGTTTGTTTGTTTGTTACGCTTTCACGCTTAAACGGCTGAACGGCTTTGGATGAAATTTGGCACATGTGTAGACAATGACCTGGATTAGGACATATAATACTTTTTATCCCGATATTCCCACGGGATCAAGATTTATGCGGGTAAAACCGCTGGGCGCAGCTAGCACATACATAAAGGTGATCTAGGACTCCAAGATAAAACTTTAGCTTAACTTGAAGTACCAGCATTTTACATTAAAAGTAGGGACATCGAACTCCACCTGTCCATTGTTATGTATAAGGTTCTTGTTCATTAAAACATGAAACATTGTTGAAAGGTTTAGCCTGGAGCGGAACAAGCATTGTTGAGTTAGTACCAAAGATGTTAGTACAGACAAGCTTAGGGCGATGTGCACTAACTAGATTCATGATTATAATCGCTGTTTCCAACATAAATCCTGCTACTAGTATAATAATACAGAGGATAACAATACATCGATATTGTTCCTATATATCATAGATAGGAGAAAGAGTATTATAAGATTTCAACAGAAATGAGTAACTGAATAGAGAAAATAGTTGGCAACCCGGAATTTGGATTTGTGCCCAGTTGATGGTCGCCCCCCCCTCCCCCCCCCCATTACTTGGGACTTAAGGGTCAGATAGTCGTCGGTGACCTTGGCCATACAAATGCGCGTCGCGCTCACGCCGCGTCACCATTAACTTTCATAGGGAATATTTATTTTAAGTAACAAAAATATGAATATTTGAAAAAATCACAGATAGAATTATAGATAATAAAACATTCTATTCATACAAAAAAAAAGCACGGAAATATCTTACGTAGTTTGAAAGTAATATCGTTTTTATGCTTTGGGTAGACATTACTTCCTCAATTTATTTCATAAAGTATTTTACTACAATTATTAAATATTCACATATAGAATTGATGTGTAAAAGTCACTAAAATGATCTGGCGAAATGTAGGTGTACGGTCAGTGCTCAGCATTACCTGAATTACCTACAAAAGTAGAGGGGAAGAGGGGTCGGGTTATGCAGAGCATTGACTGTAGGTACTAAAGATACACCTGAGGGGATGGCCAGATCCTCTGCCTAACCCTTCGGGGATTGCAGACGTGATGTAATGTTGTTATGTTGTAGATTTAAGCCACAGTAACGAAACATTTGAGCGCGACGAAACGATTCGTGTCGATTTTGAAATATCGATAAAAATCGACTTCCTTTACGTGCAGGAACTGACAGTGGATATCCATAAAGAATATCTTCGTAACTATCGATTAAATTAAGGATGTTTAAAATAATACGGTATTTATTACTAGCACACAAAAAAGGCCTACCGCCACGACTTACTAATTGTACGTCGTAGGATCGAACCCTGACAGGCGCTGTACTTTGTGTAAATTATTTCATCACTACTGCTCTCAAAACGGTGAAGGAAAACATCGTGAGGAAACCGGCATGTCCTAGAAACAAAAATTCGAAGACATGTGACATCTACCAACCCACACTGGGCCCGCGTGGTAGATTACAGCCCACTCCCTTTGAGTTTGTTTCGGCCTTTCTTCTCAGAGCAGTCAGATAGGAACCGCCGACCTCATCTAGGTTTAAATATGATTGACGTGTGTAAACGTAAGTACAATCCTATTTACGGAAGTAAAATAATTTATCATTTATCACTCCCTCTTACCGATTGAAGGCCTGTGACCCAGCAGTGAGAACATTAATGGCTGGATACGCTACACAAAAAAAAGTCGAGTTCAAACAAAAATTAAGTATACGTAATAGAATGATTACAGTTCAAAACTTGACTAATGTAAGCTTAGTTGGAAGGCTACTTTCATATTCAGCCGGATCGGAAGAGCTATGTCCATAGACAATGATAAAATGTTGGACTCTGGGGGTCTACTCCGAACATAAATTCGAAGTATCGGCCGAATGTTCGGTCGTTTCTTTACTACGGCTAACTATCGCTGACTACGGAGAAAAAAAAAACAGTCAAAGAGATAAGCCTAAGTCAAAACTGTGTCTTAAAGTCGGGTAAGGACTCAAAGTCGGAAAGGAAACTTTGGAAGTTATAAAACTTTATAAATCTAGTCTTTATAATCTAGTTATAAATCGCGAGACTGCAGGGCCAATTGCGCACATAACATGACAATTGATCGCAATGGGTTAAATTTTGACAGTTTACCCACGTTCATTACGTTGTTGAGCAGAAGAATTTTTCAAACCTATGAAGCAATGGATTAGCAATATCCTTCAAAACTCTTGGATTTTTATACAAACTGTCTTACGCAATTGGGTTGCCGGCTCTACTATTCCATACTCAATTACTACTTATATTTAACACACACGAAGTCAGAAATCTAAATTCTATTTAATCTTTCTGAAAAGAACCGCTGTCTATAATTTATTGAAGCACCGCAAGGCGACATAACATAACCTTCTTAATAACATAGGAGATAATTAGATAACCATAGTTCAAATACATTCAAATAAAAATTATGTAAAAATGTTATTTGATCGTGCCGACAATCTTTGTAAAGGGGCAAGTTTTTAATTGGTCACCTGCCATCGTTTAGAAACTTGCTGTCATAATTTATCTCACTTTCGCAAATTGATAATGATATGAAAGAAACTAACACGCTATGGTCTTTTTCAAATCTAGTCTGGTACGGAAATTGATGCCACATCCGAAACTTGGTCGAAAATGATCCTATAATTTTAAGTGATATGCCTATGATTCTTCTTGAGGGGCTTGTGGCTAAGTAATAATAGCCGCACGAATCAAGATTCTTCCGTGCTTCGGAAAGCTCGTTAAGCCGTTGGTCCCGGCTGTTATTTGTAGATCTTTGCCAGTTGTTACGAGTCGTCAGAAGCCACCAAACAACCACACCACAACCAGTCTAACCAAGGGATATCGTGTTACCCAGTAACTAGATTGTGGAGATCAGATAGGCTGTCGCTTCATGCAAAATACTGTTATTCAGCTGTATCCGGTTAGGAGCCGACCCCAACATATTATTTGGGAAAATGTTCGGCATAATATGATGATGCCTATGATTCTTTTTTTATATTCTTCACGCCAGTAGCACACCTCCGCCGCGAAACCATCACAGCGAAACCGCAGTAGTTCATTTCTACTGGCTAGCGTTATGTTTCGCTACTCGAAGCGGATGCGACTAGCGGAACACGACGCGAACCAGTTGAATTAACGCCAGTAGCACACCTCCGCCGCGAAACCATCACAGCGAAACCGCAGTAGTTAAATTGTACTGGTTCGCGTCATGTTCCGCTACTCGAATCGGATGCGAGTAGCGAAACATGACGCGAACCAGTACAATTTAACTACTGCGGTTTCGCTGCTATGGTTTCGCGGCGGAGATGTGCTACCAGGGTGAACTACCGCGGTTTCGCCGCTATGGTTTCGCGGCGGAGATGTGCTACCGGCGTCATACTCCACGAAAATTTACTGAATATGGATTTTTCAAAGCGATGTTTCCCCTAACGACTAACCTTAGATACCTAACCTAACGGTGAGAGTTAGCTATTTGCAAAAACCTTAGATGCAGCTTCGAATATAATCTTCACATGCGAAGGTGTTGGAATCTAATCTGTAGAATATAATTAATAACAATCAAACACAATTATTATTTAAATAGTTACTGAATTGTCACGAAATCGTGATGAAATTATTCTGATTGGCTAGCAAGCATTCTTATAGGTACTAAGTATCTTCTGATTGTATACAGTCGAAACTCCTATAGTTATCGTATGGCAATCTTTCTTACTTGACCAAAATCCTGCTTATTCAGCCTATAATGTTCCCACTGCTGGGACACAGGCCTCCTCTGTGAGAGGGAGTGGGCTGTAATCTACCACGCGGGCCCACTGCTGATTGATGTCACATGTCTTCGAATTTTTGGTTCTATAAGGACATCGTTTCCTCACGATATTTCCTTCACCGTTTTGAGAGCATGATGAAATTATTTACACAAATTAAAGCGCCTGTCTGGGTTCCAACCCACGACCTTACAACTCTTAAGTCACCCCTGCTCTCAAATATCTTGCACAACTCAAGAATCATGAACAAGAACCTTCCAGAATCCATTTCAAGTACAAAGCCACAGTTCTAAATCCAACGAATAGTTCTAAACCTAGCTGTATATTATGTGCAATGACCCCAAACTCGCTAATTACTCTGAACCACATACTACCAACATAACATTACCTTCGCATACACCGTATTTCTTTACGATAAGGTCGGTTTTTGTGATGGTGAGGGAGGACATAGGTTGGTGGACCAGAATAAGGTCAGTGGATGCAGTATGCTAATTTAATAAAAACGGTGTTGTTTTATGTCTGTATGTATGTTTGTTTGTATGTGTGAATGATCTTTGTGCAGCCCAAAATTAGTTATGCGGTCTAATAATTTTTATGGAGTCTGTAATGCCGAGTTGAGAAGTGTTTGGTATGATTTTTCTTCTAGGAGTAAATATACAACTTGCCGCTACAGTGGCGTCATTCAAACAAACTAAATAATAAAGCTCTCTCTTTCCTTCAATTCGCCTACTACGAGTATATGCACGTTACTCGTATTCGTTTTAATTTCATTGATGCGATGTTATGATCCGTGACCCCGGCAAATGACCTCTGCGCTACAGTTCTTTAAGTACAGGTTGCTCCAAGATGCTATTTCAGAAAATCGTTAATAAATCAATAAATAATAACGTTTAATTAAATTATCTTTATAAATAGAAAGCGCGAAACCGTATTAAGGTGTGTTAAATTAATGTCGCCATTGAGGCGGCATGCAGTATAAGGCAGAACAGAAGCATGTCTTAAGTTAACTTCTCGTCTCATAAGCTTTAGACATTGAGCCGTTATAGATAATAGATGACGTTTTCAAACAAACGATTCAGTATTTAACTTCTATCTTTACCAGTAACAAAAGATTCGATTAGGTACTTAATCCTTGTAACTAAGATTAGTTACCAAGTAGGTACATTTAACGAAGCTGCCTATTATAAAATACTTATGCAAATGATCATGCGACAAACTGTCAATTCACAGGAAACGACTAATGGCAGCCAGTTTATCACACTGGCAACCCTTACAATAAGAACTCATTGCAATATTACGTGTATATTTCTGCATGCAACACTGCGCAACACGCGATGTGACCGTTATATAAATGAAAAAGAAAACTTTGTACTTAATGTTAATGTTTTCTTTAAATATAATGACATAGTTTTGTCGTTAGCCAGGTCAAAGTTCTTAACCTGTTTTAAATGGTCTTAGGTTAAAGCGTGGCCAGTTTCGTATTTTTTATTTTTTAATTATTAGTTGTTTATTGCCAACCAAAATACCTCATAACATACAAAAAAGAAACGTACATTTTTGATCAGCTGGATTGATCACTGCATATCTTGAAAATATCATAAGCATAGCATATCAGCCTATAATGTTCCCACTGCTGGGACACAGGCCTCCTCTTTGTGAGAGTGAGTGGACCGTAATCCACCACGCGGGCCCACTGCGGGTTGGTACTCATGTCACATGTCTTCGATTTTTTTGTTCTGGGACATGCCGGTTTCCTCACGATGTTTTCCTTCACTGTTTTGACAACAGTGGTGATGAAATGATTTACACAAAGTAAATCGCCTGTCTAGGTTCGAACCTACAACCCAACTTGGCCCAACCCAAGTTGGGTTGCCTAGACCACCACTGCTGTCTTCAATATACTTATACAGAAACTAGAGTACCTTCAGCCTCACTAGAAACAATCACATGGGTAGGTTCTACGTTTTGAACCCACAATCTTCGGACCACCACACCAATTTTTAAAGATTTTCTTTTAATTCAGGGCACAAAACGAAAACAATAATTTTTATTGTTCCAAAACCAGTGGTTTTTCTATTGGTAAGCAAAAACTATGCAATACAATACAGTACGTATCTTTAGTAGAAAAGATCACCTGGGGGTCTACTCCGAAGGGATAATCCGAAGTATCGGCTGAATGTTCGGCTAATTCTTGACTTTCTTTGACCAAAGTTTCCTTCTTTGACTTTGATTCCTTACCCGACTGCAAGTCACATTTTTTGACTTATTTCTTTGACTGTCGTTTTTTCTTTTACATTGTCGTTGTCAGCTAAAGTTAGCCGTAGTCCCCGGTCTAATCCGAAGTACCGGCCGAATGTTCGGTCGTTTCTTTACTACGGCTAACTGTCGCTGATTACGGAGAAAAAGAAAAAAAAAGGCTGTCGAAGAGATAAGCCAAAGTCAAAACTGTGACTTGAAGTCGGGTAAGGACTCAAAGTCAAAAAAGGAAACTATGGAGATAGGCTATTAAACATCACGCTACGGCGTTTAGGAGGCGTGCATAAAGTAAAAAAAAACATAACCCTCCTTCTGAGGCAGTCGGGTAAAAAAGGCAGAAGTAAAGCTAAGCGAAAACGAATTAATAGCACGGACGGGCGATGCAATGCAACGCAGTGGGTCGGGGGAACAAGAAATTTCACGCGGATGAAGTCGCGGGCAGTAGGTAGTATTCTGATAAATTTATCAAACAGAGATACAATACTAATTCAAATGTATTAACTATAGTGTTTTATGTGACAGTATCTATAAATGACAATTTGATATACACTGTACTCAGTATAAGTCAAATTATATAGCCATTTAGATCTTGATCGTTGATATTACTAGTTGTCACGACAACTCTCACCTTTAGAACATTAATATAAGTAATTTATTATGTTAAGTATGGCGTAAAGATACTCAATACTTTTATTGCATTCCATATGTAGGTATTCTTAGGTGGTAAACTTATAATTAAGCATTTGATAATTTTATAACATTACTTAGCAAAACTACTATATTATAATAATAATGTAGGTATATTTGAGATAAGCTAATAGCTTATATATAGAATATAAACAGGTAAAAAGGGATTGCTAATTTTATGCTGCCGTATCTATTAAAGGGAATTTATTAGTGTGCTCGTATCGTATTTTATTATTGTCGCCAACACCTGAATGCTAGAAATAGAATTGCATTTATTACAAAATAATTCGGTTTCCCTTCGTAACGCCTACGAAGGTGTGGGGACAGTTGCTATGCGGTAATAGAAAAGCAAGGGGGTCTACTCCGAACATAAATCCGAAGTATCGGCTGAATGTTCGGTCGTTTCTTTACTACAGCTTACTATCCGCGGACTACGACGAAAAAAAAAAGACAGTCGAAGAGATCAGCCAAAGTCAAAACTGTGACTTGTAGTCGGGTAAGGACTCTAAGTCAAAAAAGGAAACTGTGGAAGTTATAAAACGGCGGAACATTCGGCCGATACTTGGGTTTAGCGCTTCGGAGTAGACCCCAAGGTTACATTTTGGTGCACTCGGTAATAAGAGTAACAAGCAAGGAACGAGCTTTATTTAAGCCATCTCCAAAAACGCAGTAGAAAAAAAAACTTCCTGTGCAATGTCCCCGTTCCATCTCAAACAACCTTCATCAGTTAAAATTGCATTTATCATAAGAAGTTGGCAGAATCATCCCAGCTCTGATTCGTTTTCTCCTCCACCAATCATGTCTCCTGACATTTTTTATTTTGTTTATAAGTATGTATGTATCTATGTATTAGTATATAAATTTATGTTTTTCGAGTTATCTATCCCCCTATGTTGCACCTGCCATGTATTGTCTCTGCATCACCATAACGATGACTGGTAGAAAACTGCCTCAGGCATTAAGTCCGCCTTTGTAAAGTTTTTTTTTAACTTGTGCATAAAATATTAATAAATAAATAAATTTATTGTTGAACAAAGTCTTAATATAGATCAAAATTAATGGCTTGCATTTTTTTTTTGTGAATGCCATCTCGCTGGTTAACCTAGGAGTTTGTCGGCTACATAACCGAGCTAGCCTATGAATGCCTTAATAAATTGAGGCCCCCAGCCAGGGCATAAAATAGGCTTTCATTTCCACTATCTTACTTTTATTTATTGGTCGTCGATCTTTTGCACTTGATCCATGAAAGTCAAGCCCTGTGCGGTCCCATTCCGTCCCGCCTAGGTAAAACGGGCTGGTATCCGCAACTCCACGTCAATATGCGCGTATTTTGCGTATCCGTCCCGCCTAACCTTTATTCTGTCATTGAGAGAACATCGTGCGCCTTTCGATAACAGGAGTTTAACCAGCCTAGAGGTCAAAACATTATCTACTGCACTGGATAACCATCAATTTCCTAATAGGCTGACACACGGGAAGATTTTATGAAAGGTTACGCGAGTTTTCGGGGAAAAACGCTGCGTTTTTGTCCCAAGTGAATTTTTTATATAGGTAGAGGTTAACTATTCAACCGATTTTATGTCTTAAAGACACATAATGTAGGTGACAGTTTTAAGTAAACGAATATCATGATTTTAATTGTTACCTTTTAACTGGGCCTCAAGTCTGCTATTACAATAGTGTCAGAATGGTCGATCATTGATTTCATAATTGTTAATTTTGACAAGTTTGGTAATCTACTATTATAATGGCGCACACTGGCGAAATATCACAAAAAGTTGGCAAAAATCTATTTTGCAATTTGTTTAATTGATTTATAGTACTTTATTACTAAATTATATTGAAAACCTATATTTTTAGGGTTATTAATTAAAATTAAATTAAAATCATCAAAAAATAAAATCAAATAATTTATTCATCGTCATGGATTAAATATATTTCAGTAGGACTTAAAGTTACAAGCTTTTTTGGTGGTAGTTTTCTCAATCCAGTAATGTATGGGTCTGAAGACACCATTAATCTCAGAAAAGTATCTTCCATGGCGACTTTTCTCGAGAATTTTCTAGAATAGTTCTGTCTGTATTTTCGTATATCTTTATTTCTACTTTCTTGAGCATCTTCACTTAAAAGACCTATAGCAATGCCAATATTGTCTGCAATGAGGGGCCCATGGATTAAAATTTTGTGTATTGTAGTTGGCATATTGAACCATGGGTACATAAAAACAAAAGCTGACGCAGTCCGTAGGCAAAATAAATGAAATTTCACAAAATTAATTTTGTATCCACTTGAAATAATTTTCAGGATAGTGTGGAATCTATTAATCAGACTTAAAGAAACTCCTGTTATCTGTGCAGTTTCGTCTGCATGCTGAAAAAGTACACGAGCAGTGTTTCCATCTGTTGACGTCCCTCCACCTTGGCGCGGTTTGTCTACATGCAGACCTAGTTTTTCCCAAAATTCTTTTTGTATTCTTTTTTTTTCACTGGTCATAATTATTTTATCACTGCCTCTTGCTTGCCACTTTCCGAGTTTCAATTTGTAACCCAAATGCAAGATGCACTCAGCAAATCGTATCCAGGCATGTAATGACGAAAGCCCATATTCAAAATTTTCTTCAATCACTCGTCTGTTGATGCACTTTTTGATTAGATTGAAATCTTTGGAGGTAAGCCCGCACAGATAACACCGCATGGCTGAGCTTGTATCAGTAAGCGCATTAATCATTTTACCATCCACCATGGTTAATTTTAGATCGTGTTTGACACACCATTCAGCATTCCTAGTAGGTACTATATCTGATATTTGGTTTTTTACATTAGCAGCTTCCAATTTGGATACTTCTATTGTCTCATGAGCCATCTGAAGTCTCAAAGGTCGGCAGTATCTTGGCGATGACGGGCGAGGATTTTGCCAGACGATATTTTCCCCTTGATTTAAACTCACAAGGCGTAATGGTAAAATTGATGTTATAATCATATATTCGTCCGTGGATTCGACATTTTGGAATTTTTGTTTATATTGCGAATGACTGCCAGAACCATCACATCCCCATTTCGAGATCAAGCACAGATTTTTGCGTTCACTTTCATCAAGACTTTGAATGACTTTACTTAATGACAGTAATAGCCTTTGAGTCGTATGATCCATAAGATTTTGAAGAGATACTTCTGCTCGTGTTTCTGAAGTGCTAACATCAAAAGGATAACACTTTTTCTTAGCTTTGGTAATTGCCTCATAATTTGGGTATAAATTACAATTCACTTCCATTGCACTTTTTCGAATTATGTTATACTGGTGCTTCGTAAGCTGCCCTTCAATAACAATAGATAAAGCTTTATCAGGACAGAGAGTGGCATGGTTTTTATCCATTCTTGGAATAATGTCTTGAGAAACATCTTTTACTAATTTGGATTTTTCTATCACTCCACACTGTCTATATTTCATTTGCGTAGCGTAAGCCAATTCTGTGGATGACATTTGCCGTCGCACATTTTCAGTTCTATGCCGTTTAGCCCGTTCACTTAATTCTCCAAAATCTTTAGAAGGTCGACCAGCCGATACTTTTCTCTTCTGCGATTGCGAGACGTTAAAGCAAACATATTGATCAAACCATTCTTTATGCGCATTGACACATCTTTCAAAATGTCTTTGGTATTTATCAAGTTTTGATTTATATTGACCTATTAGCTTTTGCAAAACATTTTTAGTATCACTTGAAATGTTAGTCTGTTTTAGAGCATTTTCCACTTTTTTATAAAGAAATTGCATTTTTTCTGAGTCTTTTTTAGAAGTAGACTCTCTATAATACTCAATAAGAGTTCTTCTGCTAATATAAATCTCTTCAGAGTTTGATCCTGGAAAAAAGAAAAATAAATTATGAATTAATGAAATTCTACCTTACGACAAAAAATTACAAAGTTTGTTCAAGATGCGCAAAAACGAGCATCCCTTTCTAGGTGTTTCTAGAAGAAGAATATGTAATCCTCAATTTAAGGCACATTTGAGGGCTTGAGTCCACTTGAGTTAGTACTTTTACTCTATGAGAAGTTTGGTTACTGTTTAAATGGCGACTACTATTAGAAGAAATACGAAATAACATAGAAATACAATTCAAAAGTAACTTTTTAATATTTATAATTATAGTTCCTTACCGCCAGAAGTAGAATCCATCACCAAAACACTTAATTCCACCGAACAACGTACTAATATTATCAGTTGAATATTAACTTTGAATAAAACAAAACACATCCGCTGCTTAACAAGTCAAACTTTGGACTGGGATACACGTAAATGGGGGGTTCGGGAGAGCGCGGCGTTTGCGCAGGTAGCTAGACCATTGTACTGAGGATGTCGCCTAAACAATAGAAACCAGATTTCGTGTAATTTGTAAAGTTGATTATTTGCCAACTTTTAGCGATATTTCGCCTGTGTGTGGCGTCATTATGACTTTCCAATGGTCGGCAACTGACACTACATTGAAAGAAATTGCAAAGAAAATGATCGACCATTATGAATTTACCAGATTACGAACTTTTTTTAGCAAAATGACAATGGCATGACAATGGGATCGTGTTGGAATGACTGAACTTATAAAAATAGCAGACTTGGGCCCCTGTTGTAACGTATATCTTGTTGATCCATTTTTAAAGAATTTAGTTCACTTTGGTTTATTCGATTTTTATTTTCTTGTTAGTTTATGTTATCTATCACGTTACTCATTTACAACTAAATTAGGCAAAGCATATTTCGTAATTGATAGTAAAAATGTAATAAAAAATCGAAATGCTCGCATAAATATTCCAAATGGTTGACTTTTATAAAATTTAACCGACCTAAATCTAAAATGGCTCTCATGTAATAATTTATAAAATAGATTATGTTCTGTATTGATCTAAATCATCGAAAACAAGAAATATTTGTAGATTTAGATAAACTTTCCCCTGAACTTGAGTCATCTATCACCAACTTTGGTTTTTATTTGTATAGAAAATGAGCAAGCGCCATCAATGGCTCTTGTTTCACACCATATTTGGAAAGACAACTTGCTTACGGAACTTTTATGGTGTTTGTCTATAATCAATAATGTTTATAGAAGCGTTTATTTATATTTTTGTCATTTATGGAACGGTACCTAGATACTTTTTGGGTTCCGTACGCATAGGGTGCCAACGGGAACCTATTACTAAGGCTCCACTGTCCGTCCGTCTGTCACAGGGCTGTATCTTATGAACCGTAATAGGTAGACACTTGAAATTTTCCCAGAGTATGTACTACTACAGCCGCTATAATAACACATAATAAAAATATGTAGTGTTAAATATTGTACGGTGGCACGGAACCCTTCGTCCGACTGGCACTTGGCTGCTTTTTAGGGTTCCGTACCCAAAGGGTAAAACGGGAACCGTATTACTAAGGCTCCGCCGTCTGTCTGTCTGTCTGTCTGTATGTCTGTCTGTCTGTTGTCTGTCTGTCTGTCTGTCCGTCTATCACCAGGCTGTATCTCATGAACCGTGATAGTTAGACAGTTGAAATTTTCACAGATGATGTATTTCTGTTGCCGCTATAACAAAAAATATTAAAAAACAGAATAAAATAAATATTTAAGGGGGCTCGCATACAACAAACGTGATTTTTTTGCCATTTTTATAGATAATGATACGGAACCCTTCGTGCGCGAGTCCGACTCGCACTTGGCCGGTTTTTTTTATGGGAGTTCTGTCGCAGTGGTCCGGTTTTTTCGTAAAGGTCCAGTGAATGCAATGCGATCGACTGTACCATAAATAAGTCAATTTTATGGTTTAGATATTGACAAAATATAAAAATTTACATTGTGCGTTTCGGGTATATTGTTAATAGAAAAGAATACCGTTAGGAATCTCTATTCTTATGTTAAAACTTCGATTTTAAATTAAGCTATTACCCCAGCAACTACACGTCAATTTATTCAATAACTAGCTTTTGCCCGCGGCTTCGCCCGCGTGGAGGTCGGAAATTAGAAAGAAATTAGGGATGAACAGCATCCTATGTTAACACATATCATTATATATCCAGGTTATAAACTATCTTTATGCCAAATTTCATCCAACAAATCCAGCCGTTTTTTAGTGATTGACTAACATACAAACTTTCACATTTATAATACTAATACGATATTATATTAGTAGCATTACAAGTAAGACATTTTAGGTTGTCTTTTAAAATTTAAAACCAATCTTATTATTAATACGTACGTTTCTCATGAAATTTTAATATCCATCCAAACGGGCCCGTTCATGTTCCGCCCCCGTATGTTACAAACGCCAACGTCAATTGCACAGTCAAATGCAATTGCAGTTACAATTGCGCTGGCCTAGTTTAGTATTATTTGCATTCTACGGGATTACGTTCTAGATATCAAAAACACGCTACTATTTCCGGAAGATGGATTATTTAGAATTAGATATATTTCCATCGCAAGTTGCGTTCCCTTTTCATCATTCATGTCATGTTTTCTCTAAAGCTAAGCTCCTAGAAGAGCGGCAGTCGCCACATAACGGCCACAAAGACGGCCGTCATGAAAATTATGGCACCGGGGTTTGACTTTACGGTGTCAAAAAACGCACCAACTTACGCGTATCGTTTCACTTTTCAGTGACATCATTCGACGGTAAATTGCGGACGCTATGTGGCGGCCACCGCAATATTACGGAACGCTAACTTATCATTATATTAATTGATATTTGAAGCGAAAACTTTGTACCCACAGTTAAAGTTTATATGGTGGGGGAGTGCAGAAAGCTAATATTTTTAAATAATATGCATTGGAAATAAATTAAATTAATAAAGAAAACATTGCACACACTATCATGCGTTTGACCCTGCACACTGTAGTTCCAGGGCCTCATGACTTGAAGATAGATAGGTGACAGATAGGACAGCTTGAGCATGGAATTAGTGTACTCATGGAATTATTAAGTACTATATAGATTGTAAGTAAAGGGGGCCGAATTTCAACTAGTGGATGACCACTAGTTATAACAAAACGTTGATGTTATAATTTCTAGCCACTGTTATAAAACACTCTCCCAAGTTGCGACACAAAATCTAGATTATGCAGTACCTTCTTCCTAGGTACTTCTTCCTACTACATTTTTCCTCCAACTGCCATCTTTAAGTCAAATGATCAATATTTTATAAATAAAATCAATATTAGGTGCTAAACTGATTGAACTGTTTAATAATTATAATTTTAATGATGCAAATGAATTGATTTTCATAATTTATTATGATTATAAAACACTAGTCCATTGTTCTTGAATGGGTAGGTTCTGTTATGACATCAGGTTCTTGTTTGAGTAGGTAGGTAGAAAATATTTATTTTTATTTATTTAACCATTTATGTACACACATTATAAACATACAAGAAGAAAGGAACAGAAAAATACGTACAAAGGTGATGCTTATTTCTAAAGAAATCTCTTCCAGCATACCTGCGATAGGAAAGT